>JAJTUV010000964.1:0-1200000 GCA_021653895.1 Mastomys natalensis
AGGTCTAGGGGCAGCTCCCTGGTCATGCCAGCCTCCACACTTAAGCGGTGGTCGGGCGTATACCCAGCCAAACCGGATTTCATACCCCTTTTCCCAATTCCTCTCAGAAAAATCAGCAGGAGATCCAAGTCTCCAAGAAAGCAGAGTTAGGAGCACCCCACCCCCCAAAAAAAACTGGGCATAGTATATTTCCCCCCCTCCACCCCCAGCCGACAGAGTAATTGGAGCTGGGAGCTGGGGCAGCTGAACGCTGGAGGCATGAATGTCATGGGGCCAAGGCACTTGCAGCAGATGGCATCATGGGCACAGGGCTTGGGGTACTCCTGCACTCTTCTCTTCTAAAGCAGAAGACATTGTCTGCCAGCCACAGAAAGCGTCACCTCAGAAGGGAAGGAATGGTGTAGAGAAAAAGAAAGACAGGATGTTCTTCTAGGCACCCCAGGGAGGCAAGAGCTAGCCCCCACCCAGTCAGAACTGGCAGACACAGAGAGCAGGATAGGAGACACAGAGTGAGAGAGAAAGAACAGAAAAGGAAGGAAGGAGAAAATGGAAGGGGAGAGGAGAGATCGTGTGTGTGTTGTGTGTGGGGGGGGCGGGGAAGGAGAGAGAGAGGGAAGGAGAGGGAAAGAGAGAGGGAAAAGAGGGAGGGAGGGAGGGAGGGAGGGAGGGAGGGAGGGAGGGAGGGAGGGAGAGAACAGCAAATGCAGCCGAGTCTCAGGCACACACATGGACACGTGCAGACTCACACATTCACCCCGCATGCGCAGAACTGCAGGGCTCCAGTACCCGTTCCAGGAGATATTCAGAGCCCTACCCAGCCCACACATGCACAAAACACTCTCACATGGATGCATGCACAACACACCCACTCACTGATGTGTATGAAAATGCGGACAGTCACCAAAGCTTGTCCCCTCCTCCTCCCCGCGCCTGGTAAAAGAGAAAATGAAACATGCAGCCAGGGCTTCAGAGCCAGGAGCTCATCTCTTCCTCACAAGAGGAAGGGGAGGGGGAGGACGACGACGAGAAGGTGGGTGGCTGCTTGGCTCAAACCACCACTCTTTGCCACTGCTGAGTGGGTGTGGCTGTGCCCCTGGCACTAACTGTAAACCCTAACTCCCTGCTCTCCAGGGCAAATGCCCACCTCCAAAGCAAAGAGATAGGACAGTATTTCCGGGTACAATAATATCCATCTTGTCGTCCTGTCTACTTGTGAACTTCTGACCTAACAAACAAGAAGGAGGTCCCTATTGGTACCCCCAGCTCTCGCCCGTCAAGCAAAAGGACACGTGTCCAGCTGCACAAGAGCCACAGATGTCTCAGTGAGAGACGGAAGTGTCTCTGGTTCCTGGTGGCACGTGCACCCTCAGCCTGGGGAGGAGAAAGCACTCCCAGGAACAGCTTACCATGCCAGGCAGCGATACAGATTGAACATGCTAACATCTTGCCATATTTGTCTGTCGTGTCTTTTCTTCCTGCCCTGCTAGGGATCAAACTTAGGACCTCATGCATGCCAGGCAAGAGTTCTGCTAGCAAGCTACAGCCCTATGCCCAATATTACGTTCTTGACCCTTACCCTAAGCAGGTAATGCATAATAAAAAGCCAGGCTGTAAGTTATACAACTGGTGAATGGCAGAAACCCAGCCCCCAACTCCCAGCCAGTATTCTGTCCACACACCACACCTGCCTCCCTTCAAGAGGCTCCAAAGTTCCCCTAAGTGCCTCAGCAGCCATGAGACCTGGAACTGAGACCGTCTCTCACACCGAAGGCTCCAAGTCAATCTACTAACAGACGCTGCTCGTTCATTGTCCTTACTTCACCTTGAAGAGCAGGGACTGAATAAATGGGACTTGTGGGAAAGAAGATCCTGATCCTTACCCCCACAGCCAAGTAAGGGACAGCAGGACAGATCTAGGATCTCCAGGTGCTACGTGCCGGTCAGTGGCCTCTCTGCCACCACCTTTGATTAGTGGACACTGTGTATAGAGGAATCTGACATCTGTGAGCCATGACTAGGCCCTGGTAGGTAGCCGGGGTGATGTGACCCCAAGGAGGAGGAAGGGAGCTGCTCTCCTACCAAAGTTTCTAGGCTGAGGGAACCCACCCTGCCTTTGTTCATATATGTGCTTTCTTTCTCTTTCTCTCTGTCTCTCATTGCCTACACTGAGGTTTGTCCCAAGAGAACTGTGGTGACACCCAGCATTTGTGCATGTGCCCTTAGCCGAGGAGGTATATCCAAGGGCTGAGATGCTAAGAGCTCCTTTTAAGATAAAAGGTGAGGGGTCAGGAAGGCCTGCTGTGGGTCTTGTTAGAAAAACAAACAAACAAACAAAACAAAACAAAAAAAACCTGTGAGCAAGAGAGGCAATCCAGAGGGTGAAGGTTGGACACTCACTATCCCCTCACTCCATTTCCATTCCTGTAATGGGCAGGAGACCTATACCTCTACCCAACTTCTACCAGAAACCCCAGGGTCTCCAGGCATGAACTGGGTACTTTGTGAAGGTTGGACAGTCTCACTTTGTATCCGAGGCTGGCTTAGAATTCCTGGTCTTTCTTCCCAGCCTTTTCAGCCAGTGCTAGCCTTGTGCTATTCACTATACCTGGTTAGGAATGAGGCACATGTAAAAAGTGTCTATCTGTTTGAGACATAGCTCTGGCTAGCCTTCAACTCTCTGTGTAGGTGAGACTGGCCTTGATCCTCCTGCCTCAGCTTCCCAAGCATTTAATATATTCTAACATCTATAAATGTCAAAAGCTAAATGAGGTAGATATTATCATCTCTAGTTTACAGATAAGGCAAGAAGGAACTCAAAGTCTTCTCAATGTTACACAATTAGCAGGAGGCATTGAGGGTTCAAACCTAGGCAGTTGAACTCCAAAGCAAACGACAAAATCCCGCTTTTTAACCACGACAACATAAACCCTGCAATGTCCTGCTGGAATAAGGCTACCTTGTCCTTTCATCTGGCTATGTAGCCCCTGTGACAAACCTCAGCTTATCTTTCTGTGGAAGGCTATGAGTACTCTATGACAGAGTCATTACTAATGCATTCTTATCCAAGCAGGCCAAGGCTAGAGGGAGCATAGCCAGGCATATTAGTCCCCCCCCAAAGCATTGCCCCCCCCCAGGCTTTGGGTCCTTTGTGCCAGTAGCCTCTGTTCTGTTCAACTTCCCACCCTGGAAGAGCCACCCTTTCTGTTCTCATGTGTGAGCTACAGTCGTCCCCCCCCACCCCGCCGCCAAAAAAAAAATTGGCACAGTCTAAACAGCTGTATCCTTAGAACCAAGCATGAAGCTGGGCAAAGAAGACACAGCTGTTGGGACATCTCTGAGGTGGGTCTCAGCTGCCAGGGATGTGAAGAAAGGCCATGAGTTCTAATTCAGCCCCAGCTGGGTCCTAACAGCTTCTGCCACTGCTCTAGGTGGGGGGCACAATTTTCCCCCACCTCCTGGGTCCAGTTAGGGGAGGAGCCTCCTCACTGGCTCCTTAAAGAGCTGCAGCCTGAACCTAAGGTGCTCCCTCTGAACTGACTAAGGTTCCTGGATGGGCCTGCCAGCTCGAGGGGTCAACACACACAGTAGCCTACTCTCCTTCCCTCTCCATTCCCAGCCCCCAAAATTTGCTGGCCAGTCACAGCTGCAGCGTTGAGGAAGCGCAGGATGTCCTGAACAGCCAGCTGAACACCCCACCCCACCCCCCAACCTCCTACTGACCCCAGAGGAAGGCTGGGCGGGCCAGAGGGCCTGAATTTGAGTATTAACAACTGGAAAAGTATGAAGAATGTTGCTGGCAGCTCTGAGAAAAGAGGCTGTGGCAAAAACAGAGAAGAGCACAGGGCAAGAGAGAACGTTACAAACTGGCAGGGAAACAACGAAAGAGTCAGACACCCCAAGACAGTGAGAGAGAGAGACAGAGTTAGAGAGAAATTCCAAGTCAAAAATACACCTCACTCACTCAGCCACTGGCCAGCTACGGCCTCCTAAGGAAAGCTTCCAAGTTTGGACAGGAGGGCCAGAGGTGAGAAAAGGGGCGGATTCGCAGTGGGAGGCAAGCATTCAGCTGGGGACAACTTAGGGTCCCCAAGAAAGGCCCAGCCAAATAACCCCAAGCAGAGGCAGCCAGGTCTACACTGGCTTATAGGCTACAGATGAGAGAGCCAGAGAGCCACTCCCAACTCTTCCCCAGACACCCCTCCCCAGCAACCAGGACAAACCCAGCTGCTAGAAGTCACTGGACACTGCTGCAGACCTATGACTCGGCCCTCTGGAACCCCCTTGTACCCACTTTGCTCTTGTTTCTCTGTCCCTCTAAAGGGGGGGGGGAAGCCCATTGCTACACAGTGCCTGTGCCTAAAAGATAGCAAGAAGCCAAAGGGAAAAGTCTGTGATTGTGTGCATTTAAGCACATTCCTGCCCCAGCTACAAAGTGTCAATCCGCAGGGTTAGCTGGACACTGCCAGGTGGGACCTGTGACTGCAGTCGGAGCCCTGTGCATGGCCCCTGCACCTGTGAGACTACGTGTATAAAAGTGCACCTGTGCCTGGAGTTCCCACAGTCAATCAATTAGCAAGTGTTTACAGAGCACATACTGTGCTAGGCTCTGGGTGGGATCCAGGGCTCTTCTAGGGAGTCTCCCATGTCTTAAGGAGCTTGCCATTTAGTAACTGGGTGGTATGGTAAGTGACAGTAATGAGACTATAGTATCATATGCTTTGCACCGTTATGCAGAAGAGTCTTTTAATACAGATGAATTTGATTTTCTCGGTAGCAGAGATTTTATTGTCTGCAGAACCTCAGCTCTGCAGCCGAATCCAGGAAAATACTTGTTGCTAAGTTGTGTACACATGTATTGATGTGTAGCTGCGTTTTTGTTTTTTCCTGCGTGACAGCGAGTGTCATGGCAAGCAATGATGGCTGCATGATTGGGCACATGTGAACATGTGTGTGCTTCTGAATGATAGAGTCTTTCACGATTGTGCGGCTGTGCGCAATTGCTGTGTGTGCATGCATGCATGCATGCACCCGATAGTGACTTTCTCCGTGTGGGTGACAGTGACTCCTCCTTACCCCTGTGTGACAGCATTTCCCTGTGAACCTGTGCGTGGGTATGTGCATAGGCCGTTTCTCTGCTCTGCTCTTGGTCTCCCGTGGGTGTGTCCCACCCCTTAAGCTCCACTATGCTGTGGCGGCCTGCCTCTTCTCTTGTCCCCATGTGGGTGTGTCCAGCAGCTCCTGTCCTTGAATCTGCCTGGGTGTCCCCGGGTGTGCATGTAGCTGTCTGTGTAGGCATATCTGTGTCTGCATGTCACCTTTGCCTCCCCCTTCATCTTGGACAATGGCCCCCTTCATCCCCTCCCCCTCCTGGGTCCAGAGCCAGCATTCAGGGGCAGGCTCCCATCTCCCTGGCTTTCCTTCTGTGTGCTCCCCCTCCAGTCCCTAAAATGGGTGGCTCTCTCCATTGCCTCTGACATCTTTTCAGGCCTTCTTTTCACACTGGACAAGGGAGGGCCCAAGACAGAAAAGGGGCATCAGAGACACGTTGCAAAGGGAGGGAAACGGGGAGCACGCGCGCGCGCGCGCTCACACATACACACACACACACACACACACACACACACACACACACACAAAACACGGGTCCATCTTTCTTCCTCTCTTTCCCAACCACAGGCCAGCAATTCTCCTAATCATCCAGGGACCATCAAGTACACCCCCACTACTACACGCTCACACTCCCCCCACCCCACCCGCCGCGTTTTTGCAATTAGGAGTGTTGCAACCAGAAAGCCATGCTCAACTCGAGAGGTGGGGAGGGGAGGGGGGCTTCTCTCTCCCCCAGCCCATGCAAGCCCCCCACCCTGCCGCACCCACGTTGCCCTCCGTAGCTAGAGACAGCTTTGCAAAGGCCATTCGGTCTCTTTGACTGGGGGGGCGGGGGGGACACGACAGGCTTCTGGCACACCGTAAACAAACCGCGGCGCGGCGGGCGGGGGAGCTTCGGCAGGCAGCGGGGCCCAACCCGGGAATGCGCAGCAGATCGGCCGGACAGAGGCCGGGGCGGGCCCTCGAAGGGGAGGCCCAGACGCCATCTCCGCGGGCGAACCCGGGGCCCACCGACCACTTAACAGCACCTTCCTTCCCCAGGGCGTCAGTGGCTAGCTCTCGGGCTGTGACAGGGTCACCCGGGCGCCGGGAAAGGCTGAGGTCGGCGGCGGGAACCCTCTGGGCGCCCCCAGCCCGCCTCCGAGCTGGCCAGAGACCCGCGGCTTTGCATAATCAATCGCGATGCATTTGCATATTAATGCCCCTTCGCTCCCTCCTCCTTACCTCGGCTTGGCGCGCTGGACGGAGCTGAGCAACGACGCGGGGGTCTCAGCGCCCCGTGCCGGGGGCGTCCATGGGGGGCCGGTGGGGCCCGGGCCGCCCGCCTCCAGCGCCGGGGTGTGAGTGCGAGTGAGCGCGGGGGGGCGGGGGGCGAGTGTGGCGGCCCCGCGGCTCCTCCGGCAGAGGCGGCGGCCGCTCTGGCTCCTCCCTCCCCCGCCCCGCTCCGGCTGGGGCTCCAGCTCCGCGCGCCCGGCCGGCTCGCGGCTGCTCCCTGCAGGCCGCCTCGCAGCCGCAGGTCCCCGCCCCTCGCCCCCCGCCGCTCCCTGAACGCTGGCCGGCCGCCCCGCAGCCCCTCTACCGCCCTGCCCTCTACCAGGTTCAGACTCGCCCACCTCACCCCCCCTTGCCCCCGAGGCTCCGTCCCGGAGCTAGGATCGGTGACACGTTTTGAGAAAGATGACATTTTCAAATAAAATAGCTGTCACTCAACGGGGAGAATTGGGGGGTGGGGGTGGGGAAGTTCTGGTTTGCACCCTGGGGTAAGGGGAGAAGGACAGAGGAGATCTCTGCACCTTATAAATCCTGGAGGAAGTCCAGATACCAAACGCTAAGAGTAGTTTGTTTCAGAGTTCGGATCCCTTCTTTCCGAGCAACTCCCTGTGTGACCTTGAACAAATTACAGCTTCCAGAGTAAGAGCTCAAAATCCAAGGTTTGGATAGGTTACTTCTGAAATCCTCCTAACTTCAACCATCCTATTTTCTAGCCCTTTTGGGGGCTCGTTCGACAGTGTGCCTCCTCTCTCGTTTCTAACGTTAATGCTGGATCCACTGCCTCCTCTCGCAAACGTCTCTTTTCTCCATGGAAGCTCTTTTCTATTCACTGCCCACCAGCCATTCCCCAACAATATACTCCTATGCTAAGCTTAGTGAATTGGGGCGGACGAAACTGGCTACAGCCCCTTATCTGCCAGCTTCACTGAGGTGGTATTTCCTCTCCTGTTTGTACCATCAAAATCCAAATGGCTCAAAGGCCAACCTAAGAAGCAGAGAGGCTGCAAATAGGTGGACTCGGTTTCTCAAAGGAGAGGTCTCCATGCCAGTTCCGGACCCTTATGCGCGCACGCGCACGCACGTGCGAGACACACACACACACACACACACACACACCTGTATTCATGGACATGAAACCCTGTCAGTGACGCCAGAGCCCCTTTCATCTCGGGATCTACTACCGCCAGGCAGAGGTCTAATTACCCTAGCACCCCCTCTGGCCCCGCCGGTTCCCCCGCTGTCATTAGCCCAGTTTTACCAGCGGGGGCCATAGCCTTCCCACGGCTCCCAGGGCGGAGCCCTGCCTCCACAGCCTGCTCTTGGGGAGGAGCCAGAGAGTGTGTCAGGGGAGCTGCTCTTCTAACCGTTCAGTTCATACTGGATAGAATCGTTTGCTGAGTGGGATGCTGACCAGCAGTCTGTCCAAGTTGGGCTGCCCTTGCTCATCCAAGTCTCAGCCACCTACACCCTGAGCCAATGGAGTCGCTTCTCTTACAAGGGGTTTTAAGGGTTGCAAGGGATGAGGAGAAGGGAGAACGCCTCTCGTGGGGCTTCTGATACAAAAGGGAAGAGGGAGGAATGAAGTGGAAGCCCACGGTGATGGGAAGGGGGACTGGGGGACACACACAATGGTTGAAAGAATCCTGCACTGTACAGTGGCGGCTGCAGTGGGGAATTGAGGCTGCAGTGTGCCGAGTCAGCATTCAGTAAATGAACCTGCTCAGTCCCGGCTCCCAGCGGGCATGCAAACAGCTGTAGTTTAGAGCAGGAGGCTGCAGTGTGCTCTCCGGGCACTGAGGCAACCAGGGTGGCTGTCTGCCAATCGAAGCCACCTCGACAATAATCAAATTTGGTTGAAACCCTAGGGAGCAAGGCAGTGTGTAACGGCTCAGGGTCCATGCTCACATGGAAGTAGTCTCTTGGGATTGGGGTACCAGAGGAGCTAAGGGATAATCCCAGGGCATGAGAAGTACAATTATATTCTGCTTCAACTGGGCAGGACTTGGAGGCTAGGGTTCACAGTAATCTGGACCAGGACAAAGATTGAGAAAACCCAGGGCACCAAGGTAGTTAGTACTCCTCTCTCTTCACTGTCTGGAGGGTTGGTTGTTTGTTTCATTTTATTTGTTGGTCTGTTTGTTTATTTGCTTGTTTGTCTGTTTTAAAGACAGGATCTTGCTACTAACCTACTATGGAGCCCTAATTGTCAATCTAGAACGCCTGATCCTCCTGCCTCTGCCTCCCAAGTGCTGAGTTCTGGCATTCACGGTGTTCCCCCAGGCTTAGTCCATTCAGTCATTCTCCATCACATCTGTCTTGATGTGAGGCTCTAAAGATGAAGAACACGTCCTTAAATCCTAGGAGAAGTCTGGCGAATGCAGCTCTTACAAGCCCACCTTCAAACAGCCCCTGTCAGGGACAGAGCAGGGCATACTGAACTTCTCCATCTGCACCTTCCCCTGAGTTCCCAATATGGGCTGATAACAGACCTGGACAAGGGCAAAGGGAAGGGCATGCTGCCTCCAGAGCTGGCATCTCACCAGATGCTAGGATTCAGTCCAGGTCTGGGCTTATAGCCCCTGCCTGACCTGGTGTTTCGTCATCCCTCTTACCACCTGCTCCTCCTGCCCACCTGTTTCCTGAAGCTTCTAGCTCTTCTCCAATTCAGTTTATCTCCTTTGCCATGGACCACTACCCCTCCCCCTTTGCCCATCAGTAGGTTCTCTCCTATCCCCTTATCTCTGATTCAAGGTGCTCCTTTACCTTCTGGAAAAGCCTGAAGGCCAGCATGAGCGAGATTGTTACAGACCCTCCAAGGGGCTCTCTCTGCCAGCCCCCTCCCCTCCAGATTGGATTTTGGTTGCCAAGGAGGCAGCAGGAACAGCCTGTTCTCTGGGCTCCGGTGGGAACAGACATGCCCAAGCCCCTCCCTCTCTCCTCTCCCTCCCTTCCTCCAAGGCTGTTGCTAGGAAGCACCCCAAGATTTCTTGAGAGTTCCACCCCCTGTGAACCAGGAGATATCTTTTCTGCAAAGCTTCCTCCAAAAGCTTGGCAGCCCAAACCCACTCAGCATCCTTCACCTCTGATGGGAAGCTTGTAGATCCTTAGCAATTTGACGAACGAGGGAACAGGCCCGAATGCCAGCCAGCCCTGCAGCTAGCTAGCCCAGATCTCAGAAATTGCCTTCTATATTTCACCGTTGTTGTTTGGGGATCAATCTCAGAGCCTGCAAAGGGGAAGCACATACTTTACCACCAAGCTGCCCTCCTTGTGTTGCATCTCATGCGGAGCTTGCTGAGTAACACCAGAAAGGGATGAGGGCTCCCTCGGACAGACAAAGCCCCATTTATTGGAGATGAAATGAGAAGAAAGGTGAGAGGAACTCAGGTACCACCAGCCGGGAGAACCTAAACCCAAACATTTCTTTCTCCTCTTTAATGCTCTCTCAATTGAGAAGCATTGGAAGGGACTGGATTTGGTTCCCAGAAGCCCTATGGTGGTTTAGAACTATCCTTAACACCATCTTCTGAAACTCCATGGGCTCCAGACACACATTTGGTACACATACAAACATGCAGGTAAAATGCTCATAACACATAAAATTAACTTAACCAAATAAAACAGGTAATAGAAACGGGTCAGTGAGATGGATCAGCAGTTAAAGGGGCTTGCTGCTAAGCCTAAGAACCTAAGTTCAATCCCTGGGATTCACACGGTAGAAGGAGAGAACTCAATCCTGCAAGTTGTCCTCTAATTTCTCTAGGTATGTGTATGAACTTGGATCCACATAAATGCAACTTAAAAAGAAAAAAAGGAGCCATACATTTAATGCCAACACACAAGAGGCAGAGGCAGACAGATCTCAGAGTTCAAGGCTAACCAGGTCTACATAGAAAATTCCAGATCAACCAGGGAGAGAGAAAGAGAGAGAGAGAGAGAGAGAGAGAGAGAGAGAGAGAGAGAGAGAGAGAGCCTGTCTTAAAATAAATAATGAAAGAATTGCTCCATAAGCAGGGGGTTCAAAAACTAGGAATGAATAAAAGAAAACGAGAAAGGGACAAATGGAGAGACTGGGGGTTAAGTGTCTAGGAGACACAAGTATCTAGGAAATTAGGTTTACCCCGATAAGAGTAAAGAGACCACTAATGTCCTCTTATCAATCACCTTTGCTCCATCGGGTGGAGCACTGAAGAGGAAGCTAGGGGAAGGACCAGGCCTATCGAGCCTTGGCATTGGCACTAAAGGAAGATATGAAAAAATAAGCTAAGCTGGACAATGGTGGTACACACCTTTCCTTCTGGCCTTGGGAAGCAGAGGCAGATGGATCTTTGAGTTTGAGGCCAGCCTGGTCTACAGAGTGAGTTCCAGGACAGCCAGGGCTATACAGAGAAACCCTGTCTTAAAAAAATCAACCAATCAACCAATCAATCTATACAAATACATAAACCAATACTTTCTCCAAGTTGTCTTTCAAGATTTATCCTACCTTTATGCATTCATTTGACTTTCTTTCCTTTTTATTTTATTTTATTTTATTATTATTATTATTTTTTTTTTTTTTTCCGAGACAGGGTTTCTCTGTATAGCCCTGGCTGTCCTGGAACTCACTCTGTAGACCAGGCTGGCCTCGAACTCAGAAATCCGCCTGTCTCTGCCTCCCAAGTGCTGGATTAAAGGCGTGCGCCACCACCGCCCGGTCTTTATTTTATTTTTGAGATGGTCTTCTTCTTCTCCTTCTCCTTCTCCTTCTCCTTCTCCTTCTCTTCTTCTTCTTCTTTTTTAAAGAATTATTTATTTTATCTATATAAGTATACCATAGCTGTCTTCAGACACCCCAGAAAAGGACATTGGATCCCATTATAGATGGTTGTGACCCACCATGTAGTTGCTAGGAATTGAACTCAGGACCTCTGGAAGAGCAGCTAAAGCTCTTAGCTGCTGAGCCTTCTCTCCAGCCCAAGACAAGGTTTTCTCATGTGGTCCCTCCTGGCTGTCTTGGAACTCACTATATAGTTCAGGCTGCCCTTGAATTCAGTGGTCTGCTTGCCTCTGCCTCCTGAGAGTTGACTTCATTTTTTTTTTTTAATTATTTTATGCTAGGCAGTGGTGGCGCACACCTTTAGTCCCAGCATTTTGAGGTAGAGGCAGGCAGATTTCTGAGTTCGAGGCCAGCCTGGTCTACAGAGTGAGTTCCAGGACAGCCAGGGCTATACAGAGAAACCCTGTCTTGAAAAAACAAAAATAAAACAAAAAAAAAAACCCAAAATTATTTTATTTATATGGGTGTTTCTACCAACATTCATGTCTGTGCACCACATTCATGCCTGGTGCCTGCAGAGGTCAGAAGAAAATATCAAATTCCCTGGGAGAGGAGTTGGGTACGGTTGTTAGCACCATGTAAGTGCTAGAAATCAAACTCAGATCCCAGGGCTGGCTGAGCAGGGTTGTAGATAACTGTCTTCTGAACCAAGAAAGTGCTTGGGGAGCTCAGGTGTCTCCCATTGTAAAAGGAGCATCCCCAGTGGGCTTGTCCACTGTTTATACCCCCGGAGGGAGAGGTGAGGAAGGTCACAAGACCCTTCCCTGAGTTTCCGGCTGTTCTCTACCATCTGTAGTGAGCAGCCCTGCCTTGATCACAAGTAGTCTCCAGAAGGAACTGGTGTGTGTTGCTCCATCTATTTGGCTAAGGGGGAAGTCCTCAACCTACTGAGTGAAGGCTTTCAGATGTAGCTTGTTGGAGAAGGAGCCTCCCACCCCTGTAAGCAAACCTTCCCCTGTGCTTTGTGTAAAGAAGCCCAGGATACTCTTTGGTTCCCTAGAGTGAACCTTGGTAGGACTGTGCTTCAGTTTGTCATTGAGACCTTAGGAGAAGGGATAGACATTGCTTACATCTCCTCGTGGGAAGGAATTTTAGCAGCCAGCACTCTTAACAACTGAGCCATCTCCCCAGCCCCTCATTTGACTTTTAAAAAAATATTTCATGTGTGCCAGGCATTGGATCCTCCAACTGTTTCCACCTTCTGGTTTCATCTTCCCACTATCCCTTCATCCTTCCTTTGCCAACAGGAGAGAAGAGAATGGGGCAGAGGCCAGTATTTACCGTCAGGCTTGCCACCCTGCATCCCTCCCCCTCCAGTTAGAGAAGAGAATGGCACAGTCTCCATGGAGGTCAAGAACAGAAGGCACAGTGAGGGCTGAGGAGAGGAGCTAAGGCAGCAAACTGCTAGCTTTGTTAGCAGGGGGTCCTCAGTTCCGTCACTGGAAACCCACAAGAAAACCTGTGTCTCAGCTGGGTATCACGGTGTATAGCTTTAATCTTGCGCTCAGGAGCAGAGACAAGCAGATATCTGAGAGTTTGAGGCCAGCCTGGTCTACCTAGGAGACAAAACAAACAAACAAACAAACAAAGAAATAAACAATAACAGCTGGGTGTGGTAGCAAGCACTTGTGATTCCAGTGCTGGGAAGAGAAAAATGGGTAGATCCCTGGGCTCTGCTGGCCTGACCTATGTGGTGAATTCCAAGCCAGCGAGAGAGACCCTAGCTGAAGCAAACAAACAAGCAAGCAAGCAGAACCTGAGGAATGACACACCCACACCTCTCCTCTGTGCACACACAAGTATAGAGTCAGTGAAAGCGGTCTTAGGTGGTTTTAGGAGGGAAAGGCAGTACAAAGAGAACAGCAGCCTGGCCTGGCCTCCCCAAGGCTGGCGCTCTAGGATTATAGCATCCCACTTCCTTTCTTCAATTGTCAGGAGTATGGGGAGGGGAGATATTCTTCAGGCATAAGGAAACTTCAAGAATTGGTTGGAATTCCATCCTTCTATCTGGGTATGTAGAATGGTAGACCTGTGATCACAATTCAGAAAGCAAAGACCAGAGAAGAAGGAATTGGACGCCAGTCCAGGTTGGGTGTCTTAGTATATTCTAATCCAGCCTGGATCACATGGCAAGTTTTTTTCTCAAAAACAGCAAAGCCCCGGGGGCTGGAGATATGGCTTTGTAGGTAAGAGCCCTAGTTGCTCTTTCAGAGGACCCAGGTTCAGTGCCAAGCACCCATGTGGTAGTTTAGAACCACCTCTAACTCCAGTTCTACAGGCTCTGTCTCCCTCTTCTGGCCTCCATGGGCTCTGCACACATATAGTGCACAGACAAACATACAAGCAAGACACTCATACACATAAAATAAAAACAAATAAATCCTTTTCCAAAAAACAAAGAACCCAAGAAAATTTTGCCTTCCACTTCAGAGTTAGCAGGAAGGTAGAGACTCTGTTGGGACCCAAGGCCTGTCCCAAAGGTATAACTACCTATAGGTTTCTTTGCCCAAATATCTCTTTCCCCAAATAAATAGAAACCTGGGTGAGTTTTTGTTTGTTTGTTTGTTGTTGTTGTTTGGTTTTGTTTTTCTTTTCCATAACATTTCTCTGTGTAGCCCTGGCTGTTCTAGAACTTGCTCTGTAGGCCAGGCTGGCCTCGAACTTAGAGAATCAGAGAATCACCTGCCTCTGCCTCCTGAGTGCTGGGCTTAAAGGCAGGATGCACCACCACAATTAGCTTAGATTAATCTTTTAATTATTAAACTAGTATGGGTGTTTTGCCTGCATGTGTTTCTATGCATCAGTTGCATGCAGGGCTCTCAGAGGCCAGAAGAGGATGATGGATCTCCTGAAACTGGAGTTACTGACAGTTATGAGCTGCCATATGGGTCCTGGGAATTGAACCCAAGACCTTTGGAAGAGCAGTCAGTACTCTTAACCACTGAGCCATCTAGTCTCTCCAGTGTTTGAAAGCAGAGATTTCAATTTAGGAACTAGTTTGCAGTTACGTGTGTGTGTGTGAGTGTGTAGAAAGACTTTCTTTTCTCACACCTGGAGCTCGTGGGAGAGGAGTCAGGTAAGCCTCCAGAGGAAAATGTTCCACATGGGAGAGGGAAAGACTCAGCTCCCCTCTGGGAAAAAAAGGACTCTGGGCCTTGTATACCTCTAAATGATTTTACTGTTTCTGGATTTTGGGGGTCTGAGCTCTTGGCACTTTTCATTACCCTCTTTTTGTCAGGAACATTCACTCCACCTTGAGTATAAAACCCTGTTCCTTTTTAAAGATTTTTAAAAAAAAAAATAATGTGTGGTTTGCCTGCATGTATATGTACGTGTGTGTCTCTTGCATTTTGAAGTCAGAAGAGGGATCTTATCCCTTGGAAGTGGAGTTGTGAGCCACCATATTGGTGCTGGGAACTGAAAAGAGCAACAAGTCCTCTTTAACCACAAGCTCTCTCTCCAGCTCCCCAAACCCTGTTTCTTTCCACCTCTTACTCCAAGGCCAGGATTCTTTATTTATTAGATGGCTCCAGATGTTTTCACATTAGTGAGACTGCTGGCTTTTCTGTGTTCCTCTCCTCCAGCTACTCCTCTTCTCCAGCTACTCCTCTTCTCCAGCTACTCCTCTTCTCCAGCTACTCCTCTTCTCCAGCTACTCTTCTTCTACAGCCAGACCACCCAATATGTTGAGGGTGTTGCTTAGTGTGGTAGTGCAAACTTATAATTCTAGCACCCAGGAAGCTGAAGCAAGAGTTTGAAGCTAACCTGCTACATTGGGAGCTTCAGGCTAGCCTGAACTATACAATGTTTCAAAAAGAAATTTTTTTAAGGGATAGGGAGATGGCTCAGTCCGTAAAGTGCTTGTTTGCAAGAACCTGAGTTTGGATCCTCAGTACCCATATGGGGCAGCTCACATCTATAATCCCAGTGCTGGGGATGGGGGTGGGGGTGGGGGTGGGGGTAGGGGGAGTGGCAGTGGTGGAATCAGGTGTATCCAGAACCCACTGGCCAGCTAGCTAGCCAAATAAATAGACTGAGCTCCAAGTTCAGAGGCAGACTCTGTCACAAAAAATTGGACTGAGAACAATTAAGGATGACACAAGTCAATCTCTGGTTTCCACGTGTGCATATGTACATACATGCACATTCATGCGTGAACACGTGATCATACATGCACACACACCACACATAAATATTAAGATAAATTAATAAATGGTAAAGATATTGGGACACAGAACTAGGAAGTGGGAACCCAGCCTCTGAGGGACAGCTAGAGACAGTGGAGTAAGTAGAGGCAGGTGGGGACTTGAGAGGAGCTGGAGACATGTTTCATACACCGCAAAGGGAACGGGACATCTTTTCTCTCATCCTTGGGAGCACTGTCATAGAGTCTTTCTTGTGCGGTAGGTAAATCAGAGAGCTTAAAAACAGTTCCCAGGAGACAGGAGGAGGTGGGTTAGAGAAAGACTAGCCTAATATTTGCAGAGCTGAAAAGCAGGAAGGTCAAAGTAGAGAAGTCTGTGATGGTCTTCGCCCAGAGGCTAAGGGAGTCCTTGTACATACAGTTGAGTCCTTGAGGAAACACTGCCAAGCCTGAAGAATGGGCTGCTGGTGGGGAGTGGGGGGCCAGGGAAGGCAGATGGCTCAATACCAAAAGCTGCCTCTCAGCATTATGAAGTGTGGAGGCGGGGCACCCTCCCTCTCAGAAATCTGCTAGGATTTGAGCCAGAGGGAAGGAGCTCAGAGTCTAACCATCCTCAGGCCTAAATATCTCCACCCCTTCCATATGGGCTGGACCAACACTCACTAATTCAATAAGGAGCACTCAGAATTGACAGCCTGTTTCCAAGAGGGGCTGTTTGGGCTCTGAGGGGTAGAGAAGGAGGAACGGTATCCAGAAACAATTTATGGTGGTGGTGGTGGTGGTAGAGCATTGGGCTGTGTAACAGGAAAGGAGCAGGGGGCTCACCACGGGCAGGTGTGCTAGCACAGAGTGCAGGTCTGTTTAGAAGGGGAGCCTGAAGGTTGTGAATCAAGAGTCTGAGTTCTCCTTCCTGTTTTGGAAGATTTGGCTCCCCATTCTTGGCAGCTATTTTGTATAAATACTATTCTCCAGTAGTATCCCCTGGGAAGGTACAAAAGAGTAAAAGGCGGTGTGTGTGGAGAGAGATGGAGGAAGACCATAGGCTGTACCTGTCTTAGAAGGATGTGATTTGGTCCCACTCCAACCATACTCTTCCTATCGATAGCATGCTCCAGGTACCCAGGATCCTGTTAGTATCCTACATGTCTCTGAGGCCATCTTTTGAGCCCCTGTGGACTGCTTTCTCAATATTTATCGTTGCCTGTCAGTGGTGGCGCACACCTTTAATCCCAGCACTTGGGAGGCAGAGGCAGGCAGATTTCTGAGTTTGAGGCCAGCCTGGTCTACAGAGTGAGTTCCAGGACAGCCAGGGCTATACAGAGAAACTCTGTCTTGAAAAACAAACAAACGAAGAAGAAGAAGAAGAAGAAGAAGAAGAAGAAGAAGAAGAAGAAGAAGAAGAGAAGAAGAAGAAGAAGAAATCTCATTCAGTAGGTAGCTTGGGGAAGGGAATGTAGCTCAGTGGTAGAATGTCCAGCCCAGCTTCAGTTTTCTCCTTATTTCCCTTTATAGCCAAACAGTATTTAGGATCAGTGAATTCTGAGAGAATTGTCAGATTTGGGGATGAAATGGTGGTATGTGTGCCACTACCCACACTTCAGAGTCCCTTTTGGAATAGAACTGTGAAAATGAGAACTCTAATGGCTACAGGGGCTTTAGAGAACAAAAGTCAAAACCCAAATAGAAGCCTCTTGATCTTCTAAGGCTCAGAGACCACCTGGCTTGTGCTATAAATGTGGTCAATATGATCATTGGGCAAAGGCCTGTCCCAACCCCAGCAAGCCAAGGGGACCATGTCCTAAGTGCCATCAGAGGGGACACTGGGCTGATGACTGCCCTTAGGTCGCTCAAAACAGAAGGACGTCACTGCCACAAAAACCCCTCAGCTGACCTTTTAGGCTTGGCTATGGAAGATTGAAGGTGCCTGGGCTCCTATGACCCAACCATGCCCATCACTAGCAGGGAGCCTTGGGTAGATATTATGGTATGTGGGAGAACCATCTCCTTCCTCTTGGACACTGGAGCCACTTACTCGGTCCTGACAGAGTTCTGGGGACCTACCTCACCTTCACATTCTCCTATTGTCGGGGTAGGAGAACAACCTTACCTTCCCCACCAGACCCCCCCACTTAGTTGCAGTTTTAGGGGTGTACCTCTCACCCATTCTTTTTTGGTAGTGCCTACATGTCCTGTCCGCTTATTGGGAAGAGATATTTTAGCTAAGATGGGAGTTTCTATTTCCTTTGCTCCCCCAATTCGCCTGTGCCCAAGCTCGCCAGCAGTTCCTCTGCTCCTCCTTTTAGCCAGTCACCCTACTAACACTAACATGTTATTTCCCTTACTAGCTTCTCAGGTGGACCCCCGAGTTTGGGATGTCCAGAACCCCTCTGTTGCTAAACATCATTCTCCCGTTGTCATCCAGTTACTGGACCCTACCAGGTACATCTGTCAAGCTCAATAACCTCTCTCTCCCCAGAGCCTTAGGGGACTTAAGCCTATCATTTCTGATCTCTTAAGGAAAAAACTCCTTCGACCCGCCTCCTCCCCTTTTAACATCCCTATACTGGCAGTTAAAAAACCTAATGGAACCTATCGCCTGGTTCAAGACCTCAGGCGCATTAACTCTGCATTGGTTCCCCTCCATCCTGTCGTGGCTAACCCTTATACTCTCCTCTCTACTATCCCCTCAGGGACTTCTCATTTTTCAGTCCTAGATCTCAAAGATACATTTTTCTCTATCCCCTTAGATGCCCAGTCACAGGACATATTTGCCTTTACCTGGACAGATCCTGACACCCACTTTTCTACCCAACTTACCTGGACTGTTCTACCTCAGGGATTCTGGGACAGCCCACACCTGTTTGGGCAGGCCCTGGCTTCTGACTTGCTTTCTTTATCTCTCCCTAGATCTAAGATTGTACTTTACGTAGATGATGTTCTTCTCTGCAGCCCCTCCTTAGAAATTAGCCAAGCTGACACAGCTGCTCTTCTAAATTTCCTCTCCAGTCGGGGCTACAGGGTCTCACCTTCCAAGGTCCAACTGTCCACTCCTCAGGTACCTATTTGGGACTAGCCATTACCCCAACCCACAAGGCTATTACCTTAGATAGAAAGAACCTGATTCAGTCTCTAACTGTTCCTTCTACAAAAAAAGAGATTTTATCAATCCTAGGAATGGCTAGCTTCTTGCGTTCCTGGGTTCCTTCCTTTTCCCTACTCTCTCGTCCCTTATATGAAGCAGCATTAGGTCCTACCCATGAACCCCTTCTCAAACCTGTGACTAAGCCCTTTCAAAGGCTCCAACAGGCTCTCCTCGAGGCCCTGGCCTTGCATCTCTCTGACCTGACTCGTCCTTTCTCCCTCTATGTAACTGAAAAGGAGGGATTTGCCCTTGGAGTCTTAGGTCACCAACTGGGACCATATTTTACACCCGTAACATACTTGTCAAAAAAACTAGATCTAACCATCCAGGGATGGGCACCTTGTATTCGTACCTTAGCAGCTGCTGAACTCCTTATTCGAGAATCAAAGAAACTGGGATCGCCTATAACTGTCCTCTCTTCTCACAACCTGTCACAGCTCCTAACTTATAAAGGCTTACAGACTCTACCTCCCTCCAGGATTCTTTCTCTCCAGGTAGCTCTAATAGAAGACTCCACCCTCACTTTTCAATCATGCCCACCTCTTAATATTTCCAATCTTCTCCCTCAACCCAATACTGACTACTCCCTATCTCACTCCTGCATTGAAACCCTAGAAGAATTACTACCTCATCCTTCACACGTACAGGAGGGCACATTGCCCCAAGCCACCTTTACCTGGTATACAGATGGAAGCTCCTTTCTACATGAAGGGGTCAGGAAAGCTGGCTATGCTATAGTGTCAGATACCAAGATGGTAGAGTCACAAGCTCTTCCTGCTCATACCACCAACCAACAGGCTGAATTAATAGCCCTTACCCGTGCCTTCCAGCTGGCACAGGGACAATCCCTCAACATTTTCAAGATTCCAAATATTCGTTCCATATCCTCCTGTCCCATGCTGCTATCTGGAAGGAGTGAGGGTTACTTACCACAAAAGGAGGATCAGTAACTAACGTGAACCAAATTATGTCCATGCTAGAGGCTTCCCATCTCCCCACAACTATTGGGATTGTTGATTGCAGATCTCACCGGACGGATGACTCTATTGTCTTCAGGGAAACAACCGAGCTGATGAGGCAGCCAGAGCTGCGGCCCTTAGGGCCTAGATTCATCTCACTCTCCCAGGACATTCTCACACTACAACCTGCATCCCCACCTATACCCCCTGACACTCGTCAAACTCTGTCCTACCTTCACCAACTCTTTCACCCCAATAGCCAAGCGTTGTCTTATTTTGTTAAGACCCACCTACAGCCTACTCCTGAGGACTTAAGTTTCTTAAAATCTATCACTGCTTCTTGCAAAATCTGCAAGATGTCAGATCCAACTCAAGGTATTGTAATACCCTTTTCCTACCCATCAGGCTACAGGTTCCCTTCCTGGAACTGACTGGCAACTTGACTTTACCCACATAACTGCTGTGAAACATGTCAAGTACCTCCTGGTTTTGGTGGACACTTTCTCAGGCTGGGTAGACGCTTTTCCACAACTAACAAAAGGGCTCAGACAGTCTCTGATCTCCTCCTCAGAGAGATCATCCCCCGTTTCGGTGTCCCAGCTTCCCTTCAGTCAGACAATGGGCCTAAATTTACTTCTCAGGTTTCTCAAATTCTATCTAAGGCTCTAGACATCCCTTGGCATTTTCATATTCCTTACCATCCTCAATCTTCAGGCAAGGTAGAGAGGACTAACTGCTCTCTGAAGACCACCCTTGTTAAGCTGTCACAGGAACTTCACCTTGACTGGGTAAAACTCCTACCTTTAGCTCTTTTCGGGCTATGAGCTCTTCCCAAGCGGCCTCTCCTTATCTCACCCTTTAAACTCATGTATGGACGTCTAGTTCTAACTCCTGGTCTTTCACCTAAATGCTCTCCCCTCCCAGACCATCTGCTGACCCATTACTTTGCCATCTCCGTTCTCTCTTGTGGAACTTTGCTGACCACCATCTACCTCGACCACTCACTGTCTCCTGTCGACTGCCTGTAAACATTGGAGACCAAGTGCTTCTCTCCCCTCCAGATTATCGGCCCTCACCTCTCTCTCCCAAATGGCAGGGTCCTTTTAAGGTAATCCTCGTGACCCCTACAGCTGCTAAACTTGAAGGACTACCTCATTGGGTCCACTTGTCTCACCTCAAGCTTTTCATCCCTTCATCTAAAATTGACTCCTCTTCATACACGTCAACTCTAACAGGACCGTGCTCTCTTAAGCTCCAGAGGACATCGAAATCACCCACCTTGTCCTCAATCTCAGAAGATGAGACCCCCACCCCGGCAGCTGAGCTCGACCTCCCTGGACTAGACACGTGTTTCTATTCAGGTCAGCCTTTGCATCTAGATGTACGAGGTTCAAGAGACACTCACAGATAACAAACAGTCTCTCCAAACAGGGCCAGGGAACTACTCCATAGCCGGATGCCAAGAACCAATCCGAATTGCCACCATCCCTAGACCTGTTATCCCATTTAAATATTATGTTCTCTATACTTGCTCTCTTTTTGCCCAGATAGAAGAATACTGGTCTTTTCAGATACATATGCTAGGTCCACGGACCAACCACTTCTACCAACACTGCAAGACACTAGCTTCTACATCCAAGACCCAAAGATTCCAGCTGTGGTGCTTCAGAACTGACGGGTACCAGGTGTCCTGACAGCTAAAGATGTTCTTTGCCAGTTCTCCTAAGAAAAGTGCCACTTTGAGAACGTGAGACACCCCTTCGGCCATCCTCCTGATATTATTTCTAGCCAATTTATTAATCAGTTCCAGTTACAGAATTATCAGCTGCTGTCCACACATCTACAGAGCAGACCCTGATGGTGAAAGTCAGCTACTCCCTTCAATGGACTACGCCCCTACACAGGAGGAAGCAGTTTAAGAGACATGACGCCCCAACTCCTCTTTCACCATCAGCTTCCCCCTTCTCCCCCCTTTTTTCCTTTCTTTTTATAATAAGAAGGGAGGTATGTTAGCATCAAGCCCGAACTCTGAGTGACGTCATATTCAGGTGACATGTGACCTCTACCTCGTTACCAAGACAACCGTCAAACTTTCCCATAATTCACCTGGCTACCTCACCTGGTACCTGCGAAATACGTCACAGGCGATATAAATTTCAGGGCGAGTGACATCGCTCTCTCTTTCTCTCTCGCCATCTTTCCCCTCACTTCTTCCCCCACCCTCTATCCAAATAAAATCCACGCTCTCCCGTGGAATCAGCCAGTCTGCTGTGGTCTGTTCTAAGCCGCGCGCGCCGCAGTATCCCTTTACAAGAGAGATGGTTTCTCCCTAGAATCTGAGTCTCCGGGTACCAATGTACTTCAGCTCTTCGGATAATCTCAGATAAAAACCACCAGAACCAATTAGATTAATTCTTCTGGTTGTTTCGCGGCTTAGACAAAGAACTACAATTCCCAGAAGGTATTATGGCAGAACTGCCCTGTTGCTATGTTTCTATTGGTTGGTGTGTGTTGTCGCCGACCAATAGTAAATGATTTTCTTAATAGGTGTCAAGATGGCGCGGCCTACGTTGTAGAACTCGTGTTTGTCTGGTAGGCTTAAATTTGGGGAGATGGTGGATGAAAGAAAAGAAGGAATTACAGCTTCAGGGCTGAGGAGGGTAGAGGAAATGGGGAGAGGGTAGATCTGGTTTTGGGGTGGTAGTGATGAGGAACGCAGCTAGAGCGAAGGGCATAATTAGGCAACCAGAGCGGGCTTAACCTGTTCCTGCTCTCTTTAGGGCTTTGGAGACACTTTCTGTCCCAATTCAAAAAAGGTGGTTCAGCAAGTGAGAGGTGACAGCCGCTACCTTGACTCCTACTCTGTCTAGTTTTTCTGTTTTGCTTAAATCTTTGCGAATTTCCATTCTATTTACCTCTTCCTTGTTTTTTCCCTCAGAACTCCGGTTCTCTGGCCCCGTTTGTAAACTCCCACCTTGTCGTTCGTCTCGCCTCCTTGGAGTGACATCATGAAGGTGGTCAACCTGAAGCAGGCCATTTTGCAAGCCTGGAAAGAGCGATGGAGTGACTACCAATGGGCAATCAACATGAAAAATTCTTTCCCAAAGGAGCCACCTGGGACATTCTCAACCTAGCAGGTCTCAAGTAAAATGGGGAAGGAAAGATGGGAGAGGTAATTCCAGAAAAGCTGAAACCACTTAGCCTAACTTTAATTTCCCTTGCAGAAGCGCTCCTGGAGCAGGCCATGATCGGACCTTCCCCTAATCCTCTTATCCTGTCTTACCTGAAGTACGCCATTAGTTCCCAGGTAAACAATCTTGCCTCCTGGCTTTTGGAGGTGAAACACCTGGAGTACTGACAGCTGTCAGTTTAGGCTTATTTTTCTTACAAAAAAAAAAAATAATAACACTTCATTTGTTGTAATGAATGAATATTACATTAATTTACTTTCTCCATATACATTTACAAGTAAATCTTTAAAAAAATTACATGTAATTATGGCGGGGAGGGCATGTGTGTCACAGGATGCATGTTGAGGTAAGATAATCTTGTGGAGTTGGTTCTGTTCTTCCCACCTTTCTGGGGATTTGAACTCACGTCAGCAGGCTTGCATGCCAAGCATCTTTACCTGCTGAGCCTCTTTGCCAGTTCCTTGTTTCTATTTTTGAGACAATGTCTTATGTAGCCCAGGCTGTACTTGAATTCCTGATTTTTCTGCTCCCACCTCCCACAGTTGATTTGGGAGTGGGTGGGTGCTGACAATCAAACCTAAGACCTGCAAATGCTAGGTGAGTGTTCTGCCTTTGAGCTATAATCCCTACCCCGGTATCTACAAATGCTAATGTATGGCACACAATGGTGAGTCCTGGGGATTTGATCCTAGCACACTAGGGGCGTTGAAGGCTATGCAGATTATCACTAATAATTGATCAGATGGGTTTATGGTATGGCTAGGACAGAGTATAGAAATGATGAGAAGACATGGAAGTGATGCCTAGTCCTGTCTGAGCAATCACAGAAGGCTTTCCAGAGGAAATGATGTTTAAAACAAGGTCTTTCTTTGTGTTGAGTACGAGTTAGCCACACAAATGAATGAGAATGAAAAGCAGAGAGGAAATTATACACAGGCTGGGCGGGAGAAATCACAAGATATCCACTACTGAAAGTAAGGGCTGCAGATATAGTTCATTGATAAAGTGTTTGCTTAGCCCTATGGACAAGGCCCTAGGTTTAATCCCCAACACCACAAAAGAGTTGGAGATAATTTGGCATCAGTGCAACAGACCCGAACACTGCCCAGCACATCTGTGTATGTGTATAGTACACACTCCATATCATAGGGATTGAAACAGATATTTAAGGTATGCTTATCCAGAGATAGGGATGGAGGTCCATTAGTAGTGTGCTTGCCTAGCGTGGACAGGGTACTGGTTGTTTGTTTGTTTGTTTGTTTTTATGATGTTGCAATGCTATAGAGAAACCCTGTCTCAAACCTATTTCTATGTTTCTCTGGATGTCCTGAAACTCACTATGTAGATCATGCTGTCTCAAGCTGACAGATTCATCTGCCTCTGCTTCCAAGTACTGGGATTAAAGCTGTGTGCCACCACCCCTGGGTTTCTTCTTTATGACTGTGCTAAACTGTGACAGGTAACATGAGCCATATCACCAATTACATTCAAACCCATTGGTCTCTCTTGGACTTTTCTTCCTTGTGCTGGGGATCAAGCCCAGGAACTTACACGCACCAGGTGACTGCTCTGCCCCTTTTGTACTTTGTGCTGATTTTTTTTTTTTTTTTTTTTTTTGGTTTTTCGAGACAGGGTTTCTCTGTGTAGCCCTGGCTGTCCTGGACTCACTCTGTAGACCAGGCTGGCCTCGAACTCAGAAATCCACCTGCCTCTGCCTCCCAAGTGCTGGGACTAAAGGCGTGCGCCACCACTGCCCAGCCTGCGCTGATCTTTTACTGAAGCATAATTGTTTGTCTTGAGACAGAGTCTCCTTATGGAGTTCAGGTTGGCCTCAGACTCCTGAACTCTTGCTTCAGCCCTCCACGTGCTAGATCACAGGTATGTGCTGGGGTTGTAGGACATTGCGCACGAGCATTGCACCATCATGAACTGGTCATTTAGGAACTGTATGACTGAGTTGTATAGATAATCTAGCTGTTACCACATTTAACTACGCTGTATCATTACACATCATTGACTCTCTGGGATCCTCCATTGCACAGCCATGAGAAAATGTGAGTTGGGGGTCAATTATACCTTAGTATCATTTGAAGTCTTTTTGTAAAGTCTTTTACATTCATTTTGTTTGCGTGTGTGTTGAGCATCACATACACATGGAATTCAGAGGACAGCACCTGGGAGTTGAGCATGGTGCTCCTGGGATCAGACTCTGGTTGGCATGCTTGGCAGCAGGTACCTTTACCTGCTGAGTCATCTTCACAGCCTTACTTTAAACATAGCTGGGGTTTCAGTCCCTCAAAAAGGTGTTAGAGACCCTAAGTATTCCTTGAATCATACCTTGAGATTTGCTGTATAGTATTTCAAGGAGACTGGTGTATTTTTTTTATCCTCCGAGACAGAGTTTCTCTGTAATAGCACCAGCTGCCCTGGAACTGTAGACCAGGCTGGCCTTGAACTCAGAGATCCACCTGCCTCTGCTGGGATCAAAGGCCTGCGCCCCCACTGCCCAGCTCATTTTTTGCTATTTTAAAGACAGAGTCTTGCTCTTTAGTTCATCCTGACCTTACACTCAGGGTGTGCTTCTGCCTCTGACTCCCAGATGCTGCGATTACAGGTGTAAGTCACGGTGCCACCTGGTGTAGGAAGGTGGTTCGGAGAAGAGGAGGTCAAATACTGGGGGCCCTGTGGTAATGTGAGGAACATGGACTTTATCACAGTCACCAGTAGTCATGTTAGTTTCAGGAAGAGAAACAGTGTGGCAAGATTGTTATTGTCAGAGTTCCTGGGGAGTGAGTGTGTGTGTGTGGGTGTGTGCGTGGGTGTGTGTGGGTGTGTGTGTGTGTGTGTGGTGTGTTGGGGGAGGGGAAGGTAGAGAAGTATGAGGACTTGGAGCTCAGATCCGCAGAACCTAAGTAAATGCTGGGAGAGCATGGCAGGCAGCCTGTGATCCCGGTGCTTGAAGGGCAGAATGAGATGTCTGGAGCTACAGGCTAGCTAGCTGAGGTGTACTGGGGAGGTCTGGGTTCAGTTGAAAGACCCTGCATCAATGTCTAGCCTCCACATGCATGTGTACATACATGCATAGATACCAGCAGCACACATAGGAACACACATACGCATATACACCATACACACGAGGAAACACTTTAATGTGTGCATCTATGTAAATGTGTAAAACTGGGATAAAACATGCAGCTTTTGTAGTTGTATCTTTCATAGGGTGGGCTCTAGGGATAGAAACTGGGTCACTTGTCAGCAGTCCTCCACTGACCCTCACCTCCAGCCCTAAAACGCCAGATATTCAGTGATTTTTTTTTTTGTTTTGTTTTTGTTGTTGTTTTTTTGTTTTTTTGTTTTTTTTTTTTTTTGGTTTTTTTCGAGACAGGGTTTCTCTGTGTATTCCGGGCTGTCCTGGAACTCACTCTGTAGACCAGGCTGGCCTCGAACTCAGAAATCCGCCTGCCTCTGCCTCCCAAGTGCTGGGATTAAAGGCGTGCGCCACCACCGCCCGGCTTTTGTTTTTTTTTAAAACAATTCTCTTTATTCATGCCACCAGCATCCAAAATAGCAGACACACAAGACATTTCCATTCTTCTGGAGATTTCCCTTGCACTTGTCCAGTCTCCTCCTCCACAGCTACCCAATGACGTCTGTCAGCAAATACTACCAATATTTATATTACAAGGAAGTGTAACCCTACGATACGTGTTGGTGTGAGGGGTGCTGCCTGCGATTGTGCAGTTCTGCTTCCTCAGCTGAGAATCTACCCCCCCCACTGTCAGCGCTGGGACCCACTGCAGTTCCCATCCCCCACCTGCTCTCTTGTCAGCACTGGGACCCACTACAGATCCCCCGCTGTCAGCACCGGAACCCCTGCAATTCCCCCTGCTCTTTTAAACTGTTGTGTTTTATTTCCCGTCCATTGTAGTTTAAGTTGCTCACCATTTGTTTTTACTGCAGTAATAACTGAAGAGCCTTCTTTTATACATTTTCCTGCTTATCTGGGAAAATATTTCTAGGATAGATACTTCAAAATGGATTTTCTGCCAGTAGTACAGCACCCCTTTACACATAGCACCAGGCTTTCTCTGTGTAGCCATGGCTGTCCTGGGATTCACTTTGTAGACCAGGCTGGCCTTGAGTTCAGAGGTCCACGTGGCTCTGCCTTCTGAGTTCTGGGATTAAAGGCCTGTGCCACTACTGCCGGCTTGGTTGTTTTTATTTGCATATGTTGTGTATGTGTGAGCACTCAAATATGTATTCGATTGAGACCAGAACAGGGGGATCCCTTGAAGCTGGAGTTACAGGCTTTATTGATTAGGCTATCCTTTGTTCTGTCTTCCCTTATAGACAAGACCTGTCCTTTTTTACACAAGTGCTTTGCTGTTTTGTTGTTGTTTATATTATTTGTTATGCTGAGGATCAAACCCAGAACCTTGTGCAGGAAAGTGCTCTGTCACTGACCTACTGTTGCCTTTTTTTTTTTTTTAATCACCATTGCTCTCTTCAGACACACCAGAAGAGGGCATCAGATCCCATTACAGATGGCTGTGAGCCACCATATGTTTGCTGGGAATTGAACTCAGGACCTCTGGAAGAGCAGTCAGTGCTCTTAACTGCTGAGCCATCTCTCTACCCGACCTACTGTTTCAATTACTATGGTTTGTTCTGTCATCTGCCTGTCTTCCTCCTTCCCTCCCTCCTTCTTTCCTTTGTCTTTTTAGAGACATAGTTTCTCTGTGTAGCTATGGCTGTCCTGAGATTCACTTTATAGACCAGGCTAGCCTTGAATTCAGAGATCCAACTGCCTCTGCCTCCCCAGTGCTGAGATTAGAGGCGTATGCCACCATGTCCACCTGCCTAGGTTGCTCTTAAATGCCTCATCCTCTGTCTACCTGCAGAGTGTTGGAGTTACAGACATGCACTATCCTATCTGGTCTATATGTAATATATGCTATATATAATATGTACTATACATAATACTTGGGTAAAACTCCCCTTAGTTCCTTTTGTTCTGTTATTCTTTTCCTTACCTTCTTTTTTGAGACAGGTTTGAGTGCAGCCTGGGCTTTGCACTTACTATGTGGTCCACTGCCTGGGTGCTGAGGTTTCAGGCCCAAGCCATTCTACTCAGCTTTATGAACTGGGTTTGAACTGAGGTCTTTATGCATTTTAAGTCACTGTACCAACGGAGCCACACGCTCACTTCAGCCCTAATATGTTCAGTTTTTTTCAAAAACTGTGTGACTTGAGACTAGAGAGTAGCCCATGAGTTCTAAGAGTGCCTTTGCCTCTTCCCAAGGAGTCAGCACCCACGTGTGCTGGCTCACAGCTTCTGTAACTCTAGCTTGAGGGATCCAGTGTTGTCTTCTGGCCTCCATGGCCGCACACACCACACACACCACACACATGGCACATACAACACACATACATACAAATAAAAACACAATCTTTAAAAAAGTTCTTGGCTGTTCTCAGGCATGTCAGTTTACAGACAAATTTTAAATTCAAATTTTATGTTAATGAGACAGAAAGCAGGGAGACTGCTCCTGGATTGTTATTTGTCTGTCTGACTAGATAGTAACTACTTCACTTCTGCAGGCCCTCGTTTTCAGATGCCACTGTTCTGTTCCCACGTCTTGAAAACAGAGACTGTGTTATCAAGGAGGCAGATTGTAAGATGTAGTTCTCTGGTCCCCCTCAGGCCCGTTGAGTAACTGAGGTTGGAGAGTAACCAGCATGAACTTGGGAAGGGATGAGTTTAAGAACAGCGTAAGAAAATGGTTCTCACCCTGTGGGCTGTAACCCTTTCGGAAGGTTGAGTGACCCTTTCTTCGGAGTCACATTCAGACATCCTGCAGTAGCAACATTACAGTTAGGAAGTGGCAATGAAAATAATTTCATAGTTGGGGTCACCACACATGAACTGTATTAAAAGTTGCAGCGTTAGGGAGGCTGAGAACCCCTGGCTTAGAAGGTCCACTTGGGAGGCTTTGTTGATTAACTGGATGAGTGGGGGAAAGAGGTCAAAGGTGAGGCCTGGATTTCTGATTTGGATGCTGCAGCATCAGGAGGGGGAGTAGAACCAGAGTGGGGTGGTCCTTAGGGTTGGTCTGTAAATGAGGGCATCAGATGATTCTGGCCTTTTATATTCATGGTGCTGGCATTGACTGTCAAAGGAGACGGTCAGAAGGGGCTGGCATCTATGCCTGGAACTCAGGAGTCTGAATGTGAGCATCTGGTTTAGGAGTGTGTCGTCAGTTTCTGTTGTGACAAAATACTGGAGTTAAACTTCTAAGGGAAGAAGGGTTTGTTTAGGCTATGGCTGGCCAGCTTTG
Organism: Mastomys natalensis; assembly: GCA_021653895.1. Taxonomy (NCBI): domain Eukaryota; kingdom Metazoa; phylum Chordata; class Mammalia; order Rodentia; family Muridae; genus Mastomys; species Mastomys natalensis. The sequence continues at coordinate 28,975 of JAJTUV010000964.1, forward strand.
TCATCTCTCGGTAGTGATGAGGCAGAATGGAGCGCTGGGAAGATGCACAGCAGAAAAGTCGCTCATGTCCTGCTAGTAGGAAGCAACAAAAAGCAGAGGAGGGGTTGGGGACAAGATAGGACCTCTCAAAAACATGCCTCTTTCTCCAACTAGGCCCACCCCTTCTGACAGTGCCACCAAATTATGAGTTCATGTAGCTTTTGGTTCAGTCAGCTTTCAGGGTTATTTCTGTGAGGGGCAAATCATAACAAGTTGTCAGACCCAGGTGGTGATGGGGGATGTGGGGATGGAGGACACTGCTCAGGGAATATGGGCCAGAGAAGTGATCTGTGCCAGATTCCTAAGCACCCAGTCACATCAAAAGCGCGTGGAAGAAATGATGTGAGGAGGCAGAGGAAACCATCAAGAGCATGTCAGGTAGAAGGTAGAAAGGAAGGAAAGGGAAGGAAAGGAAGTAAGGATGTGCTTGATGATGTCACTGGCAGCCAGGAAGCTAGCTCCATCAGCGTGAGCCCATGGGTCTAACAGCAAGGGTAGCTGTGAGGAAAAGATTAATGTGCCGGGCGGTGGTGGCGCATGCCTTTAATCCTAGCACTTGGGAGGCAGAGGCAGGCGGATTTCTGAGTTCGAGGCCAGCCTGGTCTACTGAGTGAGTTCCAGGACAGCCAGGGCTACACAGAGAAACCCTGTCTCGAAAAACCAAAAAAAAATTAATGCAGGGGGTCAGGACAGACGTGATCCATTGTGTTGAAGAGCAAGCAGAAGGTGTGGAGGTAGAGACCATGAGAGTAGAGAACTCTGTTGGAGAGAACAGAGAGGGTGATTAAATGAAATGTGGGGGGTCTGTGGGAAGCTCTCTCTAAAATAGGAGGCTCTTGAGATACATAAACACTGACAAGAAAGGCAGGCTCAGAAAGGCTGAATATCTTCACAGCCTGCCAAGTGCTATGCAAAATTAGTAATTTATTCTTCCACCAGAGTTAAGAGGCTCTTTGGTCAGGTGCTATGCCTGGAGAGGGCACTTAGGAGTGGTTGGGGGTATTGGGTATGAAGAAGAGCAAGAGGATTAGAGACAGCTGCCAGGTCAGCCTGGGGTAGCCACTTGTGCAGATGGCCATGCTAGCCTCCAGCCTTGACGTCCTATGTCAGCTTAGAGCATCTAGTTGGTAGAGTTGTTAGACTGGAGCTGACTTAAGTCCTGCTGGGAGGAACAGGTCACCATGTGCTTTCAGGTGTGTCTGGAGTGGAACTTCACTGCTACGCTTAGAAGAAATACACAGAATACACCATGTGAAGGCCATCAGTTCATTCCGACTAATAGCCTTGATGAGAACATGGGGATTTCTCTTCTTGGTGTGGGGTCCAGGTTTTTTATTATTTTTTTTTTAAGTTGAAACATCCAGCTCCCCTACAGGCTGGCACCCAGCAGGGTTCAGTTCTTCTCCAAGCTCTCGCTATGGGGACATCGGTTATAAATAAACAAACAGTGGCCTGGAACGGCATGGTCACTCTGCCCAGGCATTCTCCCAACTCTCTGCTCACTGTCAGACACTCGCTTTGGCTTCACAGTGTGTCCTGCTGCTGATGGCTCTGAATGCTAATTGTCTGTATTTAAGCCCTGTCTGTCTTTTGCTCGTGCTCATCCACGAGGTCTGGTTTAAAATGTCTGAGCCAGTCTGCCCAGGTGATGAACGTCATCATGTCTTAGCACGCACTACAAGCATGCTGTGACTGTTACTATTTGCAGTGCAAACCCAGGGCCTATGCGTGCTAGCCTCGCACTCAGCCACTGGGCTACATGCACCTCAGCCTACTGAATTAAGAGTTTAAATCTGCTCAGAACAAATTATTTCTATCAAACTGGTTCTCTCTGGTCTTGAGTAGTATATTTACTAACAGAAATGTGTTGCAAGGTAAAATTTTTTTAGAATTGCATCTCATTAATAGGACTCAGTTACTTGAAGCAATGAAATTTTCCTAAGGACAAGTCCAAGGCCTGGTGCTGGAGAAACAGATATAAATGTACAAATTATCTCTGCAAGGAATTTACTGTCCAGATTGAATTTTTAAAGTATGTATTTGGAAATACTACTTAGATGAGATCTCATGATGAAATGACTTTGGAGGCTATTGCTTGTGTGCCCCTGGGAAGGGGGACATGTGTGCCATGGAGTGTGGAAGGCAGAGGACATGTTAGTGGGACTCAGTTCTTTCAGCTTATGGACTCTGGGAATTGATCTCAAGTCGCCAGGTTTGGCAGCAAGTGTCTTTACTTACTGACTCATTGCATTGTTTATAAATGCATTATGGTTCTGAGAAGTCTGACACAATGAGCATGTGTATTTATGTATGTTTTTAATTTAGGTTTTTCAATCGTATATCACAGAATCACTATGTGTGTGTGTGTGAAAAAGATTCCCTGTTTGCAGTGCAAGATAGAAGCCGTGTCATCTTAAGTATATGCTCTATGTCTGAGCAGCTCACCAGCCCTTAACGCTTCTTAATGTCTTGAGGAAGCTTTGGAACGACATGGTCTAATAAGATTTTCTACAGTAAAAAACTTGGTGCTGAGTAACACTGTGGGCACCAGCACTTGTGTTGAGGGTCATATGCCAGAGGAATTAGAATTTATTGTGGGCAGAGAGATGGCTCAGTAGTCAGGAACACTAGCTGCTGGCCAAGCACAGTGGTGCAGGCCTTTAATCCCAGTACTCGGGAGGCAGAGGCAAAGGCAGAGGCAGAGGCAGGCAGATTTCTGAGTTAAGGCCAGCCTGGTCTACAGAGTGAGTTCCAGGACAGCCAGGGCTGCACAGAGAAACCCTGTCTCAAAAAAAAAACAAGAACTGGCCACCTATCCCAGTCCTAGGAGATCCCATGCTCCTTTTGACTTCCAGGGCACTGCATGTATGTAGCACAGACATATATGCAGGCAAAACACATGTACATATAAAAATAAAAAAAATAAGTAAAAAAGTTACTGATTTATTTTGCAGTACTGAGATGAAATCGAGGCCTTGTACATGTGAGGCAGGCACTCCACACTGAACTACACACCCAGCACCAGGAGCCAGAGTTTTCCTTTCATTCTTTGTTTTTGATTTTTGAGCCAGGGTCTCACGATGTAGCCCAGGCTGGCTTTGACCTTTATAGCAGTTCTGAGTGCTGGCTCTTGCAGATGTGTGGCTGGTGGCTTCCTTGCTAGTGCAGCTGTGGCAGCAACTTTAGGAGATGCTGATAGAAGGCACACATTACTGTGTGTCCTTTAAGGAGCTGAGGAAGCCTCTAAAGGGGTTGGGGACCCTGAACTGTGCCAGTTTAAGCATCAGTGTATTCATTCTACAAACATCTGGATTGCGGTGATTACTGGATAGTGATTCCCTGATCCCTGGAGGCAGCAGGTCCTCCTGTCCTGGAGATATTTGTCCATCCTTGTCCACATGAGATAACCCAGTGTTTCTGTTGACTCAGAGCTCTGCCGTAATGCTCGGACGGATTTCAAACTTAAAGGCTCAGTGGTTCTTCAGTCTCAGCCTCCTGAGTAGCTGTGACTCCGGGTCACTGTTTCTTGTCATTTTTCTGGTGCTGGAGCTTGAGCCCCGGGTCTTGCTCATCTTGGCAAGTGCTCCAGTACACTTTACTGCTGACCTATACCCTCAGCCTCCAGTAATCTTTTTGTTGTTTGCTTGTTTGTTTTCGAGACAGGATTTCTCTGTGTAGCCCTGACTGTCCTGGGGCTCCCTCTGTAGAAACTCACAGAGCTCTGCCTGCCTCTGCCTCCTGCATGCTGGGGTTGAAGGTGTGCACCACCACCGCCCGGCTCAGTTAGTCTTCTTGATAAAAGAAGCGCTGGGGCCAGTTAGTGGAGAGGCTCAGAAGTAGTCCACATGCACACATACTGCCTCTGTGCTTCCGTTTGAATTTAGAGCACGTGCTGGGCCGGCACTGATGACCGAAGCGTCTGTAGTCCAGGAGCCTCACTTGTCACCCTTGCCTAGCAGGCATGGGCCGAGCTTCGTTATAGCAGTAAAGCAACATGGCCGTCACTCCGGGTGATTCCCACTAGTGGCTAACTGAACTTCGTTTAGCTTTGGAAAGGAACAGCATAAAACAAAACAGGATGCCTTTTGGGTACTGGAAAAGCCTCTCCTTCGGCTTATATGAATGCCATTTGCACTGAGTCTGAAGCAGCAATAAGGACAGCACACATTACCGTGTGCCCTTTAGGAGCTGAGGATGCCTCTTGAAAGAGTTGGGGACCCTGAACTGTGCCAGTTTAAGCATCAGTGTTTGCCCGTCTCAAGCAGATGACTTGTGTGAACGTCCTCTGTCTTCCTTCTAGATGGTGTCCTGTTCCTCTGTGCTCACGGCAATCAGTAAGGTATGACCATGGCCCCTCAGGAGCTGTGGGAAGGGACAGACAAGGCCACCAGCCTGGCCTTTCTGGTCATATGTCTCCTGAGGCTGGATAGTCAACACCTGACGCCTCTCCCCCTGAGGGAGGAGGGCCTGGGAATTAGGAACACATTTCCATATGGGGAGTCTGTGGCCCAGGTGTGCTGAAGAATAGCAGAGCTTGTGAGAGGGGTTGACTAGGCAGTGCTGGGCCCTCCATTGTTCTCTGCTCTTTCTGCAGTTTGATGACTTTTCCCGGGACCTGTGTGTCCAGGCTCTGCTGGACATCATGGACATGTTTTGTGACCGACTCAGGTAAGAGATGGGTGAGGAAGCTCAGAGCATTACCTCATTCTTTCAGTGCCGAGGAAAGCCCATAGACTAGGAGACGGATTGAGACCAGCTTGGGCTCCCATGTTTCTTCTGCCCGCCTGCCCATCCCCAGCTCCTGTTTCCTTAAGACAAAGTGCCTCTCCTCCGTTTGGAAGAGCTGCTCTAAGATCTTGTCTAGTGGAAGCTGGCTAGACTAGGTGTCTTACCTAGGATTCTGCCAACTTTCCAACTCTGTCCCCTAGTAGTGTTGTGCCAGAGACTCTGGGGGAACATTGGTGTGGGTTGGATTTCAGCTTTTGGAATAGATACAAATTTTCATCCTTTTTGGGTAGTTGCCACGGCAAAGCAGAGGAATGCATTGGGCTGTGCCGAGCACTCCTTAGCGCCCTCCACTGGCTGCTGCGATGTACAGCAGCTTCTGCAGAGCGACTCCAGGAAGGACTGGAAGCTGGCACGGCCCCTGGGGAGAAGCAGCTTGCCTTGTGCCTACAGTGCCTGGAGAAGATCCTCAGCAGCACCAAGAACCGAGCCCTGCTGCACATCGCCAAGCTAGAGGAGGCCTGTATGTCCCCTGACTCCCCTGCGCCCTGCCTGCTGTTGCTTCTGTAGCTGGTCCTTTGATTGAGAGGGAGAGGCAGGATGCCATCCCACTTCTTTCTAGAAGGATCCGAAATCATCCCACTTCCTTTTTTCTCTCCCCATAAGCATTGCATACATCCCAGGGACTTGGGCAGGGTGGCACCCGAGCCAATCAACCAACAGGTATTTACTGAGCCTTCTCGTGTGCCCAGCACTGTGCCAGGTGCTGGATGGGGGGGGGGCTCCCAAAGGAGCATGTGGCAGGGTCCCTGCCCTCAGCACACACACTGGTGGGGAGTAAGATTGGAATGCCATGCGTCTGGAGAAATTCGAGGACAAGAGGCACATCGTCTGCTCTTATCTATCTTCGTGTTACTCGCCTAGAAGCAGATGACTCCAGTGTGACCTGGAGCTTTCAGTTAAACTCAGTGCCTGTCTGCTGTGACTGTATGCTGTTACCTCTTAACTCAAGTTCTGTTAACTATTAGACCCTATTAGATTTATAGGAGGGAAGTCTTCCTGCAACAGAGGCCTCGGGCCTCTTGAGTCTTAAGCCCCAGTGGCTAGGGCCACCTAAGGGTCTTTTGTTTTCCACTGACAGGAATGCTAAAGTGGGTGACACCCATATCTTCAGGGATCAGTGGGAGAGGTTTCTAGGGGATTAGTCTCTCTGGGAAAAGTCCAGAAAGAGACCGATCACTGTGTCAACATGGGCTGTGTTGACAGTTTTTCTTCATCTGTTTTCTTGTTAGTGTTGGCAGTGCCTTGCCTTCCTGGGCACTTGATAAATGTTTATTGGTAGAAAAGTAGATGAATACTTCATTTTGATGGATTTCAGGTCTCGGTTGTCTTTCTCTTATCCCTGTGCTACATGGAGGTTAATTGGCTAGCTGGTGCCGTCATCCATCATTTGACCCTTTGGGCTTTTAACTAGGATAAGTGACTAGTAATTAAATACTAAGTATGTGCTGTAGACCATCGGTGCAGCCATTTAAGAGAGCGGCCAGTGGGCTCGACCAGTTGGGTGAGCTATTAAAAGAGCAGAAACTGAAGACCTGTGTTGGCAAGGTATTTGGAGCTAGGTTGTCTAGAGTAGAAGTCACTGTCCCTCTCGGCCACTGGGCGCTGCACCCACCCCTGTGCCTTGCTCCCACTGCTTGTGTGTCTCCAGTCACTTGTGTGTAGTCACAGGAACTCAGGCCCTTGGTATGGTTGCTAGGGCTCTTTGTCCCATGGTGCCTACTCCCCTTACAGAAGCATGCTACCCTCAGGCTCTGCCTCTCTATCCTCAGAGGTTCCTTGCTGTATGCTTTCAAGCCCAGGGAGCACCACAGTCGAGGAGTGTGGACCATGCCCTGCCTCTCCTTCCCAGCAGTCTCTGCCTTGCTCTTTCTCCACCAGCCTCCTGGACTGCCATTGAGCATTCTCTTTTAAAACTTGGGGAGACCCTGGCCAACCTCAGCAACCCCCAGCTCCGGAGCCAGGCTGAGCGTTGCGGCACACTCATCAGGAGGTTAGGTTGCTGCAGGAGATGGGAAGATGGATGGGTATGCAGTCTGTTCTCCCACTGACTCTTCAGCCCCCGACACCATCCCGTGCATCTCTCCTCAGCATCCCTACCATGCTGTCCGTGCACTCAGAGCAGCTGCACAAGACTGGCTTCCCCACCGTCCACGCACTCATCTTGCTTGAGGGCACCATGAACCTGACAGGGGAGATGCAGCCCCTGGTGGAGCAGCTGATGATGGTGAAGCGCATGCAGGTAGGTGTGGCCAAGCAGGGTGGGTGGCCACTTGGGGTAAGAGGGAGGAGGCTGGTACTCCTCTTGATTCCCTGGTGGACCACAGATGCCAGTCGCACACAGTTTTGCCATCTGACCCCTAGATCTTGGTTCTGAGCTGTGTAGTCACAAAACAGCCTGGTCCGTGGCGCCTGTAGAAGGGCAGGGGCCTCTTACACCGCACCCTTGGATTTCCCACAGCATATCCCCACACCTCTCTTTGTCCTGGAAATCTGGAAAGCTTGCTTTGTGGGACTCATTGAATCCCCTGAGGGTACGCAGGAGCTGAAGTGGACAGCTTTCACCTATCTCAAGGTACCTGGTGACACGGGAGTAAGGAAGAATCAGTCGAGGGACAGCTCTCAGGAGAAGCAGCGGCGAGCAGTGGCCCTGGCCCTGTATATCCCCCTCCTGGCATTTAGTCCAGTCTCCTGCGTCTCTAGCACAAGCTCAGTTGGTCATTGTCTCTGAGAGACATGGCTGCTTTAGCCACTTGGGTTCTACTGCTTGTTCTGCCCGTCCTTAGCCAGGTTAGAGCCAAGGAAGGTGGCCCCAGGTTACCTCTGAACTTCGCTTCCAAGTTTGCTGTTAGGATTTCCTTGTTGAAGTGGGGGGGCCCATGTCTGTAGGCCAAGAGGCATCAGGTGCTTGAATGGGTACCTGTGTGTGGACTTACAAGTTATTCAGAGTACTGTCTGAGCCAGAAGAGCCCTCCTACCTCAATGCCACAGGAGGGAATGTGTGGTCTTCTGTGATAACTGAAAGAGAAAAAGGTCATTGATCTTCCTGTCTTCCTCCTCATGTCCTAGATTCCACAGGTTTTGGTGAAGTTGAAGAAGTATTTCCATGGGGACAAGGTGAGTGAGTGCCTGGGATGAGGCCATGGAGGCAGAGGAGGGTAAACAAGGACGAGCGAGCATGCGTCTTTCTCTCTTTTTTTTTTTTTTTTTTTGAGACAGAGTTTGTCTATGTAGCCCTGGCTGTCCTGGAACTCACTCTGTAGACCAGGCTGGCCTCTAACTCAGAGATCTGCCTGGTTCTACCTCCTAAGTGCTGCAACTAAAGGCGTGTGCTAAGGGTGGGTCTTTTAGGCCGCAGCTGAGTGGTAGTGTGTTCTTGAGCCTAGAGGAGGCTGTGTGGACCTGTGAACACCTGTGTATGTCCTTGCACGTGCACGAGAGGAAAGATGGTGGCTTAGGCTGGCTCCTCAACCCCAACAGAAAGAAGTCCTATGGTGATTTGGCTAGGGTAACTGTCACATGGAGAGTGTGGCGTCTCCAACGTCTCTCACCCTGTACTTGGGGCTGTGGGGCCTGGGGATGTAGAACCCAGGTGGGGGTTTCTGATTCTTTTTAGGACTTCACTGAGGATGTCAACTGTGCTTTTGAGTTCCTGCTGAAGCTCACACCCTTGTTGGACAAAGCTGACCAGCGCTGCAAGTACGTGCCCCACACTCACCCCATGTTACTAGAAAGTGCTCCGAGTCCTTCCCCATTCATTGTTGGATGATCCGCAGGGAGCTCTCTCTTCCTGTTGGACTCTCCCTCTGGCAGAGCTGGGAGGCAGTAGCTCATGGTTGCCAAGTACCCAGAGCCCTTCTACCTGTGGGTATTTGAGTTTTCTTCACCCTGAAGGAAGGAGGAGACGGGACAGGCACCCGTGACCTAGCTCTCTGCTCATTTCCATCCTCCGGCTTTTCCGTCACAGCTGCGACTGCACGAACTTCCTCCTCCAGGAATGCAATAAGCAGGGGCTTCTGTCTGAGGTCAACTTCGCCAGCCTTGTGAGCAAGCGGTACGTGGCTAGCTCCTCAGGCTGCCTCCCTCTTGCCAGACTGGTTCCTGATGCCTTTCCTTCCTCTTTGAAGTCTGAGTTGCAAGTGAGTGATGCCTTTTGGGTCTAGGGAACAGGACTTCATTAGATGAGGGAGTTTTGCCTCTCGTTGCTGCTCTTTGACTCGCCCTCCTTTGTGAGCAAAGGCCATAGACAAAGTCTTAATTTTCCTTTAATCCTAACAGAACTTTGAAAATGGGTGTAACAACACTGACAAATTGAAATGATGGTAATACTGATTACAGGTTCACCATAAACTTCATCCTAACTCTCAAGATTCTCTGTTTTTGTTCCATGCTGAGGGTTGAACCAGCATGCTGTGACGGGAGGCAGATGCTGTCCCACTGAGCTACTGCCAGCTCCCAGTCGGCTTCTGCTTCTGTCTCTCTATGCCTTCGTTTCTGGAGTCGGATTAGAGAATTTTTTTTCTTAAAAACCAGGGTCTCACTATGTAGCTCTGGCTAGCCTCAAATGCAGAGGTTTGCCTGCTTCTGCTACTTGAGTGGTCTAAGATTAAGGTGCAAGCCACCACACACAGTGGATTAAAGACTGTATCAAGATTATTTTCCTTAGCCAAGTATGAGCCAGGTAGTTTACAGCTGTAATTACAACCTTGAGAGTCTGAAACAGGAGAACTACCTTGAGTTTAAGGCTAGCCTGAGCTACACTATGAGACCCGTTGCCAAAAAGATAACAATCCTCTTTATTTCTGTTTCCTTCTCTGGGTTATGACCACAGCACTGCAGATCGGGACCCCCAGCTAAAATCATCAGAAAATGCTAATATCCAGCCTAATCCTGGACTGATCCTGCGGGCAGAGCCCACTGTCACAAACATTCTCAAGGTGCGTGTGCGTGCCCTGCCTGTGCCACTGTGGACTCCCTTTACCCTTCAGCTTTCCTTTATTTCCAGATAAGTGAACAGGGCCCAGAGACCTCTCTGCTCTCTGTGCTGTTTTGGGAGTGGGACAACTGGGGAGGCAAAGATAGCAGGCACCACTGAAAGCTGACATTGGTTGCTGTGCCCTAGGTGATGTGCCTGGTGCCTCTCCAGACACTACCCCATGAAGGCATAGAAGGGAAACTCCCAGCCAGAGCCTCCCTGTCCCCCACCCCACCATACCACACCACACTGTGTAGTTGAGCACAAAGCTCACAGAGTAGGGAGAGATTTCAGCAGTGATCTTCCTGTCCTGTTGGAGGAGGAAGTGGCAGACCATGTTTGCAGGTGCAGTGGGCCAGTCAGTGGACATAAGGCAGAGAGAAAATGTAGTTAGGCTGTACTGGGGGGGTATCTTCCCTGGTCTCCTGTCCTGTCCACAGACAATGGATGCAGATCACTCCAAGTCCCCAGAGGGACTGCTCGGGGTCCTGGGACACATGCTTTCTGGGAAGAGCCTGGACTTGCTGCTGGCTGCTGCTGCCGCCACTGGGAAGCTTAAATCCTTTGCCCGGAAATTCATCAAGTGAGTAGACCTATGCCCTGCTGTGTGACTGGAGGTCGTGTTTGGAGGGATGAGGCGCCTGGATGTGGGTCTCCCCCTGAGGTGTACAGACCAGGGTAGAGCATCCTAACTGGAAACCATGACGGAAGGGTCACTTGTCTCAGCTCTTTTCTCTCCCACTGAAGATGGAATAAAGATGCTTGCTAAGCTCCTGAGGCATGGGGTGGGGGTGAGGGGTGGAGCTCAGTGCTTAAGGGTCTGGCCGCTCTTCAGAGTACCTGCATGGCAGCTCACAGTTGTCTGTAACTCCAGTCTCGGGATCCAGTGCCCTCTTCTGGCCTCTGCAGGATCTTGTACATACAAGAGATGCATAACTAACACAGACATGCTTAATACACATTAAAATAAAAAATAAATACATTTTTTTTAAAAATGAGGCATTGAATAGTAGGCACAGGAGAATTCCTTGGCTCAGTTATTTATTTACTTTTCACATAGGATCTTGTGGAGCCTAGTCTTTCTAGCTTATGGGCTTCTTTTTTGTTTTTTGTTTTTATTTTTCACTGTGTAACAACCCTGGCTGTCATGGAACTCACTTCGTAGACCAGGCTAGCATCAGACTCACAGATCTGCCTCACTCTGCCACCTAAGTCCTGGGATTAAAGGCGTGCGTGACCACTGCCCAGCTAATAACGGGTTCTTAAATTCTGTAGCTTTTGGGGGGTTAGCTTGTAGAACATGGCTCCTTACAAATTGTTGGGTCTCACTGTGTAGTCCAAGCTGGCCTCTAATGCTTCAAGTGTTAGCCTATTCAGTGTTGGGGTTATAGATGTGAGACACCATGCTCTTTTAATAATAGTGATTTTTTTTTCTCTAATTATAACACCTGTTTTATATGTAACTTATAGTTAAAGCTCTAGGGACCCCCCCCTGAATGTGTAGCCCCTTCCCGCCTCCGCCCCTACCCGCCTCTGCCCCTACCCACCTGTGTGGCCGTCGTTGAGCTCTTGCTCTGGTTGACGCACCTGTCTCTGTCTCTCCTGCAGTCTGAATGAGTTCACTACCCACGGCAGCGGAGAGAGCAGTAAGTCTGTGTGTATTGCAGATCGCATCTGCCCTGAAGAGGGGGAGGGCTGCCTTCGTCATTCTGGGCACGAGGGCAGTGCTGAGAAGGACTCTGCCGAAACTACCCCTCTGCCCTTCTCCCAGCTGGATCAGTTTTGACTGGTTTGGGCTCTGGGAATTGTGGATTCCAAGGAAGGAATGATGTGCTTATTAAGACCCAAGAAAAGGATTCTGAGCCTCAGAGCTTTGAAGGAACCACTTGGTCCCTGACCTTCCTTGAGGAAATCCTGAGCTGGGGCGTAGCCTCCACACTTGCCTACTGTGCATAAGGCCTTCAATCCCTGGCACCCCCGATCTATACAGGGCTTGGGGCCCCTGCCCTTGGCTGAGTTTGGCACTCTTGCCTTTCCCACAGCGAAAACAGCCTCGGTTCGTGCCTTGCTCTTTGACATTTCCTTCCTCATGCTATGCCACGTGGCCCAGACCTATGGCTCAGAGGTAAGCGATGAGAGCTGGTGACAGGAAGAGGCCCCAAGTGAATGGGGCAAATAGGAAGGAAACACCAGTAACTCCCTTACTCACCCTTGCCCCACTGATCTCCCAAGCCAGCCCGTTCTGTTGGCTTCCCATGTCAACAGGTACCCAGCTTCCCAGGTCCTCTAGCGGTACATTCATGCTGACCACTAGGTGGCAGCACAGCTCCCTGTCTGATTCTCCTTGACAGATTTGTTTGTCCTTGGAAATGGAGTGGCGATAGAGCCAGTCCCTGGCTAGCTCTGACAAGTGCCATGACCTCTTCGCTCAGCTGGTGCCCCTCTGTCTTATCCAGGTGATTCTCTCCGAGTCAAGCTCAGGAGAAGAAGTCCCCTTTTTTGAGACTTGGATGCAGACCTGCATGCCTGAGGAGGGCAAGATTTTGAACCCTGACCACCCCTGCTTCCGGCCTGACTCCACCAAAGTCGAGTCCTTGGTGGCCTTACTCAACAACTCTTCAGAGATGAAGCTAGTGTCAGTGGCCTAGGTTCTGATATCGGGTAGTAGTGGGTGGGCATTCCAAGACCCTCTCCCTAATCCCATCTCATGCTCCCTTGCCGTGATGGTTCTCCTGTCCCTAATCTTCTCTGTAGACAGATGAAGTGGCACGAAGCCTGCCTGAGTATTTCAGCAGCCATTTTGGAAATCCTCAACGCTTGGGAGAATGGGGTTCTGGCCTTCGAGTCCATCCAGGTAGCTCCACCATTACTTGAGCCTCTCTGCCCGAGATACAGGGCTGGTCATTGAGAGCTTGTTACTGTGCATACAAACAAATCCTCAAGCTGGAGGTCATGTTCTGGTCTTAGTCTTCCATAGTGTCCTCCTTAGCTACTTCATCCCTCCCAGGTAGCATTGGGAAAATCAAATTTGTGTTGCAAAGATGTGAAATGTACCTTGGGATACCACCTGTGACCCCCAGCTGCCCCAGAGGCCGTGGGAGTCACGGCCAGAGAGGAGAGAGTCCCTAAGTCATTCCCTCCTCCTCCCCACAGAAAATCACTGATAATATCAAGGGAAAGGTATGCAGTCTGGCGGTGTGTGCTGTGGCTTGGCTTGTGGCCCACGTCCGGATGCTGGGGCTGGACGAGCGTGAGAAGTCACTGCAGATGATCCGCCAGTTGGCAGGGCCGCTGTACAGTGAGAACACCCTGCAGTTCTACAATGAGAGGTCAGTCAGTAACCGGGCCACCCTTCCCGGCTGCAGGTGTGTGGTGAGGAACAAACACCCCACTCCCTTGCTCCTGCCCCCCCTTCCCAGGGAGCCACTCACCAACCACTTCCTCCTCCATCCAGGTTGTGACCAACTCACCTCCCTTAGCTGCTGAGGCAGTACACCTTCAGGGCAGTTGGGCGCTTGCTCACTTCTTCCCCTTCCCCTACCACTCCCTCATGTTCTTACATTCATTCAACTGGCTCAGCAGGTACTTGGTGTGTGTCTTTGTGAGAGGGTTTTAATCCTGTTCTTCCCATGTGTGGGAAATATAGACCCAGACAGCTTGACCTCTGTTCTCCAAGGCTCCAAGTTCCAGAAAACTAGCTGAGGCAGAAGAGCAAAGGGATTATGTGGCTGTGTCACTGTCGAGGAACTCTGAGGCATCTGCAGTTTCTAGCTTCCCTCCCCCACCCCCAGCTGTCCTGGTGACCATTTCAAGTAGTGGCTCTTCAGGCCTTCCGCTACATGGGGCTCGGTGGTGTCCATTCATTCGCCCAACTGAGAAGTTGTTTGGCCATTGGTTTTTAAATATGGCAAGAAGCACATGATGGAAAATTCACCATTTCAACTGTGTTTATGTGTATCACTCAGGATATGAAATATGTTGGAATTGTGAAACAGACCTCCAGACGTTTTTCATCTTGTGTGTCTGGGCCTTTTAGCCAATAAGCAGCAGTCCACCTCCCCTTCTCGGTTCCTGGCAACTACCATGCGACTGCCTGTCCCTCTGAGCAGCTTTGCTCGATACTTCATAGAACTAGAATTACGTAATACCTGCTTTTTCATGACTGACTGACTTTACTCAGCATAATTTCCTCAAAATTCATTCATACTCTGGCATGTGACAGGATTTCCTTCCTTTTAAGGCTGAGTAACTTTCATATCTGTGCCCCTCCGGGCTACCATCCCACCCTCCAGGGGACTTGAAGAGTACTGCCGTGAATGTGGGGCTGAGGCTGGCTTACAGGGTAGCTGCTGAGGACGCTTTCTGAGGGGCATGTGGAGACAGCTGAAGCAGAGTTGAGGGAGGGAGGCTCTGTAAGGTCATATCTGCACTTCCCTGCCTGTGGGACATCATCGAAACCAAGTGTGTATGTGTGTCTACACACGCACACTCGCACTTGCACGCGTGTGCAAACACACACACAGTGGGAATCCTAGCTCCCTTGTGCAGGTGGTGGAAGGACTCTGCATGTCCAGGCCACCTTCCCTGCACCCCTGACATCCCAGCAGTCAGTACTCAGACCCCAGCTGTGTTCATAGCCCCAGATGCTCCCAAGAGGATTCCAGGCTGTACATACTTTGCCCAGCTACCCAGGGCCGGGAAGAGTCTTGTGGGACTGCCTAAAGGCCGCTCCTGGAAGTTACAGTTTACTTTGGGAGGAGGCCAGGGCTGGGTGGGACCCCCCTCCCCCTCTCTCTCTCCCCTCCCCCAAGTACTCAGCTTAAGTGGAAGCGATTGTGCTTTATTTATGACCCTGATTTGGCAGAGCTCAGGCCTGGGGGATGGGAAAAGTTGGCGGGGGAGAGGGACAAACAGAAAATCTGAATAGATTGATAGAACCTGTAAGAGAAGAAACTCCCTGGCCTATGCCTCTCCTAGGCTCCATGCCCGGCAAATAAGCTTCTCGTCGGCAGTAGGCTGTACTGTTGTGTCCTCCCCCAACATACGGTGGGCCTAATTCCTCAGCCATGTTTCCGTAACCCAATTCCAGGGGTAATGCCTGCATGTACCCTCCCTACTCCCCTAGGGTGGTGATTATGAACTCAATCTTGGAACACATGTGTGCGGACGTGCTACAGCAGACAGCCACACAGATCAAGTTTCCATCCACGGGTGTGGATACGATGCCCTACTGGAACCTGCTTCCTCCCAAGCGCCCCATCAAAGAGGTCCTGACAGACATCTTTGCCAAGGTCCTGGAGAAGGGCTGGGTAGACAGCCGCTCCATCCACATCCTTGACACCCTGCTGCACATGGGCGGCGTCTACTGGTTCTGCAACAACCTGATTAAGGTACTAGGGCCGGGGTGCCTGTGGGCAGCCATGTAGATGGGGGCAGTAGACTTCATCGGCTGGGGTAGGCCAGGCTTTTTTGAGAGGTTGCTGGAAGCTAGGTGGCTTCTTGGGGAGACAGAGGTAAGGCCTCACCTCAGAGAAGCACCTTGGGAGTTGGGGTCAAAAGCATCTTTGGCTGTAGAGGTGGCTAGAGCATCAGAGCCCTAGGGTCCAGGCAGGCAGCACCTCAGTAGCCACTTGCCTACCTCTCAGGAGCTGCTGAAGGAGACTCGCAAGGAGCACACGTTAAGGGCAGTGCAGCTACTGTACTCCATCTTCTGTCTGGACATGCAGCAAATGACCCTGGTTCTGCTGGGCCACATCTTACCTGGGCTGCTTACTGACTCCTCCAAGTGGCACAGCCTTATGGACCCTCCTGGCACTGCACTAGCCAAGTAGGACTCTCTCCCAAGCCTTCCTGGTGTCCCCCCCTTGAGCCCCAACAATCTAGCATCCAGATTCAGTCACTTCAGCCTTGGTGCCACCCCAGGAAGCTGGGCTGTGGGTGGGGGTGAAGGGTTAGAAGGGCCTTCTTCACCGTTAACATGGAGCTGCTTCTGGGACCGTCTTAACTATGCCTTTTTCCTGGACCCTTTTGCTAGACTAGCTGTGTGGTGTGCCCTGAGTTCTTACTCTTCCCACAAGGGACAGGCATCCTCCCGCCAGAAGAAGAGACACAGAGAAGATATTGAGGTAGGCCTGCTGCTGACTTGGTCATGTGTTTATTCAGCAAACATTTTCTGATCGATTACAACATAGGTGCCTTCCCAGGTAGAGGTTGGGGCTAAGGTCAGCTGTGTTTGGAACTGTCTGATTGGTCAAGGTCTAGAGGAGTGGCCTGTCTGATTGGTCAGAGTCTAGAGGAGTGGCCTGTCTGATTGGTCAGGGTCTGGAGGAGTGGCCTGTCTGATTGGTCAGGGTCTGGAGGAGTGGCCTGTCTGATTGGTCAGGGTCTGGAGGAGTGGCCTGTCTGATTGGTCAGGGTCTGGAGGAGTGGCCTGTCTGATTGGTCAGGGTCTGGAGGAGTGGCCTGTCTGATTGGTCAGGGTCTGGAGGAGTGGCCTGTCTGATTGGTCAGGGTCTGGAGGAGTGGCCTGTCTGATTGGTCAGGGTCTGGAGGAGTGGCCTGTCTGATTGGTCAGGGTCTGGAGGAGTGGCCTGTCTGATTGGTCAGGGTCTGGAGGAGTGGCCTGTCTGATTGGTCAGGGTCTGGAGGAGTGGCCTGTCTGATTGGTCAGGGTCTGGAGGAGTGGCCTGTCTGATTGGTCAGGGTCTGGAGGCATGGCTTGAGTGCCCAAGAGTCCTTGATGAGGGAGGGTCCTTTTCCGATCCCTGGGGTATGGGAAGGGTCACCACTGGTAACGCTGGCCAAGGACTGTGGGACACTCACTTCTCCAGTCAGGTCTGCCCTCCAGTCCTCTCCAGCTCCTGGAGACTTTGAAAGTCAGGTGTGTAACGGTGACTTCCTGTCCCCCAGGATTATATCAGCCTCTTCCCTGTGGAGGACATGCAGCCTTCAAAGCTTATGCGGCTCCTGAGCTCCAATGAGGATGATGCCAACATCCTGTCAAGTCCCAGTGAGCACTTGGGGTGTCACAGGCCTGCCTAGGACTCACTCCTCCCTAGGCACACCTCTGTCCCTAAGCGGGGCTCTGTTGCCTGCCAGTGGGGACGGGACCTGAAGCTCCTCCAAGGTCCCTCCAAACCCCACAGGTGCTTCTCGCTTGTCACCATTGGAAGGGTGGCGAGGCACCCAGTGTGTTCACTAGCCTGGCACAGCTTGTGCCACTGACTCACCCACTCTCCCTTCCTTCCTAAGCCAGAGACATGCCTTGTGGCTGAGTACAGGCCCCGCCAGGCTGTGACCGGGGCTGCCTTCCTACTCAGAGGGCAGCCCATGTCATCCTCTCCTTGCTGACGGACTTCCTTCTGCCAAAACCTCTTGTGTGGCATCCAGTTTTTCTTGTTTCCAGAGATTTCTCTTGAACCTAGAACTTTCTCTGGAGCTTTGTAGGGAACAGGGTCCAAGCCACATGCTTGTGCAAAGGAAAGATATTGGGTTGCCCACCTATGACATATGACCTTAGGTAGGCCCTTAGCAAATAGACTGTGTGTTTGTAAAATGAGCTCTGAGTGGGCCAGGCAGCCTGAGTCACACAGAGTGCCAGGATTGGTCTCTGATGGTGCTCAGCAGGCCTAGTTCCCCAGACTCCGGCTCCTCTCTATCCTCGTGCAGCAGACACCCCGATGGAGGGGACAGGTAAGGCTCCCCTAGAGTCAGAGCTGACGCAGTACCCTCCCTCCCACTCCACAGCTGATCGTTCGATGAACAGCTCCCTCTCGGCTTCCCAGCTCCACACAGTCAACATGAGGGACCCTCTGAACCGAGTCCTCGGTGAGTCCTCCCAGAGGGGACATCCTGCTCCACTTCCACACACCTTCTTTTCCCTCACTACTGACTGTCTGCCTAGGGTGTTCAGCCCTCTTTACTGCCATCTTCCACCCACGCCTGCTGCCTTTGGCGCTCACGGCTTCTTGCCTTCCCTCTCCCGTATGAGCTGTTACAGAGCTGTGCGTCTTGCTCCCCTGCACAGCCAACCTGTTCCTGCTCATTTCCTCTGTGCTGGGCTCACGCACCGCTGGCCCTCACACGCAGTTTGTGCAGTGGTTCATGGAGGAGTGTGTGGACTGCCTGGAGCAGGACAGCAGGGGCAGCATTCTGCAGTTCATGCCTTTCACTACCGTGAGTGTCCCGGGTGGCTGCAGGGGGAGCCACGGAGAAAGGAGGGATCTCCCTCTTTGGGTGTCATGCCCAGGTGCTACCTGTGTTGATCTATCTGTGGCAGGTATCAGAACTGGTGAAGGTGTCTGGTATGTCCAGCCCCAAGGTGGTTCTGGCCATCACAGACCTCAGCCTGCCTCTGGGTCGGCAGGTAGCTGCCAAAGCCATCGCTGCACTCTGAGGAGCTCGAGTGGCCTGCAGTGGGTTCCAACCCCCGCATCCAAGCAGGGAGCTGGGAGAGTGAGCCCTTCCCCACTCTGACTTACCGTGGCCCTGCACATCTAAGTTTATTTTTATAACCCATGAATGTGGAACCCTTGATTCTTCTGTAAATAAAGATCCTTGTGGCTATCAAGTGCTGTTGGTGGCTCTGTTGCTCATGTTGGGACAGTGTCCTTTCCCTGCAGTCTCCTGTGCAGTGGCCAGGGAGGGCTGTAGTCCTGTGGTGGGGAGGAGAGGTGTGGGAGGCTGGGAGCATTGTTCATAATCCCGTTGTTCACAGTCCGCTGCAATGGTAAGGACCCTGCAGCGGCACCACCATTGAAAGACGGTCTGGTGAAAGGCTGCTGCACTGTACCGTCTTCAAGTCACACTCCACCCTCTGGCCCACAGGTCACTGTGTGTTCCTGCCAGATTATTTGGGATTGAGGGTGAGGACTCTGTCCTCTATACTCTGGAGTCCAGGGACATGGGCCTGTGAGGCTACAGGAAGGGAGGTGGTGGGAGGCATTGAGGTGTGGAGGGAAGGGCAGCTCTGAACCACAGGGCCGCCTGCCGCTGACCATCCGCTGAAGTGTGCCTCCCTACTCTTCCAGGCTTCTGCTCAGGAGTGAGCCAAGCAGGAGATTGTGGGGAGATAGAGCTTGTTGAGGGAAAGCCAGGCACCCCAGAACCCGAGTTCTGATCCAGTAGTCACATTGAACTCGGCTTTCTGTCTGTAGAAGGCATGATGTCATCCTACCAAGTGGGCAGCTTTGCAGAGCTGTTCAAAGGTGGTGAAGAGACCAGGCCTGTGCACATGTTGAGGGGCCCTGGCTGCGGCTCGCCCGCCCCAGGCCTCCTCCCTCCCACTGATTGATGATCCATCAACTCTTTTTTTTCTTTCCCAAGAAGCTGTGGCTTACAAGCAGGGACAGTGTAGGCATTTTTAGTGCTGTGTCCCTATCACATAGCTCAAGACCATACAGAGTGGCAACCGGAGGGTTGGCCAGGGTAAGCCAGGGCATCCCGCCCTCTCCCAGCACCTTCTCTATCTGGCCTCTCTCACCAGCCCCTGGCCAGGCATTAGCCAAACTCAAGAAGGAAGTAGAGAACATGTACCGGACACAAACACTTTATTATCCGCAAGCTTGGTTACAGTGACAAATGCGGTGGAGAGGGAGGGTAGACAGGTAGGCCTCCCTCCATGTCACACACTCCCCACAGGCTTCCTCCTGCCTTTTCCCTCCCACACTCCCAGTTCCAGGCCAACAAAGCCCCAAAAAAGAATCCAGTCAATTACAGGGCCAAACCTGGCCACCACTGTTTCTTTTTTTTTTTTTTTTTTTTTTTTTTTGGTTTTTTCGAGACAGGGTTTCTCTGTCTAGCTCTGGCTGTCCTGGAACTCACTCTGTAGACCAGGCTGGCCTCGAACTCAGAAATCCGCCTGCCTCTGCCTCCCAAGTGCTGGGATTAAAGGCGTGCGCCACCACCGCCCGGCGCCACCACTGTTTCTTTAGGGACTTCATTCCTACGGGGACAGGGAAACCTGCAACCTGGTTGACCAGAGCAAGGGATGTAAGAACCCAGTTTGGGAACACTGCTGTTTAAATATTAAACAGGGATGTCTTGTCCCCCAGAAGGGAGAACACAGATGCTGCCTGGGCCCCAGAGACTACTGCCTCAGCACAGCGGGGCTCACTGATTTTTGGGTACCACCACAGAACTGGGTGTCTGGAGCATCAGCAGGAATCAATACTTGGTATTTACCTATCTCCTTCCCTGCCCTCCACAGGAGGACACAAGAACCTTCTCTCTCTGCTCCAAGCAGGAGAACAAAACTTGGAAGTGGAGAGAAGGATCTAGAAGCTCGGAGCTCTTCTTTGTCTTTAAATAGTAGGCTTAAATACACATAAATATTAAATAGAGATAAATAAACTATCTGGAAAGGGCTTTCTGCTCAGGTCTAGGCCAAGCGGTGCAGGTGCAGAGCCTGGTGAGCCATCTCCAGGAAGCTCTGCAGGTATGAAGTGGCCAGGACACCTCCTGCCCGGCGCTGGAAGGCAGATGTGAAAGTTGGCATGGTGCTCTGGGTGGGCTGCACAGTAGGGGCCACCCCTAGGTTTTCCATCTGTGGGGAGGAGATCAGGGATCAGTCTTTCCTTCAGGTGAGGGAGTGCAAGGGAGTTAGTAAGCTGGCCTGTGTGGCTCGTTAACATTAACAGTAGAATCAAGACCCCAACCCTGTCTGTCTCTAGACAGTCTGTCTCTCAGGCTGAAGGGAATGGGGTAGGGGGTAAGGGGGGGAGTCTTCCCATTCTGAAAATATAGAGAACCTCAAGGATACCCAGGCATGCCGCCGTGACCCCCTCCAGATGGTCCTCACCTCCTGCCAGATGGTGGTGGCAAAGTCGGCAACGTCCAGCTGAAGCATATCCAAGGTGGGGGCCAACTCAAGGGAGATGCCTGCTAGGGCCTGCAGGAGACCTTGGTAGAGGAAGAGCCCGCTGTGGAGTTGGCTCAGGCACTTTGTCTGGGGACAATAGCAGGGTTAGGCAGTATGCCTTGGGATATCCCCTCTCTTCAGGAGCCCCAATACTAGAATGTAGTCCTTTCTTATCTTACTCCTCCTCCTTTTCCTCCTTCTCCAAATACTCACCTGCCGCAGGGCCTGGCTGGAGCAGCTGCTCAGGGGAGCCTTCGGGATACCCAGAGAGTGGCCAAGCAGCACCAGCTCCTCAGGGTGACACAGCTTATAGGTGGCACACTAGATGGAAGGATACTGAGGGTATTCACCTGGACCAGGCTGGTTTTCCAGCTCAGGTCCTCCAATTTCTCTGTCCACCTGGGTTCTCAGCTCCCTACCTTCCTAGGGACCCTAAGGACTGTCCTATCCAGAGGTCCCACTGCTGTCTCTACTCATTTTTGCCCCTGTCCCCTTCGTGCCCCATGTTCCTTTCCTCAATGTCTCCGTCAGTATTCTGAGGGTGTGATTCGGGCTCTTGTACACGCTAGACAAACCCTGTCACTGCTGTGTGTCCCTAGCCTGCCCTCTTCCTTCCCATTTGCGCTCCACTCCCCCCAAGTCCGTCCCTTCACACCTCTCACAACCTCACTCACCAGCTGCTCCAGCAGCACCGAGCTACTGGCCTGAATCTTCCTCACTTGCTCCAATGACTTAAGCACGAAGCTTCGGGGCAAAGGCAGGGATGGTGGCGGAGAGCTGACAGTGACCAGGGGAATGGCCTCTTGTCCTGACCATAGTGCGCTGTGCCACAGCAGCAGCTGTAGGGCTGGGAGCAAACAGGCCGGTCTGAGGCACTGGTTGCTCCAGCCTCCCTCCAGTCCACACCCAGGGCAGGTAACCAGGGCACTCACCCATTAGCTTCATGCGCCTCTGGGCAGAAAGTTGAGCCATGGATTCTGGTGATCTGGGCTGCAGCTCTGGGCTCTGCCAGGACCCAGCTCCAGGGGGCCTTTATACATAAACCCATCAAGGCTGGGGAGGAAATTACCTGGGGCTGGGGCAACTCAGGCTTAGTAATAACTTCCCAGGATTTATGCAAATTTGCCTATCGCCCAGGACAATGCAGGGGGTTGGGGAAAAGCTGTTTGCGAAAGTTTTTGTGAAATCGGGGAATCTCTGTTCCTTCCTTGACGTCTTGACCCCCCCCTCCCCTCTCAAACTCTCTTCCTCTCCTCCAGCCACACCCAGGCCTGAATTGCTGCAGTGTGATCTGAATTGTCCAACAAGGCTGAGCTGCTGGAGGGGATAGCTGGGAACTCAGGCCTTGGGGCAGGGGCAGGCCCCCAGGTCAAGACTGCTCCTGTCTTTCTGTCTTCTGGCAGACATGCTTGGGTAGCCCCCTCTGCCCTTCATTTGTGATTCTCAAGTCACCCATACCTGGGACAAACATTCTGAGAGAGAAGGAAGAACCTGTCTTCATTTCAGACCCATAAACTTCCAGGTGGCTGCCTCCTGCAGTGCCAGGAGCCCTCCACAGCATCCTAGGTAGGGTCTTGTCTGTGCCCACCCCACATTTAGATAAAAACAAAATGGTCCCGCATTCAGGCCATTCTGTCCCAGACTGATTAGCGGGAACTCCCCAATACCCCCGTTATGACTCATTTCTTTAAGCCCCTGAATCCTGGCAGAGAGGCCAGAGGAAACCGGATGTCTTGAATGAATCAAGACCCTTTGGGGCTCCTTGCTCACCTGACCTTGCCTCTCTGCTTTCTTTGGCAGATTATCTCGCTGTATTGGAGTCTGGGGCATCTGGCGTCAGGGCCTGGGACATACAGTGTCCCAATGATCTCCACTCACCATGTAGCAGTAGTGTGAGCTGGCTTGAGTAGATGCAGGCAGGGATGAGAAAGAGAAAGCGGCATCTCCAATCCTAGAACTCTGTTCAGTGTCAGCTCTGGAAGAGACCTTGGTTTTTCAACTCTGTGAACTGGGCCAGAAAGGGAAATACCTTGCCCAATCATGGGTAGTAGAGTTGGAGGGCCATCCCAGTCTCTGTCTCAGTCCCAACAGGGTTTTACTGCCTAAAAAGGAGGAAGGGATCCCTGGTCTGACTGATAGCATCTCAAGCTGGTACTTTCTGAACTATTTTACCCCCACCTTTTGGGCCAAGGAATATAGACATTTTTTGATGTTGAGGCATACCTGGTGGGGTGGGGCCATCTCTGGGGCTAGGGTGCCCTCTGGTGGCCACAGATGTCATGAACAACAACTACATATCCTCTGCTTGAGAGGACAGGGCAAAGGATTCCCATTCTGGGTTGGGTTGGATTTGGTTTGGTTTGGTTTGGTTTGGTTTTGGTTTTGGTTTTGGTTTTTCAAGACATGTTTTCTCTGTCTCAACATCCCTGGCTGTCCTGGAACTCACTCAGTAAACCAGGCTGAGCTCAAACTCAAGAGATCTGCCTGCCTCTGCATCTCAAATGCTGGGATTAAAGGCATGTGCCACCACCCACAGGTGAGATTTCATTCTTAAACATGTTAACTGGCAACAGCTTATATGTCAGAAACTCAGGACCCACAGGGGTCAAATATCAGATATTTACAGACATTCTGCATATCATATATTTACATTATGATTCATAATAGTAACAAATTACAGTTATGAAGTAGCAACGAAATAGTTTTGTTTGAGGGTCACCACAGCATGAGGAACTGCATTAAAGGGCTTCAGTATTAGGAAGGGTGAGAGCCGTGGTGTAGGTGGCGGTGGAGATGTTGGGGATTATTATGGTGCTGTCATTTTGTCCTGTCAACCAATTGGTGGGCTGCAGATGAGGAGTGGCCTTGATGAAGCAAAAGACCCTGCCTGGGGTCTCAGGACTCATAGATGATCTTCCCAGGCCCCCTCTGTTCTATTGCACCAACCAGCTAGAGGGCACCTTGGACAGTGGATAAAGACTGGAGGCCAGTGTTTGGACTGTAGCTTACTCTGCTACCGTGTCGGCATGTTGTACTACTGAGCCCAGGGTCTCCGGCATGCAACAGTGGCTTGTCTATAGGGATAACCAATGGCTTCGCAATTGGATTTGAGGCCTGCTCCACAGGACGGAACCCACTCCAGTGCTATAATTATGCTCTGTGTCTATGGGAAGTCATGGGACCCAGAAGGGAAGCTAGTGCCGTTGTTCTGGTAAATAGACATGATGTGCTTGTCCAGTTGCCATCTGAATGATTATGGTTATTACTGTCATAACTTGTCAGCTTTGGTCAGAGAAGCTTCTTTTTGTAGTGGTCAAAGTGCTGAGACGGGACCACTGGATGCTCAGCCATTAGTGAGAGAGCTGTATCACCTTATCCAAGGCCTGGCGAGCACTGTGGACAAGAACAGAAAGAATGCAGGACTGGAGGAAGGGCTGTGCAGCCGTCACACCTCACCAGCAGCAGAGTTCTTGAAAAAGGCATGGCTACATCCATTGTACCGAAGCTCATAGCCCACTGTAGGACTTAACATCTTAGCAAATTACTCAATTTGGTGTGATTGACGGTTTCCTGCAAGAGACTGGGCCTCTGGGACCCTACCTCCCGGGGGGATTTATAAGCAGTTTATGGTCACTGGGGAAAGAAGAAACATTTTCTTCAGTATCCATAGCAAGTTACCCATGCCTCTAATAACTCCTCCTCCATGTTACTGTAAGAACCTTGAGCTGGATGCTGGCTGTGCATGCTTTGAATCCCAAGAGGCAGAGGGAGGCAGATCTCTGAGTTCGAGGCCAGCCTGGTCTACAGAGTGAGCTCCAGGACAGTCAGGGCTACACAGAGAAACCCTTCTTGAAACAACAACAAAAAGAACCCCAAAGAAGTTCACTGATCACCAAAACATAACAAGAGAGTAGATGGAACTGGCCGTGGGGAGGAAGAGGACCAGCAGGAAGGAAATGAGGGGGAATGAAGAGCTAATAAGGTCAAAATGTGTTCTATGTACTCTATGAAGATGTCACAGTGGAGCCTGTAATTATGTGTAATTAGTAATTAGGCCAATAACAACAACGAAGCTCAGGGGTATCCTCAGCTATGGAGCAAGTGTGTGGCTACCCTGAGCTATATGATATGGGAAAAAAAGATTAAAGAACAATGGCCTCTTTGCCTGGACAAGTCACATGGGGCTAAGCAGGCACCGTAGCCTGAAGTACATCCCTGGCTTAATTAAAAAAATATTTATATATGTGTATTAGTGTTTTCTCTCTGTACACGTATATATGTGTATGATATGTCGGTGAGGGCATTGGATCCCGTGGTGCGTGGTGATGAGCCAGGTTCTCTGCATGAGACAAGCTCTTAACCAGTGAGCCATCTTTCTAACCTCCTTGTGATCTTTAAATGAGCATTTTTTCCTATTATATACTCTGAGCCTATGACGCAGCTGTATGTATAGCAATCACGGTGGCCTATGGCCTTCTCCCCTGCCCAGCATCTAGGGTCATGCCCAGTTAAGTCCTACAGGCTCATGGTTACCACCCGATCCAAAGTAAACCCTTTCTTGGTTTGGTGAGTTTAGGACTTGGAGTTCGTCACTATTCCAGACAGTTGAGTAATTTGCTAAGATGTTCTAGTTCTTCCTTCTCTTGAATTTGTGAGCCTTTTTTTTTTTTTTTTTTTCCTGTCAACCTCCTTGCTATTCGGAATTTTAAGGCCAGCCTGGTCTACAGAGTGAGTTCCAGGACAGCCAGGGCTACACAGAGAAACCCTGTCTCGAAAAACCAAAAAAAAAAGAAAAAAAAAAAAAAAAAAAAAAAGGCATGAACAGACACAGGATAAGATCACTTGCAAAAGTGGAGGGCTGGCGGGAGTCCCATCTCACAGAAGCAACTTCATGCTTTTATGGCACTAGGGTGGCATTGGAGCTAACAATGCTGGGTCACTGTGACCAGGGCTGGGACCAAGAACCAAAACAAAGACCAAAACCTGTGGAGTGAAAACGGAGGCTGTTGAGGGGTGTCGGTGTGTCAGTGTGCATTCCCCCAACTAACAATACTTTAACCAGGCCAAGGATTGTGCCGGGCACTAGGGTGGCCGCTGAGACGGACAGGCTGGAGCTAGCTTATGGACAGGCTGGCAAGACAAGACTTTCTCACCAACCACTGCGTAGAAAACCATGACTAGGTGGTCCTGAGCAGGAATGCAGATCCACACCAGTGAGGCAGACAGGTGGGCAAGGTTGAAGGTGAGGGTGGGAAGCAAGAGGCAGTGCCAGCTGTCTCAGGTGATGGAGAACTCAGCAGGGACAGGGGGACAGCGCTGTGATCCAGGACACATGCCTAACTGCACTGATGGGGGAGGGCACAGTCATCAGTGCTGGGATTGGCTGAGGAGTTGGGGAGCCCTGTCCTCTCCCCCCATTCTTTGTCTTCAGCATCTCCCACAACACAGGGCCACTGGGCAAAAGCTGTTCACACTCTGCCAGGCTTCGCTCTCCTGTTCACAGCACCTGAGGTCAGCTGCTCGTTCTTGACTTTTCTGAGGCAGGGTCTCATGTAGCCCAGTTTGCTTACTCCCGATCCCATGCTGGGTAACAGGCTGTGCCATCAAGCCTGGCTTGTGTACGCTGGGACTCAGACTGAGACTCTGAGCATGCTGGGCACTCTCCATCAACCGACCTCCATTCTGTTTGCCCCTTCGAGCCTCTGGGAAGTTCCAACTCCTGACTTGAAGAGCCAGGAGGCCAGAGTCTAGCCCTTTACTTGCTGACAGAAGCACAGAAGCCCAGAGCACTCATTCATCTACCCAAGGGGGAGAGCCTCAAGCCCAGGCCTCCTGACTTCAGTTCGCCTTGCCTTGGCTTCCTCTCTGCAGATACTCTGGATCCTGGTCACACTTGGGGCTAAGACGCCAAGAAAAATAAAGCCGCCGGGCCTGTCAACAGTACCGTCAATCAAGCAAGTGCTATGTAGTAACTGATACTGTGCACAAGGAGTTTTGGAGAACTTTTTATTGTTTAAAAATCATAATTGAAGCTTCAAAAACATAGAACCCAATGTGTCCCAACTCCAGGCCCTAGTCCACACCCTAATCCATGGTTCTGTCCATCCCCTCTGGCTGCCTACGCCACCATGAGGCAGGACCCTGCCTCCAGGAGGCTGCCACCTGTTCTCCTGCCCTCAGTGTATTGTCACCAGCTACAGAGAGGCATGGTAGCAAGAAGGGGGTCGGTTGGCTCCCAGCATCCCTGACCCCTGCACATATGCAGTCTGTGAGCAGTGTGGGGGAAACGGAACAGTTTCCCGGGCAGGGGACCCCTGAGGGAAAAGACAAAAAGCCAGTCTCCACTCAGCCCACCCCTCCCCAGGCCCTGGCTCAAGGGAAGCTGTCGTCATCATCCTCTGCCATCTCCTTGGCAAACTCCAAGTCTTGCTGCTCCCGCTCACGCCGTTCCTGCGAGGAGAGGGGCTGAGGGCTTCACCCAAGGAAGGGGCTGCCCCGCCCTCCAGGTCCTTCCCTGCTTCCCTTTTGAAAAGGTCCACCCTTGATTCCTGCTCACCTCTGCAGACTCCAGGTCCTTGTTGTAGGATTTGGGAGGAAAGCGCATGGCCTGAAACAGATGGAGAAAGAGAATCAGGAATCACTGGGCCTTCACATGCCCCAGACACCAGGGTCTGAACATGATGGGCCACACTTTCCTTCCTGTCTAAGCGGGAAGTGATCATCCATCCATCCATCCATCCATCCATCCTATCTATCAATCCTATCTATCAATCATATCCATCCATCCATCCATCCATCCATCCATCCATCCATCCATCCATCCATCCATGTAAAGGCAGGGTCTCTTTACATAGCCCTGGCTGTCCTGGAATTCACTATGTAGAATGAGCTGTCCTTGAACTCACTAAGATTTATCTACCTCCATCCTGAGTGTGGAGTTTAAAGGCATGCTCCGTTACCACACTAGTTTAGAAGTAGATTCTTACACTACCCCATGTTAAAGGTGAGGACAGAAAGGGCTGGATCTCGAAGAGCCTCACATGCCTGCAGTGTGCTTTGCCAGATTTTAAGGAAGGCAGCAACACCCTGGCTCCTGGGGTACGGAAGACGACCAGCACCAAATTCAGTGTTTAGGCAGGGAAGGGCTTAGATCTGTGGAACTAAAGGGCACCTCTCATTTTATCCAGGCGAGCCTGGCCAAGTGCTCCACAGTGTGAAGTGACTTCAGTCTCAGCAATTCCTGACGCAGGCCAGCCAGGCAGCAATTCATGTCTCACAGGCAGAGACAGAGACTCAGAGGAGGAGACAGAGCAAACTTGGAACCCTGCTTGCTCCTTCCTGGTGACATCCCTGACTTGCTACAGGGGAAGGCACTACAGTCCTGCTGGCTGGGGCTATGGAGTCTCGGCTGAGTCCTTTGTCCCTGTGGCCCCGCTGTACATCAGTGGTTTGTAGACACAGGCTGGGAACTGGGTACTAATCAACTAATGAAGCTAGGTTTCCCTGAGGACTCCGGGGGAGGGAGGGTTGTAATGTCGATGAGCCCGGCAGTAGCCAAGGGCGTCTCACCTTGACAGACATGTTGTGGATGTCCAGGCAGAAGGAGATGCGCTGGTGGAAAGCCAGCTGGGGCTCCCGGGTGAGTAGATATCAATCATCTCTTTGGATTGGACGTACCCCTTCTCATGATTGATGCTGGCTTCAATCACGCCGTCCCGGATGGCCTGTGGCCCAAAGGGAGGAAAGGTCACCTCCTGTCAGACTTGTGCTGGTCAGCTCCTCTGTCCTAACACTCACGCCCAGATTCAGTCTCCTTTCTGGCAAGCTCCTGGCTTTGCTACAGTACTGGCATTTCCTGAGGAGCCTGGGTTACTGCTGAACCTCGGGCAAATCCCCCCTACTCCTGACCCCCCACCCCCCTCCGTAACAGGCAGGCAGGTCACATCCTTGGACACTGTGGCCAATCCCACCTTGGCGACAATGAACTCTGCATCTTCTGGGCTATCCAGCTGCAGCTTCTGGGCGATGTCCGCCAGGGAGATACGGGAATAGGACAGGCTGATCATGCGCACACCTGGGAGGGGACAGTGACGGTCTCAAGGACATGGACAGGCCACCATCCACCAACCCACGAGGCTGCCTGTCTCAGAAGAAAAGCATCTGCACCCTGTTCAGACCTGTCCGTACCTGTCTTAATCACATTGTGTCGCAGTCGGATAATCAGGGTGTAGGTCCCATCTGTTTGAAACTTCTCCCCAAACTGATCCAGGACTTGGTTGAACTTGGCAAGATTTCCTGTCCTAACAGCTATGTGGGGACAGGGGTGGTTTAGTTGATGTAAATGGACACACACATCAGGCCGCAGGGCAGAGCTGTGGAGACCAGCCTTACCTTGGGTGAGAAGGAAGTAGGGCATGAGAGAGCGCTTTAGGGAGGGCTGGCGGAACTGCAGGCGGTCCGGGATCTCCCCCAGCAGCAGCTCTACCACAATCAGAAGCTTGTGCACCTGCACAGGGCATGACACGAGCACAGTGGGCGGGGGCGAATACGTGGGTAAGGGAAGAGCGGGCTGAGGATGAGGGAGGCAGACGGGGATGCACACAGCAGGGAGAGAGGGGCGCAGCGAAGGCTCCGCAGTTAATGTTTGCTGCTCTTGCAGGGGACAGGAGTTTGCTCCCCAGAACCCACATGGTAGCTCGCGGCTGCCCTTGTCTCCAGCTCAAGCATGTCTGATCCCCTCTTTGGTCTCTGTGGGAACCCACAAATCCATGGCACACACTGACAGATAGCCCCTCCAATATACATTTAAATAAAAGTAGATCTTGAAGAAAAAAAAGGGCTGGGTGGTAGTGGCACACACCCTTAAGCCTAGCACTCAGAAAGCACAGACAGGTGGATTTCTGTGGGTTTGAGGCCAGCCTGGGCTACATTCGAGCCCTTGGAGAGAGACACCCCCCCACACTCCCCAAAAGTAAGAGGGTGAGGGAAGTGGAAGCTGCAGTGGCATGCTGGTGTGTGTTAGGATGCTGTGCTTACGGAGAGCCTTCAGAGTCTCCCCAGGGTCTCCAGAAGATGCCCAGCCCAGGCCTACTTTGATGCTAGTCTAGTAAGACTCCTGGTAGGCCTTGGACCTCAGAAGTGGAAAGGGAACAAATTTATATTTGCCTATTCAAAAAAGCCAGGGTTTCCTTATATAGTCTAGGTTATTTAGCCCAGGTTAGCCCTGTACGTGTTACAGAATTAGAAACAATCCTCTACGTCAGGTTCCCACACGCTGGAGTATCACATGCACCATGAAGCCTGGTTTATCATAGGTGCTTTTGCATTCTTTATATTCTTATTAATTTCTTTGAAATTTTCATAAAATATATTTTGATCATATTTATCCCCCACTCCTTCCTCCTAATCCTCCCAGATCTGCTTCTGAAATTTATGTCTGTTAAGGTTTATGGTGGAGAGGCAGCTGCACTAAGGGAAGCTAATGGCCTTTAACTGTTCCTGAGGAAAACAGGTCAGTTCCCAACCTACCAGCAGCACCGATGCCTCAGAAACAGTTCAACTGCAGACACTGGCCGGGCACGGGGCACCCAGCTTTAATCCTAGCACTTGGGAGGCAGGGACTAGCTTGGTCTATACAGTTAGCTCCAGGCTAGCCAGGGATAAACAGTGAGACTGTCATGAAGGGGGTGGGGAGGAGGGAGAGAGACAGACATATAGACACATACAGACACACACTACACATTTCTTTATAAACAGTTCAACAGTCTAGTTGGCCTCAAGCTTGCACTGCTCCTGCCTGTGCTGCCGGAGGCCTAGGTGTACAGCTATGTTCCCCATGCCCAGCTATAAGTGTATTCTGATAAGCTTTGAGGGGGAGGGGAGGGACAGGACACACCACACAGGCCTCTCCTTAAACACACATCCCCTTCCATCGTCCCAGGCGTCCCCATCACTCAACACTGCTCCACCCTTACAGATGCTACTGTAAGGAAAGATGTCCCCTATGTCTTATTTGGGATGCCAGATTTACCTGATGGCGACTCCGCAGCATGTGACACACTGTGTCCTTATCTGTATCTGTAGTGCTTTTTGTTGTTAGACAGGGTCTTACACTATGTAGTCCAGGCTGGCCTCTACCTACTACGTTCCTATGTCAGCCTCCCAACTACACGGATTACCATGTGCCACCACTCCTGTCTCTAAGTGACTTTTAAAAGAAACTTAGTTTATATGTTTAGTTATATTGACTTATAAACAATCTGCCAGGCTGTTCTGGTGTCCCGTGTATCTGGAAATCCCTTTGTGTGAAAATCCCACTAATATTCCAAACACCAGTTCAAATGTAAGGTACCTTATTCTTTAACACCAAGTTGTGCCCTCTGAAGTTTTGAACAGAAACCTCACGCTCTCCGACCCATCACCGAGCACGCTCACCCATCCTGACAACAGAGCAACGGAGTCCGGTACCAGGCTGAGGCAGGCACACAGGCTAGAGCCTTTGAAGACTGAATCCCAAGCTGTGCTCTGGGACTTTACATAGGCCCACGATGCTTCCAGGCAACTTTCTTTCCCTCTCTGAAACATCCTTTCTTGTCATTCATGGTGCTGAACACTCAAGTCAACCCAGAGACCTTCTACGTCCAAGGGCTCTGAAGTGGCCACGGTTTATGTGCACACAGGCCCCTCAGCTTTGTGAATCAGGAGACTTTCTAGATTTCCTGGCCACAGACGACACGCATCCCAACAGGCACTTAAGGGAATAAGGAGACGTCTGGGCTTATCCACGCTTGCAACCAGGCCCATGTCTAGACCTGTTCGGAGTGCTGGGAATCAGGAGCGTTTCAAACTCATCTGAACACAGGCTGGCAGAGGAGCTACGTGTCACTGACAACCGTGACACTAACAGTTGGGGCAGCCTCAGCATAGGTCAAGACGTCCCGGCTCTAGTACAGGGAAGCAGACCTCGAGGATACCAGATAAACACGAGGGGGAGGGGCAAGTTAACCACGGCTTACTGTCTGTTTGAAGCCAACAGCTGTGTGCTGTGGAGCCTTTCGAAGGGCATTGGTCATCGTTCTCCGGGCTTCAGAGTACTCCAGCTGGATAGCCTTGATTCGCCCTGGGAGGACAGGAGAGGAGAGAGGGTCAAGAGAGTGGAATAATTCACCATGACCATCGCTATCCCTCTTTGGGCAAACACCCTGCCATGTCCTGCTTGCCTGATGATTTGTAGACTAGCCCATGTGCAGGCCTAGACTGTGCTCATCAGCCCAGGCAGTTACCTGGTCCCTCATGTGCCTATCTGGGGTGAGTGCCGTGGGGAGCAAATGCACCAACCCTACAAAGTCTGCAGCAAGGCACCTGAGCCATCTGCCGCTTTTGTGAGGGGGACCCCTGCTTACCTGTGTAATAGAGGTACCTGGCCCACTCATTGTTGTTAGCCTGCTCAGGGAACACAGACTTGGACACCAGCTTCTCAGCCTGGTCATACAAGCTGTAATGTAGGTAATTCCGAAGCAGGAGGTTCAAAAGGGTAGCCTGTCCATCAGCATCGTGCCGGAGAGTGGCTGTCCGGAGTCGGGCATGCAAGAAGCTTCGAGAAGGAAAGGCAAAGGGATGTCAAACTCTTAAAACGAGGTCAGGTTTGGTGGTTTTCACCACTAATCCCAGCACTTGGGATGCAGAGGCAGGAAAACCTCTGTGAGTTTAAGGATAGCCTCATCTACAAAGTGTTTCAGACCAGCCAGGGCAACACAGTGAACCTGCCTCAAAAATAAATAAAACAAAAGTGTGGTATCGCACACCTTTAGTCCTAGCACCCAGGAAGCAGAGGTAGACGGGCCTCTGTGAGGCTGACATCAGCCTGGTCTACTTGTCTAGTTCTGGGATACCCAGAGTTACTCAGAGAGACCCTGTCTCCAAAACAAACAATAAGAAGTCTTAAACACAACTCTGAGCTGTCCTCCTTAATGAATATTCATTATGGTCTGGCACTGTTCTAGAGAGGACAAAATTTGTGCTTAGGCCACGAATGTGGTTTAGGTAGGACAGGTGGCAGCAGAAGCCAGGAGGTCATCGGGGAAGAGGGCAGGGACACAGGAGGCGAGAGCGGCGGCTTTGCTTTCCTCTGTGCTTTGGGTTTTGAGCCTGAGCAGCCAAGCCGTCTCTCTAGCCTGTTTTTCCTCTTACATTATGTTATGTGCACGAGAGCCACAGTGTGCACACAAGGTCAGAGGACAATCGCAAGGTTGGGTCTCTCAGTCCACAGCCTAAGTCCTAGGGTTCAAACTCAGGCCCTCAAGCTCGGCACCAGTGTCTTCACCTGCTGAGCCATCATCATCAAGAGGCCCCGGATTTAGCTTGTTGTTTAATTACATTAAAAAAATTTGTGGGGCTGGAGAGACGTCTCAGTGGTTAAGAGCACTTAACCTCTTCCAGAGGTCCTGAGTTCAATTCCCAGCAACCACATGGTGGCTCACAACCATCTGTAATGGGATCTGATGCCCTCTTCTGGTGTGTTTGAGGATGGCTACAGTGTATTCATATACATAAAATAAATAAGTAACTCAGAATGTAGTTACCGGCTAAAAGAATGTGTGTGAGTTGGGCGGTGGTGGCGCACGCCTTTAATCCAGCACTTGGGGGGCAGAGGCAGGCCGATTTCTGAGTTCGAGGACAGCCTGGTCTATAGAGTGAGTTCCAGGACAGCCAGGGCTACACAGAGAAACCCTGTCTCGAAAAACCAAAAAAAAAAAAAAAAAGAATGTGTGTGCTAGAGGCCAGGGCAACTTTCGGGTTGTAATGTGGATCTCAGAGATAGAAGTCAGAAGTCAGGTTTGGACTTTCACCCACTAAAGCATCTCACTGGCCCAGGACTGGCAGCGTGGTCACTGCAGACCG
Organism: Mastomys natalensis; assembly: GCA_021653895.1. Lineage (NCBI taxonomy): Eukaryota > Metazoa > Chordata > Mammalia > Rodentia > Muridae > Mastomys > Mastomys natalensis. Next base: position 62,532 of record JAJTUV010000964.1, read on the forward strand.
AGATGGGCTGCAGGGAAACTGGACTTAAAAAGATGGGGCGAGGGTCTGCAGAGAAGAGCGTGCACGGAGAGGAGCGTGCACAGAGAGAGAGAGGAACGTGCACCGAGAGGAGCGTGCACGGAGAGGAGCACAGGAAGCATGTCTGGTATGCCTGAGGAAGAGCAGGAGGTGGAGTGTAGAGAAGTGTAGAGAGCTGAGGAGGTGGAGGAGAAAAGGTCAGGCCAGCTCTCAGAAACTACTGAAGACTTTTCTAAAGGGTGCAGGGGTGGAGGAGGGGTACAGGGGCTGGGTTAGGGGTGGAGTAGGGTTAGGGTTAGGGGTGGCAGTAGCAGGTTTTAAACAGAAAGCCAAAATATTCCTAGCTGTCCTTCTACCTCTAATTCATCTACTTCTCTTCCTGTGGGGTGACAGAAAGAGCCAGGGGAGAGCTCTCTAGAGCCCAGAGGTTAGCCCATTGTTCACCCAGAGCTGCCACTCCCGAGCGTGGCATGTTCCCTGTTCCCCTTGCTCCCGGCTGGGCACCCAGGGTGGACTGAACAGACCGTCCATTAGGCTCAGGCTCAGATAGCTGAGTGCTTAGTCACCAGGAGGGGCACGATTTGAAGGGTTCAGAAGGACCAGAAGATATGGCCTTGTTGGAGGAAGCATGTCACTGAGGTTTCAGAAGCCCACGCCAGCCTGCAACCCCTTCAGCTAAGGATGCAGCTCCTAGTTATTACTCCAGATTGTGCATGTTGTCATGATAATGGACCAAACCTCTGAAATTGTAGATAAGCCCCAGTGAAATGTTTTCCTTCATAAGGTGCCCTGGTGATGGTGTCTCCTCAAGCAACAGAACGGTGACTAACACAGACGCTCACACCCACCACCTCCTCCCTCTCTCCAGACCCACACCTCTGCAGAAGTGATGACCAGGGAGATCCATGGAGACCCTGACTGCCCATACCTGCGCACCACATCAAGCTTGTCTAGGAACTCATAGACCCGGGCGTGATAATAGTAACACTTTGCAGCTACGAGGTCCAGGGCTCGGCGGTTCTGAGTGCTGATCTTCTGCATCAGGTCATCAGAGACTTTCTGTGCCTGGCAGGGGTCGGGAGGCAAAGAGAAACAAGTGGTAAGTCCTCCAGAAGTCACAGAGGAAATATCATGAGCATGCAATTCTGTTCCTAGGTGCAATCCAAGAGAACTGCAAACAGCTGCACACAAAGCCTATAGACAAATGCTTGGATCTGCACCATTTAAAATAACCAAGCGTGGAGCTGCAGGCCTGTAATCTTGTTCTTGGGAGGATGAGGAAGGAAGATCCAGAGGGAAGCTAGGCTAGGCCAGAGTGAGAGATGGAAAAAAACAAACAAAACTAAACAAACAACAGTAACAATGAAAAAAGTAAGACATGGCCGGGCGGTGGTGGCGCACGCCTTTAATCCCAGCACTTGGGAGGCAGAGGCAGGCGGATTTCTGAGTTCGAGGCCAGCCTGGTCTACAGAGTGAGTTCCAGGACAGCCAGGGCTACACAGAGAAACCCTGTCTCGAAAAACCAAAAAAAAAAAAAAAAAAAAGAAAAAAGTAAGACGTATTCATTAGAATATTAGCCAGTCATCCCGCTTGCCAGACTGCAGCAAATCTCAGAACAGCCTGGGTCATAGAGTAAATCTCTGAACCAAAACAAACAACAGGCTAAGGGACAGCTCAGTGCACAGTGCTTGCCCAGGACTAGCACACATGAAGTCCTAGGCTCCACCTTCAGTTAAACAACAACACAGAATGGCATGCCCACTGGCCCATGCTATGCCATGACCCCATGCATAATCTTTAAGCTTTGTATTAAGTGCAAGGAGCAAATCTTCCAAAGAGACAGAAAACACACTGGTGGTTTGTGGGTAAATCAAGGGTGGCAAATGACTGACGGCAAGCACGGGGTTTGTGCTGGAGCAAGGAACATGTCCTTGTAGTTAGTGCTGATCGCTGCACAACTGTATATACAATAAAAAGACAAACTGAATCTAGAAAACAAACAAAACAGTGTGGTGAAAAGAACAAAACACCAGGGGGAGAGGCTCCTGTCTTTTCTTTCTTTTTCTTTTTTGGGGTGGGGGGGAGGGTTCTTGAGACAGGCTTTCTCAGTGTAGCCCTGGCTGTCTTAGAACTTGCTCTGTAGACCAGGCTGTACCACATGCCTGCCTGGTGTCTATGCCAGAGGGAATACTGAATTCCCTGCCACATGTGTACAGGGAATCAAACCTGGGTCCCCTGCCAAAGCAGCCAGTGCTCTGAAAAGCTGAACCATCTCTCCAGCCTCACAGACTTGGCTTTTAAAAATATAATTTTGAAAGATTATTACTTTTATTTGTGTATGCATGTACTCTATTATTAATATGCCTGCGGCAGCCTCCCAAGTTCTGAGATCAAAGGCATTTACCACCATCACCTGGCTGTCACTTCTTCAAGATCTATGAGAGCTTATTTTGTACAAATGTGAGAAATGATCTCACTATGCAGCCCGGGCTGGTCTTGGATTTGTATTCTGACCCAGCCTCTGAACAATGGGATCGCAGGTGCGCACCACCATGCCTGGCTTGGGGACACAGAAAGCAAAAGGGTCCACAGTGATCCCCTCTGCTTCTTCACTGAGATAATGTCCCCGAGCCCCTGGGGCTAGCCAACCACTCCCACTGCATCCTGGGTACCTCTTTGTAGCGCCTGCTGTTCATCAGGAAGATGACCATGAGTAGCTGGAGATAGGCTTCCACCTCGGGCAGAAGGGGCGCTGACGCAGCTTTCCCTGTGCGAGGACGGAACTGTAGGTCGGCTTCTGTGTCCATGGGCTGGGAGAGGACAGATCAATCAACAGAGTTTACTGGGCACTCGTGCCTGTTTCCTAATATACACAGAGAATTCGCCAGATGCTGAGGATACAAAATTAAAGACAGTCCTTTTCCAGGAGGCTAACAATGCAGTACAATTACGCTTTCAATAGTTTCACAGAAGTCCTAGCTTAAGGTGGAAGCACTCAAGATCACTGCAAATCCTACCAGACACCCTTGAAGCTAGCCCCACTCACTTCTTCTAGGAAGGGTAGCAAGAAGTCTCGAGTGGCATTATTGGAGGTGAAGAAGCCATGCACAGCCTTGTACAGAACATAGTGGTTGAGGCGGCGTGACGTGGACGGCAGCATCCGCAACGCCCTCAGCACAAATCGAGGCTCCTTGCCGGAAACGGCCTTCTCTAATTGTCTCACGTGCTCTTTGATGTCTGCAGAGGACCAGAGAGGAAAAAGATGTTACTTGTAATTCCTGGCACTCTGAGGGACCAGTTCCATGGAGTGTCTTACAAAGGGGGTGGCATGTACATTTACCCCTTTCAGTGTAGCAGGGCTAAGCAATATCTATGGATGCGGCACACTGATTACCAGACATAAGCAGGAAACAAGGAAAAAGCTAGCTGGGCAGGGGACAGGGCAGAGGAGTACAGAAAGGCCTAGAAAAGAAAACAGTTGAGCAACAAAGTAGAAGAAACACATGGAGATTCACCAGAGCTCAAAACATAGAGACACGGTGAATAATAGAGAAATCTCACACAGAGACAGACACACCATGCCTACAAGAAAGCCTTCGGAAAAGAATCATGGGACAGTATGAGCAGATTCACGTCTTACTTCACAAAGAACATATATAACCGGGGAAGAAAAACTCCTGCCATAACTTCCAAACAAAAGTGGATGTGCACATAACCAGGGATGGCAAAGCAATGAGAGGACTGTACTTTGGTAGCATTCAAAGATCTAAAAACGGAAACATTTTTTTTTTGTTGTTTTGTTTTGTTTTTTTTTTGAGACAGGGTTTCTCTGGGTAGCCCTGGCTGTCCTGGAACTCACTCTGTAGACCAGGCTGGCCTTGAACTCAGAAATCCGCCTGCCTCTGCCTCCCAAGTGCTGGGATTAAAGGCATGCGCCACCACTGCCCAGCAAACGGAAACATTTTAATACTAATAAATTAGCAATATTTAAAAGAATGGCAACATAAACAGTAGGGAAAAGAACACTTATGCTGTAAATCAGATTTTTAGGACAACATAAAAAACTTTAGAATTAGGGCCTGAGGAGATGGCTTAGCGGTTAAGAGAACTAGCTGCTCTGTCCAGAGGTCCCACTCCCAGCATGCACATGGTGCCTCACGCCTGTCCACAACTCGAGTTCCAGGGGATCAGATGACCTCTTCTGGCCTTGGTGGGCACTGCACACAGGTGGTGCACTCACAAACATGCAGGTAAAATCCTCACACTCAACATATACACAAATTTATGTATGTATATATGTATGCTCAGACACCTTTACCCTTTTTGATTTAGGTATACAAATTCTGGGAAGCTACATTTAAGTAGTTACAAAAGTAGATTACAAACTTTGGAATAGTGACAATTTCTTGCTACTTGAAAGAGCAAGAAAAGAGAAAAAAGAAAAACTTAAATGTGCAGCAATTAAGAGAACGCTGAGCTTACTGCCCACTTCACAATGGGGGTGTGGGACAGTAAAGTTTCGGTTACAGCGATGATGGATGGAGGACTCAATGTGGATTTATACCATGTGCTAGGCACAGCTCACATGCTCACGTGTTCACAAAAGCCCAACAAAACAGCGAATGCTATCGATTCACCCACATCAACAGGGAAACGGATTCTGGAGTTTATAATCTCCGTGACTATACTAAATAGTTAACAAATGCTTCTTGCAAAAACTGAACCCTATGTTCATGGATGTACTAAATGAAGAAGACAAAAAGAAAATGATACTTTACATACTAATGCCCTGATTCAAACTGTGTACTTCAGTGATTTCAATTACAGAACAGTTGGAAAATACACAGGGAAACATGTCAAACCTGGGTGCAATTTTCTCCCTGTTGCTTTAAAATTCTCACATGTTCCAAAATTTCTACAGTGAATACAAACCACAATGAGCTATTTCGCACACACATACACACACTGTCAGGCAATGCTGAGTGACATCTCTGTCACGGGAAACTTTTATTTCTGGTAAGAAAACCTTTACTGCTTTACTGTATACAGATCCTGTTGCCAACTTTAGAATGGGAGTTGATGCAGTCCATACATACATCCTCAAAAGTACCACTCAGGGCATAACTTGGCCTATCACCATGTTTTAAAGTAGTTTCTTGTGCAGTTGAGACACAGACACACACACACAGACACACACACAGAGACACAGACACACGCACACACACGGACAGAGACAGAGAAAGAACAAACTACAGAAGGCCAAACATGGACAAGATATACTAAGTGGAAAAAGTAAAACAGCAACTTAAGCGGGAGAAGAAACAACAGGCATTGAGAACGGGCCTCTGGTTTGGCTTATAGGAGTCGGTGCCACAGGTAAGCATTATAAACTAAAAGAGAAGGGGAGGGGAGTTGATTCAGAAAAGTGTGTACGTGCTTGAACTTTTTAAGAAAGGAGGGGTAAGAACCTTAAGAGAGAAGAAAAGTGCACCGGGACAGTATAGATGCTTCAATTACAGAAGTAAGGAAGCAATACAAGGTAGAAATGGCTAAAGGAGGCCAGAGTCCCAGAACCTTTTTTTTTTTTTTTTTTATAAACTCTTAAACTAAAGGGCCAGTGTAATCTGTTACCCTGGTTTCTTTAGACACAAATACAAATGCTCATTTCTACATATCAATAACAGGCGCTAGAGTCGGTCAGACGGAGTAGATCAGTGGGAAGGACTGAAGAAAAGGCTCGGTGAGACTAAGATGCAACCCCAGGTGAGAAGAGGGAGTGTGAGGAGAGCAGTCCGCAGACTGGAGAACAGGTTCGGTCATCGGCTGGGGTCGAGGGAGTCAGGTTGGCTGGGCGGGCACTTCTGACCCCAGCCCCACTGACCGAATACACCGAACCGAGGAAGGTGGGGGCTACTTAGAGGTCCCAGCGAGAAGTCGCATCACCCTGGCCGCTGTCACCCGTGATCGCGGCACGACCCCGACGTGGGCTCCCGTACCTTCTAAGGTGACAGTGTCCAGCTCTCGCTGGGAGTGCTCGGTCGCAGCTGCCTTGCCGTCTCCCTCCCCTGTAGAGCCGCTCCCAGCTGCTGCCTCCTCTTTCATCTCCACATCCTGGGGGGCCGGCGGCGGCGGTTCTTGTTCCCCTCCTGGTGGCGGCTTTGCCTTATCGGCGCCTCGGCGCCGCGCCGAGCCCTCCTGCTTCATGGAGCCCGGGGTCGCGGCCTAGTCCGGGGACCGAAGCAGGGGCCTCGCGTAAACCCTCACACCAGAGACCAGGCACAGAGCCGGGCCTGCACACCAGCGCGGGCTCGCGTCGGGCCGCACGATGACCGAGCAGCTGCAAACTCCTTCCCGGCGCTGGGGCTTCTGGGAAATGCCAGGCATGGCGAGGAGATGGCCGAGTCCAGGGAGGGAAAAGAAATCAACAGCCGAGGTTCACGATGAAGGCGGATCTTCTAGGAAGTGGGAGGGGTCTGCAGGAATCGATGAAGGCGGATCTTCTAGGAAGTGGGAGGAGTCTGCAGGAATTTGTGGGGCTTCAGGGTGGTGATTTTATCTTCCTCTCGAGTGCATATCTTTGGATGTCCGCGAGAGGTCCCTTTAGACTCCAAATTGGGCTACAACAGACTCTAATACGTAAGTGGGTGGGACCTATCGGAGCGCAGATGCGGATGACATCATGAGTTGCCGGGCAGTTCCCCACTCCCCTAATGTCTCCCCCACCCACCCCCGTCAAGCTCTCCCAGTTTGCGCGAGTCAGGTCCCCAATGAAATCCGCCAGGCTCGTGCTCTCAACGCCCGCCTGATGCTTCCAGCACTAGAAAGAAAAGTTGCCTGTGGAGGACATGAAACGAGGCTGTTGGGCTTTATGATAAATTGAGCTCAACCCCTAGGTCATCCGAACTTCCTTGTCAAATTTTTGTATAGTGCTGAATATAAGGCATACCATCTCTGCAGCCTGGGAGTGTGGGGTAATGTGTATTTGTGTAGAATTAGTCAAATTTAATAATAGGAGTTCGCAGCCAGGCAGTGGTGGCGCACGCCTTTAATCCCAGCACTTGGGAGGTAGAGACAGGTGGATTTCTGAGTTCGAGGCCAGCCTGGTCTACAGAGTGAGTTCCAGGACAGCCAGGGCTACACAGAGAAACTCCGTCTCGAAAAACCAAAAAATAAAATAAAAAAAAATAATAATAGGAGTCTGCTTTGTATACTGTCGGGGTCAGTACATATAGGATTGTTAGGATTGTTGAAACACCCAACAGACCCAGTGCGTGGTGCACGTCATTTATCCCAGCACTCAGGAAGCAGAGACAGGTGGGTTTCTGTGAGTTCGAGGCTCAGCCTGGTCTACAGAGTGAGTTCCAGGACAACCAGGGCTACACAGAGAAACCCTTTCTCAAAAAAGTAAGCAGGCAAACAAACAGCAGCTCAAGAGGGACAGGTGTGGTACACAACTTTAATCTCACCACTAGGGAGATAGATCTCTGAGTTCAAGGCCAGCCTGGTCTACATAGTAAGTTACCGGGCAGCCAGAGCTACATAAAAAGACCCAGTCTCAAAAACAAACAAAAAAAATGTTGAAGGGGTTGTGAGATGGCTCAAGGGAGTAAAGGTGCTTGCTGTCAAGTATGAAGACTCGAGTTCGATCCCTGGGTCCCATAGTAGAAGGAGAGAACTGAGTCCCACATGTCTTTCTCTGACCTCCATTCCCCTACCCCCATAAATAAATGCTTGTTTTTTTTTTTTAATTTATTTTGTGTAAATGAGTGCTCTATCTGTACATACACCTGCACACCAGAAGAGAACATCAGATTCCATTACAGATGGTTGTGAGCCACCATGTGGTTGCTGGAAATTGAACTCAAGACCCCTGGAAGAGCAGCCAGTGCTCTTAACCACTGAGCCATCTCTCCAGCCCCTTGTTTTGTTTTTTAAAACAAGGTTTTTCTGTATTGTCCTGGATGTCTTGGAACTCACTCTGCCTCCCAAATGCTGGAAGTAACAGAATTTGCCACCACTACTAAGCCTTGTTGCAGTTGGTGTGGCCTTGTTGGAGAAAGTGTGTCACTGTCGGGGGTGGGCTTTGAGGTCTCCAAGTGCTCAAGCTCTGCTCAGTGTGGAAGAGCGCCTCCTCCTGGCTGCCTTTGGATCAAGATGTAGAACTCTTGGCTTCTTCAGCCTGTAAGATGTCATGCTTCCCACCATGATGATAATGGACTGAACCTCTGAACATGTAAGCCGGCCCCAAATAAATGTTTGCCTTTATAAGTATTGCCTTGGTCATGTAGGCAGCCGAATTAAGATGGCGCCGGTTTCTGACATGGCCAGCCCAGCGTCCTACATAAACAAGCCTATTGTGCATGGGTCTGCCTCAAGCCCCTCCCAAGAGGGCTTATGCTAATGAGGTATGAACTCTAACCAGTCACGGGGCTTATGCTAATGAGGCATGAGCTCACAGGGCTTATGCTAATGAGACATGAGCCCTAACCAATCAGAGGGCTTATGCTAATGAGGCATGGGCCCTAACCAATCCTGAGAGAACAGGCCGCCTGGCCCGCCCCCTTGGAAGGGTATATAAGCAGTGCATTTCTGCTGCTTGGGGTTCCCCTTCGTTGGATGAAGATTGTGCCTGGAATAAAAGAGCTGTCAGAGAAGAATCCAGGCGTGTCGTGTCTTACTTGCCGGCTAAGGAGGACGCAACAACTGGTGGCTCGTATGCGGCGAGAGACGCGGCAGGAGAGACTGGAGATGCGGTGGAGATGTGGCGGAGCAGCCGCTGAAGAAGACCAACGACAACGAGCTGAGGACAACAGGGAAACCGAGGACAACAACCTCATGAATTCAGAAACTGAGGTAAAAAGGTATATTTTTTAGTCAAGGTTCCCTGGTTTGGGACAAGATAAGCTTCCCTGGTTTAGGGACAAGTTTAAGGAAAACGGCAATACAAGGTCCGCGGATTTTCTAAACTATGATATCTGTTGTCGACCCAGAGTGGGTTGGCTTGGGTATCGTAATAGTGCTTTGTCTGACGTATGGTCTTAGCTTGTACCTAAATTCTCATTGTGAATGTGAATCCGCTGTCCAAAAGGACCAGGAAGCTTTTGAGCAAGTGAAAGAGGCTCGGTCAGAAGGCTCTGAGGCAGGCTCTAGTAAAAGAAACAAGGGACCAAAAAAGATAACCAACATTTACTCTAGTCTAAAAGATATAGATACAGAGAGCTCTTCTAGCTCTGATAGCTTAGAAAAGATAGAGGAAGGAAAGAGCTTAGAAAAGATGGAGGAAGACCTAGAGGACATGTTAGCTAAAATAGAGTCCGTGGTCCTCTCAAGGAAAAAGAAAGGCAAAATGGCGGAGAGGCTCAAACCACCGGCTCGGGAGACACCCATGGCTCTGCCCTTTGGCCCGCCTCCCTATGTGGAGGTTCCTCGAGCCAGTCTAGAGACACAATATTCATTCTGCCCACAAACCTGGGAGGAAGCACGTATGGCCTTTCCAGTTTTTGAAGATGCAAATCAACAAAGATATTATGATCCCTTAAATATTAAGATGTTAAAGACTCTGGCAGAATCGGTTAAGGCCTATGGCATTAATGCCTCCTTCACGCAATCCTTGATAGAAAGGATAGCGACACAGGCCATGACACCATCAGATTGGACGAGTACTGTGAAAGCCTGTTTAACTATGGGGCAGTATCTTGATTGGAAATCTATTTATACGGATTATGCCCAAGGGCAGGCTTGGGCCAACGCAGCCTCAGGACAGCCCTTATGGAATCTAGATATGTTCTTAGGTCAGGGACAATGGGCAGATAATCAGACAACGTTTCTGCAGGCGGTGTACAGTCAAATTAATAACATGGCTGTCAGGGCCTGGAAGGCCCTACCCAATAAGGGAGAAGTTTCAGGCAATTTAACAAGAATTCTCCAGGGTCCTACTGAGCCCTTCTCTGACTTCGTATGATGGAAGCCGCAGGGAGAATTTTTGGCGACCCCGATACAGCCATGCCACTGATAGAGCAATTGGTGTTTGAACAGCGCACCAAAGAATGCAGGGCAGTTATCACCCCTTGGAAAGCAAAGGGTTTGACAGCTTGGATGAAGGCTTGTAGAGAGATTGGTGGACCATTGTCCAACTCGGGCTTGGCAGCTGCAGTCATGCAGTTGTCTAAGGGTAAAGGTAGGACCCCTGCAGGAGTTTGCTTCCACTGCGGACGCCTAGGACACATCAGTAGACAGTGTCCCCAAAGAGATAGAGATAAACAAGGGAGTACCCCTCGTCCAAGGCAGCCAGGACTATGCCCAAGATGTCGCAAGGGTAATCATTGGGCCAATGAGTGCAGATCGGCAAGAGATGTTCAAGGACAACCAAGGACTTCTGATTATGGTGATGCAAGGCCAAAAAACGTGCAGCGGGGCCCACGCTTCCAGGGCCCTCAAATATATGGAGCAGTGGAAGGGCAGGGTCAGTTCAATCTATACAGGCAGAATCAGCCCAATCTACACCGCTCGAACCTCAGAGAGCCACTCCGGGTTCAGCAGGGTTGGACCTGTGCTGCACCACCAGAATTGTATTAACACCCCAAATAGGTGTACAACCTCTTGAGACTGACTTCCAGGGCCCACTGCCACCTGACACAGTGGGTCTTCTGATAGGACGCTCTTCTTCTACCCTAAAAGGTCTTGTAGTACATCCTGGCATTATAGATGCTGATTTTGAGGGCACAGTTAAGATCCTTGCCTCCTCTCCGCGAGGTATCGTGGCCATCTCACCAGGAGATAGAATTGCTCAAATAATAATGCTACCCAGCTTACACAATATCTTCCCCTATAAAAATATAATAAGAGGGAACAAAGGCTTCGGATCCTCCGGAACCGCAGCTGCCTTCTTGTCTTTAGATTTGGATCAAAGGCCCATAATAGAATTGGAAATTAATGGTAAAAAAAAATATTAGGCCTATTGGACACAGGAGCTGATTGTAGCATAATAGCCCAAAGAGATTGGCCAAAAAATTGGCCTATTCAAGCATCGACCCAGACCTTACAAGGGCTCGGGTATGCAAAATCGCCGATGTAAGTGCAGGCACATTATCTTGGAAAGACAAGGAAGGGAATGAAGGCACCTTCCAACCTTTTGTATTAGCTTTACCCATTAGCCTTTGGCGCAGAGATTTGTTGAAAGCCATGAAACTGAAATTAACAAATACACATTATTCTACAGATATGGGATGGCATCCATCTCATGGCATTGGAAGACACCTCCAAGGGAAAAGGAACCAGTGCAGCCGCAACCTAAAGGGTTACGTACAGGACTGGGTTTTTCCTAGTGGCCACTGGGCCTGGTATACCTATTACCTGGAAGACTGAGGAGCCAGTATGGGTTCCCCAGTGGCCTCTTTCCTCAGAAAAGATGATAGCTGCTAGACAACTAGTCTTAGAACAATTAAAATTGGGACATATTAAACCTTCTGTCTCCCCTTGGAACACCCCCATATTTGTCATTAAAAAGAAATCAGGAGTTGAGAATGCTACATGACTTGTGAGCCATAAATCGTCAGATGCAGGTCATGGGGCCAGTTCAGAGAGGCTTACCTCTATTATCTGCTTTACCTCGTGATTGGCCTATTGTCATCATTGACATCAAGGACTGTTTCTTTTCTATCCCACTCTGTAAACAGGACAGTGAGAGATTCGCTTTCACTGTTCCCTCTATTAATCATGAGGAACCTGACCAGTGCTACCAGTGGGTAGTGCTGCCCCAAGGTATGGTCAATAGCCCGACCATGTGTCAATTATACGTAGTTGAAGCCATAGCCCCTTTAAGGAAGGAATTTCCCAAAGTGCATTGTCTCCATTATATGGATGACATCTTGATAGCTGCAAAAACTGAGCATTTGTTAGAACATGTATATACGGAATTGATCAAACTATTAGAAAAAGACAGCTAGTAATAGCTCCAGAAAAGGTTCAACAGAGCAAGGTGGCAAAATATCTTGGGCAGAAATAAGCATCAAAACTATAGTACCACAAAAATTCGAATTACACAAAGACAGCCTTACGACCCTAAATGAGTTTCAAAAATTGCTAGGGGACATAAATTGGATATGCCCCTACCTAAATCTGGCAAACCATGAACTAAAACCTTTATTTGAGATACTGACGGGTGACTCTGCCCTCGACTCACCCTGTCATTTAACTCCGGAAGGAAGGGCTGCACTTGAGAAGATAGAAAAGAGCTTGAGGGGAGCTTTCTTAGGGAGATTAAAAACGGATCTACCCATAAGTTTGTGTGTCCTTGCCACACATGATCAACCCACAGGAGTTCTAGGGCAGGATGAGCCCCTCTTGTGGGTCCACCCAAAAATTTCTCCAAACAAATCCATAGAACATTATCCCACCACAGTAGCTCATCTAGCACAGGAGGGCATTCGCCTATGTATACAGCACTTTGGATGAACGCCTGATATAATTGTAACACCTTACTCCGCTCACCAGGTAAAAGTCCTGTGTAGCACAATAGATGATTAGGCCATTTTGACATGTAGTTTTGATGGCATTATAGACAATCATTACCCCAAACATCCCTTATTATCCTTTTTCAAGGAACATCCTGTAGTTTTCCCTTCTATCACCTCTCATTGCCCTTGAAAAATGTACCCAATATCTTTACTGATGGCTCCAAAAACAGTTGTGGAGCATACCTGATAGAGAACTCTGAGCCCATGCTGTGCCAATTCCAGCCTGGATCACCTCAGGTTGTTGAGTTGCAAATAGTTTTAGAAGTTTTCAAAATGTGTCATTTTGCCTTTAATTTGATCTCTGATTCGGCATATGTGGTAAACGGTGTCAAAGTCCTGGAGGTCGCAGGCCCCATCAAAGCTAGTAGCACAGTGTGCGCCCTCTTTAAAAATTTACAAAACATAATTAGACAGCGCACCAACAAATTTTTTATCCAGCATATTAGAGCTCACACAGGATTACCAGGACTCTTGAGCACTGGAAATAATGCAGTAGACCTATGGACTAAGAAAGATTGCATCTTCCTGAGCACTGCTTGGGATCGTGCGGCACAGTTCCATCAGTTGTTTCATGTAAATTCTAAGACATTGCAGCAGAGATTCAACCTGCCGCGGGCTGCGGCACGCCAAATTGTGCTCGATTGCCCCCAATGCATTATACACCTACATCCACAGCATGTGGGCATCAACCCTCGAGGCATCTCACCCCTCAGGGTTTGGCAGATGGATGTCACACATCTCTCAGATTTCGGGACCCTAAAATACATCCATGTATCAGTAGATACTTGCTCGGGGGTGATCCATGCCACTCCCCTATCTGGTGAAAAGGCCACCAATGTAATTGCTCATTGCCTGGAGGCGTGGGCCACTTGGGGAAAACCCCAAACACTTAAGACAGACAATGGCCCAGCTTATATGGCTCAAGCTTTTTCTTCTTTTTGCCAGCGCATGGAAGTCTCACTCACTCATGGACTGCCTTACAACCCTCAGGGGCAGGGTATTGTAGAACAAGCACATCGCACGCTCAAGGAATGTCTTCAAAAACAAAAGAGGAATAGGCCATGGCCTTAACCCCAAGCATAGACTATCCTTAGCACTATTTACTTTAAATTTTCTAAATCTGGATGCTCAGGGTCAGTCTGCTGCTGACAGACATCATAATCACTTACGCCCTCCGCCAGAAAAGGTAAAATGGAAAGATATCATAACTAACGCATGGCGAGGGCCCGATCCCGTGCTCATAAGAGCACGAGGTTCTGTTTGTGTTTTCCCACAGGATCAAGAAAACCCTGTCTGGACCCCTGAGAGACTGACTTGGAAGATCTCCAGTCCAGCAATCCCAGACGAAAGAAGGGATGATGAAACTGCAGATCCTGATATTGATCTAGCTGCTGCAATGGACACTGGTCTTTCAATCAGAGCCGCCTCCTGTCTGAATATTTGAAAGGGAACTGGTCGAAGGAAGGTGAAGACCTATCCAGGAAGCTCCTGTCGCAGATCGCCACCCTGAACGGCACTCGCCTAGATCCCGTCACTCTGGAAGGACTTACCACTTGGGTCAAGGATGCCCTTAACTTTTTTAAAGAATGGCGGGAGTATTTGTATGGGGAGCTGTTATTTTCTTAAGATGTGGTTTCTACCTTTGGTTTCTATGTCGCTTACGCCATGACCATGCAAGACATAAGGCTGTAGTTTATCAGGCGCTGACTGCCATGGAAGAAGGTGCTTCCCCAAATATTTGGCTGGCCTCCCTTAGGGAGACCTAGTGGGGAACCTTCTGGATCCGATATTGGCTGTCCAGGCATTATCCCTAGACCCTGACCATCTTGACCATCGCCAATGGTGTACATACATGAGGCTCCTATGGCACTATCTCAATTTTTCTGAAGCGGGGAGTACGAGGAGTGCCTCGACTACAGATGTTCTCAATCCTGAGATAGATTCTCTGAAAGCATGTTTGAGAACATAGAGGTTTTGTGTCAAATACCTCTCCCTGAAAAAAGGCACAAAGGCGGGTATGGGGTGCCGCCCCCCATTACAATGCCTTCAATACTTGCACAAGGGCTCAGACCTCTGCTTTCCACCGCTGACTTTTGCCACAGCAGTGGCTCCTTCAAGAAGTGCCTTCTAAAGCCTTTTGACAATCACCTGGTGTATGAGTTCAAGCATGCTTGGGTGTGGGAGGCCTAGGAGAGTATCTGAAGGGTGCAGAGGTAACCTACTTCAAATTTATAAAATAAATAGGGGGGAGATGTAGGCAGCTGAATTAAGATGGCGCCGGTTTCTGACATGGCCAGCGCAACATCCTGCATAAACAAGCCTATTGCGCATGCATCGGCCTCAAGCCCCTCCCAAGAGGGCTTATGCTAATGAGGCATGAGCTCACAGGGCTTATGCTAATGAGGCATGGGCCCTAACCAATCCTGAAAGAACAGGCCGCCTGGCCCGCCTCCTTGGAAGGGTATATAAGCAGTGCATTTCTGCTGCTTGGGGTTCCCCTTCGTTGGATGAAGATTGTGCCTGGAATAAAAGAGCTGTCAGAGAAGAATCCAGGCGTGTCGTGTCTTACTTGCCAGCTAAGGAGGATGCGACAGGTCATGGTGTCTCTTCACAGCAGTAAAACCCTAACTAAGACAGTAATACACCCTGTCAGGCATGATGCTCCACTCCAGTCAGCCCAGCACCTAGGCCAAGAGAAGTATTAGCTGGAGGTCAGCCTAAGCTACAGTGTGAGAGCTTGCTGCCCTCTCCAAAGCTTAACACGACTGGGCAAGCATGATGAATTAGTAGGTAAAGGTGTTGCCACAAGT
Source organism: Mastomys natalensis (assembly GCA_021653895.1). Taxonomy (NCBI): domain Eukaryota; kingdom Metazoa; phylum Chordata; class Mammalia; order Rodentia; family Muridae; genus Mastomys; species Mastomys natalensis. The sequence continues at coordinate 77,875 of JAJTUV010000964.1, forward strand.
CTGAGGACATGTGATTTCCATTCCTGGAAACCAGGTGAAGGTGGAAGGAGGGAATTGAATCCATAAAGTTGTCTACTGACCTCCACAGGGGGCTATGGCATGTGACAACCACTCATTGTCACCATCACCATCATCATCATCATCTTTTCTAGATGAAAACAATAGGGAATGTGTCACAGAGACCTTTAGAGAAAGTGACAGTCTGCATTCTGTTCTGTAGCGCACTGTGGGGATGAATGGTGAGGGGGCCCCTGGGGTAGAGGCTCCAGGGAGTGAATTGAGGAGGCCTTTATACACCCATGAATGGGGAGCAGAGTGGTGTCTTCTGTGGTATACACATAAATAGAAGAAAACCAGATGAAGAAGGAAGCCTTCCCACAAGAAAGTCTTTCCCACAAGACTCCTTCAGCATCAGTTTCTAAAAGCACAAAAGAAAATTCCAGCATGGATATTTATGTAAACAAATCCTCTATAAACAAGATCCCAAGAGAGTGTCAGAGCTGGGGCTGGCTCAGCTCCCACTCTAACAGGACTCAGAAGACAAGGGATGTGTCTTGCCTATACTCTTTGTATTTATAAATACTCAAGCCAGGCGGTGGTGGCGCATGCCTTTAATCCCAGCACTTGGGAGGCAGAGGCAGGTGGATTTCTGAGTTCGAGGCCAGCCTGGTCTACAGAGTGAGTTCCAGGACAGCCCAGGCTACACAGAGAAACCCTGTCTCGAAAAACCAAAAAACCAAAAACAAAAACAAAAACAAAACCTCAGACATCTTCCTTCCTTTGTGTAGGGGTGTGTGTGTGTGTGTGTGTGTGTGTGTGTGTGTGTGTGTTTGTTTTGAGACAGGGTCTCACTATGTGGCCCAGGCAGGCCTGTAACTCACAGAGATTCATTCTTTGCCTCAGAGTTCTGGGATGAAAGGGAGTTAGATCTTTATCTGCCCACTACACCTGACTATAGCCTCTCTCTCTCTCTCTCTCTCTCTCCCTCCCTCCTCCCCTCCCTCCTTCTCTCTCTCTCTCTCTTTCTTTGTTTTTTTTTTTTTTTAAATGGGGTTTCTCTGTGTAGCTTTGGTTGTTCTGGAACTTGCTCTGTAGATCAGTCTGACCTGCCTCTGCCTCCCCAGGGCTGAGATTAAGGGCCTTCCTGTGCCACCACTGCCTGGCTCTTTTTTTTTTTAATTTTATTTTTTTATTTTACGTGCATGGGTGTTTTGCTTGCATGTATGTCTGTGTGAGAGAGTTGGATCCCCCGGAACTGGAGTTACAGACAGTTATGGGCTACCATGTGGGTGTTGGGAGTTGAGCCTGGGTCTTCTGGAAGAGCAGTCAGTACTCTTAATCACTGAGCCATCTCTCCAGCCCTGCATATCTTTTAAAAATTACATTTATTTACTTATTTAGTGGGGGGGGGCACTTTTACCACCATGTACATGTAGAAGCCAGAGGACAACTTTCAAAAGTTCTCTCTTTCCACCATGTGGGGTCTGACAAATGAAGTCAGATCATGAGGCTTGGCAGCAAGGGGCTTTACCTGCTGGGGCACCTTGCTCATGTCCCTACATGTCTTTTCAATTATTTTTTATTCTATTGTGACAAGTAACTCTCTGTGTTAAACAGTCACTTGCCAAACAGAAACATGTACTCCAGTTTTGGGGCACACACCTGGACCTGTTCATCTGAGTGGTCCTCTCACCTCACCTCCCAGGGCTGGGGGACGGGATCAGAACTTTCAAATGAACACAGGGATAAACTTAGTAAAGCACCCACATGAGACACTGAGGACTGTGGGTGTGAGGGAATTGTAAAGGGAGAAAACAGACCAGCTTTGTTATTCATCCTTCCAATCAAAGAAGTTACCTTTCTGGATGGTTGAGATGTTAACTCATGTCTCTGTTAAGTTTACGTTACAAGGAGACAAGTCAGCAGAGAGCAAGCAATAGACCGGAAGGTTTCAGAAAATGCTGAGAGTGGGGAGGACGGCTAACTATGAAGCTTTTGACAGCCCATAATGAGTTCTTGCTGTGTGGAGGAACTGACCTGGGCAAGGAGGTGGGTAAGGAGGGGAGATTCTGACTCCTGGGGCCTGAAGTCTTGGAGATAGATTCTACTCATAAAAATGGTTTAAAAGATTGTGTGTGTGTGCGCGCTCGAGTGTGTTGGAGAGATAGCTCAGAGATTCAGAACACTGGCTGCTCTTCCAGGGTTCCTGGGTTCGAGCCCAGCACCCACACGATGGTTCACAACCATCTATACTCCAGTTCCCTCCAGGGATCCAACCCTCTCCTCCGGCCTCTGAGGGTATGAGGCACACAAGTGGTGCACATATGCATATGCATGTCAGAGGGAAGAAGAGATGGAGATGTTTGAGGGATCATGTGAGAGGGTTCTGCTTGCTGCCTAGCTGATGAATGACTTCAGTCCTGAATCCTATCAGATGGGAGGAGAAAATCAGTTCTCAAAGGTTGTCCTCTGACCTGTGACAGCATACCATGGCACACATGCACCCCACCCCATAAATGTAAAAAAATCAGACTGGTGACAGATGTTCAAAGCCAGCTTTAGGCAGAGGGTGATGAGAACCCAGAAGTTTAATGAGATTATAATATACAGGCCAAGCCTATCTATACTGTTGTCTCCCACACCCATCCTGAGTTGAAGGTTGAAAACAAAATGAAAGCAAATATGATTTAAACCAGTGGCTCTCAACCTTTCTAACTCCGCAACCCTTTAATTCGGTTCCTCATGCTGTGGTGACCCCCAACCATAGAATTATTTTCATTGTTATTTCATAGCTGCAATTTTGCTCCTGCTATGAGTGGTGACGTAAATATCTGATATGAAGGATATCTGATATGCAACTCCTGTGAGCCACAGGTCAAACCACCGATTTAAAAGTTTAGGTGTTATTCTTGGGTGTCCCTCCTCCCTCTTAAATTAGTTAATTAATTTATTTATATATGAGTACACTGTCACTGTCTTCAGACACACCAGAAGAAGGCATCGGATCCCATTACAGATGGTTGTGAGCCACCATGTGGTTGCTGGGAATTGAACTCAGGATCTCTGGCAGAGCAGTCAGTGCTCTTAACTGCTGAGCCATCTCTCCAGCCCTAATTTAATATTTTCTGAGACAGGATCTCACCTTCATTTTCTACTTAATCCACTTGAAATTGTACTGTTTTGTTTTGTGTTTGTGTCATAGTTCTCTAGAACTTCCTTTCTCTCTCCCAAGCCCTCAACCAGGGCTGGAGAACATGGGCTCTTCGGTGAGTTCACACTGCTTGGATGATCTTCTCAATGTAAAGCAGACATTCTGAACTCTAACCCTTTGAGTTTCTGGAGCATTTTCCAGCTGGCCTGAGGCAGTGTGAGCAGTACCATGTAAGTATGGATAATGTCTGTTTCTTTACCTGACACAAATGAATGATTCCCTTTACAGAAAGAAAAGAGAAGACGGCTTGTCCTAGGATTGACATAATATTTTCCATTCATTCTTGTAAGGCTAATATTTTTTTGGAGGCACACATGGGAAGGATTAGACTTGGAAATAAATGTGGTTTTTGTTGTTGTTGTTTTCAAGACAGGGTTGTCTTGTGTAGCCCTGGCTGCCCTGGAACTCACTCTGTAGACCAGGCTGGCCTCAAATTTAAGAGCTTCACTTGCTTCTGCCTCACGAGTGCTGGGATTAAAGTTGTGCACCACCACCACCACCCCACCACACCAGGCCTTTCCCCCCACTTAATGAAGTGGCTCAAAGTTGTAAGGGTTTGAATGATTCTGTATCTTCAGGATTTAAGCATCAGGAGATGGGCTTAGTGGGTACTGAGCTGGAGGACAGAAGGAGATGGACAGATGGTGAGGCAGGAGGAACTTGGTGACCGTGGATGAACTGGCTCGCATTTCAGTTGTCCTCAGCCTGGAGGCTCTTGTAGTGTCTTGGAGGTTACAGATAGAGCACAGTAAGGCTGGGAAGGCATTGGGGAAGCAGGCCAAGAAGATGCTTTAGGAATCCTTGCTTAGCAGCTGAAGGAGGGAGAGACCAGCGTAGAGGGCACAGAGGCGGGGGAGAGTGTCTGGATCCCACGCATACTGGGGGACCGATCTCTGGACTTCCAGGCCGCTTAGTCCCACCAGTGCTTCCGTTAGGGTCAGTTCCTCCTCTCCCAGGGAGGAGAGCAGATCAGGCCGCAGGGGGAAAACACCCTCTTTATCTTGCAGGAAGTTCTGCTCCATGGTGCTTTCAACCTGCAAGGGACCAAGGTGACCTGGAAATGAGGAGCTGGGAAGCCTTTTTCTCTCCTACCAGTGGCAGGAGATTACCCTAAGCATCTAGGGAGAGGAGAAGACTTTTCTCTAGGGAAAAGGCTGGGACCTCTGAGCACAGTACGTCTGCATGTTCCCATGGGTTCTAGTGCTCCCCCCCTCTCCGAACTCCCCCTGTCATCTGTCACTTTTTCTCACCAGCTTCAGTTGCACTGGTAGGATCTTTTTCTCCAAGGATTTTACTAGAAGCTTCTGTTGGGCTTCACTTAGCACTGAAGGGAAAAGCAGGGAAAGAAAAAAACAAAACAGTGTGTTGCTGGTACAGAAGGAACTATAGACTCCAAATAGAGTTAGCACACTCTAATCAATTAATCCATGCATTCACACATCCATCTGTCTGTCTGTTCGTCTGTCCATCCGTCCGTCTAGTCAGCTATCCAGCCATCCTTCCATCTATGCATTCCTGAACATCTGTTCTATTATACACACCTTTGCTGGCCATTAAATTAAAAAAGTTGTGATCCTTGACTAGGTAAAGTGACACACACAAGCCAAGCAGTGGTGGTGGATGCCTTTAATCCCAGCACTTGGGAGGCAGAGGCAGGCGGATCTCTGAGTTCGAGGCCAGCCTGGTCTACAGAGAGAGTTCCAGGACAGCCCGGGCTATACAGAGAAACCCTGTCTCGAAAAACCAAAAAAAAAAAAAAAAAAAAGATTTATAAAAAAAAAAAAAAAAAAAAAAGTGACACACACTTTTAATCTCAGCATTTGGAAGGCAGAGGTAGGTATATGGACCCCTGTGAGTTCGAGGCCAGATTGTTCTACATAGTGAGTTCTAGGCCAGCCAGGGCTACATAGTGAGACCTCATCTTAAAAAAACAACACCAACCCAAAGTCTAATCTTTCACTGCAGTTTCGGGGAGAAGTCATGCACTTTCTATTTGTTTTTGAGACAGGATCTCATTCTGTAGCCCAGGGTGGTCTCACGTCTACAGTGATCCTCTGGCCTCAATTTTCCTGAGTGCTGGAATTATCGGCATGAGCTACCTACCACGCTGTGATTATCCAGGGTGTTAATGGAGCTATAGCTGAGGCGTTTCCTTTGGGCTTGGCATTTGACAGAAAGTTCCCCACCCACCCACAAGTTTTCTTTTGGAGACAGGGTCTTGTTGTGTAGCTCTGGTTGTCCTAGAACTCACTATGTAGACCAGGCTGGCCTTGAACTCACGGAGATCCTCCTGCCTCTGTCTCTCCAGTGTCTCAGTATGCCTAGTTCCCCCCCCCCAGTTGTATGTGTGTATATGTTGTGTGTACACATGAACATATACAGGTACGTGTTCAAGCACACTCAGGTGAATGTCCTGGTGTGCACATAAAGGGAGAGGACAACTTGTAGGAGTCGGTCCTCCCCGGTGTGGGTGGGAATTGAATTCACAAGGTCAGCCTTGGTGGCAAGCACCTTTACTCACTGAGCAGTCTTATGACCCTTGGAAAAAGTAGCAAATGTCTCGGCTTATGTCTAAAGGACTCAGAATTTTTTTTTTTTTTAAATTGGGAAAATGTGTCATGTGGAAGGAAGGAGAAAATAGAGGTACAATATCAGAAGAGTAGTGATTCTGAAATTAAAGCTAACAAGCAGGCAAGCTAACAGGCAGGCAAGCTAACAGGCAGGCAAGCTAACAGGCAGGCAAGCTAACAGGCAGGCAAGCTAACAGGCAGGCAAGCTAACAGGCAGGCAAGCTAACAATGTGGAAGTGATGGACTTAGCCCCATGCAGAAGGTTTGAAAAATGTAGCAAAAAATAAAAATAGTCCAACTGAAACCAATTTGGTGGTGATTTTTTTTCTCTCTCAAGTACCAGGTTTGAATTCAGGCCTTGTGTATATCTGTATACACACACACAGACACACACACACACACACACACACACACACACACACAAGCGGTACTGTAATATAAGTCACCTGGCATCATTCATTTGGGAATTCATTCAGGATTTACTCTTATAACAGAAAGAAACCCTCCGACTCATTTCTCACTCACCTGTCAGAGCCCCAAGGAAGTAGAGGATGGCGTCCATAGCATCCTTTGACAGCAGGACATCTTTGGGGAGTGCTTCCAGGGTCACCTCGTGTCCCTTGTCTAGAGCCCCTTCAAGCTGTGAGGAAAACTGGGTGACTAATATCCCCGGTAAAGGTCTAACCTAGCACTTGGCACACAGTAATCTCTGAACCGAGGTTGACTCTCTCCCACTCCCTGTTTCTTTTTCGTGTGGTCAGGTCCTAGAAAGTGCTGGACTGGTAGGCTACTTGGTCCCTGGGTTTTGAGCTCTGGAAGGTTCAAGCTGTTATCCAGCAGAGGGCGCCACAGGCCTATGGCTACCCTCTGGCCATCAGAGGGCGCGCACCACTTCCGGGGATGCTCTGTTTCAGGGACAAAGGGGCCAGTGGTGGCCTAGCAGCCGAGGTACACTTAGCCAGCCTTGGGAAGAATATCCGCTATTTCTTCCGCAGCCCCCCCAGCCCCCCGCCACCTTCCTGTGTCCCGAGCTCTCACCGTCTGCTCAAGGTCCTGGAGCTCTTTCTTCTTTCCTAGGAGATGGCTGAGGGAACTGAGTAGGGAGTTTCGCCCCACTGGACTCAGCTTCTCCACTTCTTGAGTCTCTCGCTGAACCTCTTCTTTTAATGTCTTGAAGTCTTCGTGCATCTCCCCTAGGGGCACAGTTAATGTGGCAGGCACTCCTTCACCGGGTGCTCTCTCACCTTGTCCGTACGTTCTGTAAGCTTCGTGTCACCTTCCTCAGGACCCAGTGCCCTGCTTCCAGCTTGACTCTGACTTTTCCTCTTTACCAAGGGGTCTGGTTATAAAGTTATGCTAAAGCCTTGTTATGAAAGATGGAGCAAAGAGGTGGACTAGACCCCCTGCCTTCAACTAACATGACAGTTATTCGCACTACTTTCACCGCCCCGCCCCCGTATCCCGGGATTCATCCTTTATCAGTGCACAGCTGACTTCCGGTTTCAACTACTTTACCCAGACATTTAGGGGAAGTCTGTTTTCCCTTCTCTTGAGTTTGTGGACAAACGATGGCTTTGACAATTTAATGAAGGGGAGACCGGGACTGTTTCAGAGAACAGTGGGTCTGTATCCACGGATGGCTGCGAGCTGCAGCCTGTCTGTTTAGCGACCTGAATCCTAAAAAATACATCTAGTCTGCGTTGGTGGGATTGGTTTCCTGGAAGTTGCTATAATCCCAGGATCCAGGGCTCTCAGCCTTTGCCTTTCTCTTACACTCTCATGCTTCTCCCCATACCTGTGTAGCAAAGTCTTGAAAGAATTCACAAAGCTCCTTACCCACATCAGATGCCTGGATCACTGAGGAAATAAGAGGCAAATAGACAGGTAAGAACACAATCCTTCAAAATGGCAGCCATCCCTAGGGAGCATGCGAGAGGGCCGCCCTTCTAAAATCCCAGCTGTCTTCAGAATCCTCTTGCCCCAATCCCCGGAGGCAGGCATGGAGCAGAAGAACTAATACAGTGTGAAAAGGGCACTCAGGCTGAACTGGTATCACCCAGCAGCTAGGTGACTCAGCACCAGCTGCCCTACTTACTGGCAGCAGACACAAGGGGAACAGGTTGCAGCTAATGAGACCTCTGACAACAAAAGTCTGGGGCAGCAGATCTCCTGCATCTTGTCTACAGATCTCCCCTTTCTATTGTTTTTATTGGAACTTCTTATCCTTATCCTAACTTCTTATTGGAAGTTCTGCTGTAATTGAGGGACAACTGTTTGCTGAGATCTGTCCCACTATCTTCCCGGTCTGTCCCATGGAAGAGGGAGGAAGGCGAGGGTTTTGAACTTAAGTCAAGAAAGTTGTGAAACAAAGGAAACACTTACATACGAACTTCCCTTCTCCTGGCTTTCCTGAAAACACAAAAAGAACATCTGTCACGACGACAAACTCTTTGCTGCCTTTCGCTGTTTCTGATTGAGGATTGGCCCCTGTCTCTCTGTTCCTTCTGGGCAGTATTTATATCCTATATCTCTATCCATCTGGGGCCCAGGGCACAAGAGCAGATGGTCTTGGGGGTAGATCATGAGAGCTGCCGATATTTTAGGGTGGGAGCCTTTACCAGATAACACTGGGGCAGGAGATGTGGGGAGCCTGTATGTAGGCCGTGCACCTACCTCCTGGAGGGAAGGTTTGCATGCTGTCATTGCAAAGGTGTGGAATGTCTGTAAAGGACAAAAGAAGGCATCAGGTGGCCATTACCATCTTGCCACACCCTTCCTTCTTCAGCCACCTTAAGCCCAAAGCTCCTCAAATGCCCCATCTAATTCTTTACCCAACCTTTACAGCTGGCAGTTGTAAGTTCTTGCCTACAATCTAACTCCCACCCCCAATCAAACCAGTGCTGGTGTCAGGATCTGCCTCCTCCTTGGGCTTCCTGAGGTCAGAGGCTGTGTTCATTTGGCTTTTGGGTCACTCCCCACAGCTTCCCCAGTGCCCAGAGACCCCTGGAACTCAGGTCTCCTTCACCTCTTTTTCTAGAGCAACCTTTGTTCTGTCTCCAGCAACGGGTAGTATAAGATGCTGCCCCCCACCCCCATCCCCTCTCATTGCAAGAGAGGACCAGGATGCCACTGCACGGATGCAGGCAACCCTTATCTTGAGGCGAGAACATGCTGGTCTCTGCTCACCCCACTCATCTTTCCCATTGACCATCAGTTGTCTCACTCGATAGGCCAGGACGCAGCCCTTGGGGATGGTTACAGCCTCCTTGTGGTTCACGGAGCCCTAGGATTACACAAGGAGAATCTGTGGTCTCTCTGAGATCCATTAGGAGGAAGGGCAGGATGCAGGTACAGGGCTAGGTCTGAGAGTCTTTGAGGACACAAGCAGTTGGAAAGCCTTCAGTAGGATCTCCAGTTGTCTTTCTTTGTGCTCTGAACTTATGGGCCTTGAAACCTTCCCATTCATTTCTTTTTTTAATATTCATTTCTTTATTTTATGTATATGAGTACACTGTAGCTGTCTTCAGACACACCAGAAGAGGGCATCAGATCCCATTACAGATGGTCGTGAGCCACCATGTGGTTGCTGAGAATTGAACTCACAACCTCTGGAAGAGCAGTCAGTGCTCTTAACCACTGAGCCATCTCTCCAGCCCCTTCCCATTCTTTTCTAGTGATCACCTCCTACCAAGCTATGCCTGCTTCTGGATTGGACAGGGGAAGGGAACTGGACAGACCTGCTCTAGTACCTGCCTGTGTAGCATCCTGCCCCACATCCAGGTTCCTCCTTCCTCTATACCAGCTGCCCATTCTTATCTCATTCAGGAAGTCTTCCTCTGGCTCTCTCTTGGCTCCCAATCCCATACCATTCCTCTTGAACATACTCACTAGGTGTATGTATAGATTATAGGAGATACACTTATTTCTACTGGGCTTTAACCGTGTGACTCATCCATAAGTAAGGACATTCTGAATGCAGGAAACTGCCCTCATCCTGGGATCTTACTAGTTAGCCCAGACTGACTTTGAACCCGTGACCCATCTGCCTTTGCCTTCAGAGTTCTGGGATTACTGGTGTGTATCATCATACCAGGCAGGAGTTCTGCTCTTCAGCTTTGGCAGGAGAGCAGGGGAGGAATGAAGACAAATCCTTTAGCACTTAACCTGGTCTATATTGTCTGTGCCTTATCTCTGCTGGGTGCCACTGAGCAAAGGACGGTGTATGTGGTCTCTATGTCTCTGTCTGTTTCTATCTGTGTCTGTGTATAGCAAACCTGTAGTCCCAGTGGGGCAAAGAAAGGGAGAGAGAAGCAGCCCTCTGCCTTGCCAGCTCGCTCCAGAGTGACTTCCTGCACGGTTTCCACCACCTCCATCACCACGTACAGGTTCTCTCCGCGTTCCCACATCTCTTTCAGGAACGGGTGATCGGCTGACAGTTTCCTAAGGCAGGAGAAGCACAAAGACACCACACTCAGCATTTCCTTACCAGGGCCACCACCTGTGCTTAATATTATTTTTGAGACAGGGTCCCAGTGCACAGCCTTGGCTGGCCTGTGTAGACTAGGCTGGCCTTGAACTCACAGGGATCCACCTGTCTTTGCCTCTCAAGCACTGGGGCTAAGGGTGTGTGCCACTATGTCCCAAAGTGTCTGCTTTTTAATCTGTCAATCCTAGACAGTACGGTGCCAGGGAAGGAATGAGGGCTCAGATTAGGCCACAGTGCAAACTCAGACTTCTGCTTCCTGGCAGGGCAACTGCTTTGAGTCTGAGGTGCCTCATCTATAAAACAGAGATGACGCCAACTACCTCCCAGGGTGCTGAGATAAACTGTGCAAACAGCTGGAGGCTCATCACCTGGCCTCTCCACTTCCTCCTCCCTCTTGCTTCCATATGAAAACATGCCTCTATCCTTACAAAATCTGCTTTCCATCCTGATTACTCCTTGAAATCATCACCCTATTTCTCTCCTTCACCTACAGGCAAATATGTCAAAGGGTGGACCTTACTCACGGTCTGTGTCTTCATTACCCCATCAGAATTTAACTCTGCTGAAATCACAGTGACCCCCTCCCCCTCACTAAACTGGGTGATCTCCCTAACTGTGGACCACACTGGATCTTCTGTCCTGTGCCTTCCTGTCTTATCTTGGCTTCCAATTGCACGCTGCTATGTCTGTTCTTGTCTTTCTGGCTCCTAAATCACATACACAACATCTGACTTCCCTTCTCCGGTTGATTTGGAACTTTAATATTTTATGTCCTCTGAGATTTTGTGTGTGCGTGTGTGTGTGTGTGTGTACTCACGAGTGTGTGTGTTTGTATGTGTGTGGGGGGGGGGGTCGGAAGAAAGCATCAGATCCCCTGGAGCTGGAGTTATACGTGTTTGTGAACTCACTAACGTGTGAGAACTAGGAACTGAACTCAGGTCCTCTGCAAAAGCATCAAATGCTCTTAGCCACTAAGCCGCCTTTCCAGTCCCCAAGATTCTATTTTTCTGTCTCCTTTCTCTGAGTGTTCTCCCACTTCCTCATTCCCCTACCTGATTACGATCATCTTAGTCTGTATCTTGCCGACCACCAAATGTGCATCTTTACCCTCACTTCTCTGAGCTTTCAGCCCCTTTTCCTGCTACCCATTGAATAGTCTCAGGTGGTACAACAGCCGTGCCACGAAAGGAGCTTTCAATCGTCCCCACAGAACTACATCTCGCTGGCCTTCCTGTTTGTCATCTTTAATGTTTTGTAATGACACAACCTAGGTCACGACGACTCGGAGTCATCTTTAACAAATCTGTCATCCTGCAGTCAGCTGCTGAGTTTAACCCACTTCATCATCCTTTTCAATAAGCCTGGCGCCCACGCCTCCCTGCATCCTGGCCACGCCTCCCTGCATCCCGGCCACGCCTCCCAGCTCATGTCCTCATTTTATTTCTCTGATGGATAGCGGGACAGTGTGTTTCTGTCCACCTTCCTCTCTCTAATGCACTTCTTCCATCTGATCAGGGCAGTCACGACACACATCAGAGCAGCATCAGGGAATCGAGTCGGGCTCTCCTTGGTGTCCGATAGTTGGACTCCTTGACCTGTTTCTGGTTCCTACCTGCTCTAGGTCCTCCGTCTTTAACCTCCGCCTTTTGCTTCATCGATTTGTCCCTCCCTTCTTTGCATCTGGGCGCTGGCTAGTTGGTGGTTCCTATTGGTTTCGAGATATCTCAAAACAGACATCTCACCTGTATGTCTCTATAAAGCCCTTCTCCTTCCCCTGCATGGCCAATTTATACCCATCATTCAAAGCTAAATCCAAGACCACTGCGGCATGAGGATTTACCTCATGTCCCGAGCCAGAAGCTCCCTCCCTTGCTGCAAGTCCAGCTGAATGCTTGTCATGCTCTTAGTGCTTGTTGCATTCAGTAGCTACTCTTTTGTTCTTGGTTTTTCAAGACAGAGTTTCTCTGTGTAGCCCTGGCTGCCCAGGAACTCACTCTGTAGACCAGGCTGGCCTCGAACTCAGAGATTCTCCTCCATCTGCCTCCCAAGTGCTGGGATTAAAGGCGTGCGCCACCACCACCTGACTCTTGGGAATTGAACTCAGGACCTCTGTCAGAGCAGCCAGTGCTCTTAACCTCCGAGCCATCTCCCCCGTCTCGGATAGTTACTCTTCTGCTGTAGTTTTCACCCTCCTACACCTCAAGGTTCTCGGATGTAGATGTTCTAGGTACACCAGCACATAGTAGGGTGCTTAACACTCAGTGAGAACTCTGTAAATGTTTACTGGGTGACTTGTCAAACATTCAAGCCTTTCTTTCCCCTTCTGGCCCCTCAAATCCTCACCTGCTTCTGTCAACCACTACTTAATTATTTAAAAGTCAGGTTCCCTGTCAAGCCAGACGCGTGCCAGAGCTGTGTATGAACATTGATTCTGCCACGCCCCTTGTCTGCCAGGGCAGTGGTCCCCAGATGTGTAAATATAGCCGTTCTGAGGCTTGTTTTACGGGAGCAGAGAGCCGGACACGGTCTCAGTAAAGGATAGTTACTACAGACTTCTGACTTTTTCATTGCATTTCACCATCTTAGGGTTGAAGGAACCTGTCCTCCGTTCCATCGTGCTCTAGCAAAGAAAGCTGAGGTTCCTTACCACCGAGCTCTTTTCCCACCCCCAGGAGAATTCTCTTCAGGAAGTGGTAAAGGTCAGGGTGAAGGGCCTACCCTCCACCTGTGACTCAAAGCATCATCTACACAGTGTCAAACCCCATCCTGTCTGCCCCTCAGCCCGTTCTCTCTCACCTCTCCTTGTGCAGGTTCTCCAGAGCCTTGGGAGCCACGCTGAGTGTCTGCACCTCCAGTGTGCTGCTTCGAGACAGGCCCGCAGTCCCCTTTACCTTCACTGTCTTTGGCATGTCCACCTCCCCCTCTACTCGGGCATCCAGCATATTCTTAAAGCCAAAGCTCCCACTGTCTGTTGGATCTGCAGGAGGGAAAAGACAGAAGGAGCTGAGCTGGGAAGCACCCCCACTTGTCACACCCCTAGAGAGAACTCTGGGCTTGAGGACACCTAACCACATTGGGAAGAAGAGCTTGAGAATCTTCCTTGTGGTCCAGATGGCTGGCCCTAGCCCTACAGAATCCTTCCGAGCCCAACTCTGCTTGAGAGGCTGACCTGAGGGGGAGCTGCCAGGCTCCAGCACATCCAGGAGAGTGTAGTCGGTGCGGACATAGCGGGCTCCCCAGAACAGTGTGCTCTTCCTCTTCCTCAGCACCAGACAGAAGGGATGGAAGCGTTTGAAGTCAATGAGGCTGTCTAGGGGTGTCAGGTCCCCTCGAGGGTTCAGCTGTCTAGCCAGAGCCCGGGTGACATTCTCAAACATAGTCATTGTCTCTGCGGAGAAAGAGATGGAGAATGTCAAGGTGGCCGCCAGGGTCGTCAAGACTTGGTAAGGACTTTGTAAAGAGGTTGTCACCAGGCTTCACTCGTAGAGTTGGGGAAGACGATTAGAGCCGCACGGGTTTTTCAATGTTGGATCTGGAAGGAGCCCAAGGAGTCCTTCTTTTGTGATGGACTAGAGTTTTGTGAGCTCTAGAGTTCACATGGCTGGCACAAGATGCCAGCCCTCCTCTTTGCCAAGAGCTCTTCTTTTTCTCATTCCATGTACATTTCTTCACTGGCACAGAGCCCAGCTGGGATATATCATCATCAGGGGAAGTGAGGTTTCCTCTCACACTAAGGGACAATTGAAACTAGGACCTGGGGACACTAGGGAAAGGAAGTAACCACCACTGGGCCCAGGAGCTTGGGCAGTCAGAGCTGGGCAGCTTCCCCAGTTGTCCTTTTCTTGGCAAGGGTATACTTGCTCGTACCCTGCACTTCCCTTCCACCCACCTCCCAACAACGTGGCAATACATGGACCAGTTCCACAGGCTCTGTCCCGCTTGCTTCTTTGCCTTTGTTAGTTCTGCTTGCGATCTATCCCCTTTCCAATAGAAAGAATTCATATTTGTCTTATAAGATGCAACTCATACCACCTGCTCACCCCTTTACTCCTGCTCATCTCTTTACTCCTCTGAACATTTTGGTGACTCTGTCTGTATTCCCAAGGCGCCTTGTATATCCACTTCTGAAACACCTGCTAATTCATCTTGTTACCACCTGTTCACCTGACTGCCTCGCCTACTCAGCTGTGACTTCCCAGAGGGCAGGAAATGGCTCTTAGTCACCTCTACAGCATCAGCACCAGGTACCGTGTCTGGTAGAAAGAAGGATAGAAAGATTGAATGTGGCCCTAGGAGACATGCTAGGGGGAAAGGGTCCAAGAGGATGTGAGTCCTGCAAGGACTGGAAGTTTGACATCTTAGGTCTCTGTCTTTGAAGTCGAAGTCTCTCACCTGGGCATCCAGGAGACACACCCAGATTTTCCTGGTGGGTGGAAGAGATCAGACACATCAGCTAGTCTCCCTGGGCCTCACCTTTCTGTAGTACTTGACAGAGGCAGGGAAATAGGAGATGCGTACACAGATGTATGAGGCCATCCTGACATCTATAATGTGCCTTTTCCTGGAAGGGTTGGGACGGCATATGTCCCTAGAGGGACCAACTGAGTATACCTAGAAGTACCTACCCTTCACCAGAGAGGCACTCAAAGGATTACCTCTCTTCTCTCTAAGGCCTACCATGATTCCTACCCTCAGTGAAATTCAGGGGACTTTATGACCATGATAAAGGATAAGAAATCTCATGCCCGTTTTGTCTCAACCTTTCCCCTAAGTCCCCAGAATATCCCCTGCCTTCTCAGCTGACATCAGTCTTACCAGGGAGGGAGTGATGCTGGGTCCTGTCCGGCAGCCAGGTGTGTGGTGAGGAACCAGAGCTTGTTCTGTCTATAGATAGGTTTGAGAGAATGACTGACTTCTCTTACCAGCAGGCAGCTTTAGCTCCGTGGAGGCGGGGTTTTAGACCCCACAGACCCGCCTACCTAAATGACCCACCCCTTTTTGTTCCACTTCAGGAGAACCGCATCAACCTGTTTGAATGTTGGGCCCCGCCCGGCCTGGCCCTTGGCCTCCTAAGGGTGAGGGGTGGTGGTAGGGGGTGCCAGCAGGTGCTTGAACTGACGAGCAGAAAGAAATGGCGACTGAAAGTTGCTTGTGGCTTTGGGACAGGGGCAGTGGGAGGGCTGTGTGCGCATGTTGCTGTGTGTGTGTGCTGCTGTGTTAATCACCATGCATGTGAACATTTTCAGGATGATACGGGTGATCACTGCTCTGGTCGTATGGCCCTCTAGAGCACCTGCGATTTATCATTTGGCCCTTTCCCCCCCTTTTTCCCAAAACCCTTTTCCCCAAATTTTGGGGAAAAAACCCCCTTTTTAACCCCCTTAAAAATTTTTTGGGCCCCCCCTTTTTGGGGCCCCCCCCCCTTTTTTTAAAAAGGGGGGGCCCCCAAAATTCCAAAAACCCCCTTTTTGGGGGGGAAAAAGGGGGTTTTAACCCCCCCCAAACCCCCCCCCCTTTTTTTGGGTTTTTGGGCCAAAATGGGGGTTTTTTTCCCCCCGGTTTTTGGGGGGGAAAAAAAAAAAAAATTTTTTTTTTTTTAAAACCCCCCCCCAAAAAAAACCCCCGGGGGGCCCCCCGGGTTTTTGGGGGGGGTTTGTTTGGCCCAAAAAAATTTTTTTAAAAATTTTTTTTTTTAAAAAAAGGGGGCCTTTTTCCCCCGGGGCCCCCTTTCCCCTTTTTCCCCCCAAGGGGGAAAAAAAAATTTTTTTTTTTTTCCCCCTTTTTTTTCCCCTTTTAAAAAAAATTTTTTAAAAAAAACCCCCCCCCTTTTTTTTTTTTCCCCTTTTTTTTGGGGGCCCCCCGGGGGGGCCCCCCGGGCCTTTTCCCCCCCGGGGTTTTAAACCCAAGGGTTTGGAAAAGGGAAAGGGGGGTTTTTCAAGGTTTCCCCCCAGAAATTTTTTCCCCCCTTTTTTCCCCCCCAAAAGGGGGGGTTTTTTTTTTTTTTTTTTTAAAAAAAAACCCCCCCTTTTTTGGGGGGGCCCCGGTTTGGGGGGGGCCCCCTTTGGGGGGGGGGGGGAAAAAAGGGGGGGGGGGTTTTTTTAAAAAAAAAAATTTGGGCCCCGGGTTTTTTTTCCCGGGGGGGGTTGGGGGGGGTTTTTTTTCCCCCCCCCCCCCGGGGGGGGAAAAATCCCCTTTTTTTTAAAAAGGGGGGTTTTTTGGGGGTTTTTTTCCCAAAAAAATTTTTTCCCCCCAAAACCCCTTTTCCCCCCTTTTTGGGAAAAAAATTTTTTTTTTGAGAAATTTTTAAGGGCCCCCCCCCCCTTTTGGGGGGAAAAAACCCCCCCCCAAAAAAAACCCCCCCCCGGGGGGCCCCCGGGGGGTTTTTTTTCCCCCCCCCCGGAAACCCCCCCCCCCGGGGAAAAAAAAACCCCCCCCCCCCCCCCCGGGGGGGGGGGGGGAAAACCCCCCCGGGGTTCCCCCCCCCCCCGGGTTTTTTTTTCCCCTTTTTTTTTTTTTTTTCCCCCCCCTTTTTCCTTTTTTTCTTTTTTTTTTTCCCCTTTTTTCCTTTTTTAAAAATTTCCCCTTTTTTTCCCCTTTTTTTTTTCCCCCTTTTTTTTCCCCCTTTTTTTTTTTTCCCCCCCCTTTTTCCCCCCCCCCCAAACCCTCCCCCCCCTCCCCAACCCCCCTTTTTTTTTTAAAACCCCCCCCCCCCGGGGGCCCCCGGCCCCCCCAATTTTCCCCCCCGGGGGGGGTCCCCCTTTCCCCCCCCCCCCAACCCCCCCCCCCCACCCCCCCCCCCCCCCCCCTTTTCCCCCCCCCCAAAAAAACCCCCCCCCCCAAAAAAATTTTTTTCCCCCCCCCCTTTTTAAACCCCCGGGGCCCAGGGGGGGAAAAAATTTTCCCCTTCCCCCAAAAAAAATTTTTAAAAAAAAAAACCCCCCCCCCCTTTTTTTTTTCCCCCCTTCCCCCCCCCCCCACCCCCCCCCCCTTTTTTTCCCAAAAAAAACCCCCCCCCCCCCGGCCCCCCCCAAAAAAAAAACCCCCCCCCCCCCCCCCCCGGGGCCCCCCCTTGGGGCCCCCGGGAAAGGGGGGCCCCCCAAAAAAAAAAAAACCCCCCCCCCCTTTTTTCCCCCCCCCCCCCCCCCCCCTTTTGGGGGCCGGGCCCCCCCCCGGGGCCCCCCCCTTTTTTCTCCCTTTCCCCTTTTTTCCCCCCCCCAAACCCCCCAAACCCCCCTTTCCCCCTTCCCCCGGGGGGGCCCCCCTTTTTTTTTTCCGGGGCCCCCGGAACCCCGGGCCCCCCCCCCCCAAAATTTTTTTTTTTCCCCCTTCCCCTTTTGGTTTTTCCCCCCCTTTTTTTTTTTTTCCCCCCCCCAACCCCCCAAATTTTCCCCCCCTTTTTTTTTGCCCCCCCCCCGGGGGGAAAACCCCCCCAAGCCCCAAAATTTTTCCCCCCCCCCCCCCCCCCCCCCCGGGGGGGGGGGGAAAAAATTTTCCCCCCCCCCCCCTTTACCCCAAAAATTTTTTTTCCCCCAAAAAAAAAAAAACCCCCCCTTTTTGGTTTTTGGTTTTTGGGGGGGAAAAAAATTTTTTCCCCCAAACCCAAAAGGGGGGGGTTTTGGGGGGGCCCCCCCCCCCCCCCCCCTTTTTGGGGGGTTTTGGGGGGGTTTTTTGGGGGGGCCCCCTTTTTTTTTTGGGGGGGGCCCCTGGTTTAAAATTTTTTTTGGGGGGGGAAAAAAAAACCGGGGCCCCCCCGGGGGGGGGTGATTTTGGGGGGTTTTTGGGGCCCCCAAAAATGGGGTTTTTATTTTAAAAGGGTTTTTTTTTTTGGGAAAAATTTAAAAAACCCCCCCCTTTTTTCCCCCCGAAAAAAACCAACCCCTTTTTTTTAAAAAAAATTTTTTCCCCCCCCCTTTTTTTGGGAAAAAAATTTTTTTTCCCCTTTAAAAAAAAAAAAATTTTTTTTTTAAAATTTTTTGGGGAAATGTGGGGTTTTTTGGGGGGAAAAATTTTTTTCATCCCTTTTTTTTTTTTTACCCCCCCCCCCCCCTTTTTTTTTTTTCCCCCCGGGGGGGTTTGGGCCCGGGGGGAAAAAACCCCCCCCCAACCCCCAAAATTTTTCCCCCCCCGGCCCCTTTTAAATTTTTTTTTTTTATTTTTTTAATTTTTGGGAAGGGTTTTTTTTTTGGAACCCCCCCCCCCCTTTTCCCCCGTTTTTGGGGAAAAGGGGGGGCCCCAACCCCCCCCAAAACCCCCCCCCCCCCCCCCCTTTTTTTTTTTTTTTTTTTTTTAAAAACCCCCCCCCCCCTTTTTCCCACCCCAAAACCCCCCCCCCCCCTATTTCCCCATTTTTCCCCCCCCCGGGGGGAAAAAAAGGGGCCCTTTCCCCCCCCCCCCCCAAAAAACCCCCCCCCCCCCCCGGGGCCCCCCCCCCCCTTTTCCCTTTTTCCCCCAAACCCGGGCCCCCCCCCCCCCCCTTCCCCCCCCCCCCCCCCCCCCCCAACCCCAAAAAACCCCCTTTTTCCCCCAAAAAAAAAACAACCCCCCCCCCCCTTTTTTAAAAAAATTTTTAAGGAAACCCCGAACCTTGGAAAAAACCCAATTTAAAAATTTTTTAAAAATTCCCCCCCTAGGGCCCCCCCCCCCTTTTTTTTTACCCCTTGGCCCCTTTTTTTTTTTTTAAAAAAAAAAAAAAAAACCCCAAAAGACCTTTTTAAAAAAAATTTTCCCCCCTTTTTTTTTTCCCCCCTTTTTTTTTTTTTTTTTGGGGGTTTTTTTTTTTTCCCCCCCCCCGGTTTCCCCCCAAAAACCCTTTTTTTTTTTTCCTTCCCCCTTTTTTTCCCCCCCCCCCGGGGGGGGGTTTTTTTTTTTTCCCGGGGGGGGCCCCCAAAAAAGGGCCCCCCCCTTTTTTTTTTAATTCCCCAAAAAAAACCCCAAAAATTTAAAAAAAAACCCCCAAAAAAAGTTTTTTTTAAAACCCCCCCCCCCCAAAAAAAGTTTCCCCCCTTTCCCCCGGGGGGGCCCCCCCCCCCCCCCCCCCCCCAAAAAACCCCAACCCCAATTTTTTTTTTAAAAAAATTTTTTTAAAAAAAACCCTTTGGGCCCCCCAAAACCCCGGGGGAAAAAAAAAGCCCCAAATTTTTTTCCCCCCCCCCCTTTTTTAAATCCCCCCCCCCCCCCCTTCCCCCCCCCCTTTTTTAATTTTTTTCCCCCAAATAAAAGACTATGATAAACAAAAAACTAGAGTACTGACTAAGGACTCATTAGTGAAGCATTGGTAGAACTTAGCCCCCCTCTCAATCTCTCTCTCTCTCTGTTGTGGTATTTTGTTTGTTTTCTGAGACAGGGTTTCTCTGTGTAGCCCTGGCTGTCCTGGAACTCACTCTGTAGACCGGGCTGGCCTTGGTTTTTAATTATATATGTGTGTGGAGGTGTATGTAGGTGCCCATGGAGGCCAGGGGGTGTGGGGTTTCCCTGGAGCTGGAGTTACCATAGGTAGTAAGCTGCCTAATGTGAACTGAGCCATCTTCCAGCTCCTGTAAGAATTCCTGAGGTCAGACTCGAGACCTGAGGGAGGGAGAGGAGGATAAAATAAAAAACAAACCCAGAAAACGTTTGCTGTCAATTAAAGTGGCTTAACTCCAAACTGGAAACTGTTGTGGGCGGTGGTGCTGCAGTTGGTGTAGGCTTTGATTTTTATCTCCATCTGGCGGTCAGTTTATGTAAGTGCTAGCAGATGCTATACCCCATTCTCTGACTGTATGCATAGAGTGTGTGTATATGTATGCATGCATACATACATACTTACATGTATGTGTTGCTACACGGAACATGGAAATGAGAAAAGGAGGAAGTCCCCCAGCTTCATGCTCTTTCTGTCCCAGAACTCTCTGAGGACCCATGCAGGCGCCAGGACAGAGCTCTCCTTCCTTAACTTGCTTTTCCTTTTATTGTTGCTGACTTTTCCCCTTGGAAGCGGCCAGCACAAGGAAAGGAAAGTAGACGGAGAGTCTGGATGGGAGTCGCTGATCCTGGCAAGAATGGGAACCCTGGTGTCTGGAAGTCAGGGGACAGCGGAGGTTCTGAAATGCAGGAGACAGGGCATGCTGTGGGATTGTTGGGTGACTGGAGCAGCTGAGGGCAGTGACTCCTCACAAAGACACATTCCCAGACCTTCTCGGGTGTGAGGAGGAAAAGAGGTTGGAGGGAGATACTGGGGCAGGAGTAAGCTGTTCTGTATCTCACACTGGAAGCTCAGGCTCTCAGCTTGCTTCTACACCTCGCCCTCCTCCCCTCCCCTCTTCCTTTTCTTTCCCCACCCCATGTTTCTCCCCTCCTTTCCTCTCCTCCCTCTCCCATTAAAATATAGTGCCACTGGCCTCAGACTCCTGACTCCTCTGCCTCAGACACGTGGGTGCTGGGATTAAAGTACCCTACCACACCGGCTTGCTGATAGAAACACAGAGACTACTGTTAGCATTGGTGCCAACTCCTAGAAACCTCTTCAGTCAGCTGGCTTCCAGGGTCTTCTTGAGCGCCTGAGCATGTGGCAGTGACAGGTGTCAGAGCTCCTTGTCCACCATGTGGCTGGTGGAAGAGGCACAGCCTCCTCAGCTGGGATTGCTAGACCTGCCCATTGGGACATAGCGTCCAGATCCTTGCTGAAGAGACTGGGTCCCAGGTAAGGAAAGCTCGGAACCCAACTCCCCCAGACCTATCCCCAGGCTCCACTTTCCCAACCACAGTTACAACAGGATAAAACATCTGAAGAGTGGTTACTGTTGGCCCATGTACAAAACGTGGGGAAATACTAGGGATCACAGGGCTATGACAAGGCTTTGGGTATAAAAAAGCTTATCTGGTGTGTGTGTGTGTGTGTGTGTGTGTGTGTGTGTGCGCGCGCACACACACACACACGCATGCACATGCCTGTTTTTGCTTGCTTGTTTTTAGACGGGGTCTCATGTAGCTTAGTCTGGCCTCAAACTGTCCATGTAACTGAGGCTAGCCTTGAATTACTGATCTTCTTTCCTCAGCCTCGTGAGTTCTGGGATTACAGTCATTTGCCATCACAATCAGGTGTTTACATATGTATAAAGGCCAGAAAAAAATTCCATCAGGGCTTAGTTACCGACTCCTCATCCAGAGGTCCTTGAGCATTCGGACATGAAGATGGAAGGACCTTGCTACCACTTGGAAGAAATTCTGGTGTAGGATGGCCTCCATCTGCACAGGAGAGAAAGCAAAACAAAACCAACAAACAACAACAACAATAACAACAACCCTTTGTACTAGCGCTTTGCACTTAGAGAGTCATCGATTTCTGAGGTGACCAGCAGCAAAAATCTTAAGCTTCAGCTCCATCCTCACCTTCGGTGACCCCTCTCCAGGCTGTGAGTGCTATCAGTGAGCAGAACCGGGCAAGGATTAGATCCCAAAGATCTAAATTCAGTACTGAAACCTGTTAGGAGCCTGCGGGGTGGTCCTGAAGTCTCCCATGCTTTTTGAGTGTTGGAGGACTCATCCGTGACAGCTAGATCACCTCAAATTCAATTTTGTCCTCTTGTAATCTCAGGTTTCCCCTGTAACCCCAGGGGCCACCCTGGTCTGTCAGGTCTCTAACTCCAGGGATGTGGCCAACAGCTGCTGCTCCTCTCAGAGGTAAGAGGAGGGGAGGGTGTGCTCTTCTTTCAAGAAGTGAGGGCTTGTCAAATGGACTTGGAGCTGGTTAAGAGCTAGCGCTCTCTCTCTTTCTCTTTCTCTCTCTCTCTCTCTCTCTCTCTCTCTCTCTCTCTCTCTCTCTCTGTGTGTGTGTGTGTGTGTGTGTGTGTGTGTGTGTGTGTGTGTGTGTGTAGTGGGACTTAGGATCCAATTGACCCCAGGAAAGGATTCCTGGAAGGGAATGTTCCTCTTTTTGTGTTGGAAAATGAGTACGGGGAAGGTGAGGTAGATGCGTTTGTACGTTTGTCTTTTTCTCAGAGGCACAAAGTTTTACCTTGCTTCGTCTTCCCTGTGGCTTGGTACCAGGGATGGCTTCATGAGCAACCTGTGTACTGGCAACAGGCACTATGCTTGCTTTAAAGCTGAACTGGGGTCATCTTAAATAATAATTTAAAAAACCCATTTATTTATGTACTCAATATTTTTATTTATTTATTTTGAGACAACATTGCCCTTGAAGTCACTGCCTCTGCCTCCTGAGTGCTGGGGTTAAAGGTGTGTACCACCATGCCTGACTCTATCACGTTGTTTTTGTTTTTTTCCCCTTCCCTTCTCCCTCTTGCTCTGGCCCTGGGCTCGCTTTGCACTCCAACTCGCTCTGGCACAAAGTACACTGTAGCTGTCTTCAGACACCTCATATGAGGGCATCAGATCTTATTACAGATGGTCGTGAGCCACCACATGGTTGCTGGGATTTGAACTCACGACCTCCTGAAGAGCAGTTGGTGCTCTTAACCGCTGAGCCATCTCACCAGCCTCCACCCCCCCCCCTTTTTTTTTTTAAACAAAACAAAACATGCTTTTAAGATTTATTTATTTTATGTATATGAGTGTTTTGTCTGCACTCGTGTGCGCTTGTCAGAAGAAAGCATCGAATCCCTTGGAACTACAGTTAAGGATGGTTGGAGTCACATGTGGGTGTTGGGAAACTGAATCCAGGTTTCTCTACAAGAACAAATGCTCTTAACTCCTGAGCCATCTCTCTAACACTTGAATAATAATTCACAATTTAGAAAATGATTTTAAATATCTTTTTCTTTTCATGTATATGTGTGTGTGCGGTGTATCCATGTGCATGTATGTTTATGTTTGCATGCACTTGGGGAGACTTGAGGTTAATTTTGGGAGTCTTTGTTGATTGGGCTCTGTCTTACTCATCAAGGCAAGGCCTCTCAATTGAACTCAGAGCTTTTCAACACTAGTCTAGCTAGTCAGCTTGCTCCAGTGAGACCCTGTCTTCGCCTTCTGATGCTGGGATTACAGGTAAATCACTGTGCTACCCAACATTTACATAGATCAGGGGATCCAAGCTCTACTCCCAGTGGCTTCTGCTTGCAGAACACATGCTGTAACCCCAGAGTTGTCTTTCTCACCTCTGCCTTTATGTTCGTTTTGATTTTGTGTGTATGGGTATATGCATAGCACCATGTAGGTGCCCGTACCCTCAGAGGCCAGAAGCGGGCATCAGATCTCCTGGAACTGGAATTACATACAGTTGTAAGCTGCCATCTGGGTGCTGGGAATCAAACCCACATCCTCTGCAAGAGCAGAAAATGCTTTTAGCCCCTGAGCCATCTCTCCAGCCCCTCACCATGAGTTTTTATTTGTTGTGCTTTTGGTAGTAGAATATCTTTCCTTTATTGTATAACAACTTAGTACTTGTTAACAAGGTATTTTGGTTATACACACCTCCAACTCTCCCCCACTCCCCCTGGGCATCTCCCAACATCATATCCCCTTCCTCACTTCATGTCCTCTGTGTCTGTCTCTGTCTGTCTGTCTGTCTCTCCCTCCCTCCCTTGTTCTCTCTCTCCATCCATCCCTTCCTGGAACTCCCTGACTGCACTCAGTGCTGGCTGCTGGGATACTGGTTGATCCTGTCGCTGTGGCTGTACAGGTCCTATCTAGAGGCAATGGTGGTGTCATGTCCAGAAGACATTCCGTAGCACCCATCCACACCCTCTGGCTCTTCCATTCTTTCTGCTTCTTCCATGATGTTCCTGGTTCCTTGGGGCAGGGTCGATATAGATATCCCATTTGGGGCTGAGCACTTACGAGTCACAGTCTTAGCATGTTTACCCACTATGACCTCTGCATTAACTGCCTTGAATTCCTCTGGTCTTCCTGCCCTGGGTTCCCAAGTGCTAGAACTGCAGGTTTACCGACAAGACCTGTTTAACTCTTTTAAAAATGTTTGTTTTGTGACAGAGTATTGTTATATCACCTAGACAGGCTTCAAATTCTTGGCAGTTTTTCACTTCAGATTTCCCCCAGTACCAGGATTATAGATGTATGCCACCATACCCAGATTTTGTCATTTTATTTATTTTGGTTTTTTTTTTTTTTTTTTTTTTTTTTTTTTTTTTTTTTTTTGAGACTGGGTTTCTCTGTAGCCGTGGCTGTCCTGGAACTCACTCTGTAAACCTGATTGACCTCAAACTCAGAGACTCACTTGCCTCTGTCTCCCCTCCCGAGTGCTGGAATTAAAGTCGTGTGCCTTCACTACCCGGCCATTTTAGTTTTATTTCATTTATTTTTATTTCATGTATGAGTGTGCACCACATGCATGCAGTGCTTATGGAGGCCAGAAAAGGGCGTTAGATCCCCAGGACTGAGACAGCTTGGAGTAGAGTTTGCTAGAAGTCTCCAGCAGCTGTTTAAGGACTGCCTCCATGCCTCACTTACAAGATCAGTGGGCTCTTTAAAATCTCGGGTTATCTCCAGGCAGATGAGATAAGTCTTGCAGTTCGAGAAACAGGAAGTTTCCCGAGGGAGGTAAGCGAGCATTCTTTCGAGCGCAAGCTCCAGCCTCTTGTTGAGGTTAAAGATAATCTCCCAGTTAAGGCCTCATTTAAGACCTTCTCCCTCCCCAGTACCCTTTAATCTGGTCCTCGGGTGACCAGTCCCGCCCCCAGTCCTTTTAAGTCCCTTTCTTTGCTTCTCCCCGGCCCTGGAGTCATTGTCCATCCAGCTCCACCTCCATATAGCGGCACCACAAAGGTGGTGATCACCAAAGCTGCTTCGCCTCTGTTCTGGGTGGCTACAACGGAGCTCCGGGGTTATCCAGCCAACCCTCGAGCTGGCTTCTGGACCACTTCCCACATTCCTCACACCCCGCCCCGCCCCACCCCATCCCTTCGGCCCCGCCCCCCTCAGGTCAAGCCCCTCCCCCCACTAACGTCTCCGCCCCACACAGCTCAAGCCCCGCCCGCTCTGCCTGCTGTCTCTTTCCTGCCATCAGTGCCCTTCAGCACCTGCAGCCCCGCGCTGGGCCCGGATTAGAACTTTTTTTTTCCTTTTGCAAGAAGTCGTCCAGCGCAGGATCAAGCCTTTCAGCATCACCGCTCATCCTCCACCTTAGCTTCTGAAACCCCGTTTTTTCAGGCCCAGAATAAGCTCTGGGTGCCGGACAGTAGCAGCTGGCTTCTATAGGGCTTCATCTTTAGGGTCCTCTTCTCGCAGGCACAGAAGCCTGGAGCTTTCTGGAGGCCTGTTGTCTTGCTTCCTTCTTCAGATACCCTTGGTCAGGGAACCATGGGCAGGGCAGGGTCTGGGGTGGAGTGTCCCTATTGCTTTGTCCCTCCTACAGAAGGTTGTCAGCATCTCCATACTTTTGGTCACTATGCACTTCAACTGTTCTGGCTTTTTTTTTTTTTTTAACTTTCTGTGATTGGTGGGGCTGAAGCCTGGACCCTCTTTTCCTCTTAGCTGTAACCCTGGCCCTACCCTCCTCTGTCCCACTAGAGCAGGAGACTTGTTCTTCTCACTTCCTGTGGCCCTCGCTTCAAGTGTCAGCTTCAGCACTGGGCATTTGTCCTCTACCAAATCCCTTTTGTAGATAAGGAGGCTTTGGACAACCATCTCCAGGATGGGGAATGGCTTAGCTTGATCAGATTCAGAACTCCCCAGAGGAGAAACCTTTCTTACTTTGGTCTGAATTTCTCAGGACTCTCTGAGGAGTCAGCAGAGCGAAGAAGCTGATGGTGGAAGACTTCGGGCCTCTTTTCCCTTTCTACGCCTTTCCACTGACAGCCAGCTCCAGGAAGTTACTTAGTGGTGATCGCTGGGACCTACCCCTAGGTATCTGGAATGGTGCCTTAGAGTGAGGCAAGATAGCTGAACTCTGGTACATCTGGGTAGAGGAGGTTAGTTTTGACATACTGTGCCCCTTGGAAAAGCTTACCTTTCTCTCCTCGGGCAGGCCATAAGTATGTAACGTGCTACCCACTGGCTGCACAGGCCCATTAGCATCCTAGAGCCCACTCTATCCTCCCTGAATCCGGGCAGGGCTGGAGATGGGAGAAGCCAGGCCACCTTGTCCAGCCTTCTGCACACTTTCAATTCCATCCACAGTACATCATAGACTCCGGCTCCTTCTGTTGGACTCAGGGGCTAAAGCAGGAAGAGAGATGGGTGGTCATGTAGCCCAATGGGAACACCCCACAGAGAGGGGAAGTGGCGGGCAGGGCTCCACATTCTTCCTGCTCCTCATCGCCAGACCACATATACTCAGTAAAACGAACAGAGAGAAACAGACCAAGAATATTTGTAAAAGGGTTTTTTACTGAGTTGTTCGGTGAAGTTCTGGGGTCTCTGCTCAGCCCCCAAATTGTTACCCATCCCCAGTTCAATGGAGCCATCAGGCTCCGGGAAACTCTCAGTGTATGAAGGAGAGGACAGAACGATGGGGAAATTTTGGGAAAGGAAGTAGGGGACCTTGGTAGGGATCCTTGTTAGGGGACCCAGGGAGAAGAGTTTGGAAACAAGAAAGAGGTGAGAAGCGAGGTGGAAGAGAGGAGGAAGCGAGGTGGAAGGAGATAGAGGGAGCAGAGGAAGAGCCCAGAGGCCCTTCTCAATATGGCTGCACCTTTGCTTTTTGTTCTCACTCCCTATTGCTTCCATCATCCCTCACCTTTCTCCACACACTCCCTCCCCTCCCGCTCACAAGGCTGCTACCCACAGGCTCCACATCTTCTCATAGCATCCTTTCTTTTGTATGCTCTGCCTCTTCCTCCCAAACCCCGCCTCTCTCTCTCTCTCTCTGTGTGTGTGTGTGTGTGTGTGTGCATGCACGCACTCGTGCACGCATTGCATGTGTTCATGTGGGTGTGTGCATGTGGCTGCAACTGAAGGCTACCAGTTGGTGTTATTGAATCCCTTCATCAGTCGCTCTCTCCATTATTCCAGGCCGACATCCAGTGATCCACTGAACCCGGAGCTTATGGATTTGGTTAGTCTTGCCAGCCAATGAGCTCTAGGTTCTGTTTGCCTCTCCCCCAACCCCCGACCCTGGGATTACAGACACCCACCCTATGTCCGGACTTTAAGTGCTTATTAGAGATCTGAGCCCAGGTCCTCATGCTTGCAGGACAGGCGCTTGATTGTGAACCATCCCCCTAACCTCCCCAAAGCCATCATTCTTTTGGGGTCATTACCCACATCTGTATGGTGAAGGTGAGGCCTCTGTGGTCACCTGTAGCCAGGCACAGGCTCCTATGGCTACTGGCTGCTCCCTCTGAGTTGCCGCACACCCAGATGACTGTTGCCCCACCTCCATCTCATAGAATCAGGAACTCTGGATTTTCTGAGTCTAGCACAATCCCAAAGAGGAGGTACCCCCAAATCCAGGCACCAAAGTGTTTCAGAGAACGAGAGAGAGAGAGAGAGAGAGAGAGGAGAGAGAGAGAGAGAGAGAGCACAAGAGCACACCACAGATACCACAGAAGGTATTTAGGGATGTAGGAAGGGATAGAACAGTGGTTCTCAACCTTCCTAATGCTGCATACCTCCGATACATGTTGTGGTGACCCCCAGGCATAAAATACTTTTGTTGCTTCTTCATAACTGTAATTTTGATACTGTTACGAATCATAATGTAAATATCTGATATGCAGGAGATCTGATATGTGACCCGGTGAACGGGTCATCCCATCCCCACTCCAAACCCGGCTTGAGAACGGCTGCGACAGAGGGTAGATGGGGCAGAGGAGGTGATAGAGCAGTAGATGGAAGGCTGGGGCATAGGGCCAAGAGCGTGGAGTGCTTCCGGTCTTCAGAGCACTGTGCTGAGCGTAGAGGAGTCCTCTGAACGCACAGGCTGCACGGGAGGAGCCCGCTTGACCGGGCGCCGCGTCTCATCCCGGTTCTGCCACACATAGCGGATCAGATAAGCCACTACCAGTGTCAGCCAGCCCCCCATGGTGACTAACAGGGCCACATCCGTGCTCCTTCGGGTCCCACCTCGTCCTGTCCCACACAGCTCTTCCTCCCTGGTGAGCAGAAGGAACTCGTGTCCCACGAGATCTGGTCGGGCTTCTGGACCACACACAATGCCTGTCCCAGAGCCTGGGGCCAACCTCACGTGCCTGAGCACTTCCTGTAGGGCACAGTCGCAGCGCCATGGGTTGGCGGACAGGTTCACTTGGATCTGCAGCCCCACGAAGGCTGCCACAGGCACAGATGCTAGCTGGTTGGCAGAGAGGTCGAGGTGGCGCAGAGTGGCCTCCAGACCCTGGAAAGCAGCCCCTGAGAGATGAACAAGAGCGTTATGAGACAGGTCTAATTCCTCCAGGGCAGGCAGGTGCTGGAAGGCTCCAGCTGGCACTGATGCCAGCTGGTTGGCGTCCAGGTAAAGCTTTCGGGTGTCGCTGGGGATACCGTTGGGCACCGCACTCAGGCCAGCCCTGCTGCAGCGGAATGTCTGTTCCCCGGCTTCTTCCGCTATGTAGCAGCCCTGGGGCAGTGTCTGGGGGCTGGGCACAGAGCCCCCTGTGCCTATCACCAGCAGGAGGGGCAGGAGGGGCAGGAGGCGAGGAGCTAGTAGGAGCATGGTCACAGATAAACATAATCCTGGACTGGAGGAGAAACTGGGCAATAGACGAACCTATGACAGAAGAGCAAAGTTAGAATTCTATGTCCCACTGAAGCTTTCTCCTGCTAGAGTCCCTCAGTGGAGTCTCTGGACCCAAGCCTCTCCTTTTGGGGCTTTCTTTGTCCTAGGTCAGTTGGTCTGTCCAACTGACTATTCCTCTGTCTGTCTGTCTCTGTTTCTCTCTCTCTCTCTTCAACAGGACCCTGGGGAAAGGAGTCCCTTACACTTGAAACTTTTGGGTTCTATTGAGTCTAGGTTAATCTATGAGGTCCTTTTGTCCCTTTGCTCTCCCGAAATGAGCCTGGGGGGGGGGGGGGGTGTCGTTCCAAGCTATTTCTTCTTCTTGTATATTCTTTTCCCTCATTGAAATAAACATTTTTGTCCTTTACGTACCTGGATGACAGCCAAGGGAGGCCAGGTAAATCCCAGAAGGTCTGGTTGGCCCTAGTGTCACAAGAGTGATATATTAGTGATAGATCCCAGGGTGTCCAGTCAGACTATAGAAGTCGGTACCTCTGGCCCGCCTTCTGTGAGCATCAACTCCCTTTTCTGGAAGCATTTACCCCAGCCTGTCCCAGTTCTGTGCTCTTGGCTCAACTCACCTTCCCCTGGTCGGCCTTCTCCTTCCCGCCTCACACCCTGGTTAGTGGTTGAATCCTCTTCTGTGCTGCTGCCTTTATCCCGGAAGTAGTTCCCCTGCCAGTGGGCTCTGGAGACCCGCTTCCTCCTTCAGAAGTCCTGTTTGCTTGCAGTAGCTGGAAGCTGCGACCTGGGGCCCAAGAGTATAGAGTTTCCTGGCATGTGACTCTAGGCCCCAGGTGTCAGATACCTGAGCCATGGCTTGGCCAGGCAATGCCAGGAGAGAGCAGATCCCAGACCCTGACGAGTGGGAGACAGGCCTGGATTCCATTCACTGTCCCGGGCTTTCCTCCTACAACCCAGCAGTGTCTAGCTCCTATCAGCTGCTGGGAACGGCCTCCCAGAACCTCCTTTCCTTGCCCAGAGCCTGACTGGCCAAAAGGATGGCGGCTTGGTTGCTCTGAGGGCAGAACACCTGCGATTCCACCTCAACAACTTGCAACACAAGGCTCCTCTCGCTATTTTTTGTTCTCTGTAGGTCCTCAGAAACTTCTTCAGAGCATGCCCCGAATCTTCACAGGGCCAACCTTCTTGACCACGAGGCGGCGCTGTGGTTCAGTTTCAGTTTGCTGTTGTTCGTGGTTGCTCTAGGAGTTGAAAGGGGTTCCTGAAGGCTCTTGAAGCCTGATGGTAATTTATGAGTTTCCCTGCCAAATTTTCAATACCGAACTAGAGGTCAACTCGGATGTTCTTGGGCTCCCAGGATGGCATTTTGAGTCCTTCTTCAAGCCTGAGACCGGGATGAGTTATTCTTCAAAGCTCATTGTATTCTTCAAAGCTGATTGTTTGCGGGACCCCACCATTCCGCTGCATTCCCTCTGCAGGGGATGTTCAGTGGGTGGTGGGAAGGAAGGATTTGAGGTCTGCAGAGTGTTCTGTGTATACCTCTGAGCCCTCGCGTCTGCACAGAGGCAGAATGTGGAGAGGCTCCGTGCGGAATGGACGTGACAGAGCTTGTGGCAGTGAAATGCGAAAGCTGCTATTTTTTACATCTTCCAGAACCGTTTGACTTGACTTTATGATTGTAACACCAAGACAGATTTTCTTGCTCCAATCACCTGCTGTGTTTTTCAGGGGCAGGGGTGACCGGAAGTCATGGATGTGGATGGCTATGGAGATCAATTGTTCTCAACCTATGGGTCACAACACCTTAGGGGAGTACCAAATGACCTTTCACAGGGGTCACCTAAGACTACTGGCAAACATATTTACATTACTTTTAATAACATAACAGTAGCAAAATTACAGCCATGAAGTAGCAATGAAATTAATTTTATGGCTGAGGGGGTCACCACAACATGAGGAGCTGTATTAAACTGTCGTAGCATTAGGAAGGTTGAAAGTCTTGCTGGGTTGTTATTAGTGGTAATATTATTTATTTATATTTTGATATATTTTATATTTGATATACATATATTTATTTATATTTTGAGATATTGTCTCACTATGTAGCCCAGGATGGTCTTGAAGTCACTCTTCTTCCTTAGCTTCCCAAACCTTGCTGGTTTTTCATAAGAGTTTGTGTTTGATCAGACACAAAACTGTAGAGTCCGGTGCAAAATGAAATGCGAGGCCTTTTGTTTACAAACTTAAGAATTTCAAGATTGTAATAGCAAAGTGCAAAACCCAGCCCAAGGTTTCTGCAAGCGTTGATGTGGGCTCTCCTGGAACTATGGACACTGTATGTCATGAGACTGTCCCGGTGACTTAATTTTGAAATCGCAGTTTTAGAAGTGTGATGGGGTTAGGACCAGATAGTAGGAAATGGTATGTTATTACTTCTGGGGATGTACTCACCTCTGGCTCATCCTTGTAGGGGCATTTCTCAGGTTCATGTCTATCTGAAGATCAGGCGGTGTATAATATATATATATTTTTTTCTTTCTTTTTTTACATTTGTTCTGTGTGAGTTGCTTTTGAGTTAAGGCTAGATACTCGGTCACTAAATGCTTGGAAGTACATTTTCGAGCCTTCCATCCTGCTGTTCTCTTATTCTGGCAGGGAGATTAGTCAAGGTCCAAGGGCTGAGCCTGGCTGTTGCTACAGAGTTATCTTCATGGAGTAGGTCATCTGCCAAGCCATCGTGGGACTGGCTTGTGCCACAGGGCAGTTAGAAGAGCAGCTGGCAATCTGCCTACGGGAGAGGCCACCTGGAGCTGTGATTGTGGTTAATAAAGGGAGACCAAGTACAGGACCAGGAAATGGGAGATCCGAGGGGCTCGGAAACTGTGCTTAGGACCGAGCACACTACAGCGTGTAGACCAATAGAAGTCAGAGGAGAAGATGTGCTCGGCCATTTTTTTTTTTTTTTTTAATTCTTTAATCTTTTTTTTACAGCCCAGTCTTTATCTCCCTCCCGTTCTGCCCTCTGACTGTTCCTCATCCCACACCTCCTCCCCCCTGTGTTCAGCCATTTTAGACAAAGATTTATTTGTATTATTTTTTTAAAAGCATGTGTGTGTGTTTGCACACCTGTGTATTTGTGTGTTCTGGGAAGTGTGTCCACCTGAGTACAGATGCCTGAAGAGAATATCAGATCCCCTGGAGCTTGAATTACAAGTGGTTTTGGAAAAATGGACAGGGGTTCTCGGAACCGAATTCAGGTCCCCTGCACGGAGCCGTCTCTGCACCTTCCCCCACTTTTGGTTTCTTCGTGCAGTGAGGGCTTCCTGTCAGCCTGATGCTCAAGTATGTAAGGTGAAGAGTGTACTGAACAGACCTCGGTCCTAAGGTGCTGAGTCTGTCGCCACAGTTCAAATCCAGTCTCCATGCGGACTCTCTGGGAATGCTTTAAAAGTCATTTGTGCCAGGATTCATCGGGAACAACTACGTCAAAATTTCCATGCGTTGACTCTAGGCACTAGTATGCTTCCAACTTTCCCCAGGAATTTCTTTTTCTTTTTTGGGAGGAGGTGGGTGGGGTTTGAGACAAGGTTTCTCTGTGTAGCCCTGGCTAGCTGGAACTCAGTTTGAAGACCAGGCTGGACTGGAACTCACAGAGATCCTGCCTGCCTCTACCTTCCAAGTGCTGAGATTAAAGGCATGTATCACTGCCACCCGGCACCCCAGGAGTTTCTAAGGTGAGCTTGTATTAGGACTTGTCAGTTTAGGAAACACAGACATGTTGACACATGTCTTCTCCATACATTAGTGTGATGTTTACCTTGATTGACATGTGTGTAAGGAGCTTGAAGCACAGACAATGTGGCAGAACCTGCTGGCTTCCAGCTTGGTATCTAGCTCTCACCTCCCTCGGTGATAGCCTCATGGATTTGGGAGAGTCTATGGATACTCAGTCTCTGATGACGGAGCCCGACTGGTCCTTCCGATGCTCCAGATCCTGGGGCTCTCTTTTCCCACCTCCCTGGGAGCCTGGAAACGGTCCAGATTGCAGCCAATGATTTCTCAGAGGTTGGCTAAAGTGTTTTCTGGAAAAGATTTTGATTTGTTCATAAGAGAGGATGAGGCCGGGCCTTTCATGTTCTGTGCTTTGAACAGGGAGGGACAATCTAGCTATCCTGTCACCATGGAGCAGTACAGAAGAAACGGACAACCTTTGTGAGGTCTTGGCCTGGCATCACTGGGTTATTCAAGTCAGCACCAGCCTTTCTGCTGTACAGAGGTCTCTGTGCTCACAGACAAGCACTGGGGGCCTGGAAGTTAAGCACATTGGGTTGTTCCTTCAAGAGAAGGAATGCAAAACCTGTTCCATATCCAGAAGGCTGGAGGGGACATGCTTTCTAGCCTGTAACCTGGTGACTCTTTATGACTGTGTATTTTTTTTAAAAAAGATTTATTTATTTATTTATTTATTTATTTATTTATTTATTTATTTAATGTATATGAGTACATTGTCGCCAACACACCAGAAGAGGGCATTGGATCCCAATTCAGATGGGTTCGAGTCACCATGCGGTTGCTGGGAATTGAATTCAGGATCTCTAGGAAGAGCAGTCAGTGCTCTTAACCACTGAGCCATCTCTCCAGCCCTGGCTATACACTTTTCCGGCACTGGATCTTCCCTAAGATCCTTATCATAATTTTTTTCAATCAGTCTATAGAACCTATCTTTATGGACTTTACAAAAAACACTTTTTGATGTAGACACATCAGATCTGTATTTAGCTTACTTTGTTCCTGAGGAGATCACTTATGTAAGCTTCGTTGTGTGCATGGGATTGAATTAGCCAGAATAGTTTTCACCAAATTGTGTTGTGTTTAAGGACCCTAAAATAAACCATTTGGAGTCAGACTCCTGAAGTTTGAAACAGTATTGGCTACTCAGTAGCTGCCATTGTGCTGAGCTGCCTTCTTGCCTCCTGTATCTGTCTCTCTGCTGCCTGTGAAGGTCTCAGAGATCGCCCTAGCCTGTACCTCCTTGATTCACTACATGGGAAGATAAACCCCTCCTTTAACTTAGCTACACAATAGGATATTGGCAGCTTTGAAACCAACTGGTGTGGATAAAGAAAACATGATAAGAGGTACACAATGGAGGGGTTTTGTTTGCTTGTTTTTGCCATAAAGAAGAGTAAAATTCTGCCACTATTTTGGGAAAATAGATGTTAACGGGAGATCATCATGTTGAGCATAAAAGGGAGATTCAGAAAAACAAATATCAAATGTTTCTCTCATATGCAAAACCTGTACAACACATACACATACATACTCGGCTACATAAACCAAGTCTCAAGTTACATCTCAGAAAGGTTCCTACAAATATCTCTCCCTCTCCTCTCTCTCTCTCTCTCTCTCTCTCTCTCTCTCTCTCTCTCTCAAAGAATGTGGTTACTTCAGACAGCCTTAGCTGAAATTATAATCTGATAAGGTGGGGATTCAGGTGAGATTCACAGAAAATTGCAGGTCTGCACCTGGGAAGGAAAATGGCCCTGGGGCGTGTTAACTGCTGGGATTCCTGCTCAGCTCTTGTGAGAAGTTGTAGATGGCTGGGTTGAGGGGACACTTTTCCTCCTGTGTCCTTAAGGTTTTCCTTATCTTTCTATCCCACTCCACCTCAGTGTACATCTCCTTGGGGATATGCTTCACTCTCCTGTCCTGGGTGTCTGTATGTGTCTGAGGAACCCAGAGGATGAAGTAGTGGGCGTTGTCTGGGACCATCGCCTGGGGAAGGCCTCCCAGCGAGGGTAACTGCTGAGTGGGGGCTTTGGGGTTGACTAGTTAAATGTAAGAGAGAGAGGAGAGGGATTGGAGACAGACAAAATCAAGAGAGTGCAGGTGTGTTCTGGGAATGAAATCCCTGAGGTGCAGCTGGTTTGTGTGCAGGAACACACTTCAGTTGTCAGTTCTTCTTCCTGCAGGAAACCTAAATATACCAGTTAAAACTCGGGTAAGCAGCTTGACCCAGGAAGCAGAGCCACGAATCTGTAGAGTAAAGCCCTTTGCCCTGTGCTGAAGATATAGCAAGTATCCAACAGTGCTTGTTGGAATTGTTCTTAGAAGAAGGGCTAGCTAGCCTCAGGCAGGGGGAGGAGTGGTCTAGGGGTGGAGGCCACCCAGATGCTCTAGCTAGCTAAGGCCTCTTCCGAGCAGGAACTCCGTGGGGAAGGTAGCAGGGTGGGTCTTGTGGTGAAGCTCCTGGGTTTTATATCCTCTGTCTCTGCAATGTACCCAGTGTTAGTGGCCACATCAAGGAACATGCAGACTTTCTGCCTTTGATACTCAGAGAGAGGGGTGTTGAAGTTTTGTTTGGTTTTACTTCCCTTTCCTATGCTCCCAGAAATAAGACCCAGACTGAAAATATACTTACAAATACCTCGGCCATATAGCTTGGCTTTTCTCTGACTAGAATCCTAACTTAGGATAACCCATTTATTTTAACCTATATTTGGCCACGTGGCTGGTTACCTGTGCTCAGGTATCAAGTGTCCATCTTGTTACATCTTCCTGTGAATCTCACACCTGGTTCTCTCCCAGAATCCCTTCTCCTCCCAGGTGTCCCACCTTTATTTTCTCCTAAGCCATAAGCCATAGGCTTCTTAATTGACCAGCGATGCAGCCATACAATACACAAGATATTCTCTCTACAGAGGGGTTCTGGTGCCTGGCACTGGTTGGAGGCTCAGAGGCTTGGGCAGGTTAGTTTTCCTCCTCTACAGCCATGAGAGCCCACTGTTGGGCAGGACACAAAGTAAGAGGCAGAATGCTGCTGAATTTTTTTATCTCCAGCTTCTTCCCCAAAGTGGTTCCCAGGAAGTTCACTCCGGGCCTGGGATGCGCCCCCCAACCCAAACAAAAGCATAAACACAACCTCACACAGCTTTTCTTCCTTGCCTTTCTGCAGAAAGTAGAGAGTAATGTAAAGGGGGCAGAGGAAGGGGTGGTATTTGTGGCCCAGTGCTCCTGTTGACAAGACAGAACATATGGGTCTCCACTTCCCAGTAGCCCTCTACTGTAGCTTCCTTTCAAAGAATGTGTTCCTTGTCTACCGTCCTGAATGTAGGTGGCCATCTTGGCCATCATCCACCAGGTTGTATATGTGTCTGTCACAAGCAGGGCCTCTCAGGCCCAGATGGAATCACTCCAAGGCTGGAGAATGTGTACAGGCTGCTCAGCCAACCGAGCAGCCCGCACAGGGCCGGGAGAGCTTGTGATATTGAAAAAAAAAACACATTCGATAAAATATTTAAAAGTTATATCACATTACATAGAGGTTGAAACTGGAGAATGAAAAGATCATCCTGAGTCCATCACCCTAATATGAGGTCTCTCTTCTTTCGCTGACTTTCCGTAGCCTAGTAAAGACGTCAGCATTCCAACCTGGAATGGACCAATAGCAGACGACCTGCACTGGGAACTTAACTATGTGCCAGGGCCGTTCCAAGTACTTTACCCTTATCGACACCATTGATCTTAGCAAATGAGGTTATTGTGATCATTACCGTCTCCATTTAGAAATGAGGTCACTGAAGTACAGAGAGGGTCAGTGACTTAAGGTCACACAGCTGGTAGCCAAGGGAGCAGAGAGCTAAGCCAGAGAGACGCCAGAGCTTATTAGCACCACTCCAGTATTGCTTAGTGTATTCATGGATTCAGACTCAGGTTTGCAAAATACCTTTATTGTGAGCAATTTCAAATACCAACAAAGTAGAGAAAATAATATGAGTAATCTTATGACCCTGTCACCCAGGCTTAATAATTATCATTGCTCACAGTTTAATAACTATCAGTTTATGGCTGTTTATTTTCCCATGTCACCTGTCTGAATTATTTTGTAGTAAACTCAGGTACTGTATCATCCATTCGCAAATAGTTTAGAATATATCTATCTCTGTTTTCTTTAGTTGTTTATCTTATTTATTTATTTATTTATTTACAAACAGGATTTCTCTAGATAGAGTCTCTCTACTTGGCCCTGGCTGTCATGGAACTCACCATGTAGACCAGGCTGGCCTTAAACTCAGAGATCCACCTGCTTCTGCTTCCAGAGAACTGGGACTAAAGGTATGAGCCACCTCTGCCCAGCTTTCCTCTCACAGTGTGTGTGTGTGTATGTGTTTGATATATTCAGAGATATACTACATATCTCTGATTTGTTTTATCATTATTGTGTATATGTGTGTTCATGTGTGGATGCCAGGGCACACTCTAAATGAGTGAGGTCAGAGGTCTCTTTTGGGGAGTTGTTTCTCCCCCCTTTCACAAGAGTTCCAGGGATTGAACTCAGGTGACCCAGTGTGTGTGGTAAAGGCTTTTACCCACTGAGCTGTCTTCCTGGCCTGCAGTTTTTTTGTTTTTAATGAAAAAAATTTATGGTAGGACCATATGTTGTAGAATGTACAAGTCCCTTATTATCATTAAATATCTGGTCATTATTCAATTACTTCTGACAATTAGAAATATACTTTTTTTTTTTTTGGTTTTTCGAGACAGGGTTTCTCTGTGTAGCCCTGGCTGTCCTGGAACTCACTCTGTAGACCAGGTTGGCCTCGAACTCAGAAATCTGCCTGCCTCTGCCTCCCAAGTGCTGGGATTAAAGGCGTGCGCCACCACTGCCCGGCAGAAATACACTTTTAAAAGTTGGTTTGCTTAAATCAAGACTTGAATACGTCTTGGGGTGACACAGAGTTCACTTTAGCTGTTGTGTTCTCTGGAGACTGGGTCTCACAGCGCTGGCTGGCCTCCAGGTCACCACGGAGCAGAGGATCAGCTTGAACTTCTGCTGCTTCTGTTTCTGCCTCCTGAGTGATAGGTTATTTCTCTGCCGCTGCCAGTGAAATGAGCCCATTTAAGCCAGATTAGATTATATTAAAGGCAGGCTTATTGGAAGGCTGCACTTGGACGGGCAAGTTTACTGGTCCCAAGGACCGAGGCCAGGGAAGTCATCTTGGGGAAAGGGGGTCGGGGGTTGGGGAGAGAAAAGAAAGGGGTGAGCTCATGCAGAGAGAGAAGAGGAAAAGAGAAAAGAGAGGAAGAGGGGGAGGGGGAAGAGGAGGGAGAGAGAGGGGAGAAGGGGAGAGACTGAGAGAGCAAAATGTCTGGATTATATAGGGAAGACTCTCTGGGGGAAAGGGCAGCCCAGACCCTGGGCTGGAAAATTCAGGTTGGTGGCAGGGTATGCCAGGTAGGGACAGAAGGATGTTGGGAGAACCTGGAGACCAGGTCTGCTTTGATATGTAAAATGTGCACCTTAGTCCCTTTCCCAGGGTCTGGAAACCAAAACCTAAGTGCTGAGGCCACAGGCATGGACCCCTAAGCCTGGCTCTTGGGTTTCAAATAGTCTTGCTATGTAGCCCAGGCTGTCCTAGAACTCACTGGGCTGCCCAG
Source organism: Mastomys natalensis (assembly GCA_021653895.1). Taxonomy (NCBI): domain Eukaryota; kingdom Metazoa; phylum Chordata; class Mammalia; order Rodentia; family Muridae; genus Mastomys; species Mastomys natalensis. The sequence continues at coordinate 116,154 of JAJTUV010000964.1, forward strand.
GTTGACTTCCAACTTGCGAGCTTCCCCCCTCCGCTTCCTAGAACGCACCTGTGACCTTTGCTCTAGGTTTTGCTGACGATATCCCTGAGAAACGCTCAGTGTCCATCCTTATCTTTTCATATAACCTGGCAGCCGTTTTCCCATGCTGCCACAGTTCCTGCAGCCACAAACGGTTTCGTGGATACAGCATTCCCTTTTTTCTTGGGCACTTACAGGGCTCTCAGGATTTCACTGCTATGAGGGGATACATGGTGTCGCTCTCGGAGCCTTGTGCTGTAAATGGGTTTGCTTTCTTAGATGTGGATACAGTCATGCCTTCAGGGCATGGACAATTTATTTCCTTGGCACACGGTGCCAATCGTTTGTCCCAGGGATTGCGTGTTCCCCGGTATCATGTGCTGTCACTCTTCCTAAACAGTGTTCAGGCGGTCACAGCTAGAGGATGTTTGTGGAAGACTTGGTTGTGATGAGTCAATGAATGAGAGGAGATGACGACAAGGGCTCCAGCTAACTCGAGTGGAATGTGAACCATAACTTACCACAAGGCAGAAAGAGCTAGAACTTTGTTCATTCCCACTGTGGGAAAAAAAAACAAAACAGCTTGATAACAGGAGCTATTAATAGGCCATGACATAGCCAGTGACCTTGCCAAGGGAGTCTGCATTAGTTAGAGTGCCTTGTTGAGATGTAGACCCTGTCTGGTCACTGAACTTCACAGAGATGGGAGAAAACTGGCAAAGATCCAGAGCACAACCAACTTGGACAATGGAAGAGTTCCAGGAAAAAAAAAAAATCAAAGGAATCAGGCAAGTTCACTTTGGAAAAAAAAAAAAAAAAAAACAAACCACCCCCTCACACACACCATTGTTTGGGAGTAGGAGGTGGAGGTGGGGTGTGGGGTTGTGGAGGTATGGAGGTGTCTCTGTGAGGCTTCTTCAGTCTCACAGGGGCTGAAGGATGGTTATTTAGATGTTTGGATTTAAAGGGCCCCTGGCTCTGGAATACTTGAGAAACTGGCTATTTCTACTTCTCTGGGTAGGTCAGATATACACTCACTCCTGGCTTCCAGGGCTCCCCTTCCAGCCTGAGACAGCTATTCTTCCCTGCTCCCACCTCCTCCCGCGGCTCCCTGATGATGGGTGGGTCTAAGGAAAATGCTCCCCAGGTTGTCCCGGCAGGCCTTCTCCTTCCTGGCCTGTACATTCAGTTCATCGTGCATTTACAGCCAGCCAGGTTGGCATGTTACGTCATTTAATCCTGTCATTCCAGCCTTGCCAGGATTTATGGGCAGGAGACTGAGAAGGTGGGCGGGGGAAGTAGAAACAACTGAAAGGAGGCCCTCTCTTGTTGACGTGGAAAGTGGGAGTGGCCTAGGAGAGCTAGAGAACAATCTTATTGGGTTCCTACAGGATAATAGGTGCTTTGTATTACATTCCTTTGAAATATCAAAACAACCTTGGAAGTAAGTTTTCACAGCTGTAAAACTGAAATTAAGACAAGTAATTTGTCCAGGCTTACTCTGCCAATAAAGATGTACATGCACTATATGTACCTAGCAGTAAAGTTTGTGTCCTTCATTTCAGAGCTTCCAGACATGAAAATTGCAGAACGGAGCCTCCCTACCTAAAGTTACACGTTAACCTCAGACAGAAGCTCAAAGCTCCTTATGTTCGTAAGGTCTCTTCCTATGGCATAAATCCTATTTTATACCTGATGCGGGGAGATCCAGGAGTGGCTAGACCCACACCAGCAAGGTTTAAGCATAAAGACTAGGTGGACCAACGATGCCCACAGGCTCCCATCTCTACCCTAAACACATGTACCCCAACCAAAGTTCTGAAAAATGTGATCCCGGGGTGAGTGAGTGGGACTCCTTCAGGGCAAAGGGGCGTGTTTCTCGGCTTCTGGAGACAATCTGGGGCCAAGGCAGTAACAGTTAGGTGAAAATAAACCTCTGCACTTAGGGTCGGACTATTTCAGCAGGGCCTTATTGCTAGTAACTTAAAACTCTGAGTCTTTGTCTACAAGACGGGACATGGACAAACCGCTTGTGCAACACTTGAAGGGCGCAGATGCAAAAGCTGGAATTGTTAACGCACCAAAGAGACAGCATCTGATCTCACTGTTGCGTCAGGGTGAGACGTTCTACGCGGAGCCTATGCTCGCGGTGGGGTTCGGAGAGCCAGATCAGGGAAAAGCCTACAACTCCCAGGAGGTGCGGGCAGGTGGGTGAGGAGTCAGAGTAGAAACTACACTTCCCAAAAGGCACAACGTGATAGGCGCGTGGCAGTGACGTCACGGCTCCGGCTCAGGGAGCTGATTCGGCCAGAGCTGCCAGCGGGGTGGCCACTGCCGCTGGTTTGTTACAGCTGCTGGAGCGGCCGCGGCCCGGGTTCTCGGGCTCGTCTCCGGGCCCTCGACCTCCGGCCCCGCGCGGTGAGTCCATACGGGCGGTCTCGGAGTGGTGAAGCCCGAAGGCTCCACGGCTTGGAGAGCCGAGAGAGAAGGTTGCTGCTGAAGAGGCGCAGGAGGCGACCTGAGCTAGGTGGCTGGGGGTGGAGAGTGCATGCATCAGGCGAAGGAGTGCCGAAAGAAGAAAGTGGGAGCAGGAGGCCGGGGTGGTACGTCCGGGAGGAGCGCTTCAGCTGGCGGGGTGGGAGGCGGGGAACGGCTGGACTTCTGGGATAAAGGTTTGGCCGCCTCCGGGGCTGAGTGAATGCGTGGAGATGGGGGTTGGGCCCGAACCCTGCCATACTGCTAGTGCGAGGTGCCAGGCTGCGGAGCTGAGCGGGAGGCTCTATGGAAGGAGTTCTCTTACACATAGCCTTAAGATATCGAGGCCACTGTTTCCTCGGTCCTGTCTAGTGGGGGTTCGCTTTCTTTCCATTCCCACTTTCCTGAGTCCAGGAGTCTGGGCTGGCGAGGACAACCGTGGTCCTGCAGATTGAGGGTGGGCCTAGTGGAAGAGGCCTATTGTGTGTTGCACGAACTCTCTATTGGGATCCCTCGGGAACGGGTTTGCTGTATAAAGGGCCAGTCTTAAGCTGGGGAGGGAATTGGAAGTGCTTACCGGATGGTTACGCTGGGGGATGGGGGCGGTAATCTAGTCTTGGCATGAGTGTCTGACAGACTGGCTTGGGCCTGCATGGAAAAGAGGCAAAGAACTATAGCCAAAAAAGTGGTTAACAGAACAGAGTTGCTTCGGGTTCCGATTTGAGGCAGGTTATGAAATCACACCAGCCACCTGCCAGCTGCGGTAGCAGAAGTTTTCAATCTGGCCACTCCAGACCTTTCTGCCTCTTCCAGTTTCCTATTTACTTCTGGGAGAAAGGTCAGTTGTGTACTAATGGAAATACACAAAGCCGCAGGAAAGTCTCAGAAGTACTTTTTCGGGGGATGGTGGAAGAGGGTGCAGGGGTCTCCTGAAGTTCCTAACCTGCTTTAAAGACAACTAGCACCTAGGATTTAGGAAGACAGACAGTTCCCATGGGCTCAACCTAGGCTCTTTTAGATGCCTGTTAGAGCCTCTTAGAGGCTCTGTTAGCGCCACAAAGGAGTGGAGAGTCTTGTAATCCTGGGATCCAGCCAGACTTTTGGCACGACTGAACTCAGCGTGAGGAAGTTCTGTCTGCAGCTGTGCCATTGTAGGACTGTGTTATGGGGAGGGACAGCAGTTTCTGCTGAGACTTTGGGAAACTTTTCCTCACCTTAATGGTCTTTCAGAGACTTCACTTCTCAGTCCCTGTCCTTCACAGGGAGGCTGTTACATAGTAGATGTCCCGGGGGCTGACTGTGTTAAGGTAACTGAAGCCCTAAGGTCTGAGGAAGGTAAACAACTGGTTTTCTAGTTCCTTGGGGTTCTGTTGGGACCAGTTATCCGTCTTAATGAGCCAGGAGTTTGGTCCCTGGAGTATGGCCACCTGGATGCACCCTAAGCCAACTCATGGGTATGTTTGTTGGGAAACTGCTGTGGACCCTATCTCCCAAGATGTGTGAGAAGAGGAAACTTGCTTCCATTATACTTAAGTAATGAACTTCTCTGAGTGAATTCTGGCTCCTGTGGAGGAGGCGTGCCCGGAATCCTAGCTGGGTGAGAGATAGCATCTGAGTCTGGGGGTGAGGTGATTGCAGCACGGTGAGGGAGCTGGGATGGCACTTCCAGACTGTCTGCATCTGCTCCTTCTGTCTCTACACCTTGGAAAGGTGGAATTGTTAGGCACAGTAATGGGTCTTTACCAGGCGGGACCTGGGGTAAGGAAGAAATTCAGTACGTGGATGTACACGCTCTGCTTGTCAGTCAGTGGGCCCTGAGGAGTCTGGAGACAGCCATGCTCCCAGGATAAGGACAGACCATTCTCCCCTCTGGCCCCTGTGGGGATCGAGGGCAGCCCTTTTAGTTCCTTGTGGTGTAGAGCTTCTGCCACCGGAGCTGGGCAAGAAAGGGGTGTTGTTACCTGACACCCACAGACAGGTGCTGGGAAGGGAGGTCAGGTGAGGCCGGGAAGGGAGGCAGAGGAGGGAGGCCACAGGTAGCTTGTGTCCTTGGGAGGGAAGGCTGATACGGGTACCACATCCTACCTGTGGGAACTGTAATGTCGGCTATGTGCTCTGTCCCGTCTTCCTCTCTCTCTAGTGGGGTAAAGGGCTTGGGTGGCACGCCAAGAGAGTCAGCCTCAGCAGATGCCAAGTGGATGAAATGTCCCAGTGGATGGGTCATTTTGTGTGGAAATGTTTGTGGGTCTGAGTGAAGGCTGTCCCTGGCCTGCTGCTGCCTCTGCCCTTTTTTCCCTTTCTTGTCAGTCATCCTGGGCCTGGGCTTGAAGAAGTCCAGGATTGGAGAAATAGGGGTGATGAGAACAGTAACCCCAAAGTACTTCATTTGTTGTTGCTGTACCCACAGGTTTTCCCTGCTTCTTGCTCTTTTGAGGAAGAGCTTAGGGTGGTGGATGTCTTCTATCAGGTCTTCTGTGAGAGAGCCAGCAGAGGTATTCTGAGTGAGAGTTCCAAGGCAGGCCTTTCTCTCTACTCCAGGAGGAAGAGGCCCTCAGGGGAACTGTAGGGAATGTGACTAGGGAAGAGGCATTGATTGCTATAGCCTGGGCTGTTGATTGCTAGTCACCTCATGGTGATTTGTCCTCCCGGGCTTTGTCAGTACTTGGGAGTCCCAGTGGATGATCTATGTGACAGCCTGTTGTTAATCCAGTGACAGGGAATGACTAGCATTACGTTCATGTGGACTTTCTCCCGCTTCTGGGCTTGAGAATCAAAAGAGTGGACAGTGGTGTGGAGTTCTCAGGGAATGAAAAGCCCGCCTCTCTGTGGGGCTCTGGGTGTGAGGGGGCAGGGAAAGTGGTGTGACCTGTCTCACCTGTGTTGCTCGTTTGTAGAGCAGCAATCAAGAGGGGTGGCAGAATGAATGTGGGCACAGCACACAGCGAGGTGAACCCCAACACACGGGTGATGAACAGCCGTGGCATCTGGCTCTCCTACGTGCTGGCCATCGGGCTCCTGCACGTCGTGTTGCTGAGTATCCCCTTTGTGAGCGTCCCTGTCGTCTGGACCCTCACCAACCTTATCCACAACCTGGTAAGACCCTGCTTACCGCCTGCCTCCCACCATATGGGCGGTTCTAGGTCAGAGCTGAGAGATAGGAGGCGCTTGTAATGGGACAGACAGCAGATCCTGACAACATCTGTCACCAGAGCTAAGGCCCAGCTCTTATCTCTGCCTGGCTCCCCCTTGTGGGCTGTAGAATCAAGTCTGCGCCTTGCCGGTGTCGCCAGAGTGGGGTGGCTGGTGCCTTTGGAGGACAGCCAACTGAGAGCTGAGTCCGTGCTGAGCTTGTCCCGGAGTCCCAGGAATCTGGTGCAGAAACATTCTTTTCCCAAGTTAGGATCTCGTGATCGTCGGTGCTCCCTAAAACCTTCTGCCTTGTACCCCACTTTTGAGCAGGCAGGGGTTAGCTAGCATGTGGAGACCCCAGTTGGGCTGGAAAGGCTGCGTTGCTGTGTCCATCCCTTACTTCCCCCGTGTGCTCCCACCAAGTGCAGGTGCTCTTTCCTCTGTCAAGGCTGCCTTCATGAGTTACTGCAGCAGAGTACGTGGCAGTCCACCCGGGGCTGCTGCTGTGATGGGTCGGGAGCCAGGCTGGGAGGCGTCTCGTATGTTCTGATGAAGGTTCCTCTTTTCAGGGCATGTACATCTTTCTGCACACCGTGAAAGGGACACCCTTCGAGACTCCAGACCAGGGCAAAGCAAGGTTGCTGACCCACTGGGAGCAGATGGACTATGGGGTCCAGTTCACAGCCTCTAGGAAGTTCTTGACCATCACGCCTATTGTGCTGTGAGTACCTGGGCTGTGGGAGAATAAGCAGAGGTAAACTGGTGGTCTCGGCTGGCCTTAAACCCTCCTCAGCTCTGGCCCTTGGTGTGTGGATGAGCAGAGGGAGGGAAGAGACAAATCCTTGGGTCTCGCACAGGGCCTTGGCCTCCATGGCCCTGTCTTTCCTCACTGTGTGCGTGAGACAGGCCTGTAGGCTGAAATAAGGTAGGTCAGGAGGGCCTTGCTAGCTAGAGACTTGTCACCTCACTTGTTATCCGGGAACCCACACTGCCTGTCTGCCTCCCTCCCTCCAGGTACTTCCTCACCAGCTTCTACACCAAGTATGACCAAGTCCACTTCATACTCAACACCGTGTCCTTGATGAGCGTGCTCATTCCCAAGCTGCCCAGCTCCATGGAGTCCGCATCTTTGGAATCAATAAGTACTGAGGCTGTAGCCCCTTCCCCGGCCAGGTTGGCAGGGGAAGGGTGGAAGGCCTTGGCTGTGATGCTGCAGACAGAGCCTCTGGACACTGCCAGAGATGGGGGTGTGCCCTGGGCCTGGCTTCCCCCTCGCTTCCCCAGTAGCCGACTTGGAGTAGCTTGTAGTGGGGTTAGGGTGGGGCCCTTGGGCTCTAACCCACTCTGAAGTTTTTGATCTTTTCCTTTTGCCTTTTGAATAGAGATGCCATGGGGGTGGTCAGGAAAGGGGCTGGGCTCTCTGGCTGACTGTGGGCCTGAGAAGTTAGGACAGGAAGCCAGGAAAAACCCCTGTTGGCTTGTTTACCCTCAGGCAGCCATAGCACTTTAGCCCCCGAAAAGGGGGCAGAGGGACGGTACAGCTTCTGCATTGATTGCCCTCAGTCCTTCGGTAGATGAGGCGAGACTCACTGTTCTGTATGTATTAGAACCCTGACTGTGCTGCCTCCGCCCTCCAGGCAGAGAGCAGTCGGGCTTTGTTCACTTCCTTGCAACCCACAATGAGCTGTAGGGCAGGGGAGATTAGGAAAGGAAGATGGGTTGGTGGGTCACCTAGAGGTGAGCACAGGATGCTACCACCCTGGTCCTGGGGAGAGGGGAGTTCTGAGCAGGGGTCGGGTGGGGATAGTAGGTTGGGTCTTAGAATGGACAAGATAGCAGCAGCTGATAGGGATCACTGTAAAAAAAGAGGTCTGGGCAGGAGAAGCCAGACTCAGCCTCCTCTGGGATGTGGGCTAGAAGGAGAGCTGGCAAGGAGGGTGAATTTACCCACAGAATGATGCTGACGGGGAAGGAAGGCCTCTGTGGGTTGGAGACTCCTGGGTTGGAATGAGGGCATGCACAGGCTGGAAGAGGCCTGTGAGTCCTCAGAAGCAGGTCTACTTGGACACGTCCCTTAATGGTGTGAGGAAGTTTAGAGAGGCTCTTCCTTAGCCGTTCAACTTGTCTTCTTGTGTAGATTGTGAATGAATGGTCAGGAGGCCACCTCCACATGCGGTCAGTGGTCTCCACAGTGCTACAGGATCCCTGCCCAAACAAGGCAGTAGTTGGGACAGCTGCAGGCACTGTCTCCTCAGCCCAAAGAGAGGCAGATCACAGAGCCTGAGGCTAGGCCGGAGAGGAGCTGTCTCTCCCCTCGCTGGTTCGACTGGGGCATGTTCCTTTGGAAATGTGTGGCAGCCCAGGCCCTCTCCCAGGGGCTAAAGGGTGGTCACTCACCTTTCCCCCCGACCCTCATTCTGAACCCCATGTATCATAGGGAACTTTCCCCTTCTGGTCTTTCTAAGCAAAGTGTGAATAGGATTTTTACTCCCTTTGTACAGTATTCTGAAAAATGCAAATAAAGAGCAACACGTTCTGTTTACCATGTCTGGCCTCTGCTTCCTGTCGGGCCCTGGGAGGAAGGCTGACAGTGCGGGCAACAGCAGCTCCTGCCTGGACGGTGGTGGGGACTCTGCCGCTGCTGGTCTTATTCCAGGTCCAGGAGAGCAAGCTGTGAGGAAGATAGTGAAGACTAGTAAGTCAGAGCGGAGTCCTGCTGTCCTCAGAAGCTCTGAGCTTCTGGCTTTAGAGGTCTGGCTGGGGAAGTTGGGAGTGGGGCTTGGTGGCCGGGAAGGTCAGTCCAGACATGGCTTTACAAATAGAGTGGGGTCGGGGTTACCATTGGTTCTCTAGTTTCCTTCTGGCACTGTGGCTCTGTCCTCACTTCTCACCTTGGACATTTCCAGCCAGTTCTTGTTTTGGGGAGGAGTGGCCTTTGTGCCTTCTGCTTTGAGGATTAGGAGGGGAGTAGGGCTTAACCATGGATGTTGTTGGCTAGGAGAAGGAGGAAGCGTTATCTCCCGAGGACACTGGCCTATCAGGCTGTTCTGTGTACTATCTGCTGCTCCCTGGTCAGTGCAAAGTTCCAGGTAAGCAGAGGAGCTCCCTTCCTAGCAGCCTGGCTCTGCTGCCCTGCCCATCGTCACAGTGTTCTTGGAGTGGGAACGAAGGAAAGTGAGATTGTCTTCTTCGTCCAGCCACACTGTCCCTCTTCCAATAGGGACTTTGTGGTGTTGGGGAAGGGCTGCCTGCCACTGGGCTCTGTCTTGGGTGTGGGGCAGACCCACTTGCTTCCTTGGCCTTTAAGCCAGTCAGGGCAAGGTGCCAGGGTACCTGGATAGTGACCTTTGTTCAGATCCCTGCTTTTCTACTTGGAGCTCCATGGTATTATTTAGTCACCTCTCCGAGCTCAGTCTTCTGTTGATGAGGGAAGTGCCTCTTCAGGCTGATGTGAGCATGAGCATAGTGCCTGGAGTAGAGCCTGCAGTTCAGTAGCTGTGTTACTGTGGTGAGTCGATGCCTGGGCTAGACATAAGGGACTTAGGAAAAGGTGACAAGAGCTAGGATACAGGTGTCAGTGGTCATGGAAACCCAGGAAGCTTTTGCTGTCTTTCTGGGGATAGCTTAGCACCTTGTCATTGGGAAAGGGTTGGTAGGGAAGTGCAGAGGTCAGAGCCAAGAGAAGAAATAGCCAAGTTTAGGACTGACTACCTGAAGTTCAGTGTTCAGCACAGCTGAGAGTCTAGCCTTTGAGAGTCAGCAACTTTGCTCTGAAGAACTTCAGAAAATGGGCATCACCTTTCCCACGTGGGGAAATCCCTCACCCCATTTTGCCTCAGGTTCTATAAAGGGCAGAGGGAGATTTGGGATTGGTCACCTTTACTGTGTCATGATTGCCTCGCTTTCGGTAAGCAGAGGAGATCAGCTGTCAGTTCCTAGTTGTCCTGGAACTTTGGGCTCTTGCTTAACCCTGGGCTGTCAAAGGCAAAAGATTAAAAAAAAACCATGAGTCTGGGCTTGGAGAGATGGCTCAGTGATTAAGAGCACTGGCTGCTCTTCCAAGGGACCTGGGTTCAGTTCCCAGCACCCACATGGTAGCTCACAATGATCTATAATTATCAGTTCTCAGAGATCAGACACCCTCTTCCGACTTGCATGAACACCAGGCATACATGTGGTACATACATGCAGGCAAAACACTTAAACACATCAAATAAAAACAAATCTTAAGAAAACCAAAACAGGCTGGGAGGATGGCTCAGCAGTTAAGAGCACTGACTGCTCTTCCACAGGTCCTGAGTTCAATTCCCAGCAACCACATGGTGACTTACAACCATCTGTAATGGGACCTGATGCCCTCTTCCAGTGTGTCTGAAGACAGCTACAGTGTGCTCACATACATACAAGTAATAAAATCTTTGAAAAAAAACAAAACCATGACTCGAAGCCAGATGTAATGATCTACCTGTAATCCCAGTACTTGGGAGGTGAGGCAGGACAGTCAGAAGGTCCAGGCCACCCTTTACTGCACAGCAGGTTTGAAGTCAGCCTGAGCTAGACAGGACCTAAAGTAAAGTAAAGCAAAACAACAAACCCCCCTTTGAACCAATACATTTTCATCACAGTTGGTCCAGGCTAACTGCCTGTATTTGAGAGTCACAGTTCTCTGGTCCAGGACTTGGATCCTGGATGGGAGAAGGATCATTAGGAGGAAGAGGAGAAAGAGGAGGAGGAGGAGGAGGAAGAGGAGGAGGAGGAGGAGGAGAAGGGTGCAGTCAAACACTGCTACTTGCTGAGAGGAAGGAATAGGTTCTGGGGATGGTGCAACTATCAGACAGACCTCACCTTGAAGGACATAGTGGACAAAATCCAGGACGAAGCACTATTTGGTAGGCTGCTTGCGGGACTCAGCGGTCCACATATGATGGGTGAATAATGGCCAGCCAGGGGCCTAGCCTGCTGCTGTTCTATTCCATTCTCAGCTCCCCATTGCCTTCCACTAGTTGGTTTGTACACATGGGTGCATCTCCATAAAGAAAGACACAGGAAGGAAAACAATACACAGAAGAGTTGAGCAAGCAGAGATTTCTTCTGTTGTTTTTGTTTTTGGAGACAAGAGTTTCTCTGTGTAGCCCTGGCTGTCGTGGAACTCACTCTGTAGACCAGGCTGGCCTCGACTGACCGGCCTCTGCAAAGGCATGTGCCACCACTTTCTGTTTTGACTTGCCTGCCTAATCCCATCACACTGTTTTGCTCTGCCTCGTAAACCCAATGCTTCCGTGTCTTCCCCACTGGGTTGGGAGCAATTTGTGACGGATTACCAGCTTTCCTCCTCTGTCTGGAGTTCAGACAGTGGGTGGTCAGCTGAAGAGAAGCACAGGGAAGGCCCCCTCCTGCCTTCATGGCTAGTTCGGCTTCTAACAGGGTGGGCATGTTTACACTCTTTTCTTTTGCAAGCCTCAAAGCTGGTCCTTTGAACTGTCTTAACCACAGAACTGCTCAGGAAAAGCCTCTGGGCTTCTCTAGAGTTCTTGAATGGATCCTTTCTAGGTTGAGGGTAGGATTCCTGGAGGGAGGGGAAGGTCATGGAGGGTATGGAGATGTTTCCTCTTCCGCTTCCTCCTTTTCCTCCTCCTCTCCCTCTTCTGCTTCCTCTTCTTTTACTTTGTTTCTCCTCTTTCCCCCTCCCACCATCTGTGGTGACAGGAACACTGTAGATGCTAGAGAATTCCCTTCCCACTGCATCCCTGCCCCCATCCCACAGTAGGTAGAGTGAACTGTGATAGGTGCAGTGTTCCTGGGTTTAGCCGCCTTACAGGCATTTAACTGTCAACTAGGAGGTCAATGATGGACAGGGAGACGTGTCACTGAGGCCCTGAACTCTCTCTATCCCTTCTACTCCCTCTGTGAGGCTGCAGAAGCAGCTACTCACCTGCTGCATTCCAAACAGTTAATTCAGCCTGGCAGTAGTGGGTTATACCCTTAATCCCAGCACTCAGGAGGCAGAGGCCAGGGGATCGCTGAGTTTGAGGTCAGCCTGGCCTACAGAGTGAGTTCCAGGACAGCCAGGGCTACACAGAGAAACCCTGTTTTGAAAAACCAAACAACAACAACAAACTCTAATTCAGAAGAAAATGTGCCTCTGGTGACAGAAAGCCCAAAGAAAGTGAGGAACTCCTCACACAGAAATGTAACATCGAACTTGGAGCTGATTCCCTAGGGGCATTAACCATGAAAACAAGGTAGTATCCTGGGAGATGGGGCATGGAACAGCTAGCTCTGTGCCACCCACTAAAGGCCAAGGGGATGCCAGTCAAGACCCAGCCTTTTGAGCTCTTCCTTCAGGTCCCTTGGAGTGGTACTGGTTGGTCCCTGTGCTTTTTGGTCTAAGGAAGGGTGTGTTCCCCTTCAGAGCTGTCTAAGGATGGCCTCTTGTGTTCTTTTCTTTTTATTTATTTTTAATGATTGATGATTGATTGCTTATGTATGCAGCATTCTGCCTGCATGTTATGCCTACATCCCAGAAGAGGGCATCAGATCCCATTACAGATGGTTGTGAGCCACCATGTGGTTGGTGGCAACTGAACTCAGAACCTCTGGAAGAGCAGATAATGCTCTTAGCCTCTGAGCCATCTCTCTTGCCCTTCTTTTTGTCAGGAGCCATAATGGGACAAGCTAATAATTAGCAGGTGATCATCCTGAAATGGCTTGCCTTGGATTATTATATAATCTGCGACAAGTGAGTCCATATGTGGCAAGGCTGTGAGGAACTTATTTTTAGGAAAGATTCCTGCTATTAATATTCTTTTCCTATTATTATTATTATTATTTAAACATATGTAACAATCACTAAGCAATAGCACACCCCTTTGGAGCAGATCCACGAAGATGTGCTGTCTTGTAGTGATGCTATATAGACAAATAGATGACTTCTTAAGTCTTAATGATGATCCTATAAGAATTCCTAAAGTTGTATCAATGATTATTAAACTCTTTTATAGTGGAACTACTATTAGGCCCCTTTCTGATAGTCAAAACTGCAATGAGAACCTGCCAGTCTCCCAAGTGTCATCAGCTAATTGCTCTTAGATAGTAACCAGACTTTCTCCTACTCAGAGCACATTCCAAGAGGTTGTAAAACAACCAAAGGTCACTAAAAGGGAACTCATGATTTAGTATAGGTGCTAGGATAGAAGAGAAAATATTGCCTGGGTTTATTTATACAAAACTTCACTAATTTCTTAGTTATAGTTTTAAATCTTCAGTGAACCTGTAGAGCTAGACAGGTGATGGATGTTTAGCCAGGTAATTACTCCTAATGGATATGCATGTAAACATTCTCTGTTGTAAACTTCTATTTCAATTTGTGATTTGATTTTTGGTGTGAACTTGTGATGAACTTTGTAACATGTGATCATGTACTCTGAAAGATGTATAAGTACTGAGGACAAAGAGATGAGAGGCAGTTAGAATAGAGAGAGAGAACAGAGATAGAATAGAGATAGAATAGAATTTTTTACCTTTCCCCATTTAGAGTAGTATATAGAATAGAACTTTTCCCTTTTCCCAGATAGAAGTTTTCATTTTCTCCACTTAGGACCTTTCCGTTTTTCCCCTTAGATAGCTTTCATAGGAAACTTTTAACAACTTAGTAATAAATGCTATAACCACATCTCTAAGTGTCTTTTCTTCCTGCAACCTCAGACTAGCAGGCATAAATTAGAGCCCAGCAGTTCCTGCTGAGAGAGTACAAAGGCTATTTACTTAATCCTCTGCTGTTTTGGGGCTGAGGTACTAAGTGCCAGAAACTGCAGTTTCTGCCCTGAGGATACCAGAGGGCAGGTCAGCTACAGTAGCATAGTAAGTAAACTTTTCTAGCATAGATAAATAAAATTTTATTATACAGCAACCCTAAATATCTCGTAAGACCGAAGTCTTATCCCCCACTGCCCCCCCTCCCCCCCCCCCGCCCACGGCTGCCTCAAGAAGAACCAACAAGAAGGAGAAGAAAGAAGACTTCTCCCCCACCATGCCGGGGCTGGCCCGGGCATCTTTTTATTTTTGAGACAAGGTTTCTTCTCCATGTAACCCTGGCTATCCTGTAACTCACTATGTAGATCAAGCTGGTCTTGAACTCAGAGTCTGTCTGCTGCTGTGAGTGCTGGATGTCCTAGCACGTCCAGCCTATCACTTGACATTCTTAACTTCGTGGGTACTCTGTTCCTTGTCTGCCTCCCTTTGTAGGAGTCAGGAGGGGCTTGATCCTGTCTTCAATACACACCCGTTAAATGAACAGTGGTGACAGCCCAGGGTTGGTGACAAAGGTTTAATTTCATCTCTGCCTTTGGTTTCACCTGTAGGACTGACTCACAAACTTACCTAGGAGTCTTGGTCCTTCATGTGTAAACTGAGAATAAAAATGTCCACCTCATAGGAATGTTTGGGGACATCAGGGAAGATAACAGTGTAATAGCCATCGACTCGAGCTTCTTTCTCCTTAGAACCCAAACACAATCACCAGCCCTGCCCACACACCCCTGGCCCCGCTCACCAGCCCTGCCCACACGCCCCTGGCCTATTGAAAGAAGCAGCTCATCTTTAAAAATGGGAGACTATGTGAGCAAGAAGCTGTGGGCACAGGAGTTGTGGCCCTGAACACACGAGTGGGTGGATATGGATTGACCTAGGCTCTGTACTCAGCCTGGAATGGTTGGCTGGTAAACCTGAAGGTAGAAGAGGAAGAGAGGAGGGGGGCCTGAAAGGGCTTGAGGGCCCCGTGGGCTCTGGCCAGACTCACCCAGTATGCAGTCACCATACATGAGTCTGGCCTACAGGATTGCAAACTCAGTCTCCTAACAGATCTACGATAGTTTTTCTTTCCTTTTCTGGGTTGGGGGCAGAGTGTGGAGGCTGGGAGGGATAGGAAGAAGGCAAGGGTACAGAGACAGCTGTTTTCTTATTCTTTCTCCATCCTCTCTCTGCTCTCCCCTCAGTGCTGGTTTTTCTATTTCCTTCTGGACGGAAGCAACATTTTCTCAAGAAAGTAAGTGAGCCCTGGACTACCTGTTCATCATTGCTGAATGAGCAAAGAGCTTGTGGTTAAGGGGAAGACAACAAATGGCTTGAGTACGATGCACCTGGAGGTGAGAGCCACAGAGGGGAAATCTGTTTAAGGAGAAGCGGCCTAGATGCACTGTTGGCTTAGGGACTCCGGGTTCCTTCCAGGACAACTCTGACTTGCTGTGTGTCCTCCCTGAAGGCCCGAGGTCTACAGAGCACAGCTGAGCTCCTGGCTGTCTGCTAATGTCAGCACGGGCTGGGACGAAGGGACCACGCTGAAGTATTTGCAAGCCTAGTTCTGTGGTGCTGCTCTTGCTCTGGTTTTCCTGACCAGGCTGTAAGGTCTGTGGCTTTGAATGGGATTTTACATATGTCCCAGGCAAACAGTTGTATTGCCAGAGAGTCCTTGGGAAGGGATGGAGGGCGTGTTGTACCTTCTCTGGCTGTTGGCTGTTGCTTGAGTCATCTGGGTACAGCCCTGGGGCTGCCTTCTAAGGATGTGGGACTGAGTCTGTAAGTATAATTTCTACATGAGGGTACAGGCTCCATGATGTGGGCAGTGGCAGCTCAGAGTCCAAGAATAAATACGTCCACCACTAGGAAGAGAATGCCTACAGGTGTTAGAGGTGACCCAAAGACCCTGAAGATCTTCCTGCCTTTGCAGAGAGGACTTACTAGCTATGCATGGGGACTTACCTATCTTTAGGCCCACATACAATGTGGCAGGTTCCATCTCTCCTCAGGTCCATGGGATGTAACACTACACTACCATTTGGTGGAGTCAGCGAGGATGGCCCGGGGCGGTGTCTTAGTTGGGGTTACTATTGCTGTGATAAAACACCGTGACCAAAGCAACCTGGAGAGGAAAGGGTTTATTTGGTAAACACTTCCACATCGAAGTTTATCAAAGGGAGTGGGACAAGAACTCCAACAAGGCAGGAACCCGGAGGCATAGATTTCTTTTTTCTTCTTCCTTCCCTCATATCCTCCCCCCTCATCGTCATACCTCTCAGGCTGGCCTTGAACTTCTATGTAGCTGAGGTTGGCCTTGAACTCCTGATCCTCCTGTCTGCTCCTCCCTAGTATTGTGATTACAGATGTGTACCACTACATCTGGCTCTGGGGACTACGCTTTGAATGCTACAAAGTAAACAACCAAGCTTATTTCTGGATCTGGCAAATGGGAGTGAGCTGGGGAGATGGAAGCCAGGTAAATGGGTGATGTTGGTCATGTCCGGAAGAGGGAGCTTCATTTTAACAGAACAAATTAGTTTAGAAGAAGGGAAGAGATGCAGTATCATCCTCATCATCACCACCACCACCATCCTCATCATCACCATCCTCACCACCACCACCACCACCATCATCCTCATCATCAACAACAAGAAGGAGACTAAAATAAGATCTAGCCAGGCGTGGTGGCACCCTACTGTGATCCCAGTTCTTGAGGCAAGACCATCGTGAAGAAGGGCCATCCTTGACTCATAAGCGAGTTCAAGCCTGAGTTACATGAGACTATTTCAGGGGGTGAGGGCAGCAGGGGAGGGGTGGGAGGGGCAACGAACAGTGGACTTTAAAAATGAAGCCGGTTGGGCAGAGTGAGTCAGGTTCACAGTTTCTACCTCTGAAAGAACGACTTTGAGAAGACAGAAAACTACTAGAAGTTTGAAGGCGCAGGTACACGACACAGTGAGAAGCCTCTGGGAACCAAATATGGAGGACAGAAACATCTGCTCTGCTCCGCCACCTCAGATGCCACCAAGGAAGGGGGCCTGGAGGATCTGGGGCAGACAGTAAGGGATCCCAGGGAAGAACTGGGTATGGACACTGTGGAAGTCAGGTGGCAGGATGGGGACCGTCTGCTAGAGGACCAAGCTTAGCTTTCTGTCGCCCACCCCCAAGAAAAAGTAGACTAAAATAAGGTCTATCCAGGCCTTGATAGGAGAGGAAGGGTCTGGCTGTATTCAAGAATCGAGGAAATGGGGCGCACGCAGCCTAGTGGGGAATTGAATCTTCCGAAGTATGCATTGCCTTAATTTACACTCTGTGAGGAGTAGCCCTCAGCCTTTCAGAGACTACTGGTCTTACCCAGGCTAGATATTGAGGGGCAAGCACCACTGTCCTCTCTGGTATAGCCTATGAGCCCCCATATCTTAAGAGGGGAGCAGGAAACATTTGGGGTGACTCCTGCCTGGTGTCCTTGGGTTCTCTGAAACCCTCTGATGGATATGGCGATGGTGTCAGCCACCAAACTCTGACTACACGTCCCTCTTTCCTACCAACAACCTTTTTTTTTTTTCCTGCCTCCAGAGCTGTCTGAGAAACACAGACATGTGAACAAAGCACTTGAGAAAGGGACCCCGTCTTTGCTGAGGGACCAGGACAGGCGTGTTGGATGGAGGGGACTAGATCATAGTGCACACTATGCCTGTGTTCTCACCGGGCCTGGAAGCCCCTCAACAGTCCTTTCTTGTAGTTACTTGTAGGCATACAGTTTTTGCAACTTACTTTTAATAAGGGTTCAACCTCTCCTCTAGGCCAGCACCCAGCAGAGGTAGTGGAAGAGAAAACTTACCAGGATGTGGGGGAAGTGGACCTGTTCAGCAATAGTTCTTTGGGGGTCTTGAGCAGACCAGTCCTCTGGGCAGGGAGACACCATACATGAACCGGCAGCTGCAGTCCAGTCCCTTCAGCAAGGAGATACCCGGCAGCTGTAGTTGAATCCTGAAGAAACTGCGAGGCTTGCCAACTGGCCTGAGGCGAGGCTGCAGACAGCAAGCTGCCACAGGAACCTCACGAGCAGTTCTTGGGTGAGTTTTTCTCAATGGACGCGTTACAAGTTGAGCTCAACAAAACTATATATGGTGAGCCAATACATGCCTTTCTTTAGCAAAGAATAGCGAGGCAGAACAAACCAAATCAATGCTCAGTGCTTGTCTCCCACTGTCTGGGAGGTCATACTTATACTCCTTCATCACAGGTCCTTGCACGTGTTTGCTATATTAGAATGTTCTTTCATCTGTGTCTGCTTCAGGAAAACACAGTTGACATAACTTTCCAAAGAACTAGAAGTTTCTACTTCAGTTACTCCTGCTTATATCTATGTAGCAGGCTTGTGACAATTCTTGGACATACACATAGCCACCAGGACAATTTGAGATATTTTGTTTGCCTGTGGGCAAAGGAGGGGTAGAAAAATGGATGGTCCCAAGATGGCATCTTGTACCATCTTGAGTGCCTGCTGCCGTGTGGAGGTGAGAGGCTTCTCAGCTCTGCCCTGGGAAAAATGCCACGGTGGCTCCCTGTCTGTCACAGGCTCAGAATGAAGGGCAGAGGCAAACTGGTTGCTATTGTGGTTATCTGTTGTTCCCAGCTTGTTTTTATTTTTTGAGACAGGGTTTCTCTGTGTAGCCCTGGCCATCCTGGAGCTCCCTCTGTAGACCAGGCTGGCCTTGAACTCAGGGAATCTGTCTGCCTCTGCTTCCTGGATGCCAGGTGGCATCAGGCTCTAGGTGTGTGTGTGTGTGTGTGTGTGTGTGTGTGTGTGTTGTGTGCTTCTAGCTTTCAGTCTGTTGAGTTTCCTTTCAGGTGGAGTGCATCCAGAACCGGGGTAAGCAGATTAGGCAGGATATGAGCTGTGACCGTGGGGCACACATCTTCTGTGCTCGCTGTTGGCTTTCTCTCTCCTGTTGCAGCTGAATCCTAGCAGTATCTACCCCTGCCTGTTCCTAATCCGCAGTTGGCCCGGATTCTGTGCCTGTGTAATGTCTCTGATTAAAAGCGGCAGATTGGGAATATTGATTTCTTCTCACTAAACTTTTTTGTCCTTTATGCCTGGCTGGTTTAAAACTCAAGGTCTTCACTAACACGAGACAAGCGCTGTACCACCGAGTCACACCCCCACCATCTTCTGTCTCTCGAAATCTCATTAGATGACACAGAGAAACAGGCTAGGAGTCCTGGCACACACCTGCAATCCCAGCCCTCAGGAGGCAGAGGGGGAGGATCGGGAGGCCAAGGTTGATGTATTAGACAGGGTTCTTTGCGGAACAGAACTGATAGAATGAATATACATAATGTACATGTGTTTGTATGTATATGTGTGTGTATGATTTATTAGAAACAAAAGGTCCAAGGATTCAGCAGTTGTTCAATCCATGAGGTTGGTCTCAGCTGGTCTTCAGTACACGTTGGAATCTTGAAGTAGGCTGTAATGCCAGTGAAGGAATGGTTTTGCCAGCCAGAGCAAGCAGGCAAAGCAAGCAAGTGTCCGTCTCCAATGTCCTTTATACAGGCTGCAGGCAGGTGTGGCCCAGGTTAAAGGTGGATCCTCCTACCTCTAAAGATCTGAAAAGATTAGAAGTGGGTCTTCCTACTTTAAATGATTTCACTAAGAAAAAGCAATCCCCCGACATGTGTGCCCAGCCATTTGGGTTTTAGTTAATTCCAGATTTACTAAACTGACAGCCAAAACAGTCATTGTCTGCTGCTTTGAGGTTTTGAGGCCAGCCTGAGCTACTGTGAGACCACATCTCAAAAGATAGAAACAAACAAATGAAACAATCCAAATTCGAAAAGCAACAAGAGAAATAGAAGCTGGCAACAGAAGGGAGGCTTCAACCTTTCTCTGGAATCCAGAAAGCATTACACAGTGCAAGCCGGGTGCTGTGGGCCAGAGGGTGGAGAGAGGAGCGGGCAAGAGAGTGGTGTTTTCATTGTATTACAGAACTGCAGATGTTAAATATCAACAAGCTAGGATCAGCCAATCAATAAACGGGCGAGTGAAATGGACACAGTTCTTAAGGATGACTTGCAGTGCTGGAAGTGTGTGTTCAGCCGCCTTACCGTTTAAAGCTGCACCGTGAGTCCTCCTCGCCCCAGTTAGAAGGGGTGGCATCAAGGAGACCAACAATACGAAATGCTGGTGGCTTGTGACGAATTGAATTTTGCAGCCACTGGGGAAGGCACCATGGAGGTTTTACCAAACTGAGATATTCTAGAACCTTCCCACGACCCAGCTGCACCATCTCGGAGTACACAACTGAAGAATTCTAAATTAACGTATGTATGTCAGAGGTGCTTGCACATCAGTGTGTCTGTCCTGTTGTGCTTCCCTCCCTCCACCCCCACCCCCCTTTCAAGACAGGGCGTCTCTGTGTCTCCCTGGCTGTCCTGGAACCACGTAGATCAGAGCCTCTGCCTCTCCAGTGCTGAGATTAAAGGTGTGCACCACCACTGCCTGGCTTACTGCTGCAATCTTCACAGCACCTGAGAAACAGAACGAGTCTAGATGTCCATCAGTATATGAATGGATAAAGAAAATGTGCTGTATACAGACTATGGGGCTCTGTGCTGCTCCAAAGAAACATGAGATAAAAAAATAGAAATAAAAAAACAGGCTGGGCATAGAGGCACATACCTTTAATTCCAGCACTTGGGAGACAGAAGCAGGAGGATCTCTGTGAGTTCAAGAGCCAGCCTGGTCTACATAGTGGGATCCAGGACAGCTGGGACTACATAGAGAGACCCTGCTGGAAAAACCAACTAAACCACACCAAACCAAACCAAACCACACCAAACCAAACCAAACCAAACCACACCAAACCAAACCAAACCACACCACACCACACCACACCAAACCAAACCAAACCAAACCAAACCAAACCAAACCACACCACACCACACCACACCACACCACACCACACCACACCAAACCAAACCAAACCACACCACACCACACCACACCACACCACACCAAACCAAACCAAACCAAACCAAACCAAACCAAACCAAACCACACCACACCAAACCACACCAAACCAAACCAAACCAAACCAAACCAAACCACACCAAACCAAACCAAACCACACCAAACCAAACCACACCAAACCAAACCAAACCAAACCAAACCAAACCAAACCAAACCAAACCAAAACACAACACAGATACACAGACACAGGCTGACAGACAGACATATCTATATAGGGATCTGATGCCCTTTTCTGGTGTGTCTGTAGACAGTGACAGTGAACTCACATATATAAAATAAATAAATCTAAAAAAAAGTCTGTGGAATTAAGCTAAAACTATTCTTTTAAAACATGAAAATATGAATTGTCCTCATTATTTATATTAGAAAGAAAAAAAATAGGGTTACAGCCTGGAGAATACTTGCCGCAGAAGCAAGCAATAGGACTGGAATTCAGATCCTCAGAATCTCAGCAAATGCCATTTCAGGTGTGGTGAATTCTGGATTCCAAAGGGGAACCTAGAGCAAGCTGGTTATGTAGACTAGCCAGATCCATGAGCTCTAGGTTTGATTGAGAGACCTGCCTCAAAAATGAAGGCTGAAGACAGAAGATTCTGAATAATGGCAGTCTAACAAGTGTGGGTCGAAGGAAGATGCAGACCAGCCCTCTCGGTTAGCTTAGAGGGAAAGGAGACAGAAACCAAGCAATGCAATAAAGGTTATGTCTTTACTAATCTGGGGTTTCAGGCATGGTTTAATAACGTTTCGGATTTCAGTCCATTAACTGTTTAAGCTGGGCATGGTGGCTCATCCCTGTAATCCCAGCACTTGAAGGCTGGAGGATTTCATCAAATAGCAGGCCAGCCAGTGCCAAATGAGGAGACCCTGTCTCAAAACAAACAAAATAAACCAAAGGAAAAAAATTAAAGAGGAAAATGATATGATCGTTTCAATAGAAATGAAAGGGCACCGTGTAAAGTGCAGTGTGCACGCATTTCCTAGAAAACCAGGAACACGCTGGCATCACTAGAATCCAACCAGAGTATATGGAAACACAGAGGAAGCAACACTCGGCAGGTAAGATGGGATGGCCATGTCTACTTCACATTGCACAGGAGATCTAGTGAGAGCAGGACAGCGAGGGAAAGAGGCCAAACAGTAAGACTTGTGAAGGGAAGAGGAGGGGGAGGAGGAGGGGAAGGAGTGGGGAGGAGGAGGGGAAGAAGGAGGAGGGGAGGAGGGGAGGAAGAGAGGAGGGGAAGAGGGGAGGAAGAGAGGAGGGGAAGGAGTGGGGAGGAGGAGGGGGAGAAGGAGGAGGGGAAGGAGTGGGGAGGAGGAGGGGGAGAAGGAGGAGGGGAAGGAGTGGGGAGGAGGAGGGGAAGGAGGAGGGGAGGAGGGGAGGAAGAGAGGAGGGGAGGAGGGGAAAGAGGTGAAGAGAAGGAGGGAGAGAAGTAGTGGGAGGAGGAGGAAAAGGAGGAGGGGAAGGAGGAGGAAGGGGAAGAGGAGGACACCATATTGCTTCATGATGATCAGATATGTTTACAGATAAATTGGGAAAATAAAATAACTTAGCATTTTGATACAATTAAAATTTACTAGGCAGACAAAGGGTATAATCACTGTCTAGTCCTTTGTTATAAAATATAAGAGATCTTAGAAAAGATTAAACAAAATATAAATATAATACTGAATAATTAGAAGACATTGTAAGAATGTTGATTTTTTTTTCTCCCATTAATTTAAAGATTCAGGACAATTGCAACAGTTGACTGTCTGATTTGAAAATGCAAAAGATTAAAACCAGCCATGATTTAAAAAACAAAACAAAACCCAAACCCATTTATTTATTTTTATTTTTGTGCCTGTGCGTGCCAGTGTGAGCTTAGGTTTCACCATGTGTGTGCAGTACCTCCAGAGGCCAGAAGGGGGCATTGCACTCCCTGGGATGGTGTTACAGGAGGTTGTGGGCTACCTGATGTGGGTTCTGGGAGCTGAACCCACATCTTCTGCAGGAGCAGTTAAGAGCTCTTAACAGCTGAGTCATATCTCCAACCGCAGCCACGATATTCTTCAAAAAGAGCAAAGGTAGAAAAACTTGTTCCACTAGATTAAAGACTGATCGTAAAACCTGTAAATATTTTAGTGAGGCACTGGAGCTGAGGTAGACAAAAACAAAACCAGAATTAGACGTCTCAGAAACGGGTCCCGTATGTACAAGGACATCTGATATATGAGAAAATAATGACTGAAGATTAGTGAGACAGCCTAGGGCCAGGACGGCGGGACAGCCACAGAGTAGTTACTAAAGGCCACCCCTCCAAACAGTGGTAACTTCAGAAGCACTTTGAGATTATAATAATTAAATATACTATATATATAATATATATACTATATGTATATAATTATAATAACATCAAAACTTCAGTTCTTCAGTTTCATCAAAGTATATGGCAGGAGGGTTAGAGGCAGCACAGAGTAAGAGAAGCTACTCAAAACAACACACAGTTCCAAGACTGGCATCCAGGACATGACGGCATTTGTATAGATCAGTAACAGAGAAAACCGGCCCATTAGAAAAGTGTGTGAGGGATTTCAACGGCACTGCTTTTATAGTTTAGACGTGAGACGCTCCATATGTTCATGTGTTTGGGAACTTGGTCATCACTTGGAAGCATCATTTTGGGAGGTTCTACAAGTACTGGGAAGTCGGGTGTAGGTCCTGACACAGGCACAGGGGGTGAGGCCTTGAGGCTGCCCTGGGTGGGGCAACTCTGGCTGCCACACCTGACCAACATCCTGATAAGCTAGGAGCCAACAAGAGCTGTCATACAACACAAGATAGTACAACCAACTTGAATAACAGTTTGAGTTATACAAAGTGACTTGTCTTCACTTGGTGGTGGGGAGCTTAGGTGTTTACTGGATGTGCTGGCTGGTTTTATGACAGCTGGACACCAGCTAGAGTCGTGAAAGGAGAGAGCCTCAATTGAGACAAGGCCTCCTTAAGCTTGGGCTGGGGGCAAGCCTGGAAGGCATTTTCTTAATCAGTGATTGATGTGGGAGGGCCTAGCCCATTGTGGGTGGTGTCACCCCTTGGCTGGTGGTCCTGGATGGTGGAGCTGGTGGCTTAGAAGGCTGAACAGGCCATGGGGAGCGCACCAGTAAGCAGCACACCTCCATGGGCTTGGCATCAACGCCTGCCTCCAGGTTCCTACGGCTTGAGTTCCTGTCCTGACTGCTTTTGCCAATTGACTGTTATTCAGACCTTTTCCTCCCCATGTTGCTTTTGTGAATGACATTTTATTACAGAAGTAATGACCTGAGGGGTCTCTGTAGGTGTCAGGCAGGGGAATGAGGATTTGGTTCAGACTGACTTCCTTAACCTGGATCAAGACTTCAGGGAATCTGATGCCAGGTGCTTATTGGCAGCATATTTAAGCACAGTATAATTTGGTATAATGCAATCCCTGGTGCACAAGGAAGCATATTTACATCAAAAATCAACTCAGGGTACATAGTATCTCTTACAAGAAGATGGATTCTGGAGATAGGTTTCCTGTATTCGCTTAAGGGTCTAGGGAAGGATCTGAAATGGTCTTGGTCAAACAGTGTAGAGGTTATTTGGGCTAATAGCCACCTCTGGTCCTGGCTGTGGAGCTTGGGGAGTCCCTGGCTGTAGGGGTCCTTTAGCTAACTAGCCACCTCCGGTTCTGGTTGTAGGACCTTGCTATGGCCTGGCCCAGCAGATCACAGATCACCAGGCTGTTAGTCACCTCCAGTCCCCAGCTTTCTGGATAGAAGGGCAGGTTTTATGTCCATTCCTTTGAGAGGACAATCCTGTGTACTTAACAGTCCTGGTTTTTCTGGAGACCTGTGGGCACAAAGACCTTTGTGCTGTGTTCCCATCAACAGCTCTAAGACTCTGGATAATTATTTAAGACATACATTTATGCTGAATGCTCATTTCCACAGTCACGTCTTACAAAACAAACGGTGATGTTCCAGTTTGTGTTTGATGCTCTTTTGTGTTGAGACGATCCCCCCCAACACACACACCTGTCATCTTAGTCTCCAAGGGACAGGAGGTCCCACACAAGTATCCAGGCTAATGAACAGGACAAGAAAATGGCCTTAGTCAGAGACATGCAAAAACGGCAGAGTCAGAACTAGAACCAGAGAGCCCGTAGACTACACAAGTCTTCTTTGCTTGTTTTCTATCCTTGGAGGGAGCTATGTCTTGACCGGTGCATTAATAGCCATTGGCTTCTCAGACATGGCGCTGTCTTTGTAATGGCAGCTACTTGGAGGCAGCACTGTCAGGATACGAAGGGCAAGGTCTGCCTGGCCATCAGAGCAAGATCAAGGCTAACCCAGGTAAATCGGGGAGACCCAAGATGGGCTGCTATTGGCGGAGGAAACAAGACTTTAAAAAAGGGTTAGGGATGCAGGGCAGTACCTTATTAGCATGGGCAAACCCCAGGATCAACTCCAAGGACCACAAAAAATGAAACCAAGCCAAAAGACTTCACAGGCATGGTGGTGTTCGCCTGTAGTCCAAGCTACTATGGAGGCTGAAGCAGGGGCATCCTTTACACCCAGAGGTGGGAGGGGCCAGCCTGGGCAACACATCAGTTTCTGAGTGGTAATTCTTGCAGAGGGAAAATAGTGATAGAGGACAATTATAAGAAGGTTTTAAACAAACTTGCGATGTGTTTGTTTTTAAAATCTAAAATAAGCAAAATCCTCTAAGGAGACAAGGACAAGAAAACACAAAAGCCAACAACTGGCAACAGAAGCTGTAGCCTCGGGCCTTTCCATCCGCGTCCCAGCTCCTCAACAATGACTCAGAGGCTTATATTAATTAATTAATTCCCTCAGCATAAGTTAGGGCTGTTCCCTCTAGCTTATAACTTATTTAACCCGTTTTAAACTATTCTACATACTACTCTGGTTACCTCTTCTCAGTTTTATATGTCCGACTGACTCCCTCAGTGTGCCGGTGGTGAATCTCTTGCCTCTGACTATCTCCCAGAGATCCCCTTTCTCTCTGCCAGATGTCCCACCTTCTACTTCCTGCCTTTTGTTAACAGGCTGTCAGCTTTTTATTGACAGGTAATGCTTCCCGCAGTCACGAGAGATTATCCCTACAAAAAGTCACTTAGTGGAAAAAGGACAGTGAAGTTCATTTGAGCGGCTGTGGCACAGTCGAATCCCCTGGGAGCGGTGAGAGTCGGTGAGAGTCATGAAGCCAGTACAGTGCCATCGAAGCTGAGCCAAAGGCTGAAGGCTGCAAACGCTGTCCTTCTGTCTCTCACTTTTGTGTTTTGGTCTCTGCATGTTGCATTCTTGGGGACTTTCTGCATTATGATTCATTTTATGTCTTTTCTTGAGAATATTATATCAGAGTGTTTTATCCCCGTTACTCCAGGGATCTTTGGGTCTCTGCCCCTGAGCAAACTCACACAGTATAACTGGTACAGGGTAAACAGGGACAAACTCTGACTGGCCAGGGGAACAGGTCACAGATTCAAGGCCTCCCTTTGCAATATGCTCAGAGCTCTCTGACAATGTAGTTTAAAGATAGGGGGTCGTACAGGGTACATCCCTGGAGGAATAGAACTCTGTACACAAGATAGATTAACTAAAATAAACATTTCCTACTTTATAGCATAGATGACGAAACATACAGTAAAAGGAGTGAGGTATTAGTATTTGCTACTCATAAAAAGATCAGTTCAGATATTTTGTTTGTCTGGAGTGCTTTCAAACTAAAAGCAGGCTGTCCTGTAATGAAAGTGTTTGCTTTGGAGGGGACATTCTTTAGATTCTTTACATTGGACTTATAGGGATGGTGATAAAAATAAAATTTGTTCATCTGTTCTGTTTGTATTTTATATTGTGACTGAACTTGTAACCCTGGATATGTAATGAAAAAAATCACATAATCTGTACTTCTTGGATAATCATTAGTCTGCCTTTGTTCTGTGAAACCTGTTTAAATAAAGAAGCACCTGTTTACCAGCCAGTCAGTCAGAGCTTCATGGTTCCCTGAACACCATGGCCTCACTCACTCATTCCTCCCTCCCCTCCTTATCTCCTCTGCCCTGTCCGCAGTGATCCAGGAAGGTCCCTGGCACAGTTCGGGACATTCCGAGGAAGTTCACACAGAGCTGACAACCAGGAACATGGTGTTAAATCTATCTATAATTCACAGAACAATGACTGGTGCCTGGACAAGGACTCTTGTAGGAGACTTCATGTTTGCTTGGAAAGCTCATAAGCTATTAGCCCTCTATCCCCAAACAGTCTCTCTGATGAGCTTGCTAGCAGGTTGGTGGAGCATAAATGTTCAAGCAATGGTATTCTTTAAACAAACAAACAAACAAGACTGACGTGTGCATTTTGCCTTCATGTATGTCCATGTGCCTGACGTCAGAGAGGGCAGAAGGTGGCACTGGACGCCCTGGAACTGGGGTTATGGACGGTTGTGAGGCACCCTGTGGGTGCTGGGATCGAACCAGGACCTCTGAAAGAGCAGTCAGTGCTCTTAACTACCGAGCCATCTCTCCAGCCTGAAGTTGTATTCTTTAATCTGTGATTTTCTTTTACTTCAATAGTGTTGGGCATATGGCCAGAACATTTTACTAAAGTGTATTATCTGAGCGAAGGTATGCACTAATGTTCTTAGAAGTCTCAGGCAAAAGCATTCACAAGACAGAAAGGCAAGACTCCCACCATGACAGCTTAGGCCTGTTAACACTGCAATTGGTCAGATGGACATTAGAGCAAACAAATGGGATAGATCCAAATGTTTCTCTATCATTAATAATCTACTAGTATTGGAAAATACCCTTATGGCAGTACAAAGGACACACATTACTTAACAGTGATGTTTGGTAGTTAACGGTGATGTGACATCTGCCTTCTTACAGACTCAGGATGAAAGAGGGTTGGGACTTTTCAATACTACACTGTGAAGATGGTGTTACAACCTGTGCTTCCATTGGACAACGTGAAGACGTAGCTTGGCTGCCATTTCAGGACCTTTTTATGCCAATGAGAGAGAAGATGGCAGTCACTGAACTTAATGAGCGATTGATTTACCACTCAACATACCCTTTAGATTTGCTGTATTTATTTTTAAATGGATTATTTTGGATTAGGGTCTTCTGGGTGGAGGAATGTGACTCAGTAAACCACTGAGAAACAATTTCAAAGCTCAGAAAAAAGTGAGGGCTGGAGAGATGGCTCAGCGGTTAAGAGCACTGACTCCTCTTCCAGAGGTCCTGAGTTCAATTCCCGGCACCCACACGGTGGCTCACAACCATCTGTAATGGGATTTAATGTCCTCTTCTGGTATGTCTGAAGACAGCCACAGTGTACTCACATACATAAAATAAATAAATAAATCTTAAAAATAAACACAAAAACCCAGTGTGCAGGGGAGCTAAAGTTGACCTCTGGATGCAGACTCGGTTGCTTTAATTCATTATAGCTATCAAAGCGGGGTGTTGCAGGCCTGGCATCTAGGCACAGACCTGTAACCCCAGGCCTTGGGAGGTAGAGGAAATAGGCTTAGGAAATCAAAGTTCTCCTTAGCTACAAGTCTGAGGCTAGCTTGAGTTATATGAGACCATGTTTCAAAAGATCAAATAACAGCATAAGGATTGCTGAGGAGAGATGTCTGTGTAGGTAAAGTGTTTGCCAACCACATAAGAGGACCGAGGCTGGTACCCCGAACCCATGCAAAAAAGCTGGGTGATGGAAGCTGGGGAGATGGCTTAGTGGTTAGGAGCATTTGTTTGGTTCCCAGACCCATGTTGACTGACTCATAATAGCCTGAGAGCCCATCTCCAGAGGAGCCAAAGCATGCCCTCTGCTGGCCTCTGGAGCATCCATACAGACATGAGCACTCCACATAAATGAAGACAAAATAAAGTAAAGGAACATATATAAATATATAGCTGGATGTGGTAGCATGTGCTTGTAATCTCAGTGCCAGAGAAATGGAGGCAGGAGGATCCCTGGTCTCACTAACCAGCAGTCTAGTTGAATTGACGAACCCTAGGTCCTAGTGAGATGTGGTTTCAAATACAACACAACTAAACAGAGCAATCTAAGGTAGGTCGCCAGAATAATAGGTAAGACTGACCTCTGGTATCCATAAGCATGCATGCATATGTGCATCAGAAGGTACATGAACACCCCGACCATACACACCCTCTCACATACACTCAGACACATGCACACACAAATTCCAGGAAAGGAGATGCAAGGGCAGTGTGAGTATGTTCCTTCTCATAAGTTTATTATTTAACAGAGGAGAAAAGACAGGCCAGCAAGCTTCCATCAGTGTTGGAGAGGTATTACAGATCATATTACATTTTACATTTGAGACAGAGTCTCACTCTATAGCCAGGTTTGCCTGCAACTCACCACGTAGCTCAGCCTCACTGCAGCCTTGCTGCCTGTGCCTCCTCAGTGCTGGGATCACAGAGTAGCCTGCACCCAGCTAATACAATCTCCTCATCTTACAAACAATGAAGCTTTAGAATATAAATGGCAGCACATCGTAAGATGCTTGATAAAATTAGCAGTGGGAGGGGGGCTTAAGGAAGAAAGTGTGGTACTAATTACATCTGCTCTAAATAAAGGGGGTGTGGAGGCTGTAATTTTATAATCCCAGCAACCAGGGGCTGAGGCAGGAGAAGTGCAATGAGTCCAAGGCCAGTCTGGGCTAAAAGTGAGCTGGAGCTTCCAAAACACAAAGGGAAGGGACGGAGGGAGGGAGGGAAGGAGGAAGAGGGGGAAAGAGGGAGGGAAGGAGGAAGGGCATTCTGTATATGAGGAATCAATGTCGTTTGTCCAGGAGGCAAAAATGAGTTTGGTAAGAGGAAAGGGCTCAAGCTGAGATTTTTTTGTATCTTTCTCTTACGCATGCACGTGCATGCACGCGCGCGCACACACACTCATACAGACACAGACAGACAGACAGACAGACACACACACACACACACACACGAGGTCTGACACAGTACAGGCTGTCCTTGAACTCTTCCCTCAGTGCTGGGATTACACATGTACCACAAAGCCTGGCTGTGGAGTGGTTTTAAATCTAGTCCTATCTGTCTGTCAACATGGAAACGGCAGCAGCCAGAGCCAGGGCAAGGCTTTGAATAGCGACTTTGGAATTTGGCCCTTTGTGGCTTCACTCTCCGTGACTGCTCTTTATTCACTGCTTCTTCAGCTTTGTCTGGTTCTAGGAACTGAGTCTAGAGCCTGGTGTGTAGAAGGCTGGCCCAGCATCCTGTCACTCAGCTACCTTCCTGGGTCCATTACTGCTTTCCTTAGAAGGCGTTTTAGGCATTTTGTTCCTAATTGCCTCCCCAAAGAATTAATACAAAGCCACTCTGGATTATTTACCAGGCAAAAGTAGTATACATCTAATGATAAGCTATATAGTTACCACGACTACTGCTAGTTAGTAGCTATAGTTAATTAGTTACCACAACTACTGCTGGTTAGTAGCTGTAGCTAATTAGTTACCATGACTACTGCTAGTTAGTAGCTATTGCATTTTGTCAACTTCACTTTACAAACTGTAAGCCAGTAGATGTCACAACTCAACAAAGATTGACTTCATGTGTTTGGCACTGAGAAAGCCAGGGCCGATTTGAAACCCTGTATGCATCCCTTCAACAGAAGTGCCTTTCTTCAGTGACTCCAAAATGATGCCTAGAAATGAAAGAAGGAAAAGTACCCACATCCCTAGGCTAAACTAAGTGGCAACCCCGTAAACAGAAGAGCAGAGAGCCAGATCTTCAAGCAGCATGGGTAACAGGCAGTTGCCAGGACGCAGTGGAATGGAGCCTTTATTATTTCCCAGCCCCAGGTATGTCACTGTAGTGGACAGTGTACTTGCTAGTATATGTGAGGCCTTGGGGTCCATGTCTAGCATGGTCAAACTAAGCCACTATACCTCAAACCAAAACAGGCTAAACAAACAAACAAACAAACAAAAAACCAACAGTGAGGCAAAACAATTCCCCCCACTCAAATTTCCAAAACCCATAATGCTATGATGCTATTGTATTTTGGGAAAGATAAAGTGTTAAGAGAAAAATTTATACACAACGACAAGAAAGGGTTTATTCAAATACACATGTGAAAATTCTTTTTAGGTGACAGCCTCACTCGGTAGCACAGGCTAGCCCGGAACTCACTGTCTTGAACTTAGGATAATTTCTGAATTAATACAATCTGTCACATTAACAGGCTAAAGGGAAATGATATGATCATGTCACTAAGTGCGGGGTTACTTACTGACATGATACTGAAGAAGACTATTCAAGTGAGACTGATACCCACGAGTCAAGATAGCATGGTGCACTGGCTCATGGACGGTGAGGCACTGGGAGGGAATGAAGCACAAACCCCAGGAAGAGTGAACATCTCTGTAGAGGTGTCTATATCTCTGAACCAGAAATACAAAGAACTCCTAAATCTCAACAGGAAGACAAACAATCCAATTAAAAATGGAAAAAAAAAAAAAAAACTGGACACCACAGAATAACTAAGGAGGACAAATAGAGTGACCACAGGAGATGCTTAGCGTCAGATGGCTGAGGGATTTGGACAAAAACCAAAAGGAATCCCCTCCCTCTATTAGAGTAGTCAGTCCTCACCGCCAAATCCACAGTACAAACGCTGGTGAGGAGAAGGAACAAGACCACGATACAGGAAGCTACTTTGGTTGGTAGTATGTTTGTCTCTTAAAAAACTAGACAGTCACCATCTTAGCTATCAACCATGCTCCTCGGTATTAGCCGGACTGAGCTGAGAACTCTGTCCACACAGACTTGCACACTCATGTTTATGGCAGCTTTATTTACACCCTGAAATATTACTTGGCAGTAAAAATAAGCTATGATGCCATGAAAAGATGCAAAGGAACCCAAGATGCATAGCGCTGTATGAAGAGAAGCCAGTCTGAAGAGTCCATGCAGTGTATGAGCCTAACACCATGGCAGTTAGGAAAAGACAAGAAGATGACGAGTTGCCAGAGACTCGGGATGGAGGAGGGGTGGAGAGAGGAGGAGGTGAAGCACGGTGGGTTTCAACCCAAATGGTGGACACATCAGTATGTATTTGTCCAAACCTGTAACATGAGGAATGAAATCCTAATGTGAACCATGGACCAGATGAAATTAGTAGGGGATGTGTGTGTGTGTGTGTGTGCAAAACGAGTGTACGTGGAGGAACATAGGTGACTGGAGATCTCCTACCTCATTCTCTGTAAATCTAAGCCTACACTAAAACATGACCCTATTGTTAGAAATTAAAAGAAAAGGGACTAAAGTTACTCCTTTAGTAATAATTTCCAAAGTACTATAGTTATTGGAGAGATGGCTCAGTGGTTAAGAACACTGGCTGTTCTCCCAGAGGACATGGGTTCAATTCCCAGCTCCCACATAAAGATTCACAACCTCTTGAACTCTAGTTCTGGGAGAATCCAATGCTTTCTTTTGATCTCTGAAGGTACCAAGTACGCATGTGGTGCACAGACATACATGCTGGCAAAGTAACCATACATATAAAATAAATCTAAGAAACAAATTAAAAGGGGTATTATATATGTCTTGATAGAAGCCATTTCAAACAAATTAATATATGGAAAATAGAAAATGTTTTATTATATTATACTTTGCTACTCTTTTTGACCTTAATATCGGGTACAAAGCGTGTTTCAGTTTGTAGAAAACAGAACGTATTCATTTAAAGCATCCACTAACACTTGAACTTCCCCTTGTACACCCGAGGTACTAAGTTAAATGCCTTCTCAGAAACTACTTTTT
Source organism: Mastomys natalensis (assembly GCA_021653895.1). Taxonomy (NCBI): domain Eukaryota; kingdom Metazoa; phylum Chordata; class Mammalia; order Rodentia; family Muridae; genus Mastomys; species Mastomys natalensis. The sequence goes on from JAJTUV010000964.1 coordinate 148,440, forward strand.
GTTCCACGTCAGCTACTTTCCACTGTTGTTTCTAGAGTGCATACTTCCAAAGCTTTGCTCTTCCTGATCTTACTTTACGGAGGTATCTACAATGCTCTCCGATGGGAGCAGATCTTTGCCCCCACCTTCAGAGGCAAACAACCATGCTTTCACCTCTGCTCTCGAAGTTTATGGGCAAGCTTTAGCTCCATAGACATGGACAGAAACACAGATCTGACAGGTGACATCCACATCGGGACTGAACGTTCCAGGACTACAGACCACTGCAAGGGAAATACAGGCTGTCAGCCAGTAGTTTACAGACACCGAGAATCAAGAATACAAAGGTGTCTTCCATATTACACCATTTCTACACAGGCTACCCATACCTGCTTAGCCAACTAGGTGGTAAAGATTACCTCAAACTGTGTAATGTGATCATCTTAAAAACAAGGAGAGTTAGACTGCTGTATTTTCTTTTCTGTCAGCATTTATGAGACTTCTCCATGCCTCGTTTGTAAGTGCCTGTCTGCACTTTCGCCCCTCTGCCCCCTAGCCCTGTTTCCCAGGCAGGACCAGTGTGCTCTCCTACACAGAACAGTATCGTATGTCAGAACACTATGGAAATGTTTTGTGATACAAGAGTGAAGAGTATGAAGAATATATATTCGGATGATTATTTGTAGAAATTTGGGCTTTCAAGATTTTTACTTCTGTTTTCTGTGGAAGAATCGATGAAGAGACTCAGCTTAATCATCTCTGGAATAGATTAACAGACACTTAGGTATTTGTATTTTATGATTACCGCAACAGCTGGCACAGTTGCTGTGGAGAGCTTCGTTTTTCCCAAAGCCTGGTCGACAGTTGTCTATCCGTGTGACTTGAAAACTGTGGTCAATGAAATGCATGGCTGGGATAGTTCTGTTGACACGATGGTGTAGAAAGTCTGCTTGGCTCCGGAAAAACTCTTCTAACCGATCTCTTGCCTAAGATTTAGACGTACCAGAGAAGATTATGATTAATAAATTCAATAATCAAAATCATGAATCACAGCCCGTAAATGACAGCAGAAATATTTCTTGTTCATGGGGGCAAGACGCATTGAAAATCTGAAAATCTATGTGAAAATCTATGTGAAAGCCTAAAATCAGTACCTTTGGCTTTACTAATTATTGTTAATTTATACATGGAGTAGCTAAGGAAAACAGTTGTAAAAACTTGTTTGGGGGGCTGAGGCTGGAGAGATGGCTCACCGGTTAAGAGCACTGACTGCTCTTCCAGAGGTCCTGAGTTCAATTCCCAGCAACCACATAGTGGCTCACAACCATCTGGAATGGGATCTGATGCCCATACAGTGTACTCATATACATAAAATAATGAAAAAAAAAAAACTTGTTTGGAGGAATGGATGCCTCAGTTGGCCAAAACTTTCCTTGCTTGTAATCTCAGTGCTGGGGAGGTGGAGACAGAAGGATTACTGGGGCTTTGCTGGTCAGAATGTAAAGTCTTATCAGCCAGTGACCCTGACTCCCTGAAACTGGCATCTGAAGTTGTACTGCAGCCTCAACACAGCCCCATGGACCTGCATACACACAAGCGTGCACATACATACATGGATAAAAGATAGCTCTCAATTATTTGCCTTTTCATAGATTAAACATGATCTCTCATTCTCCCTGGTTATTAAAAAGGAAAAAAAAAAAAAAAAGCACCAACGAAACAAACAACTACCCCGCCCACAAACAGAAAAAGAGACCCGGGGCTGGAGAGGTGGTTCAGCTGTAAAGGGCACTAGCTGCTCTTCCAGAGGTCCTGCAAGGCAGCTCCCAACTGTCTGTAACTCCAGTGCCAGGGGTCCATCATATGTCTTATTCTGGCCTCCTCAGGCACTAGGCATGCATACAGCACACAGACACACATGCAGGCAAAAACCCATACACAGAATACAGAAATGAAAAATCAAAAAGAGCCAAATAAAATAGAAATCAAGGCTTTAATTAGCATTACAAACTGACTATGTGAATCTGGCTTTAGGACAAACTATAATAATGACTAAACTTAACCAAGTACTTCTTCTAAACCGCACAAAACATTACAGGCACGGACTTGGGAACGAGACAGGAGAGTGCAGACATTTTTCTGATGGTGCCCTCAGTCTCTGGAGTCTGTTATAGGACAGCAACTGCCACATTTCCTATAGATGCGACTTTGGAAGAACCACAGATTTAACCTGTGGTAACTTGATTGTGAGGTTTTTCTTCAGGCCATCTTTTAGAAAATGAGGCCTGGCAATGGTGGCTCACACCTTTGATCCCAGCACTCTGGAGGCAGAGGCCAGCCTGCTCTACAGAGCTAGTTCTAGGACAGAGCTACACAGAGAAGTCCTGTGTAAAACCCTGTGTAAAATCCCCCAAACAAAACTAACCAACTAACTAACTAACCAACCAACCAACCAACCAACCAGGGATCCACCTTTCTGCTGTAAATGAAACACACAGCAGGAGCCTGGGAGCTAATATTCCAGAGGCACCATTACTAAAAACCACACACTGACATAGAAACAATTTCCATTCACAAGACGGAACCAGGCTGGTGAGATGGCTCAGACGGTGAAGGTGCTTGCTGCCAAGCCTGATGACCCGAGCTCCATCCTGACATCCATGTACTGGAAGGAGAGAACTGACTCCTAAAGTTTGCCAAGAAATGTATCTCTCTATGTGTAACTGTTTCTCCATTATAAAAACATTTGGGGGCAGTGAAGAAGGCTGAGTGGTAAAGGCATCTGCCTAGAACCCAGATGACTGGATTTGAACCCACACAGAGGAAGGAGAGAGCCAATTCCTGCCATCTGTCTTCAAATGTTCACATGTGTGCAATAACAGGTAAGTTTGATGTACACACACAAAACATAATTTTAAAAATTTAGAATAAATTTAAATTATTCCTTAAAAACTATATATATATATTGTGTGTATACATATGTAGGTGCATGCACACCAAGGTTTGCACGTGGAGGTCAGAATTTTTCTTTTCTTTTGAGATAGGTTTTCATGGAGCCCAGGCTGGCCTTGAACCCACTGTGTAGCTGAAGATGACCTTGGACTGCTATTAATAAGATAAAGTATTTACCAAAAGCTTTGTGGGTCCCCAGCGCTTTCCCCTTGACATGGGAGCTCACCTTGAGGATATTGCGATTGGTGATGTCTTCACAGTCAGCAGAGCTGTTGCACATACTTTTCCAGCCCGGTGCGAAAGGATTCACTGGAGAGGAGAACATGACAGGTACACACCCACTTCTAAAAAGTGCCAGCCCCTTCAGCAGAGGCCCAGACGCTTTGGTTGGCATGCAAGCATACACCTGGTTAACACAGCCACCTCATCAGAACAGTAAAGCGAGGCGTACAGTTTGAATAGCACATGCGCTGTGTCTTTACCCCATCTGGGGGCTAATAGAAGGAACTACAAGGCTTGAAAATAGAAATATATTGCGTCTGGTTACTCGCTTGTTAATTCCTCAAAACAGAAACCATAAAACATCGTTCCTAAAATTCTATAAGAAATTATAAGCAGAAACTTAGCTGCATGGTTAAAAGTTATATCAATAAAATGATATCGACTTTAAATAATAAGCAATGTATTATATCTTCATGAAGGGAGGCTGACTTTAAAACCACAACCAGGCAATAGTATATATTAGTACTTAGCAAACACTTCAAACTTATTCTGTGTAGGAGACATCTCATATTTACATGGCGATTAATTTTATAATCTATTATGATTTTGAATTAAAGCCATAAAATTAACGTTGTAAAATTGTTTCACCTTGAAAGGCTATGAATAGCTCATACACGAACTCCCTCTCTGGAATTTTAACAAAGTGGCACTTGTACGATGGCTCTATGACATGGCACAACAAATCAGAAATTAAGTTATCCAAGATTTTCTTCAGCACTCTAAAGAGTAGGTCGTTATATCTTCCTACACAAGAATTTGTGGTAAAACGCACAGCCATGTGATAAGAATAATCAGGTTCTCGATAGGCTTTAGGGAAAGATGAGAATAAAAACAGTTGTGTCTTGCATTAATTTCTGCTGTTTTTTTTTCAGAAACATGTAACATTCAACATGATTAATCTTGCAAATCAGTTTTAAAATTGAACTTATCTAGTAAAACATTCCATTGGTCTGTTTACACAATATATATGTATATATATATAAAAAGCCTGTCATTGTCATTAAATGTCTATTAGGAGAAATGGCTACGGTGTAGATACGGGTAGATTAATAGTGTCAGAAAGCCATTGGGGCTCAAGAGATGGCACAGCAGTTACGAGCCGTGGTTCCCAGCCTCCCCCATCAGGTGCCCTCTTCTGGCCTCTGCTGGCACCTGCACTCACATGCACATAACACATGCACACACACAGGCACATCATAAAATAAATCTTAAAATGTAAGGATGTTTTGGGGGCACTGGAAAGATGGCTCATGTACTTATATTATTTTTATATAAATATATTATTACCAAAGACCAGAAAGTCATATTTCTTCTTTACTGTAGTTTCTTTTTGGGTTTCTGCTTTGATAGTCTTATAGGAAAGAGTACATGAGTAATGTCCAGATAATGACTCCATAAAATTCTTCAGTACCAGTTCTCCTGTGTTTGTTATATTTATTTGGCTATTCACTAATCAGAAAGAGGAAATCGCTTGGTTATTCAACAGGTAACTTAAACATTATTCAGTAAACTCAGGGCTATAAACATACATGCAAAAATTCAAAATTAATAGGCTATTTGAATTTTAGGAACCCAATAATTTTTTTTTTTAAGACAGGGTCTCACTGCTATGCTAGCCCTGGCTGGCTTAGAACTTGCTATGTAGATCAGACTGGCCTTGAACTCACAGAGATCTGCCTGCCTCTGACTTCTGAGTGCTGGAATTAAAGGCATGTAGCACCATGCCTAGCAGCCCAGTGGGGGAAAAACCCTTAATTGTCATAGTACCCTATGAAAGAGCCAAGTACACTTGAGAAATATATGTTGATTTTCTTTATTTCTTGGCATCTAGTTTTGACTGATTTATACCAGTAATTCAGTAAATTATATATCTATACATATTTATGTGTTTATATAATTAAATTTATATTTTATATTTACATATATTATATATATATATATATATATATATATATACACACACACATACATGACACAAATTAATAATCCTGATATCCTAAGGTACTATTCTAACATACAAATTACATATCGAATATCTCACACTATGGGTGTTTCATGGGTAAATTTTAGTACTTATGAACATTTTTAAGTAGGGCCCAAAAATAACTGCCTCAGGGTAGCCTGACAGCACAGAGGAAAACTGCTTAAAAGGGAGACTCTGGTTTCAGTTCCAAGCACTGGGAAACAAAAGTAACAAAAAAACTCTCTCTTTGGTTAACCCAGGCCACCTTCAAACTTGTAGTCCTCCTGCCTCAACCTTTTGAGCATTGTGCTCACATGGCCTATGTGGTCTTTTGCATTTGCTTTAGTTTTTGCATAGGAAGAACTTAAGCCACAGGCCAAGAAAAATTATAATTTGTCTAAGTGTTGAGAAAATTTAATTTCAGCTAAAATTAAATTTATTGGGGATGGAGAGATTGCCCAGTGTTTAAGAGTACTTGTTGCTCTTGAAGAGGATCTGGGTTCAATTCCCAGCACCAACAAAGTGGTTTACAACCAGTGATAATTCCAGTTCCATGGTATCAGATATCCTCTTCTGACCTCTGAGGGCATCGGGCAAGCATGTGGTACACATACATGTATGCAGGCAAGCAAAATACTCAGATACACAAAAATAAAATGCATTTAATAGCATTTTAAAATTAAATTTGTTCTTTTCAATAATGGCAGTGCTTTAAAAAAAACAATGTTCATATCATTAAAATATATTTAAATTATTTACCTGCTAATGCATTTTCATTTGGCCCAATCCATAAGTAGGTGGGGTCCACCGTTTCTTTATTAGCACGATCAATATCCATACAAATAAGGACAGGGCTAGTCTGATGTAACTTTATATATATTTTTACTGTGACAAAATAAAATTCTGCATAATTACATTATACAGTAAAATAAAGACACACACTCCTAGACAACGATATCAATTAGTTCCTTCTGGATTTCAGTACTTCTTCATAACATGCTGGATGCTAGTTGTCATTTAGAATGAAGTCCTTTTTGCTTCCTATAGTAAGCCTTTAACCTGTACTTTGTCGGTAATATTTTTTGTGGCAGTCTAGAAAAATGTAGATTAAGTTCCTTTTAATGTACACATTAATAAATAGCTCCAATAAGGAGCTATTGAAGGGATCATGGAATTAAATGCTCACAGGATGTGAGATTGACTGACAAACTATTTCAAAACTGAAAACTTGGTATTTCACATAAGCTTCCTGTTGTCCCGTGCGGTGCCTACTAGAAAGGTGTACTGCAGTGACTCAATTGGATAGTACGTGGTCTCACAAGATATTTATTTTAAGGCCCAATCATGGCCAGGATGGGAATCTACGAAGTCTATTGTACAGTTTGGCGGTGTAGTAGTGGTGTTGGGAATGTCTTAACTGTGGAGCTGTTCTAAACGGAATGCAATGTAGTAGATCAAAGTTATCTCAAAGTTGGACCACTACTTTTTCCTGAGTGTAGGAAAACTACAGAGTAACACTGGAGCTGAGACTTAATGCATGAATTGGGCTGGTTAATTCAAGAGGGAGAGAAGAGCCTTCCAGAGGGACGTCCATCCCACTAAGTGGCTTCAGACATTACAAAGCAGAAGTATTTGAAAGAGAGACGTGGTATCAGAGTAGTAGATCTGTGGTGAATACTGGAACACAAGACTAGCTTTGAGAGCAATGATGCAAACTTCCCGAACTGCAGAGCACAGACGCCCTCCGGCCTAGCTCCTTTTTCCCTACTTGAAGAACCTAAGCGGATGCATCCCCAGGTCTTGGGACAGACCTTGTGTGAGAACGTGAGAAGAGGCACGTATTACCTGGGTGCCCTACCATTCCGTAAACAAAGCCTTTGTTACTGAATAAGGAAAAACGTTGCGATCCAACTGCGGAGGAAAGAAAACCTCTGACTTATTAGTGTTTGGAGTACCCACGGTTCAGGGAAGGGCAGGCGGGGCGGGAGGCGAAGAGGGCGGGACGGGGGAGGAGCCTGAGGGCCAAGCCCCACCTCCTGCGAGAGACCAGAGCACCGCGGAGAGTAGGGCCCACGCGAGCATCACGGCTCAGGCACTAGCGGCGACAGCTGGGCGCCCTCCTACCTCAGGCCAGGCCCAACGCCTCCCCATCGCTCCTCTACAGAGCGAAGCAAACCGCCGAGGGCATTTCCCCTACCGGTCCCAGGTTACCACGGGGGCCGCTGTGCCCGAGAGCGCCTGCGTGTTCCGGCTTGGCACGAGGGGCCGGGCAAGCGCTCGCGGATGGAGATCCCCGCCTCCTGGCGCACGCGCAGTTACGAAGCGCTGCACCTTTCGCACCTCGCCTCGGGTGCTCCGGCGCCCTAGCATTAGTCGGTCTGGTGGTGTGAAGGGAAGAGTAAAGGAAGTGAACTCAAGATTTCCGAGACTTCCACAGAGTAAGGGCTAAAGGATCTGACAAGAGAACACAGTGGGTCCCAGGGACGGTGGTGGTGACGCCGAGCAGCCCGAAGATGCCATAGTTTGAGGATCTAAAGAAGGGAGAAGTTTGTGAGAATTTCTTAAAAGCAAGGGCTCAACTTGGGAACCCCCTAGTCTGACATGATGCTAGCCTTGCTGGATCTTTCAAAACGTCACACCAGTTTTTACCTAATTGTATTCTTTTTGGCACACAATACCAAGACCTTGAGGAGCCTTCTGAGCTTCAGAAGGGTGCCCTCAGACCTTCCCACGTGGAGGGAGGTTAAACCTTTATTTTTCAACTTAGAGTGTGAGATGATGTAAGGGACACCCCCTCATGCAAATTTATTCGGAAGTAACTTTGCTTTAGAAAACGGGCCCCATCGAAAGCCAACAGTGTATGAGCTTTTCCTCAGCTGATGTAAGTCACAGGGAGCTTCAAAATAGTCTTTCAAAGTTCTTCTGAACCCCGTGCTGGGGACCAAACCCAGAACCTTTACAGAATTGAATCGTTAACCCCATCATGCGTGGTCCCATCTTGACTACTATTTTAGGTGTCCTGAAAGGCCCTATGTGTTGTTTATCTCTTAGCAGTAGAACACCACCGTCAGTAGTGGTTTTGAGTAGGTTGGTTAGGGAGAGAGCCCAAGGTTCAGATAGGGTGCAGAATGGTTATTTGGGGTGAGATCAGGAGTTTTCAGTTTTATTTCCTTTGAGCCGAGTCAGTATTTGGACCGTCTCAGATGGTCCAGGAGCTACCTTTGTCAGTAATTTCATTTTTAGTCACTGTTAATTTTATCTATATAGCACAAGCATGAAATGGGATCCAATGAGTCAGATCTATCCCATGTCAGTTACTACGTCTAGACTCATGGGTTAGCCTCAACTGTTAAAAATGTGCATGGGTGTTTTGCTTGCATTTCTGTCTGTGTACCACAGGCATGCACTACCCACAGAGGCCAGAAGAGGGAGTTGGCTCTGAGACTGGAGTTAAAAATGGACTGTGAGCAGCCATTTGGATGCCGGGAATCAAAGTGGGTCCTTTAGAAGAGCAGCGAGTGCTCATAACCGCTGAGACACTTCATTTCAGATTTAATCAAAAACATTTTCCAAATTTACAAAGTATTACTAACTTCTCAGTTATTGCACAGGATTCTCATGAACGTATGTGTTAAATTTTAACTCCTATGAGAAGAGTGTTAGAATAGTAGACCCGGAGAGATAGCTCAGTGGTTGAGTTTATATGCTTTTCCAGAGGGCTCTAGTTCTACCCAGCTGGGTAGCTTACAACACCATTTTAACCTAGTTCCAGGTGATCCAGTGCCCTCTTCTGGTCTCCATGGATGCCTGCATTCACATGTGCATACTTTCTCCATCCCTCCCATATACACATAGTTAAAAATAAAACCTTTAGCCGGGTAGTAGTAGCACATACCTTGAATTCCAGCACTCAAAAGGCAGAGGCAGAGGCAGAGGCAGAGAGGCAGAGAGGCAGAGAGGCAGAGAGGCAGAGAGGCAGAGAGGCAGAGAGGCAGAGAGGCAGAGAGGCAGAGAGGCAGAGAGGCAGAGAGGCAGAGAGGCAGAGAGGCAGAGAGGCAGAGAGGAGAGGCAGAGGCAGGCAGATCTCTGCGTTTTAGGCCAATCTGGTCCACAGACAGAATTCCAGGACAGCTAGGACTACATAGAGAAACCCTGTCTCAAAACAAACAAAAAGAAAAGAAATAAAAAAAAATAGTAGTGTGTGTTTTGGAAGTATTCATGTAATCTTCTGATGTAAGCTTTGCTTATTTATTTTGAGCCAGGGTCTCTCTGTGTATCTCTGGCTGGCCTGGAACTTGTTGTATAGTCCAGGTTGGCCTCACAGAGATCTGCCTGCTCTGCCTTATGAGTGCTGGAATTAAAGGCATCATGTCCAGCAGCCCAGACAAATCTTGTCATATAGCTCTATGGAGAAGCTACATGAGCTGGGTACACTATGAAATCTATATTGATTTTCTTTATTTCTTGACATCTCATTTTGACTGATTTATGTCAGTAATTCAGTATACGAGAGAGATTTTGATACAAGACAATAATGCTGATATCACAAGGCACTATTCTAACATGAAACATTACATATTGATACTTGGCACAGATGTGCACTTGAGAAATCCTTGTATTTTCTTTTCCTTTCTTTTTATCAAGAGGGGTCTCTCTGTGTAGCCCTGGTTGTCCTGGAACTTGCCTTATAGACCACGTTATCCTCAAACCCAGAGATCCTCCTGCCTCTGACTCCCAAGTGCTGGGATTAAAGATGTGCACCTCTATGCCTGGCATAATACAGCATTGTTAAAGTTCAATATTTTTATATTTCCTGAGTTTATCTGCACTAGAGTCACACTCAGGCTTTTGTGTCACGTTTAGTTGTGCTGTCCCTCAGACTCTTCTGGGCTGTTGACAGTTTCTGGGACTTCTCTTGTTCTCTTTCTTCTCTTGGTCTTTCTTTCCTTCTGGTTGTTGTTGACTTTGACAGTCAATGACTGCTTTGATGATCCTGATTCAGCCTTACATAATCAAGTATTTTGTGGAAAGCCTCTCTTGGACTTCGCTTGATGGTTTTTCGCACTATTGCATAGACTTGTAGAGTTTTGTAAAGACTGCAGCAGAAAAGTGAAATTCCCAATACATCCTATCACAGATACATACTAACATCACGTTTTATCACTTTTTATGTTAAGTGTGTTCACCTGGCTAAAGGAGTGTTTATCAGGTTTCTCCATATGAGGTTACCCCCACCCCCCAATACTGTACTGTTCGGAAGGATGTTACTATATGTACCCTGCACTTAAAGAGGAGAGATTTGTGCTCCACCCACTTGAGGGTAGAATTGCTACATAAATGGTGGCTTTTAATTTGTCCCTTCGAGTATCTGGAGAGTCTGGAATAGGCAGCAGAGAACCGCACGGTAACAGTTTACTGTTACATATAGAGAACATTGTAACAGAAAACCCCTTGTTTCTCTCTGTCTTTTAAACAGCCAATTAACTATTCATCCTTATCATCCCTGTGAAAGTTTACAGTTCCTCTTCTGCTACTTTTGATGTGCTATTTTTTGCTTTTAGAAACTCACAAACAACAAATTTCCCCTTTCAGTACTAAAATTAAACCTTAGTGTTTATTAAACCTTTGTACATCTCCGAACTCCATGTTGTCCTGCAGAACTCTAACTCATGTCAGTGGAGATGCTGCTATGGTCCTGTGATCTCAAAGACAGTGGGAGGCACTCCTGTTATATATGCATGTGTACACAAACATAGTGTATAGAGTTCACAGACTGCCTATACACCAAGGCACTAGTTAACGTGAACTTAGGTTCATAAAATTTCAGTGTGCTTGCTGAGCTCAGAAGTATGATTGCCTTCAGATATGGATGACTGATGTTCAGTTCTCAACCTTAAATCTCAAGTGTGTGTGTGTGTGTGTGTGTGTGTACGTACACGCACGCACGTGTCTATTGGTCTTTTTGAGACAAAGTCTGTTATAAAGCCCTGGCTGTCCTGGAACTCAATGTCTAGATCAGGAAGGCTTCAAACTCATGGAGATTCCCTTGCCTCTGCCTCCCCAGTGATGGGATCAAAGGTGGTGTTGCACCACCATACCTGACTTCAAATATATTTGTATAACTAACAAGATGATCGAAGTGGGATCATTCCTTCAACACTGTTGGCATCGTTACAAGTGCCCATCTGAGCCCTGTCTCTTAGGACTTCAGTGTGATGAACCGCTGCGTTTTGAAAAACTGCTTTGCCTTCACTTCCCCTTTCCCCTCCCTGCCGTCAAGTGTTTTCCTCTATAAAGCATAGATGATGGGAAAGGATGTTGATTGCTACGCCTCTGTGAACCAACACCTTCCCTTGATTTAGTCCTTCCACCCCACAGAGCTCTACTCTTTACTCTTCTGACACATCATACGTGGATTTTTGTAAAGTGTCCTATTTAGAAGAAAGAAGATTCGTAGGAAATGAACACACATACATACGTACTGCTGTCTTTTTTTTTTTTTTTTTTTTGAGTGCTGGCAAATCAACCAGTTCTCAGAAAGGACAGCAAAATGAGAGAATTGTCCCCTCAAGTTAAAAAGTTGGAGAGCAGTAAATGCCAACGTACTTTTGAACTATCTATAAATCTGAACCAAGGACTTTTTAAAGTTTGTTTTCTGAGAAATGTCTCCTACTGTTGTCTGAGGCTGGCCTGGAATTGATGGCAATCCTCCTGCCTCAGCCTCTCAAGTGCTGGGATCATAGTGGTGGGCCACCTCATCTGGAGTGAAAAACCGAAGGGCAGGGAGTGGGGGGAAACTCCATAAATAACTCAATGAAGTGAATTCTCACTGACAGTTCTCACGACTGTCATCCTTGAGTCTAGATAAAAAGTTCCAGGTCCTTCCGTGTCAGGCAAATCTGGAAGTTGGGCTTGCGCACACCACTCCGTTCTCCTTGCGACAGCGCCCTCATCCCCAGTGTTTCTCAAGTAGACGTCCCGAGACCGTCGCTGAGGCACTGTTTCCACGCGATCAGGGTTCCTCAGGCTTGACATTCAAAAGTGGGTTGAGGGTGCGGAACCCGCGGCGCTCCGAGCGTGCTTTAAGGCGACCGCCAGCCAGCGCCGCTGTAACCCCGCTCCCCGGCTGCCCGCGGCTCCCGCCCTGCATCTGCGCCGACGCGACCGAGCGATCCCGGGGCCTCCCCGCGCCGGGAATCTCCCGCCAGCCGCGCGGGTCCCCACGGCAGCAGCACGTGGAGCGACCGCGGAGCCTGAGCGACAGCTGCAGCCCGCGCGGCCCGTGGCGACATGGAAGGTGAGCTCGGCGCGGCTGCCCTGGGGGCTTTGAGCAGCCGGAGCGGTGCGCTCGCTCCGAGGCTCGGCTTCCTTCTGAATCTCGGTTTTGCTTCTATTTATTTCTTTTAATTTAAATGCGTGTCCGTTCTCAGACACCCCTCCCCCAACTTGGGAAAGTGCGAAGTTCTCTTCAGTTCTATTTCTTGGGGGCTGTGAGACGGGACATATGTATGGATCACCTTAAATCTGCAAAGGAAGAACAGACTTGGGATGTCCCTGAGTTTGGCACCAAGCCTGGGATGGAATAATCTTTTTTCCCCCGGGGGAGGGGAGGGACGCTCCACAGCCTCAGTATCCATAGGAATTAGGGTAATCTGAGTTACTTGCGGCTACTTTTCTGTAATGTGACTTTTCTGTGAATTCTGTCTTAGGGGCTAAGGGCACATTTGAAAATGATTAGCAATTGTAGTTAGTTACCTTAGAAATCAAGCTTCTATATGAACTTAAAAAAAAAAAAAAAAAAAACCCGAAACAAAAATAAGGCTCACGTTAAGGATTTCATTTGAATTCATTTCGGAAGTTACAGCTTTGCTTCTCAGAAGCTTCGCAGTGTGAACTTCCTTAAGATAAGTGCAATTTCACATTTTCAACCAGTGTTTCTAAAACTCTGAAGATGGAAGATGTGGCTCAACTTTGGGGGAGGAGAGGTGGCCTTGAGAAAATCAGAAGTTGAGCGTTGCATTCGTTTAAAAGAGAAAGAGATACTAACACTTACCTAATTAAAGTGTTGGTCTGATAAATATGAATATCACAGTTATTTTCTTCATGATGGTTGAAGGATCTCTTTTAAAAACACGAACCTTGATCTTTTGGCATCTTTATTTAGTTCTAGTGTATGTGAAGCTATAACTAGTTTGGAACAGAGTTAAATATGATAAAGCTTTTGTTTTATAATGCAATTTAGTGGAACACTGCCCCAAATTCTCAGCTTGTGCGTGATATGCTTGCTAGACGGCCTTTTCTCCTTCTCCTTCTCCTTCTCCTTCTCCTTCTCCTTCTCCTTCTCCTTCTCCTCCTTCTCCTTCTTCTTCTCCTTCTCCTCTTCTTCCTGCTTTGACTAATGTAAACATTTTTTCTTTCAGTAAAATGGCAAGTGGTAATGCAATGAACAGAAACTTTTAAATGTCTACTGTTAAATGATGCTTCAAACATTTTCTCTTGTGAAAAAAAAAATCTGTATGCTCCTAATGTTTTTAATGGTCAAAGTTAAAAAAAAAAACTTCAAAGTATTTGACATTTAAATAATGATCTATGAAGTGTAATATTTACATGTAAAAGTTTTCTCATCCAAGAACAGACAGGGGAAAAAGTTGGCATGGTGTATACTATGGGAATTTTTATTTTAAAACAAAACTCTCATGCTTTAATTATAACTAATCTTTTTTCCTGAAGTTGCTGGTCAGTTCTCTGATATCATATCCTAGTTTGAACCATGTCATTTATTAAGAAACCCACAACTGGAGTATTTCTGTGTAAATGCTATTAGCTAATTAGTTATTCAAGAGGCAATACAGACACTAAACTGAATAACATATTTTAGGACATGAGTCTCCTTACCAGGCTCTTCAGTAGGACCAATTAAGACTTCCTGAAGAAAAAAGTAATGAAAACTTGTATAATCCAGTATTTGTAGACTATACCTGGAAAAAGAATGTATAGAATATAGGTTAATGATTTAAAGAAGTTATACGTTTGGATGACTAGATTAAAATATACAAAGAGATAGATAGTATATAATATATTTAATTACACAAATTCAGTCTTTAAATAAGAATAAACTAGAAAAGATTACTATGTGAGTCTGGTCATTTTAACGGTAGGTCCCTGAGGTTAGAATAGTTGATATAGTAAAATAACTAAAAATAATCTAGACTAATTAGACTAATCTGGCTAATTTTGATTGTTTATTGAGACAATGCAGGGTTAGCCTTGAACCCACTATAGCCTAGGCTAGCCTTGAGCTCCTGGCAATCCTCCTGCTTTAGCTTCCTGAGTGATAAAGATTACAGGACACACAGCATCTTGTTGACTCATGTTTTTGATATTTAAAATAACTTTGTACTATTTTGATATTTGGTGTTACAGAGACTTGACCTGTATCATGGCGCTCCATCTTACTGATATAACAATGTATGTCATAAAAATGTATGACATAAAATGCTTTATATATTTTATAATGTAAAATACCTTTATTTCTGCCTAATTTCATGGTCAAAGTAATATACCACAATTGTTGTGAATTGTAAGAGCACACTGTCATTCCTTCAGTGGATAACGTCACCCTTTCATCCATTTATCTTTGCAATCATCAAGAGATTTTTTTTTTTGGGAAACTTTCTCTGTGTGAAGATGTCAGATGAAATAAGCCTTTAAAATATAGATCTTAGCCAGGCAGTGGTGGCACACGCCTTTGATCCCAGCACTTGGGAGGCAGAGGCAGGTGGATTTCTGAGTTCGAGGCCAGCCTGGTCTACAGAGTGAGTTCCAGGACAGCCTGGGCTACAAAGAGAAACTCTGTCTCGAATAACCAAAAAAAAAAAAAAAAAAAAAAAAAAAAAAAGAAAGAAAGAAAGAAAGAAAGAACAAAAAAATATAGATCCTAGACACTATCTTTTTAAAAAGACCATATCTTCATTAAAAAGTAATCCTTCATGTAAAACTGAAGAGTTAGTCTACCAAATTAAAACTGATAACATTTATCTCCCCACAGTCAGGGATTTGAGGTATGTGTACTCAAGGCTAGGGGCCACCAATGCTGTATGGCTCGGTGACATGTGACCACCAGTGCTGCATGGCTCTGTGACATGTGACCACCAGTGCTGCATGGCCCTGTGACACATGTCCATACTGCAGCAAACTCTTTTATCTGGAGTGGCTCAGAGAGTAGGCAATTCACAAGGATGACTTCCTGGTGGGTTTCTCACTATCATAAAGTCTTTACATTAACCATATGGAAAGATCTTTTAAGGTGTATCTTTTTAGATAAATTATTTATTGTATTTCATCTGTATGCATATTTTCCCTGCATGTATGTATATGTACCACATGTATATATGTATATGTACCACATACATACACGGTGCCCACAATGCTCACGGAGGTCAGAAGAGGGTGTAGGGTCCTGTGGAACTGGAGTTACAGGTGGTTGTGCACCACCAAGAGAGTACTTGGAACAGAACCAGGGTTCCCTGCAATGACAGCTTGGGTTCTTAACTGCTGAGACATCTCTCCTGTCCCAAATGTATGTATATTTTATAAAGCTTCCTGCTTTATAAACAAGGTGCATAAGAGAGAATGATCTCAGTGCCTCTGGGTCATCCTATAGACGACTGGGTATCTGTTCTCTTTCATTCACATGGGAGATTTTCAACAGCACAGAAATGGATGCCTCTGCATGAAATAGTCCCTCATTATACTATCTTCTCCTAGATGCTAGCTTCTGTTGCTTTGTTCAGCTCATGGAATTCATGGTAGTCATCTGTCATGGGCTTCTGGTAGAATGTAATGTTTAAAAAAATTCTGTTTGTACTTTCTATAACTTAATAGTGAGTTTCACACTTCCACGACTTTCCTAACACACCTTGCCCCACCCTTACCTCTTCAAACACCATCCCCAAGGACACTACTGCTAACCTTTGAGGATGCCTCCCTACTGCCTCCTGTTTCTCACCCCTAACCAGTGCCACACTCCCCTCCACTTTTGCCAAAGCCGCCTCCTTTCTGTAGGTACTTCTACTGTGGTATATGAAAATTGTGGATTGCTTTATCCTTCTTATGGACTTTATGTTTTGTTGTTGTTGAAAGAGAGTCTCATGGTGTAACTTAAACTAGCCTCAAATACGTGATCCTCCTGCTTCAGCCTCTTGGGTTCTGGGATTGCAGGTGGCTACCACACTCAGTGAGTGACTATTTTTAATTACTTGTTTATTTTTGTGCTTGTGTGAATGTTCTGTGCCTGCGTGTGGACCTGTGTGTGCATGTATATGGAGACAGAGGCTGGTGGCAGGTGTTCTCCCCTGTGACTCTCCACCTTATTTTTGGAGCAGGGTGCTCTCACTGGATCTGAAGCAAACACTCATTCAGCTGGAGTAGCTGGTCAGGAAGTCCTGAGAATTCTCTGTCTTTGCTTCCACACGGCTGGGATTGCTGGCACACACTGCTACACATGGTTGTTTATGTGTGTGCTGGGGACCCAAGTTCCGGTCCTCTTGCTCTCTTCCCATCCCTTAAGTTTTACTTTTGTCTGCCCAGTGCCTGGTTTGTAGAAGTCTTTCTGAGTTTATTGCATTAAGCGAGGAAAGCAGTGCTAAAAATAGCTTTTTATTATGTTTATCTAAAATTTCTATTACATTTAGCTGTGTGTGGGGAGGGGGTGCACATGTGCCCAGCACACATGTAAAGGTCAGAGTGTGGGAGTTGGTTCTCTGCTCCAACCATGTAGCAGTGAGCTCTGTGGCCATTATGGCTGACTTACATTAAGCCCTTGGTTCCCAGAGCTATGTAACTTCCTTTGTCACACATAGCTTCCTAACTCCATCTTGGCACTGTGGGTGTTAGGCTCCAGCAGTCAAACTTTGAGAAGCACATTGACTAATAGTTTGCAAGAAGCATTTGTCTAAATCAGTTATGTGCAGTAGAATCAAGGGAGCCAGGAGGGAGAAACTCTTCACAACCCAAGCAAGCCTGCATTTCTTAAGCTTTGTGCACTTAAAGCCCCTTTTCATCTGGTAAATTATATGTATAGATAATTATATAAAATAGGTGTACAAATCAGACACCGGATGGTAATACATCACAAATAAATTTATTTTAAAATAACTATACATATAATTTTATCATTTATTAAGACAATGTTAAAAAATTTTATATTAATGAAATGAATGCAATTATTTTTATAGAAGATTTAAATCTTGGTCAAGTATTTAATGGCAGGACAGAGTATTGTCAATGTTTTCCAGACTTGCTTGATTTTTTTTTTATAGTTGTTAATACTGAAAACAGTGCTTCATATAAACACATAGAACAAAATGGCCAATGTGTGTTTAGGGCCATTTTGGAAATTATTATCTAATCTCAAGCCAAAATTCGCTTAATAGTTGAATTCAGTAACTCAAACAGCAACTTTAACTTATTTTTATTTTTTATTATATGGGTGTGTATATGTATAGGTGAGTGCAGTGCTTGTGGAGACCAGTAGAGGGCAGCAGAGCCACTGGAGCTGGAGTGACCGGAGGTTGTAAATCACCTATGTGGGTGCTGAGAACCGATGGGATTGTGTACTCTGTGAAAGTGCTCTTAATTGCTGAACCAGCCAACCCTCCAATAGCAGTTTAAAAAGCTGTCTATTCTAATCCAATCCAATTCAAAGATACACCGACTTACCACTTACACGCTGAGGAGTGATGGCTGGCAAATATTAACAGTCTTTATTTTCCTTAATTAAACCATTATAGTCCCATAAAAGGAGAAAACTGTACATAGTTTTAAAAAGCAGAAGCACTTGGGAGGCAGAGGCAGGTGGATCTTTGTGAGGCCAGCCTGGTCTAAAGAGTGAGTTCCAGGAAGAGGGTTTCTTGTCCTAGAATCCTCCCCCAAATGAAACAAAACAAACCCCACCTTGCTGCTGCAGTTCATGGTATTCAATAGACTCTGGTTTGCCCCAGGGCATTTCAGACAATGTTGACCGGCCTTTGTGGCTTGGTGGCATACACAGTGCCATGCATGTTTAGAACCAAGGCTACCTTGAGGTTGCATGATGGGACACGGCTGAGTCCTGCCACAAACCCCAAGGATTCATTACAGTTCCATTGTGACTTCATTTGTGGTCATTACATTCAGAACTATTTTGTGTTGCCAAGTTAGGGATCCCCCACCCTGAGTTCTGTGGCCTACAGCTTAAGGACACATGGTGTGAAGTGGCTCTTGCTTTGTGAGTCTTTGCATCAGGACAGGCGTGCTTCATACAGTCCTAACAAACACACATCTGCATGCCACTATTTATTTATGTGTGCGAGTGTTTTCCCTGCATGTATGTCTGCACCACATGTATGACTGGTGCTTGCAAAGGCCAGAAGAGAGTATCAGATGCCCTGGAACTGGAGTTATAGATGGCTGTGAGCCACTCTGATAATGATGGGAATTGAACCCAGGTCCTCTGGAAGAAAAGCCAGGGCTCTTGACTTCTCTCTCCAGCACCTTCCCTCCTCCTCCTCCTCCTCTCTCTCCTCCCTCCCTTTTTCTCCCTTTCTTTGAGATAGGGTCTCACGTCTGCTATGCTAGCCTCGAACTGTCTGTGTAACTGAAGATGGCCTTGAACTTTGGATCCTACTGACTTGTCAATGGTTTTCCCCGGAAATTACAAGTATGCATGTCAGGTTTATTTGGTCCTGGGACAGAATCCAGGGCTTCATGCATCTTAGGCAAACACTCTGCCAACCAGCTCCATCTTCAGGCTGTTAGCTATTATTAAAATAATGTCTCTGAATAAATGAGAATGTATCTGTGAGTAGTTGAGGGGATTAGGATAATATTTTAGCATTTTCATACATTCTAGAGATGAAGTCAGGAAGCTGATAAGAATTCAATATATATTGAAAAAAATCAACCCTTCGAGGCTGGGGAGATGGCTCATTGGTTAAGAGTGCTTTTTGTTCCTGAGGGGACCAGAGTTCCATTCCCAGCACTCACAGACACCTCTAGTCAAGCTCCAGGGCTCCAACACCAACTTCTGGGCCCCACTGGCACCTACATGCATGTGCACTCAAGTGCACGGGCACACATAAAAATAATAAGAAAATAAATCTTAAAAAAATGAATCTTTGCATTTGAAAATCTAGCCAGTTGCTTTGACTCTTTGTAAATTATGATACATATAAAACATAAGACATGATAATTTGTTAAGTGTTATGATTTATAGATGTGATGATTTAAGTGGAATAAGTCTTACTTCTCAGATTTGAATTAAAAGGGCTAGGAGCCCAGAATACACAATCAAGAACACAGTTTCTGAGTATGCCAAGCTAACAGTATGGTATGTACAGCTCTCGGGAAGGAATTTGTATTTCTCAAAGGACTTCACAAATGGCTGTTACAAACACCTGTGACCTGGTGTGTTCTGGTTACCTCTAAATAAAACAGCTATACAATTGACATATGATAGATGTATAAGGAATAAAATTGGACAAATAATAGCTGATATATAATTCATAAAATTCTTATAGTTTGTTGTGCTTGTTTTGCTTCGAGACAAATTCTCATAAAGTCCAGGCTGCTTTAAATTGTGGCTAGTTGGTCTTAAACTCCTTGTCTTTCTGCTTCTGCCCCAAACTGAAGGAATTACAGGTGTGTGCTGCCATACCTGCCTTTAGATTTTTATGAGGCTTCAGATCCCCTGAAATTAGAGTTATGAATGTAGGCGCTGAGAACCAAAGACAGATCCACTGGAAAAGCAGCAGAAGCTGTTAACTGCTCCCCAGCCCTTCGTCTTCTGACAAGGCTCTCATTGTGTAGTTCAGGCTGGCTTGATTCGATCCTCCTGTCCCTTCTTACAAGTGCTGGGATTATAGGCATGTGCCCAAGGACCTACGGATTGTATACTGCTTAGTTCACCAAGAATTAGCATTAGAGGCAAAAATGAGACACAACTTGTGTTTACTTTTCAATACAGAGGCTGATGAAGCCCAGATGTGAATGCATTGTCCAGATTAGAGAGGGGAGCAGGAGATCCCCATTAGACCCGGTTTCTCTCTGCCAGAGTTCACCACCCCTGGTGGCCCCTGGGACCCTGGAGGTCCATTTTGAACAGTACTGCTTCAGAATGTTACAAGCTTTTCCCTCCTACTGGTAACCTTGTATCTAGACTTAGCACCCTTAATCTATTTTGAGGATGGCTGCCAGAACGATGGACCCACAACAGAAGGTTCTCCTACCCAGAACACTTTACAATGTAGCTTCCCTGTGTCTTTCCAGGGGTGTTTTCGGTTATCTAATATTGCCCTTCTGCACCGCTGGTGTTCCCAGATCACACTTTTTTTTTTTTTTTTTTTTAAACTGACTACTTTTCTAATGTTTTTCTTCCAACTCAGCAAGTCCAAAAATGAACGCATGCCCCCACACCCATCTCTTTCACACCCAGACCAACTTTCCTTGTTTTCCCAAGGCTGTTAACACGCTCTCTGGTGCAGGCCCTCATCCATTCATCAGGGTTCCTCTCCAGTGTGTTCTCTCTGTGAAGAAGCCACTGCTCATTCCAGGATTCGCTTCCTTAGGTCAAAGTCTAATCACCTCTAGATTCTCACCCATTTTATGTTTAAGAATAAAGTGGTTTTGCATGGTTAGGGTACACTCTGATTTGTCTAGGATTGTAAGTGTCATGTTTATTGGGAGAGGATGCTTCTTGTGTTCAGCTCACAACAAATACTTTTTACCATTTTCAGTGTCCCTGTATTCTTCTGTATGGAATTGTCCCTTATAGAAGCAATTCTACAGATATATCAGTTGTCTTAGCACTCTGGTTTCTAGAATAAGGGTGCTGGTGTACTTACACTTTGAAATACAGATCATGTATTAATTTATTATTAGCTTACATTAGTCTGGACTTTTTTTTTTTTTTTTAAAGGAAACTTATCTGTCAGTTTTTTTTGTCAATACTTAACTATGACAATAAAAAGGATATACAAATATTTTTCTGAAGGGGGCACTAGGTTTTGATAGTAATGATTGACCAAAATGGTGAAATAACTTTCAGACAAATGGTTTATTATATCATGAGAGACCATCCAGCCACAGTGTAAAGATAATGTATATGAAATCAGCGTACTTAAAAATAGACACAGAAGCCAGAGGGTGGCATATGCCTTGGCTTCCGGCACTTGGGAGGCAGAGGTGGATCTCTGAGTTCAAGGCCAGCCTGGTCTACAGAGTGAGTTTCAGGGCTACACAGAAGAATCCTGTCTCAAAAAAGCCAAAAAAAAAAAAAAAAAAAAAAAGCCCCAGACTCAGCCCTGCTGATGTTCTAGTGCTGGGTTAGTCCACACACCCTTTACAAGGACTCTGCAGAGCCTTGCCGATAGTCTGGGCTGTAGGCTGTCTTTAGTTATTCTTCTGTTGTTGCAATAAATACCATGACCAAGGCAACTTATAAAAGAGAGCAATTTATAGTTTCAGAGGGTTAGAGCCCATGATGGCTGAGAGGGGGACACCGGAGAGCAAGAGCTCACACCTTGGTCCCAGCCACAGGCGGAAAGAGAGGGCGCTAAGCGTGGCGGGGTCTTTTGAGATTCCAAAGCCCACCCCCAGTGACACATCTTTCACAACAGGGACACACCTCCTAATCCTTCTCAAACAGTTCTACAAGCTGGGGCCCAAGGGTTCAAATGTGAACCTATGGAGACCATTCTCGTCCAAAACTACCACATAGACCAAGAGCAGCCTCATCGAGTGTATCACTGGGAAGTGCTGTAAGTGCAGAATCGTGGACTAGACAGACTGAGTCAGGACCTTCACCCAGATCCCTGGAAGACCCTGTGCACATGGAAATCCTGACATCATTGCTCTTGGTCCGACTAACATCAGCAAAACCTATCTGGAAGAGTAGTGAGTGCTCTTAACCGTCACATTTACTTATTTAGACAATTCTTACTAAGTAACTCTTGCTGTTCTGGAACTGTTTATGTAGACCAGGCTGGCCCTCTCTCATTTCTCCTGCTTCTGAGTCCTGAGACTTTGTGTATGCACCAACACATTTGGCTTAAATAATCATTTTAAAAGGTGCTCAGGGCGTGGTAGCTCATACCTGTACTCCAGTACTTGAGAATCTAAAGCAGGGGATTGCCATGAGTTCAAGGACAACTTAGTGGTCTATCTCACACTACTAACAAAAAGATGAATAATGGAAGCCTTTTTTGTTGTTGTTGAACCTAGTCGTCCTTCTCACATGCTAGGTAGGTAAATGTGCACTCCGCTTAATTTTTTTTTTTTTTGAGACAGGATCCTGCTAAGTTGCTCAGGCTGGACTTGAATTCATTCTGTCTCCTAGACAGGCCTTAGATTACCTCCTACAATTTTTACATACCAATATCACCACCCTGAGGACCAGCCTTCTGTACACAGACCCTTAGGAATCACGCATATGACATCTAGACCATTTCAATCTGTGAACCAATTCCTCATCATGAGAATTTTAAAGCTATTTAAAGCATTTGCTAGATGATTGGCAATCTCATACAATAAAGATTGTATAATAGAAACTTTGAGCTTCTAGATTTTTTTTTAATTACTCATTTTTATTTTATGTACATGAATGTTTTGTCCACATGTATGGAAGAGTGTGGAACAAAGAGACAAAAATCAGGAAAGAGACCAGGGTCTGACCTCAACAGATGAGACTGGTTTTTTAGCACACAGAGGAAGGGGCAGCCTCTCTCTCAGGAATGGAGGAATGAAAGGGAAAACTGGCCTGGGACCTTTCCTAGAGGTAGCTGAGGGCTTGGGAATGAGGAAGTTGTTGCAGCTATGGGGAGCTCCCTGCGGCTTGGAAGTCTCTCCTCTCTGGAATTGTCTGCTCAAGCAACACTGGCCATCTTGGAGTTCAGGCGATCACCCCAAACATTTCTGTTTGTGGTTGACTGATAACGGTTGAATAGGGCTAGCTGTAACCTCATAGGAATTCTGTTTTGCCGCGAGATGGTTGTATCACTCTGCATATGTGCCTGGTGCCCGCAGAGGCCAGAGGAGGGTGCTGGGTCCACTGGAACTAGGGTTAGAGACAGCTGTAGGCAGCCACCTGGGTGCTAGGAACTGAACCTGAGTCTTCTGCAAGGGTACCAAACAGCTGGGCCATCTCTCCGGCCCTGAAATTCTACTTAATGAATGTGGGAAGTTTCTCCTGGAATCACATTCCTGAGGTTCCAGATTTGAGGCTGTTTTGGTTCAATAGATTTGACATTTTATTGTTCCTATTGTTTTCAAGACAAGGTTTTTCTGTGTAGTCAACTTGACATTTTAAAAGTTACATTTTATTTATGTGTGTGTGCATGAGTGTGGAGGTTGGGGACAGTTTGTGGGACTTGGTTCTCTCCTTCCACCATGTGAGTCCACGATATGGGATCAAACTCAGATCACTGGGCTTGGCAGTAAGACACCCTTACCTGCTGGGCTATCTTATCAACCCCTCAATAAGATTTTAAATTAACATACAATAAAGTGTACAAACACACATTATAGATATACACATACACATATATACATAATGCATGCATAGATACAAACACATATACACATATATGCATGCATGGATACATACATGCACACACACACATGCACACACACACACACACACACATACACACATCCTTCTAGATCAGAAGATGGGCCAGGTGCATGCCTTTAATCCAGCACTCGAGAGGCAGTGACAGACAGATCTTTGAGTTTCAGGCCAGCCTGGACTACAGAGCAAGTGTCAGGACAGCCAAGGTTACACAGAGAGATACAAAACAAAACAAAAAGATGAGCCATTTATCACACCCCAAAACGTTTCCTTGTGCCGATACGCTCTCCCTTCATGCTCATTAAACACCATCTGGGATTCTACCATACAGATGAGTGTTACTTGTTTTTGGATTCCTTTGGAATAGACTCATGTAGTACATGCCTTTTTCTTTGTTCCTGGCTTCTTCTTCTCCACATATTTTGGAGATCCATATGTATTATATTTATAGTACTTCAATACCTTTTATTGAATAATATAAAATAGAAATAGAAATATGCAGCAATTTATTAATTGCTCTTTGTTGATGTATATTTGATATATGAGTGTGTACCTCCTTCTGGGTGGATAAACTCTTGACTCTTAGATACATTCCTAGACTAATATTTCTGGGTAATAAGTTGTGTGTTTGTTTAGCTTTGACACACTATCAAATGTTTCCAAAGATGTGGGAGCCATTCTCCCTCTCACTGTCAATGCCTGAGAGTCCCACCTGTCCCACTTCTCAGTAAAGCTCACTATTGTCAGTCAACTTTTTACATTTGAGACACTCCTGGTGTGTGTATTAGCAGCTCTTTGTAGCTTTCTTTTGCATTTTCCTTATGAGTAGGACTTTGAGTAATTTTAAAAATGTTTATTGGTCACTCAGATATCTTCTTTTCCTGAAATGTATTTGCTTCTGGCTTTTTATCTGTTTTTAAATTACACATATGTATGTATGCATGTATGTATGTATTATGTATATATGCATGTATTATGTATAGGGAGAGGGAGTGCATGGTGCATGCCATAGCATGTGTGTGGAGGTCAGAGGGCAACTTTCAGGAATCAGTTCTCTCCTTCCACCATGTGTGTCCCAGGGATCCAACTCTCGTCCTCAGACTTGGTGGCAAGTGCCCTTATCCACTGGCCAGTTCCCCAGCCCTCTAGATTTTTAACTCAACAAGATTGTGTAGGCTTCTCTCTCTCTCTCTCTCTCTCTCTCTCTCTCTCTCTCTTCTTTCTTTCTTCCCTCCCTCCATCCCTCCCTTCCTTCCTTCCTTTCTTTCTTTCTCTTTTTTTTGGATAAGGGCTTACATATCTTAGGCTGACTTTCAAATTGCTTATGTACCTTGAACTTTTGATCCTTCTTGCCTCCGTCTCCAAACGCTTGGGTTGTAGGTACATGCCACTACACCCTATTTATGGGGTGCTGGAGACTGAACCCAGGGCCTCGGGAGGGCTAGGCAAGCACTATACTAACTAATCTATATCTCTAGCCCAAGTCTGTGATGTTTTTTAATGTTTGGAAATGTGTAATTTGTCAGAGGTAAATAGCAAATATTTTCTTCTCTTCTATAACTAATATACTCATTTATTTGATGAGCAGAATTTCTTTTTCACTTAGTTTTTATTTATATGTTTAGTGGCAATACATAGCAGAACAAAATCAAATTGTTTAAAAAAACCACAATATTTTTTTTTACCAAAACTTACAACATAATTCATATCTCACAACTTTATTATTTGTTTTAAATAAAATCTTACTGTGTAGCTCTAGACAGCCTGGAACTCTCCGTGTAGGCTAGGCTGTCCTCGAACTTATAGAGATCTATCTGTCTTTGCCTCCTGAGTATTGAGATTACAGGCATCCACCACCACACCCAGCCTAATCTCATGTATTTATACAGGAAAGGTTTCAGCATGCAAGAACCTTAGAATTCTAATGGAGTACAATAGGTTAAAGGTATGTCCATCATTTCCTGTACAAATATTTAATGAAAATGGTAGTGTTGAATGGAGCACTGTCTCAAAGACGGTGTAGCTTTCTTTTTTTTTTATTTTTAAAGATTTATTTATCATACATATGAGTACAATAGAGCTGTCTTCAGACACAGCAGAAGAGGGCATCAGATCCCATTACAGATGGTTGTGAGCCACCATGTGGTTGCTGGGAATTGAACTCAGGACCTCTGGAAGAGCAGCCAGTGCTCCCAACCGCCTAGCCATTTCTCCAGCCCAACAGTGCAGCTTTTCGTTGAGTTTTTTTTGAGAGCAGATCTCATTGGTTTCTCCCAGGCTGACCTTGAACTAGCAATGCAGTTGAGGATGACTGTGAACTGTTGATTCTTCTGACCTTACCTCCCAAATGCTAGGCTTACAGGCATCTGCTACCGTGCTCAGCTGTATATACTTTAAATTATGCTGCTACGATGAAACTAGGCATTTTACAGTTATAACATAAAAGTCTCAATTTGAACACAGTGGGCTCAGACATTTAAGCCAGGACATTTTCCTTTAATTAGCATGACATGAAATACCCATTCTTCCTATTTTTCATAGTTTTTTTCATATTCATTTGGTGGCATGTGACATCCAAGAAATCAGTAAGAAAAATGGTAAGATAGAAATACATATACATTCAGCTTGTTATTTTAGTAATAATTGTCTGCAGTTCTTCTGGGGCCCATAGTGTGTAATCCCCATTAGATCCTTAATTTAGGGGAAAATTGAATACTTTATATAAAAGGGCAGGGTAAGAGGAGCAGCTACCATGGCTATATTCGATCTGTTTTTCTTAAAGAAGACTTGATATTCCTTAATCATTTGCCCTCAGTCCTGGGAATCAGGGAAGGAAGAATTTCATGGTCAGAAGGATCCTCTAGCTTTAAGTTGTGTTCTTCTCCTTCCTCCTCCTGCCTCAATTTGCAATAACGTGCCCTTAGCTAACTGAGATGGTTGAAGGCAGTAGGACCTGGAGGTCACTGCTCAGTGTAGCCTTTGAAGGTTGTAATCCATACAGGGAACATTTAAAAGCATGAATTAAGGTCCCCAAACAACAGTGGCACTCACTCTGTAGACAGGCTGGCCTTGAACTCCAAGATTCACCTGTCCCTGCCTCCCAAATGCAGGAGATTAGTGGTGTGCACTACCATGCCTGGCTCCTGTATCTGAATCTTGTCTGTAAAATGGGACAATTGTAAATGTCATTGCACTCATGCCTTAGCAGTGGCATTCAATGAGAAGAAACCTCACTGTCTGACAGCTCAGTGCTTGAGGCCACTTTTCTTTTTTTTTTCTTTCTTTCTTTTTTTTTTTGGTAGGATGAGGTGCCAACAAAAATGGTTTCCTAAGAAAGCACTCCTTGTGATCAAGGAACTGAGAGGTGGCATCTGAATAATGGCTTATCCTGCATGAACCTCTAAACTGAACCAGGACCTTAAGACCTTAGGTGGACATTTCAGGAAATCTGTTTAGATGTTTTTAAGGAAGGACACTAAAAAACAAAACAAAACACCAAAGATCTCAGTATTGTTGGAAAGATCTAAGCAGAGACTGTAGAGTAAGAGAGTGTTCAAGGACGTGCAAGCACCAGGTGACATATTGGGAATGCTGGTGGTGGTGGCTCTGAGGCCTGACAGAGGGCTTTACAGAAATGCAAGCCGCCAAATTTACAGCCCAAATTATTAATTAAATTTCCAAAGATTTATCCAGAAAGCAAAAGTGGACATTTTAGATAAGAGAAACTAATATTTTAAAAAGAGGCTGGGCATAAGAGGATCGGTTTACTGTCGTGAGGACAAATGAAGCTGGCATTGAGGTGGCGCCTGTGGGGTTGAGGGCTGAGTGTGGCTCGCACAGAGTGGTTCAGGACAAGCTCTATCTGGTTGGCAGTTCTGTTCTTAGCATCCACATCTTGTACTAAGTAAACCAGTGAGTGGAAATCTGATCTCTGAAGAGCAGAATTCTGTTAGCAAGTGTTTCTAAGTGAGTGATAATTATTTAATACTACTAGACACAAAGGTAAGTGTACAGCCATCGGAGTAAACTCTGCTCACCCATTTTGTTGTAAATGCGGGTGTTTGACTTTGTAGTAAGTGAAGACTTCAAAGCTCAGATCTAAATTATGATATTCTAGCCAGACTACTGTCATTTCTAGGTTTAAATTTTATTTGTAATCCATCACAGTCATAACATAAATACAGAAAATGTTGGCATCTTGAAAATTCTTTAAAAAAATGAAAAGTTTTATGTATCATCTTTGGCAGTGAAAAGACAATCGAATGGGGTAAAAAAAAAAAAAATGAAGCTGAAATCTTTGGGCCTGGGTATACAGCTCAGGTGTAGAGAATTCACTTAGTGTATGTGAGGCACTGGGTTCAATCCCCAGTCTTGCCAAATAAGATAGAAGGGGGAAAGCATTATGAAATTGCCGTCTCTCATAATGCAATGGAGGCCTGTCTTCACTATTCATAGAGAGAAACAACTGGGATTGCTGATGTGCCATAAATCACTAATAAGAGTAAACCGCCGTGGGAAGCAAGAAAAGAAATATCCTTTAGTGCTGTTACCCACTGGATTCATCAACGGTCTCAGTAACAGACTAGTACTGACCTCTATAGAATTTGCTCTTCAGGAGGCAAATGTTAAGAATTACAGTCGGGATTGGAGATGGCTCAGTGGCTAAGAGTTCATACTGCTCTGCCAAAGGACCAGAGTTCGGTTCCCAGCACCTACGGAATGGCTCACATCCTCCTAGAACCCCAACTCCAGGGGATCCAGTACCTTTTTCTGGACTCTTTTGGGCATCTCTGTTTACTAACTGGAAAACCATCTCTGTGGCTTGGTATAGACTGTTTGAATGTCTCTGAAGTTACTAGTGCTAAGGCAGTGCCAAACCTCCCTTTTCTCTTCTGACCTGCACCCAATTATCTTCGCTGCTGTTTACAGTACACACAAGGTATCTAAAAAGTATTGAAACCAATTAAAATGTCGTTGCCAGGGAGCTTAAAAGACCACCAAACCAAACGCAAAGTGACTTTGTTGTATATAACTAAAGATGTTGCCACAGGACCGTTGCTGTGAGGCCTTTGAACTGTCTCTCCTTTGTTTTCTTTTAAGAATCCTCTCAGCATATAGTTGAAAGTTTCACAACCTGCTCGCCCCCCCCCCAAGCCTGCTTTTCCCCCTCACAGCCTGCTTCTCCCATAGCCTGCTCCCCCCCCCACGGCCTGCTCCCCCCCCACGGCCTGCTCCCTCCCCCACGGCCTGCTCCTCCCCCCCCCACGGCCTGCTCCCTACACCCACAGCCTGCTCCCTACACCCACAGCCTGCTCCCTCCCCCCACCCCCTTTTACAATTAAAGAAAAAACACTATCAAGCTCACAGAAAAGTTGCAGCACAGTGCAAAATAAGCTTTTTTTTTTTTTTTTTTTTCCGGAAAATTTGAGCATGAGTTGCTGAGTTGATCCGTATCACTCTGAGCTCTTTAAAGTGTGTGTCCTATCTCAGACAGAACCACAGTACAGCCAACGAAACCAGGAAATGAACACTGGTAAATTACTACCAATTTATCCTCTGCCCCATCAGTGTTCTGATTGTGTCTGTAATACTCTTTCCCACAAGAGGATTTAGTATAGAGCACGTCGCCAGTTGCCACGTGCAGTCCCTCAAGCTATCACGACGTTGGCACTTTCAGGATCGTGAGCTGGTCATCCCTTATGACTGCTGCTCTGTAAGTATTAGGGTGTCCACCAGAGATGATGATACACGGCTTCACGTGTGGCTTCATGTGTGGCTTCAGTGACACAAAGTCACTTCGTGTCAACCAGACTTTGTCACTATATAACTATTCTTTCACATCTAGAATTTTTAAGTCTTGAAAAGAAGTACTTTGGGGGCCTGGAGAGATGGCTTAGCTGTTAAGAGGACTTGCTGCTCTTCCAGAGGTCCTGAGTTCAGTTCTTAGCACACGTTAGGTGGCTTCTCACCACCTATAACTCCAGCTTCGAGAGATCAGACACCCTCTTCTGGTCACCTCTGGCACCCTGGAACACATACAGGGAATTGCACTAACTCAGACACATACACATAAATTGAACTAATTCGTAAGTATTTTGAAACTATATAAATAGCCTATTTATCATCAGACTTTCTTTTTTAACTAATTAAACAATGTGTTTATTTTATTTTGTTTTATTTTATGTGCATGAGTGTTTTGCCTGCATGCATATATGTGCACCATGGCATGCCTGGTCTTCAAAGGGTTCAAAGGAAGGCGTTGAACCCCATTGACCTGAAGTTACAGATGGGGAGTGAGCCGCTAGGAACTGAACCAGGTCCTCTGCCAGAGCAGCAAGTGTTCTCCAGCCCCTTTATCCGATTTCCAATAGGTTATGGTTCAGTACTGTTTGTCTCAGTGCTCACTAGTGCCAGTTGTGTAGAGGAAACTCTTTAGTGATGACTTCTCTGTCTGAAGACATTCTCTTCCTTCAGGATCTCTTCCTCAACTTCTGGTATAGGAAAATGTTTCCAACTCATCTTGTTCTTTCCCTGGTATCAGCTGTTCCTCCAGGGAGCCTGGTTCCTTTAAGAAGAGAATGATATTTGGATGTTCTGTCTAAGTCTGGGAGTTGTCTGTGCTT
Source organism: Mastomys natalensis (assembly GCA_021653895.1). Lineage (NCBI taxonomy): Eukaryota > Metazoa > Chordata > Mammalia > Rodentia > Muridae > Mastomys > Mastomys natalensis. Next base: position 178,843 of record JAJTUV010000964.1, read on the forward strand.
CTGTTCCCAGATGATATTAGCCAAGAGGGCTGTATTTATTTATGGGAACTCATGTATGTACATTTATGTGTGTGTTTTATATCCAGTAGGAGCCACAAATTTGTGTGTCTATGTCTTCAGTTCCAACACAACAGGCTTACATATTCAGTATTAATGCATTCCTTTTGAGGATAGACCGCAGGTCCTTCCGTATGTGAGCCAAGTGTTCTACCATTCAGAGCCAAGCCAGAGTTTCCATTAAATATTATTGAGACCTATTTTAAGGGTTTTGAAGGTTTGAGGGAAACATGTGTTTTGCGTTTCAGCCACCAAATCAAAGGCTATCTTGCTATATTTAACTAAAACATGTCCATTCTATAGGACAGTTGCTCATGAAACCTTTGAACTAGCTCTGTGTTCCCCTCCCCACCCCACTGAGAATCTTTAGTGTGCAGCAGGTGAATGACAGGTGCCAGAGATGACCTTGAACCCTTGATACCCCTCAACCCCAACCTGTGCCTCCCAAGGGCTTGGATTCTGATACCTCATGCCAAACTGCCAATTTTTAAAAAATTTTTCAAATTCATGTGTTTCTTATGCCTTCATATTTTGTTGCTTGCATGGAATGGCTGATATATTGAACTTTCTCAATTAGAATAGAATGTAAATAGAGTGGTTGTATCTTCCAAACCAGCCTGGAACATAACCTGATTACTGTCTATGCTCTGGCATATGAAATCAGTAGTATCCTGAGCAGTTTTACGTAAATCATTACCATGAAAGTAAAAGCAGATCTAAAAAATCTTCAGCTACACAGGAGAAACCAAACCATTATTTTCTAAGAAAATAAATTACAGATTCTGGACAATATGAAATTAAAAAAAAAAATCTATCACCTGAAGGCCTTACAAACAGCCTCTCTTATGGGTTTTGCCTTAACGGGCTCCATCTTAAACCTCAGAATGACTAAAGTATGAATCCAGAATCTACAGTCTTAGTTAAAACCACAATAATAACATCAACAATGGAAAATCATAAGCAATTAGAAATAATGAGAAGAGCTCTGATATGGAAAAAGCCAAAAGGGAAGTATGAATTGTCTGGTTGATTCTGGAAGACTGTGTGTACATGTGTGTGAGTGTGCATATTTATGTGTGTGCACACCTGTGTGTGCACGCGCGTGCACGCACGCATGCATGCATGCATGTGCATGATTGCACTCTATCCCATCTGAAACTGAACTATAAATTTTATGTTTCTTCAGGGTGACCAACTCATTCAGGTATTCTTGGAATTATAAAATCCCTATGGTGCCATTGGTCACTCTGGCTGCTGCTTATCCCAGGTGAAGAGGCAGAATTAGAACTTTAACCCAGATAAGTTAAGTATGTGTTTTATAAATGGAAAGCAACCACAATTAACCCCCCCCCTAATTCCTATATCATTTAGAGAACTGTAAGAGAATTTAGGATTTCTGCAACATATCATTTATAATATCAGGAATACAATCCAAAATTGTTGGGTCATATGAAGAAGCATGAAAATGTGATACTTCATTCAGAGAAGCAAAAACTAATCATGACTGGGCCCAGATGATACAGGAATATTGGGAAGATATTGGGGAGAATCTAATACAACTGTGAGTATGTTGAAAGATGTAAAGGAAAATATACAGACAATGAATTAACGTGGGAAATGTTGGCAAAGAAACTATAACAAAAATAAAATTCTAGAATTAAAATCTTCAGAAAACTCTTTGGATGGATTTAACAACAGGTTAAGGTTACAGAAGAGTGACTAGGGTCTGGTGGTGTGTGCCTGAAGTCCCAGCACAAAGAAGGCGGAGGCAGGAGGGTGATGAACTCAAGGCTCCTCTAAACTACAAAGCAAGTTTCAGGCCAACCTGGGCTACATAGTCACAGTCTGCAAACAATATGTATCATTCACTGTGAGCATGAGAGGTGAAATCACTAGGATGAGGAAGAGCACTCTCAAGGGAGGTGTGGGAAATATAGAAATATCTAATGCACTTGTAATTGAAGTCATAGAAGAAAAAACGGAGTGGGCAGAGGTATGCGGAGAACTACCTGCGAGAACATTTTGGTTTGTTAAAAGCCCTCACTTTATTGGAGAGTTCAAGTAAGAAAATGCAAATAAAAGTTCTGTCATGATCAACGGCTGTAAGTCAAGGTAAAGGGAGGAACATTCAAAGAAGTTCTGAAAAAAGAACATGCGATAGAGCAAGAGTATACCACCAACTCCTCACCAGAAACTGTAGAATCCAGAATTCAGTGCAATCTTTAAGGGAGGAAAAACCTGTCAAGCTAAGATTCCATTTTTGGTTTTGTTTTAGGTCTCACTGAGTAGTCCAGGCAGACCTGGAACTTACTATATACAACAAGCTTCTAACTCATGGCAATCCTCCTGCTTTGTCCTCCAAAGTACTGAGATGACAGGTGTGAGCTGCTGTGCCTGGCTCAATCCAGAAACATATATTCACAACAGAGTCTCACTGTGTTGACTTGACTGACCTGTAGCTCACAGTGTAGGCCAAGCAGGGCTTGAATTCAGAGTTTCCTATCTCTGCCTCCCAAGTGCTGGGATTAATACCTGGAAACAGTATTCTGTATCTAATAAGATTTCTTTTAAAAATGTTTTTATTATATTTTATGTGTATGGATGTTTTGCCTACATGTATGTGTGTGCACCACATATATACCTGGTGCATAAGGAGGCCACAAAAGGACGTTGGATGTCTTAGAACTGAAGTCATGGATGATTGTGAGCTGCCATGAGGGAGCTGGGAATTGAACCCAGGTCCTCTGGAAGAGCAGCCAGTGTTCTTAACCATGGAGCCACCTCTCCAGCCCCCCAAATAAAACTTAACCCCGAAAACAAAGTAAAGGTATATCCAAATAAATGAAAGTTATGAGAAACTGTTCCCATACTTACAGTAGTCGTACTACTAATTAGCTGAAGTTCCTTAAGCTGTAGGCAAATCTCTATTAGACAAGAACCAGACATTCATGAAAAAAGAAATAAAAAGCACCAGAAACGCTAACTATGTGAGTAAAGCCAAAGCAAATTTTCCTCTCGATTACTGTAAAATAAAATGTGACTATCCACAGCAAAAATTCATGGCAGTTGTCTTGTGAAGTTTGTGATATATTTAGATATGACACAAGACAACTAAAGTGTAAAGGTTGCAGAGTGGAAAAAAGGTTAAAATGGCTGCCAGCTGCTGTGAGCTGGTCTAATGTAGGAAGGAAGCCAACTGTGGAAACCTGAAGATGTGCGTTACAGCCTCTAGAACAGGCAGAAACAAACAGGCGAATAATAGTGTTTGGGGAATTTAAGAGTCTTCTTTGAGCAGTTTAGACAGCCAGCCAGCTAGAAGCACAGCCTCAGAAGGTGTAAATGGTACTGTCAATTGATCTCACTGACATTCATCAACCAGTACACCCAGCCATGGCACAATGTGTGCTTTTGCAACTTTGCTTAGCATGTTCTTCCCAAGAAAACAAACAGGTCTTCATAATTGTAAAAGTGTAGAAATTGGGGGTGGTTAATCCCAGCACTTTGTAGGCAGAGGCAGGCAGATTTCTGTGAGTTCAAGGCCAGCCTGGTCTACATGACACACTCTAGGCCAGCTAGTGTTATATTTTGAGACCCTGTTTCAAAAACAAAAGTAAGGGCGGTGGTGGCACACGCCTTTAATCCCAGCACTTGGGAGGCAGAGGCAGGCAGATCTTCGAGAGTTCGAGGCCAGCCTGGTCTACAGAGTGAGTTCCAGGCCAGCCTGGGCTACACAGAGAAACCTTGTCTCGAAACCCCCCCCCCCAAAAAAAAACCAAAAAAACAAAAAACAAAAGCAAGTTGGGTGGTAGCGGTCCATACTTTTAATCCCAGGGAGGTAGAAACATGTAGATCTCTGTGAGTTCAAGGTGATAGAGAGTTTCAAGACAGCCAGGGCTACACAGAGAAGCCCTGTCTGGAAAAACAAAACAAAAAAGCAAAAATAACAACAAAAACAAAAAACCCATCCGAAATAAATAAAGAAACAGACTGAAGTCATAGGCTTTAAAAAAAAAAAAAACTGTATAGAGTAGAATTAAAAATCTTTAAAATTTTTGTTTTGCATTTCTCATTTTGCAAAAAAGGAATCGAACCCTGGGCCATGCACATGGTCTGCCATGGAGATATATCTCTTGCCCAGAAATCAATAAATGTGAAAGAACAGACAGCTCACAGATTCTGCTAAATGTCTACAAATTAAACAAGTTTCAATAAAGTAACTAGTGGACTGAAGAAATCCCAAGGAGATTGTAAGTAAATTACAGTGAGGGTAAAGGGTCAGATTCATAAGCTGCATCAAGCACAGTCCTCAGGGGACAATGTATAGCCTACGTGTTCACAAGTACAACGTAGGAAGTAAAGCAGTGTACCATAGTTTTGCCTTAATAGACTAAAAAAGGAAGGCAAAGCAAACCCAAAGTAATCAATAGGGAGAAAGAATGAAGGGCAGAGAAAATTAACTGAATCAAAATTTGGTTATTTGAGGAGATGAGCCTCTTTAACAAGGAAAAGTGACTGTAGATGATCCAAATGGTAACTGAGAAAAGGGTACCCAACTGTAGCTCCTACAGGAGAAGAAAGAGATGACAGGGGTGGGGAGAGACCACAGAACCCTCGTGCCAAGAAATCAGACCATTTGAAAAAGACAGGCAAAATCTTCAAAAAGTAAGACTCACCAAAACCAATGGAATAAAAGTGTGAATTGGCCCGTATCTGTTTAAATACAAAGCTGGGACTTAATGTTCAGTCTAAGCAAGGTTACTATACATGCTGCCATAAACATTAGAGACAAAACACAGTCAGTTTGACATGACATTATAAAAAAAAAAAAAAAAAAAAAGAAAAAGAAAAAGAAAATAAGAGGAAATGCTACAAAAATGACCAAAAAAAAAGTCTAACGAAGAAATTTTATAAAGTATAGGCCTAAACCATCGAGACGTAGACTCACGCATCCTTATAGGCTGGTCCTCAGTACACACAATAGCAGTTAAAGTCATCACCAGGCAGGGACGTGTCCCAGGAGTGTCAGGAACATAATCTCAGGAATTCATCTCATCATGAAGTCAATGAAACTCATATGGGTGGGGGCGCAGAGCAATGGGCAGAACGCATATTTCACTGATGGCACAAACGCTTTTGAGCAAGTTCTGGCAGTTTCTATCAAAACTAAACAAATACCTACTCCATGACCCAGTAATTTGACACCTGGGTATTTATTTACTCAAGAGATCTGAAAGCCAATGACTCCTGGAAGGCTTTTACACGGATCACCATACAACAGTCTGCTCATGAGAAAAGCAAACACCTCCCAGCTGATGGACAGCCTCTGAAATACCTGCCCATCTCTCAAAACTGTCAAGGTCACCCAAACAAGGAAAGTCTGAGACACTAACTAACCAAGAGGAACCTAAGGTGGCACGGTAACTAAACTAAGGTCAGCCAGCATCGGATGGAGAGGAAGGAAATCTGGATTCTTATTATAAAGAATAAATATCCGCTCATGAGTTCTAACAGGTGTCCCACACTAACAATGAGATGTTGATAAAGAGTGGGGGGCCTCAGTATGGGGAGTGTGGGAGCCTTTTCAATTTGATTTCATAATTTTCCAATGAATTTAAAACTATCTTAAACCTAAGCTCATTGTTAAGAATTGTTAAAGATCTACTCATTTTACACATATGAGTGTTTTGCCTGTATGTATGTGTTTACATCACACATGTGCCTCCTGCCCTCAGAGCTTTGAAGAGAAGGCATCATATTCTCCGGAACTGGTGTTACAGGCAGTTGTCAGCTGCCATGTGGGTGCTGGGATCTGAACCCGGGTCCTCTGAAAGAGCAACAAATACTCTCAACTGCTGAGCAAACTCTCCAGCCTCAAGTCTACTTTTTTTTGGTTTTTTCGAGACAGGGTTTCTCTGTGTAGCCCAGGCTGTCCTGGATCTCACTCTGTAGACCAGGCTGGCCTCGAACTCAGAAATCCGCCTGCCTCTGCCTCCCAATCAAGTCTACTTTTTACAAAAAAATTAGTAGTTTTATTTAAAATAAGGAAACCTAGAAACAGCTGGGTATGGTGGTACACACCTTCAATTCCAGGAGGCAGAACTAGATGGGTTTCTATGAGTTCAAGGCTAGACGGGTGTATGTAGTGAGTTCCAAGCCAGTCAGGGTTACATAGTGAGACTTAATAAACAAACAAACAAACAAATAAACAAACAACAGCAAAATTAGTTTAAATATTCCTCAACAGGAGAGTAGCTAAGTGGCAGATTCATACAGTGGAATACCACCTTTAAAAAAAACTAATGAGATTCACTGCTGAATTCATGGATCCCAAAACATTAAGTTAAAAGAAGCCTTAGACAGAAGAATTTGCATCATCTATCTGTATAATTTCGTTTTCACAAAGTTTTAGAATAAGCTAAAGTCGCTATAGTGGAAGGGGTTGTCTCTGGAGCGCATGCGCGGGTGGTGTGTTTGTGTGGACTGACTGGGAAGTGATCGTGGGGACCCCGTTCTGGGGTGACAATCACATTCTGTCCTGTATACCTCTCTTCCCACTGCTCCCCTCCCCCCTCTCCTCTCCCCACCTGTTCCCTTCTTCCTTCCCATCCCTTCACCATGGAGTCTTATTATGTAGCCCAGGCTGCCTTCAAACCCACACTCCTCAGACTCCTGGATCCTGGGATTTACAGACACAAACACCTACATCTGGATATTGATAGGAATTTGCATTACACAGAGATACGCACTTATAAGAAGTCATTAAGTGGCATACTTAAAATATAGACAATTGTCTGCCTAAAAAAATGACAAACCTTACCTTCAAATATTATAAAAATACACAATTTAGTAATGTTTGTGATAACATGTCATAGGGGTGAAATATACTGATACCTTTTTTGGAAATGTATCTGAATTAATGGATGAATGGAGTGATGGACAGGGGATGAGATGTGAATCCAGATGTTGGTGAATGAGTGGTCACTATGGTCGCTGCCCTCTCTCCCTTGCTTCTTCCTTCCCTCCCTATCACCCTTCTGTTCTTTATAAACTACTTATTTTTAAGCATGTCCGTGTATAATCTTTCCTTCTCTTCCTTCCTCCTGGCTTCCCATCTGTCTCTTTCAGAGAGGCCATAGAGACTGCACAAATTCGAATGTTGGTCATTGGGGCTTGGTTTGACCTTTTTCAACTGAGTGGTTTTGGTGAAAATAAATTATGAATAGTATAGCTTGGATTAAAAGAACGTTGCTTCATTCTCAAGCGGGGATCAGCAAAATGGTATAAGTTTTTAAATAAGATCTCATGTAGTTGTGCCTGGTCTAGATCTTGATCTGTAGACCAGGCTGGCCTGTAGACCAGGCTGCCCTTAAACTCACTAAGATCTGCCTGCCATTGCCCCTAAGAGCTGGAATTAAAGGTGTGCACCATCATGCCCTGCTCTCCACCCCGTGACCCACTTTTTCTCTCTTAGTATAAGTGGGTCTGGAAGAAAGTTCTCCGAGTGCTGCTGCCTAGATAATTCCTTCTATTCTCCTTACAGCACCATTAGGGGGAGCAGGAGGAAGTGTGTTCTGCTCTGAAAGAGGAATTCTTCCGCTGAGCTTTACAGAACCGTCCTCATTAGATTCAGAAGACTCAGACCTGTGGGAATGTGTCCTGTGTAGCTAATACCCATAAACCTTTTTTATTTTTTTTTAGATATACAACCAAACACAGAGCTGAAAAGCACCGAGGAGCAGCCTCTGCCCACAGGTAATGCTGGTCTTTGCTGTTGAAGCAAGCTTTTAACCGAAAGCACTCAAGAAAGGAGAGTGTTCTTGTTATAGTAAAACTGCAATGGGAAAATTAATGCAGCTTCTTTGCTGATGTGTTACTTCCTCCTTAAACACCTTAAAGATACTTTAAGATACATCATAAAAATGCAGCGGGGGTGGGGGGTAGCTCCGTGAGTAAAGAAGAGCCTGAATTTGGACCCCCAACACTGTATTAAGCCATCTGTGGCCTCATGTACCTGTAACCCCAGCACTGAGGGACAGGGATAGGCGGATCTCAGCAAGCTCTAGGTCCAAGTGAAGAGCACTAAAGGAAGACATCCAAATTGATCTCTGGCCTCCACCCACAGCAGTAATATTCTCCTGGATCTTGTGAGATGTAGCAATGAAGAGAGAATTCCTGTCCAGTGGTTCTCAGCCTGTGTGTCTTGAGCCCTTTGGGGTTGAACGACCTTTTCACAGGGGTCTCATATCCTACAGATCAGATATTTTTACATCCTGATTCATAACAGTAGCAAGATTACAGTTATGAAGTAGTAATGAAATAATTTATGGTTGGGGGGGCCACCACAACATGAGGAACTGTATTAAAGGGTCGCGGCATCAGGGAGGTTGAGAGCCACTGCTGTAGACAGAGTGTGAGTTCATTATAACGTAGGTGAAAGAACTATTCACAAGGATGCAGGTTGGCAGAGGGATGCACCAGCCTCCCTCTAGTTCTAGACTTTGAGAGTTTCCATGTCTGCTCCTGCTGGGGTGAGTGAGGTGGGCGCTACTTGTCAGAGCGGGATGCTGACGCTGGGCGCTAGAGGAGGAACACTGGCTATCACTGTTGGCAACCATGAAATCAAACTCAATGCATGGTTTTACAAAACTCTTCAAGCTGACTGCATCCTTAAAACCTCCTTTGTCTTTTAGAAAGCCCAGAAGCTCTGAATGACTACAGTCTACCCAAACCGCATGAGATAGAAAATGTGGACAGCACAGAAGCCCCAGCCAATGAAGATGAAGATGCAGGAGGTAAACCATGCTGTACAGTTACAACCTCATGGTGACAGATACAGTTGTGGTTGATGTGAAATCAACTCAGATTCGTTTGTTTCATATATATTTGCGTTTAATGGTTTGTTACATGAGAACACGGGTTTTAGGGGGTGGGGGAGATGGCTCAGCAGTGAAGCACTCCTGCTGTTCTGCCAGAGGGTCCTAGGTTAGTTCCCACCATCCATATCAGGTGGCTTGCTACAACCAGTGATGCCAGGTGACCTTATGGTGTCTATGCGTACTTGTGCTTGCTTGGCATATACACACAGTCACACACACATGCATTACACCAATATTTTGAGAATTTAATATACTTATTCATTGTTCATATTATACTAACTTTACTATTTGTTGGCCAGATTTGGTGGTACATGTGTATGATCACAGCTCTTGTGGAGCTGAGATAGGAGGAGCATAACTTAAGGCAAAGCAATGTATTGAGACCCTGCCTCAAGCAAAGCAAAAATGAAATGTTTGTTTTTATCATTTTTCTTTCTTTTTTTTTAAACCATTTTTCTTCATTATAAAAATAACACACATCTATAGTTTGGAGTATTTTCCAGCAGCCAGTTCTTCAGATATAACTGACTGGCCAACAATCAATTATTTTTAAATTTGTTATTTATTATTATTGGGAGTCGAGGTGTCTATGAAGGTCAGGAGACACTTCGTGGGAGTCAGTTCGCTCACACAACTCAAACTCAGGGTGTCAGCCTCATGTTCCCATTTCCTGTATTCTTGATGCTCTGGCATTAGGGGTCTTACAGCCCCAGGGGGAGACTGCCCTTCTCGAAGCTACGCAACTCTGAGAGATTATATATAATGCTCTTGACTGGGAGTTTGCTTGTTTTTGTTTTATGGATTTTGTGTATGTGTGTGTATTCAAACTAACTAGTCCTGATTCTACACCAACAATTACATCCTTATTTCCAGCTCCTATACCAAGCCTTAAATCAACTTAAGGCCTCTTACTGGAAAACTTGGAAACCAGTCCTTTGCCCCCAAACCCAACAAGAGTATTCCAAGTAATCTCCCCTAAGTGTCTCGCTCTGCCTTGCCTTAGTCACAGAAACTCTAGTGAAGAGTTTTACACTCTGTCTTAACACCAATGGTGCATTCTTCATGACACCGTAATAAAGGAATCTTCTTCCTTCCAGTCCTCATTTTCATTTTCTCTGTACATTCTCACGGACATGCTTACCGCTGGCATTTACTGTGTCCTGGCAATGGGCATATTCAGCGGGTAGATATCCTGGCAATCATAAAGCCAGCCCTACAATGGCTTGTATGTGAGATATGGCTGCTGTTTTATCTGAAATGATGCCCTTGGCGTTTATGAGAGGAGTTAGGTAGGTGACTGCAAGTTAAACAGGGCTTATGGTGATTCATCTCCCATCTTCCAACTTGGTAGCTCCCTCAGGAATAATCTGTGATTGGGGGTCCTGCATCAGCCGGCTCATACCTGACTACTGGCAGCAGGAAGATTCAGTGCTAGAGGGCTTTGCTCAGGGTAGAGTGTGTACTTATCACATGCAGGGTCCTGGGTTCCATTCCCAGCTAGAAAGAAAAAGAGTTAAAATACCACTCCTGAGTTAAGCTCACAATCCATTCTAGTAAGGGTTCTTCAGGAGGTTGACAACACGGGCTTACAAAATAACGTCGCCCCGTCCATACTCGACCCCTGGCTTCATTTCTTGATTTTCCCCTCCCATCCCTGGACCCCCTTCTTGGTACCCCAAGTGTGTGTGCATGTATGCATGTGTGTGGAACTGTGCAGAAGTATGTGGGTGAATGGAGGTTAGCGGTTAATATTGAGCGTCTTTACTGACTGCTCTCTACTCTATATGTTGAAGCAGGCTCTCCCACTGAACCCAGAGCTTGCTGATTTGCTAGTCTCGCTAATCAGTTTGCTGGGGAGATCCCCTGTCTCTGCCCCCTGATGCGGGGGTTGCAGTTGGGCTATCACATCTGCCTGGCATTTACATGGCTGCTGGGGATTTGAACTCAGGTCCACTGCTTGTGTAGCAGGTGCTTTAGCCACTGATATGTCTCCCTAGTCCTTGTCCAGATATAGGTGGTATCTTGTTCCAGTGTAATTTTTTTTCCCTTTAAAGACACAGCTTGGGATCTAATATCCAAAGCTCAGGTCAGATGCAGTCTAAGCTTGGTCTGGTTTTGAGACCTGATCCAATATGTTCTTTGCCTGTAATTTAACTATTACAATAGCAGCCAAAGGGTTAAACATCTTACTCCTTGTCTTCTTAGTTGTATTTCCTTGGACACCCCAGAGCCTTGGGAGTTGGCCATTGGTAAATTTTCCCTTTTAGCTGATCAGGACACCATGCTGTGGCTCCATACCCTGAGTAACAATATGGCCACCCAGGAATCTCTTCCTTTTCTCTTCCCAAGGCACAGGCCTCTGTGAGCCACAGCTGAGCTGTCAAGTCCTGCTTCTGACACCAGTTCTGAGGGGTTTTCCATATTGACAACCAAAGACAGCAGTTTAGTTATTGAGTGTCTGTTTAGTTCTGGAGTTAATTCCCAGGGTTCAGATCGACTCCATTGGTTAATGCTTCCGTCTTGTAAGAGAGCCCTGCTTCAGACATCAGCCACAGTACAGAGCCCTGTGCAGCTTGGATAAATGCAGACATCGCCTTACTTAATGTTAATGGTTTATTGTAAATCATTTGACTCAGAAGCAGTCAAGTGGAAGAGAGCACAGGGCAGAGAGGAAGCAGGTGGAGCCCTTATGCTCTCTCCAGGGCTGCTCCCTCCCAGCACCTCTGAGTGGTCCCAGCCCAGAAGCTCTCAAGCCCATTGTTCAAGATTTTATTTGGATCTCCAGCCCTTCATGGCCTTTCCCAGGGATCAGCAGGTGAGGCTGAACATTCTCATTGGTTTCTCTGTCCTCTGTGGTCCCTTGGGGTCCCAACCTAAGACACCTCATTAGCATAAACTCATGAATATTGAAAAGGTTTTGTTGTGAATCTTAACAACCCGTTATCACTAAGAAAACACAAGAGTTTTAGGAGTTGTGTGCCTAGAAGAAAGAACAGGGACAAAGACCAAATACATCTTGGCAATGTACTATAGTCTGCAAGATTCATAGAAGTGGAAAGCAAGAAGAAAAAAATTTCAAAACAAAACAAAAAACAACCAAAGGCAAGGAGGAGAAATTATTTATATTCCACTATTCAATCATTCTCAACCGCACTTTGGGGCTTTTGTTTGCTTGTGCATTGGTTTCAGCACAGTGTTCTTGTTTGCATTGCTCTCATACCATGCTGATAATTATGATGACAAAACTCATCCACTGTTGCCTTTCGAATGTCACTGGGATCTCATCTAAAATATCACTTCTTTAGAGAAGGTTTCCCTGACAACCTGGTCAACACTTCATTCTGCAGTGCTAGGCTATCACAGATAATGCTCCTCCTGGTCCGTTAACTGTCATTCTCCTTCCACTCTTTCTTGACTGGCATCTAGGACGTCTTTTTCACTAGTCGATACCTCACTCATAGTAGATATGCAATAAATGTTTGTTGTATGACTAAAAGAAAGTCCTGGGTTAATTACACGTGCATCTACATATTTCTCCGAATAAAAATGTTTTCCTCTCAGACTCTTTTGCCTGATCTCTCATGACCAAGAAATTGAGTTCCTTGTCTATAATTTCTGAGATTCAAATCACAGCTTTAACTTGTATTCCTGATCTGCCGAGCTATACATTAATTCGTGCCAGTTTTTAACCACAGAGTCAGCAAATACTGCCGCTCAGGATGTGGTCGTACGCGCTGAGGAAAGGCACATGGTGTCTCTGATTCGCCAGCTCCTCGATGGGGACATCCATCAGGTTACATCGATGGGGACATCTATTCAGGATGAGGCAAAGCAGTGGTAGCTGTGCTCACGCTTTTCTAGGTTACGGCTTCTGAGTTCTGGTAGTCACCACCATAAGCTTGTGTTTGGGATAACAGCAACCTCTACATGGCAGCTGGACTGGGAACTGGTAACCCATGTTAGGATGTCCGCGGGGTTCAGAATAACCCCAGGGCCAGTACTCCAACATAGACAGGAAAACAGACAATCTCCATGCAACAATAAGAATTTAAAATATGATAACACACGCCTGTAATCCCAGTACTCATAAGGCAGAGGAAGGAGGATCTCTGTGAGGTTGAAGCTAACCTGGGCTAATAGAGAGTTTTAGGCTAGCCTTGGATATATATAGGGACTTTGTCTCAAAACATTAAAAAAAAATAAAATAAAATAACCGACCCAAATGCTGTAAACGCTCAACTTTCCAAGTTGGTCGTGTCAGGAAATATCACGCAGTTCTTGCAAGCGACTCGAGGACGTGGTCTGTTACTCTAAGCAACTTGGGAATCAGGAAGAAACAGGGTAACACGCTCCTTTAAAATTGTCTCAGAAAGAAATTAATAGAACAACGCCAGTGTTGAAAGATTATTCCATGTTCATGATTAGCTTTCAAACTGACTCAGACACTATAAATGTCAAAACTGTGAGTAATTTGTCTTTGAAAAAAAGCAGTTAGCAGGGCACACTGGTTTAAAAAAGAAGACCATGAGCACGTTCAGATTATACATGCCAAACGATAAGAATTCTAAAACTGAAGAGGAACGTTAGCTGGGCTTTGTGGCATAGGTCTGTAACCCAGGATTTAGGAGGTGCAGGCAGGTGGGTCAAGGCTGGCCTGGACCACGTAATACTTCATCTCAAACTCATTGTTATCATCATCATCATCAACAACAACAACAACAAAACAGTGCGTGCCAGTCCAATGTTGAAGCTAGAGTTAGGATTGTATTTATAAATTTTAATTAGGAAGATGTAGCTATAAGGTAGTAAGAATTATAGAAAACTTTTAGAGACTCCTGTATATTTAAATTAGATGGAAACATTCTTTTACCTGTTCTTTGAAAAGTTGTAGAAGCTAAGACCTATTTGGAGTGTGTTAAATTCAGATTAATTATAATTGTGTTTAATTTAGAGCTTAAAAAATGAAAAGAAATGTTTATCTTTATAAGTTTTCAGATCTCACTGTACGACCACACAGACACCTGTTTCTCACTTCATGAACAATATATATATTTAAAACAACATTTTTAAAAATAATATTCTCAGGAACCCAGTGCAGAGGTTGGCAAAGTTTTTATCTGTAAAGGGACAGATAATAAATATATAAATATCTTAGGTTTTATAGACCATATAACCTCTATTACAAACTTCTCAACTCTGCGGATATAGTGTAAATCAATCAGAGAAGACACATAAAGGGATAGGCATGGGTGTGCAACCAATAAAACTTTATTTATAAAGACAGACGGTGGGTGGGATTTGACTTGCAATCATAATCTACAAGAAGCTGTCTGTGTAAACATCTGGAAGTGACATCAGTAAGGATTATAACTCTTTGTTTTTTGTTCGAGACAAGGTTTCTCTGTATAGCCCTGGCTGTCCTGGAACTCACTCTGGCTGGCCTCGAACTCAGAAATCCACTTGTCTCTGCCGCCTAAGTGCTGAGATTAAAGGCGTGTGCCACCACTGCCCAGCTACGATTATAACTCTTAATAATTTCTAAAATTAGAAAAATATACATCCCTAACAACAATAGTTTATATCATTGTAATTTACATAATTAAACAGAAATAAAATCACATGTAGGCTAAAGGTTTTGTTACTGCTCATTTGCTCCTTCCTTTACTCCTGAAGACATAAGTCTGTCAGTTCATGCTGTTTACACCAGCTCAAGTTACTTCCTCATGAGGCCCCTTACACTGCCCGACTCTCCCACACTGTAGTCTTAGAACTGAGGTTTTTGGAGTATGTTTGATTAGGAATTGTTTACATGCCTAATTATGTTTTATCTGGAACTATTGGCATATGTGACAAAAGTTTAACCCATTAAATCATAAACAAGAGAGAGAGAGAGACACAGAGAGAGAGACACAGAGAGAGACAGAGACAGACAGACAGACAGAGACAGACAGACAGACACACACACATACAGAGAGAGAGACAGAGAGAGATGCCTAGGGGTTAGAGGGATGGCTCAGTGGTTAAGGACATTCTGCTCTTCCAGGACCTGGGTTCCATTCCCAGCACCAATATGTTGGCTCACGACTGTCTGTAATTCTGGTTCCAGGGGATCTATGTCCCCTTCGAGCCTCCAAGAGCACCAGGCATGCAGCTGATGCACAAATTGTATGCAGTTAAAACACCCATACACATAAATGTTTTTTTAAAAGAAGCTTAGTTGCCAAAATTACTTTTTTTGTTGTTGTTGAGATAATGTCTCACTGTGTAGTGACAAGCCTAAAATTCACGGTGAGACATTATGCATTATCTGGCCCTAACTCCAATGGCTGGCGAGGTCACACTGGGCTAGTGTGGTTCATAGCTGGTGAGGCTCATGGCTAATGAGGTGTTTTAGTTGGGACCCCAAGGGACCACAGAGGACAGAGAAACCAGTGAGAATGTTCAGCCTCACCCGCTAAACCCTGGGAAAGGCCACGAAGGGCTGGAGATCCAAATCTTAGACTGTGAGCTTGAGAGCTTCCAGGCTGGGGAGGTCACACGGGGCTAGTGTGGCCCTAACTCCCATGGCTGGTGAGGTCACACTGGGTTAGTGTGGCCCTAATTCCTATGGGTGGCATCTTTGTGACAGAAAAGAAAGTCTTGTGACAAGAAGTAGAGACTGGAGTTATGTTGCTCTGGGCAAGGAATGCCAAGGATTGCTGGCGCCCTCAGATGGGGTGGGAGATGGGTCTAGGTGCGACACGGAGGTGGGAGGACCTGGGAGTAGTCAAGGCACTAGGTCTTTGGGTTGGGGAGCACATTTTGGTTCCTAAGAGTAACAGTGGCTGATAGGGATTGCAAAAGCCAGGGACCCAGTAAGACAGGAAACGCAGGGCGTTGGTGGCCTAACTCAGAGTCCTTAAAATTTTAAACATCGTGCCCCGCTAACAAGCGAGCTCATGGCAGACTCCTTCCGTTTCCTGTGTGGGAAATGGAGATGATGAGAGTCCAGTTTCGGATGAAGAATCAAAGGAAGAACCAGGCGTTCTGTCTTGGCCTTTCCATCTGCTTCTGCCTCCGAAGTGGTGAGATTACAGGCGTGCGCTAAAATCTTAGCTGCTGAGCTATCGGCTTCACTGGGAGGAGTGGGACCTAGCCGGAGGAAGTGGGTCACTGGGGAGTCCTTGAAGAGTTTAGTGGGGTCCTAGCTCCTTCCCCTCCCTCTTTTTGTTTCTTGATGACCATGAAGTAAATAGCTCTGGTCCTCTGAACCCTCGGCCATGATTATCTTCTCACAGGCCCAAAGTGATAGGGCTAAGCTGCCCTGGGCTGAGGCTGAGGAACTTGCAAGCCCAAATCAACCTTTCCATTTAATGTTTGCTTTTTGTTTGTTTTGTTTTGTTGAGAAGGGGTCTTACAATGTAGTCCAGAGTGGCCTCAAACTTATTTTGTTGTCTCCGTTGCTTCATGGTCTCTACCCAAGGTATGGGCATGCTGAAGTCAAAGGTGGGCTTGTTCTAACCCTAGTTTTCAGAGACTTTTATTGTTTTGGGGAGTCAGTGTCTTCCCTTCACCATGCAGATCTGGGGATTGAAGTCAGGTTCTCAGACTTGGTAGCAAGCACTCTTGCCTGCTGAGCCATCTCTCTGGCTCTCAGCATATCTATTTAGGTCTTGCCTGGTTCCAAGAGAAAATTTGAACTTGATACTTTGTTGAAAGGCCTTAAGTGTTTTCTATGGTGGCACCTTGAGCAGAATAGTTTAAGACAAAGATTGGAACTTGGAAACTTTGCTGGAAAAAAAAATAATCCTTTCTTCCTCAGAAAACACAGCTCCAAGCCTCAGTAGCTTTCCATAGCACAGTTTGCTGTTTGGAGAGGGGAAGGGTTGGAAAAGGAGTTCGGACTGTAGTTCAGGCCAGCCTGTAACTATGTGACAGCCTGTAACAGTACTGTCCCTGTGTAACAAAAGTTAGCCTTACTTTTGGCTCGGGCTCAGATTCCCAAGTGCTGAGATTACAGGCCCATGGCACACATGTCTGACACCCATGGTGTAGTCTTGATCCTTTTTGATGTCTATGATCATCTTGTGCTTATAAGAAACATTCACATAAGCTACTTTGATGCTGCCGAAGGGAGAGGAAACAAGCCACCTTTGCGGTTTATGGATGCTAATTATACTGTGTGTTGACGTGTGGGAGGGGTGGCTGGAGCAGCTGGGAGAGACCAAGTCAGGCTTCACCTCTGTTCACCAAAGCTCCAGCGAGCAGTATCACTCAGTGCACAAAAATACCTGCCTTGAAAGGAAGTGCCACATCTTATCAAAATATTACATCTCTTGAGCCCAGAGCATGGCCCCCCTGCTCATGGGATGCAGGAGTTATCTCACAACATCTGCAGTGTGCCCTGCAGAAATTCACTCTGTATGTGCTGTGATGGGCAGAGACTCACAGCTTCCCCTGAGTTAATTTGTGGTTGTGTTAGTGATAAAACCAAGATGTCTCTCCTTGAATCTTGACAAAAACAAAAGCATCTCTGGGTTCTCTCTTTCTCTCTCCTTCTCCCTCTCCCTCTCCCTCTCCCTCTCTCTCACTTTCTTTCTCTCTCTGTCTCTCCCTCTTTCTGTCTTTATTTCTCTTTCCTTCTTTCTGTCTGTCTTTCTTTCTCTCTCTTTCTCCCTCCCCTCTTTCTTTCTTTCTTTCTTTCTTTCTTTCTTTCTTTCTTTCTTTCTTTCTTCCTTTCTTTCTTTCTGTTTTTAGCCAACCCATGAAGCACAGTTAAGTTAAAGGAATGTTATCTCCAGAAGAACAGACAGTTGAAAGGGTTAAAAGAATAGACATCCACCTGCTGCTTCTAGGGGCTCATTGGGGAAATTGCTGCCTCTTTTCACAGTGTTCTCTGTGCTATGGCAGTATTGGCATCTCTTCTTAGTCAGGCTGATGGACACATGACACCCACAGGAGCATGCATGTCACAGCAGATGCTCCTGCCAAGTAAATTCTGGGCTCAGATGAAGTTTGGCATTAGCTAGGGAAATTGGCCCATGATGGTTCTCTGTGCAGTTTGCTACCATGTGAGGAAACCCTGCTGAGGGCCAGAGGGGATCCCGGAGGTGTGCCAGAGCCAACATATAAGTCACTTGTGAAATCTTCAGGAATTTTGTGAGCTGGCAGGCTTTGCATTGGTAGCTTGAAACTGGCTGTGGTAGAGTATTTATAGCACTGAAATCAACAAGCTACAGGGAAGGCTTTCCCCACCCCATGGTAACTATTCAGCGTCACCAGCTCACTGCTAGACTAGGGACTGAACACACTCCTACCTGGTTCTCATGCTGTGTGTGTGTGGGGTGCTGTTATTATTACAAAAGACTATGATGTGAGAGACAAGATCTCTCTACTAACACAGCAAGTAGGATGAAGAACTTGTAAAGTATAGAGGTCTCATCATTGTGGAGGTAATGAATGTAGTTGGTGTGGTGTGTACTGTCACAAAAGACATAAAGCAAGAGCAGAGACATTCAGCCTGGTCACCATTGCCATGAGACACACTTCACATAAGAATCCCTAAAGACTCACGCAGCAGCTCCTCCCTACCCACTCCCATGGGATAATGGACAATCGCCACCATGTTGTAGCTCCATTTTGACTATACTGTTTTATGGCAGAGTCCTACTGCAGATTACTATGACCTAAATAATTTCCTCTTCCTCTTCCTCCTCCTCCTCCTCCTCCTCCTCTTCTTCTTCCTCCTCCTCTTCTTCCTCCTCTTCTTCCTCCTCCTCTTCCTCCTTCTCCTCCTCTTCCTCCTCCTTCTCCTTTTCCTCCTCCTCTTCAAAAGCAAGGTCCTAGTCTATCTTAGAACTCATTATGTTAACCAGGCTGACCTCAAACTTAGAGTGATCCTCCCAAGGGCTGCAACTATAGACACATGCCATGAACCTATTTGTATTCTTTAATATCAGACTTCTGGGTAGACAGTAAATGTCCATGTTTGTTACTTTTGTTTCTACCTTTCTATCCATCCATCCATCTATCCATCTACCCATCCATCCATCCATCCATCCATCCACATATCCATCTACCACCCACCCATCCATCCATCCATCCATTCATCTATCCATCCATCTATCCATCTACCTATCCATCTACCCTCCCACCCACCCATCCATCCATCTACCCATTCATCCATCCATCCATCCATCCATCCATCCACCCATCCATCCATCGATCCATCCATCCATCCATCCACCCACCCATCTATCCATCCATCCATCCATCCACCCACCCATCCATCCATCTACCCTCCCACCCTCCCACCCACCCATCCATCCATTCATCCATCCATCCATCCACCCACCTGTTCATCTGTTCATTCATTCCAACACTGTCCACAAGTGCTCACTAGACAATTGTTCGATCAAGTGATGAGCATGTGAAGACATCCTGGTGGTACGATTTTGGGGGTCAAGGGGAGTGAACCTTAGCCTTGAGCCATCTCTCCAGCCCAACAATATGATCTTTGTTAGCAATGATCTTCAAACCTTGGTAGATGGGGATGATTTTAAGAGAATTAATTTCTAGGTTCTTGGTTTCAGTGTGTTCTTTTCCTGAAACTGGTCTTACAGAGGTTAATATTCTCCTTTCCCTACAAGTCTATTCCAACTCATAAAAGAAAGACTCATCCTTTACCATCATTAAGGTGACAACTTCCAGGGTGACTATCGAACTACCCTTTTGGACATCAAGAACATTCAAGAGGCAAAGGCAGGGGAGTGTGAGTTTGAGGCTAGCCTTGGCTACATAGCAAGTTTCAGTCCAGCCTGAAGAACAGAAAGACCAATTTCTTAATAGAGAGAGATTGCTAATTATTTCCATTTATGTTTGATAATTACTAAATAAGAACTATAGCTATATTATTTAATCAATTTCATGCTAATTATTGTCATAATAATTTGATGAAGAAAAAGCATCAAGCATACCTACAATCCTTAGACTTCTAATTAGAATCTGTTGAAGCAGAAGGATCACTGTGAGTCAAGGCCAGCCTGGACTATGTAGTGAGTTCCAGGACAGCCAGGGCTAAGTTAAGAGACCCTGCCTCAAAAAATAATAAAAATAAAATAGAAAATTCGATAAATAGGTTTTTTTTTTAACATGTGGCACCTCATTGCAACAAAAAAAAAGAAAGAAAATTATTTTTCTCATGTAATTTTAGTGAGGAAACATACACCAAGATGCTCATAGAGTGTAGATAGGTACAGTGTAGGTACAATGTAGGTACATAGAGTGTAGGTACAATGTAGGTACATAGAGTGTAGGCACGGCGTAGGTACATAGAGTGTAGGTGTAGTAGAGATTATAGCTCAGAAGAGCAGAACATTAGGATAAGGTTTTATTGGGAAAATAAACTGGAAATAGAGGTCACAGGGAAATTCTATATTTTTTTTTTCCTGAGACAAGTTTTCTCTGTGTAGCCTTGCCTATCCTGGAACTCATTCTGTAGACCAGGCTGGCCTCCAACTCAGAGATCCACCTGCCTCTGCCTTCCGAGTGCTGGAATTAAAGGCGTGCGCCACCACCTGTTGTGGTAAGTAATTAAAATCAGCCTCTGGCTCAGGCCAACTATCTAAGCTGCAGCCGCTCCGCCTAGCCCAGCCGCCATGTTTCTCGGTTGGAGGCCACGTGTGTGGTGCAGCTAGAACCGGCCACCAGAAATACCAGCCCTGCCACCCATTAGATGCCAGCGTGAGAGATGGCTCTGCCAATCTTCCACGATGTCTCTGCAAGGCAGGGCATTGCCCAGACCATTCCGCCATCCATACGGACCCAGTAAGAGAATGAGACTCTAATTCTTATAGATTAATCAAAGCTTATATATTTGGCAATGATCAGTAACAAGATACCCATACAATCAGAAGTGTAACTCAATACCCAACCTTGGTATACCAACTACCTTTGACTGCTACAGACACGTGAACATCCGTCTCCATTGCTCCTACATCTCTGCCTCTCTCGCTCCTACTCTTCCTTTTATCTCTTCCTCTCCTAACTCCTCCCACCTTAGCTCCTCCTACCCAGCTTCCTATAATTTTTTAAAAGCTTATTTATATGATTGTTAGTTTATGATGGGATAACTCTCATGACTAACACTGCTGCTCACTAGATACCTTTTTACATCTATTAATTCATTTATTATGTGTGGTCAGAAGGTAACTTGCCAAAACTAACTCTTTCCACTATGTGGACTCTGAGGATTGAACTCAGAACATCAGCCTTAGTGGCAAGCCCCTTTACCCACTGAGCCATCTCACCAGCCGGAATAATTTTTAAAAAGATATAGTAACAGCTCCATCTGTAGCCAATGGGACACATGCACCCCTGAGTAGCTATGGATGTGGCACATCACAGAATCATAAGTTTACTTAAGAAACACATTTTGCACATTTTTTGTAGCCCAATTACGTGATTCTCAAAAGTGAACTTTGTTAAGTGACAAACTTGGCATATGCAGAACCTCCAGTATTTAAGACAGAAATATTTCCTGTTTTGTTTAAGGGTTTTAAGAGTAAACTATGATGAAAAATTGTAAATGTTAACCTAATACCCTCTTACTGTCTCAGTGTATAAGGCGGAAGCATAATATTTCCCATTTCTTTTAAGGGCACTTGTGAAAAAGTTTGAATGCCAAACCACAGCACAGAAACGATAAACAAGATCTGACTGAAGGATGTAAAGTCCTAGGGCTCATTTTTTAAAATTATTTCTTTTATGTGTATGTGTGCAGATGCCCACGGGGACGCCAGCATGGGGATGTCAGATCTCCTGGAATGAGGGCTACAGGCAATTGTGAGATCCTGATGTGGGTTGCTGGTGACTGAACCCTGGTCCTCTGGAAGAGCAGAGAATGTTCTTAATTATTGAACTATCTCTCCAGGGCTCTTGACTTCAGTATTTTTTAAAAGATGCTTTCATGTTGTAGTTCCAACATGAACAATCTTGTTTTCTACTTAGATGGAGAATAATATATGCTAATTGTGAAAAATCATGAGATAGATCCAGATAGACCCACCCTCTTCCTTCCTTCCTTCCTTCCTTCCTTCCTTCCTTCCTTCCTTCCTTCCTTCCTTCCTTCCTTTGTTCCCTTCTCAGTGTTGGGAATTGAATCCATGTCCTTGCTCAGGTCTGGTAGGCATTTGACCCCTGAGCGATATTCCTAGCCTGGCCCTTTCTCTCCTACAGTCCCCGAACCTATCCCAGGACCATCTTTTATTTTTATCTCTTGCTGATCAAGACTGTTCATTTTTCTTGATTTTGATGGAGGAATGTTTTGAGTGCTCTATCCATACAAAAACGATGGACGGAAATTAGGAAGACAATTTTTAAGAGAATAGTCAGCCTCCCTGGACTCTTTGGTTAGGTGGTCTTTTCTAGCATTTAACTGATGGCCCAGCAACAGGTTGACAGAATATTCCAGTTCAGAGTTAGCAAAATTACCTTTAGAAGTGATGGACTAATTTCTAGGGCTTTGGATTTTCAAGCGTCTCACACGAAACAGAATGAATAAAGATGTCAGAGCCAGGCCTGAAGGAGGACCCTGGTAATCCAGCCCTTGGTGAATAACCTTCAAACACCAATAAACAAGATTAACTGGGTTTAACATGTGACCTTTCTCGTTTTGACTGGTAAGCACAGATGTTTTCTCATTTAGCTGCCTAGTTGAAATCTCCCCTCGCTGGCTGCAGTTGGAGCTAGATTTGAGGTCGCAGGAATGACGGTCTTGAAAACTATACTCCTCAGCCAGTGACACTGTCTAAACAGTAACATATGGACACCCACAATTTAATAATTAAAAATAACGTGTGACCTTACCCATAATAAATTTGTTAATTATGTCAACTGAAGAAGTAAAAAAATGGGATCATGATAGATATTTCGCTATTTTTGTTGGTCTGGTGGCATTAAAGACAGTGACAAGATTTGTTAGAGCCAGCCTTTCCGCACCTGCGCCTGCGGAGGCAGAAATCCCAGCCAAGCCTTTGTTACCCTTTGGTATTCCTCAAGGAAGTGCAGAGAAAATACGAAAGGCTTTGATTAGCTTCTCCTAAGTCATTCTAGGCTTGTGGCCATACTTCCTACCCACCAAACCGTGGAGACAACTGCGTGGTCCTTCACTAGCCCTTTATTGCTTGAATCCCAGAACCATCTCTGGCATTTTTATGTGACCTGTTCCTTACCTGGTCAGCTTGCTCTTCAGGTCCTTCAGGCTGCATAGCTCCCTTTCTCAGGCCTTGCAGAAAAGATAGCTCTATTTTCTTCTTTTGTCTTATGAGAGCACTAAGCCATCATCCCTGGATGTGTGTGAAGATCTCCCGATGCCCTTCTGCTGCCTTGGAGGCAAGGGCTATAACCTTTAATTAGCAATCATAGTCTAACAGAGCCCATTAAGGAAGCAGAGAGCAAGCAAGGTCAAGAAACTGTGTGCCCGTGGACTCTGGCACAATTTAATATAGTACAAGGTTACATATCTGTCTGGAGTTGATAATAACATAACAAAACATAGGAGTATACTGTCGACTCTTGGGGTACATTGCTTCGGTCTATTTTCCTATTGCCCATGGAGGGGTGTGCTTTGTGGTTTTAACCAGGTATACATTTTATTGAAAACATAGGAAATCAGTTACATAGAAACAAAAGGAGTTACCGATAGAGTTCTGGGGCTTTGGATCTGATCATACTCAGAACAAAACAAAACAAACAAATAAAAAAAACCCCTCTCATCCCAAAGCTTCTTGTAGGGAATGAGGAGCCGAGCTCGTCCATTTGCGACGGTCACTATCAAGGCAGCAGGCTATCAGGTTAGCTTTCTTTAGTCATATAGAGTTCTTGTTTAATTCAGTTATTTATTTATTATTATTACGGGAGGAAACACGCCACATCGTGTGGAGATCTAGCCGGTTCCCCACTCCCACCTTTACCTAGGTTCTGGGGATGGAATTCAGGTCTCCAGGTGTATTTAGCAAGCACCTTTATTGGGGGAGCTGTCTTAACTGGCCCAAGACTTTTTTTTTAAAAGCAGTCTTAGGTTAGTTGTAATTTATCTTGCCTTATGTGTTCAGTGGCTGTTCTTTAGGTGAACTTAGCGTTATACAACTACCACCATGCTTTAGGCCATGTCTGCCCCCCTCAAAGGCTCCCTTATACCTGTTTTGCAGCTAACTGTCATTGTACCTGTAGCCTCAGGAAGCCACTAATCTGAACTGCATCCTATAGTGTCACCATTTCTGGGCTTTCATGCAAATGGAATAATATAAATTATAGTCTTTTACTGTTGCCCCCTTTTTCTCAATGTTTTGGAAGTTCATCTGTGTTGTATGTACCACTGGTTTGCTTCATTTTTAATTTAGTATTTTATCTTAACCAAGCTAGCCTTGAGCTTGTGATCTGCTTGCCTCGGACTCCTGAGTGCTGGGATTAAAGCCATGTGACACTCTTCCTGCCTTCACCTTGCTTTGTTTTATATCTGAGTAGGATTCCATTGTTGACACAAACCATTTTGCTCAGATCACAAGTTGATAAGCATAATGTCACTACGAACATTATTATATGAATCTGATGTGAGTATATGCTTTTGTTTCAAGTAGGTATTTAAGAGTGAAATTCCAGGGTTGTTTGGTATATTTAATTTTATAGAGAACTGCCTATATTGGGTACCAAATGATAGGTAAGAAGCTACCACTAACCTGGGCTATTTGGAGACAATGCAAATGGGTTGTCTCAGGAGTATAGACGTAGCATCGCTGGGCCCTCTGCTTCATAGGCTTGCCCGATATTCTGATGGAGACACTGACCTGAACTGTCCATCTCCTCTGAAAACTTGACAAGAGAAGAGACAACACCGAACTCATTAATGGTCATGGTCAGGAGTCAGTCTTAACAGTTGTTAGACCAAAGGCCTCATTGTTTTTCCCCTGGAGCTTGGCCAGGCACTGGCTCCAATTCCTTGCTACCTGAGCTCTCCAGCTCACCTACTGGAGAATCACAAAGCATGAGGATGAGAGTGAGAGCAAGATCCAAATCACCATCATATAGAACCTAAGCACAGAAAGGACACCTCCAACCACTTCTGCCAACTTCTGCTCACGAGAGACGAATCACCTAGCCTGACCCACAACGAAGGAGAGTAGACACCAAGATCCTAGGTATTAGGAAGCAAAGACCACTGGGAGACACTTGGGAGGCTGCTTGCCACAATGCCAAATGCTTTTCCAAATGGCTACACCATTTTCTATCCCCGCCATCCATACCCGTGAGGATTATGGTTTCCTTGTGTCATTGTGTATCTTTTTAACTTAACTTTTCTAGCGGCATCTTGTGGTCTTAACTGCATTTCTCTAATGAACAATGATAATGATTATCATTGACCCACTGTTCATTGGTACAGTCTCTTAAGTGGGATATCAATGCAGACATCCTGTGTGCTTTTAAAATCTATTTTGACAGTGCTAGCAACTGAATCTAAGGTCTTGTCTATGCCAGGCCAACACTCTATTACTTGGGTTATATTTTGACCCACTTGAGTGTATTCAACTGGGCTGTTGGTCTTATTATTGAATTATGAGACACTTCTCGGTTATGAATCAGGATTTTAGTATCATGTCTAAGAAATCTTTGTCTAAATCAAGGTCACGAATATACCACTTGTTAACAATTACACTTGGACTGTGCCGATATCATGATGAATTTCATTCTTGTAAAACCCTGTGAAATGTAGATGTTATCATTGCACAAATGAGAAAATTCACAGAAGTCAAATTCTCATTAAAGTCATAGGCTGGTTAGTGAGAGGCATTGGATTGTAGTTTCAGTTGGGAAAACAATAGGTTAGATTCCATACTGTCATTCTCCTGTGGCTGTCAGTCCCTGCTTTATTTTTTGAATATGAACAGTCGACACAGTCTCTGTTAGGGATCACTAGGAATTTCCATATGACGGAGAGAAGATGTGGGCTCAGGTCGTTGGCCAGCTTCTGTTCTGGTTTCGTTCTGTGGGACAGCATTCCCTCCACAGTCTCTGGTAGAGCTAGGATGTTGCATTGCTTGCAGCCCTCCAGTGTGTGACTGGGCAGCTGTTAAGCAGTTGCACTCCCCACTCTAGGGATGAGCACGTTCCAGCAACAAGATAGCGTATTCCCTGGTGTGCTTTAATGGTGCACATTCACCTACAAGACAGCAGAACCCCTCCCGCTTGCTTATCCTCTCATGCCATTATTTGAATGTCAGGAAGGAAAGGGTGAACAGAAAGGAGGGCTGGAAGTTCAAGTAATATGTTACAGATGGTCAACTTTATATTCTTTCTTTACACATGTTTTATTTCAATTAATTTAATATTAAAAGAAAAAGAATCTCTGAAATTTTCATCTCCGCCTTCTCTCCCCCTCCCCTGATAGTTTCTCATCTGCTTTGGGTCTGATTGCTGCACCTTCACTTAGAACAATTGATTGGTTTTCCTCTCTGCTAATGCGCTCCCTTTAGGCAAAACTACAATCTGTGCAATTTTTAAAAACACCATCAAGCCTTAATTTTGTACTTCAGGCGAAGAGCGGACCCATCGTTCATCTTCTTCCCCTCTCGCCTCCTTTCCTTGCTCCTTCCTGTTGGCTTGGTGAGCAGTTCCAATGCCGCACCAAGCCCAGGAGTCACCGTTGAAGGTACAAGGAGAACAGTCTGCCGCCAGTGGGTGTGGCACACAGACGTGCACACCCGTAACTCCAGCACTCCGAAAGCTGAGCAAGACAGCCATGGGTTCCAGGACAGTCTGAGCTAGGAGGCAAAGCCCTCTCAAAGGTCAGGGGGCAGTGGGAGTGAAGGGACGTGGAGTTCAGCTGGAGGACAGCTTGTCCCACACGCACAGAACTCTAGGTTGATCCCACAGCACTGCATTGGTTGGATGAGGTATCCACTCCGAGGAAGCAGAGGAAGCAGAAGCAGGAGGATTAGAAACTCAAGGTCACCTTGGCCACATAGTCCAAAGTTGGTCTGGGATGGGTGGACCTAGAAGAAGTAGGAAGCTAATGGACTAGTTTGTGGAGTGAATCAAGTGTAGAAAACCAGGAAGTGACTAACCGTGTCTCTGGACTCAGCAGGGAGACACAGGTTTGGCAGTGGCAGAAAGAAGTTGAGTCAGGAGAGAATATAAAATGAAAAAGGAAAAGGTTTGAAAAAACAGAACTCTTCCCTCCTTGGCCTGGTTGTTATCAATGAATTGGTTCAGGCTACATGAGGATTTCATTCATTCATTCTTCATTCATTCATTTCCTAGAGTAACTGAGTCTGTAAGTTCCGGGGCAGCCTTGAAGTGATTCCTAGTCCATAAGGGAATAAACCATGTTATCTGTCCCACACACATGACATACACCAGGAGCTACGTGTGCTGTGACCATGGAAGACATTTTGGTTCGCCTGTGACCCTGGGTTTGATATTGTGATAATCAGAAGCTTTTTAGCCAATTTAATTATATTTAGATGAACAGTTTTTGAATTTTCCTAAGAATTATATTTTGACATGCTTTAAACTTTCGAAATGAATATGCTGTGTATGTGTGTGTGTAGCTGTTCATACATGTCTACATGTCTACACATACGTTCCGGTGTTGGAGACGGTGTGCGTCCGTGTCAGATGCCTTTCTCTACTGCTCTCCACCTTGTTTTGTGAGACGGGGTCTCTCACCGGGACCTGGTGTAAACCAATGAAGCAAGACTAGCTAGCCTCTGAGCTCCGGGGACCCTCTCCCCCACCCCCACCCCCACCCCATTGCTCTAGGACTAAGAGTACGACCAGCACACCTGGCTTTTCACTGGGATGCCAGTGGTCCCAGCTTAGCCCTCAGGCCTGTGCAGTAAACAGTTTACCAACAGAGCCTTCTCCCTAGCCTCTAAGTAAACTCAAAAGAAAGAAAGAAAGAAAGAAAGAAAGAAAGAAAGAAAGAAAGAAAGAAAGAAAGAAAGAAAGAGAGAAAGAAGGAAAGAAAGAAAGGAAGGAAGGAAGGAAGGAAGGAAGGAAGGAAAGAAAGAAAGAAAGAAAGAAAGAAAGAAGGAAGGAAAGATGGAAGCCAAGCATGGCAAATACACTCCTGTAAATCTGGCACTTGGAAGATGGAGGCAAGACAATCAGGAGTTCAAAGCTAGCCTGGGCTACATGAGACCCTGTCTCAAAAAAAAAAAAAAAAAAGAAAGAAAGAAAGAAAGAAAAGGAAAGGAAAGGAAGGAAGGAAGAAGGAAAGAAAGAAAGAAAGAAAAAGAAACCAATTTCAGCATTCAGGAGGCAGAGGCAGATAGAGTTCTGTGAGTTTGAGTCTAGCCTGGGCTACATAGTGAATTCTAGGACAGCCAGAGCTACAGAGTGAGATCCTGTTTCAAAAAAGAGGGAGGGAGCCCCTGGAACTAGAGTATTGGATGGTTGAGAGCCACCACGTGGATGCTGGGGACTGAACCTGGGTCCTCTACAAGAGCAGCAAGTGCTCTAACCACTGAGCCCTCTCTCCAGCCTGTATTTTCATTCATTTTTTTTTATGCATAGCAGTTACTGATCAGAATTACAAATGCCAGATAAAATATAGTTTAAAACAATAGATAAAAGAAATCTTTGCAGAATTCCTTATTGTATTATTTTATGTATATGACTATTTTGCCTGTATGTGTATATATATGCACTATTTTTGTGCCTGGTGCCCCCAGAGGCCAGAATAAAGCATTGAGTCCCCCGGAACTTAAGTTACAGAAGGCTGTGAACCAGGACGTGGGTGCTGGGAAGCAAACCTAGGTGCTCTGTAAAAGCAACAGGAGCTCTTACGGGCTGAGCCAGATGAAGATGGTCTTTGGGATGGGCGGAACTAAATGATGCTTTAGACTTAAAATGCTTTGTGGTTCTGGAGAAACCTTCATACGCTGGTTGGTTCTTCAGTACTTTCGTTTTTTTTCAATGAAGGGCTGCGCCTGGTCCCATGACATTTAAAAAGCTTAGCTAAGTCAGGTTGTTGAAACCTCACCTACCCTGGGTGCAGAGTATTCCTGATGTTGAATGTAGCCAATCTTCTCTTTTAAGTGAAAAGCCAAGAAATGTACTGAAACTATTGAACAAAACCATTGTTACTATTATGTGAATGAACTGCCTCCTCGGTCAGCTAATAAGGCATAGACTGACGTCCTTGGTTAAATTGCGGAGGGCGGGCGGCCTCTTTTGTAACTGCTAACTTTGGGGGAGTGCACTAATTCTCTTGCAATTGAAGTGACATGGTTTACCCGTTACATGTGTAGATTCTTTACAGAGAAATTTGAAAGGCCAAGGAGAACTTGTTTTAATGAGCACCTAAACCAGGCGAATATCACCCAAGACTATTTACTCGCTCTTCCGTGCTCTTGAGATAGTAGCATCTCATCAGTTCACTTTTCCCAGGCTTTCTTGACTTTAAAATAGAGACTTTAAAAATTAACAATTGCCTGCCATCTTGTCTTTAAAGGCAAGAAAAGAGAAACCGTAACAGATCCTGCAAATCACTGAGCAGGAGTTTAATATGAATTGAGACTTTAGAGTTTTAGTAGTTAAATAGTCAAACCCCTTCATACTCTTTAGTTCTCAAACTATCAGAGTTTCTCTTTTCTCTTGAATTCCTTCATACATAAAATGGTGGACTAGCAAATGAAAAGGACTGTCATTTCAGTGTTTTCATTCTGGATACAAAGGGGACATCATGGGAAAGATGTGCAGATATTAGGTTTATGAGGGATCTCTCGGTTCTAGTTGCCTGTGTGTGTGGACAAGATACCTACGGAACCTGTGTGTGGACAAAACACCTTCGGAACCTGTCTCCCGGTTTGCTCTTTCCCCCTATCAGGCTTCTAAATCCTATTAACAGCTGTCAAAACCTGGTAAACTATTTAGGTGCTTTCACAATTTGTTTAATTGGATAGTTAGAAAATGGCATGCTAGAAAATCCCCCCTCCTTTCTTTTAGCCTGGCTGAACATCTGTAGCATTAGGGCCTCATTATCTCTGAATTGGCATAGCAAGTCAGTGCATCATTAAAATGCCACATTAAGATGATTAAGCGTCTTTGTTATCCAGTTGACTTTTGCATGTGCTGAGGATTTCATGGTTATGACCCTCCATCCTTGTAAAACACTTGAACAACATCATCCCTTTCTGTCTTCCCGGTCCAATAGCCTCTGTGTTTTGTCCCTTCTGGCCGCATTGCTGGCAAACTGATGGCTATTCTTTCACCCCTGGCCTTCTTGTTGGATTTTGGGATCTCATGGTCCAGAGTGGAAACTCAGCACCTCCTGTTAATACAGGGATGCTCCTGCAAGCAACGTGCCACCCGAGGAACTCGAGTTGCCTGTTCTGTGTGTCTTTGATGGGGTCTGCTCTCCAGCAGAGCATTTTATGTGCCTGTAAAAACAAACGGAGGCACAGTTGGCTGAGGCTGCGATCGCCCCTGAAGGATTTAGGGGCTGGCTCCTTTCCAGGACCCATTGTTTTTGCAGTGTCTCAGGTGAAACCAAAAATGTCTACTCCAGAAGCCTTTCAAGTGATAAGCATCACCCCAGGAAGTGAAACCATGTGCGTCCGCCCCAGTGAGCCAAACCTTTGTTCTCCTCAGCCTACAAAATTCTCTCTAGGGGGTGTGTATGTTAGTGTGTGCCATCTTCCTAAGCGGCCTCCAGAACACAGACAGCGATGGGAACAATTGTCCCCCAGAGCAGCTCCTTCAGAAAGTTTAGTTTAATCTAATTTCCTATGGGTTAGATTCAATTTAGACATCTTTTCCTCCCTCTGGGAATGTAGAGCAATTACTTTTATCAGCAATTTGTGGTTTGCTGTGTTCTTTTCTCCCAAGTTCAATTACACGAAATTTACTTAGGAAGCCTTTAATATTTTTTTTTATTATGAAATAGATCATACGTACAAAAAGGCAGATTATAATTAAGCTTACAGTTTAAAGAATACTAATAAAGGGAGCATCTAGAGACCCATCACCCGACTTAAGAAATAAATCTTGCTAGTACTGAAAAAGCTTCTTGGTGCTGTTTGAAGAGTCAATTCAAATTGCCTGAGAAACCTGATCTAATTACAATAAGGTTAGAATTTACAAAACCAAGTGTGAGAATGCAAACAGTTCCTTCACTTTACAAAAGACTTCAGACTTTGCCTGGGAATTTAGCTCAGTAAGTAAACTGCTTCCTGCCTAATTGTACCAAGCCCTCAATCCCTAACACACGCAGGGTTGGCTCTCCAGTGCTTACGTGTACACCGGGGCAGTAGCAGTTGCCTTTAAACCTTCTTCAAATGATGGAGGTCCATCTCCCTAATTAGTAGATCAAGGTGAGACTCCTAAAATATCCAGCTTTTGTTTTATTTTATTCTTAGTGGAAAATGGGGTGGTAAGGGGCACACAGGCTTTAGTGTGTCTTGTGAGGTCAGAGGACAATTCGTAAGGGTCAGATCCACTCAGGGTTCCAGGAATCAAACTCAGATCATGAAGCTTGCATAGCAAATGCATTCACCCACTGTGCCATCTCATTCGTTCCACAATTTCTGTTTTAAAAAATATGCAATCATACCAAGGTGTGGCGGCACACGCCTTTAATCCCGGAGCTCAGGAGGCAGAGGCAGGTAGAGCTCTATGACTCCAAGGCCAGCCTGGTTTAGAAAGAGAGTTCCAGGACAACCAGAGCTATTATACAGAGAAAGCATATCTTGTAAAACAAACAAGCAAGCACATGCAACCTCTGGTCTTCTGAGGTCTTTTGTTTTGTGACTGTTTTTCCTGTGATTGCTTGGTTTTGGTTTTGGTCCAAGGTCTCACTATGTAGTCCCAGTTGGCCATGAGTTTACCATCCTTCTGTCTCCACATTCAGAGTACAGGGATTACTGACCTGTAGCACCATTCCTGCTTTGGGGACTGGAGAGATGGTTCAGTGGTTAAGAGACTGGACTATCCTTCCAAAGGACCTAGGTTTGATTCCCAGCACCCACATAGTGTCTCACCACTATTTGTAACTCCAGTTCTAGGAAATCTGATTTCCAGTTCCAGGAAACCCTCTTCTGGCCTCTGTAGGCACCAGGCATGCAAGTAATGCACAGATACATGTGCATATGAAACAGCCATACGTGTGATATAAAATAATTTGTCTTTTATTTTATTGTTGTTGTTGAGACAGTGTTTCTCTAACCATGGTCTATCCTGGAACTCACTATGTAGACCAGGCACACACACACACACACACACACACACACACACACACAGAACTATTTGTGTGAGTACAGGCCAGAAGAAAGTATTGGATACCCTGTGGCTGGAGTTACAGGTGGTTGTGAGTTTCCCAGTGTGGGCACTGGAGAGAGAACTAAGGTGTTCAGCAAGAGCTGTGTGTGCTTTTATCCCTGGCATACTTCTCTAGGGCAGCCCACCTCTAGATAGACACTGGCAAAGCAGTGTCATTGAGAATACCTAGAGTTACACACACACACACACACACACACACACACACACGGGGGGGGGCGGAGAGGGAGAGGGAGAGGGAGAGGGAGAGGGAGAGGGAGAGGGAGAGGGAGAGGGAGAGGGAGAGGGAGAGGGAGATTGTGTCTACTAGCTGTGGTTTCTGCCCTCAGCTAGCTTAATTGCTGTAGGGAATAAGAAAGAGTTTATAAGTAGCCTAGAGGAAGAAAGAACGGGCTATTTCCCAGCTGAGGGAGTCCAGGAAGACATAGAGGGGGAATATTGGCGTATTAATTTTGCTTTAGAAGATACATAAGATTTAGGCTTGTGGCAATATAGGGGAAGACCGTATAGTCAATGGAAATAATGTGAACAACCCAAGGACACTTAGATGTTTAGATGGATATGAAGATCTCAGTACTAAGAGCCAACATCCCAAGGATAAGCTTGACCTGGGTCTCAAAAAGCCTTTTAGTTTTGCTCCTGCATTTTGACTTTATTTTGTTGGCCATGGAGAATATTGCAGAGTTTTGGCAGAGCCGTGACATGAGTCGCACTTTAGTTTTATTACAAACCATAGTAATAGGATGAGCTGGAAGTGTCCACAGCGTAAAGGCTCCAGAAGGGAAGAGAGGACGTGGGGCCTTGGAGTGATGGGTATGGAAGGCGGTGAGTGAGCACCCCTGAATGTGTGGCCCAACCAAGAAAGACAAAAGATGACTGGGGGCTTACCTTGAGTAACAGGAAAGAAATACTTTGACTTTAGAGGACTTTGACTTGGAGAGGAGGAAAGAAAGCATAGCATCTGGAACTGTATATATCTGGGAATTAATCACATAAGGCCTTGGTTGGAGCCTTAAGAATGGATGGAATTGCCATAGAGAAGTATTCAGGGGAGAACAGAGGGTTAGCCACAGAAATTAGGAGGTAAGTATGGAAAAAGAAACAATCAAAAAAGAGGTAACGTGTCATTGAAGAAACAGGAGCCCAGAAAGAGGAACAAAAGACAGTGGCCTGTGTTCAAGGGTAGAAAGAGTTGCAGGGAATGACAGGCAAGAACGCACTGTGTTTACAAATGAGTAAATTGTTACAGGGACAGAGTCAATTGCAGATGCCAGATTCCAGGGAATTTTGAGGAGTTAGAGACAGTAGGTGTAAATCCAACTAGAAAGCGATTAGGGTAGAGGATGAGCTTAGGGTTTTGTGATGTGATGCTCACCTAGACTGCAGAGAATACGGAAAAAGGAGATTGCCCCTAGACAATCTGAAACCTGAAGGACTGAGTAGGTGTGGCGTTTCCGTATCGCAGTGTCCAGAGTTGGAGAACGGAAGAGGAGAGTGGCCCTCTTGGGAACAAATCGGTTTGTGGTTAAAGCTTACTAGTTTGATTGTGGGCATACTTGTCAGTGTTTCCTACAGGCATTAGTAGATTGCCTGTGTTTCTTTGGCTCCAACAATTCTTCCTCCCAAAGTATGGAATGAATCTCTTCATTAGGGATCCAGTAGCTTTGCTGGTTTGGGATCAGTGCCCCATGTTTGGAGACTGGGGGCCCAATAGTCTCTCAGAAATCCTATCTGTACCTTCGTGTCTCTCGGTTTTTGAGTCTGCACCTCTGGTTTGCCTTTCCACGATAAACCATAAAGTTGCTGAACCCCAGTAACTTTATTAGATAAATTGCACTGCAGCTCTGGCTCCCCTGGAACTCACTCTGTACCCCTGGCTGGCCTCAAACTCAAAGATCCGCCTGCCTCTGCCTCCCAAGTGCTGGGACTAAAGGTGTCCACCACCACAGGGTGTTCACATTTTCTAACCAAAATGGAAAGGATTCTTTTCTTCTGGCCCTTTCAGTTTGCTGGTCTTTGGTTCTCGGTAGAAGACATTTTCCGTTGAGGTTCTTTTAAACACCTACATGCAAACTGAAGTGCACTCAAGCTTTGATGGGGTGTCACCCACAGCTGGGACAACAGAGGCAAAGAGGGAGACACCGGCCTCAGGTTCACATTTCTCTTAAATGGTGAAAAAAGAAAAACACCATTCAAGGAAGCAGATTCCATAAGAAAGCAGGCAAGATCCAGGAAGGAAGGAAAGAAGGAAGGAAGGGAAGAAAAAAGAAAGGAAGGAAGGAAGGAAGGAAGGAAGGAAGGAAGGAAGGAAGAAGGAAACAAAGAAACAAAGCAAGCAAGCTAGTTAATCTCTTTCCCTGTAAGACACAGAAATCAGTTCCTCTCTAACCAAGATGCATGGAAGGCAACGTGGCCTATGTGAATTTACTAGGCAGCCGTCCATCGCTACAGTCAAGCGATTGTGAACCACGACCTGTGACGAGCAGTGAAACAGTGTGGCCCCAGTGATGATGGTTAGGACTTGTCTTGCTCTATTAAGCAAACACAGTTAATAGAGATGAAAGGTAACCCTGATAGAAGTGAAAATTGAAACCAGGGTAGAAGGCAGCAAGCCCTGTGCAGCTGCTGTGGTACTTCCTCCTGTGCTAGCAGGATCAACACTTCTGATGTGTTTTGGAAGAGATGTAGTTTTTTAAAAATATCATGGGTTTTTTTTTTTCACAGTGTTTTGGGTTTTTACATCTACCCCAATGAGAGAAGGGTGTGGAAGAGAGTTGTTAAACAGACACTTAGACTTTTCTGTGTGGGAGTATGGGGTCCAACCCAACCACCTGGTAGTTTAAGTGTAGCTTTTATTTATTTATTTATTTATTATTTATTTATTTATTTATTCAATGTGTATGAATGTTTTGACTGATAGTGTGTTTATAAGCATCTGTGTTCCCGCGGAAGTTAAAAAAGGGCTTCAGGTCCCTTGGAGCTGGTGTTGTGGGTGACGGTGTTGAGAACCAAACCCAGGTCCTCTGCAAGAGCAGCAAGCTTTCATAACCGCTGAGGTATCTCTCTAGCCCCAGCATAGCGTCCTCGTCACACCTGTGCCAGGAACCTGCTGAGGAAAATTAGGAAAATGGCTGACTCGTGTCTGCTTCCACATTTCCTGTCTGAGATGGATGAGGGGCAGGGAGGGTTGGATTAGCCAATCTCTAAATTCTTTTTTGCTCTAAATTCCATCGATTTGTGTTTCTTCATAGAAAATTAAAGCCTCCAATGTTTAAACACACAGCACTTGAAAGAGTAAGCACCTACACATCAAACATTCCATATGAAATCGTCTTACGTGCTCTCATGAGGCGATTAGTTTTGTTTGTTTGGTTGGTTGGTTGGTTGTTTTCAGGGTGTTAATATATAAACTTGCCTTCTCCATCTCTTCTGTTGTTTGATTTTATTTTCTGAGACAGGAGCTCATTCTGTAGCCCACACTGGTCTGAAACTCACTGTATAGAGCAGGCTGGCCTCATATTCACAGAGATCTACCTGCCTCCTTGGCCTCCAGAGTCCTGGCACTGAAGGTGCATGCCACCGTGTCCAGCCAGCCTTCTCCATGTCTTATGTCCTTCCAGTTGGCAAAGTGTTTGCCACACACACATGAAGACCTGAGTTTGATCTCTAGCACCCAAATAAAGTAGCAGGTATGATGGCAGGCGCTTGTAATCCCAGCACTGAAGGGTGGAGACAAGAGGCTCCCTGGTGCTCACTGGCTGACCAGACAGCTCTGCCTGATCACTGAACCTCAGGTCCCAGTGAGAGACAGACCCTGACCCAAAAAAACAAGGTGAGAAGCTCTTGAGGAGCGACAGCTGAGAGTTAACTTACGCGAGTGCGGGTGCACGCGCACGCACACACACACACACACACACACACACACACACACACGAGAGAAGAGATCACCAGGAAGTAGAATGTTGCTAACATCTTGTGTTCTGTTCCCCCTGACTGTCCCCACCTGCAAAAAGAATGCTCAACAGTGCAACAGCCCTTTAAAGAACGGTGTTTAGGGCTGGAGAGATGGCTCAGTGGTTAAGAACACTGACTGCTCTTCCAGAGGTCCTGAGTTTAATTCCCAGCAACCACATGGTGGCTCACAACCATCTATAATGGGATCTGATGCCCTCTTCTGGTGTGTCTGAAGAACAGTGTTTAGTTATCCAACATTCTTAGGTCAGGTCAGTCCCTCCTCTCAAGTCTAGTCCTATAATTAATCTAGGGTCTTGAGTTTAGCCTTACTTAGGTTAGGTCTAGATATCTCTTCCCTGGATTGGGTTGCACCCAGCTCAATCAGATCAATAGAAGCGGTTCCTCTCAACACTCTTCACCAGCACCAGATTTCCTCTGCTTTCAATGCCTTCTCTATTGTTTCCAAGACAGAGAGAGATGAGAGAATCTCTCCACAGTTCACACAGGAGGAAAGAGGCAAAGCCTGGCTTCAACTCAGAAAACAAAAGGCTTCAAATCTTCAGCTCTCAATATTCGTGGTCTGCACAAAGACCTTTGTAGCATCAATAAGATAGGTTCATCTTGAAACCAAAGGCCATAGCCGGTTGCCTTTTTAACTGCAGCCACCAAAAAAAAGATCTGAGAACCTTTTTTCTCTCCAAGGATGAGGGACTGGTTGTTTGGAATGTTTGATTTATGGTCTCTTTGTATGGTCACACCTAAAACTTGTTGTCTCTAATCTTCTGGACAGCCTAGGACTCTGCCATTTTATGTGTGTGTGTTGGGAGGTGTGTGTGTGTGTGTGTGTGCATGTGTGTACATGTGCTCAGATGTGCATGTATCTACACTTGTATGTGCATGTGTATGCATTTATGTATGCATGTGCATACATTTGTGTGTGCTTGTGTGTGTATGTGCTTTTGTAAATGTGTACGTGTGTGTGTGTGGCTCTAACTGTGGTTCTGAATTCAGACAGTGAATGGTCACCTCGCACACAGCGCTCTCCTGTTTTGATTGTAACATTCCATGAGCTTCCTCCGTCCTTAATTGTCAGCTGTGGGCCTCTTTCCTGAGCCACTTCTCATTTTCAAATACAGTCATCGTTCATTTCTTGCACTTCTGTCCCCTGCAGAAGATTCGATAAAAGTGAAAGATGAATACAGCGACAGAGATGACAACATTCTGAAGCCGGAGCCCATGGGAGATGCGGAAGAGAGTGAAATGCCTTACAGCTATGCAAGAGAATACAGCGACTATGAAAACATTAAGCTGGAGAGACATGTGCCGTACGACGGCAGCAGACCAACCAGTGGGAAGATGAACTGCGATGTGTGCGGATTATCCTGCATTAGCTTCAACGTCTTGATGGTTCATAAGCGAAGCCATACCGGTAAATAGTCTCCTCCGTCCGTTCTCAAAACTGTCCCCAGGCAGCCGTGTGAGGAGCAAAGTGGCGGAATGTGGGTTTTTCTTTGGATCCCTCCATTGCTGTCTACTATAATGCTGACACCTCTCTTTGCCAGTTCACCCAGTGGCTCTTGTTAGTGCTTCACTATGCGTTTGGCAAATACTGTGGATAAAAGGAGACGAGCAACGGCCTTGTGTAATGGCACACACCTTTAAACCCAGCATGTGGCAGTCAGAAGCAAGCCATCTCTGAGTTTGAGGCTAGCTTGATCTGCATAGTGAGTTCCAGGCAGCCAGGGCTACATTGTAAGACTCTGGAGAGACAGAGACAGAGACAGAGACGGACAGAGATATAGAGACAGAGAGATAGAGACACAGAGAGACAGGGAGAGATAGACATACACTCAGAGACACAGAGAGATACAGACAGATAGAAACAGAGAGACAAGGAGAGATAGAGAGACACACAGAGAGATAGAGACAGGGAGAGGCAGAGAAAGATTAAGAACAGCCATCTAGTTTAGCCAGATGATTCTGCTCAGCCAGTGAGCAGGAGCTGAATTTTACGCTTTGCTTCTGAGAAGTCTTCCAAGTGTTTTTTACAAGGCACATCTGAAAACACAGGCCCTCTTACTATGGATAAAAGGATATGAGTTTAACTTTCAGCCTCAAAGACTTCTTTGTATGGTAAGCATGGGTCCATAGGAAGGCCGTGAACAAGTCACACCATGTCTCACACTGAGTCAATGGCTTCCAGATGATGCAGAGACTCGAAGAAGGCAGGCTGGTGCTTTGACACCCTTGTTGCATCTTGCATCTAAGCGTGTTTCAGTGGCTCAGTCCCAGTACTCAGGATTTCCATGCCATCCTGGGCTACAGGAAAAAAAAAAAAAAACTGTCAAAAAGAAAAAAAAAAAGAGTAAAAGCCACCAAACAAAACAAAGACTTTGATCCTAGCACCAGCACACAGAGGCAGAGGCAGGCAGATCTCTGTGAGTTTGGGGCTAACCTGGTCTATATAGTGAGTTCCAAGCCAGGGCTACATAGTGAGGCCTGGTCTCAAAAATATGAAAATGAAGGCTTGAATCTGTGAGTCTGTTTTTTCAAAGGCAACTGCATTCAGATGCCAAGAAATGGAGAAACCTCTAGAAATCTCCTGAAGCTGTTTGTGTTCCTTGGCACTGACTCAGCAAGGTGACAGCTGGAAGAGTTGGTCCGAGTGGGAGCGTTCATTCTTCAAGGAGGAAGCTCCCACAAGTCTCTTCACCTGAAGAATGACACTCCCAAGTGATCTGTGTCACTGTGGGGAGAGGCGATCTGTGTCACTGTGGGGAGAGGTGCCCAGGGATGGGCTTTTTTACCCTAGGCCTCTAATCTCTGCACCCGCCTTCCCACTTACCTTGTGATCAGCGATCTCCTTTCTCGTCCTTTCTGAAGGTGAACGCCCGTTCCAGTGTAATCAGTGCGGGGCATCTTTTACTCAGAAAGGTAACCTCCTCCGCCACATTAAGCTGCACACGGGGGAAAAACCTTTTAAGTGTCACCTCTGCAACTACGCATGCCAAAGGAGAGATGCGCTCACGGGACACCTTAGGACACATTCTGGTAAGTGAGGGACATGGACATCCCATACCCAGTGACCATGGAAACAAAAGAGTCGAGTGTGGAGGCCTCCATCTGTCACCTCCCCTCCCTCTGAAGGGTTGCATCAGCACAGACCTCTAGGGCTAACTGCACTTCCATTAAGGCATTAATTGCTCTCCGTCTGCCTCACTGGAAACCGTTCCCTCAGCAGCCTCGTGACTGGAGAACAGCAGCAAACAAATTACCACGCCTTTGTAATTTTTTGTGAGAAAAATTGTGGCCATCAGTATTTTTTATGGTAAACTAATTGCTAAGGGATTGTTTTCTTAATTTGCACACACACACACACACACACACACACACACATTTTCCAATTTTCCATTCAGAAACTACACATGCAAACTATGTGCATTTTGTAAATTATTATAAAATACAAATGGGGGTGGGGTTGAAGAGATGACTCAGTGGTTAAAAGCACAGCTTGCTCTTCCAGAGGACCAGAACTCCGTGTTGATGCCTCATAGCCAACTCCATCTCCATCTCCAGGGGGTCCAACAGCTCTGGTCACCACAAACACTTGTTCTCATGCGTATATACTCCAACAATAGACACCACATAATTATAAATTTAAAAAAAGAAAAGAAAAACTGTAATTCAGATATAAATTACTATTTGAGATTCATTTTGGTGGATCTGGGCTAAATTTCTTATTCATTTTGTTTTAGTTTTTGAGGTAGGAGCCCTGCTTTGTAGTCCTAGTTGGACTGGAACTTGCTATGTAGACCAGGCTAGCCTCAATGTTGTAGCCATCTTCCTGCCTTATCTTCAGGGTGCTATAATTGCAGGCGTGCACCACCCTACCCAGCTTCTGGCTGAATTTCCTAACCCCACACCCTCCTCGGCCTGATTATTTTTAAGCTCTACGAGCAGCCTCGAGAATTCTTAAAAAGCCACATGCTGCCTTGATCTTGTCGCTCCTTATTTTGAACAAGCAAGATGACATTTTTTTTTTTTTTTTAACATTTAGAATTTCCCTCTTAGAAAAATAAAGCTAGTCTTATTTTCAAAATCAGGACCTCATGTTCTTGATGTTATCTGTCAAAATTTTAATTTGAGAGAGAAAGAGGTTTGTTTTTATGTCAGGCCATGTTACTGCTTTGACTAAACCCCGGTCCTGTCTCAAAGCTACTCCAATTCAGAGGAAGATTAAACAAGCCAACCTCAGCAAAACCCACGACAGATCATATGTGGCAAAGAGGGTTTCTCTCTCTCTCTCTTTCTCTCTGTCTCTCTCTCTCTCTCTCTCTCTCTCTCTCTCTCTCATTTTAGCTCATTTGTCAATGTAGCAAATTAGTAATGGGTACAATGGGGAAACAAGAAAACAAAAATAAGATTTCTCTCCCATTGCCTTCTTTCAAGAGTAAAACCAGCAGGTCTTTTGAGACAGATTCCAGAGCACCAAAGTTATGCAGAAATGAAACATTTTTAGCCATTGCAAACCTGTACTTTATTTTGATTTGGGACTTCATAAGGATCCTTTGAGGATGCTTTTACTCCCAAAGCAAGAGAAATTAGAAAATAAGACACTTCATGACAGAGCCGGTGACTCAGTGGCTAGCACATACAAGGCTCCAGGCTTGATCCCTCATATATCAAAAACAAAAGGGGAAAACCCATTTCAGACTCTAAAACACCGACTTTTTTTTTTTCTTTTTTTTTTATGTTTTATCAGTGGAGCAGAAAAAAATAACCTTGCAAAGAGAGTTGAAAGCATTGCTTTCCTTTGGATAAACCTATGGGGAAATGTTTGATTTGTTTTAGAAAATTAGTTGAAGTTACTTTTGCAATTTGTTCTTTCATTTGTTTGTTTCAAGACAGGGTCTCACTTTGTAGACCAGGCTGGCCTCGAACCCACAGAGATCTGCCTGCCTCTGCCTCCCGGGTGCTGGGATTAAAGGCGTGTGCCACTATGCCTGGCTACTGCAATTAATTCTTAATTCTATTATTAAAAATATTCCTTGTTAATCAGTTGTGTTTTGACCGTATTTGTTCAAAGCCACTTAATCAGAATGGCCTGCACACTGCAAACATGTGGATGTTTGATGTGTCTCTAGCTTGATCCCAATGCCCACACACCACCTAGTTCCTTACTTAAAGTTAGAGAGACGTCACAAAACAGGAAGGGTACCTTCCCATTCCCATTAATTTTATG
Organism: Mastomys natalensis; assembly: GCA_021653895.1. NCBI lineage: Eukaryota > Metazoa > Chordata > Mammalia > Rodentia > Muridae > Mastomys > Mastomys natalensis. The sequence goes on from JAJTUV010000964.1 coordinate 220,285, forward strand.
GGAATGAGCGTTTTCCCTGCATGCTTGTGCCTAACGACGTCAGAAAAGGGTATCTCTGTAATCTGGATGGTGATGAGCTGCCAGGTGTGTGCTGGGAATCAGACCCAGATCCTCTCTGAGAGCAACAAGCACTGTAACCACCCAGCCATCCCACTAGTAAGTACTCTTAACTGCCAAACCCTTATTCAGGTCCCAAATAAATTGCTTTGTTTTGGTTTTGAGACAGGGCCTCACTATGTAGATCAGGCTGACATCAAACTCACAAAGAGCCTCCTGTGTCTGCTGGGACTAAAGGCGTTGTCACCACATCTGGCCGCATTGCGTTTTGTACCACACGACCCACCTTGAAGAACAAATGACCTGGTTTCTCTGTCTTCCTTCCTTCCTTCCTTCCTTCCTTCCTTCCTTCCTTCCTTCCTTCCTTCCTTCCTTTCTTTCTTTTTTCCCCCTCCTCCTCCTTCTCTTCCTCCTCTTCTTTTTCCTTTAATGCTTAACTCTAGTACCCCTAGAACTAGGGTTACAGCTGATGTGAACCACTCCATGTGGGTGCTGTGAACCAAAGCTCAGACCTCTGGAAGAGCACCCAGTGCTCTTAACTGCTGAGCCATCTCTCCAGTCTTCGGGGCCTGTTTGTGTTAATCAAAAAGACACGAGATTTAACCTGGAGTTAAACACTAAATAAAACAGCGTTCACCCACTCCAGATCCTTCCATCTACAGAAGGCCATCGTTTTCAATATGCTGCTGTGACGGTGAACTGTATGTAGCCTTGTTTCAGCTTAACAGATGTGACAGCAACGTAGACTTGGAGGTATGGGTCCCACCAGACCAGCAGTATGGAGGGTCCCTGAGTGCCCTGTATCTTCCTTCTAGTGGAGAAGCCCTATAAGTGTGAGTTCTGCGGAAGAAGCTACAAGCAGAGAAGCTCCCTGGAGGAGCACAAGGAGCGCTGCCGCGCTTTTCTTCAGAACCCTGACTTGGGGGACGCCGGTGAGTTGCACAGTGCTGGGCCGATGGACTTGTCTGCTCTCTTAGGTGGTGACCAATTCTAGACAGAACAAATAAGCAAGATGGAGAGATCCTGGGTGCTATGGAGAAAGACAGAGCATCGAATACAGAGTAAGGGTGAGCCAGGGAAGCTGTCGACCATGGGACATTTTAATGGACTTAGAGGCATGGCAATGAGCCCCACAGGTCACTGGGGGACTAGCACACGCAAAGGTCCTCAGGCTCAACTAGAAGAAATGTAAGCATAGCCCTGCGTGACTGGAACAGCATGAGCGACGGAACGTGAAGCCAGAGGGGAGACGGGAAACCAGATCTTATCAGGCCTTGTAGGCTATCGTAAGGACCTTTGAGAGAAACTGAAAACCTTTGAACACAGACAGGTGATGTCAAAGAATTTCTCCTTTGAAAGCCATCTTCTCACTTTGTTCATGAAAGTAGATTGTGCTTAGGTCAAGGCTGGATAAATCTGGGGGAATCCAGCTAAGAATCTGTGGCAAGAAGTCAAGCCAAAGGAAACTGTCTTGGCATTAACGGGGATGGCGTTCTGATTCTGTAAACACGTTTCCAAGGTAGAGCCAGCAGGATTTCCTAACAGTGTTGGAATGGCAGTATTGGAACGTGGCATGGGCTAGGGAGTGGTTCGTGAAGAATCCGTTAAAAAGTGCAAGGATTTTCTTTACCCAGGGCCCAAAGGCGATGCCCTTGTCTGCACCTGTGACTGACTGTGATATCTGTGCCTGGCTTTGACGGGTTTCCTGTTTTCTCCAGGGAGTTGAGGTGTATGCCTCCTGACCACAGGTTGAAACAATCCGGTCTCCTCCATGTCCAGGGTGGCTTTATTTCCTTCTCTCCTTCTACTTACATCAGCCTAAGCCTTTCTTGTATGGCATCTCTGGCAGTCACCCTTCCTTCTATCCATTTGGCCTTCAACCTGATTCTTCAGTGTGAGCTCGGGACTCGGTTGTTCAGTTATGAGAGCCAAGTATTTGTTTAGACGGGGAAGCAGTCCTTGTGGGCATTGGTGTCTGACTATAACTGCACTGGAACCCTTTGAGTGGCCTGAAGCAGGGTGATTGCAGTGTGACAGAGCAAAATGTGGGAGTTATGAAAAGCAGAGTGGAAACCCTGAGTGCTCACTCTGTGGAGTGGAGGGAAACTGTGTTTTAGTCAAAGCCAATTTCCTGATTTAGGCACCGGGCAGCGAAGGCCCGTGGGTCTGTGCTTGCCTCCACCTCTCATTCCTGTGGCATCTCGGGTTTTATCAAGGACTCTTATGTCCATCTTGTTTCTGGAAAGAGCTGCTTGCTTTTTTTAATAAAAACAGCTGAAGCTTGGTGGTCGCCACCTTTGGTGGCATGCTTAGTAGTGAGTTTAGTGTTTGCCTACAAAAGAAACGTCTCACCCTGTGTTCTCAACTTAGAGGTGGAAAAACAAAGACTTGTCGAAATCTACCCACTAACTTAGAAACCACTAGAACTTTAGCTTGCTTATTTAGTTTGTGTGTGTGTGTGTGTGTGTATGTGTGTGTGTACATGTGCAAGCATGCATGTGTCTAGCCATATTTTTTGTTTTAATAGTACACCTTAGGGTACAGTTCATACCTATTTTTTAGCCTAAAAGAATCCATGTATGAATTTACCACATTCTGCTTTTTTATTCATTGATTAATAGATATTGGATTATTTTCCACTTTGGGGAATAATAAGTTATATTTTTAGTGATCTTTATTATCTGATAGCAAAATAAATAAAGCAACACATACTGAATAGATACATACATATACTAGTGTGTGTGTATGCGTGTGAGTGTATGTGCATGTGTATATATGTGTATATATGTGTGAGTGTGTGTGTATGTATGTATGTATGTATGTGTATATGTGTGTGTGTGTGTATGCGTGTGAGTGTATGTGCATGTGTATATATGTGTATATATGTGTGAGTGAGTGTGTGTGTATGTATGTATGTATGTATGTGTATATGTGTGTGTGTGTGTCCTGATTCTTCTGGAAACAGGAGAAGGACTAGAAAGTTCTCTTTCATATACAAATATTTGAAGTGATTATTTGTAAAGTAACTTTTATTTTGAATCTCCATGCCATTTCAGTAATTTGAAGTTTTAAAAGTTACCAAAAGAAGTATTTAGAGTGTTCAGAAGTGCTGGCTGGTCTGGGAGGTGCCGAGCCGCAGATTAAGCTGATTTGTATTCATAAGGGTGTTTGATGTTTGCGTGCAGCATAGTTTAAGTCTCAGCAAAAAGTAAAGGGTTAACCAAGTCAGCAAGTTTTGATTTGATTTTGTTTTGTTTTGTTTGGGTTTTGAGATGTGGCCAGCCTCTCTATGTAACCCTGACTGGCCTTGAACCTGCAGAAATCCACCTACCTCTGCTTTCTGGACACTGGGATTAACTGAGGTGTGCACCACAATGCCCGGCTTTGATATTTTTAGGTTACATAATGGGTAAAGTCACAGCTTAATCCAGTATAAATACCACATGCCAGAACTATATGACTGAGCCTCTTAGGTCTTAAATAGTGTCCATACTTTTTTGTTTCTTCTGAGATTCAAATGTGAAGATTTTCTGAGCCAACCCAAGCCAACCCCTTATTGACACCATTGGGTTTCCATTTCTATTTCCTTCCTGAAACTAGGAGTTCAATGTGAATACCATGTTCTATCCCAAGTCTGACCAATGCAGTACAGTTTTTCTACTTTCTGCCTCCACCTGTCTCCATGGTGGGATGACAAGCATGTACCTCCATGCCTAGCGTGATGTGGTAGTGTAACATAGCAAAAGAAGCCTCGGCTTTGTGCAGGCTACACAGGCTATATACACAACCAAGCAGCTGTACGTATCCCCAGTGCGGCACATCTGACGGCTTTATGCCTCGGGTCCCTTCAAACATGCTATCCGGAGGCCTTGGAGCGCTCATGTGGCAAGCACACACTTAAATCAAAGCACAGAGTGTGGCAACGGCACTCGGGGGTACCCAGGATGCTGAGGCAGGACAATTCTGACTTGGAGGGTAGGAGAGCAAGACCCCATCTCAAAAGAAAGAAAAGTTAAGTAAGCTAAGTTGCAGTGGAGTGTGAGAGATGAGCTGGGGACAGAGCTGCCCAGCCTGGGAAGCAGACCTTCCTGGAAGCTGACAGATAAAGTAGCCTCAGAGCAAAGAGCATCCTCTGAAAGAATGAAAGAAAAACCCTAGGGTGACCAATTAATTATGTTTATTTGTGTGTCTAGGAGTTAACATTTCTCTTCTTTCTGCTTGTCTTAGTTGAGCTAATGCAAGCACAAGGTTTCAGGATGAAGTTACATTTTTTAACAAGGTAACACACTTTTTCTTCTAAAAGTTTTTTTTGTTTTGTTTTTTTTTTTTTTTTGTTTTGTTTTTTTTTTTTTTTTTTAAATCAAGTCTGTTTTCCTAACAGTCTTCACGATACTTGCTCCACAGGGCAGCAGTTTCGTGTAACTTTTTTTGTTTGAACCTGCCTTGTCTTTGATAGCGATCTGTTGTTAGACAATCTTGTTGCACAATGACTCCGCTTGTTCCCGTCCCTATTAGCTGCTGACCACACCAGAGAAGAGACAGGAAGCAGTGACTGGTTTAAGCTTCATTTAACACTTCAAGCCCTAAGGAAGGATTTTGCAAAAAAAAAACCAAAAAACAAAAGTAAAACACCATCATGTAGTCAAAGCTACAATTGCTTTGAGATTAAAAAAAAAAAAAAAAAAAAATCCCTTATAGAAGCAATTAATAGCTAAGGCACATGCAAGGGATTAAAGACAGTGGGTTACTTCTGAGATTGTGATTTTCAATGACGTTTTGTTATTTTTCCAATATGTCTTTACAATCTGTTGCTAATAAAAGTTGACATTACCTACTATGTAGTAGACAAATGATGTAAAGGGAAATTGATCCAGAATAGCAGTCCCTCCCCTTTGCCCACTCAGGAACCAAATGTGCCAGTGTCTCCCATCCTGGATTCCCTACCCTCACCCTGGCAACATTAAACTGACAAATAGAACCCAAGAACGGATTTCCTATTTCATCATTTAAACTCATCTTCCCTTACTATCTTGCCAAACTTGTTTTCCTCCATTTACATTTCTGAGACTTGGTGTAACAAGATAACAAGTCTAGACTGTGTGAATAGACAGTTGAGTCGTAACGGCGGAGGGAAGACCAGGAGAGAAGGCGTTCTCTTTTGCCTTTTCAGTCTACCTCCTAAACAATTCCTGAGCTCGGCTGACACTGGCCTCTGACTTAGTGTTTAAAAGGTGGCAGTTCAGTGCTTTTATTCATCAGCTGTCTGACAGGTCGGAAGTAGAAAGGCAGGGGGTCTAGGGAAGAAAATAAGAGTGTACCCTATGTTGTTGCCATTAGCCTCTGTCCATTTGTCAGTTAGAAAACACTTAAGTCTGTGGAGATAATCTCAGCCCCTGAGAGGTGTTTCCCAGTGGTTGGGAGAACTGGGATCTGAGAGTCAGTGAATGACGGATCTGGGGAGAGCGCAGTGAATGAGAATCTGCCTCTTGATTTCTTGCAGGAGGTGCTTCTGGGAAACTAAAATAGGAATAAATAGGGAAGCTTCATGCCTCAGATTTTCTTTCCACCCGTGAACACTCCTGAATGTTACTTTTCTAAAAAATGTCAGCCATTTGGTCACTGATTGCCGTGTTGAGAGTTATCTGGAAATGACTGTTTAAGACCAGCTTGGTGGGTAACCAGGAATGAGAAAGGTGATGTTATCTCAGAAGGTTGCCATTTAGTGACATGCCCTAATTACAGTTATTTAGGTCAACGTGTCCACGCATCAGCATCCTCCCAAACGTGGAGAGGATGTTGATTGCGTGTGCCCACAAACCTGCTGATGCTGATGGTGACTTTGGTAAAGCATAAGCAGCGTCTCCTGAAAGATAAGTGGGAAGCCAACGCACTGCGCTTGGGCTAGGTCACGATGTGCCCACGGAGGGAGCGACCGCAAGGGACAGAACTCAGTGGTAAAATGGGGTCAAAAGTAAAAATTCCCTAAGTGTTTTCAACATCATTTCAATCTAAATCATGTCAATGGGAGATACAGAGTGGAGGCTCTAATCCTCTCCGAAAGGCACCCCTGGAGTACAGACATGGCTCCCCTGCTTCTAAAGAAAGGGAGAGCAAAGAAATGATCCCTGTATTGGGAACTGACTTCAAATTCCAGGCTCTGCCTTTCATCTCTCTACTCAAGGGGCTTTGGGTAGTGCCACATCTGGTGGTGGTTTGTGTGAACGGAAATAATACGTATGATCGTTTCCTGTTTGGTCATTTTAACCTGTCCCTGGACTGAACAGAATTTGACCCACTTCACTCGGTAGCAGGTTCTGTCTACAAGTACCAGAGTCCAAAGACCTTTCGAAATCTGAACGCTGCCCACGCCCCTGGCCTGAGCAAAGTGTGTTCATTTACATAAATCGTGTTGACAGCTGGAGCAGAACTCAGGATATGTTTCTTCAGAGCCAAGAGTTATTTTTGATAAGAGCCAAAGTCAAGTGATGTTGGCATTGTCTCTACACTTTGGCTTTTTTTTTTTTTTTTTTTTTTTTTTTTTTTTTTTTTTTTTACTTTTGGAGACAGATTTTCTTTTATTACTGACTTTAAAAACCACACAAGTTTTATATTGGATTGCACCTGAGTTCTTTTGACGATGGTACAAAGGTGGAGAAGAGATAATCCTTGAAATGATCCTTTTCCAATCTGGTGTTGACTCTCAGACTGACTGTCCTGACCTGCAGATCTTTCTCTGTCATTCATTTTCTGCAGCGGTAGTCATGGTCATGTGTCTGACAGACCATGGAATGTGGGACAATTCTCTGTGCTGGAATCTCTTCACACAGCAAATGCCTCAGACTCTTCTGTTACAGGGCAAGTGCTGACCGTTCCCAAACCTGTCCTAGGCTTATCTCATTCTGTAAGCTATCATTTGCTTTTTAAGTCTAGTTCCTTAAACTAATTACATTTTCTTCTTCCTTAGATACGTTAGAAATGTATGGCTATTTAGTTTAGACCTTCTGATGTGCTCAGATAAAACACAGACACATTCATAGCATCACAGTGTTTGCTAGAGCAGGCATGCATACACCATGGCCCTCGAGCTAAGCACAGCCAGCAATCTGTCTGTGCACAGGGCTTTTACCATTTACTTATTGTATATGTGTGTGTACGTATGGTATATAAACGTGTCCATGTTTGCCTGTGTACGGTGTGCCTGGAAGCCGGAAGTTGACTTTGAACGTCTTTCTCTATCACTGTCTACCTTATTTCTTGAGACAGGGTCTCTCTCATGGGCTTGCAGATTCTGCTAGATTGCATGGCCAGTGAGCCTCTAGGATTCTGCTGGCCCTGTTTCCCTGGTGCTGGGATTACAGGCCTGTGCCACAGCACTGGTGTTGTCGGTGGTACTCAGGTTCTCTGGCTTCGATAACAAACGTGTCACTGGCTGAGCCACTCCCCAGCCCAATTCTTACATTTTTAAAGAGCTGTAGAGTAGGAAACATGAATATAGAAAGAGACTATATAGAGCCCACAAATTTTAAAAATATTTACAACCAACATGAGCATAGAAATGTGCATGTGTAATCCCAGGATTTGAGAGGTTGAAGCAAGAGGATCATACATTTGAAGCCAGCCTTGGGGCTGTGTGACAGAAAGACCCTGTCTCAAAAATAATAATGATAACAAATAATCATACATAGTATTTTCACTCTTTGGGTTTTTTTTTTTTTTTTACTGAAATAATTTATGGATTCTTGAGCAGGCCACCATTATAAAATCTTAGGTCTTATACTTATAGCAGCCAGTGAGTCTATACTTTTGAGCCGTGATGTCTCCCTGCTGGCTCTACCAAAGTCAATTATATTTGTTCCACCTCACTCTTCAGTATATTGGCACTATTTTTTTTTTTTTTTTTTTTTTTTTTTTTTGGTTTTTCAAGACAGGGTTTCTCTGTGTAGCTCCGGCTGTCCTGGAACTCACTCTGTAGACCAGGCTGGCCTCGAACTCAGAAATCCACCTGCCTCTGCCTCCCAAGTGCTGGGATTAAAGGCGTGCGCCACCACCGCCCGGCTATTGGCACTATTTTATATTCCTCTAGTGGACTGAAATTCTAGCTCCTCTCCCTCCCCAGAGTTCCACGTGGTAGTCTAGGATGGCCTACAATTTAATTGCATAGCCCAGGCTAGTCTCAAACTTATGGCAGTCCTCTTGCCTCAGTCTCCCAAGCATTGAGAGCTTTGAAAGCCTGTCCTGGCCCCTCTGCAGGGTAAAAGGGAACCTTCCTATAGATATGTCTCATGTGTGTCTAAGGCAATTAGGCAATACTGCTTTGCAGCCGGGCCTGACCACGCTAGCCTGTTCCACTCTGATGTCTCGTTGATCATCAATCCACAGTCTCAGGCAGTTCCTATTCTCCAGTTTTCACTAGAAATATAATGGAAATATAGCATACAAACTGCTCTTTAATTTCAAGACAGCAGGGTGGCTCAGCGACACTTTCATGGAAACAATTTTCAGATGTGAAGAACATACGAAGCAACACACAGAACCCAGAGAAACGGAATGTGAAAGATAAGGACAGAGAGAAACATAGTAAAGAAAAAAATGACTCAGTATTTCAATACCCAAATCACTGAGTAGATTTCTTGCTATCTGGGTGAGTGTATCTCTTTTCAAAAGTGCTATTAGCATAAACAGAGCAGTAAATCTGGGGCACTGTGCCTTTTTTTTTTTTTTTTAAGTTGTTAAGAAGAATTATATCAGTGTGCAGGTGTCACGCGCAGTTACTCAGAATCAGAAAGGCCGATGGGGGTTAGGAGACCTCCATCTATCTATCTTTTTGCAACCAACCACGTCCAGGCTGTTTCTTCAACACTTCCTCTTGCTAATGAAGGTACTTAGCTGGGGATGGGCTGGGCTTTCCCATCTCAGCATAAGACTGCAAGATTTGAATGCCCCCCTGCACCGGCCTCACTGACCACAGCAGGTACCCGGGGCAGAAATCTGAGCAGGAAGAACAGGTAATGGCAGCATTGTGCATCAGGGCGGACGCGTCTTCCCACCTGTTCCCCATCCTTCCATTTACCAGTGTGTTCTTCTCCCTCTTCTTCCAAACCAGCTAGTGTGGAGGCAAGACACATCAAAGCAGAGATGGGAAGTGAAAGAGCTCTCGTCCTGGACAGATTAGCAAGCAACGTGGCTAAACGAAAAAGCTCGATGCCTCAGAAGTTCATTGGTAAGAACACACGGCCCTTTCTTGCTTCTGACAGCAGATACCTTGAATGAGATAACACAGAGATGTTTCCTACCCATGCTAGAGCCTAGAGCAGTCTGTTAAAACAAGGTTTCTTATTCTGTGTGGCTGGTTCATTTTGATAGCTGTAGTATATAGATTTAAAAAAAAAATAACTCAGAAGCCTTAGCTACAGGACAGGGGAGCATTTGGTGTTGTTTTTTAAATGGAGTTGGTGTTAAAAATGCTCTCCCTTCCTCTTCCCCCTGAATGACATCTGTTGATTTATGCAACTTACACCAGTAAAATGTCCAAGATAGCATCTTGGTAAAATTTTGCAATGATATGTTACAAGTTGGTTCTGTTAGCATGCTCTAACCTTTTTTTTTAATGTTCTAAAGCATAGCACCATATTTTCTTGAATATGATTGAGGGCTAGCTTTAACAGAAAGTTGATGGAGAAAAACGTGGATTTAAATAACTCAGTTTGACTTGACGCTGTCTTATTGAAGTTAGTTTTTATGTCATTGGTTTTCACATTGTCAAAAGCCACCACGGAGTGGGATGACAAGTGCTGGGACTTACAAACGGCGGGGCTGTTTCTTTATTTTTCCAGATGTTTACATACGTGTGACCATAGTATTTAAAATAGATTTGTAGCTGGGAATTAAGCAGCTGAGTTGAATGTGTCAGTTTTATGATAAGTTGAAAGTTGGTGGTGTTGAACAAAAATAGTTATCAAATAAAGAAAACTCTTCCTCAACAGCGATAATATTTTTAAATTTGTCAATATCTTTTTTGTAAAGCTGCTTGCTGCTTCTAACTTTAATCTTCTTGTATTTATTGATTTTAGTGGCTTTTACACATACCAAGTGCCTGTCTACTTTTGTTTTGTTTTGCTTTGCTTTGCTTTTTGTTTTTTTAACACAGGGTTTCTCTGTGTAGCCCTAACTCAGAGATCTGCCTGCCTCTGCCCCCTCTCCGAATTGCTGAGATTACAGGCGTGTGCCAGCACCTCCTAGTTTGCTTGTCTACTTTTGACTCTAAGATTTTTTGGGCCTAAGTAACACTTTATAAGTAGATATTCAATTGAATTTTATTTTGAAAGAATCCATAGATTTTGAAATCACTGAAGTTGGTATTTCTGCTTATTTATTTTATTGTTATTAGCTGGATATAGTCTGTGTGCTTTTGTCAGTTTCAATGATAAATTGTAGCACACCCCTTTAATCTCATCACTCACAAGCCAGAGACCAATAGATCTCAATGAGTTTGAGACCACCCTGGTCTACATAGTAAGTTCCAGGCCAGCCAGGGCTATAGAGGGAAACTCCCAAGGGTATGGTGGATTGTTCCTACATACTCAGCTCTTGGGAGGTAGAGGCCAGAGCATCAGGAGTTCAAGGCTATCCTCACCACACAGTGAGTTTGGGGCCAGGCTATGCTATATGAGAAATCCTGTCTTTAAGAAAAAAAAATTAATCAGTCAGTCAGTCAGTCAGTCAGTCAGTGATAGTCAGTCAGTGATCCCATCAATAAATCCTGTCAGACTGAAGTTGGTATGTTTCAATTTATGGAGATTTTTGTCTCCTAATCATTTCACCTCCCCATGAGGAGACATGTCAGTGAGCATGTGATGACTTCCACAGAAAGATTAGGCACATCGGACCAATCAGGATGACAAAGTGATTCCCTCGTGTGAATCCACGTGGATCGTCAGTCTATACAAGTGCATCTCAATTGGAGGAATGCTCTGACTCTAGAAATGGCTGAAGATGATGTGGGAGGGGCACGGGATGAGGGGCAGGGAGCACAAGTGGGATGAGGGGCAGGGAGCACAAGTGGGATGAGGGGCAGGGAGCACAAGTGGGATGAGGAGCAGGGAGCACAAGTAAAGAGTCTCAGTTTCAGCCCGGTTATATTCAGGGCACTAAAATTCCAGAGTGGCTCCATCGTTCTCACAGTCAGCTTAAATCTACGGTTGAGCAAAGCCCTGCTTACTGTGGTAGAGGCTGCTGTGTGTTGTCATTGCTGTTGTTGCTGTCATCGTAGTCGTTGTTCTCAGGTTCCCGGTGTCCAGGTCCACTTGGTTCTACCGTAGCCTCGGGAGCCATCAGATGCTTTCTGATCCTAGAACTTCAGACCTGCAAACTCACACAAATCTGTAGACTCAGGTTTCAGCCTGGATCCTCGCTGCAGCAGTGGACTTTGGAAGGCCTGGTTTCTCTGTTTCTGAGCCAGTCCATCTTCTCGACTGTAGGATCAGGAACTTGGGAGAGTTAGCTCCTTTTGCTTATTAGTAAAGCCTGTCCTTTGACAGCTTCCTTTCCTTTGGAATCTAGTGCCTTCCTTTCCTCTCTGCTCCCTCTTGTCCCCACCCCTGCCAGCTGCCCCCTTCTCTTACAGACCTCTTTCCCATATTTACTAGTTTGATTTTGTTTAGTGTCCTATAGAGTTCATCTAGGATTATCTGTGTAACCCTAAGTTTGGAACTAACTGTAGAGCCCAGTGGGCTCACCGGTATGTCTCAGCTGAACAGTCAGCTTCCGAGCCTGGAATGTTTGAGGTCTTCTTTTAACATTCTTCTCTATTTTTTGGAATATGGCACTGTAGCACAATTCAGAGAACACATCCCTGAGTTTCTCAGCTGTTTAGACAATCCTTTCTGAATCCCTGTTTACTCATCTGTGGACGAGAAAACTGAATTGGGATGAAATGACCTGGAAGGCCCCTCGAGTCTATGGGAAATGAATTCAGGCAGAACCAGCTTGTGTTTCAGAGAACCTGGCAGTGTGATTTGGCAACCTCTTCTCAAGGCCCTAAGGATAGAGAGTTTGTGTCATACACTAGTGTTGAGCTTTGACCTGGGTTGTTTGTTGGTTTGGAAGGTGGCTCCTAAGGGCCACAGTGATGTGATGTAAGTGCTCAGGGATGTGATGATGTAAGCGCTCAGGGATGTGATGATGTAAGCGCTCGGGGATGTGCTGATGTAAGTGCTCAGGGATGTGATGATGTAAGCGCTCAGGGATGTGATGATGTAAGTGCTCAGGGATGTGATGTAAGCGCTCTAGTGACCGACATCCCTAGCCTTTAAAGCTTGTGTTGGTTGGGTTCTTTTTTCTTGAGGAAAAAATTCTTAAAGCTTAGACTCCAAATAAAATAATTACATGCATACACTTGGTTAGGACGGCGCTGTGCAGCCTGCTCTCTGTGTACACTTGGTTAGGAAGGCACTACACAGCTTGCTCGCTGTTCCTGTGTTCATTCGTTCATCACACAGAGTAACCTGGAGTGGGGGTGGGGCATCTCTGTCTGCAACCCCAGCACTTGAGAGGTGGAGGGAAAAGGTCATCTTCTCTGTCTCAAGGACAACCTATGTGAGATGCTGCCTCAGAAAGCAAAGATACAAATGTTTCTCGGCCTTTTGGCTAAGATCAAGTGTAGTATCTGTTCTTATCAGTTTAATATCTGATACGTCCTCTATCCGAGGACAATATATTAAATGGATTTTTGGAAGTAGGAGTTGGAATAGGAGCTTGCTCCGTCCACTCCACGCATCGACCTGGTATTGCAGTACCTCTAGGAACGGTGCAGGGAGGAAGCAGGGAGAGGGAAGGAGGAGAGATGGAGGAAGGGAAGGAAGAAAGGAGGGAGGAAGGGAGGAGGGACAGAGAGAGATTTCTTGTCAGATATATGGTATTCTTGTTATGGGGGCATGCTCTTAATCTTCTAGCATCAACTTGTATCCTCAGCCTTTGTTTATAAGATTTTATTTTTTAAGACAGACAAGAGGCAGACAGATCTCTGTGAGTTCCAGGCCAACTGATTCTGTACCAAGAATTCTGGGCCAGGCAGAGCTAGATAGTGGGACCCTGTTGTGGGGTGCGGTGATGTATAAGCATGAGGACAGAGTTCATTGTTCAGCTCTCCTCCCAGAACCCACATAAAATCTCTTGTGATACCATCAGGCGTCTCAGGGGCTTGCTGGCCAGTTTCTCTAGCCAAATTGGAAACTCTAGGGTCAGTGAGAGACTCTGTCTCAAAAAATAAGAAAAATTATTAAGGAAGACACCCTTAGGGTGAACTCTAGCCTCCACTTGCACATGAGAACACACACACACAGGGAGACACACAAACACACAGACAGATAGAAACACACAGAGACAGACACAGACAGACAGAGAGACACAGACACACACAGACAGACATACACACACAGAGATACACACACAGAGACACACACAGATAGACACACACAGATAAACACACTTACACAAAAAGAGGTATATACATATATATATTCAAAAAGAAAGAAAAAGAAGGAAGGAAGGAAGGAGGGAGGGAGAGAAGGAGGGAGAGAAAGACAATCATCTGTAAAGGGTAAGCTCTTGGAGCATCGAGCTGAACCGCCCTTTGTGCCTGAAAGCAGTGATATCAAGGGAAGAAAAGCAGAGCACCTCCTGTGGGATGTGGGATGCAGCGGTCCAGACTAGTGCTCCCCTCCCTCTCCTCTTCCTCCTCCTTTTCCTTTCCAAGGCACCATTTTCTGAACCGAGTGGGCCGTGAAGAATGAGTCATTCCCTTTCATCCTTCGTAAAGAGTGCACCATTCTCACACCAGCCCTTGCTGCCCCTGACCTCTTGAACTATGAGGGCAAAGGTCAAACAGAACTCGGTGAGCGGACCCCTTCCCCTGTACTCCTGCAGGGGCAGTGGCTCTCATCGATGTCAAGATGATCTCTTTCCAAAAGATAAGATGGACTTGCTTGTGACATCCTGACCTGAAGCTTGTCCTGTTACAAACAGTGTTTGGCCATCCTTTAGGTCAGGCTAGCCTCAAATAGTTGGCCCAAAACAGAGGGCAGATTTCTCTCCCACAAGGAGGGGAATTTTTGCTGAATTTTTCTTTTTCCTGGTTTTTCTCCCCCACCCCACCAGGCAAACAGAGCTCACCACATGTGAGTTACTTCATTAACGAAAGTTCTTGTGTTGAAAAGAATATGAAGAAGAAAAAAAAAAGCCTTTGTCACTGGCAGTAAACATGTGTATGAGGTTTTGACACTTCTGCAAGCGCCATCAGCTCTCTCTGTGATGAGAACTCACCTACTTTGGTTAGCAGAGGCAGGGAGCAGTTTTAACACCTGTTAAAAAGGCCCCTTTCCAGAGTCCGTGTGTCCCTGGTTCCATAGACATTAAGATGTTCTTAGTTAAGTCACATTCTAAGGATGTTGGGAACCTGCAGAGACGTCCTTAGACTCAGGAAGGAAGAAAATCGCAGCACTGGGGAGACAGCTAGACCAAGCAGGGCCAGACCCAGGTCAGCTTGATGCTGTGGCCAGGGGTGGCTCTCCGTCCCCAGGAGGTCATGGTACATATACTGAGGGATCTTTGGGCAGCCAGAAGTCTGTCCCCGAGAGCTGGTAGCAGGGAAGCCCTGACGGCAGCTGTGCTGTGTCCAGAGTGAAGAGCTGTCTTGGCTGCCTGCAAGTCCTTATATCCAAGCAGTGTGTCACGGATGACAAAGACCTGGGCAGCAGCACCGTGTGGTCTCCAGCTCAGGTCTCCTCCTAGTCAGTGTTTACGTTCTCTCCCCTTCCTGCTGCTGCCTGACTCCCTGTCTGAAGAGAGTGTTAGTAACTCCAGTCTTCCTTAAGTTGAAATCAGAATCATTACAACCACTGAGGTCTCCATTTTTCTTGTTTATCTGACCCTCCTTCCTCCCTCCCTCACTTCCTCACTCCCTCTCTCCTTTCTTTTCTTCCCTCCCCCTCTTCTTCCCTCCCTTTTTCCCTCCCTCTCCCTTTCTTTCTTCACATGTGCTTGCAGTAAAGCGAGTAGAAACAGCCATGTACATAATAGGAAGCAGCAAGAAACACACTTAAGTGACTGAGGAACTTCAAGACTCAAATAAACCCATATATTTCCATTGCCCAACATTGATCATAATAGTGGGTTTGCAGTTTTTCTGGAGGTCAAATCATTTTTGCCTTCCTCTTTAGATAATAAAGCCCCCATAAGTTGCTCCCAGTAGAGTAGAATCCCAGGAACTTGCCTCTCCTGGTCTAGCAGTGCAGCCCTCTGGCCTCTGCCCAACCTCCCGGGCCCTTCCTTCACAGTTCTCTAGACCCCTTTCCACTTCCGGGCATTTCTTTCCAAGTTCCAGGTCTGAATGCCCTCCCTCCCACATCCCTGTTCCTGCTCCTCCCCATGCCCATTCTCACTCTGCACTTCAGACCCGTGCAGTCTTCTACCCTTTGCTGTGGCTGCAGTCGCCTCCTCCACCTCTGATACATGCTGATGGTTGTGAGAATTTAAAAACAAAGAGCAGGTTGCGCCACTAGGCCCTCTGCCCTGTCTATGAGAACCATCTCATCAGAGTGTCTGAAGCCACTGTCTGTGGAGGGCTGAGCCACCATGAGCAAGAAAGCAACCAGCATGTGCTAAGATGTGAATTGCAACCTGGGTTTCCAGTCACCATGGACAACCTTGGAAAAATATGAAGCACTTTGTTTGAGCTCTCGGTTCCTCTTCTGTCTGAGACAGTAATCCACCTTAAAAGCTTTCAGCCTCGAAGGGCTGATAAAGTGAGCTAAGTCTGTAGCGCAAAGCTCAGTACTGCAGGGCCGCAATAAAAGTCACTTTAGCATTAGCATCTTATATACTATATATAGTGAATCTTGACCTTAGAGGACAGAGCTCTCTAAGTCTGTGTGCCCAGTCTGGGATTCTAGGATTCCAACAACCGTTTTCCCATTGCTTCAATACAAGTGTGCAGTTACTCACTTGAGAAATACCAAAATATAGGTTAGCCAACTTTGATGAAGGTTTATAAAGGACGAGTGGCCCAACCAGACAGCCTCTACGTCTTCATTCAGGACATTTGTGTCTTCATCAGAAGAAAATCTCTATGCGCTGCCTTGGAAGCAGTTACACTCTTGTGGTTTGCCTAACCTTTTTTATGAGTGTGTTACTGAAGAAACACGAGCCATTGGCTTTTCAATTACTGTAGCCTACCCCTTCGGAGTTTCATACACATTGAGTCATCCGGTCTGCAGGTGACTGATAACCATCTGCAGCGATCAGGTTACGGTAACTGGGAGATGAGGGGATCTGATCAGAATGAGCTGTGTGCACGTGAAGATCTGGGGCGCTCCCTTTGACGTGTTGAACAATGGTGAACCACACAACTCAGTCACCTGACTCCATTCTTCCAGAGGGTTTGATCTCCCTCCTGCCTTGCCTCTTTCCACCTGTAGTATCCCAGCTGTGTGCTGTGAGGTGCTTCCGGTGGTGTGGATGAGAGCGGAGGTGGCAGTGTGCCTACCACCCTGGTGACCCTGGAAACTTCCCAGAGCCTCTCTGTCCTAAGAGACAGTGATTAGGGATGGCCAGGTATTTAGGGAGTTGAGCAGAGCCAGCCACACTGGGAAATGACCTTGAAAAGATTAAGAAACCAGATTTCATCAGTCCTGTGCCATTTCCAGGGGAATGGGTGTGGGTGAACTTGGTGCTTCCTGTTCTTGGTATCATTGATACAGTCAGCCATCAAAGAGAGAGCCAGTCTGGGAGCTGGAAAGAAAACCCACTGGTTAATTTGGCAAACATGTACATTCTTCTGTGGCTTCCTAGTGAGTTGTCAAGTTAGGGCTTTTTCTTTCTTTCTTTTTTTTTTCTTCTCAGATGTTAGTGTAGAAAGTAACAGGTCCACAAGGTCATGGGGATACAGGGTAAATGCATCTCAGATCTCCTCGATGGCCTTGCTGCCTCCCACCTTGGTCTGGCACATCTTATACATTGCTGCTCATTGATCACAGATGCCTTTCCTCAGAGTCAGGTAGCCACTTGCTGTGTGTTTGAATCCAACCACACGCGATGACTGGTTATTCAGAATGCCTATTGCTTAGTCCTACTATGTGTTTTCAAGGGTTCTCTGTTTAATTGTGGCACTGGGATTGACCCTAAGGCCTCACACAGATAGGCAAGCACTCTACCATTGAGCTATAACCCCAGACCTGTCTTTAATTTTGGAGACAAAGATTCACAAAGTTGCCCAGGCTGACCTTGAACTCCCTTTGTAGCCCAGGCAGGTCTTCCAACTTATCTTCTTCCCTCGGCCTTGGGAGTAGGTGGAATTATAGATCTACCTCTTCCTTGTTTTGTTTTGTTTTTCCAGATCTTTCTTTCCCACAATATGGGATACAACCTACTTGGAAGCACACAGGACATTTGTAAACTTTGATCCCTACAAGCAGAAAACCCAGGCCTGTGAGGTGGCTCAGCAGATGAGGGTACTTGGTGCCAAGCATGGCAACCTGAGTTCAAAGCCAAGGTCCCACATGGTGGAATGATAGACCTGATCCCCACGAGTTGTCCTTTAACCTCACCAAGCATGCTGTGGCCTTAGACAAAGCAAATAAATGAATGTAAGAAGGAAGGAAGGAAGGAAGGAAGGAAGGAAGGAAGGAAGGAAGGAAGGAGAGAGGGAGGGAAGGAAGGAAGGAAGGAAGGAAGGAAGGAAGGAAGGAAGGAAGGAAGGAGAGAGGGAGGGAAGGAAGGAAGGAAGGAAGGAAGGAAGGAAGGAAGGAAGGAAGGAAGGAAAGAAGGAAGGAGAGAGGGAGGGACGGAAGGAAGGAAGGAAGGAAGGAAGGAAGGAAGGAAGGATGAAGGAGATGCCAGCACATGTCAGGTGCTGTGTATGTACCTGCCTCTGTTGTGAGTGCCTTCCAATGACCCTGTGAGGAGTTAGTGTGTTCATTTCACACAGAATCACACAACTAGTAGCCAACCAGAATCAAGCCAGCCCAAACTAGTCCATGTGGCTGAAGCCAGTCTCACCCAACACTGCCACCCCAGTGTGTGGGCATTACAGTGTGGACATTACAGCCCTCTGCCTGCCCCCGTCTTTCAGTCCTCATCTCTTCTCCTCCCTCAGACAGAGCAATCCTGGTCTTGCCAGTTCATCAAGACCCTTCTCAAGAGTTAGATTTCTCCAAGAATTCATTTCTTTTCCAGAGTACTTCTGAAGTCTTGACATCCCCTTAATGTTGCAATATACAGTTCGTACCAAATGGCCTTGCTTTGCCTATGTAACACCTTACAACCCTCACACTCACACACTTTTAACAGAAGACAAGGTCCTACCCTGGCTCAAACATCCAATGGGGCATTTAGAATAAAATTGTAGACCTCCATAGATGAGCGTCCCTCCTGCGATGGCCTGCTGTAGCTTGTTTCTGCCTTGCAAGAGTAGAGATCACTCAAGAACTGATTCCTCTGATCTCCATGTTTTCTTATGGTGCCATAAATAAATTAGGATTAGGAGACAGCCAGAGCAAGCTACAGGCTGCAAGCTACTGCGGCTGATCACAGACATCCCTGTTACATTACAGTGGAATAGCATTTTGAATGGTGCCACCACTTTGAGAGTGCACACAGTCACAGAGCAGAGGCTTCAGGCTCCCGACAGGCCACCCACCCCTAGCTGGTCCCTCTGGCTTTGCTTCTTGTGCCCACCCCCTTCCTGCAGTGGGCACACCTCACTACATGGCCTCACCTAGTGACATCTCTGCCCCTCTCCTTTATCCACTGGCTTAAAATTTGACAAGTCAACCATGTACAGCATCCTCAACCATGTGACTGATGTCACCCCGAGACTCCTCATGGCTGGGTGCCCCCTGCCTAGTGGCTGGATGCCAGTGAGCAGAAGTCACAGCTTACACTTCCCCTCTTCTGGAGGACTCTGGGAAACAACTTTCCCCACTCTGCCTCCTGCTGTTTCTTCTGTAACCTCCCCTCTGTAACCTTCTGTAACTTGTTCCAGGTGAGAAACGTCACTGCTTTGATGCCAGCTACAATCCCGGCTACATGTATGAGAAGGAGAATGAGATGATGCAGACCCGGATGATGGACCAAGCCATCAATAACGCCATCAGCTATCTCGGGGCTGAAGCCCTTCGCCCCTTAGTCCAGACTCCGCCCGCTCCCACCTCTGAGATGGTCCCAGTGATCAGCAGTGTGTACCCCATAGCACTTACTCGGGCCGATATGCCCAATGGGGCCCCACAGGAGCTGGAAAAGAAACGAATCCTCCTGCCAGAGAAGATCTTGCCTTCTGAACGAGGTCTGTCTCCCAATAACAGTGCCCAGGACTCCACGGACACTGACAGCAACCACGAGGATCGCCAGAATCACATCTACCAGCAAAGCCACATGGTCCTCCCCCAGGCCCGCAACGGGATGCCACTCCTGAAGGAGGTCCCTCGCTCTTTTGAACTCCTCAAGCCCCCTCCCATCTGCCTGAGGGACTCCATCAAAGTGATCAACAAAGAAGGGGAGGTGATGGATGTGTTTCGCTGTGACCACTGCCATGTCCTCTTCCTAGATTATGTGATGTTCACCATCCACATGGGTTGCCATGGTTTCCGTGACCCCTTTGAGTGTAACATGTGTGGATATCGAAGCCAAGATCGCTACGAATTCTCCTCTCACATCGCCAGAGGAGAACACAGAGCCATGTTGAAGTGAGCACCGTCTCTAAGCTCAGGTCTAAGGGTCAACATTGTTTTTAAAAGCTGATGATAGCCTTATCCAGTAGACTGAACTCAAACCCACAGTCCCTCCCAGTTATGTTAGCTCTCAATCATGTGTGCATGAACAGTCAGGGAAATACTGTCTTCATTCAGAAACTGTTTGCAGAGCTATCGTGTTACTTTGTAAAACCTTCCCTTCCCATCGGTTGAATTTGATGGGATTTAAAAGCCAAAGAAGTATCTGTTCATTATCTTTTGTAGCAGTCGACAGCTATCTGCTGGAGCTCCTGGCCAATTGGAACAGTCCTGCATGGGCTGCAGGAGTCATTCACTGTAATACAGCATCCATATGTGGAAAAGCCTTTTGATCCTATGCCCAGATCCACACAGCGGAAGAGCTGACCAGCTGCCCTTGCCCTTGGGCACCAACGCAAGGCAGAAGGCTTAGCATGTAGTCCCCCCTCCCTTCACGTTCTAACAGTAAGGAAGAGGTGGCCATACAGTAAGGACCCGCTGCCAGTAATGGAAGACCCTATTCTTGAAGCATCAATCCACTTCCTATCACACAAGCAAAACAAAACTGAAGCCATCTGAGTACCCTTCTCTTTTACCTGATGTCCCAAGGAGAACCTCAGACGATCTGGCCTGCGCCAGATCCCTGATCCTCCTGCCTCAGTCTGGAGGAAAATTCTACCCCAGAAGAACTAATGCTTTTAAATATTGGGTATCATTGAAACCGCAGTCATCCACTGAGGGGTGATACTGTCTCCTTTGACTGAGATTGGTAGAGCAAGTGGGGGGCATAGTTTAGGGGTACAGTGCCTGCCAAGTTCAGCCCCCACACCAGGGGACAAAAGGGAGAGAAAGAAAGAAAATGAAGGAAAGAAATATCGGCTGAGCAGAGTGTGTAGGGACATAGCTGGTTGGTAGTCCTTATCACCTTTGGAGAGTACTGGCTGAAAACCCAAAGAATATTTGAAAGGGATTTTAGACAAAGGAGCCAGATGTGCTGCTTAGTCCCCCTCCCCCACCCCACAGTCGTGAGATCAGGGATAGAACCATGGTTGTTCTCTCAGGACGGGGTGACATCACACTCTCCTGGGTTAGACATGTGTGGCTTTTATTTTCTTTTTCTATCTTTAAAACAGGGTCTCCTGCTGCCCCGGCAAACCTCAAGCTCAATGCTAGCTGAGGCTAGCCAACACTCTGATCCTCCTGCCTCAGCCTACGGAGTGCTGGGGCGAGAGGGTGATCACCATCATGGTGTTGGGCTTCTGCTGTCCTAAATAGGAGCTGCCGCATCTGACTGAGAGTCTTGGAAGGCTGACCTTGTTCTGTAGATGGACCAGGCAGTCCCTTTTGTCACACAGGCACCAAGACATCAAGATTCTTGTAAAAAAATGCTCCATAAAATGAGCACTGGACTAGAGGCCACAAAACGTGTTTGCCTGCTCATGTTTGCTACTAATTAGTTAACTCTAAAAGCTAAATTTTCTCAACCATAGACTAAGAGTTGGGTCCAGTGCCTCCTGATGGTCCCTTCCAGCTTTGATACAGGATTAGTCAATAACCACAGGTGTTTTTTGTTTTAATTTCTTGATGTGTGGGCATTAAGCAGACGAGTCTGCACGTGAGAATGTGTTTCATATTTCTTTGATGTGAAAATGTAGTTGTGTTAAGTTTTTCCTTCAGCCAGTGAGTCATGACCGTGAAGGAGATGGTGAGGGGGCACCAAGAACAGGAAGGGTTTTGCTCGTACCATCGCGAACACATGAGCTGGCATCTCCAGCTCCTTGCCAGGGCCCTTTTTCTTCCTTTCCTTTTAAAAGAACTTGTATTAAGGAAAATAAGTTCTGTTTACAGAGACAGCTTCATGGAACCTATTTACAAATTAAGAGCTAGCTTTTATGAGCATTTCTGCCAGAGCCAAGAATCCCAAACTCCTGGTATATTAGCATTTTCCTTCTATAGAGCTTATGGATTCAGCTCTCACTCAATTCATTTATGCAATGCCAGTAATTAAAACGTTCCACCTCAAACACACAAATGGCTTAGCCTACTTTGTAGCATGGTGTCTGTCTCAGGGTAAAGGGGGAGGGGAGTTGTATGAAATTCCATGGCAACAGTCCCATGTGTCTGAGGCCTCAGCTTAAGGGCCGGGTGTCTTCATCACATCTCTGCATCTCAGCAGAATCGAATCTAAGCCTTACCACATTGTTCATACCCACCGTGAAAGAGGACCTGCCTATTCTATGCTCGAGATATCTCACATCCTGTTGTCTTGAGGGAGTTCAAAGAGAGAGTGTTGGGAAACAGGGACTAGAAAGAAGAGATGAAGAAATGGACATTTCCACCAGAGTGCTGCTGAAATCTGCTGCAGGGAGCGGGCACACACACACACACACACACACGTGCGCGCGCACACACACACACACTTTGTCATCTTAAGATGGTGGATTACAATTCTACCAGCCCAGACATCTCTACAGATCAGACTCTGTCTGACCTATGACTGGACTTGCTGGCTTGCATCCCTCTCCTGAGGCTGCTTTTCTAAGTGATGTGCACACAGGACCTTGATCTTCACGGAAGCATCTGGAGCCTCGTAGGAGCCCTCAACTCCTAGGGTCTGCTGGAGCTTGAAGATCTGGCAGTTGAGCCTAGTGGGGTGCCGTGGTTAGTGTCGTGGTTAGCACCGCCTGTGCATGTGATCCTTGCACTATCTAGGGGGCCCCCTGATGGAGGTGGGGGTTGAGATGAGAGAGGGTAGATTTGCATCCTCCATGGGGCTGGGAAGTCCTGGGTAGCTTCAGCTTCCTCATACAGACGCCTCTGCCATGAGCCCTGTGGATCTTGCCTCCTTACCCACCAGCCTTCTTATAAGCAGACTTTCACCACACACCGTAGGGGTGGGGTGCGGGGGCTGCGATTTGGGGACCAATCAAAACCGCAAGAAGTTCCATTGCAGCCAAGGTGACAGAGTTGGGGTGAAGGTGGGAGAAGGATAGAAATGGCTTTCTGAGCACTCCTTACCGTGATCTGAAGGGCTACACAGAGCTGAGCAGATGCAGCCATCCCACAGCCGCTCAACATTACTACCAAAGGAGGGAAAAGGCCACAGATCTTCATAAGCCTCAAGTCATTCCCCCAAAGAAACAGTGCCCTGGCAACAACAAGCCAGCTAGCCTTCTCTCTGCTGCCCAGCCTCGGCCCTTCCTGACTTCACTTCTGAATTCACCCATGGCAGACTTCCACCTCTTATGTACTTACCACTCTGGTTAATCCATCCATATTCACACACACACACACACACACACACACACACACACATACACACACACCACACCAGAAAGACACACACCACACAGACACATAGACACACACATGCACACTATACATACACACATACACACCACACATACCACGCCACATAGATGCACACCACATACATAGACACACACACATGCACACCACACACACACACACCACACACACACACCACACACACACCACCACCACCACCACCACCACTGAAGAAAATGGCCCCAGGTGTCTTTTGCAAAGAGAAATATTTTAAAACATAAAATCTTAATTTAAATATATAACTAACAAATGTCACATTGACATAAAAGTTTTCCAGGAAGGTCTACATTACTCTCCTCCTCAGCTTCTTTGTCCCCTTACTGAATGTGAAGCTTGTTACACTTTAGGGGGAAAGCCTTCCTTCCAGGCTAGGGTGTAGCTCAGGACAAGATTGCTCTCCCAGCACCAGCATGAGAGAGGCCCTGGTTTCTAAACCTGGCTGGAAGAGAAAGAAATAGATAAATGATAGATCATACATACATACATGCATACATACATACATACATACATACATACCAACAGACAAATTGTATTTTTGAAACATACCCCAGGGCAGGCAGGAAGACTATGGAGATAAAGTTGATACATGATCCTCCCTGTAAGGTCCATGGTCCTCCCTGTAAGGTCCATGGTCCTCCCTGTAAGGTCCATGGTCCTCCCTGTAAGGTCCATGGTCCTCCCTGTAAGGTCCATGGTCCTCCCTGTAAGGTCCATGGTCCTCCCTGTAAGGTGCACTCCACTGAAAGGTATGCTGGTTTCTAGTAAGGCTTGGGAATCTCTGCGACAATTCAGACTTGTGACAGAGCTTGGGCATCTTTGAAGATGCAGAAGCCTTGACTTAAGACTTCTGCAGTCAGGAAGAAAAAAAGAGTGGTGAAGATTTTTACCTAAAAATCAGCACCAAGAGCTTTGGTGGAAGAGAATATACACTGTCACATTTCAAAGGCTCACAGTGCTATGTCATGCAACGGGTTGTTTAGGTTACTTTAAGAGAGTGATTTTGGGCATCACGATTGGAGAATCTACATTCTTTATCTGAAATCAAAAGCTGAATCTGGGCCACCCTAGGCTTGATCTCTAAGAAGATAGGACTGAGCAGCCATAGAAATGATCAGTAAGGATAGAGTTGGGGACCACAGGTTTTGTTTGTTTGTTTGTTTGTTTTGGTTTTTCGAGACAGGGTTTCTCTGTATAGCCCTGGCTGTCCTGGAACTCACTCTGTAGACCAGGCTGGCCTCGAACTCAGAAATCCACCTGCCTCTGCCTCCCAAGTGCTGGGATTAAAGGCATGTGCCACCACTGCCCGACAGGGACCACAGTTTCTAAGGACAAGGGACTTGGAAGGGACTAGAGGGCAAGTGTGGGCTTTGACCTAGAATGAGCTCAGAGCGTAATGGAAGTCCTTGTCTCTTGCTTTACCTAAGCCGTGACCTCTATAACCCACCAAGCCGTCAACATGCTAAATAGGTGTTTTTCCTATGAAGAAGTTGGATGTACTGTTCCCCTAAACATTCCCATGGTAGACCATCTGATCCATTGATACCAATTGGTTGTTATCCGAGACTGGAGCATTCATGCTTTGACTTAAGATGAAAGTCATAATAATATCTATCTTCCAGAGCTTTGGGAGGTTTGCTGTAGTCTTGTGTGTAGAGTAAAGTTGCTCTGGGGGACGGGATGTTACACTGTGCAATTATAAATTTTCTACTGTAGATCCCACATCTGGTTCAAAGGTCATGAAAAGGTTCAAGATCCCAGTAGGGCCAGTGCCATTGCAGATGGAGGCCACTGATGCCTAACTAGCAGTTTCTTAGTGTTGTGTGGCATACAGCTAAAGAATACGCTGGACGTTGGAGCCATTGTGAGTGAGCCACATAGAAACTTTTGCCAGGACAGTAGCTTTGCTCCCTCCATGTCTGTGAGACCACAGCCATCAGCCCTCATAGTCTTCCCAGAGGGTCCCCACCCTCCATCACTCTAGGGAGCCCATTCCTGAGAGCCCAGAGAGTTGTAGCCCCACTGAGCTCCCTACCTTTCTCAAACACAGCCCTGTTTCTTTGCCTCCCAAAAAGACACACACACACTTTAACATGTTAGGGAAATGGAGCAGTCTTCAAAAATGACCGGTGTGGCCACCAGTGACTCATCAATATGAGACCTTTCCAGGCTCACTGGCAAGGTCCTTCCTGGTTGGCCTGCCTCTGTGGAGCCACGGAAACCAAATTACTGTGGGTTGTGAAGAATTAGCAGGTCATTTTAAAAGCAGACATACCTTCACCCAGACTGTGGTTTTTATATGCTCAGTCGGTGTGCCCCTGGGGAAGGATCATTTTGGCTACTGGAAAAAACCATAGCTTATTTTTAATTTCTGGTTGTCAAAGTCACCACACGTGTGGTCTGTGGATGACCCTCGTCTGCAGAGTTGACGAGAGAAGAACAAAAGGTGGCTTGGAGCTCAGGGGACCCTTACCTAGAAGTTACCACAAGGTCTTACTATCAGCCTTCCCCCTGCCTGGGTTTCTCAGAAACATCCCCTGCAGTGGTCCCTCTTCCCTCCTCTGGAGATTTACCTGAATCCCAGCATCGGGAGCCCTGTACAGTAACTCCCCACCCCATAATGTCTGTCCACAGCTCACTTTGAGTGAAGCCCTTGCTAATCTCCCAGAACATGAGGACTGCATCTCCTGTATGAAGCAGCTTGCTGGTATTGTCAAGTTTTCTTTACTGTGTTTGATTTTTTTTTTTTTACACTGATAAGTAGATAAATAAAATCCTGGTGTGTTTAAAATTCGTCCTGTTGCATGCCTATCATTTGTCATGGCTCCCACCAGAACATCAAGGGAATTCATTCTGCCCTGAGGAATATCTCCATAATTTTGTCTTGGTTTTTTCTTAAAGTCCAAGTATCAAAATCAGTGGAATTACCACAGAAGTCTCAACTCAGCCACACTGCTGAGCCTGCTATGAGGCACTACTGGTTTCTGAGGTCATAGCAGAGTTCTGGATCCACACATCCCGTTATAAAACTCACTAGGGCTTCCCGTGGACAGGGGTCTACACCCCCAGAACAGTCTTCCTGATGCACATTGCTTCACCAACCTCCCCTCCAACGGCGAGCCTTGGGATAGGCAAGTAAGTCTTGGCTCTTCTCAACTGTGGATCTCTGGCACAGTAGAAAGTCAAAGTTGCAGTCATTAAAACACAGCCAAGTTACATACAGTGTGTAGATACCTGGGAAGCCAAACTTCAGGTGAAGTGTGTCATGGGACACTCCCCAAAGAATGATACATCCTTGTCTTATTATCTGGTGTTTACTCCAAGACAACTGGAGGAGCCTTCTGCCAAACTCATGCAAACTCACTCAAAGGCATGTAGAACCTAGGCCCATGGATCACGCATGGCCAAGGATTATCGTGAATGCAGTCCAACACACAAGTCATCAACTTAAACATGAAGGTTGTGTTTCATTTCCTTGTGCAGTTCTTGGATGGGAGCTCTGTAGATGATACCATTGTGTCACGATGTCAAATGGTTGGACACACGTCTGCCTCGGGGCTTCTGCAGTTTGGATTTAGCAAGCTCAGTCCTAAGCAGGCTGGTGGTGGGGTCCCCCTCAACAGCTCTATGGCAGCAGTATCAGCTTGTCTTTCGCTTTGAAGAATTCCAGCAAATCCTCCCAGCGCAGACGGAAATGGAGAGCAACCTAGCCTTGTATTTTAGAGTAAATCCCTTAAAAGTAGCTTTCCCCTAGTCAAAAGCCAGATATCTATGTGGACTTCTCCAAGGCCACTCCCTCCCAAGCAGAAACAGCTGGAGAGGAAAAAGGGGAGACAGGGAGGCCTAGAACCCTTTGCAAGGAGATGGGGGAGGGGGCATTTCTCTCCAGTCTAAGGACATTAAATTCCTACCTCCAGGGACCAGTGTTGCCTTAGAGATGTGATGAGCCCAGCAAGAGAGGCCACCCCACACCTGCAGACTTCCCCACCCCAACATCACTGCACACCCCAGGCCACCTGCAAGGTTGAAGGACCCAAATCTCCACCTGCAAGCAACTGCCACCTGAGGGTAGGGAGGCAAAGGACCAAGTCCCTTTCCCTCCAACTCGTCCTTAAAATTCCCAGGGCATTAGAGACCAGAACTCCAGAGTACCAGGGACGCCTGAGGAAGGTTGTAAAGTGGGATAGTTCACCCAGGCCCTAAATTCGGCCCCTGGAGCATTCCCAGGCGGACGGTTGTTTGCATAAAAGCCAAAAGCCACTGCACCTGGGCTGGGGAGGCCCTCTAGGGAGGTGCTCCTTGGCTTGGGGGAAAGGGGGGAAGGAAGGTGTCATGGAAAGTCCTGAAGGACACGGGTGTTGAGTTTGCTGCGGTTTTGTTTTTTTAACTCTTTCTTGACCTGTGAAGTCTGCAGCTGCCTCCCTGCCCCAAACAGCAGAGCTTCCCCCCATGTGTAACAAGCCAAGGAAAAAGATCTCCGATGGAAAGAACGGAGGTTAGAGTGCTTCAGAGTGATGTTACCTGCCACCACCACCACCCCCTACCCAGGAGTGAGGGGGCAGGAAGCCCCAGAATCATTTTCCCATCAACCCACCACCACCCCTCTGCCCCCCGGCCCAGAAGAGCAGCCTAGTCAAATAAACCACAGGCCTGGATGGGAAAAATGGGGGGCAGGTGCTACCTCCTCCCCCAACTTTGTCCCACCACCAACTCAAGCCCCATCCCACCCCCACTGGAATGGCATTCTCAGCCTTTCTTGCGGGAGTTCCTGTGTGTGTTTGGGGGAGGGAGGATCCGGACAACTTGGTGCTGGGTACTCATATTCCGGTCTCAGCCTCACGACTCTCTGCGTGAATTCAAGCGCTTCCCTTTCTGGACCTTAATTTTCTCTGGAGTCGTGAATCTTTCAGATTTCTTTGGGTTGGGACTCTAAGTTCAACTTCACCCCCATTGCTCTAGTAGACTCGAGACCTGTCCTCTAACCACAAAACTCAGGGAGAGAGAATCCCGTTCCTTTCGCTACAGCTCAGGGTTCCTGGGGGGGTGGGCGCAGGAGGTGAAGGGTATAGCCTGACATTCTCCCAAGAGTCACTTTCTCAACTGTGAGACTCTGGGACAAGAAGTAAGGAACAGAGAGGTACCAGGCTCCTCTTGTCTCTTCATCTGCGGGAAGCAATGGATGTGGGGGCTGGGCTGGGGTGCTCTACATCCCTTCTCAGGGTGGATACCGATTCCCGGGGTCAGGGAACCTAGGAGAGACAACGCTGTAAGTGCTCCGGAGAGGTGAAGGGGTGAGGTGCAAGGTGGGAGTCAAGGGGGTGAGGGAAGGGGCAGCCACATTTCTGAGAAACAGCCAGGCGTTCCAGCAGCCAGCAGATTAACCCGAGCCTGCGGCTTCACAGTTCTCCCTCCTGCCGCCCACGCCGCCCGGCGCCTCTCGGGGGTCTGCACCCTCGACGGGGCGGTGGCCGCTGCGGACACGCAACAGATCTGGGGACAGCGGAATGGAGCCTAGGGGCGGAAGGTAAGCGCAGGAAGGCGTGGGTCGCGTGACACCCCAGGGGTCCCGAGCGCCAGACCCTGCCTGCCCGCAGGTACCGCCCTTGCCCTCCCCACCCAAGTCCTCCTCTCCCAGCCCCAGCAAAGCGGGATCCAGAAGTGAAACCGCCGGGGTCACAGCCCAGCGCCGCGCCCCGCCCTTCCGGGCACTGCAGCAAGGTAGGAGCTCCCCGCGCCCCGGAGCTCAGCTTTGAAACGGGGGAGGGGCAGGGGAAGTTCGCCCGAACCAACTGGGGAACCTCCGGAGGCGTCGCCCGTAGTTCCGGGAATGGCCGCTGGGTGGCACTGCAGCCGCGTGGCTGGACTCGCTCGGGACCTCCCCCCAACCCCCCGCGGGGACGCGCGGAGCGCCAACACGAGGTTGATGCGCGCACATGCGGTGCGCGCGGAAGGATTCGAGATGTGATGTCGCTCCAGACCCTCGGAAGGGTCCGGGGACCGACGGCGCGTATTTGAGTTCTCCTCCTGTTCAAAGACTGTCAGCAATTGCGTCGTCGTGCGGGCCAAGTTGGCCCCTGGAGAGCAGCCGTGGACGCTGGATCACCTTGCACACATCTGTGTAGGTGGGACTCTGGCGTGCATGTGCTCTCCAACTCCAACCTGGTCTCACCAGTCTGGAGCCTCTCTTTATTCACTAAACCCACTCCAGGTCCCTTCACCTCCCGTCGTCACCTGGGTGGGGCTGGGGGGAAGAATACCAAGTTCATCCCTTAGATGCGTGGGCTTGGGTGGCTCCACAGCTTGGGAGGAGGGAACCCAAAATTGTAAAATCTGTATACAAACTGATGGCTGTAAGAGAGCAGGGTAGACGAGAGTTGGCGAAGGTTGAATATTCTGGAATCCTATGGGGAAAATGGGAAGGTACCTAGAAGAAAGAGGGGTTTTTATATTGTGCTGGAAGATGTGGCTCAGGACTTAGAAACTGTCAGGTTAAAGGCTGCACAAGCCTTCCATAATCACATGTGGTGTGCCCACATCTCATTACCACACAGCTTTCCCTGAACTCCAATCACAAGGCCCATTTCCAACCACTGATACCCTGCCCGCTGAGCCACTTTGCAGGCCCTCAAAACGATTTTACTTATTTATTTAGAGGGAAGGTCACAAGCCATGGGTCTCTCCTCCCACCAGGCGGTAGATGCCATCATGGTTCTTAGCTCCCAGTTCCTCCCCCAGGGCTGGAAAGGATGGTGTCTACCGTCTGCAGCCTGGGCTGGCTGTTTCTAACTTTCTTTGTAACCCCAGATGGGTCACCCAATCTGAGGCTGTTTCCTGTGTAAAGTGGAAGGCCTGTCAGTCTCAGAGATTGTGATTGGCTGGGTGACATAGAAGGGGCGTGCTCCCCTGCCCAGTAACTCAGGTGCTGAGATGTTGGGTTTTCTTTGGGGACAGACTTGACTCCTCAGACATGCTTAAAGGGTGGCTTATCTTAGCCCTTTTCTGGGACCTTGGCAAGAATACAACTGGGCCTCCATGAGCAATGCAGACTCCCAATTCCAAGCCTGAGCAGCAGCCAGTAAAAGAGCCAGTTCTGGGGGCTGGGCCGTGGCAGGTCTTTGCTTTAAGTCCTGCAGAAAAGCACTGAGATCTGCAGCTGGTCCAGTATTTGGGCTACAGACAGCTCTGCAGGGGATGTCCCAGCAGGCGCACTAGAGTGGTTTTTTTTTTTTTTTTTTTTTTTTAAAGATTTCATTTATTTCTATTTTATGTGTATGACTGGGTTTTTTTTTTGGGGGGGGTTGGTGGGGATTTTTTGTTTTTTCAAGACAGGGTTTCTCTGTATAGCCCTGGCTGTCCTGGAATTCACTCTGTAGACCAGGCTGGCCTCGAACTCAGAAATCCACCTGCCTCTGCCTCCCAAGTGCTGGGATTAAAGGCGTGCGCCACCACCGCACTAGAGTGTTAAAGGGTCTCTTTGTCTCTGTTTGTCAGGCCTGGCTCCAAGCTCCCCAGCCTGGAATTAGCCAAACATGGGTTGTCTTCATCCCTGTAGGCCCAGTGCTTGCTGAAGCTGACCCAAGTGCTCCTTGAAGTGGCTGGACCTTTGAGGTCACCTCAAAACAACCTGACTGCTGAGACCCAGACTACAGAGGAAAGTCTTTTCAGAAAGGACTGCCCTGAAGCTGAGAGGTCCCACCTGGAAGTCAGCTGCCCAGAAGGGGCACCCAGAACCAGCTAGACATCCTGGCTCTCCTGCTGTCCTGCCCTCCCAGTTCATGGTAGAGCTAAGATTTAAACAGGCAGCGCTGTGGCTGGCAGGAGCTGCTCTGTTTACCTAGTGCTTAGTTGGTCTTAAAGGTTTAGAAAGGATCTCTGTTCTATTTTTAAAAAGTTGTAAAAATTATCAAAAGAATTGAGGGGATCAACAAATCGGGATCTTTTTAAAAAAACGAAGCTGAGTTGGGCATGGGGACACATGCTTTTAATCCCAGCACTGGGGATTGGAGATGGAGGATGGGGGCGGGGGGGATAAGGGGTATTATGTGCCAGAGAGGTAGGGGGATGTCTGTGAGTTCCAAGCTGGCCAGCCTGGTCTATATAGCAAATTGCCGTCCAACCAGGAATACACAGTGAGGCTCTCTTAGGAAGATCAAGACATCATGTCATCTCCCTGTAATACTTAGTGCGTTTTTTCCTTCTGCTTGACACCCTCCCCGACACCGCCTCCCCACATGCCTCTGCTGGGTGCTTTGTATGTTTGTTGAGATAGTCTCACCAAGTAGCTCAGGCTTGCCTGGAACCTTTGAGTGCTGGCTTTACAAAGTTTACATCACATAAGCCTTTTCAAGGGGGAGAGTGGTAGAAATGTCACTGGTTGGCGGTGGCACAAGCTTTTGATCCCAGCACTTGGGAGGCAGAGGCAGGCAAATCTCTGTGAATTCAAGGCCAGCCTGGTCTACTGAGCAAGTTGATGACAACCAGGGATACACAGAGAAACCCTGTATCAGAAAATTTTAAAAATTACAAAAACCTAACATGCCATTACCATATGTTAAAAATGTAAGCATATCCCTTAATACTGTGAATGTCCCCCAGTTGCTCCTGAATGTATTTTTACAGTGAGTTTGTGTCATTTGGTTGTCATGTCTAAATTTCTTGTCATTTCTGTCATTGAAATAGAAACAGAGCTATCCATTCTGTTTCCCAGTCCAGATTTTGGTAACTGTCCCCACGTGTCACCTCATGTGTTCCACTGGCCCTTGTATTTCTGGGAAACTAGTTGGATGGAATCATAGTCAAGTTTGATTTTTTTTTTTTCCAAAATAAAATCTGCTTAGGGTTTGCGTTCTATAAGATGTGTCTCTACAACTGAAGCAGGAGGTGCAAGTGTCGCTGGACGTACTTATTATAAGGGTCCCATTGGATTAGACAAAGGCATGAAACTCTGGAGAAAACGCAGCCTGGCTTAGCAGTGAGCACCCTTCCTTGCACATCACAAAACTCACTCTGGAAGTTGAAGGATGCGCTGGAGAGAGAAGACAGACTCAGAGCTGCGTCTTCATTCCCTTCCAGGCTTTCTGAGGGAGACTATAGGGATAGAAAGCAGATCTGGGGACTGCAGAGAGGGAGAAGAGGTTGGTAGAAAACAGAGGCGAGAGGGAAGTGAGATCACTCTCCCCCCTGTGGTGTTCATCCGTCTGTCCACCAACTAGTCCAAGACTTGCTGCTGACTCCTCTTGCTTTGGTTTGTGGGGAGAAGGGAGGTGGTGAGGCAGGGTCTCATATAGCCCAGGCTGGCCCTGAACTCTTCCTGCAGCTGCTGCCCAAGTGCTGAGATTCTAGTCACGCATCACAGTTCCCACGCTCAGTTAGATCTAGGCTCTGTCGGAAAAGCCCAGTCCCTTGGGGCTAAAGAGATGCTCACTGGTTAAAGGCATGTACTACTCTCGAGGAAGACCTGAGTTTGGTTACCAACGTCCACATCAGCACACAGCTGACTGTAACTACAGCCCGGAGGGATCCAACACCCCCTTCTGGCCTTCTTGAGCAATTGCATGCACTCATGCACATACTCATATACCCACAGACATATACATAATTTTAAAAAATGAAAGAAAAGCACCGTCCCTTGTCCAGTGTCCATTCATCCATTTAACTGACACTGATTGACACCTCAGGCTGCACCAGGATACCTGCTAGGACTGGGAAGCTCTCAGGCAGCTAACACCACCTTTGTCCTCAGGGTGTATTCTGGTTGACCAAGGCCTTCACCTCGGCTGGTTCTCTTGTCAGTTCTTGCTAGACAGGACTCATGGGTATATCAAAAAATAATCTTTATTGTCACTTGTATAAAATAGAGCAGATCAACTGGCCTCTCGGTCTGTACAGAGTGTGGGTGGGGCATGAGACCACCTGGGCTGCCCCTACTCCTCTCATAATGCCCCTCACTGGAACAGTGCCTCAGGAGCTTACCAAGGGGACAGGACCACAATGCCTCCCTTGGGGACAGGAGTCGGGGATGGACAGGGTTGGGGGATGTTTCATTGCCTGAGGGAGGTAAAAAAAAAATGGGAGAAAAGTGGGAGGAGCTCTTCAACTGTTTACCACCATACCCACCTGCACCGGCTCCACTGAACAGAGGGTGGAGGCAACCCCACGGCTGTAATAGCTTGTGTGGCCTCAGAGGGCCACACGGGCACAGCAGTGGCGCAGGAGGCAGGGCAGGATGCCTCGGTTCAGCTGGTGGAATTCCACCAGCTGCAGCAGGTCTGTGAACCGGGTCTGGCCATCATCCATGCTGAAGTAAAGGCAGCCTTCATCTTCACTCTGTGGTGTGGCCAGAAGGCAAGTCAGGGAGCGGTCCCGGGCAGAGGAGCAGCCCATGGGGCCAGCAATCAGCTCCCGTTTCTTGTACAGGGAGAAAGGAGGTGCATAGTAGGGCTTCAAGTCCTGTATCCCCAGCCTACAAGAACCCACATTAGCAGTAGGGGAGTTACTCACAGGCAAAATGAGATAGTGCTTGACTTTCTGCAGATGGCACAAGGACAGAACAAAGCCCTGTGGGTTCCGCTGGCTCTCTCGGACCAGGAACACACTTTGGGGAGACAAAGCAGTATTATCGGGGATTCCCGACTGCAGCTGCTCCAGGTTATTGCTGGTCCCCAGGTCTGTTACCTAGCCCAGCCCAGTCCAGCCCCTTACCCATCCACCAGGCCTTGCTGTCCAATTAGCCGCTGGCTCTCCTCCCGGGAGATGCGTCCATGAAACCAGGGCTGGGTGCGATGGATGGCTAGGGTCAGACGGAAGAGATGCTGATCACTCAGGGAAGAGAACCCCCACCCACCCCAGCCAAGACTGCTCAGAGTAGCAACTCAGCCCAGCCTAGGGATGCTAGACCATCACCCACCTGCACTGAGGCTCGACCCGGAGCACGGGGTGGGCAGGCTGAGACGGTGGTTTGTCTTCTTCTGCAATGGGGGACATGGAAGTCAGGGTGCCCTTGCCATCCACTGCCTCCCCAAAGCCTCCCCCCACTGCATGAAAGCCCACTGGGAGCCAGTGCGGCAGAGGCACAGATGGATGAAACTCTTACCCTCCAACCCTGGGCCTCCTCCATGGCAGCACGCAGAGCTTCCCGGGGGTTCTCAATGACACGCCCAGCATGGCCAGAGAAGTCCATGGCCACCAGGGTATTATCTGAGACACTCCTCTGGAGAAAGGACAGAATGAGGAGGGGAGGGGTCGGAACAGCTGCCCTGAGCCTGCATGCCCACCCCTCCTGTACCCCCAGAATAGTACACTCACCAAGGGTGGAGACCCCAAATAGGACAGGCGCAGGTGACGGGACTGGACCTGCTGGTAATTCTTATATAGCTGTACCCCGTACTGGAGACAGGGGGAGGGGAGGGAGGGAAGGAAGAGAGTTTGAGGTTATAAGAACCTAGGCTGAGCCTGCCCTTCCTGGTGGGGATTCTGAGATAGCTGGGCTGTGATGACCTCTTCACTGGGAAGACATCTGAAAGCAGAGCTATGTCATCTCCACCAGGCAGGGCCAGCCCCACTGCCATTCCAGGGGTCTCACCTTGAAGAGCCGGAAGGCGGCCAGCCAGCAGGTCCGGCCCTGCTCATCCTCGCTGCAGAAGATGTGGAGCCCCTTGTGGCCATTTCGAAGCTTGTTGGGCTGGGGAAAGGAAGCAGACTGTCCCCTATATGACTCTGTGCTCAGATGCCATAGGGCAGGGAAGGACCCAAGGACTATCCAAAAGTTCAGGTATAGGGAGAAGAGGCTGGGTCCCTCAACGTGGCACTCAGAAGCCACTGGTAGGACACTGAGACTTAGGCAGCTCTCACCCCTCAGCCCAGCCCAGTCTGCAGCCCTCACCTTGACACAAAAGCCGAAGTCCGTGGGCATCCCGTACAGCTTGCGGCCCTGGGTCACCACATATACATTGGACTCATTGACATCTGCCACGTACTGTAGGTGTCTGGGATCCTAGACAGCATGAGAAAGTGGGACTTGGTACAGGTACATCCTGTCTCCATAATGGTGTCCCACCAGGGAAGGAGATTTTAGGACCAGAGAGAGACAGGGAACTATCCATGGTCACACAGCCAATAGAGGCTGAGGTGGCTGAGCTGGTAAAGTGCCCCAGCACCCACCTAAAGAGCCGGATATAAAATTGTACATCTAATCCCAGTGTGAGGAACAAGAGGGCTCTCAGGGCTCTCTGGCCAAGCGGCCTAGACTAATCCATGAGTCCTAGGTCCCAGTAGGGACCCTGTCTTAAAAATCAAGATGGACAGTTCATAAGATCCACCTGAGGCAGACTGCTGACATTCATGCATACACAGACACACAGAGAGAGACACAGAGACACACACACAGACATATACACACACATACCCACACAGAGAGACATACACACAGAGGCACAGGTATACACACACACACACACACACACTCACGGAGGCACAGGTACACACAGAGGCACACACACATACAGAGACATACACACACATAGGCACAGGCACACAGAGACACAGACATGCAGACACACAGAGAGACACACAGGCACACACACAAGGGCACAGGTACACACAGACACACACACACACTCACGGAGGCACAGGTACACACAGAGGCACACACACATACAGAGACATACACACAAACAGAGACATACACACACATAGGCACAGGCACACAGAGACACAGACATTCAAACACACAGAAAGACACACACAGGCACACACACAGGGGCACAGATACACACAGACACACACTCACAAAGGCACACACACATACAGAGACATATACACAGAGTCACAGGTACACACAGACACATACAGAGTCACAGGTATAGACAGAAAAACACACAGAGACACAGACACACAGAGGGACACACACAGACATGCATACAGAGGCACACACACACATACAGACACCCAGAGACACACCACATGAAAACATATTCACAAACACACACAAGCAGAGGCTAATTCAAGTGGCCTGTCTTTTCTGCTGTCACTCCTGGGGTAGGTGACCCAAATGGGTTGGGGTAGAAAGGTACAAGCAGGGCCTGGAGACAGCGAGCCCAAGGGGCTGAGGTGCCCTGGTCTCAGAGTGGAAGGGTCTAGGTGTGCCAGTGAGGAGGTACATGACAGGCTGGAGCTGACCCCTCACACCCTCACCTTGGAGGTGCCCTTGGTAGAGTAGTAGAGGCCAGATCGACGCAGAAAGCAGAAGAATCGTTTCCAGAGCTTTCGACCTGACCCCCGGCCTGATCCCCGCAGCTGCAGGAAGCCCTGGATCTCAGGGAAGCTGCCCGCATTCAGGAAGTTCTGAGGACAGATGTGGGCAGAGCATGAAAGGCCGGCCTCCTCTCAGGCCTCAGGAGGAGGTGCTGCACCAGAAATGACTGTCACAAATTCACAGGCAAGGTCACCATGGTGGGGGAGGGGACACCACCAAACCCACAGATTACATACACATGGCATGGTGGCAGGGGGTGACACACTAGATGACTCTCAGGGGGACTGTGGATATATGGTGAAGTGGGGGATATTGGTAAGACCTTACCTGGATGAGGTCTTCATGGGATATGCCTGTTTGTGCATCCAGACAGCTGGAGACCATCTTCTCTGGGAACAGGGTGTGCTGGGAAAGAAAGAAATGAGGAATCAGAACTCAAGAATCCAGGCTGGGGTTCCGTGTGTGTGTGTGTGTGTGTGTGTGTGTGTGTGTGCCCAGCTTCTCCTCTCACACTCACTGGAGGGCTCTTGAATAGTTCATACTTGGCGAAGTTTTTACGGAAGATGAAGCGGCTGTCTCCACCCACAGGCCAGGCCTCCTGCACCTCCACCACAAACTCATGGTCCTCCAAACCCCGCTCTGGGATCAAGGGTGAAAAACAGGGGTTGGTAGAGATTAACTAAGCCTCAGAGATGAGCCACCTACTGGCCCGAGATGGAAGACATGCCCCATAGCTCCTTGTACCTCAACTCACCCAGTGCCATATAGGGGTGGCACTCCACCAGGCCCCAGCTCTCGTCGCTCAGGGCATGAGCTCGCTCCACCAGCATCTCACACACGTGGCGAGCCGTGGCGCCCGCTGCCACCTCCACAGACCGGCAGGCCCCATCTTCACTGTACACCTTCACCACCTGTACCCCAAGAACTGGAAGTGACTTGGGGAAAGGCAGGGGGGATTCTACTCTCTCATTTACCCTGTCCTCAGGGGCTAGGATAGTCCCCCTCCTGCACCAAAGAGACCTGTCCCCACCTTTCCCGTTTCCAAAACAACTCACATAGAGGCGGCTGGAGTCTCGATGAAGCAACCCCCTTGCACCGGAGGAACCGCCAAGAATGGGTTTCTGTGAAGGTGGGCTGCAGAGCTCAGGAAAGGGGTTGGGGATGGAGGGTAGAGAGTTCGCCTGAAACTCCTCTTCTCGAAGTTTCCTATGGCAACAAGTGAGGGATAGAAGCGAAGCCCCTGTGTGTTAGCCAGCACTGGCTGGCCTCCCTACCAATGCAGTCCCATTGTCCCATCCTACCTGTTGCTCGGAATGGGCAAAGGCTGTGACCGCTTCACATCCCCTGGCGAAAGGTTATCAGGGGGCGGAGGAGTCTCAGGAGGGGTCCCAGGAGTTGCACACACATCTTCTGGAGAGCTGCTGAGATGAGATGGGCTCAATTCCAGTTCCATGGCACCTATAAAGAAAATGCCGAGCTGCTGACGTCACAGGCCGCCGCTGATTCCTTCAAACTGCGACTGCCTCTGAACCCTCAGAGAACAGGACGCGCATGCGTGTATGTTCCCAGTGGTTGTCAGTCCAGTGCTTGGGGCTCCAAGGTGATTGGCCAGCCTCATGCCCCTAGCTACAGCCACTGGGTCAAGGCAAAGGTTGCTCATTTCACTGGGCTCTGCCCCAGATTTTCCCGGCACTTTGCTGCCGTCCTGGCACCTCATTGCCAGATGCAGTTGCCAAGCCTGTTGTGGTAGCACCTGGCTGGGTGACGAGTGATACTGCGAGGGGGGTGGGGAAGGCCAAGAATCAGGAGGGCAGGACAGTGTGCCCGAGTTGTGGTGGGAGCGGAAGCCCTAGCCTGGAGGGTCTTACCCCAGCAGCCTCTAGACTGAATGTCTTTCTAGAGTCCTCATCCTGCCCAACTGTTTTCCAGAAGCCTCAATGCGAAAACCACCTCCTACATATGAGAAAGCCTCTTGGACTTGCCACACTCAGCCGTGTGCTGGGAACTCTGCCCCCATTACTGTGCACCTGTCTTACCCTTTCCCTGGTCTGAAAGCACCTGGCATACACACCGGAGTGTCACCTATGCCTTAGCACCCACGGGTGCAGAGACGATAGAACAAGTAAGGACAGGAAAAACCGGGCAAAGAGATCTTGGGATGGGGGGGGGGGTTCCAGCCCCTTCCCTGCAGGAACCAGTCAACCCTTGGTGCTGAGCCTGGCAGGGCCAAAATGTCAATCCTAGTACCCTGCCTGCTCTACAGATATCTTCACCAGAACTGTGAGGCTACCCAGGACACCCAAGGGTTCCCTCCAACCAGAATAGGACAAACACTTGACCCTTCCATGAGGGCATGAAGGGATCTGGGGGACAGGTGAGTCAAGGCGGGGCGGGACAGCTATGCCCCAGGCTCTCCATTCAACCTTGACTCATCCACAGGACTTCCTGGCTGAGAAGGAACACAAACAACCTGCCTCTGCCTTCCATCCCCGACTTCCCAACCTACAGGTCTGGGAGTAAGGGGTGCGGGCTGGGGAGAGTTGAAGACGTGAGGAGCAGCAGCCTGAGGCTCCTCTGAGGTCACCCTCCCCACCTTTGGCCAGTGTCCAGCCCAGGTGGGAATAATCATCTGCCCACCTCTAGTCCTGAACCATCTCCCTGCCCATTGCCCAGGAAGGAGAGAGGAAACACCCGGCCTGGATCCACAGGCCTATCAGGATTGGAGCCCACCTCCTGGAGATAGACAAGCAGCATTCGGCCCTGCCTGGCCTGAGTCTGAAACCTACAACCCTCTTGGCTGTTAACTACCCCCAAGCTATATGATGGAGATTATGTATCTGGTCCCAGAGACTTCAGTGTATTGCTCTGTTGAAAGAGGTCTCTGAACACATCCTGAGATGTCCTGACCTGCGGGGTACCACCGCAGGTAGGAGTGGAGTTAAAACACCCAAGAGGACAGGCAGGCAGACAGGAAAGCACCCCCAGGAGAGACAAGTAGAGCAAGCAAGACACACCTGACACTTAGCATCCTCAAGACACCAAGCAAGGGACATCAACACCCCGGACCCACTCCTACCCACCCCTACCCACCTAATCTCCCTTTTCAGGCAGAGATGGGAGCATCTGCAAGGGTGCTCCTCCCTCAAATGGAGAAAATAACACCTAGCTAGGCAGATGTTTGAAAGGGGAGGAAGTAGACTGAAGTCAGATTATAGTCTAATGTTAAAAGCTCAGGTTCAGGCTAAACTAGGGTTAGCTTCCAGATCCCTTCACCGCACCCTTCAGATGGACAGGACAGTCGGGTAACTAAAATTGGAGATGAGGCAGGGGAGCCTGCAGTGGGCCTGGCAGTCGTTGCCCAAGAGATGTAGAACATTCAAACTAGGACCTAAGCAAAGGTTCCACTGGAGAAACTGGTCCCCCAACCAATCAGTCCTCTCAGCCAGGTGACACCGAACTCTGGCTCTCCAGCCCCAGCAGCTCCTGCCCCACCCTCTCTCCTACCCTCCCTGCCGCCTTGTTTACTTCCTGAATCTCGCCCCACCTAGAAAGCCCCAAGGGCGAGTGGCAAGGCCTAATGTTTGGGGCCAACTGCAAACAAGGCCACCATCCACTCTTCACAAGCTGAGGGAAGCGTTGGTGGGGCAGACAATTGAACTGGTGGTCTGGGCAGCCTGAGATCCGGTTCTGGTCCAGCACAGGAAGCTAACACCCATCAGGAGTTGGGGAGGGAAGAGGGGACTTAACCTTTCCCGGTACCTGGACCAGGTAAGGAGGTGGGAAACCCTTAGTTGACCTGAAGTTGATGCTCCGCCCACTCCGCCAGAAAGAAAGAACATCCAATGGAATAAAGCGGGGCGGGACAACTCTTTTAATGTTTAATTTGGGAAGAATGCTAGAGTTCTCTGTAGAGTTAATCATTAGTTTGCCTTCGGGGACAACACACACACACACACAAGCAGGAGCTATTGGGGGAGAACAGAGTCCAAGCTAAACAACTCATAACCCAGAAGGCATTGCATTCTTGGGGGACAAGGGGGAAAAGGTTGAAAATACTATCACCTGTCCATCAGATGCACTCTGTCTCCATCCTGCCATGGAGACCCAAACGCGGATCTAGGTCTTTCCCCAGCATCAGCCTCCTCAGACAGGCCCACACCCCCCACCATACACTGTCCTCAGGCCCTGAACTGCAGACCTTCACACTGCACCCACCCCTCTAGCTTTCTTTGTCCACACTCATTTGCAGCCAGGAGGGATCCTCAGCCAGCTGGCTGGGCTTCCGGATCCGAGGTGGGACCACAACGTGGAGAGATGGAGTTCCAACTATTGTGGGAGTCTCTCTCCTTTACTCCTCTCCGAATGGGAACCCCAGATTGTAGTAAGCTGAGCTCAATTAGGTACGGAAGAGCAACTCCCATCCGACTCCCCCTACTAACTGGTCTTGGATAAGAACTAATTTTAGCTGGAAAGTCAAGATTTCAGATGATCGAGAGACCTTAGCTCCCATTCACGAATTCACTGGAAGAGAAGGTGGGAGCGTGAGGGGCTCGAGAGAGGTCTCCGGGAGCAAGGTGAGGACGAAGGATTAGAGATGCCAAGCAACATGCAAACAATGCAGCGCAGAGAGCATCAGGAAAGTGACTCTTTCCTTAGGGACCCAGACCTAACTTGCATCCCATCCCACCCCACCCCCCAAGATGAAGTTCCTGCTTCCGTCTTTGCCCAGACCTTAGCTCACCTGCCTGAGGCCACCGGTTTTGGGAGAAAGACTCCAGGTCTTAACTACCACCCACCCCCCTTTCCCCACCTCTGGCCTGACCTCGCCAAGAGCTTGCCTCCGAGCCATCTAACTGGGCAGCAGGCCAGATCCGCTCGAAGCAGGCACAACCTGAGGCCCTGGTGAGGCTGGGGGGTGGGAGCAGATTGAGACCGATTTCGATCGGCTTACCTGGAGCAACTCCAGCAGAAGAGCCGGACACAGTCTAGCTCTGTCTAGAGATCCCAGACACTTGGATTTGATTTCGAATCTCTCTCTCTTCTCTACAGGTGGTAACCCGCCTTTGGATGTTGAGGCGGGAGAATACCGAGCGAGCCCTGCGTATCCAGATTCCAGGCCCAGGGAAACTAAAATTATCTTGGGCAGGTGAGGGCGGAGCCTGAGAGGCGCCCTGGAGAAGGAAGCGCAGGAGGAGGGGTGGAGACTCCTCACAATGCACCGCCTGGAATTGCTCTTGCCTTTCCTACTGGGCAGCAGGTGGTAGGAGAGAGCAGGTGCCCGGGAGAGGCGAGGAAGAGTCAAAGAGAACAGGCTGGAAAGAGAAGAATCTAGAATCCTGACTGCATGGGAAGGGGAGTTTGGTTCCGCCCACTCCTACTCGTCCCATCCCAATGATGGTCAGTTCATTGGTCAAGCTAAGGGGCCGTCTTCAGCTCGGATCTCACCCCCTAGGGCAAAGGGCACTGGGCTTAAGCGGGAAACCCGAAGAGGTGCTCTGCCCTTTGACCTCCAACCACAGTCTAGCCACCCAGGCTGTTGTTCCGGTCCTGCTAAGATACCCAAGGTGCACCCTCCCTTCCGAGGCAAGTTCGGGGTCTCACCCTCCCAGTTTCAAATCTAAGACTGGCAAGGTGGCCTAGTGGGAGGGGCCATGGTGCCCTGGCGACCGTTGTGGCCTGGTGCAGATGGCTTCTATTACAGCAGTCACTCCAGCTTTCTGGTTCAGCCCACAGCCAACAGCGGAGGATCGGGAAGAGGGGTTGAGAGACCCGGATCAAAGGCAGCGGGCCACCTCCCAGCTTCCTATGGGTGAGAGTTAAGAAAACAAACACACCACCGGGGTGATAAGGGGTCTGCCCTGAGGGAGCACAGCCTCCCTCGACTTTTCCGCTTGAATAGTGTGAAAAGACCGCTGTGGAAATGCGTGCCTTTCATCCCAGCTCTCTAGAGGCAGTGGCAGGTGGATCTCTGTGAGTTCGAGGCCAGCATGGTCTACATGGACAGTGAAGACTGTACAGAGAAACCCTTTCTCAAATAACAGAAAGAAAGGAAGGAAGACAGACAGACAGACATCAGACAGACTAGTATGAATGGAGCAAAGCAAAAATGTGGGGAAGGGTGCAGGTTGCTTGGGCCAGGAAGCAATTTGAACAAATCCCAGGAGACAATTTACTCCTATCCAAACTAGCAGAGCTGTGCTTGGCGCTGGATATACAGAGCAAAACAACAAAAACAGACCCGCCCTTGGCAGACTGCAACCCAGTCAGGGAGACTGACCTTTAAGAGTCACACAAAAAAAGAAATAACAGGTGACAAGTTTGCCAGGTGAGTGACTCATGGGAGGCAGGGAAGGCCATGAAAATAAAGCCAGGGACGAACTGGCAGTGAGTGGGAACCAGAGAGGTTAACCTGCCATGGTGGGCGGCCCAGCACAGAAGCAGCTGCTGGGAGGGAACACCGAAGGCAGAGCTAAGAGAGTGGGGGTGGACAGGAATAGAGGCCATCCAGGTAGCTGGCAGGTTGTGCAGGTACCGGCGGGGTGGAGGAAAATCGCTGCAGATGGGCGGGGGGTGGGGGTGGGTGGGTGAACGACAGTCTCGGAGTCTCTTATGCTGCTATGGAAAGGGCAGCTCTGTGCGCCCCTCCCCAACTACCAGAGTTCTCCAGCTCCAGCTCTGAGGCAGAGCCCCAGGAATGTGAGGTATTGACAAGCCCTCAGGTGACTGTTTTGCAAACCAGGTTTGAGAGCCATCCATCCTGTTTGTCCAGACTGGCAGGAGTGGTGGGCAGAAGCCAGACCCTGCGAGGAGAGCCACAGGCAGGGCTGCACTCTGAAAGATCACTGTGTAGAAGGCTGGGCTGGAGGAAAGCCAGACTCAGAGGGGCTGAGTGATATTCTCTCTCTCTC
Source organism: Mastomys natalensis (assembly GCA_021653895.1). Classification (NCBI taxonomy): domain Eukaryota; kingdom Metazoa; phylum Chordata; class Mammalia; order Rodentia; family Muridae; genus Mastomys; species Mastomys natalensis. Next base: position 263,607 of record JAJTUV010000964.1, read on the forward strand.
TCTCTCTCTCTCTCTCTCTCTCTCTCTCTCTGTGTGTGTGTATGATGTGTGTATGATGTGTATAGGTTCTTGCAGAGGAACTTAACAGGTCTCCTACAGCTGGAGTTACAGGCAGTTTGATCCTCCAGAAGAGTACCAGATGTTCTTAGCACCCACCCCACCCCACCCCAGCCATCTCTCTCCAGCCTCAGGATACCATCCGGAATTCAACCTTCTTAATGCTACAACCTTTTAATACAGTTCCTCATGTTGTGGTGACCCTCAACCATAAAATTATTTTTGTGGCTATTTCATAACTGTTATTTTGCTACTGTTGTGAATTATAATGTAAAGATACGCTTTCCAATGGTCTTAGGCAACCTCTGTAAAAGGGTCATTCGACACCCACCCCAACCCCAGGGGGTCGAGACACACAGGTTGAGAAGCACTGGTCTAGGACTAGGACTTCAAGGACAGGGCAGCTGAAGAGCAGATCTGAGGTCCTAGGGAGGAGACAGAAGGGGCTAACAGTAGGGGACAGGGGCTTGTAGGGGCTTGGGAACCGTTCTGTCTGGGACCTTATGGGGTATATTAGGGTATGTGTCAGGACATACCAAAAGATCTGTCAGGAACTGTTGCATGGTGGATGCCTTAAACTACTTAGCTTTCCTGCCCACCAAGGGTGTAATTTAAATATGTATAAGTTAATTTAAATTTAGGATAAAAGTCACCACAAGCTGAATGTGTAATCCCAGGACTGAGGAGAGTTAAAAGTTCAAGGCCAGCCTGAAGTATGCCATAGCAAGACCATCTCCAACCAAAAAAAGTTAAAATAAAAGGCACATGAGAAGGAACCGGTTTACTGATGCTCCTTGTCTTAAGATGCTATTACATCTGGATAAAACTTAGTTTGGGGGCTGGAGAGATGGCCCAGTGGTTAAGAACACTAGCTGCTCTTTCCAGAGGTCCTGAGTTCAATTTCCAGCAACCACATGGCTGCTCACAGTCATCTGTAAGAGGATCTGACGCCCTCTGCTGGTCGGCATGTGTACATGCAGCCGAGTATTCATACATAAAGTAAATAAATAAAATGAACAAAAGTAAATAAAAATAAATCTAAAAAAAAAAAAAAAAACAAGAAAACAAACCTAGTTTTTGGCCAGGTAATGATGGTGCATGCCTTTAATCTCAGCAGTCCAGAGGCTAAGGCAGGCGGATCTCTGTGAGTTCAAGGCCAGCCTGGTCTACAGAGCAAGTTCCAGGATAGACAAGGCTACACAAAGAAACCTTGTCTCAAAAAACGAAACAAAATAAATAAATGAACAAGCAAACAGATAAACAAGGCCTAGTTTTTGTTGTTTCATGGCTTTGGACTTAGTTTTGTTTTTTAAGATTTATTTATGTGTTTGTGTTTGCCTACATGTATTTGAGTATAGCACACTCTTGTCTGATGCCCAAGGAGGCCAGAAGAAGATGTCAGAACTCCTGGAACTGGAGTTAGAGATGGTTGTGAGCCACTATATGGGTGCTGGGAACTGAACCCAGGTCTTCTGCTAGAGCAGCAAGTGCTCTTAACTACTGAGCCATTTCTCTAGCTCATTGTTGGCTTTCCAAAATGACATCTTGGTGTCTTGACATGTAACCCCCGCTGGTCTCAAACTCCCTATTAAACTGAAGCTGTTCCTGTATTTGTGGCTATCTTCCTGCCTCTGCTAGGGTTATAGACCTGTGCCATCATAAAATGCCTCGGTTTGAAGAAGCCTGGGAGATGGTTCAGCTTGCTGCAAGCCTGACGACCTGAGCTCAGCTCTCAGGAACCACACAGTGAGGGGAGAACAGACTACCATAGGTGACATCTGACCTCCATGGGAGCACCGTGGTATTGGTGTATCCATACCCAAACATACACTCAGAATGAATACTGGCTTTAATTTTTAAAATACCTTAATTGGAAAACGCACATTGACATCTAAACTACCTAGCATCAAATTCCAGTTTCTATTCAATCCTTCTCAAATATACACTACTGTAAAGTCAAAACTTCAAGGTACCATTTGTATATAGATCCATGAAAGCATTGAGAGTCTAAATGTAAAGTAACATTTAGCTTTATGCTTTTAGCAACATTTTTTTCTTTTCTTTTCTTTTCTTTTTCTATCTCACCACATAACTTTGGCTGGCCTGGAACTCTTTTTGTAGACCAGGCTGGTCTCAAACTCACAGAAACCACCCTGCCTCTTCTCCTGAGTGCTGGAAATGAAGGTGTATGTCACCATGATTGGAGTTGGTAGCTTCTTGACAAAACTGCAAAGCCCATTTAATGGATGAATAAGATCTTTGAGACAGTGCTTTGCTATTTTGCCCAGAATGTTCTTGAAGTTAGTCAATCCTCTTGCTGGCTCTCCCAAGTAGCTGAGGCTACAGACATGTGCCACAAAACCTGATAGGAGATATTTTAATTAATGGCACCGTCACAATTTAATACTTACATACTAAAAGAGTAATTTAGCTCTTTACTTCCCATGATGCACAAAAATAATTCTAAACAGGTCTTAAGGGGCTGTTGAGATGGCTCAGCGGTTAAGAGCAGTTGCTGCTCTTCAGAGAACCCAAGTTCAGGTCTCATCACTTAACATTCAGAGGTTCACAGCTGCCTGTAACTCCAGCTCCAGGGGATCTAATGCCCTCTTCTGGCCTTCACAGGCATCTGCATGCACATGCACAAATATAGACATACACGTAAATAAAAATAATCATTAAAAAATAGATCATAGTTGGGGGGGGTGGCACATGCCTTTAGTTCCAGCACTCAGGAGGCAGAAACAAGAGAATCTATATGAGTTCAAGGCCAACCTGGTCTATATAGTGAGTTCCAGGACAGCCAGGCTATGTACAGAGATATTGTTTCAAAAACAAAACAAACGAACAAGAAAAAATAGATCATAAACCTAAATATCAGAGCTGAAGAGATAAGATCACAACAAAACATCAAAAAGAGTTAAATAAATAACAATGAAAGAAAATTTGTAGACTTGGATTAGGCAAAAGATTATTTGTGATGTTTCCAGACAGGGTTTCTCTTTGTAGCCCTACCTGTCCTGAGACTGGCTCTGTAGACCAGGCCAGCCTGGAACTCAGAGATCTGCCAGCCTCTGCTTCCCAAGTGTGGGGATTAAAGGCATGTATCTCCACTGCCGACTTGCAAAGGATTTTTTTTTTTTTAAAGAAAAAAGATGTTAATTGCTTGTATCATTTAGTGTGTATGTGCTACAAATACCAAGAGAAAATACTTGTAAATACATATTTCATTTAAGATATTGTATGTAGGATATATAAAGAACTCTTAGATACCAATAATTGGAAGGTAACTCCAAAAAAACTGAGCTATGAGATGGGCATGGTGGTACAAACCCTTAATCCCAGCACTCAGGAGGCAGAGGCAGGTGGATCTCTGTGAGTTCCAGGCCAGGCTGGTCTACATGGTGAGTTTCAGGACAGCCAGAGGTATACCTCAAGAACAAAACAAAATTGGCCAGGTAGTGGTACACTTGCTTTTAATCCCAGCAACCTAGAGGCAGAGCCAGGAGGATCTTTGAATTCAAGGCCAGCCTAGTTCGCAGAGTGAGTTCCAGGACAGCCAAAAACCCTGTCCAAAAAAACAAAACAAAACAAAACAAAACAAACAAACAAAACCAAAAAAACAAGAAAGAAGGATAAAAATGTGACTACTTGAAAAGATGGCCAGTAGCATATTCTATTAATAGAATAACTATCAACAAAGAGACAGTCAACCAATATTTGTGGTGGCTATGAAGAACACATCCTTGTGTACTGTGTTGCTGGTGGTGGTGGTGTAAAATGATGCAGCTGCTTAGAAAAAAACAAGCAGGTAGACAATCCATGAAAAGTTAAATAAAAATTTCCCAGGCAGCCCAATATTTTAAATTCTACTCCAAGGAACCTAAGAGAAAGGCAACACACATCCATACAAAGACATCTACAAGACATTTATAGCAACGTTATTCAAAACAGACAAAACCCAAAGAAACCCAGATTAATGACAATAGATAAATAATCTGTGTTTTATCTATACAACAGAATGAAATAGTAGTCACCAATACAAAGGAACTCTGGGTACACACCACTGGACAGAGGCTTGCTCTGATACAACAGAGCAAATGTCCCATGATGCAAGAGTCTTTATGTGAAATGTCCAGAAAAGTTTATAAAGAGCAGATCAGCGACTGCTTGGGGCTGGAGTTGAAGGCTGGATGGACTGCAAGCAAACAGGAAAGACCTTATTAGATCGATGGAAATGTCCTCATAACTGGATGGAATGACGACAGAACTCAGCAAACACAAACTGAGCAAACAATGAACAGTTTCAAGGGACACCAGAATGGGAGACTTGTTAAGTTACTGCAGTGGTGCTCCAGGGAAGGAAGAGGCAGGAGGACCCAGGCTGCGTCCATTTCCAGAATTACAAACTGGATTCAATGATACTAGCCCTATAGCAAGAGGCTGGATGAGTGTGCATAAAATGGGTGTCAGCACTTCAGAGTCAAAAGAGTATTGGGCTGACGAAGTCACTTAATCTGTAAGCGACAGACCATTGAGACAGAGCCTGACACTCCGAGTTCAATCCCTGGGACCCACATGATAGATGGAGGAGACCAAACGCTAAAAGTTGCTATACTCTGACCTTCAAAAGCATGCTGTGGAATGGCCCCCTCCTCCAATACACACTCATCCACAGATTAATAAATAAATGTAAATAAGTTTTAAAAGACGCCTTCGCTTGCAAAAATTCACACTTACACACACACATATATATAAGTAAAATATTCTTAAAAGTAAAAAAAAAAAGAATTCGAGATATAACTATGGTGTGGTTTACGCTAGCGGAAAATAGCAACAATCACAAACCATCAGCTACCTCAGCCGCTTGCCCATTTTCTCTGTCTTTTGTAAATGGAAACTAGCTTTGCAATCACAGGCAGTTCGTTAGTAAGCAAATTCATAACGTCCATTGAGCACTGGATGCCAAAGAAATCCAGTGTTCTCCGGACCCAGATCTGTGCTGGTCCAGGATACTCGCTCTCCTGCTGGATCAAGATGTAGCAGTACCAGTTGACGGCAGAGGGCGCCCAGACGCAATGCGAGGTCCGGCCACGCCCCCCACGTGACTTTGGCGTGTCGTCACACCCGGAAGCAGCCCTGCAGCGGAGCGGGCAGCAATGAGTGGAGAGCCGGGGCAGGTGTCCGTAGTGCCCCCTCCCGGGAGGTGGAAGCAGGCAGTGGAGTCCACATCGTGGTGGAGTACTGGTGAGCCACTCGGGTTGAAAAAGAGCCTCTTGTGCTCGCCGACAAGATGGGGGTGGGTCCACGGGAGGCCCCACCCCCGGAACCCCAGCTCACCCCACGTCTCTTCTCCCCAGTAAACCCTGCGGCTTTGAGGCGACCTACCTGGAGCTGGCTAGCGCTGTGAAGGAGGAGTATCCGGGCATCGAGATTGAGTCGCGACTCGGGGGGACAGGTGAGGTCCACAGAGCACCTGCTGAGTCAGTCCACGTTATAAACTCCAGCTCTCCTACCTTCTAGAGCTGACATTGGCCGCTGTATATAAAGCTCCTAGCAGTGTCTGACACATAGCGAAAAAGCCTACTGTGGGTTTGGAATGAAGGAACTCTTAATGGCGTAATGGAAAGACACACGGGTGAGGACTCCCTAGGTTCTTGGGCTGAATGGCTTAAGGATCGGATCTGAAAACCGGGTCTCGAACGGTGTCTGCAGAGACCATGAACAGCCTTGCCTGGAGTTTCAGTAGTGCCAAGGACCTCCCTGAATTTCTGCTTGTTCTTAGCTCATTCTTGCATTTATTTCCTACTAGGGGCCTTCGAGATTGAGATCAATGGACAGCTGGTGTTCTCCAAGCTGGAGAATGGGGGTTTTCCTTATGAGAAAGATGTGAGTATTTTAATGTACATCGGGAGGGTGGCTGAGACGAGACACACCCTCCTCTCCTGTGCGGGACACTCGCCCATGTCTCTATCTTCTAGCTTATGGAAGCCATCCGAAGAGCCAGCAATGGAGAACCCTTAGAAAAGATCACCAACAGCCGGCCCCCCTGTGTCATCCTGTGACTAAAAACGATTCTTGGAAGCTTGGTTCTGGGGTTTAAACCTTCGTTTCCTTGCGGTTACGCTAGGAACTCGCTCTACCGTTAGCCCCTCTCTTAGCCCCAGGTAGCCAAGACCCCAACCTCACTTTGTCTCTCTGGGCACAAGGAGGGACTTAGGCATTCCTGTGGTCTAAAGAAGAAAAGAGATGTTCTCCATGGACATTTCCACCGCCTCCTCACGTCCCTTTCCCGGGATCTGCGCCCTCCACAGTTTGGCCCTCTTCCCAGCGTGGCAATAACTTTCAGATGCCACGGTGGCTATAACTTATTTTCCCTGAGTCCTGAGCAGTGTTGGCTCTTGGCAATAAAGAGTAACTACAGACACTTGTGTCAACTGGCACATGTTTAAGTCCAACCTGTGGGGGAGTGCACAGGTCAGTCTGGCCCTGTTAACACCTAGTGGGTGGGGTTTTCCTGGACAGACACTTCTTTCTAAGGCAAGGAAAATGAGTCACATAACAGTGCTCTCCTCAAGCTCCACTCTCCCACTGGGAGAAAAGAACTTCATTCTGGGGATGGCCTTGGAATGAGTGTGTCCAACGGAGCATGATCCTGTTGCCAAAGGATCTTCAGAAAGGAATCCTAACTTCTCAGTCCCTCAACCCCAAAGCCAAACTGTCTCAAACTTTTGGAAGATCTCTACACACTGATTCCAGGAGGAACTGTGTGTCAGGTGAGCGATACGGTCTGGCCCAGGACCACTCCCAGACATAAGCTGGGGCCCAGATATTTTACAAATCTCATTGCAAATGGAGAAAGAGGGACACCACTCGCTAACTTCCGTATAACACCCATTCTCCCACTGGGTCCTTATTTCATCTTTAAAAAAAAAAAAAAAGAAAGAAAACAGAAGTAAAAACAGAACAAAATACACTCTGTACAAAGACCAGTCTGGATGCAAGTGCCGCCCCCTTCTTGGGATGCACATGTCTCAGTCCTAGTGGGGTGTCCTGGTTTCAGGACATTCCTTTGAGACCTCTTTCCTTCTGGGCTGAGCTTCCCTCAGTCCTCAGAACCAAGAGAGTCAGGCCAGGTAAGGAGCCATGGCCATGATACCCAGCGAACCCTATCGTCTGTCAGGGCAAGGTCTGTAATCCACAGAAGCTGTCCAGTGCGCTGTCTTCCAGCCAGGTGGGGTCCTCTTAACCACTCAGGATTCAAGCAGCAAGGAAGGTTCCTTAGGACAGGTTCCTGGCATAGCCGGCTGCCCTGGCTGTAATGTGGCCAGAGGACCCTCTCCCTGCTCTGTGGCGATGGAGGCCAGAGGACCCTCTCCCTGCTCTGTGGCGATGGAGACCACAAGTCAGGCCTTGCCCACCCTGAAGGTACAGGACGTCTGCACACGTGACCTCATACTGGCACATCCAGGCCTAGGTACTCGGGGTTCTCTGCAGTGGGGTCCCCTCAAAGGTACTTGGTGGAGGCCCCTGCTCCGAGGAGTTCTGGTCCCAGTAATAGAGGTTATCAAAGGCTGGGCTGAAGGTAGGAGAAGGGTGGGGCTGAGAAGCAGTCCCTTCTCTGGGTGCTAAGTATTCAGGGTTCTCCACAGCACCCCCAAAGGCAAAAACGTCTTTGACAACTCCATTCTTCCCAGGAGAGAGAGTCTTGGGTCTTTCTAGAGTAGCACCAGCAGGTCGGGCGGGAGGTGGAAGACCCTCTGGGGTCAAGGGAGGCGGAGGCCGAACCTCTGGCTGGTTCACATACTCTGAGGAGAAAAGAGAAGTTGTTAGGGAAAGGGTCCAAGATATGCCTGCCCCGCCCTTGTCCCTCAGTGGGTGTGGCCTGAGGGTTCTCAACTCCCCTCTCCTCCCAATCTCTCAGGCCTGGGTTCCATACCGGGTTGGGGGCTACAGGCCAGGGGAGCAACGTAGCCATCAATCTCAGGGGTCAGAGGTAATGTGGGATCCTCGCTGTACCGCTGTAGAGGGCTGAGGTCATGTGGAGAGAGGGTCTGCAGCCCTTTGGTTACCCCCACTGCCAGGTCACCATCAAACACATCGGAGCCAGCCCCTTCTGAGGGAGCCAATGGAGATCTGGGGGGCTCATCTTCCGAGGGCTCCAGAACCAGTGTCAGCTCACCACCTCCACTCTGGGGTAAGAGAGAGTCATGATGGGAGGGGACCAACAGGGTCCCAGGAGAGAAACACAGGTCACAGTGGGCGGGAGCGGTGATGGAGAGAATGGGGTCCCAAGGGTTGGAAAGCAGCCATGGTAATGGAATCTTCAGGAAAGGTGAAGGTGGGGAAGCTCAAAGGGCAGGACTGTCCCTGTTCCAAGATGGGCACTGACCCTGGTCGAGGAGCTTCGGTGTCTGCGGTGGGCTGTGCTCCCGGTGCCTGGGGTAGGGTCTGGAGAGAAGAATCCCTGCTGGGGTACCAGATACTCTTCAGCATCTACCAGATCACCCATGTCATCATCCTCCAGCAGTGAACGGTAGAAGGTACTGTCCATGGGGCTGGATGGGCCCAAGTCTTCGTTCTAGGAAGGAAGGAGACACAAGGTGACAGCCTCCAAGCCTGGTGTTTAGTTCCCTGGAAGGGTTCACCAAGCTTAGGGTAGAGGCGGGGGCTATCTCTGCCGGAGGGAGGATGTTGTCAAAGCAAGAATGGTGTGCGAAGGCCTAGTACCTGGATGACCACAAATCGCTGAGGGTCCCTCGCCATACGGGAGAATTCTGATACCAACTCCCGGAATCTCGGGCGACATTCAGAGTCAATCATCCAACCTAGGGCAGGAGAACGTTCAGCATCCTTGTCCCAAGGCTAGTCTGAGGACCAGCCTGGCCTAGACAACCCTGGCTAGGCTGAAAGTCCTCACATGGCAGAGCACATCTGGACTCTGGGGTCTTGAGGCAGAACCCTGGAGCATTTCTAGGGTCCACCCCCCCCCTTTAAACTGGCATCTCTCCTCTCAACAGCTGTCCTCTTACAGGACTTCCACTGTGAACAGGTAAAGCACCCTTGAGGCTCCCTCAAGGACATGAGCCCATTTGCATCCCAGTCTTTTATCCCCAGCTTGTAAGTGCCCCCACACAGGATCTTCCAGCCCTGTCACGCACATTTGACCATAATCATGTAGACATCGATGGTACAGATTGGAGGCTGAGGTAGGCGTTCTCCCTTCTCCAGCAAATCAGGGATCTCCCGGGCTGGGATCCCATCGTAAGGTTTGGCCCCGAAAGTCATGAGCTCCCATACAGTCACACCTAGAACAGACAGGCATCAGGGGTCGGGGAACAGAGGAAGTCTGGGTGTACAAAGGGAGGGGCTGTGCCAAGAGGTAAGGTCTACCCAGTCTCCTCACTCCCCAGGTGGCCACAAGACCACACCAGGTAGACATAAACAACCTTCCTCCTCTTCCCTTCATCCCCACACTCATTCTGCTACCTGTATCCCACCCCGCCATGGCTACTCATCCAGCCCTCCCCCGCCTCCACACACCATAGCTCCACACGTCACTCTGATGGGTGAACCGGCGTCTAAGAATAGATTCCAATGCCATCCACTTGATGGGCACCTGGGTATGCAGAGCAAGAAGTCCTGACTGGATATGGTAGGGAAGTGACCCTTCTCCAAGTTCTCCCAAAGGCCAGATACCAATCCAGCCCACCCCACCTCTCCCTCCGCCAACCTTGCCCCCATCTGCGTGGTATTCTGTCTCATCAATGTCCAGCAGCCGTGCCAGCCCAAAGTCTGTGATCTTGACGTGGTTGGGACTCTTGACTAACACGTTCCGGGCAGCTAGGTCCCTGTGTACAAGCCGCACATCCTCCAGGTAGCTCATCCCCTGGACAGAGGGCACCAGTATGGAACGTGAGTCTAAATCTCACTTTAAGGACACTCCTACCTCATCCCGGCCCCAAACGAAGGCAGGGATTTGCACCCAAAGGAGCTGCAGAGCCAGCAACCCCCAAAGCACATACCTTGGCAATCTGAACACACCAGTTGAGCAGGTCCTGGGAGCCTAGGCGACCTCGGTGTTCTCGGACGTGATCCAGAAGGCAGCCATAGGGCATAAGCTGTGTCACCAGCTGCACTGTGGATGTCAGGCAGATGCCCAGGAGGCGGGACACATATGGAGAGCCCACACCAGCCATCACATACGCTTCCTGCAGACAAGGGAACAGGGATACAGGAAACCACCTACTTCCACCCACTCTCCCAGAGACCCTCACCCATCCCTTCCCGGCTACAACCAGGGCCTCCGGACTAGGAAGATTAACAGTCAAGGTTTAGGGGCGTCTATCTCAAACCCCAGTGAAGAAAAAGCAGCCCAGATCCCACCTAGGGGCTCCTCACATTGCCAAGGGAGAAGGTAAAGGGAGGCTCCTCATAATCCCAAGGGAAAAGGTGAAAGGGGGGGTTCCTCACAGTCCCAAGGGAGAGGGTTAGGGGGGGCTCTTCACATTCCCTAGGGAACAGGGGCTTACATCTAGGATTTCTTTGTTAGCTTTAGGAGATGTGTTTTCCCTCAACACCTTGATGGCCACAGGTATTTTCACGTTCTCCCCATCTGGGATCCAGATGCCCTGAGCAAACAGAAAAGGACTTGAGTCAGGCCTGTGCTCCAGATCTAGCTGGTCCCCAGCAAGCCATTGAGGAGTAGCCTTCCCCAGCCTCCAGCTTGGCCCACTCCAGTCTCTTGACCATGCCCCTCCCCTAGACCCACCCATGCCAGAACCTGGTCCCTCCTGACCTTGTAGACAGTGCCGAAAGCTCCCGATCCAAGCACCTTCACCTTCCTTAGCTCCGTCTCCTTCAGGATCCGCATCTGAGCCTGGTTGGGCATGGCTCCACTGGGCGTCAGTGGCTCCACTAGCTGGACCGAGAGGGTGGTGGGGTGAGTGGTGAGCAAGCTGCAAATCCAGGGGGGAAAAGGAGGCCCTCGCCACGCCTCACCTCGGTTTCCTGCAGCAGCCTACGCATTGTATACTTCCGGATCTTCTGTCGCCTTCGTTTAATTAGGATTCCAACAACCACCACTATGATCAGGAACAACAGAACGCCCACCACAGTTGCAATGATGAATGTCACCGGGCTGGAAACAAAGCCAGAATCAGAGATTGGGGACTACTCTGAGGAGGAAGCTTGAAGAGACCCCATGAAGAGACAGGAATGTTCCTTGGCTCAAAAACTTCACGGGAGAAAAACCCACCAAAGACCTTGTTAATCTGCACTGTGCAGCCCACCCCCAGGGGCTTCTGCCACACATGAAATGGGGTCCAGTAATATGTACCCCAAGACTCTCAGGCACTAGCAAAGCATTCTTCAAAGAGCCATGGTTTTCTGTGCCTTGCAGCTGTTGCCCCTAAGTTCCCAGGATCCTTATTTCTCCATGATGTAGTCAGCTATAATTCAACTCCTCTTGGGGCACACACAGGGTCCCTGATATTCATCAGACCGTTATTTGTTGGTATATTCAGTTTTGAGGCTACCTCACAATAAAGCCCAGGCTGGCTTTGTACTCACAATCCATGTGCCTCAGTCTCTCAAGTGCTGAGGTCACAGGTGTCTGCCACCATGTCTAGGCAGAACACGTTCTTCTCATCCTTGCTCCCTTAAACCTCATCTTGCTCTGCACAAGGCCTGTCATTACAGCCAGCATCTAATGCTTGCCTCACAGGCAAACAGCAGCTCTTTAGAGTATACCCTAGACTGCTTTTCTCCTTTCTAAAGCTCTCCTCTGGCAAACCAGAGTCCTGTGGCCCCAGGGGTCAAGAACCCAACCCTGCCCTCCCGATCTGAACCTCACGGCTTCAGGTTATATATACCTCTTCTGCACTGGCGTGGCTCACAGCACACAGCAGAGAGCTCTTAGGCCCCCTAGATTTGCCTGACTCTCCACCCAAGTGCAAAGAAAGCACAACACCCCATCCTGGAAGCTTCTAGCTGCCCAGCTGGAATACTCTGAGGCTCTGCATGCTTCCACTGCACTCTGCAGTTCTAGGAGCTTGAATCTGGCCTGCATCCTTAGGGAACTACATTTCCCAGCATCCCTTACCCTACAGCATCCTGAACAGATCTGTATCCACTTGTTGAAGCAAAAATCAATAGAGAAAGAATGGGCTAAGGAGAGAGGCAATGTGCAGCATTCTGGGCAATCTCTCTCTTCATTACTGACCACCGAGGCCAATGAAGGAGTCGGGGGGTACAGGGGTACCTCTGGGGCTCAGGCTCACCTGGCTCTCTGCTCTGCTGGCAGCCTCGCTCATCCAGGTCCACACAGCTGCAGAAGAGAGAGTGCCATCATCAAACCTGGGAACAGCCTCCAGGGACAGGTGTGGCAGGATTATTCCCATGTGACAAGCAGAAACTGGGCTCCAGATCACCAATTTGCTCTGTACCAGTCCACAAGAAGACTCCCTCTTCAGGCTGGAAACCCACCTCCCCTGCATTCCTGTAACTTCCGGTGCTGGGCAGGAATCAGGGTACTATTAAAGCAGGAAGGTCAGCTACTCCCTCCGTGAAAGAGGTCTAGCGTATACAGTACACGTGAGAAGAGTTTGGCAAGACCTAAAAACACGCAGGGGCTGGGCCGTAGCTTAGTGGGAAAGGGTGTACAAGGTCCTGGCATCTATCTCCACCAACCAAACAATAAAATATCAACAGTTCTACATCAACAGTTGATACTACCATGCCAAACACCAGGTCACAAGAAGGCATGCACACAGATGCCCCTTTGTGTGTAGAGCTGAACAGCAATGAACTGTTTTAAAAAAAAAAAAAACTCAGGCCTTACTAGAAGAGGAGGTGCCTAGTCTTACTGCAACTTGATATGCCGTGCCTGATCAATATCCATGGGAGGCCTGCCCTTTTCTGAGGGGAAATAAGAGAGGAATGGATTGGGGGTTGGGGAAACTGGGAGGAGAGGAGGGAGGGAAAACTGTGATCGGGATAAAATAAATAAATAGGCAAGCAAGAACGATATCCCTCAAATAGGGCCAGTACTGAGTGACATGCTATGAATGGAGACGTTTGCCAAGGGTACATGGAGATGCATGCACTTGTAGGAAAGGATACAGAAAGGGAAGAGTTGTGTTATATTAGGAAATGAGGGCGGGCTGGGCGGTGGTGGCGCACACCCTTAGTCCCAGCACTCAGAGGCAGAGGCAGGCAGATCTCTAAGTTCAAGGCCAGCCTACAGAGCTAGTTCCAGGACAGCCAGGGCACACAGAGAAACCCTATCTGGAAAGAAGAGGACAGGGGGAGAGGGAGTGGGAGGGAGAGGAAGAGAGGAGAGGATTGGAAAGATGGCTAGGAGCTGAGAGCACTGGCCGCTCTTCCAGAGGACCTAAGTTTGATAACCCAGCACCCATATATCGGTTCACAATCCTCTGTAACTCCAGATCCAAGGGATCCAACTGCCTCTTCTGGCCTACACAAGGCACCAGACAGATCTCCACGCAGGCACAACAGTCTGCACTGACGACTTCTATGTCAGCTTGACATCAGCTATTGCCATTTGGGAAGAGGGAACCTCAATTGAGAAAATGCTTGCACCATTCTGGCCTGTGAGCAAACCCGTGGTGTATTTTCTCGATTGATGATTGCTATGGGAAGGCACAGGTCCCAGTGGGTACCTGACCTGGTGATCTAATGCACCAATGTAAGAAGGTAGGCTGAGCAAGCCATGCCGTGCAAGTCAGAAAGCAGAGTTCCTTTGTGTCTCCTGCATCAACTCCTGCCTCCAGATTTCTATCTTGAGTTCCTGCCCCAACTTCCCTGGATTGGACTGTGATGTGAAGGTATAAGTTAAATAAACCCGGGGCTCAGCGGTTAAGAGCACTGACTGCTCTTCCAGAGGTCCTGAGTTCAATTCCCAGCAACCACATGGTGGCTCACAACCATCTGCAATGGGGTCTGATGCCCTCTTCTGGTATGTCTGAAGAGAGCGACAGTGTACTCGCATACATTAAATAAATAAATCATTGTACAAAAAAAAGTTAAATAAACCCTTTCTCCCCTCAAGTTACTGTTGATTGTGGTGTTTATCACAGCAATAGAAACTCCATAAACACACACACACCCCTAAAAGAAAGAAACAATCACGTTGGTAGTTGGCAAGATGGTTCAGCAGGTAAGGGTACTTGCCACCAAACCTGACAACTCTATTCAATCCCTGGAACCATATGGTGGAAGGGGAGAGCTGGATCCGTCAGATCCTCTGACCTCCACACATGTACATACAAACTAGGGGGCTGGGCAAACGTCCAAAGTATTCACAGGAGAACTGCCAGCAGTATTATTTTATGTCTTATGTGTATTTTAAATTTTTTAATGTGCTATTGTACAGATTTATTCTAGTTACACTGATTTATTTGCGTCTGTGTGCACTCTTGGAAGGCACACATGTGCCAGGACATGCGTGCAGGTCAGAGGACAGCCTCTGGGAGTTGGTTCTCTCCTTCCACCATTCGGGTCATGGGGACTTAACTGAAATCACGAGGCTTTTGAGCAAGTGCCTCTACTCACTGAGCCGTCTCGACAGCCCCTAATGTGTTATTTTTAACTTTATTTACATGTATGTGTCTGAGTGTGTGTGTGTGTGTGTGTGTGTGTGTGTGGTGTGTGTGTGTGTGTATACACTTGTAGAGGCCAGAAAAGACATCAGATCTCTTGAAGTTAGTTAAGAGGCAATCACAAGTCTCCTGAAGTGTGTGTTAGGAACCAAGCAAGTTCCAGCCCTCTGAAAGAGCAGCGAGTGATCTTGACCACCGAACCACCCTCCAGACCCTAGTGTGTTATTTTTTGTAATTAGAAAAGAGATATAAAAATTACACCTCAATATAAGTGAAAGTAGACTTATGCCCTTTTCACGATTAGAGCTCGAAAGGGGCTCCCATCATGAAGACTCTCCTTCTTTCTACAGAAAAGACTCCACTCCCTCCACTCACGAGTGGGTACAGTTGATGGGGCACGGCTGGCATAGGCCCTCCTCATCCGGGTACTTCCAGATGGGCATGTAGGAGAGGTCTGGTTTCACACCACTGGGCAGCGAGCCACACAGGAGGACGAGTCCTTGTAGTGGGCACAGGCTGCACACTCATCAGCCTCCTGGGTAGAGAGGAAGGGGTTGTGAGGGCGTAGGGTTACCACTCCTACAGCAGGGGGATCGGGCCGTGGCCCCAAGTCAGACACACTGCCTCCCTGTTCCTGAAGTAAACATCTCTGCTCTTTACAAGGAAGTGGAGGCACCCAGAGAGGGACGTGCGTTCCCTAAGGTGTGACAAGTGACAGCCATTATGTACAAAGGTTTTAGTCCATGCTTGGGCACTGTGCCAAATCCTATTTAATTCTGTTCTCACCACACCCCAACCAGTGAGGGACTATTGCAACATTCACCTTATAGAAGTGAAAACTGAGGCTGGAAACAAGGCCTGCATTTGGTCCTTAGTGTTAGCCACAGCCAAGGACACAGGCCACCTTGGAACCTTGTCCCAGCCTGAAAGGGCTCCAGTGTCAAGAGCAAGAAGGGGTAGCCCAGAGTCCACAGCGCAATGTGAGCAGTCTCCAGTCTCCCATCCCAGCCCCCCGACCCTCCCTGCTCCTGCTCTCCAGGACTGAGTGGAAGCCTTCTCTGGGAATATCGGCTGCTGGTTCCTCACCTGGTCCCATCCCCCAGCCCTGAGCCCACCAGCACCTCACCGATCCAAAGCAGGTCTCTGAGCTGTTTTGAGGCTGACACTCCGGGTGGCAGGGCAGACAGTGCTTGTCACTCACATACTCCCTGGGGAGCCTGTGAGAGAGGTGGGTGTAGTAAGGGGCTGGTGTGTGTGCTGGGGCAGGGGGGTGTGCCTGGAGTACCCCTCCAGCCACCCACTCCTCTGCAACTCATACCCCTTCCATACTCGGCACTCCTCCACACACTCCTGGCCCCTGAGGAACTGACTGCAGTTGACACACTGGGTGGGCCCTGGCCCCCAGCAATGCCCATGGGCACACAGCGGGTTACAGACCAAGCCCTCGAGACCTGCAGCGAGGAGAAAAGCAGCAGACAGACGGAGTGTTTGGAGAGGCTCAGGTCTAAGGAAAAAAAGCTATGAGCATGGCTCTGGGCTGAAGGGTTAGGGATCGGTCGGGACAAGCAGGTTCAAGAAACCTAAAGGGATGGATGCCTGGCAGGACACAAGTACACAGCTGGAAGCCATGCTCAAGGCTAAGCCATCCATAAGCAAATGAAGAACAGGCCTCCAGCTGGGCATGAAGAGGGCTCACACCTTTAATCCCAGCACTTGGGAGGTAGAGGCAGGTGGACCTCTGTGAGTTCGAGGCCAGCTTGGTCTACATAGTGAGTTCCAGGACAGCCAGGGCTACATAGTGGAGATCTTGTCTCCAAACAACAACAGGGCATGAGGGCATGAGGCTTGCACAGGCTGCGGCCAGCCGGAGGCTGCTGAGACTCCTCTATACTGACCCTCAGTGCTGGGCTTTCTGTCTTACCACATTCCTCTTCCGGCCGGTTCCCACTGTGGAGCAGGGCCTGGTGCGGGTTCCGGAAGAGCTGGTCCCAAGGTACAGTGTGCACAAAGCAGAGGTGGGTGTTGCGGTGAATGAGAGCCAGTCCACTGCCCAGCTCCCGCAGCGAGCGCAGCCCCAGCCAGTGGATGCTCAGGCCTTGTAGTGTCAATGAGTAGGCTCCACTGTGGAAACGGGGTTTCCAGTCGCGAGAAGGTACCACTCTAGGCCCATTCCTGGCCACCCAAGGGGCCACACGGGTATGCAGCCAGGCCTCCTAGGCTCCCTCCCCTCCCACTTACTCATGGAGAATCCGTCCCCGAATGACACGAAGGTTCTGGAAGACACTGAGATCATGGAGGCTCTCTGGCCATGCTGAAATGTATAGGTAACCTGCAGGCAGAGGAGGGGGCTGGGTATGTGGAAAGGTCCCGAACTCCTAGCTCCCGTGGAGGAGGACAGACAGACAGCCCACCTGTGATCTCCTCCAGGGTTTCAAATACTTGGAGCTGCTCAGGTTTCAGCGGGCCAAGGCCAGAGGAGGGGTTCCTAGAGGGATCAGGAGGAGTCAGTAGGGCCGGAGCCCCAGAAGGCCTTGGAAAACAACTCCCCCCCACACACACACACACAGATGCCTTCACTTAAAACCTGTCAGGGTTGGCTCTTCCCATCCGGAGACTCAAAGCCTAGGGTCAAAGTCTGGCAGAGCAATATTTGTGTCCTTTGGTCTAGAAGTCTTATTTGCGGTATATCCTGCATAGACACTGGCTTCAGTTGCCAGAGGCATGGACAAGCTGAACTATTTGTAGGAAAGACATTTGAAAATGACCCAGTATCCATCAGTGATACATAAAACCCTGATCTCTGCAGATCCTAAAATACAAACACAGGGCGCTCAGCATCCGTCAAGCGCTGCTCTAAGCATTAACTTCAGCTTTTCTAAATATTAACTTTATATCAGACTTTATAACCACCTTGAGCATAGAGCCATGATGGCCCTCACTTTACACACGAGGCACAGAAAGGAGAGGAGAAGGCAATGAGGCTAAGCACTAGGGTTCTGCCACACAAGCCTGAGGACCTGAGTTCAATACCCAGAAAGGAACCACATAAAAAAGGTTAGCTGGGCATATGACTGCAATCACAGCACCTGTAAAGGCTGTGATTATAGAGGCAAACAGATCTCTGATTTAGAGGCTAGCCTGGTCTACAGAGTGAGTTCTGGGACTGCCAGGGCTACACAGAGAAACCCTGTCAGAAGGAAGAGGGAGGAGGAAGAGGAGGAAGAAGAGGAAGAGGAGGAAGAGGAGGAAGGAGGAGAAGGAAGGAGAAGGAGGAAGGGGAGGAAGAAGAGAAGGAAGGAGGAAGAGGAAGAAGAGAAGGAGGAGGAAGAGGAAGAGGAGGAGGAGGAGGAGGAGAAAGCAGGAGCAGCAGCAGCCCATGTGTGATACTGAGCTTGTAATCACCCCAGCACTGCAGAGGTAAAGACAAAACAATTCCTGGGGTCCCCTGGTTGTCACTGTCGCCTGTTTTAGTGAGCTCCAGGCCAGAGAGGGACCCTGTTTTGAAAAACAAGATGGATAGCTCCTGAGGAGTCACACTTGAAACTGTCCTTTGAACACAGACACACGCACACACAGACACAGAAAGAGAATAACAGTCAGACAGACAGACAGAGACACACAGACACAGATACAGAGAGAATAACAGTCAGACAGAGACACAGACATACAGACACAGAAAGAGAGAATTGCCGTCAGACAGACAGACACACAGACACAGATAAAGAAAAAGAGAGAAAAACAGTCTGACAGAGACAGGCACACAGACACAGATACAGAAAGAGAGAATAACAGTCAGATAGAGACAGACAAACAGATAGACAGACAGACAGACAAAGTGAAGTAGGTTTCAAACCCAACTGTTGCCTGTCTTTGCTGCCTCCTGTTCTGCAGCTATTGTAAGAATTAGCCAGCTTGAGGTCTGAAGAGATGGCTCACAGATAAAAGCATTGGCATCTCTTCCACAGAATGCAGGTTCAATTCCCAGCACCCACATGGCAGCTCATAACTATCTATAACTCCAGTTCCAGGACTTCTGACACCTTCACACAGACATACATGTAGGTAAAACACCAATGAACATAATTTAAAAAAAAAAGAGGCACCCCAACAAAAACTGTCATGAGCAGTTCCCCAAAGCAAGGGGTACATGGCAGTTCCCATGAACTACCTCCCCTAGTCAAAGTTGTGACTCTGTGTCTACCAATATACAGAAGGCCCGGAGGAACACACACAACTCCTCCAGATGATTTAATCACCACATTATATCCCTGCCTATGGATTCAATGGCATTTATACAAGTAACCTCCAACTCCATGTTCCTGGCTCCCTCTAATTTCCCACCTGCCTCCTGTGGAATCTTGGCCTCAAACTCTGGATCCTCCCTGACACCACCTCAGGCCACTCTTTATCCTTACCCATCAAAGCTCTCCGGCAAAAATGCCAGGCTCCCAAAGATCTTCTTGCAGCCAGCAAACTCCTGGATATTGTCACTGGTGATGGCCCTTGTCCCTCGAAGATGCTCCATGCCCAGACCATAGCACACTGAAGGACAGGGTGGGGAAAGGGGCCACCTCAGCACCACATGGCATACCAGAGACCTGTCTGTTGTCCCCTCATGACGGGACAAGCCTCTTCCCTATGCTGACAGAGAGGGGCAGGGTAGGCAACCACAGCAGGAGGACTCTAAGCACGAGTTGGGTGGACCAGGCTGGGATGGCAGCTGGGGCCGCAGCTGGTCTTGGATGGGGTGGGTACCTCGAGCACACGGCTTGCTGCATTTCTCGCACCGCTGGGTTCCATCCTCAGCTGTGACCTCCTGGTTATTTGGGGGACAGACCAGAGTGCAGGATCCCACTTCCGTAGAGAGGTAGTTGTCTGTACAGATTTGGGAATACACATCCATGTGCCCTAGCCTCTGCCTAGTCAACCATGATCAAGGCTACAATGCCCTGTTCTAAGAACACTACCTACCCACCCATCCTGGAAGGCCCTTTCTACGCATCTGAACTCAGGACAATCATTTGCCCCTCACTACACTCCTGTGTGGACAACACTGTTATTTGCATTTTGCAAAAAGGGAAATCAGGACACAGAGTTATACAAATCACCCCCATCATTGTGCTACTAAGTAACAGAACTGGATTTTTTTTTTAAAGGAGTCCTCACTATGCAGCTGAGGATGACTTTGGACCCCTAAGCCCACCACCTCTACTTTCCAAGTGTCAGGGTGACAGGTTTATGCCACCCAGGAATCAGGACTTGAACCAAACAATCTGCACCCCTACACACACTTTGTGCTCTCACCCTGACCAAAGAGAAGCGTAACCAGACCCTAAAGGTCTCATTCCACTTCCCATAAGAGGAAGGAAAAGAGGGTTCAAGTCCAGTCCCTAAGTGTCCACAGTGCTTAGGGTTACTGCCACACAAAGCCCTACTCTATGCAGACGGAGGAACAAGATACATTTAAGAGTATTTAGTACAGACTAGACATTGTTCTCAAAGATTCACAAATATTAATTCATTCAGATGTTACACAATTACTAGGATGGGACAAATAGTGCCCCTATTTTACAGGTGAAGAAACTGAGGTCCAGCAAGAGGAAAGTGGTAAGACTATTAAACAGTAGGGGACAGGTTTCAAATCCAGCACTCCAGCTCCCAAGCCTGGGCTCTTCTGCTGCCTCCTGTTATGCAGCTCGTAAACAGAATGAGGCAAAAACCTCGGAGTGGTGGCCTGCACCTGTAATCGCAGCCCTGGGCAGGGGCAAGGCAGGAGGATTGGAAGTTCAGCGTCGTTCTTTGCTCTGTGGTAAGTTCAAGGCAAGCCAGGCTAAGCGACATGAGATCCTGACTGTAAGAGGGGATTGGGGGAGATGGGCAAGGTAGAGCACTTGGGAGGCAGAGACAGGAGATTCTCCATGAATTTGAACCAGCCTGCTATACACAGCAAGTTCTAGGACAGCCAGGACTACACAGAGAGACCCAGCCTAAAACAAAACAAGAAAACGGCAAGAGATAGAGATGGCTCTTGCAGAGGACCCAGGTTCGGTTCCCAGCCCCCATCTGGGGGGCTCACAGCCACCTGTAACTCCAGTTCCAAGGGATCTGATCCCCTCTCTTCTGACCACACAGTGTACAGACATACACACAGGCAAAACACACGCGCATATAAATTAAATAATTTAAAAAAAAAAGAGGCTGGGCGGTGGTGGCGCACGCCTTTAATCCCAGCACTTGGGAGGCAGAGGCAGGTGGATTTCTGAGTTCAAGGCCAGCCTGGTCTACAGAGTGAGTTCCAGGCCAGCCCGGGCTACACAGAAAAACCCTATCTCGAAAAACCAAAAAAAAAGAGTAAAGTGCTGGCTTCGGCAGCACACACACTAAAATGAGAACTATGCAGAGAAGATTAGCATGGCTCCTTCGCAGGGACGACGCGCAAATTCATGAAGCATTCCGTATTTAAAGAGAAAAAAGGAAAAGGATAAGTCACCCAGACTTGAGAGTTACGGCCAGCCCTCCAAGGGGCACACAACACTCGCGACATGTTACCTTTTATGCCAGCCACCATCCCCGACCCAGGCATCGAAAGGGTGTTTTCCTCCCCAGTACTCACAGGGGCAGGTGGTCACACAGCTGGCACCAAAGGTGTAGCGACCCTCAGGGTTGTGCATGGACTCAAAGGTGTCAGTGTTGTAGGTGACGAGGGCTGGGCAGTGCAGCTCACAGATACCGCTGTGGTTGAAGTGGAGGCAGGCCTGGCAGAGACAGGCCGCTGGTGGTCACTATGATGTTTCCACCTGTGCGCCAGTGGCATCAGTGCCAGGCAAGATGCCCACCCTTGCGTCCTGCAGGATCGGCCCAGCGG
This sequence comes from Mastomys natalensis, assembly GCA_021653895.1. Taxonomy (NCBI): domain Eukaryota; kingdom Metazoa; phylum Chordata; class Mammalia; order Rodentia; family Muridae; genus Mastomys; species Mastomys natalensis. The sequence continues at coordinate 285,150 of JAJTUV010000964.1, forward strand.
GCACAGGAGCGAGAGGCACATACCAGGCAGTCAGAATGCTTGGGGCCCGTGCAGCCTGCAGCACACTGTTCATGGCAGCAGTCAGTGGGTAACCGGCCCTTGCACGGGCACAGCCACTGGTACAGATGGTGCCAGTCACTGTTGGTGAAAGGACAGGATGAGGGCTGGGTAGGACCTGGGCACCAGACCCTCAGCACCACGGCCTTCTGGGAGACATCTCCCAAGTAAGTCAGTCACTCTGCTACTCCCAGCCATCCTCCTGCCCCAGCCCCACCCCCAGACACCAGGGTTCCCTCTGACTCACAGATCTGACAGTCTTCAGGACTCTCACCCCAACAGTGATTGTCTCTGCAGGCTGGGGCACAAGGTGGGCCTGTGGACAGAAGCAAAGGGAGACAGTAAGGGAGGGAGGCAGGGAAAGGGGGTGGAGGCCGCAAAGAAGGGAAGCAGGGAGAGAAAGGGAGGCTTAGAGGGGAGCAGGGAAAAGCAAACAGTGGCGTGGCAGGAGGAACATGTTAGCAGAGCCCAACTGTAGATGCACAGGAAGCGGGGACCCAAAAAGGAAAGAGGCTTCAGGAGGTGAAGGCCCTGCCTACATGCAGGGAGGCGACCCTGTGACCCGAGCAAGGACAGGAATGGGGGGGTGGGGGTTGGCTGGCTGGGTCAGGTGGGCTGTCCCATAGGCATGGCTTACAGGCCCGGGACCGATTGGTGTCCACGTCGACAGGAGCCAGTTGGTTATTCTTTCGGAAGACGTCCTTCCACAAAACCATGTCCTGGAAGCAGAGCTGAGGGTTCCCACGGATCAAAACTCCTCCCTTCAGGATCTCTGTGGAAAAGGCAAATAGTCACCCCCCTCCTGACTGCCCTTGGGGGCCCCTGCCTTCCCTGTGAGTGCCAGCCACACACAGGATTAACTGGGGACTAGGAAAAGGGGATAGGGGCAGCAGAGGTGAATGTTCATGTGACTAGGAGCTCCCCGCTTGCCTTCCACCTCAGGCTGTGCTCTCTGTGTCGGAGTAAACAGAGGTTCTGAGGCAGGGGCATAGCTCAGTGGCAGAGCAAGTACCCATCCTTCCCCAGACCTAGGCTCAATCCCCAGCACAAGAATAACAAAAACGTCCCTGAAGTCTGAAATCCCACTCCACCACCAACTGGCCGTGTGACCCTGGACAAGTCATTGCTCCTCTACATGCCTCGGATTTCTCCTCTGTGGAGTGCGGCTAACACTGAATGAAGAAGGCTGGTGGTGACATGCCTGGGATTCCGGCACTAGGGAGCTGAGGCCGGAGGACTGCTTTGGGATCAAGGTCAGCCTGGGCTAGGTAGTGAGATCATGTCTCCAAATCACAAAACCAGAAAACTAAAATAAACATAACAAAAAGAAACACTTGGAGGCTTAGTAGCAGGATTTCCAGGTCTGTAGCTTGTGGGATCCAGCATGCAAAGCACCGGGTACCCTAATTCGGACACTGTCAGCTCGGGGCTGTCCCATACACATACAGTTCCACAGGTTGTTCACTCTGACATGGCCAAGATGGAGTGAAAAAAAAAACAGCCTGATCTCTAATAGTGAAATCGTGGACTTGATGCAAGCTGCATCTTCCTGAAGAGGAGGGATCAAACCCAGGGCCATGCACATGCTAACCAAACACTGACACCGAGCCACTGTGCAACCTTCTTTTTCTAATCTTCACAGGGGTGAAGGGGGGGAGGCTCAGCCTGCTTGCATGGAGCCTGAGGGAACCATACTTCTAAGCCTCACAGAACCCCTCCACAGCCAGAACGACTTAGCAACCAAGAACCAGGAAACGCTCGCAATGAAGGCAAATGCACCTGTGAGACTTCGAAGCTGCAGCTCCCGCAGCCCTTCTGGGGTTCTGCCTGGGGCAATGGTGGTGATGTTGTCCAAAGGATCTCGGTTGTCTAACACAGCCAGGGCATACTTGTCTTCAAAGAGCTGAGTCCCTCTCACGATGCGCAGCCTCTGCAGTGGGACGTGCTTCACTCGGTTGTGAGCGATAAGCATGTATCCCTGAACTTCCTGGATGTCCTGGCAGGAAGGACAGGGGATGGACTGTGAGGTGCCGCCGGGCTTGAGAAGCACCTGCACCCCATAAAGCCTAAGGGTAGCCCAGGGTTGGGCCCCACTGACCACTGAGCAGCCCTGAGCCCTAGGCTATTCCTCACTGGCCTCACCAGATTCTTGTCAGTTTGATCAGGACTGATAAGCCAGTGCCCCACCTCTCTGCATGTCTCAGTATCATCTTTGAAAAGGAGGGCCTGTACAAGATGGTGTCTGTGATTTAACAGACCCATGTCTGTTCCCTGTAGCTTTACTCCAGGGCCTGTGGATACAACCCAGCGGGCCAGACTCCTCTCTCTCCTACATATAACCCTCCCTCATAAAGATTCTCTAGCATTCTTCACAATGGTGGGCCAGGATGTCTGCTAGTCCAATATATAGAGAAACTGAGGCCTGGAGAAGTTAAGGGTCTAGACCACATCCAGAGGGCTGGGCCTGGAACTTACAGCCCTAAAGGAATAGTGTTGGGGACAGCTGGACCACGGCCAGTCACTGTAGAGGGAGTCAACTGGCTTTTAAGTAGCTACCAGAAAGGCACTCCTAATTGAGGAACCACAAGAGAGAGAATACAGAGAAGAGGTTCCCCTTTCCTCACATATCCCGACTCGGGAGGTTCGGAGGTTCGGCAGGACCAGGTCTTACCTGCAGGAATGAGAGGCTGGCATTGGCAGGCAGGTAGGTAAGCTCCAAGTTGCCCTGCACCACCTGACAGCCCTGGTAGAGGTGGCGGAGCATGTCCAGGTGGGTCTCAGGACTGGCAGGAAGTCGCAGCTTCATGTCTGTGCCGGTACACACTGATGGAAGGGAGGGAGGATGTGGGTCAGGACACTGGCCATGACCCTCTCCAATCTGGTCACCTCCTCCACACTCTCTCCCTGGAGTCATGTCACCTCAGACAGGGAGAAAGCATGGCTGACAGCCTTTCCTCCCACACCTCTGCATCCCAGGGCCTAGAGCAGAATGCTCTTCTGTTTCGGGAAGAGTTGGCAAGCTGGAGAGAGGCCCCTGTAGCAGGGCCACCTTGGGCAGCCAGAGGGGCCCTAATGTGTCAGCCCTTTGGGCTTACCACCCATACTGGGTTTCAGCAGGCAAAGAAAGCCTCCCTTTGTCCCAGAACTGAGGGTGAAAAATCCCCGAAGAGAGGCGATGATGAATCAGAGCCCTCTGGATACCCCCATGTGTCTCCCACGCACACAAACTCAGGGCATTCTCCTGCCAATCCAACACATCTACATGTCAACTTCCCTGATCAGGACAACTGCCCCCACAGTGCTACCCAAAACATGGGCAAACAGGATTGACTGGAGTCATTGCTGGGACATGGGGGCAGCCAGAGGCCTGGTCATCATTGTAGAGCTCTTTGGAAAGCATCCACATGGAGCAGAAACGCCTAGGACAGCAGCTAGGGGATCTGGCTGCAGATCCTGACCAGGGCGAGACACTCTGTAGGTTCCTACACTGGCTTGCTCACCCTCCTCCTGGGGCAAGACTCCAGAAGCAGCTGGCAGAAGGTATGCCACCAAACTCCTGCCACGAGGGCACACTACTCTGTGTACCTGTCCAGTGCCAACTATCAGCTAAAGAGGTCCCCAAGATGCACTGTCGTTCCTAGCCTGCCTGACCCTCAGGCTGGTGTGCCATTCCTCCCATTAAGTCCTCAAATAGGAGAAGCTGCCCCTCAGCTAGGGGACTCCAGGTAGCAGCTGGCACCAAGCCTGCCAGCAGGGGAGAGATTAAAGTGTCCAGTTGAACTTGTTTTTCTGCCCGGGTGAGAAGATGAATCACCTTGTGCGTCTTGCCAGGGAGGTTGGGGGGGGGGGGAGGCGGGTGGAGGTTGTCTTCATATACACGGCTCACAGGTGCCTGAACTGCTGAGAGAGACTCCCTATTGGTTACTGCTTTGCCTTCAAGTGACTGGGTGCAGATTCAAGAGACAGTACAGTGATCAGTTTTGGGATCGGACCTTAGGAGTCTTGCTGTCCTAGCTACAAGGAGCCTAAAGTCAAATCCTAGTTATCTTCTTGCCTCCGGATTTTGAGGAGGGCTTGCAGGGCAAAGGCTGCCTTCAGTGGCATCAAGCTGATGCCTTCTAGTTGACAGTCTCTTCTCACCCCTCCAGGAAGATAGGGAAGGAAGCACGGAGGGAGGATGGGAAGGAACAGAAATAGAACTCAAAGGCTCATCTCTTGGATGGAGGGAGACAGCCAGGCCTACCCACCCCATACCGCACCCACTTGCACCCCACCCTCTGTCTTCTTGCTCCCCCCTCCCCCTCCCCCCCACACACAAGGCTCCCAGGAGAAACGGGAGCTAGGGGTGGCAGCCAAGCCCAAAATAACACCCTGCTGCCAGGACCTCCCCAACATGGGAGCTTCAGCTGCTATGTGCACAGCTGTCCTCAGGCCTGGATCCCAGGTCCAGCCTAGCTGGGGACAGGGATGGCAGAGCTGGCGTAGAGGCCCACCCTCTGTGGCAGTTTACCCCCTGCGGCCCTCTGCTGCCCCATCTCCAAGGGAGAAGGAACACCAGCTGTGGCAGCCAAGCAAAGGAAAACAATAGCAAACACCATGGTAACTGAGCTGAGCACCTACTGTATACTTCGGAGACTGGGCTGAGCACCTACTGTATACTTCAGAGACTGAGCTGAGCACCTACTGTATACTTCAGAGACTGGGCTGAGCACCTACTGTATACTTCAGAGACTGGAGCTACTGCCTCTATTTTACAAAGAAGGAAATTGATCCTTCCAAGGTCATATCGCAGGTACAGCAGGAAACCGCTTGCAGATGGTGCACAAAGCCCCGAGTTCTAATTCCAGCAACATAAACTAGACCAGAACTACAGCATCGGACTGACAAGAGTTGCAATTTGAATCCAGGTTTGCCACAGATCCCCGTTCCTTCCACTAAACCTCACCACAGACACACACACACACACACACACACACACACACCACACATACACATACACAGACACAACACACACACATACATACCACACACATACACATAAATGGACACACCACATACACATACATACCACACACACATACACATACATGGACACAACACACACACATACATACATACCACACACACATACATGAAACACCACACAGATACACATAAATGGACATACGACACACATACATACACATACATGGACATAACACACATACATACACACATATGGACATACCACACATATACACATGGACCCCCCACACACACATACACATACATGGACACAACACACATACACACACAAACATACACACACATGGACACCCCCCCACACACATACACATCAGGGACACAATACATATACACATACATGGACACAGCACACACATGAACATACATAGATACACACACATACATGGACACACCACACACCCATACACATACAGGGACACAATACATACACACACACATACATACACATACATGGACACAACACACATATAAACATACATAGATACACACACATACATGGACATACCACACACACATACATACCACACACACATACACATACATGGACACACCACGCACACATACACACCATACACACACATACATGGTCATACCAAACACACACATACACACCACACACACACATATATGGACATACCAAACACACACATACATACCACACACACAGAGAGACATACCAAACACACACATACTCACCATACACACATACACATATATATTTATACACACACTTACATGCACATACCAATGCCACACACCCCACAAACTTAAAAACACAATAATTCTCCAATGAGACCAATAAACACACAGGCTCAGGCAGGGCAGGGTGGCTGGGCAGGGCAGGAGGTCAGAAAGAGTGGCAGCCACACCCCACTAGCCAGTTTGTTTATCTGATTTGCGGTTGGTTTGAGTAAGAGTCTTAAAGTGTTTGTAGACAGGTGGGAAAATTGGTACCCTGAGACCTCCTCCAGGGGAGCTGGAAGCTGCCAGCTGACACCACACACACACACCATGCTGACATACGTACGTCCAAGAAAGCCTTTGGACCCTTCCAAGTCCAGACTGCCTCCCACTCCTCACTCTTTGCTGTGCTCTCCCCACCAGCTCTGACCATGGCCCCCATAACCATCCTGTCCCAAGAATTTCAGGGTGGGGCAAAAGGCTCTAATTCTACATGAGATACTCTTTGCCTCCAGGACAGGTGTCCCTTCAGAAACCCCGTCTTCCAACTCTCGGAGACAAAAGCAGTAAGAAGCAGGGCCATCACAGAGCAAGGCCACGGCCCACACACAGTGCGTGCTGGACAAACATCTCCCGAAGGAGTGAATGAATGAGTGTGAACACCATCTAGTGAAGAGCTTCCAAGCTGAAAGAGACAAGTATCCATTCCTCTGCTCAGAGCTGGCCTCAGTCCTTGCGGTCCCTCTGCTGAACACTGGTAATCAAGGTTTAGCCCCAGCTTTGAGCTTCTCACGTAGGTTCTTGTCTCCCAAGTGGGCCTCTGCCCCAGCTGTGTTCTTTCTTGTCTTCACTTCCAGCACTGAGGAGAGAACCCAGGACCTCCTGCATCCTGGGCCCCCAGTTGCTATCTTGCTCACCGTGTGAAAGCCAACATTTCCCTTGGTGTTCATAAACCTGCCAGGAAACTACCTACATCCCCAAAGCTCCCCAATCAGGTCAGAGGCCAGAGCTCACTCAAGTGACACCAGGGCTCCCTTGCACACACACACCTGCTCTAGTCTAGAAGCCGGTGTCAGAGCAGAGTCTAATCTCCAGGTCTTTTGTCCAGAACCTTGGCTCAGCTACTCTTGGGCTACAGGGAGGATACGCTCAGACCTCCAGGGCAGAAACTAAACAAGACTGATCTCTAAGCCCAACAGCGACTGTGATGACTGTGACTTAGTTGGCCCCTCGGTGAATATTTACTGACCTCAATTTGGTGGTAAGAACTCTCACTCCCTTGGAGGGCCCTGAGCATTACAGGAGAGGAGGAAGAGAAGCAGTCTGTAAACAGAAGGAAGCTTTGTAAACAGACCTGCAGCAACCCAAACATCAGTTTTAAGGCTCACTTCCTAACCACTGCTGAGGACGGAGGTCCCCTGCACATCCTCTGCCTGACCGGTGGCCTAGCAAATCACAGAACTGTCACTCCCTGAGGCCACTGAGAGCTCTCCACAGGGGACAGGAAAGGGAGTCTCCTGGATCAATCCAGGTGTGTGCAGACACACCTTCCTGGGCCCTCCTCTGCCTCTGAGCCCCAGCTCCATCAGTTTCCATTTTACCTGCCCACATCATTCCTAGGAGCCTGTATGCCCTAGTGGTCTCTGCACCTCCCTGCCCTCCACCCCTGGCACTGCTACGAGGGCCCAAGAGAAAGGCTAGCATGTCCTAGACACAAAGGGATATAACTCTTCAGTCAGGAAGGCATCTCAGGCCCCCATCTCAGGGCACGTTCTCCAGCATGGGACAGGGGCTAGGAAGGTCATTCTGAGTAACAGAGGAAAACTTTTCCTGTGTGACTGCCTGGATGTCCCACGGCTTTTCCAGACCATTCCTGTTTGATAACTAAAACACTGGCCACCTCTAAATGCCCCCTGAGAAGTCTCTTCATGTCTCTGAGGTAGAGTTTTTTTTTTTTTTTTTTTTTCTTCATCTGTACACCTGCTTCACAGGACAGTGCAGAGAGGGCACAAAGCCATCTATGGAAAAGGATCTGCCGTGTAGGAAGCACAGAGAAGTTTTTAAAACATCAGAGAAGCCTTTAGCAGGATCTGGGTAATTACAGGAGAAAAGAGAAAGTCTTTCCATTTGATTTTGAAATGCAATGTATTTTTCTCTTTTTTTTTTTCTTGTTAGGATTTATTTTATTTGAGTATCCTGCCTACCCTTGTGTGTGCCCTGCACACATGCCTGGTGCCTGTGGAGGTCAGAATTCATATCTCCCAGAAGTGGATGGATGTGAACCACCTGGTAAGAGTCCTCTGCAAGAGGAATCTAGTTAGTTTCTGTATAGCAAAACATACGAAGTGCTTGGAGAGAATCATACTAGAATTGAAATAGGAATGAGCCCTGCAAAAGTTAAAAGTTGTAGACCTGTGTTTATTGTGTTTTGCAAAACCTCGAGTTCCAAGGAGCCCAGCAACATCTTGACACTCTGGGCCTCCCCAGATCGCCTTTCCCCTACACACCTGCTCAAGACCGTCCTGGGGTAGAACCTGGAGCTAGAGGCAGCTGATCCGTGCACTACCTGTTTAACCATTCCTGGCAAGACAACCTCTGTCTTGTCCCTCTGCACCCAGCAGTGCCTCTGAAGGGATGAAGGCTCAGCAGTCCTCTGCTCCCTGTCTGGAGAGCAGATCCCTCAGATTCCAGCTCTACAGCACAGGGCCACTCCTGGCCAACTGCAGACCCCCGACTCCGGTGAGAGGCCTACCCTCACTCTTGTCAACGGAAAGTCAGAAGGAAGGCTGGCCTCCTGAGAAACTGAAAGGAGACTTCATCCCCAGAAAGGCAAGGGGCATCTCCCAGTGTTTACAACAGATATAGCCCAGTACTTGAGGGAGCTCCTAGAGGGCAGAGTTCATCCCGTGTCCCCGAGTCAGCAGAGATTGCTGTTTGGCAACAAAACCCCGGACGCATGAACTTACAACCATCATAAACACCTCAGACATACAGGGTATCCCACAGAAAGCACAGCAGTGTACTGACAGGAAGGGGGGTAGGGTTGGGGGGTGGCACAGATGGTGATACCCCACCAGCCTCCAGGCTCCCTGGGCTCTGGAGAACATCCACTGCTCTCAGAACATGGTTTCTGCATCTTCACTACAGCCCACTGATTAAGGAAGCAGTGTCCCCACCGTTCCAGGTAGACTCGTATTTATGTGAATCATGTATCATATCATGTGGCTGGTCACAGTGCCTGGGGTCCACCACTTAGTCCCCAGCACAGGATTTCCCCCTGGGACAATGAGAGGGCTACTAATGTTTCCACTGTGGAGTTGTTCTTAGTACTGAAGAAGGAATGCATGCAAACCACCACCACGGAGCCTGGCAGAGCTGACCCACACGGAGTGACTATCAGCTTTTACGCTGATGGTAGAACTGGACATATGGGTTAGTATACACACTGCCGGGTCACCCTCCCAGCCCCCAACACGAAGAAAGAGACAAGAAAACAACCCAGCTCTCTGTCTACCACTAGCTGACCTTCTTTTCGATGCCCTCCCCCCCCCCAAATGCCCAGGAACCCTTCCCACTTTACTGTATGGAAGCCGGAAAAACCCAAGACCACCCTTCAAGATCGGAGCTTTCCCACAGTCCCAAAGCACACAATACTTAAGTTGGCTCTATAGAAGGAAATGTGTTCAAAACACGGCTATGGAGTGTGCAGCACAGTAGTAGAAAGACCGGGATGGAGGACGGGGGTGTTTCATCCCCAGCACAGAAAAAGAAGAGAGAGAGAGAGAGAGAGAGAGAGAGAGAGAGAGAGAGACTGTTCATAACAAATGCCTGCCCCTCCCCCTGCTCCCCAAAATCCCAGACACCATCAAGAGGCAACTCAACTGCAGACCCACCACTCGGTCCTCCCTGCTCGACAGGACGGGTTACTTTCGCCACCGCCCCCTCCACGGCGACCCCGTTGGAAGTTAGAGTAACTTACTAAACCCAAAGGACCGGAGGGGGTGGGGAGGGGGAGGGGCGGGGCAGAGGGGACCCCGAAGGCATCCTGCCCAGTCGGGTCCGGAGGCGGAGGCTGCCAACTGGAAGAGCTCTGAGAAAGCGTGAGGGGGCTCGGAAGGGGGGAAGCAGGCGCACGCACGCACAGCGCTTCACACACCCTCCGGAGGAAAACTTTCCGACCAGTTTCAGGGAACTTTCCCAAAGAGTTCCCGGAGTCTCCTGGAGCCCGAGAAACTCCGGGGTGGCCAGAAGGGGCCGGTCCGGACCTCCAGTGTGGTCCTCCGAGTGACTGCCCCATCCCCAGCTGCTCCGATCCCCTCCGGGCCGCGGCGCCGGCAGCCGGAATCGCCCCATCGCCCGGGACTGCCCGGCCGTAGAGCTCTCCGGGCCCCGCAAGCTCCGGCCGCCCGTGGGCGCAGCCGCAGCGACCCGAGCCCTCCCCAAGCCAAGACCCACCTTGGGTACCCGCGGCTCCGGGGGGCAGGAGGGCGAGGAGGAACCCCCAACGGCACCAGGCCGCCAGCTCCATGATGATCACTGCGGCTCCGGCCCCATGGCTCAGGCTGGACCAGGCTGCGGGCGCGGGGCGCGGCGAGGGCAGGCACAGGCGCGGCGCCGGAAGGGGCCGCCTGGGAAGGGGCGCTCCTGGGCTCCGGGTCCCCAGCGGCGGGCAATCTCAGCTCCACAACTTCACGCCGCACTTCCTCGAGCCTCCCTCCTCCTCCACCTCCTCCGCCGCCCGTGATTGGGAGCCGCGCGCTCCCGGCTCGCCCCCCACCCCTCCAACTGCATTCCAGCAAGACTGGGAGTGGCTGCTCTCAGCTTCACTTTCTCCCTCCCGGCGCAGGCCTGGGTGCGTCTCGCCCTGTGCCCCGACGCCTCGCTTGCTTGCTTGCTTGCAGTTCTTACCCACTTCGTAAAAAACAGAGCATCCCTGTACCCATCTTTGCAGTCTCGGGTTTTATCTTGAACACTCCTGGGACGTTTGCATCACACTCTCAATATCAAATAATGGGTCTACCGTCACATCCTCAGGTAAAATCGACAGCCTGGGAAGAGGACGTGTTATGTCTAACTGATGACTTCCAGGACGCTCTGGGATATCAAGTCTATCCTTTTGGGTATCTCCAACCTGATCTTAGAGGAACCCACAGAACTAGGAGACAGTCACATCGGGAGATCTCTGTTCATCCTTGGAAGAACAGTTTCCCCTGTTTCTTTTTTAATTTTTTTCTCTTTTTAAGACTTATTTTTATTTCAAATTATGTGTGTTCACATGTGGGTTGGGGGTGATGGCGGTGTCACATAAGTGTAGCTGTCCACTGAGGTCAGAAGAGGAAGTGGGAATCCCCAAGCGGGAGTTACAGGGTGCCGCCCACTCTGGTGTTGGAAACAGAACTTGGGTCCTCTGCAAGAGCAGCACACTCTCTTAGCTGCTTAGCCATCTCTCCAGCCCCATGCCTACTTCTTTCTGACTTCATCCAGCGTCTCCTCTGTCCCTGTCCTTTTGCCTTCCAGTTTACCCCTGAAGTACCTAGACACCACTCCTGAACCCTGGTGACAGGTGAGGAACGGAAAGAAAGGTATGCCTTTTGTTGGAAATTCCAAGAACACATTGCAGGAGACTTGTTTACCCGTTCATCTGAAATTCAAATTGAACTTCATTGCATCCTTCCTCTTTATCTGCTAAATCTGGTGATGGCACTTGGACTGTTCCAGTCGGAACATATCTGTGCTGCTCAGGATGCAATCGGAGGCGTCTTCGGGGGTGTGAAATGAAGGGTGGCCTCTCTTAATCTCCTTTCATTGAACTGGAACACAGTTTCGGGCAGACTTCCACACTAGGGACCAGAGAACATGGGACTCTGGTATCTAGAAGACCTGAGTTCATATCTTTACTCTATCACATACTAGCTGTGTGACCTTAGGCAAGTGATTGACCTTCTCTGGGTCTTGTTTTACAAATCTGTAAGACTGTGCTAGGGACTAAAGGAGAAAACACTCTAGAAGCACTCAGCAGTGTAGTGCTTGACACATAATAATTGCTCAGTAAATGATCCCAGATTTAGCAATTCTGGGGCAGATGGGATGTCATTCATGGGGATCAATTTGAGGTACTCTGAGAGAAAGAATACATTATAAGTCACACCACCACACCAGAAGTAGCACAGGAGGGCCGAACCTGTGGTTTGGTGATAATGCACTTGCCTAGCATGCACTGGGACAGGGAAGAGGAGACAGGAAGGAAATTGAATAGACAGAAAAGATGTATGTGCATCACATGTAATAAGAATCACATGTGTGTATATATATACACATATATACATACATATAATACATATGTATCTATTATCTATGTATCTAATATATATATATATATATATATATATATATATATATATACATATATATGTATGTATATTAGGTGATGATATCCAATGATTTACTCCTTGGATCATTTACTCCTTGGGATGTTCAGCAAATACTCACATGTATTGTAACAAAGCAGCCCCTCAGATTAGCTATCCCTATTTTCAGCTGGGGATGGTGGCTTACCTTAGAATCCCAAACACTGAGGAAGTTGAGGCAGGAGGATTGGAGATTTGAGTTTAAAAAATCTTAATAAAATAAAATACACACACACATCTGTTTGAGATCATGAAAATCAAGAGTCAAAAAGATTAAGACGTTTGCCCAGGACATCTTAAGGTAATGGGAATAGCCGAACCTCAGCAAAACAGGGTTCTCACCCTCACCCCATCTTCCAGCCCCTGACCTAATCTCTGTGTCCCTCAGAGCTGCAACTTCTCAGCTCTCCTGAGATGATATACTTACTGACCTGGCTCTCAGAGCCATTGCTGGCTGTCCCTTCTCCCCCAGCCCTGCCCTGCCCCTCTCCTGCTCTCCCTCAGCAGAGAGCTTTCTCCTTAGTAGAGAGAGCTCCTAAGGATGGCCTCAGTCCTTGAACCCCAACTCTACCTGCAGGCACATCCCTCCTCTCAGGACTCCCTGAGGTCCCAAGTATTCTTCATTTTGCAGACCAGGTACCCTGAAAGTCTAAGCCAGTGGTTCTCAACCTTCCTGATGCTGGGACCCTGTAATAAAGTCCCTCATGTAGTTTTCATTGCTACTTCATAACTGTAACTTTGCTACTATTATGGATCGCAATGTAAATAATTCTAGAGATAAAAGGTTGTTAGAGGGGCCTCGACCCACAGGTTGAGAACCTATGTCCTAAAAGGTAACCGCAACTTTCTAAAGTCATATTGCTGAGCCTGGAGCTAAGCCAAGAAAGCTCTGGCTTCAACATTGTCTTCAAGCAAGGGACCCATGAGCCATCCTTCTTCCTAGACCGCTGTAGAGAAGCAGAAGTGGCTCCTCCATCAGCCACCCTCCATCTACAAAAATACCTCTTTCTCTGTCTTTCCTGCAAGCAAGCCCACGTACTGGGCACCCCAGACCCTGGAAGAAGCCCAGCACTGTAGACAATACTCAGCCCCAGTGGGCTGCATGGAGGGCGGGGCCTGGGTGCTGAGCCGGCATGAGGGGCGGGGGGAGGAGGAGCTGGGGTCAGAATTCACGCCCTGGGGAGGAGGCTCCGGAGGGTTGAACCACCCTGAGAGAAAGAGTGCATTCAGAGCCTGGAAGGAAAAGGAAAAACCTTTTCTGGTGTTTGACAAGGGGAGAGGAAGGGGGGCAGGGTGGGCGATGCCGTTTCGATTCTCTGCTCAACTGTCGCTTTAGCAAGGCCTGCCAGGAAAGCCAAGGAAAGAGGATGTTTGGGGACAAAGACTGAAGGGGGAGGCTGGGGAGAAGCGAGGGCACTGGAGGCTGAGTTCGTGAGACAAGCCCAGTGAAGGAACTTCGAAGACAGACAGGGAAGAGGGGTTGATCATACTCCAGGCCAGAAGCAAGGTGCCCAAGATGCACCTGAGAAGATCCTGGGCAGCAGAAAAGACGCTGTGGAGGAGAACACTGTCATCGAAGTCGCAGGAAGGGGCTCTGGACGCTGGAGGTGACCTCTAAGGGTCACCAAGCCAGGGTCTGAAACCAGTGGCCTGTGAAGTGTCAGTCAATCATTGACCAGCCTGGGGGGCACAGAAGGTGGTGTGTGTGTGTGTGTGTGTCCCGTGCGCGCACACAAACCTTCCTTCTGCCTACCTCACCAGCCAGCCCTCAAGTCAGAGCATTGAAAACAAACAGAAAGGGAGGGGACAGTCTGGTCCACAGTCCGAGGTCCATGCCACAATCTAGGGCCTGCTAAGGAGCTTTGAGACCAGGGTGCAGCTTGCAAAGGGAAGTGTCTGTATTATGGGTTAGTTACTGGGTAAGAGTCTCCTCAGTAGGCACAAAGACTCCCTGATGCCAAAGGAGAATAATCCAGATGCTTCTGATAGGAGAAATATTTTTTCCTAAAGATGGCCATTTTAGCCTGGTGGTTGTAGCGCGTATCTTTAATCCCAGCACTTGGGAGAAAGAGACAGGCAGATCTCTATGAGGTTGAGGCCAGCCTGGTCTACAGAGTGAGTTCCAGAACAGCCAGGGCTACACAATGAAACCCTGATTCAAAAACAAAACAAAACAAAACCCAAAAAGGTGTTTGTTTGTTTTATCTTTTACAACAGAGTCTCTCACTATGTAGCTCTGGTTTTCCCGGGACTCCCTATGTAGACCTGGCTGGCTTCAAACTCGATCCTCAGTGCTAGTATTAAAGACTTGCATGACACTATGCTCAACTATGGTAGCCTTTTTTAAATAAGAGTAACCTAACCATGAGGACTGAATCTCAGCCCAGGCTTAGCCCTAATCTCAAGGACGGTGCTTAATTTCTGGCTGGGCTGACCCTGGGCCTGCCAGTACCTCCTGTATTCAGGAATGCAGGCCCAAGTTTCTAGAATTCCTTTTATCTCTCAAAGCTGCTTTAGAACAAAAATGAAGCCGGGCGGTGGTGGCGCACGCCTTTAATCCCAGCACTTGGGAGGCAGAGGCAGGCGGATTTCTGAGTTCGAGGCCAGCCTGGTCTACAGAGTGAGTTCCAGGATAGCCAGGACTACACAGAGAAACCCTGTCTCGAAAAAACCAAAAAAAAAAAAAAAAAAAAAAAAAAAGAACAAAAATGAACCTCTGACAGTGATACCATGTCTTAAGAAACAAAATGCTGAGGACTCACCTGGATCTTATGCATAGAGTGCTTCCAGAATGCTCCTTCTGTTTCTGTATCTGTGGAGCTAGGATTTGATCTGTCGTTCACTCTGGTCTTGAACCCCTGAACTCAAGCATCTCCACTTCCCAGGTGGCCAGATGGCATCTGCAGCCATCCCTGGCTTCCCATTGGTATTTTTGGGTTGGGAGCTTAAACTTCCTTGCTTGTCTCCTAGGGGCCCCACCAAGGCATTCCTTCCTCAGGTTTGGGATCCCTTGTTTCTTGAGCGGAGGGGTGTCCCCTACTCCACCATGCCTCTTAGTCCTCTGAAGCCCTAGGTTTACCTCCCTGGGAACTAGAGTTCAGAGCACTGGGTGTGGATGAGAGCTCTCTCTGTCTTTGGCTTTGGAAAGAGAAGGCATATGGCAATCCTAAAGTCCTTCTTTGATGATCTAGTTTCTGGTTGCTGTCTGAACCCACCTTGTTGTGTCTGCTCTTTGCCCTTTACAGTCAATTTCCTCCTCCTCCCTCCTTCAGTCCTGAGGATTGAACCCAGGGCCTTAAGTCAAACACTCTACCTCTGAGCTATATCCTCACACTCTAATTTGAAAACAGAATCTCACAAAATTGCCAAGGATGGACTTAAACTCACTTTATAGCCCAGGCAGGCCTTGAACATGTGAAACCCCTGCCACAGGCTCGGGAGTAGCTAGGATCTGTCCTAACTTAAAGCAAAAGAAAATGATGCAAAAAGCACAATTTGCTGTATAGGTGAAGGTTGGGTGGAAATAATTAGGTAATGAAATAGTGACCTAGCTGGGAGGGGAGGGGTAGGGAGGTGGAGAAGCCTACTTTGGGGTGGGGCTAAAGAACACTATTTTAAAGGAGTGAGGTTAAAACCTGTCTGACCTAAAGGAAGCAACTCTACACTCCTGGGCCAGATAGTTCTAGACTGAGGAACAGCAAGTGCAAAGGCCCCAAGGCAAGAACAAGTTTGGCATCTTGGAAAAGCAGTAAAGGCTCCAAGGAGACAGGGATGTCCTGAGCTTGAGGCAATGACACATAGAGGACAGGCCTCGCCTCGGGGTCTCATAGGTCCAGTGAGGCTTCAGGCATGGAGAAGCCATGGAGTGAACCCATGATCTGATCTGTGCTTTAAAACTATTTGATGCGGTGCTAAAGAAAGGGTTGTAGAAGCTACGAGGCTGGTGGTGTGGCCTTGGAGGGGAAATGACAAGGACTTAGATCAGCTGCTGGTAGGAGCAGAAAAGGTGCTGGGGAAAGAGAGTTTAATAGATTTTTTTAAAGTCTAGTTTAGTTTTAGAAGCAAGGTTTGTGTTGTTGTTATCATTTTGTTTGGTTTTGTTTTTGGTGTTTTGGGTTTCGTTGTTGTTTGCTTCTTTTAAAAATTTATTTACTAAATTTTATTTCATGTGCATTGGTATTTGCCTGTATGTATGTCTATGTGAGTGTGTTAGATCCCCTGGAACCAGAGTTGTAAGCTGCCATGTGGGTGCTGGGAATTGAACCTGGGTCCTCTGGAAGAACAGCCAGGCTCTTAACAGCTGAGCCACCTCTCCAGCTCCAGAGGCAGGGTTTCTAAGGTTGGTAAAAAAAAAAAAAAAAAAAAAAAAAGTAAAAATGAAAGAATAAAGATTTTCCTTTGTACCAGGTAGGATGGTGGACACCTTTGATCCCAGCACTCGGGAGGCAGAAAGGCAAGTAAATTTCTTGAGTTCGAGGCTAGCCTGTTTTATAGAGTTCCATCCCAACCTGCATAGAAAGACACTGTCTCAAAAAAAAAAAAAAAAGTGTACGTGTGGGGCCTTTTCCTTTACTTGCATGTTTTTCTTCTTCTCCTCAAAGCCAATAACTATTTCCACTTATGTATCTTTCTAAATATATTCTTTACTTTTTATTAATCAATTTAGTTTTTTGAGATAGTCTCTCTATGTAGCTGTGGCTGGCCTAGAATTCACTACATAAACCAGGTTGGCTTTGAACACACTTCTGCCCTTCCCTCCTCCTTGAACCCCCACACCTGGACAGATGTACTTTTTAAAATAACAAACAATAGATACTTTTCTTTTTCTTCACTTGAGTGATGTGTGGACATTGTATACACATCAGTGTGTTCATGTGCATTTTTCATTTTATACTTTTTTTTTTTTTGGTTTTTTCGAGACAGGGTTTCTCTGTGTAGCCCGGGCTGTCCTGGAACTCACTCTGTAGACCAGGCTGGCCTCAAACTCAGAAATCCGCCTGCCTCTGCTTCCCACGTGCTGGGATTAAAGGCGTGTGCCACCACCGCCCGGCTGTTCATGTTATACTTAACAAAGCTCTTATGAAGATTTTTCTGCATGTCAGTATATGACACCTACAGTTCACTGTTATGAATTTCTAGTTCACATTCCATTCTAGATATTACTTCAATTGACAAAATTTATTGTTTATTTGACAGATACTCAGTTTTTTTCCTTTTTTTTTTTTTTCCTTCCCGTTCTTTTTGAGACAGGACCTCACTCTGTAGCTGTGGTTGGCTGGTCTGGAGCCTGCTATGTAGACTAGGCTGGTCTTGAATTTACAGAGATCCGCCTGCCTCTGGTTCCCTCCAGAGTCCTGGGATTAAAGGTAAGCACTGCCAGACCTAGCCTTCTACCTTAGCCTTCTGGTGGGTCTACGTAGCTATGGAAACAGTTGGTTAGGCAGTATGTGTGCGATCCACTGGAATTCATGTACAGAGCAGTTGCACAGCATGCTATTAACCTAGCAGCGAGGTTACCTTAGTCTTTTGTTTGATGCTCCTTCACTTGTCTCCTTTCTCAGACCACAAACACAGTGCCTTGCTCAACACAGTTCCTGCAGCCTTGTACACATAAACAAGGAGCCCGTACTGTGGACTGTTTCCCAGTGTTTGCTTTGAGAACACAGCCAGTTTGCTTTGAGCCTTTGTCGTACTGTACAGTTTGTTTCATCTTCTCTCCTCCCAGGACTCAGAACGGTTCTTTTGGAGGTTATGGGCAAGTCCTAGGGATTGACCACAGGACCTTAAATAAGGATACAACCACTGTGTCCTACATGGCTTGGTCCTGGAAACCTGACTTGGGTAATTAGGGAATGGAGAAAGGACAGACACTCAGACACACTTAGGGAGAAGCTGGGATCAGATGGGTTGTGCTTGCTCTGGTGGTGGTCATGAACGTACACACCAGGAGCTCAGGGTGTCTGCTTTGTACAGTAGGAGAAGCAGGACTTACTTCTCTCCTTGGAAGGCCTCCGCAGGGGGCAGGCTCAGGTTGCAGGCATCTGGGAGGAGGAAGTTGCAGTTGCTAGTTTTTGCACACACTGCTCAATCGGTTGTAAACGCTAGTATTTTGACCAGAGAAAAGCTTTGCCACTCTTCTGTGCCGGAGCCGGTTCAGTTCATCTTTTCCTCTTCACTAGTGCAGCGGCTGCCACACAGTGGACCTCGAGAAGCCCAGATGGAAATAAAGAGCCCATGACTTTCCAGCCTGTGGCTCACAGAGAACCAAATAAAAATGAGAAAGCAGGTAAAGCCAATAGAAGGCAATATGAGAGGGGCTCCGTTGGAGACTGGAGAAATGGGGCCACCAGGTAACTGTTAGCAGCAAAAACACTCAAGAGCTGTCCCAGAAGACAGCACCCTGTTAAAAGACCAAAGCCGCCCCGGGAGTGATGGCTTGCTCAGTGGGTAAGGAAGGACCTGCTGCCCAGAGTGACCACTTGAGTTTGATCTCTGGGACTCATGCCGTGAAAGGAGGAAAGTCCCACAGGTTGTCCTCTGACCTCAGCATACTGTGGCATGGGCATGCCCCACCCCCAACGTAAAATTAATTAACTAATTAATTTAAAATAAATAAGGTCAAAATAACAACAAAGTGACTCAGATACTTAATTTCCTTTCCTTCATGATTTATAAATGGACTCCTCCCATTTCTTTAAATAGAACTCAGGCTCACACTGGTATTGGGGACCCTGGGTCTTGTATGTGGAAACAAAGAAACAGAACAAGAGAAAAAAAATACTGACTGAGAAATGGGCATGAGGAAACAGCACAAGAGAAAAGAAGCATCCAATTCCTTCTTAGTTCTGTCCTCAGGCTGAACCCAGGGCCTCGTGGGCTGTGAGCAAGCTCTCTGCCTCTCACCTCTGACCTCTGCTTCCTTCTTGTAGGGATCAAAACAGACAAGAGACTTCTTTACGAAGATGAGTCAGGTAGACCCAGACCGCCTGTTTTTAGTAGCAACTGGTCTACTCTGCGATCTATCTTCTCTACATGTTCAGTTTATATAGCATTTAGCAGGAGCCTCTCCAGGTTGCCTTGCTCTGGTTTCTCAGGCCCTCATGCAGGTGCTCAGTTCAAACAATGGCCTCCCAAAAGTAGTGGAACAGCTGGAGAAAGACCGGAAGTCTCCACTGAATGGAACGTAGGTGGACGTGTGGAGAGTCCTGTGAAATGCTGGAGACTGAACAAATGTTCATGGAGCTCCAAAATAGTAACGTGAATTTTATTTGTTTTGTTGGTTTTTTTCTCTTTAAGTTTTACTTCCATGTATTTATTCTGTGTGTGATGAGGGCAATGGTATAGTACCACATACGTGTGAGGTCAAAGGACAGCTTGTGGGTGTTCATTCTCTCCTCCCACTGGGGACCCCACCTCCCAAGGGCTAGGATTAGAGGCATGTACCACTGCATGGACTAAATGATATTTTGAAGTGTATATAAATATAGCAATATTTCAGTTATTAAGAACAACTCAACTATATGATTTATGAATCATATTTAATGTGGAATTTACCACAATTTTAATGTCTTGTATAAAATAGGAAACTAGGAGGCAAGAAATGTAGTCCAGTAGTAGAGTGACTGTCTAGTAGACTTCAAATTATTTTTTTGTTGTTGTTGTCTTTTCGAGACAGGGTTTCTCTGTGTAGCCCTGGCTGTCCTAGAACTCACTCTGTAGACCAGGCTGGCCTCGAACTTAGAAATCTGCCTGCCTCTGCCTCCCAAGTGCTGGGATTAAAAGTGCGCACCACCACCGCCCGGCAAATTAATTTTTAAAAAACAGGTTTCATTTAGCCCAGGCTAGCTCTGACCTCTCTGTGTAGTTGAGGAAGGCCTTGAACTCCTAATTCTCCTATCCCCGTATTCCCTGTGCTGAAATTACAGGTGTGTGCTACCATGCCTTGCTGCAAGCTCTAGATTTCCAGAACAGAAAAAGAAAAAAAAAAGCCACCTAGTTAACTAGAGAACTTTTCTCTATCAGGATTTGATCCTTTCATCCTAATGCTCCCTCTTCAAATCAGGATCCTCATAAAAGATACATCCTCAGAATAATAAAGACAAAAAAGATGTTGGTAAAGGTCTGGCTGTCAAATTCAAAGTGATGTTAGGATTCGATTGTGTTTCCCACCAGCTACGGGGGAACAGTGCCCGCGTTTTCACTTTGGCTTTGTTTGTTGTTGGGTTGTTCGGTTTTGGAGGGTGTGTGTTGCTGTTGAGGCAGGGTCTTCCTAAGTAGCCCTGGCTACTCTGGTACTAAAAAAGCTCTACCTGCTTCTGCCTTCTGAGTGCTGGGACTAAAGGTGTGCGTGACTCGATTGCTTTCTCATTTCAATTTCCCAGAGTGAACAGAGGTGGCCAATGCCCATCCTCCCAGCATTTAGGACGCAGAGGCAGAAAGATTCCAATTTGGCCATCATCCTGGGTTATACATTGAGATCTTATCTCCACAAAAAATTAGTAATTTCCTCATCCCTATCAACCAGATGGTCAACTCCAAGGACAGTATTTATGTTATAACTGGAAGAAGTATCATTCACGGAAAATTCAGGATAAAGGATATACCCTTGAAGTGTTCACTGAGTGAATGAAGGTAACCCCATGGTACTTCTTGCTCATCCACACCTCGCTTTCATAAGCCTTAAATCCTACCCCACAACTTCAATTCCCCTTCCAGGATACAAAGGGAGAATGACCATGAAGAGGGGCAGGATTTAGTTACATGACATCAAAGCTACAGAAAGATTTGGGTGCTGGTGGTTGGGCAGTGATGGGAGTCACTAAAGCAAGTGTCTGTATCAAGGTATGTGCGTATACATGCAATGCCTGAAAAGGCCAGAAAAGGTTCTCCGATCCCCTGGAGCGAGATTTACAAGTGATCATCAGCTGCCACTTGTAGATGCTGGGAACTGAGCTCCTGTCTCTGCAAGAACAGTCTTCATCCTTAACTGCTGAGCCATCTCTCCAGTCCCTGAGAATGGATTTCTAATATATTATTATTGTGCATATGTGCATATGTGTGTGTGTGTGTCTGTGTGTGCTACAGCATACTTGATGTCAGAGAAGAACTTTTTGGAGTTAGTTCTCTCCTCCCACCTTTATGTGAGTTCGGAGGATCCAATTCAGTAAAGAGTCTTCACTCACAAGTGGCTGGCCCACCCAGACAGTTTTAAGTTGTTCATTCACTTAAAAAAAAAAAAAAAAGGAAGGGATCTCAAAGTGTCTCACATGGAAACCAAAGTTCTACTTTAGTGTCAAAGGTCAACAGGACAGGAAAGGACTCCATCCTGTATGGGATAAACAAAATCCTTCCAGTGTTAACAATCACCCTTAAAAGGTAGCCTTTAATTGGTAACAGAAAAACAAGCAAAAGCAAGAGAGCTGAAGCCGACAAGGACAGGAGACTCTGGAGACATGGACCTTTAAAGTGTATCTCGAGCAAAGGAGTGGAGACCAGCTGGCCAGGTCATGCTGAGTTGAGTTAGTAAAAGATAGCAAGAAAGGTGATTGGTCAAACTGGGAAAATGGAGCTGTGGTTAGTTTTGGTCTTTGTTGTTGTTTGTTTTTGTGTTTGTGTCAGTTTGACACAAGCAAGGGTCATCTGGGAAAAGGGTACCTCAGTAAAGAAAAGAAATGCTTCCTTCAGATTGGCCTGTAGGCAAGCCTTTAGGGAAGGCTTGATTAATAATTGATCTGGGAGGGTCCATCCCACTGTGGGCGGTGCCAACCCTGGGCAAGTGGTCCTGGGTGTTGTAAGCGACTGAGTAAGCCAGTAAGCAGCATTCCTTAGGGGCCTCTGCTTCCGTTCTTCCCTCCAGGTTCCTGCCCTGGCTTCCCTCAATGATGAGCTTTGATCGGGTGACATAAAACAAACCCCAAGTTGCTTTAGGTCATGGTCTTTATCACAGTAATAGAAAGCTAAACAGGAGAGAAATGCCTACTGGAAGGGACCAAAGTAGACGCCTGTTAAGAAGTTCTGCGGTTATTTTAACGACAGCGTCTTTAATCAAGATGATGACATAAGAAATGGGGAGAATGGGGTACCCAGAACTTTGGTAACTGGAATCTAAGAGAGCAGATGACAAAAAGGCGTCCGCTTGAAACAGAGACCGTGGAAAACAGAAGGGAGGAAATGCATTTAATTTGCTCCTGGACGCTAACCGCCCCTTCTCCTTGAATGCTGTATATTAAAAGAGGAGCTACCAGATTAGAGGTGGGATACCCGCCCACTGAAATCCGGGAACTTTTATTTAAAGTGGGCGGGCGTCAGCGGAGGATGCAAGGATGAACACAGGTACTTCCGGTTGTTACGGAAGTGGGACTTCGTATTCTCCCAAGCTCCTCCCTCAGCGGCCGGGCAGAGTGACAGGATGGCCGAGCGGACGGCGCTGCTGCTGCTGCTAACCTTGGCAGTGGGACTAGCGGGGGGTTCCCAGGGCGACCGCGAGCCGGTGTACCGCGACTGCGTGCTCCGGTGCGAGGAACGGAACTGTTCAGGGGACGCACTGAAGCACTTCCGCTCCCGCCAGCCAATCTACATGAGCCTCGCTGGTAAGCCCCACCTACCCATGTAAGCCCCGCCCGTTGGCTTTAGCCCCGCCTACTGTGTCCTGCTGTTCTGCAACTCAGAACCTCAGTTTCCCTCAGCGTTCTCTTATGAGTGTTAATGTCTGGAGCCTCCTGAGTGTGTGGGGGGCTGTGAGGGGGAGGGTGGTGGGTATTGCATCAGCCTGCCCACCTTTCTAGAGGCTTCATTTTATTTATTCAACCACTACTTGTTAAATACAAAGAAGACCTGAAATCACCTAGGAGGCTGGTCAGGATCCTGCCCTTCTGGGCTTCTAGTCCCCAAGCAGGTGAATGTTAGCCTTCTCCAAGACAGAATGGTTTGAGTCCTAATGGACCCACAGATTAAGCACTATACGCATTTGGAAGTGAAAGGGATAGAGTCTGCTTCAGTGGGTGGAGGCAGGGATAAACCATGGAACAATTTAAACAGGGAGCAATTGATGTCAACCAACATATTGAGCACTCACGTTTGACAGGTGTCACAGCAGGTCAGTTGGCTTTCACAACCATGTCATATACTTTCCTTCATCCATTTTAAAGATGGGAGCACTCAGAGAGATTAAGTACCTTGCCCAAGGTCACACAGCCTGTAAGTGGTAAAGGAGAGTTCCCTGTTCTGGTCTGTTTGACCAACAGCTCGTCCACATTACTACCCCCTCCATTCCAGACAGAGACAACAGAGAGCCTGGAGGTGCTCTGAGAGTGGGATTTGGGTACGCACAGCATCCTGGTTTGCCCAGAGAGCAGGGGGCAGGAAGATTAGTGACAATGAGGGAACAAAGACAACTGGGAACCTAAGGAGTTGGGTGAAGGGTCTGAGCTTGATTTTCACAGGAGGTAGAAAGGCTGAACCAAGGACTCCTCCCTGGGTTCAGAAGGAACTAGTATGAATCCAGGTCTCCAAGAGGGGCCTGTCAGATGCCAAGAGGGAGAAGAAACTATTCTCTTTGCTCCCACTGCTATCATAGTCCCCGTGTGTGTGTGTGTGTGTGTGCACCCACCCTCTCTTCTCTGTCCAACTGGGAAGTAAGATTTTGGTTCTGTCCAGCCTCAGGTCCTCTTGGCCAGGACAAATCTGTAGTCCTGTGTGTCTGTTTCAGGCTGGACTTGCCGGGACGACTGCAAGTATGAGTGTATGTGGTTCACTGTTGGCCTCTACCTTCAGGAGGGTCACAGAGTCCCTCAGTTCCATGGCAAGGTGAGTCAGAGGGTATGGGAAGGTACATGGTGGTCCTTCAGCCCCGAGTTGGTCCATGCTGTCCCAGCAGTCTGAGGTGGGGTGTCACAGGGAGGGAGAGATAGGACAGGTACTTGTGCTCAGGATCTCTTGCTTTTCCCATAGTGCCAATGTATCCTGCTTCTGGATTTGGAGGAATAAGGTCTGTGTCTCAAGCCAAGCGTGATGGTGCACACCTTTAATATCAGCACTTGGGAGGCAGAGGCAGGCGGCACTCTATGAATTGGAGGCCCACCTAGTCTGTGTAGCCAAGGCTTCATAGTGAGACCCTCTCTCCATAAAACAAACACATAAGCAGAAAGTGCTATGCTTCACACACAAACACACACACACACACACACACACACACACACACACAGTAGTGCTAAGCTCCTCGGGGCTGATGGAAATACCCACTGACCCTGACTAAGGTGTGTCACCCCTGCTCCTCCAATCAGAGTCTAGATCATCAGAACACCCTTCAGACTTCCCAGCTGCTTTGTGCCCGTTGACCCACTATTGGCAATCAGTTGGGGAGGGATGGGACCTAGATCTGGATGGTAGGTCTGTATGGTTTCACCCCGTATGTCTGCTGTCCCCAGAGCCAGACTCCCATGTCAGTGCCTGCCAGCCAGGGACTTGTCTTAACCAGGGACTTCTGGGGAGATACTCGTTGACTTGAGAGAACTTGAAATCCTGAGCTGAGAGATCAGCTGGAGACCTGTTAATGTAGCCGTCATGGAAAGGTGGACCAGGCTGCTGAGGGGCTGCCTCTCCTCACCCTCCTCCCTATGCTCCTTTTTCAGTGGCCCTTCTCCCGGTTCCTGTTCATCCAAGAGCCAGCTTCTGCCATGGCCTCGCTCCTCAATGGTGTGGCCAGCCTGGTGATGCTCTGCCGCTATCGCGCCTCTGTGCCAGCCTCCTCCCCCATGTACCATACCTGCATGGCCTTCGCTTGGGTAGGTAGCCTGGCAGGACACTCTGTACCCTGCTCTGAGCAGAGGACTCTTCCATCCCCAGTGATGGGCTTCTAGCAGCCAGCTTCTCTCTTATCCAGGGCTAACCTGTGTAGAAGTCAGGCACAGCAGAAACAGAAAGTGCAACAGCAGGCTTCTAGTAGAGAGCCAGACCAGTGTTCTCAGGAAGGAGGGAGGACACATGTTTTTTTGTCCTCATCGAGGAAGCTACAAAGAGCCTCCATGGGGTGGATTATTAACAAGGATGGCAAGTGGATATAGGGAGCATACTTGGAGTGCAGGTCTTTCCAAGATCCCTCTGGAGGATTCATGTGACTTTTGTTCCGGCCCAGAGTTCTTAAAAGAGCTCAGCCTAGTCCTGTGTCTGTCCCCAGAGAACCCAGGTGGGTCCATCTGAGTGGGAAAGACTGCTTAGCCTCACCAGTATGACTAGTCTGAGGAACTAGAATCCATGGCCTGGGAGCCATTGAAGAAATGTGGTCTTGAGTACAGAGGGGCACCTCATGACAGGAAGGGGGTGCAATGGATGTCTGTCAGTCAGAACTTCTGTGATAGGCCGTAAGGGAAAAGATTCCCACTCACCCACCTTCCCACCACAAGAGCCTCTATTTGTGTTTACAAGACACCTGTTGTGTGCCAAGCACTTTGCTGGGTGCTAGAGGCCCCCAACATGTGAGAACACACAGTTCCTTTCCCTCTGGTACTAGTCTCACAAACCCACGATTGGTTGTCAAAGCCTTGAAGAAAGCACAGTGGAAGGAGGATCTATAGGGCAGGTGATGGGGACTGGCCTACAGGGCAACAGAGGAAGGCCTCCCTGCCATGAGACAGGCATGAAGTGTTGGGATAACTATGAGAAGAGCAAGGGAATCTTCTAGACAAAACCAGAAAGACAGGAGAGGGTAAGGGGGTCTGTAAGCAAGGAAGGTCAAGAAGGTCAAGAGTCACAGGACAGGACAAGCAAGAGAGAAGGCTGCTCCTGGGTCTAGTGGTGGAGGACTCTGACCCGTAGCTGACGGCGCAGTGTGCTGAGGTACATGGGCCGACCTGACATATTTGCCCTTCAGTGATAATAATAACTGTTACGTGCTATGGAGTAACAGCAAAAAAGAAAAGAGAAGAAAAAAAAATGATGAGTTTGGGACAGTTGGACAGAATGACCATGATGTAATCTCAGCACTCAGGAGGCTGAGGCAAGAGGGCTTCAAGCTTGAGGTCACCGTAGGTTGCATAGTTGATACCTTATCTTAATTTTTTTGTGTGTGTGGAGGGCAGACTTGGTGGCTCACATCTTTTGTCCCAGCACTCAGGAGGCAGAGGCAGGAGGATCTCTGTGGGTTCAAGGCTAGCCTAGTATACAAAGAGAGTTCCAGGAAAGCCAGGGTGGTTACACGGAGAAACTCTGTCTCAAAAATAAAAACAAATTTAAATTTGAAAACAATAGTTATAGCTGGATGTGATGGCTCCTGCCTGCAATCCCAGAACCAGAGAGGGGGAGGCAAATGTGAGTCCCAAGTTATCCTTGGCTACATAGGACATTCTGGAATAGAGAGTGCTACTGAGGAAGACCACATGCTTGTGGTACCGGGCTTGTCCTCCGCTTTTGACCAGCACGTCCTTGTGGGATCCTTACCGTGTACCTGTGCTCTCTGAGTAAGACTCAGACACACAGGGCCTTGGCCCCAGGTAACAGCTAACAAGTCAGTAGATAGAGGAGACAGGGCTAGCCTCTAGCACCACCGCACTGGGTTCCAGGGCCTGAGTGTTCCCTGGGATGAACACTGGCTGAGCATTTGCTAAGAGCAGAATCATATTTTGCATTTGTATAGCTGGAGATTCCAGTGCAGAGCCTGTGTATAGACCCAGTCAGTCTGGGAAGTAGGTCATAAACACACTGGGAAGCTCACAGAACCTAAGAGCTGAAGAGCAGGGCACAGATCCTCTGTAGGGGGCAGATGGTTCCTGGGATCCCTTCTTGCCTTTATGAGGTCTTCTAGAGACACAGGGACACAGAGTCCACTGGTTGGATGATTTAGTTTTTGTTTTGCTGAGACAGGGTCTCACTGTTTAGCCCAGGTTGGCCCTTGACGTTCACTCTTCCTGCCTCTGAACAGCTGGGCATTGCTCTAGTAGGCAGGTAACACAACATATATTCCAGGCTGGATTTCACACTTGTTTTGAGCCTCATGTTTCTGCCTGGAGGGTTGTGGCGGTGGACTTTATCCTGGGCCGGGTCTTATGGCACAAGCGTGGCTCTCGTTTGCGCTGGGCTGTGGATGGGAGGGCCCCTTGGCAGCTCGAAGTTTTGCCGTGGGGCAGGGCTGTCTTTTGTCTGATAACTCTATCCCTTAGTGGAGCCTGTGAAACTTCAGCAGAAGAGGGTGGCCCCTGCTGCCGTTTAGACCTAGGTTTGGCCTACAGAGGTACCAGGAAGGGCTGTGGAACCTGCCAGAGCTCTACATGCTGTGGCCTTTTGACTTCATGGAATGAGGGGTGGGGGGGCTGGCCCTCTGCCGAAGCTAGGAGGCCAAAGCAACTCCCCACCTTTATCTAGCAGGGAGAGGTCCTCAGATGTGGCTGCCAGGCACTGACTGTACCACCTCTCCTTGTCTCAGGACAAGGGAAAAGCTAGGCCAAAACTCTAGCAGAATAGCAGCTAGCCTTCAGGAAGGACTTGCCAACTGTCAGACAAAATCTAGTGAAACAATGTTAGGAGCTAAGAAACCTTTTCAACATATTGATTGATTGATTGATTGATTGATTGATTGATTCATGCATATGGGTGTACAATGACTGTTCATGCCATGGCTCGTGTTAGACTGTAAAGTTAGTGTGATGTTCTTGACTCTCCTATCATGGAGTCCTGTGGTTTGATCTTACTAGCCCAGGAATCCTTCTTTGATGATGGGGAAAAGCCCCGCCTCCCCCCGAGGGGGCCCGAGGCAGTCTTGCCCCCCCACTTGCTCAACTGTGGCCCCTGTGGCCCCGAGGAGGCAGCAGACATCATATTTAACATTCTGCCTCCCCCGCTTCTGAGACACCAAGCTATTTAAAGATCCACTTGTCCCCACCGTGATGGTGTCAATGACAGCCCCGAGCACTGGGGCTTAACACTGGGGTCAAATTCCTGACAGATCTGGCTCACTTGGCATCCAACCAGTTTCAAGGCTGTGATATTTTTGTCTGTTTTTGTATTTGCTAGCAAACTAAAACAGCCAGCCCCCTGCCTCCCTGCACCCGCCTCCTGTCCCCTCACCCTGACACTGCTGCCACCCTGGCCCCATGTCCCCCATTCTCATTGTTTACACATGATTCTCACTTCCCCTCTTGGTCCCTCCCACCACACTGGGCACAAGCGAGGAGTGCAGGACAATTGTGTATGTGCGGGGGTTCCCCCCCCTTCCCTGTCCATCTGTCCTCTGTTTGTGTCTGACTACAAGCTCTGAGAAGAAGTAGCATCTGCTGGGACCATACTGACAGGACAGTGGAGCCATGCTCGTGGGACAGTAGCTTGGTAGCGTGAAAACAGGCTCTTCCCATAGTCTGCACCATGGGAGCTGGGGTACCCAGAGCCCCATGGTTTAATCTGGAATTTGGTGACCCTTGAGGAAAAAGAAATGAAGAAGGGACATGGAGTCAGTCTGGTAGATATGATGAAGAAAATCTAGGTTCATGGGTCACCTGTGTACCAGGCATCAGCAAAAACCACAGGTAGTGGGAAACTGAGGCAGAACAGGTAAATGCATTGCCTGAGGGCACACAGGAAGTGCTGTGCTGGGGTTAGAGCTTATAGCCCCAGGTTTGGTTCCGGGGCCTGCTTTCTTGGCAACACTACCTTTGAGTGCAAAGAAAGTATCATGGGATACTCCGTAAGAGAGAGAGGAACATCCCAGGGGTGTAGATAGGACTCGGTAAGTGGAAGGCCCCTGGGAGGCATGCAGAGAAGGAACCCAGCAGCCCCCACCTGTCTGTGGCGCTCAGGCCTGGCCCGTGCACCTCTACCCTCTCCTTCCAGTGTTCCAACTGCCACTTAGATCAGCCCTCTTGTCACCTCCCCCTTCCTGCTGTGGGTGACAAGGACTCCTGGCTGGCTGCCAGTGCCTGCTGCCTTCCCCTCCTCCCTCCCACACTGGTCCCAGGGCCACTGTCCTCCCTAAGATATCCCTGCACCTGGTCTGCCTGGTCCTTGTGATTGCTTGGGCCCTGTCTCCATCCCGGGGTCACCCCTCTCCCCACACTGACGGATCTCACGATAGGCCTTGTGAGGGAGGAGATAAGGGCCACTCAGGCCTGCCCCAGTTGAAGAGAGAGAGGGCTTAGACTTGTTCTGAACTTCAGGGTCACAACCCGTGTCCCAAGCCAGGTTTGGCTACTCATCCTTAATAAACCAATTTTAAAAGCCAGACTAATAGTGGAAAACCACAAAGGGAGATATGTGGCCACATCGGGAAGTCTGCCTATTGAGAATGAGAACCTGGCATGGGACACAGGATGTGACCTCCTCTCTCAGATTCGATACCAGGCTGAGAGGTACAACCAGGTACCCACAAGAGATGTGAAGCTGCCCTCCAGGCCTAAGGAAAGGGCCAGAGGAGGCCTACCCATCATGAGGTACACCTCAGAACCTTCTGAAGGCTTTAGAGGCCATGCTTCAGGTAGCCTTCTGTAAGTGCAAGGCACTGTGAGGGACTAGCTGGCAGAGATAAGCCAGGCTCAGCAGTGGGTGGGAGCAGAGAGCTCCTAGAGCCAGAGTCCAGCATCAGGGAACCTGCCTGGCTCTAAGCCCTGCCTTGCCTCCTCCACTCTGCCCTCTGTGTTACCCTCAGCTCTTAGCAATCACAGGAGCTTGGCTATGTCTCATCCTCCTACCATGGGACCCTACAGACTGGCTTCCTGACCTGCTCCTGTGTTCCCTGACTGGCCACTTGTTGTGGTACCTAAGTGGGCAGCTCCCACAGGCCTGTCCACAAGTGTCTGCCCACTCTGCCAGGTATGGCAGGCCAAGCCCTGCTCTTCCTCTTGTGACTAGCTGCCACCGATTTCTCAGTGTCTGGTTTGTGTCTCCACCAAGGCTCGCCCTTCTCTCAGGAACTGGGGCCTGTGCTGGGAACTCGGGTCTTGAAGAAAGCACCAGCACTGACTCCCATAGTACGAGGTGCATTTGCAAATCTCGCTCACTGCCCTGTTCTGGGAAGAGGGCCCCTGGCATTCCCCTGGGCCATTCTGCCATTCCACCCCTGCTCCTCCCAAAACTCTAGAGCAGCTAGCTACTGGCTCAGCGGGTTAGGCTGGCCTGGCCAGGAGGAAGCTGGGCTAGGTTGGCTACTGTCTTCCTCAGAGGCTAGGCTCCAGTGGGATCTGCTTCATCTCCCTCCCTGGATTGCTGCTCCTCCTGACACACCCCAAGCTAGCGCAAGTCCCCCCACCCCACCCACCTCATTCCCGCCCCCAGACGCTGAGGTCACAGGCTCCCTGGGCTGGGGTGGGGTTGTCATCACCTGGCAGTGGGGGAGGAAGCAGGGCCCTGGGGGCTGTTGTCTTAGAGATTGGGTAATTTGGGAACTAGAGTCTGCCAGGACTGGTTCCTTGGCCAGGCCAGAACCTGTGGAGGCTGCCGCTCTTTTGGCCTGGGGGATTTGGGTGGTAGTTTACAGTGGTGGGAAATCCTCCCAAGGGACTGGATGAAGTTGGAAGTGAGTCCTCTGCTCGTTCAATGGACTCTCAGGGCACAGGAAACACTTTTTCAACCAGAGCTCCACAGGTCTCCTCCACCTTGGACAGTGTGCTGATTGGCCTCTCGTTCCTCAGGTATCTCTTAATGCTTGGTTCTGGTCCACAGTCTTCCATACCAGGGACACTGACCTCACAGAGGTGAGCACCTCCCAGCCCCTTGCACGGGACAGTCCCAGAGGAGCCCAGGAGAGGGCAGGGCAGGGCAGGCTCCACAGAGTGAAGGCGGCTCCATCCACAGAGCTTGCATCTCTGCAGAACCCAAACCAGGCAGTGCATGGAGCCATACCTGGATCTTGCCAGGACAGTTTTGACATTTGTCATTGGCTTTCTGACCTATAAGGCCACTGATCTGGGGAGTTGGGGGAGGGGGATGAAGTCACTTTCCCAGGGTTATCCAGCTAGTGTGATCACGATTGCAGTCCATGTCTGTCACATCCCAAATGACATTTTGAGTTCCATGGTGTGCCCTCCTAGCAAGGGCCCTCAACGCCATGAACGCTGAGCTGATCTCAATGTTCTGTAACATGGACACAGTGGAACAGCCATAGGCAGAGGGAGCGAACGGCAGGGCTCCTGCTGACCGAAACCCCAGGCTCTGTCCTCTCCCTGACGTATCCCCTGGGGCTCCTCTGTGGACCCCCGGCCAACCTGTGCCACAGTCTGCTTTCTCACCTGGCCCCATGGGCTCTCCCACCCTCAGAAGATGGACTACTTCTGCGCTTCAGCCGTCATCCTACATTCTGTTTACCTGTGCTGTGTCAGGTGAGCGCCCGGGGCTAGGGTAGAGAGGGGACTACCCAGGCCCTTCTCACATTTCCACAGGCTGTACCTGGGTGGGGATACCCGAGAGAGATAGACCTGGCTTCTCTGGGAGCTGTGACCCTTGGTTTCTCTGAAACAGCTGGCTTGGTGGGCTAGGGAGAGGACAGTGGCTTCAGAGAGCCCTCAACCCTTTGGGTGAGGAAATAGTTGAGGGAACACAGCTCTGAGGACAACCAGCCACTCTCTGAGTTGTTCTGGGTGGCTGGACAGGACTGTGGGACTGCAGCACCCGTCTGTGGCCAGCGCCTTCGGTGCCCTGCTCCTGCTGCTGCTGACAGGACACATCTCCTACCTGAGCCTTGTCCATTTCGACTACGGCTATAACATGATGGCCAACGTGGCTATAGGTGAGCTCCTTCAGAGATCTGAGGCTGGGTACGGGGTTGATTCTTGGGGGGTTATTCTGAAGAGACTCTTGAGAGCAGGGAGAAGTTGAGATGGGAGGCTGGGGGCCCGGGGGAGTCGCAGGGAGCAGCCAGAGTCCAGGGGGAGCTCCAGTGAGTAAGCCTCTCCTGTTTCTGCCTCCCAGGCCTGGTGAACCTGGCATGGTGGCTGGTCTGGTGCCTGCGGAACCGCCGGCGCCTCCCTCACACCCGCAGGTGTATGGTGGTGGTGCTGCTGCTGCAGGCGCTGTCCCTGCTGGAGCTGCTTGACTTCCCGCCCCTCTTCTGGGTCCTGGACGCCCATGCCATCTGGCACATCAGCACCATCCCTGTCCACACCTCTTTTTCAGGTCAGTGCTCTGCCCGGCCTCAGGATTTCCTTTTCTCTGCCTTCCTTGCTCCTAGGGCAGGCTGGGGCTCCCCGGGCCCACTTGGCCCTCCTACTTGCCTGTTGTCCCCCTACCCCCACCATCTGGGACATTCTCAGAACTGGGCTGCCTCAGTGGGCTCATCTCTACACCCACAGATTTCTGGAAGATGACAGCTTGTACCTCCTGAAGGAGTCTGGAGCCATGTTCAAGCTGGACTAAAGAGGCTGGAGGCAGCCGGTCTGCCTCGTCCTTCGGGCTTCTCCTTCTCCTCCTGGAGATGATTGGTTTTTCTCCTTTTAGCTTCTTGAACTTGACCATGTGGGGTTTGGACCTGAAATCCTGTAGCTTCTTGGCCCTCGCTGGCCCTCACATGGAACCTGTCTTGGGGTCACATCGGGGACAGAATAGGCAGCTGTCCTGTGCCTGGGGCTGAACTGAAACCAAGTTTTGAGGACTACAGAGAGGAGGACTGTTTTTGTATCCTCAACCCCTCCCTTTCCACGTCAGTCACCCCTACAGCACTACCCTGGGTACCTCCACTTACCCCCAAACCACACCCACAGGCCTTTGGGGTACATTGCGGGGGGGGGGGGTGTCTCTTTTTGTCAGGGCACCACTAGGTGGCGCTGGATGCTTGCTTGTCAGCTGCCCAAGTTTCTCTCTGGATCTGAGGAACTGGGCTGCTAGGGTAAGTCTAAGGAGGGGTTTTCACCCTGCCTCCCGCTACTGGCAAGTCTTGCCTTCAGGGCCAGGACCCTAGAAAACTCAGGATTAGGACTCAGTCTGCTGATCTGGCTGGGAGTGGACGCATTGACACATAGAGGGATATGGGCCAAGCCAGGAGCAGAGATGACCAGATAGTGAGCTGGGAGAACGTGGGCCTTCACGTAGAGTGTACAGTGTGGTTGTGTGTTCAGGGGGCAGGTGGCTGAGGGTGGTTTGGGGAAGGGACATGTAAGAGACGAACATGTATGAGATACATGGCTGAAGCAGAGCAGGGAGAATCAAGTCATCAACAGTCACTTGAGCTCCAGGATGCCTGCCCAGGCCATCCTGCTGCTAGTATATGCACATGACCTGGTAGACTCTGGGATGCTGGGTGTGAGTGTGGGTGCCCACCCAGTGCCCCTTTGCACTCCACTTAAATCACATATCTCCCCTCAACATGTCTTGAGAGCACCCTGCAGAACTAGCCCCCTGGAAGGCAGAGAGAGGGAGGGGAAAGTGGCCCTGCTCCTGCCTCCTAGTCCTTCATCTTGGCATGGTGGGTCTCACACTCAGTTCCCTTTGTCAGAGCTGGACTCTCCTGGGGCAATCCCAGAGCAAGCAGAGTGCATCCAGCCTGTATCCTGAACCCACCCATCAGGAAGGCAGTCTGCGTTTGCGCCCTGCCTCTATCCTCTGCCCCCTCTTTATGGAGGAGGATAGCTAGGCCAGGGCTCCAGCTCAGGTACTTGGGCAGCCTATTAGGATTCTGGCGTTTTGTTTTTTATACTAAGAAGAATTTTAAGACCAGAGGCAGGAAAGGACGTGCTTAATAAAGCAGCTCCTGGCCTCACTCACCATGACTCTGCTCCTCTGTGTGTAAGGTGGACTGGAGAGAAGAAGATATCACTAGCCAGTGGCAGATCTCTACTTGGGTACCTGAGAGTGAGGGTGGTAGGGACCAGGCATGGAGCCAAACAGAGCCCGAGGCCAGCAGAGGGCAGGGGCTTGTTCGGGGCTGCCACTGGCTCTTGCCTTCTTGGGTCTCAGCCTGTATCTGTGTCTGAGCTTTAACACCTCCTGTCACTTCATGTCAGCCTTGGCTCTTCTTACTGAGCCTGGTCCCTGAGCTTCACCTGCCCCCCCACCCCCCTCCCACTATGCAGCTAAGGCTGGGTGATGAGCCGCTAGAACCACACCAAAGAGAAAAGCTAGGGTTGGTTCCTCAACCTCAGAGGCCTTTGCATATTCCTTGCTTCCAGGAGAGCCACAAACAGCACAGACACAGCAGGGGACTGTTGCTTTATTAGGTGCCATTTCTGGTAATAAGGAGTTTGGGAGGCATAGGACACCAGGCAAATGGGGCTCTCACACCTGCACCTCTGTCTTCTGGGCCCAGGCAAAGAAGATGCCCTTGACGTCATCTACACCCGTGCGCAGGTGGGCAGGCATATTGTAGGTGCGAAGGTCTCGGACCTCATAACCACCAAGGACCAGGGCCTCCCTCACCTCCTCCTCCGACACTGGCACTACAGATAGCTTGGCCTCCCCAGCAAGGTACCACGACTCCTCCAGGGCCCCTATGAGGAGGAGATGACCCCCGGGCCTCAGCAGCGTCGTGATGTGATGCAAAGCCTGCTGGAAGCTAGCAAGATCTGGACTCACAGCCTCCAGGCAGAAGGCAGAGACCAAAGCATCAGCAGGCAGGGGTGCCAGGCTCGAAGGTCCCAGGGGCTGGGGCTTGTGCACATCAATGGGCAAGACTCGCTTCACCCTCGCTCGAAGCTGGCGTTCTTTCTCCTGCCAGGTTTCACTGTACAGGGGGCACAAGGCGGGGCTCAGGACTACCCAGAGGCTCAGTCCTCTGCAGCCCTCCACCCCCCACCCACCCATCACTCCACAGGAAGCTCCCAGCCCAGCTCTCACCCCTTGTCCTCGATGAGGCAGGCATGCTGGCTATACACGCTCCAGTCAAAGGCTCCTGCTTCCTCTCGCAGCCAGAGTCCTAGCTCCCGCCGGTTGACCTCCAAGAAGTCTGTCATGGTGATGTCCTCGAAGTGGGCACAGGCGCTGAGCAGCTGGTATATGGTGGGTCCTGAGCCAATGTCAATGAGGACCTGTCCAGACACTTCACCTGGTAGAGCAGAGGAGGAGATAACAGGTGGCTCCTGCCTTGGCCGCCCCTCCCTGGAGCAAGTGCTGTGTGACACAGGTGTCACACAGGCTCTGCTGGGGCCATCCTGGGCTACCTAGTTGCAGAGAAGCTTGGCTCCTCTGACTTGTGGGTTCCACCACTCAGAAACAAGCTCCAGTTACGATTTAGTGGGAGAGATCCCCAGGCATCAAGGCATGGAACCTCTCCCCACCCCCTTCACCTGGTCCCATCTGTCTCTCAATCTTAAGCATCCTCCCCTCGAAAGAAAAGGACTCTAAATTGTCTAGTCAGTCTTCTAATTCCTCAAGTGGTCCTCCAAGCCTCAGTATCCCTAGTAGCTAGGACTATAGCCCCACTCCTGTTTGTGGCTGCTAGACACCTATAGTTCTGCTTCTTGGTTCCCATAATTTAGTGCACACGCTTGTTTCTCTCCCTTTCATTTCCCCATGACTTTTGCACTCTCATGCCTCAGTTTCCAGTGCTCACCAGTGGCAAAGACTTGTGCCATGCAGCGCAGCTTCCAAGGCCCGACACCATCAGGGTTGCTCAGGTCCCCACGAGGAGGTGCGTAGTTGTTGCGGAGGTAGGCACGGGGCTCGAACCGCTGGTAAGCCAAGGCGACAGCTGCCTGGCCAGGGTCGGAGTCAGGGTCCATTCCTGTAGCGTACTTCGGGTCTGAGCCACCGTTCATGCTTCTGTTGGGGCCTCCTGTGCCCGCTAATCTTCCCATCCCTTTATCTACTACTGGGTCCCCCTGCCCCCGCCCAGACCCCTCCGTCACAGGAGCGGTTGGCTGCTGAGGGATGAGGCGCCCGAGGCCACCACATCTCTGTCACCCCATTCATCTCAGTTAGTGTCTGAGCAACAGACGCGTGGAGGCGTTGAGGGGGCGCCCCCTTTAGAAAGTCGCTCCCGCCCCACCCTTGTTTTACACTTGCTCAACAAACCTCCATCCTTACTGGCCCCTGATCTCTCCAGTGCTGCCCTGCACCCCCAGCCTCAGTTCCAGCCGCACCCCGGCTCCTCTCCAGCCTCCCACAGACTCTCTGGGGGGGTGACCCCTTACAAACTCCCCTACCTCCAGACCCCTATCCCATCTTTATCCTGCAGCACCCCTCCTTCCTCCAGAAAGGACACTCCGTTCTAGCCTCTGTCTTGGGGACCCTGGGTCCTGAACAGGTCTCTGCCCTGAGCATCCGATGGCAGCAGAGATTAGAGGGGTGAACAGGGCTAATGCTTTTAGCAAGCAGAACATCCGGGAATCCCCTGCAGGCCCCTGGGGCTATGCGCTGCTTATCTGGGGACCGGCAAGCATAGTTGGTTCAGGATGTTCCTAGCAGGTTGGGGACACCGGATTCAGGTAAGAACAAAGAGTACAGAGTACATTCTTGGTGCTGCAACAGCCGGGAGAGGGGCAGCACATGCGCACTTTTGGCGTTTTATAGGTACCGTTTCCCAGGTACAGGACCCGGCCTCTCCTCCCACCCCCTACCCTTCAGTCGACAATCCTGTCCCCACTGGGGAGTTGGCAGGGCCTGGCCTTCAGGTCTCGTTGGTTCTCCAGGTACCTGCCACATAATCTGTTTGTCTTCCTTCCCATGTGCTCAAAACGGCAAACTACCCTGGCAACAGGCTCGCCAATCTTCCTGAAGCAGAAACCCTTTGAGTCCTATGCCTTTCTCGGGTGGGTGGGTTACCAGCCTCTGCTAAGATAGACCTGGTCTTCTATCCAGTCCTCCTCTGTTTCCCTTCCTTATCCCAAAGGCCAGACACGCAGGCTGGGATAGGAATCATCATGACAGCTGCAGAGGTCACAGACAGGAACTTAAACCCTGTCCTCCTACCCAGGCCAGGGACAGTGGGACACCTGATGCCAACCAAGGATTGATTCTGTCTGGATCTACAACTGACAGGCCTTAGGGTCATTGACCCCATCCACACCCAAGGCACAGCCAAGGACAGGTCCTGGTGCCAGCCCCTTCTATAACCTCCACAGATACCATTTAAACAAACCCTGATGCCAGCTGGCCTGCTGGACACTCTGCAGTGCCAGGAACTGGACATGGAAAGCCAGGACTGGGCAGTGGCACAGGAAGGGGGACCAGACAGTCACCCTGTTTACAGCTCTGCCCCTGTACCCCACCCCTGAGCATGGAGTGTACCCTCTGGTTATGTCATATTTAGCTCAAATGCTTGGCTGTTCCAGAAGCACATGGGAGACATTCATGCCCACCTCCCAACCACAAAGAAAAAAAGAAAGAAAGAAGCCTGGGACACTGAGACATGGCTGAGCATTTATTGCAGTGCTAAGAGAGGGTGCTGGGGGCCTGCCCTGCTTCACGTCCCCCTCTTCACATCTCCCTCCCTCCAGTCTCCAAACCTCCTTCCCAAAACCATCCACATCCTTCTACCCCATCTCTGTCACTGAGCAGGCCATTTCTAGGGGCCTCTCGCTCTCCCCAGTATCTCTTGTCCCTTCTTCTGGGGCTGAGGGTGCTCAGCTCTCCACCCCTAGTGCCCACATCCTCGCTCCCCTCCCTGAGGGAACTCAGGACACCTAGGCATCCTGGCCTCTGGCTCCCTCCTCCCATAGCCCCCACCTCTGGGCAAACTACAAAGCAGCCATGGCCAGCAGTTCTCCTCCATTGTCCTAGCCAGGAAGTGCCCAGCCCAAGACAGACACAGTGGAGCCTGAGTCACAGTCCCCTCTCAGCCTCTCTGAGCTTCCTGAGACATGGATCGAGACAGGGTACGCCGCAGGGGCCCGGGTTTGCTGACTGGCACCACAGGGGGAAGCTGCTTGGTGATCTCAGCCACGTCCTGGCGCTCCACGCACTGGCCACCCAGGGCTGTCTCCAGGGCCAGCAGCTCCCGCAGCTGGATGGGGGTCTCCTCGCGTTCCTCTTTGGCGGCCCCCACCTTGGTGGGGGTGAAGATGGGTAGGGGCAGCACCCGCTGGTACGGCAGCTGGTATTCCTGCAGCCCACGGCCGAGGATACCCAGACGCATCACCAGCCAGGGCGAGCGCTGTACCACAGCCTGACACTGTCCCTGCCGATGGTAGGTCTCATGCCTCTGTGTATCCTCCTCGTGCAGGGAGCATCTGAAAGTGGAGAGGAGACAAAGACAGTGAACTGAGAGCAGCTGTTCTCTGGTCTTGAGCTAAGTGGGGTCTCCCTGGGATGGCCAGATCCCTGAAGCAGGGGAGGGGCCCCAGAAACTTCAGGGACTTGCACTCTGATATGCAGCAGGTGTTTTGGGGGAGCAGAGGTAGAACTGCCAGATGATCCACACTCACCCCTCTTCTGGCCTGGTAGACAGAGTCAGGTCCTTCCACTCAGCCCAGAAGGCTTCCCTGCGTTCCTGGTTCTCCTCAGACACTTGGCAGCTCAGCTCTGAAGTGGCCATGATTCTTTCTTGCTCCCTCTGCTATGCCCTGCTCCTCCAGAGCCCTTTAAATAGCCCCCTTCTCCCCCCCCACCCCCTCCTCCAGGGGCTATTTTCAGACCCTCTGGCGTCAGATGCTATAAGCAGAGCCAAGACTCACTGGTGGTGGTGGGGCTCTGAGTCCAGGGCGGGGGATGGGGGTATCCAGATTCTGGCTGCTCTCAGGTCAGAAGTTGGCTTCTAAAGCTTGCAAGATCCTCTGTTGGGGGTCTGGGTCTTCAGAGTAACACCTCAGGGTGTCTGGCATGCTGCAAACACCACCTCAGACCAGGCACATGGCCAGCCTCGTGCCACCTTGGCACTATCTTCCGCTGCTCCCCCCTGTCCAGGGAGGACAGCAGTTTGTAAACAGGAGAAGCAGGAATTAATGTCCCCCTCCCTCACTCTGCCCCATGGTTACCGGATTGTCTCCCCTTCCTGGGTTCAAGGGCACATACCATAGTGAGGTCCCTTGACCAGAAGGATCACATAACCGAGTCTTCAGGGCGCCTGTACAGAAAGCCTGGTTCCTAACCAGCAAATACCACCAGGGGAGACGACATTTCTGCTACGCCCGATCCCTGGGTATGAGTCTCTGTGTGCTTTCATTCCCCAGGGTCAATCATTAGAGAAGGGGTCTCCTAAATACCACCAGTTGGGGTGAAGGAGGTAAGAGTGGGGGAGGTGGCACCCCCCTCCCAGCTGCCTGCATGGGGAGAAACACAGTGAGGCAGAAACAGAGAAAGTCCATTGAGCAGGGTTAGGAGACCCAGACTAGCCTCAAACTGGCTATAGTTTATATAACCATGGAGCAGTCCCTGTCCCTTTCCTAGTCTCCCTTTCTCTGCTTTTCTGGTCACAGTGGAATGAACTCTGGGACTGGGCATCTCCACTGCGTTACCTGGGAGGGGACTAGCTCTCTCTCTCTCATGGAGCAGAGGAAACAGATGTCATGAGATCACCTAAGCACCCAGGGTGTAGTTCATGGTACAAGAAGCTGGTGGACGAGGAGGTGAGGCTGAGGCCGGGGCCGGGGGTGGGGGCAAGGAATGAGGGCACTGCTGAGGGTGTGAGCAAAGGTCCTGGAAGCAGCAGACAGCCGAGAGAGAGAGAGAGAGAGAGAGAGAGAGAGAGAGAGAGAGAGCGCACGCGCTCAGGTCCTATCAGACTCAGAATGGTGCAATCCTGAGGCCTCGGCCCACGTTGTACAGCATTCACGTCACACTGCTACAGGCCTGGTCCCCTTTGCTTGACAAAATAGGAAATGGAGGCTCAAGGAAGGGCTGCCCAGGGTCTTGTACTTAGCCAGAACCACGAAAAATCCACCTGGTTCCAAGCTAAGTTTCCTTTGGAAGCTTGTATGGAGGGAGGGGGGGGGAGGGGGTGGCGCGGGGCGGGGGGGGGAACAGACCAAGGTGAGCCTTGTAGACTCAGGGTCTGTGTCTGGGGTGCCACAGGTACCTCAGTAACCCTGAAACCCAGGCGCCATCTTCAGGCCTGCTGTGGTTCAGTGGGCATCTCCCCATCCGCCAGCACTGAGCCGCATGTAGACCTGAGCCTGCCGCCAGCACTGAGCCGCATGTAGACCTGAGCCTGTGACCTCTCAGTAGAACCTTTCAGGAAAGGCTAAATGATGTCTAGGGCTACCAGGCTTGGCCTTGCAGTGAAGACCACACCGAGGCCTCACAGCAAGCAAAGCTTTTTCTTTGTTTGAATGAAGTTGTGTCTGTGAGTAGACAGGGTCTGCGTGAGCAGTCCTGGCTGTCTTAGAGATTACTATATAGACCAAGCCAGCCTCAAACTCAAAGACGCCTTTGCCTCCCACGGACTGGGATTAAAGGGACGCACCACCACACCCTGAATTTTTATTTTTTATTTCATGTTTTTAATTGGCTCAAATCATTACAAAGGTCCCCAGGAAGGCCCCCGTAGAGTGTAAGGGCATGGAGAGGCAGGAATGCAGTGCCGTCCCCTGCCTTACGTCCCTACGATGTGTATGGAATAGGGTCACAGACCCCTTCACTAATGGTACAAAACTTAGAGAGCTTCCTCACCTTCACACTGGCAATGGGATGCTCCTGCCACACCCAAGCCCAGGTCCTCTGTGACCAAGTCTAAGGCATGGGGACAGTCTCCTCCTCCAGAAGGCAGAAACTTTACGTCAGCATAGGCAAGCAGTCCCGGCTCCTGCAGTCTGGGAAACCCCGAGTCCAGGAACTCAACCCCACAACTGCTCAGGGCCCTGTTCCTGGGCAGTATGGCTTAGTGGAAGACTATAGCCAGGGGATGAGGTGCCACCTGCTGTGTAGCACAAAGTCCTTCATGAGCAGCAGGAAACCCAAATAGCTCCAGTTTCTGGCTCCGGAGGCTGTGGACAGAACCCTGGCCTGCAGGGTGGCGAGGGAACTCAGTCAAGCTCGGGCCCCCAGCTCTCCAACACGCTGCCGCAGGTGAAAGGCAAATTCAAACATGGTGGCCCCAAGGCTCTGGTGGATAAGGTACCGAGGCAGGCGGCCCTGGGGAAGGCAGGAGAAAGTTACATCACAGTTCGCCTTCAGCAGGGTCTCTTAGCAGCCTGCTTTAGTAGGGGTACCCTGAGCCAGGGGCAGAGGTAGTTCTGGAATCTGCCTGGGTCCCCCTCTCCCCTTGTTTCTGGAGGGAGGAACATGTTGTCCCCAGGTCTTGGCACTAGCCACATAAACAGACACAGGTGGGAGTGGGCCGGCAGCCAGCTAATCCCTCCTAGGGTCTTAGGAATTAGGAGTGAGAGAGGAGGTCACGTGTCTCCTACAATTCAAAGCTAGAAGGCCACCTGGACCTGGCCACCAATCCAGTATAGGAACTGGAACTGGGGGTCCCTGAGTAAGGCAGAGAGGAGCCACACCCACACAGCAGCCAGACTGCATTCCACAGCCATGCTGCTCCTTGCCGCTGCCGCCACTACCTCACCTTGAGATCGGTGTTAAGAATCCAGATGAAGGTGCAGACCCGGGGGTTGCTGGCTGACTTGAGCACAATGAAGCCTCCGGGGCCATTCTCTCCCCTAAGGAGAGAAATACACAGGGGAGGGTTGCTGAACAAAGCAATGCCCTGGCCGTACTCGTCACCATCCTTGGCCCAGCTGGTCACTATAGTGTGAAAGGGACAGTCTAGGAACTACCTCCCTGCTTCAATCTGGCCCAGAGTCGGTGCCAGGGGCAGCAGGACCTGCCCTCTGCCTCCACTCACCCTGCCTACCCCAGCCAGCAGGGAGTTTACCACCAACCAGCCCGTATCTGCTCGGTACAGACATGTCCAGTAAGCTGTAACTGGGGGACAGTGGCACTTCTCATCACCTCCATCCAGCATCACAGCCTCCAGAAGAGGGCGTCTGCTCAGGAGGCAGCTGGCCCACAGGCTACTGTTCACCTCCCGTGGCCTTTTTGCTGAGCAGGCTTAAGCCACAGATAAAGAAGTGACACAGAGGACACAGCCTGCCAATCCCCTAGCAAGGCAAGGCCACTGCTGCCAAGGCAGAGAGCCCTAATCTCAACTCTTTGAAAAGTCCTCACCTCTTGGGGACATAAGATCTACCTGGCACCCCAGCACTGGGGTCTGGATCAACCCGGAGGGAATGCTAGGGTACCCTCCCACCTTCCACAAGCAAGAGAGCCTAAACTCCATTTCCCCTCTATCCACAGACAAGGCAGTGAGAACGGGAAGGGGAAAGGTGAACTCAGAACCCAGCGCTATTGCCACTCCTCAGCCCGTTCCTGGGACTATCCCAGCCGGCCAGCTGCCCACTCTGCACACCCCCTCCAGCCTCGGGGTGGTGGCACAGTGGCAAGTAGGAAGATTAGCAGGGTTAGGCTGGAATGGACAAGGCCTGGTAAGCAGGGACTAGGCTTCAGCCTCAGTGTGGGGGGCCAGAGGGGAGTTGTTCAGCTGTACACTGTAGCCTGAGTTGTTTACAGCTTAAGGCAGGCCAGACTCACCTGACATATTTGTGCGTGGGGGGCTTGGAGCAGTGTGTGGTGGCAATGCCAGATGACAGGTATCGGTCTCTGCGCCGCTCAATACGTCGGACATTCACAAAGTCCCTGGGGGTAAGGCAGGTTAGCACAGAGGTCCCCAGTGTGGGGGCTTGGCTGAGAGGAGAGGACCTGGGTGCTCACCTGGGGGACACAACGCCACCTGCGGCTCCGGATGACACATCATAGGAGACAAGGGTGTTGTCCTCCACCCGCTGTAGGATCTAAAGGCCAACCAGGTAGATCTGAGGTACAGGGGGAACCCTACATTGCTCCAGCACCTCAGGAACTCTGGACTAGCCTCCCAGCTGGGGACACTGTACTAAGAGCCACTGCTACCTGCAGGCCCAGGGCTGGGTAAAAGGTAAGCACACTGAGCCTTCTTGCCTCTTGGGGCAACCACAGACGCTAGAGATGCTAGCCTTTGGAGGAAAACGGGTACAAGAAGGTATGACTGTGCCCTGATCCGTGTGGGAAGAGGTGGCAGGCAGGACCCGGGTGGCTTACCTGGCAGGCAGTCACCGTCTTGTTCCATAGCACCATCCTCTCGGGCTGCAGGATCACTTCCTGGTACACCAGCTCAGCAGGACAGGGCAGGAAGGTCTGCAGGAGGGGGTCACGGCTAAGTGATGCTGGAAAAGCGACCTCCTCTGGGTGGGAGACTAGGCAGGAGCACTTTAGACAGAGCAGGTATCTCTGGGACCCCTTCCCTACTCACCTTCAAGATGAAGGTCTTGCCATGGAAGGGAATTTCAATGGTGTACACAGTGTCCCCGTACTCCTGTGGCAAGGACAGAGGGTGACAGGGAGGAGGGTAGAGGGCACCGGTGGGTAAGGAGGACTTTGGGCCCAGGAACAGGTGACAGGCGAGGTAGGTTTCCAGCAGCCTAGTGAAAGCTCCCGAGTCTAGGGACATCTTAGCAGCTCTTAGAACAAGGCTGTTCCAGCAAGCAGGAGCACGTGCAGAGACCCGCGCTGTGCTCACGTTGAAAGGCAGGCGCTCAGCTGTGACTGCAACCAGGAGAAACCAGAAGCACAGCTCCAAGCTGCCAAGGGCTGCCAGAGGAACCGGCCAGCAGGACCCGGGCATGCTTCCCTGCTTCTCTGGCTCTCTGCAATCTTTTTAGATAATGTTGTTTTGATCATGAACCAAAATATCACACACAGGACAGAGGTTGGCTTCCCCTCAGAACCTGGATCTCAGGGATCCAGACATCAGGGAGGTGAGGCCTGGGCTGGGGGGAATGGACAGACAGAGTCCAGGCCAGCTTAGCCTCCTGCTGAATGGCTGACCCCAGACTACAGCTAGCTCCAATTCTGAACCCCACCACCTCCCTGGGGCAGAATATGCTTCCCGTTTACTCAGCCCTCAGGTTCACTTCTCAGGGCTCAGAAAAGGGGTGAAGACTCCTACCACACGCACATAAGGCGGGTTGGGCGGGGGTGCCTTACATTACTCCTCTCGAACTTCCAGTTCTCCTCCTGGGCCAAGATCTGATCCACCACTGCCGTCGCCTCCTTTCCCTGGCGGATGTACTCCCGCTCCTGGCCAGGAGAACAGAAGAGGTCAGTCGGGGGCCTGTTCTTTCTCCACACACCCTACAGCCCTTCCAGAGGCCAGCCCAGCTGGATGTGGGGTCCAGGTTGCTGTCCTAGCCCTGCATACTTTCTGTGGCCTGTAGAATTGCTGCTGTTCCTGAGTCCCCAAGCATGGGGCAGGTCAGCGGGCCTGACCAGCCAGTGGCAGAGCAGACACCCCAACAGCCACTAGCTCACACTCTGAGCAAGGTCTACCTTCTGCAGGGAAATCTGTCCAGCCTGGGAGAGCCCAGCACTGACCCATTCCAAGGGTGGGGTAGAGGTGGGCAGAGGAATACCTGGGCAGAGAAACTTTTCTTCCCGGTGACTTCCTCATCTGATTCATTGTCAGACCCTGTGGAAAACAAGAGCAGATGACGGGGTGGGGAGGGAGAGTAGGAGGTAGTGGGGTTCACAGATGAGTGCAA
The DNA here is from genome assembly GCA_021653895.1 of Mastomys natalensis. Classification (NCBI taxonomy): domain Eukaryota; kingdom Metazoa; phylum Chordata; class Mammalia; order Rodentia; family Muridae; genus Mastomys; species Mastomys natalensis. The sequence goes on from JAJTUV010000964.1 coordinate 329,731, forward strand.
GAGTGTGGGGGCTAAACGTGTGCGTGGGAGAGGGTTGCTGGCTTTCCCCAGGGAGCCTGAGAAGGAACAGAGAGAACAGGCCCAGCCTACCTGGCTCCCCACACAGCTCCTCCCTGAAGGCAGCTCCCTACACAGCAGCTCTCACCTGCAAAGGATTCTGGGGGAGAGTAGAACTGGCCCTCAGACAAAGCACCAGAGAACAGCAGGGGTCCACGGGCAACAGCAGCCTGGGCAGCAAGATACCCTGCGGAAGGAGACATGGACAGCCATCACCCCAGACCTTGGGCTCAGAGAGACTGCTAAAGTGGCCAAAGGCTCAGACTAAGGCATTTCTCAGAGCTGAGAGGACCCTCTCAGAACCCAGGTCACCCAGGCCCTAACCCCTAGACTCACATCTCTCCTCTTCAGCCTCCTGGGGTAGGACTTTGAAATCAAGGAACCAGGTCTCCAGCCAGGCCAGGACGAAGGAGACGATGGGGAGCAGGTACCCAAAGGCGCCTTTGCTGAGCAACTGAGACAGAAGGAGAATATGAATCCCATGACAAGGGGTCCCCCAAACCTAGAGCCCTCTCCTGTGGCCACCAGCTCTGGCCAGCCAGACTAGATATACCCTATTCTGGTGCCAGCTGTTTAGGGACCAGCTATGGCACATGACTCTAAGATGAATTATGTCTGTGGCAGGACAAATCTGATTCTGGCTAGATGGTGTAGCTCAGGCAGCACAGGGCTTGCCTAACATATACAGAGCTCTGGGTTCCACCCCTGGCACTTTATAAGTCAGCAAAGCGGTACATGCTTGGAATCCACACTGGGGTGGCAGAGGCAGGAGGATAGAAGTTCACAGTTACCAGCATATGAAACCCTGTTTTAATGGAAAAGAGAGCCATGTGGGGTGGTGCATTGGGGAGGCAGAGGCAGGAAGACTTCTGTGAGTTCAAGGCTAGCCTGGTCTACACCGTAAGTTCCAGGCCAAGCAAGGGCTACAGTCCCTGTCTCCAAATACACAGATATAGATCTAGATTAGGTAGAGGTATAGGTATAGAATTATTGACCCTCAGGGTGACAGGGGTATAAGTCAGGGAAGAATGACTGATTGCAAATAATGAGGAAGAAGAGTCCCTTCTCTCCAACACAGCAGGAGCAGACACCCCAAACCCTCCAGAAGAGAAGCCACTGACCTCAGAAAGGATGACCTTGACAATGAGGAATGCACTGGACACCAGCGTGGTGACCTGCTTGGCAAAAAGTGGGGCAGGAGGGAAGGCGGAGGCTGGGGAGGGCATCCTCTCCACACACCCCTCACACCAGCCCTGATCAGGGAAGGCCTCAGAGTTGCCGCAGATGGCATCTTACCGCAATCACCCACCAGTGCTGGAGCCGGAGCACAGCATAGCCCAGGAGCAGCCCAGAGAAGCGGAAGAAAGCCAGAACCTGGTGTGGGGAGGGGAGTCCATCAGAGGCCGGCTGGCTTCCCTAGCCCTACTGCACAACTCCCTGACACTCTGGCCACTCCAGACTCCCCCATGCGTAACCTCACCTCAGGTGAGGACAGAGCTCAGTGTTTCCTTGGTGGAGACTATATGTACACTGCTCCAAAATCTTATCTCCCTGCCCCTACCTTGGGCTCTCTGAAGTGGGGCCCACTTTAGAGCTTTGCGAAGACTGAGGGCTGCCAGAGGGTGAGCTGATTCCCCCCTACCGGACTAGCTGTGGGGTGGAAGAGAACCCAGGTAGAGGTGGTCTGCTGAGCTCGCTGGGAGCCTGAGGTCACTCACAAAGATGTCGAAGAAGGAACTCTGAAAGCTGTAGTGGATCACCTCCTGCTCCAGATTTCTCCGGATGCCAGTGTTGGTCTGCAGAGGCAGATAGGAAGGGCTCTGGGGCAGGACTGACCTGAAGGATGCTCCTCCCCCAGCAACAAACAGGGGCCCCTGCCAAGGGCATCTGGAGATGAGTTAGAAATGACAAGCCACCACCCAAGAGGGCTCATGAAGCAACAAGGGACCCGAGCCAGCAGCTCAAGACCTCTGACATCGGTTTGGTTCCTCAAGGATCTAGGCAGCCCACACAGGCCAGACTGAGTTCAAGTATACTGTCCAGGGAGATACAGGCCCAGAGGCCTGTGGGCTGTGCAGGGGAGATAGCAGACCCAGGCAGAGCTAGTAGATGGATCCTGAAGACTGCCTGTTCTATAATTTCATTTCTCTCCCCACTCTCTGGTTCTCCATCTTGCCAGCCACCATCTGAGTGGGATGAGGGGGGCTGGGTGGGTAGTGGTGTCAGACAGAGCCCCAGGTGGCAAATCAATCAATTAGGTTTGTGCTTAATGAGTGAGATCCATCACAGCCCTGCTGCTGCTGAGCCTTGAGAGGCCAGCATGAAGTCAGACCAGCAGTGCTTGCTCCGTCTCTGCCCAGCCCACCACGGATTGTCACCAAAACACTTAACACCTTGGCTCAGACCCCCATGTCCAGGGATCTGAGAGACAAGGGGATCTGGACAGATTCCAAGAACCAGGCTGTGTCCCAACTCCTCACGGGAATGAAGATGCCAGCCCCAGGGGAAAGGGGAGGACTTTGGTAATGGAGCCCCCAAATACTCTTTGCTGATCAGCTAGACTTGAGTCTTCCTATTCCGCAGGTCATCTGAATTCTGGAGTGATTTCTTCGAGGAGTTTCTCTGATCCAGGGTCTGTTTAGTCCAAGCTGCATTCCTGCTCACTATGCAGACAACAGTAACTTTCAAATCCCAGTCTTCCTGCCTCTACCTCCTAAATACTAGGATTACAGATGTGTGTCACACCAGCTTGGGGCCACATGTTAAAAGCTCAGTCCACAGAACTTGGATCTTGGGGTGAGCCAGTACTAGAAACCTTTAAAAGCTCCTAAGTGGGACAAACAAGACAGCTGTTGGTAAAGGTGCCTGCTGCCTGGGAATGCAAACAAACCTCACTACGCTTCATCAGACACATGTGAAGATGGAAAAGAGAGCTGACTTTTTAAGAGATGTGCTCCCCAACACACATACACACACATGTATACATATACACATGCATACATACACACACATACACACACATATACACATACATACCTACACACATACATATAAACACACACATACACAAATACATATGCACACATACATATATACATACACACATACACAAATACATACATACACATACATACATATATATACACACACAAATACATATGCACACATACATATATACATATATATACATACATATATATATACACATACACAAATACATACACATATACATACACATACATACGCATATACACACACACATACATACACACACATACATACACATACATGCATATACACATACATATACACATACATATATACACACACATTTTCTCTCTCTCTCTCTCTCTCTCTCTCTCTCCTCTCTCTCTCTCTCTCTCTCTCTTCAAAAATGAGAAAATAAAACAAAAACACTGAAATTATAATACTGTCAGCCCGGCATAGTGGCACACTCCTATACAGATTATCTGCCAGTAGAGGCTGAGAGGTAAGTGAATCACTGGTTCAAAGACAGCCAGGGCTATGCACACACTCTGTCTCCCTTGGTCTGCCAAGTGGAATGTTGCCCTGACTCTGCTAGTCGTTAAACCCGGTTCCCTGGGACTCTCTCACTCCGGGAGGCAGTTTGTTTGTGGGCTATGCTCTACCACTTTGCACGAGCTCTTGGGGATGCATCATGACTTCTGAGCAATCGCAGCTGTCAGCCAAAGAATTTCAAAAGCAAAATTATCAACATTTCCCCACGTCTTCTCTGGTTATAAAATATGTATTCAGTTAGGGGTGTGGGTGAGATGTGGGGTTGCTCGGTTGCTAGCTGGGACCTTCAAAAGGAAGATGCCGTAGGACCTTAGGAGCTCAGCCATTTACCAGGAAGATGACCCAATGCCATCTTCACTGGTGCCTGCGTCACCCCAAGGGTACCAGTTCATCTCGGATACACACAAGTGTTCACCCTCCTCAGAGCCTTTCCTCACCCTCCAGCTCAACAAGACCAGAGCCAAATTTACTTTTTGTCCTTCTTGCTGTTAACTAACCCCTTTCTCAAACTAGTCACTGATACCAAGAAAGGCCAAGCTTGGGGCCTGGAAAAAGGACCTTTGTCAACTATAACTCTGACGGGGGGGGGGGGGGCACTGAGCCCACAGTTAACAGAGAGGAAATTGAGGCTGGCCCAGGTCTGGGATATCCTGCTTGGGGGCCCCTGACTTTGTGAGTGCCAAGGTTCTGATGTGGATGCTGAACTGTCAGGCAGCAGTCCCCAAAACCAGGGCCACCAACCAGGAACTGAAGTTTTTGCCCCACATTTTTGCTTTTAGCATAGCACCTGGGACACAGAAGGGCCTCAAAGCATGTTTGCTGAATAAGTGGATAAACTTTAGCCAGAGAGCAAAGTAAGCCATGGAGAAGGGGAAAATGTCCCCATCCGGCTGTATGTAGGTGCTTGTCCTGTTTGCAGAGTCCCCGCTAGGGGCAGTATGGCGAATAGGCTAACCGCATAGCTTAGGAGCTAGAGATCTGTTCAACTAGGCTCCTTCAGGCTCTTGGGAGCCTAGGACAAATGCCAACCCCTCTGGTCTCTCACCCTCAGGCTCCGCTGTCTCTCTGTGTGGAAGGTAAATACGGCTATTCTTATTTCCCATCCTTCACTAACCCAGATAATCAACCCCATGGTGAGGTGTCCCTCCCATGTGCCAAGTGGGTAAACTAAGAAGCAGGGGCCTGCCCCCTCAAAACATGGCCCCCACTCACATTTAGCTCGATGATCCAGAGGAGGGAGATGAAGAGCAGGTCGAAGGTGACAAAGAGGCAGAAGGTGCGGCGGACGTCAGAGATGGCCCTGCGCTTCTCCAGAGGCGGTGGGATGAGGTGTGAGGAGAGGCTCTGGCTGTGGGACAGTGAGGTGCCCAGGGAGGCCAGGGCTGGCAAACTGCGCTCCAAGTCACAGGCCAGATCGCCAGGCAGCTTGCTCATCCTGATGAGCCCCCACGTTGAAGTGGGGACAATGGAGCCTCAGCGGCAGGGCTGGGAGAAGAAGGAAGTGGCTGTCAGGCTCCCAGGAATGCCACCCCTTTCCACACCAACCCCAGGTACCCCTAGCCCTACTCTAAGGCCCACAACTCTGTGTAAGTCCCCTCATGCACCAGACGTCACTAGCTGGCAAGACCTGAGCACCCTAACCGCTCCCCTCCACCCCAATGTCTTACAGCTTGCAGGTTCTGGCATCCCCAAGTGGGCACTTACTGGCCTCTGAATCTTGGGGACACAGCCTGTTCCTGCACAGACTGAGGCTAGCCTCGGGTCCTGTCAACAGCCTTTGGCTGGCCTCCGTCCCCACCCCAGGAGAAGAGGCCCCAGGCTCTGTTCTTTGTTTTCAAAGCACAAAGCACACTCCCTCCAGCAGCCAGCCAGCCCCTCCACCCCTAATCCATGGCAACTGGGAGGGACTCAGTCAGGGAGCAGTGTCTTAGTGTGCCGGGCTGACTGACATCTTGGTCCCTGCTCTAACAGCCCATCCTAGGCCCAACTACTATCAACTCTTCGTGTTCACAACCCCTTCTTCACAAGGCAGCTGGGGGAAGTTTCCAAGGTAGGAACCTGCTATTTCCCCACCTCCTACCCTTCCTCAGCTCCCCAAGTTCTGGCAGAGGGGTGAGGTAGGGTAGGCACCCTGCCAAGTTCTTCTAGCTGGGCAGCACCCTGATCCTGAGTTAGCACAGCCACTTGGGTCTTCAGTCAGGTCCCTCCATCCCACTGGATGGTGTCATCAAGGGTAGGCATAGGGCTCTGACTGACTTGGTCACTGCTGTCTCCCATGAGCCTGGCACCGCGCTTGGCACACAGCAGGTGCTTCGTAACTGACTGTTGGATGAGCAAACACTCCAGAAGGTCTCTTGGCCCTCGTTCCATGAGGCGCAGCAGGAAGAAACGGGACTAATCCTAATCCTGCCACCGCCAAGGCTAACCCACTGTGGTTGCCCAGCGTCCACATGGCTGTGGCCACGGTCATGCCCAAGCAGGACAGGATGGATCTTCATATGGGTAAGATAGCCAAGGCTCTGAGCTGAGGGCACTGATCTAACCCTGGACATCCTGTACAATTTCGGGACTCTGGTGGACTACATAGGCAAAGTAAGCCTGAGTCCTTTGATGCCATGAAAGCCCTATGCCTAGGGTCCTTGCTGCACCAATCAGCTGAGCTACAAGGGACAACGTCCCCTGTGTGAGAGAAAGGAAGGCCTGTTGGGAGGCAGAGCCTGGCCAGCTCCAGCAGGCATCAACACAGCATTCTGAGAGTTGGCGGGGTGGGGCAGGGGTGGGGGTGGGTTTGACTAGTGAAGGGGAGTGAGTCCTAGACACTTGTCCCTGATTTGCAGAGGGAGGATGGAGCACCCTCCTTTCTGATCTGTTGATGTTGTCTCTGTTAAACCTCTTTTCTGTCTGCCACCTTCGGGTCCTTAACCTACCAAGTCCTAAAGGGGATCCGGTTTGTGGCCAGCAGAAGGTCCATCCCTCTGCCTCTGAGCGAACCCCACAAATAGAGGCTGACAGACTATTCTCCATAGAGACCCCAAGCCAGCTCCAGACCCAAGGACTCCCCTGTACACGACCTCCTAGAGTGTACTTGGGGAAAGCTGGGCTCAGCTCCAGAAGAGAGCCATCAGCAGAGGGGATGTGACACCAGGGACACTGGGACTCTGCATATCTACCAGTGGCTTGAGGCCAGACTAGAGACTCAGCACATACATCGCTCACTGGGACAAGCCCCAGCTCCAGGGCTGGTGACATTTCCTGTGTCTTCCCTCCATCTCCTCCTGTCTCTTTCTCATCTGCATTTCAGAGTGGCTTAGAATTCACTTTTATTTTCTTTTTTCCTCTTTCTTTTATCTCTCTCCTAGGTGTTTGCTTGCCTCCTTGTTTGAAGCCAGGGTCTCGTGTAGTCCAGGCCTATGGAGCCAAGAACAGTCTTGAACTTTTGATCTTCCTGCCACCTTCTGATAGCTGGGAACTGAACCCAGGGTCTAGTGCATGCTGGGAACAAAACACTCTGCCAGTTGAGCTGTACCCTCAGCCCAGCTTGTATGAAAGAGGAATTTGGGCTGTGCAGAGTGATTGTGCCTATAATCCAACTGAGGAAGGAAGATGAGTTCAAGGCCAGCCTGGGAAACATAGTGAGATCCAGCCTCCCCCTCATCTGCTTCACAAAAACCCAAACCCAGAACAACTCTCCATAGGAATCTGGGGTGTGGATGTAGCCCAGAAATAGAACCTCCGACTAACTAGCATGTGCAACAACCCCAGAGTTCAACCCCCAGCAACACAAGGAAGTAAAGAGAAGAAGAAAACATAACAAACAACAAGTTTTAAAAAATAGAACGCCCGTGCCCTCCCCAGCTTCCAGAGTCTAGAAGTCTGAAACCAAGGTGCCAGCAGGGCCGTCTGCAGTGCTTGGCGCCCATGCTTCTGGTGGTGCACGGCAATCTGGCTTTCCCTGGCTTGAGCTCTCTGCTCAGCCTGTCTCTGCCACACTCTCACAACACACTCTCCCTGGCTCTGTCATCTTGTAGGGACACTAGTCACACAGAACCAGTCTTTTTAGATTAGGGGTCTACTTGTTCCTGGGCGACTGCATCTCATCTATGATGGCCCATTTCTAGATAAGGTCACGCCCTGAAGCACGGGAGTGTTAGGACTCCAATACATCCCACAATCTATAACCATAGAGGTCAGAAGAGGATGTCAGGTCCCTTGGAACTGAGGTTGTGAGCTGCCATGTGGGTTCTGGGAATTGAACCCAGGTCCTCCCTCTTCCTTCCTTCCTTCCTTCCTTCCTTCCTTCCTTCCTTCCTTCCTTCCTTCCTTCCTTCCTTTTCTTCTTTTAGACAGTGTCTCACTATGTTGCTTTAACTGTCCTGGAATTTGCTATGTTGACCAGGCTGCCCTTGAACTCACAGAGACCCTCCTGCCTCTCCTTCCAAGTGCTGGTATAAAGGTGTGCTCCACTACCCTTGGCATGAACCCGGGTCCTCTAGATGAGGAGAGAATACCTTTAGCCACGGAGACATCTCTCAGCTTATTCTTTTGGGTGTGCACGTAGGCATGTCCATGGGAGACATATGTGTCATATCGCATGCATGCATGCCGAGGTCAGAGAATAACTAATGGGAGTTGGTGCTCTCCTCTTACCAGATGGGGCCCCCAGGAATCGAACTCAGGTCATCAGGCTTGGCAGCAAGCTCTTTTAACAACTGAGTCATCTCACCAGCCCTATTTTGTTTTTAGAGACAGGGGTTCATGTATCTAAGAACTTGCCTTGGATTATGTATGTAGCTAAGGATGCCTTGGAGTTTCTGATCCTCTTGCCTTCACTGGCTAGATTAGTTGTGCGCACCACCATACATGCATGTGGTGATGGGGGCTGAATGCATGCACGTGCCCTCCCAGCTAAGCTACAGCCCATCACACCCAGCTTTATAAAGGAATTCTTCATTTGTCTATAGAACTGACTGGTACTTTTTACTTAATTTTGTTTTTATTTTTCGAGACAAAGTTCCTCTGTATAGTCCTGATTGTTCTGAGACTTGATCTGTAGAGCAGGTTGGTCTCTAACTTAGAGATCTGCCTGCCTCTACCTCCCAAGTACTGCCCGGTGGTACTTTTTTTTTTTTTTTTTCAAAGACTAGATCTCCCTACATATGCCATGCTGACCTCAAACTCAAAATCCACTCCTGCCTCCTTTGAGCTGGGATTAACAGTCAAGTTCCGACAGGAGCCTTGGAACTCTATTTATATACCTCTCTCCCCACTCTCTAACTGGGGATCCACACGGGGCTGTGCACATGCTTGGCAAGGCCTAGCTGCAGTTGACAGATGAACTACCTCTTACTGGATCCGTGTCCTATGAACAACCGTTTATATTTGTAATGACCAGAGACACGGCACTGAATGACGTGTATGTGTACGAATCCACATTGTCGGGAGTGTACCATCCAGACAGATTCCCTAGAAGCAGGACTGCTGGGTCATCCCTCATGCATGGCTGGGTTGGGCACTGCCAGATTCCCTTGGCAGTTGGCATTCCTAGCAGTAACGCATGAGAATGAGAACGTCTGTTTGCCCACAGCCTACAGGAAATTCTGTCACCCATGCCTGGGCCTTCGGCTCTCGTTCTCTCCCATTCCGGAGCGGCTCTGAGCACCTCTAACCATCTCTGTATCTTTCCCTTTCTTTCCCAATCTCACTTCTAAGTGCTGTGGCTTCTCCACTCCTGGTCCGTTCCTCTGTCTGTCTATCTTTGTCCCTGGCTTTCCCGTCCCTCCCTGGGCACAGGACTTGGGTGGCAGCAGCTTGGGTGTCAGACAGGCTTGGAGCAGCAACTACCCTGACACTCACACCCAGACATCCTTGGGGCGGGCGGTGAGAGACTCAGACGGGGCTGAGAGCAGAGGTGGGGGGGGGGGCTGGAGAGCTGAAGATGCCAGCACGTGGGAGCCATGCACTGGGGCTTAGAGAGCGGCTGAGGGGAAGCTGGCCAAGAGCTACCCTCCTCAAAAAAAAAAAAAAAAAAAAAGCAAGCAGCTCAAAGTCCACAAAGAGCTGGAGCACTGGTCCCCAGGAGACCAAGGCTGACTCTAAGCCCCTGTGACAAGGCCTATTTACAAACTTCTAAGCAAGAGAAAATAGATAAATGAATGGATAAATAAATAAGCAAATACATAAATAAATAAATGGAGCTTTATCTAAATCTTTAGATTAAAAAGCTAATAAACATCAGATTTCTGGTAGCCAGGTGTACTCAGGGTAGAGGCACGCTTAGCAGGCACAAACTTCTATCCTTAAGCTACAAAGACCAAATCTAGTCTGCTGTGGGCAGCAGTTGTAGCCTTTTCTCCAGTCCAGCATGGCCCTGGAGAACTCCTGGGACACAGCGTGACTGACGCTCAACTCACTCGGGTGGCTTCAAAAGGCTTTGGTAGCCAGACCAGCTGCTGGCTCACAGTAAAAACCACCTTGACCTGGACCTACCCAGAGGAGTCCCCCAAGTACTTGTTTGGCCCAGAGGGCAGAGGCCTACAGCCACCAGAACAGCCTGAGGGAGGCAGAAATGAACCCCTAGGAGCAGCGCTCCCTGCCCCCCAGCCCACTGTCTACTGTCACAACCACCCAAACACCTTCGGAGGTGTCAGGAGGGAAAAGCACACTTAGCATGAAGCAGTCCGCCAGGGATGGCTGCAGACTTGACACCTGTGTGCTTGCGGAAGCTGGGCTGTGAAGGCTTGAGAGAGTGGAAGGGAAGCAGAGGGAAGGCTGGGAGGGCGACAGGAGCTGGAAGAGCAGGAAGTGGGGGGTGGAGGCAGGTATGTGAGCACAGTGGATCAGCTCCTGTGGCTCCGGAGGAAGGGGTCATGGCAACCTCACCTGCTCTCTTACTGGCCCTGGGACACACTGGCAGAAGTCCAGCTCAGCTCGAAATGGGGATGCTGAGTTGAGCAACGGACTGTGGTAAATGCAAAGGAGGCAGCTCTGTGGTCAAGCACAGCTGCCTCACACACCCAGACCCAGCACCAGAAGCTAAACAAATACGTAAGCAAACTGGAAAAGGACTTGACGAGAGAGCTCAGAGTCTGGCCCTGTGGTCTGGGGCACAGCAGAACCTTCCTGAGGCTCAGTCTCCTCAAGGCCATCATTTTAACTTTCCTCAGTACTGGAGATGTAACCCAGAATCTCACACACTGAGCGAGGGCTGCATTGATGAACGGAATCCATTCCTTCTAAGATGTATTTCTTTTATTCTCTGAGACACAATCTCATGTATCTCTGGTTGGACCCAAACTTACAGTGTAGCCAAGAATAACAGTGAGTGTTTGGTCCTCCTGCCTCCACCCTCCAAGTGCTGGGATTACAGGTAAGTGCCACCCGTTTATGCAGCGCTGGGGACCAAGCTTAGTGCTCCATGTCTGCTATACTCTACAAGGGAGCTGTGTCCCTAGCCCTAAGCTGGGTTTTTTCCTTTATTTTTATTTATTCTATGTATGTGAGTGTTTTGCCTGCATGTATGTCTGTGCACCACATGCATGCCTGGTGTCCTCAGAAGCCAGAAGAGGACATTGGGTCTCTGGGAACTGGAGTTACAGATGTTTGTAAATTTCCATGCAGGTGGATGCTAGGACTTGAACTCAGGTCTTCTTGAAAAGCAGTCCATGCTCTTAATAATCACTCAGCCACCCCTCTAGCCCCTCCTAAGATGGAATTTTTTTTTTTTTGTTTTTTTTGTTTTTCAAGACAGGGTTTCTCTGTATATCTCTGGCTGTCCTGGAACTCACTCTGTAGATCAGGCTGGCCTCGTACTCAGAAATCCGCCTGCCTCTGCCTCCCAAGTGCTGGGATTAAAGGCGTGCACCACCACTGCCCGGCAGATGTATTTTTTAAAAGCATTTATTTTCTTGTTTATAGGTATGTATAGGTATGTATATGCGCATGTGGGTGCCGACAAAGGCCAGAAGAGGGTGTTGAATTCTCAGTGCTGGGGTTATGGGCAGTTTGTTTTGGTTTGGTTTGGTTTGGTTTGGTTTTTTGGTTTTGGTTTTTCAAGACAGAGTTTGTCTGTGCAGCCCTGGCTATCCTGGAACTCACTCTGTAGCCCAGGCTGGTCTTGAACTCAGAGATCCATCTGCCTCTGCCTCCTGAGTGCTGGGATCAAAGGCATGTGCACTGCTCCTGGTGAGTTACAGGCAGTTTTGAGCCTGCCAAATACTGGGAACTGAATGAACTCCATGCCTCTAGAAAAGCAGCAAGTGCTAGTTGATGAGCCATTTCTCTCCAGCCAGAGATATAGTTATCACACCTGGACTATACACTTAAGAGTGTTAAAGTGGCAAATTTTTTGTTACATATTTTATTACACATACTGATTGCTCTCTCTCCTGCCTACTGGCTCCTCCCCAAACCCACCTGAAGTTTTACAGCTTAGCTCTATAAACACTAGAGGCATTAAAATTATTATATCCCAGGGATGCTATTTGTATAAGTGTCAGAGGGGAGGGGAGGGGAGGCAAGGGCTTGATCAGAGGCTGAGGTACAAGTATAGCACATAAAAGGCAGACAGGGAGCTTAGTTGTGACAGGTAGTAAAAGCCACCCTGAAAGGTCTGGGTTCAAAGCTGTACTGTACAACCAATCTGTGGGGTGGCACAAAGCAAGCTCTCCAGCCCCTCATTCCTATCCCTGGTTATGCAAAGAACAAGTTACTCCCCTTCCAGGCATAGGTAGATCCCCAGGTTAAGGTGGGGGCAGAAGCTGGTCTGTCCTGGTTTCTTGTAGAGGATTTAGGGAGTGTGCCAGGATGGCTCTTTAATACCAGTCCTTCTTGTCACCCTTCCATGCAGATGGGGGAAACAGATAGGAAGACCCCAACCGTGAAAAGTGGCCCTTGAAGTGTCAGGACTGCAGAGAGGGTTCTTACAGCTTTCTTCCCCAGGCCAGAGGCCCTAGCCACCTGCCTGCAGCTCCATATCCTGTGGACTACAGCTTCCAGTGGGCACTTCCTGCTCAAGGCAAGTGTGTGCTATGGCTCCTGTAGCTTACTGGCTAGGCCCCTGCTCTTGTACCTGCAGACTGGGAATACCTGTCTTTACCTTAACTGCCTGGCAATACAAAGAAACAGAAGTGCCCGGAACAGTGGATTCTGTAAGAATTCCAAATACTTCCTAAGGACAGACAGGCAGTCTAACCCCAGGAGGCTGTGTGCCCCAAGAAATATAAGTCTTTGGGGTTGCTATGGGGGACTTGAGGTACATGCAGGGGAGTCAGAGAAGCCAGCTGAGGAATGGGCTCCAAGCGGGAGAAGGATCAAGCACTGGCTTCTCACTTCTCTCGGAGTTAATCCCCCTCTGCTGTAATGGGACAAACATTAGTACCTCCTGGCCCTGCAGAGATGGCTCAAGGAACATCCCTGACACACCTGCCTCTTCTGCAGAAAAAAAAGAATCCATGAGTTGTCTTGGGTCAGCCCTGGTCTGTGTCCTGCTGCAAGCACACAGGTGGCAGCCCCAGCTGGTAGTGGCCCTCGGAATCACCCCATACACAATCTCCCTCACTCATCACACACACCCTACCAGGAGAGGTAAGGATAACCCCCTGGGAAGGAGGAGACAAACCCTGCCCATGGATACCTTAGAGAAGAGCACAGCTGCCCCACCCCAGGGGTCTTTCCACTGAGCTGAGACCTACCACACAGGAGGACTCACTAGCTCCCAACAAGCTCAGCAGGGGAGCCCAGGGCACTCTTGCCATATCCACACCACCAACAAAATTTTGGGCTGGTCCTCCCAAACCCAGTCAGTACATACCCTCTTCCCAGTTACCCCTATGTCACCCGCCTGAGCCATCTCTCATGGCTCTATCTCCTTCCTTCCTCCTTGTACTTGACCAGAGGCTACTCTTAACCCAACAGCCACAGGAACCCTGTAAGGTCCGACGTCTCCCAAAGTCCCAATCCTCTAGTGGCTTCCAGAGCAAGCAGAGTAAAAGCCACAGTCCCCACCATGGTACACGCCCCATCCTTTGTCTCTTCCCCCTTAAACTCTCCACTCCAGCCACACTGGTCCCTGGACACAACTTGGTTCCAACTCCATCCAGGACTCCTGCACTGCTGTCCCCTTGCTCCATTCTGGTTTCTGTGGACGCAACCCTGTAGAGAGAACTTTCTGGAGCCTCCTATTCAAGCTACCTCCCCTCTTCAGCTTTCTTCTTGGTCACAGCACTTATTCACTCTAACACTGTTGTCTTCTGGGTTTCCTGCCATTTTCTCATACTGGAAGGTACACTCCATGAGAACAGCCTTACCCATCGCTGTGCTCCCTGAGACGCACACCAGGAAACGTGCGGATGAATACTTACAGACTTCTCTGCCCGACATGTGTTGGGATGCACAGGGTTACCCATGCCCTGACCTCAAAGCAATCTTCCTGAAATTGGATCTTGCCCATCCGGCATCCTGCCCTGCTCAGGGCCCAGGAAGCTCCCCCACAGCCAACACGGGAGCTGATTTCCCAGGCTCCTGTATGCAGGGTGGCTGCCCTGTGGCAATGCAAGGAAAAGGGCCTAGGTGAGCTAAGTCCCTTGGATAAGGAACATTAAGAAGGAGGAGGAGGCTCTCTTCTCTAGACATGGGGTTTAATATCTGACCCCCATACAACTGAGGGCTGCTCCCAAACATGGCACAGCAGGCTCCTCACTTTCTCTTTCCAGAACAACCCCCTCCACTGCCAGAGAGCTACTGTCACCTAGGAGGCAAAGCTTTCCTCCGCCGTCTGAGTTCTTGTGACCTCAGGACTCCAGACCAGAACCACCCTTATCTCATCGCTAGACCTGAGCCTTGGCTGCCAGGTCATAGTGGCAAGCCACAGGTTATCTATAAGTACGCTGTTGTACGGAAGTGTGAGTTCTGCCTGGAACTGGAGAATCTGGGGTCAGCATGAGACCTGAAATCAAAAGCCCAGGGCCACCCCTTCTTAGGTTGTGTCCTTGCCCAAGTCACTGAGTCTCATCCATAGCGTCCTTCTCTGTAAAATGGAGATCAGAGAGGACCTTCCTAAGGGCGCTTGAAGGACTGAGAAATTCCGCCTGCATGGTACCTGTTCTACGGAAGTGTGAGTTCTGACCGCTCCCCCTACCATTCCCTGACACAGGATGTAGGCCAGGGCCAGGCAGATGCAGCAGGGCACTGTGCCCAAACCAAAGGGCCATCTGGCCTACTGGTTAGGAGGACTCTGCCTCAAGAAGTTTATCAGGGATAGCTCTCCAGTTCGGTGACTCCTGTCCTCGGCCTAGGAACGACTGACGTCAGGCTCCCTAGCCACGTACCCACAGAGGGCTTGTGAAGGTCCCTGGCCCTGGGGACGTGAAAATTTGAAGAGAACAGGGCACGCAGCAGCAGTGAGAAACCTGACTGCAAAACCAAAGTAGTTTCCATTTCCCCTTTCCCTGGGTTAAGTAGGAAGAGGAGAGTCAGGCTAGCACAGGAACCAGACACTCCTTCTTAGACGTGGTTCTGACCACACACTAACTGGAAAGCCCACCACATGTGTCAGACTTGCTCAGCCCCTGCCCCCCACCCTGCCCTTCTAGGATTCCCCTAGCTCAGTGACTCTGTGACCTCTGGCCCGTTCAGGGGCTGGTGAGTCAGACTCCACTCCATTCTTTAGTGATCCTGGGTAAAAACTAAGGCTGAGGAAGTCAAGTTCACAGAGACACTCTGGAAAGGGCCAGCACCTCAGAGAGCTGTGAGCTCTTTCATGAAAAGGCCTGAGCGCACAGACTCCTCCCCGGCCCAGCTCTGGCCAGACAAAAGCCTACACTTGCCTTACTCCAGCCAGAAAACATTCAGAGGAACACACAGCTAACAAAATGGCATGCTATCCATTGTCCTCTGTCCCGCTGATGTGCCAGCTGCTCTCCTGGATGTTGAGACAGAGGCAGTGCCTGGGACATGGCTGTGCATCTGAAATTAACCTACAGTCTTTAAAATCTCTACTGGGTGATTGAACCAACCTCACCCAAGGCTCAGCTTCCTGATCTGCAGAAAGGAGGCAAAAAACACTAGCTCTCAACAGAATGAGAGGAGCCATGCAGCCACACAATTTTTCTGGTCTTAACCCACCCTGCAATCTTCCAGTGAGCCCAGGTGTGTGCCAGCTCAGCTAACAGCAGGACACAGGAGGGTCTGCAGTGTGACAGACTCTGGCTTACTCTACCAGGGTCACCAGGCCTAGTGAGGAAGACTGACGTAAATCCACACTGGCCTGATGTGATCAGAGCTTCCAGAAATGTATAAACAAGGCCCCGTGTCTCCCAGAGAAAGCAGCATCCGACCTGGGCTACAGTGAGGGGAAGTGAAGGCACAGGGTGGAGGGACTTTCTGAGGCCCAGGAGAATCAATTTCAGGTGGAGAAAGGGGGAATGGGCATTCATGAAGGCAGAAGAACAGCAAAGGGCTGAAGAAATGTTCGAGGTCAAGAGCAAACCTTCTACTACTGAATGACGTCCCCCCACCACCACAGCTGAGCTAACTCCAACCCCCACCACCACTCCCATTGCTTTTTTTTTTTTTTTTTCCTAGACAGGGTTTCTCTGTGTAGCCCTGGCCATCCTGGAACTCTACAGACCAGGTTAGACCCACCTACCTCTGCCTCGTGAGTGCTGGGATTAAAGGTGTGTGCCACTAGTGTGCCACCCCTGAATCCTTACCCAGTAGACCCAGATCCTGTTCCAGTGAGCCCAGGGTTTCACTGAGGACCCAGAGACAGAGTGAGGCGCAAACCATACCAATCAGTTCTCAAGAGCTTATGAAATTAAGTCACAACCAGTGAACTCGAGTGTCTCACACAAGACATGCTAACTAACGTGTGTACTTCATTTATCCTCACACTTTTACAAGGCTGGCACATTACTATCTTCATCTTCCAAACGAGGAAAGGAAGATACTGACTTCATCAAGGTCTCAAAACAAAAGCAAAACTCAAGCAGGCTGGTGCATGGGTCTACAGCTCTCGGCCATGATACTAAGGGTGTTCAGAGCGCACAGAGGGGCAGGGTGGCCAACCTCTGGGGTGGAGGCGGGTGGTGTGGAGGTGGTGCTGTCTGAACAGGACACTGAAGTTATCCTGCCAGAAGGAGGCCCAGCAGATGAGAGAGGAAAGAGATAATGATGTATACAAAAGCATGGAGACAAGATGACCTCTCTGTGAGCAAGGCATATCTTACAGTACACATAAGCACAGAGCACTCTCCTCAATCGTTTCCCCACAGGCAATGGGAAGCAAGCAAAGGGCCTTAAGGAAACAAGTGACATAGTCAGACTCATGATCTAAAAGTTTGCAAGAGCTAGAGTCTAGAGACTTGTCTGCAAGCAGTTAGGACCACAAGCTGCTGGAAATGGTGAGAGACACGTCAACAAGGGTGGTGACAGAGGAGGTTCAGGGAGTTAGCTATACTGACACCTCTGAGCAAACAGGGTAAAGGATGTTAAAATATTTTCGGAGCGTTTCTCCTGGATAAGACAAGAGTGGAAGAATTTACAGAGAAAAGATCAGCTCAGGTTTGAAACATGTGAGTGACTCCCGAAGTGGAGGTATCCATCCCATAGGCATAATTGACAGACAGCTAATTTGGAGCCTCAGGAAAGTGATTTGCTGGTATCGTCAATCTGGATATTCAGCGGACGTGGACCTGATGCTACAACCGTAGATGAAGCCATCCAAGATCAGAGTACAGAGAGACGGGTTGGGCCAGAGAGAATGTAAAGCAGTACTTCTGACCTCTTGTCAGAGAGGTAAGAGGAAAAAATCAGGAAATATTGGGGAGTTTAAAGGGTGGAAGCATGTCAGAAATGAGAGGCAATAGTAGCAGGCACTTCTGAGAAAAGTTTAAAGGGCCTTTCTGATATCATTGGGAAGTTATGAGTGGATGTTTCCAGCGGAAGTTGTGGGAAACAGTGGGTGGCAGAGGCAGCCTATTAGTATGTTTTTTCCCTGATTCTGACCCTTTCCCACACCCAATCCTGCCCCATAATACTCAGATACCGACTCCTTGCCTCTCCTTTTACTATAAAGAAGGCTTAGGTAAGCGACCGCAGACGTCCTCCGGACCATCTTGGGTAAGGACCCAAGACACCCCACTCCCCAACCCTGCGCGCGCAGCAGCGAGTGGAGAGGAAGGGGGCGGAACCCGGAGCGCGAGGGGTGTGGGAAGGGTCGGACCGAATCAAAGACGGACAACCGGGAGGGAAGCGGGATCCGTCGGTTAGAGACAGCTCTCCTACCACCACCCGGTCCCAGTGACGGCTGCAGGACCCACCTGCTTCATGTCACCACGGCCCCCACTCTTCCTGCCTCAGCCGCAGTCCCGCTCCACGGCCAGGCAACTCCTCAGAGCGGAAGGAGATCTCCCAGCGGCGCTACTTCCGCCGCTGAGCCCGCCCCCCGAGCCCGCCCCCAAGGCAAACCGGGATTCGTGTGACTCTGAAGCTCCGCCCTAGACTCGCCCCTCTCCACCCGGAGCCTCTGAGACAAGGTCCGGAAGTTGAGCCAAGACCAAAGTTAGACCTTGTAAGATAGATAGTGCAGAAACAGGAGAAAGAACTCCAGGATGTCATGGTTATTAGACCATATAGGCCTGGCACTGTGGAGTGTATGAGGGCCGATCTTTGGGAACAAACCCCTTGGAGAAATCCATTTTTTTTGTTTTTGAGACAGTCTTAAGTTGGCCTCGAACTCGGCATCCTTTTTCCTCAGCCCTCCAAGTGCTGAGATTACAGATGTGCACCACCACATCCATCACACATTTAATGGACCTTTGTTCTCCCTTGGCTTTTAGTCATCTCCCTCAGGAGCTAGTATGTCTGCCATGCTTAAAGCCTGCAGAAAGGCTCCTGGAAGGACTGGACACAAGGGTCAAGATTCTGACCCTAAGATAACCACCATCTTCCCTGTCAGAAAATACCATTACTTCCTGGTCTCTCCTCCCTCCCCTGAAAGAGGAGTCTCAGTACAATTATTTACAAAGATTTATTACAGCATAGGAGGAGTTCAGGACTGGGGTCAGGGAAAGGGAAGGGGACCAAGTTGCTGGAGGACAAAGAGAACCAGGCTCCCCCCACTGTGTGGTCCCTCTAAGGACATATAGTAAGTGCATTCCTGGCACCAAAGCACAAACACAACGCAGCAAGCAGCCTCTGCCAGTCCATCTTGCAGGCACCCAGCAGGAATGGGACACTAAGGGAGGCTAACCAGAATGTTGAGGCTCTGCAAAAGAATGCTTGAGACCTGGGCCTTGGTTGAAGTCTATGAGAGTTAGGGACTCAAAGCCCCTCCTAGGAAGAGGGGATGGAGAAGATCTCAGGGTACCTGTAGGCTCTCAGCACCTCCTTTTCCCAGATCTTAGGGACTGCCCAGTGGGTCTCCTGTGCCCAGG
Source organism: Mastomys natalensis (assembly GCA_021653895.1). NCBI lineage: Eukaryota > Metazoa > Chordata > Mammalia > Rodentia > Muridae > Mastomys > Mastomys natalensis. The sequence goes on from JAJTUV010000964.1 coordinate 348,759, forward strand.
GGAGAGAATCTGGAAAGGAGACTTTGTGAAGGGTGAATTTTTGTTTATGGCCTTCTGGGCTTTCCAGTGTGGGCTCTCCCCTCTCCCCCCTCCCACCGGGTAAATAGAAGAATGACTGGCAGGGAAAGGCATTGGGGACTCTGGGCTTCAGCCAAAGCAAACACAGACCAGCCTTAGTCTTCTAAAAGTCAGAAGCCGCAGCCCTAGCAGGTGAAAGACAGGGTACAAAGGAGGGTGGGGACAGAGTGGGTTTCTGAGGAGCACTTCCTCCTGGGAGATCCAGGGCTCTGAGCTTATGTGCCAGGCTCAGGGTGGGTAGGATGCTGAGGCTCTTCTCCGGGCTCTGAAAGACAATTAAAGAGGTCTCAAGGCCGGGTTGGCCCAGGAGGTTTCCATCCACCTCCCCAGCTCACACTCCAAAGCTCACCACTTAGTGCTGCTCTGCCTCCCACTTGGTCCTCAGAGTTTCCATCTCTCTGGGGCTCATCCAGAGGAGGTGGGCGTTCCCAGGGCCCCTCCAGACCCTGGCCACAAGTAAGCTTCTGCCCCACTGGAAGAGAGGCACACATACATAGGCTGAGTGGCCCTCTGGTGCTGTCTGACGGCTTGAGGCCAAGCTTCTGAGACATCCATCGCTGCGTAATGGGCAGAACACTGGCCTGGACAACTGTCCCTGTGATTTTAACTTAGTTCATGGGCACTTTTCCAAAGGAAATATTATGTAAGAAGATCGGTGTAGATTACCTTAGATAATACCTTCTGGGAAGCTGGGTGTGGAGGCTTATGCCAGTAATGCAGCTATCAGGAGGCTGAAGCAGGAGGATTGCTTTGAATTCAAGGTCAGCCTGAGATGCATTGTTAAGATTCAGGCCAACCTGGATTACAGAATGAGACCCTGTCCTCTCAAGAGGCCCAGGGAACTGGTCCCCATAGTTATTTGGGAATGCAGGAAATTGATGTTGTTCTCTGAGGGTTCAGTCATGTAACTCAGGGTCCCCCCTCTCCTTCCTGAGGAAGCAGCTTTCATCAATTTTCCACCTGTTCTGGGGTGGGGATGGGGCTCAGAAGGGGCTCACTCAGTTTTGCCTGCTCTGTGACACCCTGATGCCAGAGATGCCGAAAGGAGACCCAAGAGCTGAACTGGAGTGGGAGACTGCTTGCCATTCCCATAAAAATCAGATCCAAAAAGTTTAATGTGCACCAGGCTATAGATGAAGCACTGCCTTTTGTGGCCAGGTGTGGGAAATACTACCGTGGGAAGGGATGAGGTCTTCCTGCCTAGTTGTCTGGTGTCGAGGTCTTCTGTGGGTTTCTTTCTGGCTCTGCAGCCTCCTGTGTAGGTTTTAGGTGCCTTATCTCCAGGCAGCTGAGGTTAAAGTAGAGGTGCAGACCAGACTGGTTCTTAAATCCTCAATTCTACATCTGGACACTAGAGGGCACTCTCCCATCCCATCCTAGGAGGGAAAAAGACACCCTTAAGGGTCCTGGAGAGGACAAATAAGCCAATCTCCTTCAGCACAGCAGAGAGTGCATGCTAGGTTCAGAAATGTGTGAGCGGGAATGCTGGGCTTCCTCTCTGTCTCTGAACCTCCTCACAATTCGCTTCCACGGATAGAAAATTCCTTTTTGGGTCTAGTCTCCGTTGTCCTGTGCCTTGCTTTAAATTTTAGAAAGGGATGAAGAGTGGGGAAAACCTCATCAAGTGAAGGGTTAACCAAGACTAAGAGATGCCAGGTCTCAGGAGCTGGCCATAGAAGGACATCACAGGGTTCTTCCGTAAGAGCCACAGCTGACCCCACGGTAGCAGAAACCACAGACCATACATAGCGCCCCTTCAGCTTACCAGTCCCCCTGTTGCCTTTCAGGACCTCCGCCTGGCTGTCTTCTTCTTCATCCTCCTCTTCGTCCTCCTCGTCATCCTCCTCGTCATCCTCTCGTGGATACCCCAGCTCCCGAAGCTCCCCTAACTCATCCTCCTCCTCTGAGACCTGGTTCTCACTCAAGTTGCTAATGGTCTGCAGGTGGGACTCCGCGATGCGCTGCACAGCTGGCAGAGGGGACCGGGGAGGCAAGGCTCAGCCAAGACGAAGGAGCAGCTCATGCGTGCAACTGAGGTAGACGTGCTGCCCTAAGAAGCCCGAGTTCAATGGTAAAAGGCCACAGTCCACCCCGCGGAGGGTGGGCATCAAACCAAGGTGGGAGCCACAGGCGTACATCTTAATCATATTAGCTCTTAAGCTGCTTCAAGATGCTGCCCCTCCCTCCCCCCAAGACTGGCACCAGAAAACACCCCCTGCACCACAGGGCACATGGCTGGACAAGACCAGGCCAGCTCAGCAACAGCTTAGCATTCTCTGGCCAGGGAGCCTTCACAGCCAGGCGTCCAGTCCTGGAAAGTGTTTACCAGTGTTCACCTCAGGCAGAAGGTGCCAGGCCTGTAGACCAGGGCCATTTTTCCTATCAGTGTTCATAAGGATCCATTTTGCTCTGCTTCCCTGCCCCAAACTGCCCAGCCTTAGATACCAATCTGCATCTCTTCCCCAGGCTCCCAAACCAGAAACAGTTCCGAGCCTGAGGTCACAGCACTCTGCAGCCCGTAAAGTCCTTGCTGGGCGACTGGACTGCTCAGATGTAGCCCTCACCGTCCTGACCCATATCCCTAATCTCCCAGCCTCCTCTGCGGTGACCCAGAAAGCAGCAACACCCCACCACCACCACCACGAAGACCTGCTCAGATGCAGCCGAGGACAGGAACATGTGTGGGTGGCTTCCCAAAGTCGAAAAGCGGGGAGGGAGAAAGGGATGGGCCGGGGGTTCTGGGGATTGTCAAGGCTTAAAGGAACATTATTGGGTTAAGACTGGGGTGGTGGAGGGACTGGGGATGTAGCATTTACAGGGCCCTGGGTTTTGTTTCTAGCAGAAGTCTGTAATCACAGCATCCATAGAGTAGAGGCAAGAAGCTCAGGAATGTATATGCATCCTCAGCTGCATAGTGAGGTATAATCTAGCCTGGGCTACATAAACAACCCCCTCAAACAAAACTACATAAAAGACAAGGTCAGCAAGGGGCCAGGGACTATCAGGATTTTAGAATAGATGAGACATTAGGTCCACTGCCCCCAGACTAGACTCTTTGCAGTGGCCAGTGGTTCTGGGCTACTGAATCCAACAGCGGCCCCTCCTCTTAGCAGCCCAGGGGGTAGGCTGGAAACCTCCTGTGCAGTGAGCAGGGCCATGTACTCCTGCCAACTCAGGGACAGGCACAGAGGGTGCATTGTGTGTGCCGAATGCCCCGCCCTGCCCCCAGCTCCCAACCCACCTCTTCCCGGTGCCTGTGGGTAAGCTACCCAGGCAATAAAATCTCAATAAATTGCCCTGCCCTGGCCTTGGGGACCCAGCAAAGTTTCACCTTGAGCCAACCCAGAGAGCTCTGACCTGACCTCAAAGCACCCACCCCCCACCACACTGCTCCCAAGGCTGTGCTGTTCACCTTCCTGGAGGGCTCTTGAATCCTGCCCTCCAAAACCCAAGCCCTGCCAGACACTTGCCCTTGCCCAGAAAGGTCTAAGCTTGCCAAATAGATCCATCTCAGTGCAGAAGGGCCTCTAGGCTGAGGGAGAGGCAGCAGCAGGCAGGCAGTCGGGGGAGGAGAGTTATTTAGTTCGTGATTCAAGGTGCTGGCAGGTGTGTGCAGAGCCTGTGCTCCCCCCACTCCCCCACCCCTACCCTGTGAGCTCCTGTTTGCATTGCTCAGTGTCTTGTGCCTCGTTGGGCCTTCAAGAGTCCCTCCCTACAATACTGTCTCTTTCTCTTACCTCTCCATGGCTGGGATCCTAAAATCCCCCTGCCCCAAGTCTTCCTTGTTAGGATTCAGGAAGCCAGCAGTGTGGTGATGGCCCTGCACACCTTTAATCTCAGCACTTGGGGGTGGGGCGGGCAAAGGCAGGTGGATCTCAGAGTTTGAGGCCAGCCTGGTCTACAGAGTGAGTTTCTGGACAGCCAGGGGTATACAGAGAAACCCTATCTCAGAAAAAAAAAAAAAAAAAAAAGATTCAAGAACCCCAGTGCAGCCCCCTCCTGACTCCTGCCCACATCCCTGTCTCCCTACCTAGAGGCTACAGATACAGCCCCGAGAGGCTGGAGTAGACAGATCTTTGGTCAACTTTTGGTACACAAGAAATTTCCTGTCCCTAAACACCTACCTCAGCCCACTCCCTAAGTGTATAACCAAAGCCAGGGAGCGCTGAACTGGAGGAGCTCAGCTTAGTGTGTGCTTAGTAGGTAAGACCCAGTTTTCATCCCCAACACCTCCCCAGAAAGGACACGGGGTGGGGATCCCCTCATATTCACCCAGCCTGGCATGGAGAAGACCCAGGTTGTCTTAAGACAGTCTCATTATGTATCTTGAGTTAGCCTCAGACTCACTCAACAAACCTCAAACTTCCGATCCTCCTGGCTCTACCTCCTGAGCGCTAGGCTTACAGGCGTGTCAGTACACTTGGTTTACATGGTGCTGGTACTGAAAGCCAGGGTCTCATGTGTGCTACACACATACTCTACGCCCGTCTCAAGCCCAAGTTCTTGTACTCCTTGGGAATATGCCATGTGTCTTCATGCCTGCTTTAAACCCTTCCTTCTACACGTCCCTCCGGGAAGTCCTTGCACACTGCCACTCGCTATAGCTTCCTTCCTTCACGTTCCTGTCTTGGGAGAAGGAAAACACCAACTCCTCTCTCCGGTCCGCCCGCTTCTCTCTGTGCTCCCAGGCTTGGCAGGCAGGCTGACAGGTGCTCCTGCTGACCCTGGCTCTGGGAAGCCACATTAAACCCACCCACCCGGGGGATCTTTCAGCAGACCCCCAGGAGAAGGGACAGGCCCAGCAGGAAAGGCCTCCAGTGGGGGTGCAGGCCACTGGCACCTAGTTAGGCAGAGGCCCTTGGCTCACTCACGCTTGTCTGGTCTTCCTTCAGGTGTATCTCCCACAGCTATCTGGCTAGAAGTGAAGTCTCCAGCTGTCTGGCTTCATACTGCCAGCCCCTCTGTGAATCCCATTTCTTTACCTGTCTTTTCTGGCCTGTCGATTCCACAAGCCTTAGCACTGTTCCTCCGGCAAACTCTCCCTGACCCCCAGAGGCAAAGAGTCCCAGAGACCAGGGACCGAATCACTCAGTTTTCACTTCTGTATGAGACACGGTCTTGCCGCGTTGCCCTAGCTGTCCTGGCATTCACTGTGCAGTCCAGGCTGATCTCATGTCCACACCAATCTTCCTGCCTCTGCCTCCTACATGAGGGATTACAGGTATGAGCCATCAAGTGACTTTGTTTTGTTTTTGTTTTCGGGTATCTTTGTTTTGCTTTTTGAGACCGGGACTGGCTGTGCAACTCTGGCTGGCCCGGCACTCTCTCTATAGATAAGTTTGGCCTTGAACTCACAAAAACCAGCCTGCCTCTGTCTCCAAAATGCTGAGCTAACAGACCTCTGCACCACCATACTGACTTATCTAAAATCCACATTAGGGCTGTAACTCAGGCCATGTCAATTAAATGCTCTACCACTGAGCTACCCTGGGAGCCCCCCAATCTTTCTCATCTTATTTCACCCATTGCCCACCAATGAGACCTGGCAATATGAGACAGGAATGACACCTTTCATCCTAGACAGAAAATCGGATGCAGGATAGAGGAGCCCAGGATGCAGGCCTGCACACTGGAAAGGAGCCGTGGAGCCGGAGGGGAAAACAGGCAGCAAGCATGGCCCAGCAGAGACACCCTCAGAGTTTCTCACCTCCATGCTTACTGTCCTGTAGGGCTACACAGCTCTCCCTTTCAACCCCCCAACCTACTGTCAAGAACCTAGCTGCCCTTTCCCTGCCTCTGGGAACCTAAGAAGAAACTATTCTCCCAAGTCAGGCAGAGGGTTGGTGGCAGTCCTTCCCAGATGACAGTTCCTCTTCCTCACCCATGTGCATGGCTCCAGGAGACCATAAGACAGATGGAGGGGTGGGATTAGTACCTTTCAGTGACGGAGGAGTGTAGGCACAGGGGTTGGATCTCTTCGACTTTGGGTGGTGCCCCTCTCCAGAGGTTCTCTACAGGAAAGAAGCAGTTGAAACAGGCTCCCCAGATACCCTTCCCCTTCCCCTCCCTCCAGTGGGACAACTGACTTGAATAGCTGACATAGCATGGGACACCTAAGACACCTAGGCTAAGCCCCACCCCCATTAGCAGATGCCTGCCGCAGAGCAGGACCCTCAGTCATGGACACCCCACCCTACCCCACTAAGAGAAAGGGTGACACCAAACGGGAGCTTTGAGGGCAGGGAAGCAATTGATATGCTAATATGTCCTGTGGTGTCCTAAGTTAGCTCTGCAGTCTACCGAGGACTCCAGAGGGCCCAGCTAAGTGTCCTTCCGGCTGCCCCAGGAAACTCACCTGGTGTGGAGAGGCCTCCTCCTCTGAAAGAGGCCACCAGGCACACACCAACCATGACCAAGGAGGAAGAGAAAAAGAATCAGGTTACTTTCCCCAAAGCCTCAGTCTTTGAGACAGCAAAAGTGTGCCCTTCCCTCCTGGTGCCAACAGGTGCCAAGAGAATAAACCAACCCAGCTGCATTGGCCTTCCAGGCCTCCAGTCTCCAGCCTGTCCCTCTCTGGTGGGGGCCCTCAGGAAAGCACCCGGGGCTGGGTGGAGAGCAGGGTCCTACCTGGCGAGGAGTGCTCCGAGACCCGGAACAGCATGGCAGGGGTCGGTCTCCGGCGCCGGATCTAGGGAGATGGAGGAAGGAAGGACAGGATAAACGCCTCATAGGGGTACCTCACCATCACACTCAGCCAGCTGGGAGCTGGGCTTTGGAGTCCTCAGGGGCCTGGGAATCAAAGGCAGCTAGCCCTCACTGGGCTCATGCAATCGCTTCATTTTACAGGGATGAAAAGTCTGGGGCTTAGAGAGGTTCAGCAAAGTACTCAAGGTCACACAACACACTGAGTCCAAAGAAAAACCATACCAGACTCCTAGTCCTGATGGCCACACTCCACAGCTACTGTAGAACTTTCTCTAGACACCAAAGCTGGTGTCACTTCCTACAGCCAACTTGAGCACTCTGAGGGAGCTACCTATGGCCCTACCCACCAAAGGTCAGCTCAAGGGCTTCAAAGCAGCTGGACTCCGCTGCAGAAGAAGTCTGAGCCCAGTACTGCAAGCACCCCTACCCTTACCTGAGGCTCGAGTGTGGGCCTGAGTTCCAGACACTGAGGGGTCTGCTGGGGCCTCTGGAGGTTAGAGTCTGGGCCCACTGGCAGAGTCTTCCTCAAGCTGTGGAATTTATCACCCAATTCTCATGGGAAAAAAACTTAAAAATGTTGTCCTTGCCCACCCCTAGCTTGGCAATCAGACCAACTGTCAGTTAATTAGGTCCCCTCGGAGCTCCAGGGAAATGGAGACAGGACCAGGTAATTGAAGCTGAAGCAATCGCTGCCAAAAGCTGCTTAGGCCCAGGCTTCAGCTCACCCCTAGACACCCCAAGAAGGGCTTTGTCCAGTCTTTACTACCCTCCCTCTCCAGAGCCATTGGTATCTCAGCAACAAGTGTCCTTGCTAGGTAGAGGACAGACCTCTCCCTCACACCTGTGTGGGTCTCCCAAGCCTCAAGGAGGAGATGTCTGTTCACTCCCTGGGGTTGCAGCTCCAGGCCCTGATAGCAGAACGTATTCAGAACAACGTTCTGGGCCTCCCCCCGCCCCACTAGGCCTATAGGGTGAAACTGTGGTCCTCTAGACCATGAGTGGTTGAAGTGACAGCCTCAGACGCCAGAGCTGTTTGTGTCCATGGGGTGCCACCAAGGTGATATGGTCCCCGTGGGAAAACGACTAGCCTAGCGGGGCTATGTCAGAGCCAAAAGGGCAGTCCCGCGAACAGATTGTTTCCGGACGCTCACTGCGGGAATTCTCCCGCTCAAGATCGGCTCAAAGGTCCGGGGAAAAAGTTGCTAGGAGTCTCCAGCGAACTTCCCGTCCTGTGGGGCGCCCCCGCTGCAGCCCAGGCTGGGTCTAACAAGGGCCGGGCCGGACTGTGCTGGGGTGGGGGTGGGAGGATGTGTGCTGGGGGTGATACGTGGATGGGGCGTGGCCCCCTTACCATCTCCACCTGTCGGGGGTCGAGCTGGCTCGGGGGCGCGGGCACAGAGAACTGGATCTTCTTGCGGTCCTTGGGGTCCATGGCGGGCTGCTGCGCGCTCCTAGGGTGTCTGGTTGAGCCCTGCTCCGCTGTCCGGAGCCGCGGGTGGCGCGTGCTGCGCGGAGGAGAAGGAGGGGAGCACTGTCCCCGCACCCAGGAAAATCCCGCGCTCAACCAGGGGAACGCGAGAGGGCCGGAAGGGCTGGGCAGCGGGGCTCGCCTGCAGTGCCTGGCTCAGCGTCCCCAGGCCAGGGCTCAGGGTCCCCGCGCCTTGGCTGCGCGCTACGGATTTGGGGCGCGGGGCTCCGGCTCGCAGCCTGAGTTCTCTCTGGTCTCGGCGGGTTGCCCTCGGCCTTGCTCCACCAGCTTCTGTCTATCTCCCACTCTGCCTTCTTCCTCTCCGCGCCTCCGCCGCTACTGGCTGCACCCCACGGGTCCCAACCCTGGGGTCCCAGCCCGTCCTCTCTGCCAGGGACTGGCGCCCAGGCGTTTGGAGGGAGGGCTTAGTGGAAGGCGGCCAATGAGCATCGAGAAGCGTGTTCTCTCCGGGCTGGGAGGAGGGTGCGGAGTGCAAGCCAGGGCTAGGGGAGCGGCCCAGAGGCCCCCTGCCGTCTCCCCAGAACTCGGCGTTGCATTATTGATGGAGTCCAGTGGTGACGCTAAGGGGAGGGGGCAGGGGCAGCTGGAGCCGGGATTCTGGCCTTAAGCACTTCGGGGCCCTCCGGGACTTGGAGTTTTAAGGGAGGCTCGTGAGGTCGAGAGGAGAGTGCCAGCATGTCACGCTGTGAATGGGGGTGTCCTAGAAAGCGAGTGTGAGAGAGGTGTGCGTGGGAGGACACCTGTCAGTCATCGTGGTAGGGAGTATGTGCAAGTGAATGCCAGAGGCCTGGAGTGCTGTAGCTGGAAGGGTGGGGGTCGGTGCGGTGTGAGCGTGTGAGCCTATGTAAGTGTGTCAGAGTGTCAAAGATGCGGGTGTGAGTGGCAGCGTGTGGGAGGACTGCGTGTGTGCGGGGGAGGGTGTGGGTGTGGAGGAGGATGTCAGAGACTGTCAAGGTGATGGGCAGGCGGGTGCCAGCTTGTGGGGGGCCTATGCAGGAGAGGGGCTTGAGGCTGAGAGTGTGAGAGCAAATTCCCTAGGGAGGGGGGGTGGAATGAGTCCCTGCCACAATGTACCCAGCATTCACGTGTCTCTTGCCTTTTCTCCGCAGCTACTGGGGGAGGGGACAGAACCAGCCCAGGGGAAGAGTTGGGGGGCTGCCTTCCCAGTTACACGTGCCATCACATGTGTGGGCTTGGTGCGTTGGGGAACAGAGCTGGGGGCGTGTGATCATCCTGAGGTGCCAGTCTCTTCTACAGAGATGTGTGTGTGTGTGTGTGTGTGTAGTAATGAGGAGAGGGGCTACTTTGTGGGTTAAGTACCCTTGTTTATCTGTCCAAGCCCTTGAGTCTCTGCAGGAGCTGGCACTACCCTCTGTGGGACTGAGTGCCTCTCTGTAGTGCCCAGAAGGGCGTGTGTAGACCTGTGCCTGTGTGTGCCCTCCTAGGGTTCTGTTTGTGTTGGCTGTCCTCTCTCCTGGTCACTCTTAGGCCAGGAACAGCAGGAGCCCTCCCCACCACACCCCTAACTCCAACGGCAACTTTTCCACTCCCAGCCCAGCACTCTGGCTCCAGGGGTGGACTGAGAGGCCAATGGAGTCTTATGGAAATGAGGTCAGGGGCATGCTGTTCTGCCCCAGACTCAGTGCCCTCAGGGATGAGAGAGAGAGAGAGAGAGAGAGAGAGAGAGAGAGAGAGAGAGAAAACACGCCAGGGGCCAAGCTTTTTGCTCTTGGGAATAGGATGTCCTGGTGGCCAGTTCCACATCCTCCACCTAGGCCTGGCCACAGCTTGTTGACTTACATATTTCTGGGATACAGCTCATGATAGGTTGATGTCCCTGGGACATTGGCATCTCTGCCAGTCCCTAGCTTGGCCCAGGACCCCTCTTCCAGATGGGTTGTGGTAAGGGATGGTGAAGCCCAGCTTGTTGGTATGTTGGGAGGATAAAGAGAGATACGGCCAGGCAGACGCTGGGTCAAGGTGGGGGTAAAAGACTGGAGTTCCCCTGCTGGGGTTTGTGAGGAAGGGGATGGTGGTATGATGGATAAAGGGGCAGGGATGAGATGTGACCCCCAGTGGTACCTCAGTGCCCATTGGAAACTTCTGGGAATACACTGGGTTGGCCTGAACAATCAGAAGGACTGTCCCCACGGTGCTAGGGAGACGGGAGCACAAGTTATTCCCAAAAGATGGACTTTCGGGGACAGTGGGTGATCTTCAGTTCTTCGCCCAGCTCTGTCTGGGTGTCATGCCTCTGACTACTTAGCCCCAGAGTCATGAAAGGGAGTAGGGAGACACATGTGCAGAGGACCCGCAGAGGGAGAGGAACACAGAGCTAGGAGGGACAGAGGGTTGGGGGTGGGGGGGTCGGTCACAGAAAGAGCAAAAAGAAGAGGACCCATGTGAGAGATGAAGAGACAAAGGGAAGTGGAGGGGACAATGGCTGATGACAAAGGCAGGAGACAGAGATGGAGAGAGAGTAAAAATAGCGCCACATTAGGATAATTGCAGCTCACAGCTCTGCCCTCCGTTAGGAATTAAATGAGGTTTTATTACTTTGATTTTTCTCTCCTGGATCCTACGCGACTTCTCAGGAACTTGGGGAAAAGTTTTTGTGGTGGGCGGCCAGGTGGCGGGCGGAGGCTGCGTGGGTGACAGAGAGGAAGGGAACAGGGAACTGGGGAGGGAGGGCCAGGGGCAAGGAGGTGGGTAGAGACTGGTGGGGGTGGCAGAGCCTAGCAAGAGGTAGGGGAGGGGAGACTGGACAAACAGGTGGGAGGGCTGAGAAGCCAGCGTGACTCCCATTCACTTCGACTTGGAATTAATCATATGCAAATGAGATGTAAAAATAATATCCCACTCCTGGGTGATTATGCTTGAGTGAGAAGAACAAGCAGCTAAGTCCAAAGAACAATTTCAAGACCTCGTTTGACTTATTTCCTGCTCGCTCGGACTGACAAGGTTCTATGGTGGTGGGTGACTGTTTCCTCATCGGGCCTGAGCTCACTGCTTTGAGGCTTTCTGAGATTCACTTTTTCTTCTTGACCAGTCCCTGTCGTGCAAGAGCCACCACACCGTCCTTCTCTGGAAGATGACTCTGGGAAGGTGCTGTGAGGCCTTTACCCTCCTTTGAGGAGGTGAAAAAGTTCAATCAGGTATTTTCTCTTCCTTAATCCAAGCACATAATAAATTCGCATTGGGGAGGGGGCGGGGAAGAGTCTGCCAGCCCTGGATGGGAATCTCTGGTCCAGAGGTCCGGGGATTACTGTGTGAACTTAAAGAGACACAGTTTCTTTGTGTCTCCTCGCTTCTGTATATTTCAAAGCCCATCTTATACAATGGCTGTGACGATTCAACAGGTTCGAAATTTAAACCCCAGCGCTGTTGGAGATTCCAGGTAGTCTTCAAAGGTTTGGTCTTCCTCCGCCGCTGAAGAGATGAAGTTTTGTGAACGGCCAGCAGGTGGCGGACTCGACCAGGGTTCGGGCTGCAGCACCGCTGGCTGGCAATGTGGGTCCGCAGTTGGGCATCAAGCAGGTGACCTTGGCATCACTAAGCAGAGCTGGAACTGGAAGGAGCGGCATGTGGCAGCTGAAAGGAAGGCCCCAGGAAGTCTTGGGAATCAGCCTTAGAGGAGCTTGGGAAAGCGAGTTGGGTGCACAGGGCCATCTTTGCCTGCCGCTAAGGGGAAAGAGAGATACTGGGGAAGGGAGCAAAGAGAAATATTCAAAGAAAAAAAAAGGGGTGGGGGGACAAGGGCATTCTTGGCCAATATGGTGGAGGACAGTCATCTGAGTCTTCTTCATCTTATCTAGCATCTTCTCATCATTCAGTATAATCCTATCGGAATCTATGTGGTTTAAAAAAAAAAAAAAGCTTTACAAGCACAGAACATAACAGCATTGAGCTTACGCTGCAATGGAGTTTTGAACTGTGCTTTAAAAATTTGTTTATTTTGGGCTGGTGAGATGGCTCAGCGATTAAGAGCACTGACTGCTCTTCCAGAGGTCCTGAGTTCAATTCCCAGAAACCACATGGTGACTCACAGCCATCTGTAATGGGATTCAATGCCCTCTTCTGGTGTGTCTGAAGACAGCTACACTGTACTCATATACATTAAAAAAAAAAAAAAAAAAAAGCTGGACAGTGGTGGCACACGCCTTTAATCCTAATCGCAGCACTTGGGATGCAAAGGCAGGCAGATTTCTGAGTTTGAGGCCAGCCTGGTCTACAGAGTGAGTTCCAGGACAGCCAGGGCTACACAGAGAAACCCTGTCTCAAAAAAAAAAAAAATTTGTTTATTTTTATTCATGTATATGAGTATTTTGCTTGCTTGTCTATCACCTACATGCAGAGCCACAAGAGGGTGATTGAACACCTGGAGATACAATTGTAAGCTGGCATCTGGGTGCTGGGAACCAAACCCTGGTCCTCTGCAAGAACAGCAAATGGGGTTTTTTTTTTGTTGGTGGTGGTTTGGTTTGCTTTGTTTTCAAGACAGTTTTTTTTTTCTGTGTATCCTTGATTGTCCTGGAACTTGCTCTGTAAACCAGTCTGGCCTTGAACTCACAGAGCTCTGCCTGCCTCTGCCTCCTGAGTACTGGGATTAACCCATGAGCCACCATGGCTGACTCATAAACAGCAAGTGTTTTAAACTTCTGAGCCATCTCTCTAGCTCTGATTATTATTTTAAGACAGGGTCTCACTGTGTAGACTTGGTTAGCTGGAAACTCACTATGTACACTAGGCTAGCCTTAAACCCACAGAGATCCTCTTGCCCTCTGCCTCCTGAGTGCTGGGTAAAATGCCCAGCTGAAAAGTCTATATAGCATGTGACTGTCACCATTTAAAAAAGTATATATTCCATCACCACACTGGGGGTAGGGGGGAGGTCCCCTGCTCTGCCTGCTCCCCCTGTACTGATTCTATGTGAGTTGAAGCTCCCCTTTAAAGGTTTGTTATGTGTGTGTGGGGGGGGTAGGCGGTTGCCTGCTTGGTAACCACCTACATGCAATGACAGAGGAGGACAATGGATCTCCTGGAGTCACAGTTAGTTGTACGCTGGCATGTGGGTGCTGGAATCAAACACGGAATGCTCTCAACTCTGTGTGTGTGTGTGGGGGGTACATCACGTTGATTCAGTGCCAGCAAAGGCTAGATGAGGGTGCCCCATCCCATGGGTGGAATGACAGACAGTTGTGAGCCACCACGTGGTTGCTGGGAATTGAACCTCTGAAGGAGCAGCCAGTGCTCTTAACCCCTAAGCCATCTCTCCAATCCAGAATCAAAGCTCTTAGCACACCATTTTAAGATGTGTCCTCCATACCATGTATCTTAATGCTGGACTCTGAGGTGCTGTCGGGGAGATGAACTGAGGAATAAATGAATAAACAAATATAAGTTGTAGACACTAACAAGATTATTATTGAGTTTGTCTTTTGGGGGGGGATTTTTAAAAATTTGTTTGTTTGTTTTTACGCTCCTATTTGGAACTTTTACTGTCCTGGACACTGAGTTAGGCCCTGTATGTGAACTATCTCATTTAATCTTCTAGGATAGTCCATTTTCTAGATGGGACAACTGAGGCTTCAGAGGGCTTCAGCAGCTTTTGCCAGGAGCCTAGTTCAAATAAAAGATACTTCTAGCCAGCATGGCGACCCATACTTGAAATCCTAGCATTCAAGAGGTTGAACCATGAGTTGCAGACTAACCTGGGCTACAGACAAACAAAACCACCCACAGACAACCTTAGCCTCCAAGAATCACCCCTTTTTGCCGTGGGCGTGGGGAATTAGGAAGCTCGAATCCGGGCCTTGTCCATTAGATTCCACTGAGCTACATCCCCAGCACTGAAGTCCATTCCTTTGGACACAGGGTCTCACTATACAGTCAGTCTTGGCAGGCCTGGAACTTGCTGTGTAGCCCAGGCTGACTTCGAACTCAGAGCTGAGGTTAAAGGAGTCCTGCTTTACCCCTGTCTTCGACACGTTTAGAACCGACGAGTGGAAGATCACTAGCGTGCACTGGAATGGGCTCCGTTCCAGTTCCGTTTTGGACCTGGTTTCTTCCCTCCCAGCTTGGTTTCCACGGATCTCCTGAGAAGCAGAAATCGGTGTGTCGAGGTTGCCCTCTGGTGGCAGAAACCAGTACAGTAGCATCTATGCCCTCCGGCGCCCCCACGTGGAAGCTGAGATGTGGGTGAGATGAGAGCAAGCTGCAAACCAAGGAGGGGAGGGGCAGCCTCAGCCGCCGGCACCTGGAGACCCCCTGCTCTGGCCACTGCCTGGTGCCCCCCGAGGTGCCAGCTGAGGCTGCCCCCGAAGAATGCCAGCTGCCGGAGCTCGCCGCCTCCCTCTCCCTCCACCAGCCTCACACACACTGCAATCCCGGTCCAGTCGGCTGCTTCCATTCCCTGAAGAAGAGGCCCTAAAGTTAAAACAGCTGTTAATTTATAAACCAATTTTTCCGTGACTGCTTAATAAATCGCCAGCAGCTGCTCTGCCCCCTCCTCCTGCCCAGGCACCCGGCCCCGGGGGCTGCATGGAGAAGCTCAGGGCTGCCAGCCTACCCCTCCTACCTCCTTGGCCCACCAGCCCCCAACTTTCCCCTAGACCCCCAAAAAGGGGAAATCCGGTGAACCCAGCTTCCCTGGTCTTCATTAGAGGGCTAAAATGAAAATGGGCTTCCTTTCCTGGAGGCTATCCCTTCCAATACCCCAGTGCCCCTCCCTAAACTCCCAGGCTCAGAAGGTGGCCGTGGAGGTTTTCCCTGGCTCTGGGGAGTGAGCAGGCTGAAGTCCCCTTGGGCCATTGGGAGGTCAGGGGACCCTGGTCTGGCCCAGGGCTCATCTTTGAGAGCGCTGGAATCTCAGTTTCCCTGTCAGGGTCATCCCCCTGACAGATGCTAACTGAAGCTGAACCCTGCTTTTCTCTCAAGGGTATGCTGAGAGGAAGCAGAGGATCTTAGGACAGCACCCACTCCTGAAAGATGCCCCTTCTCAGGAGCACAGTAAGACTTGGGTCTTGTGAAAGATTCTCTGTCCAGCTTCTTCCAGTAAGGAGAAAATAGCTGGAATCCTCTCCAGAGGAGGGCATGGAAGAGACAGGCTCCCTGTGTCTCCAAGTCCCTACTGGCCCAGGGTGGAGATCTGCGGCTCCAGCCACAACATAAGCTTTGTTGTGGAGCAGAAGGACCAAGCACGGGCCAGTAGTTCAAATCCTGTGGCTACCCCTTACTTGCCGTGGGCTAAGGCAACCCCAACCACCTCCCTTTCCTCACTGCCTCGATTTATAAAAATGGGGATAATAAAATCGCTGGGAAAAGTAAACAAATTGGTGCACGCACGTAAAGCACACAGTAACAAATTGATGTACATAACAAATTGGTGCACAGAAGCACACAGTAAAAGAAACAGAAGCACACAGTAAAAGAGAGGTCCACTGTGAATGGGGAACCACCGTCCTCTCTGCTGCACAGAACAGGTGGGAACTCCTGTGGGCCTCCTAAACAGCAACCAATCCGTGGAGGCGAAACTTTCTAGGATGTGGTCAGATGCGCAGAACCACCCCTTCAATCCCTGGCACCTAGGAGGCAGAGGCAAGCAGAGGGCTGGGAGATTGTTGGCCAGTCAGGGAGGGCTACAGAGCAAAACTCTGCCTCAACAAACAAACACAAAACCAAGAAGTTCCTAACTTATAGGGAGAAAAAAATGAAGATCATGGCTCCGGACAAAATTAGGGGGAAAAAAAAAACCCAGGTTCCTAGTTCGGGGAGATGAACTGAGGAATAAATGAATAAACAATATAGTTGTAGACACTAACAAGATTATTATTGAGTTTGTCTTTTGGGGGGGGATTTTTAAAAATTTGTTTGTTTGTTTTTAACGCTCCTATTTGGAACTTTATACTGTCCTGGACACTGAGTTAGGCCCTGTATGTGAACTATCTATTTAATACTTCTAGATAGTCCCATTTTCTAGATGGGACAACTGAGGCTTCAGAGGGCTTCAGCAGCTTTTGCCAGGAGCCTAGTTCAAATAAAAGATACTTCTAGCCAGCATGGCGACCCATACTTGAAATCCAGCATTCAAGAGGTTGAACCATGAGTTGCAGACTAACCTGGGCTACAGACAAACAAAACCACCCACAGACAACCTTAGCCTCCAGAGATCACCCCTTTTTTGCCGTGGGCGTGGGGATTAGGAAGCTCGAATCCGGGGCCTTGTCCATTAGATTCCACTGAGCTACATCCCCAGCACTGAAGTCCATTCCTTTGGACACAGGGTCTCACTATACAGTCAGTCTTGGCAGGCCTGGAACTTGCTGTGTAGCCCAGGCTGACTTCGAACTCAGAGCTGAGGTTAAAAGGGTCCTGCTTTTAACCCCTGTCTTCGACACGTTAGAAACCGACGAGTGAAGATCACTAGCGTGCACTGGAATGGGCTCCGTTCCAGTTCCGTTTTGGACCTGGTTTCTTTCCCTCCCAGCTTGGTTTCCACGGATCTCCTGAGAAGCAGAAATCGGTGTGTCGAGGTTGCCCTCTGGTGGCAGAAACCAGTACAGTAGCATCTATGCCCTCCGGCGCCCCCACGTGGAAGCTGAGATGTGGGTGAGGATGAGAGCAAGCTGCAAACCAAGGAGGGGGAGGGGCAGCCTCAGCCGCCGGCACCTGGAGACCCCCTGCTCTGGCCACTGCCTGGTGCCCCCCGAGGTGCCAGCTGAGGCTGCCCCCGAAGAATGCCAGCTGCCGGAGCTCGCCGCCTCCCTCTCCCTCCCCAGCCTCACACACACTGCAATCCCGGTCCAGTCGGCTGCTTCCATTCCCTGAAGAAGAGGCCCTAAAGTTAAAACAGCTGTTAATTTATAAACCAATTTTTCCGTGACTGCTTAATAAATCGCCAGCAGCTGCTCTGCCCCCTCTCCTGCCCAGGCACCCGGCCCCGGGGCTGCATGGAGAAGCTCAGGGCTGCCAGCCTACCCCTCCTACCTCCTTGGCCCACAGCCCCCAACTTTCCCCTAGACCCCCCAAAAAGGGGAAATCCGGGTGAACCCAGCTTCCCTGGTCTTCATTAGAGGGCTAAAATGAAAATGGGCTTCCTTTCCTGGAGGCTATCCCTTCCAATACCCCAGTGCCCCTCCCTAAACTCCCAGGCTCAGAAGGTGGCCGTGGAGGTTTTCCCTGGCTCTGGGGAGTGAGCAGGCTGAAGTCCCCTTGGGCCATTGGGAGGTCAGGGGACCCTGGTCTGGCCCAGGGCTCATCTTTGAGAGCGCTGGAATCTCAGTTTCCCTGTCAGGGTCATCCCCCTGACAGATGCTAACTGAAGCTGAACCCTGCTTTTCTCTCAAGGGTATGCTGAGAGGAAGCAGAGGATCTTAGGACAGCACCCACTCCTGAAAGATTGCCCCCTTCTCAGGAGCACAGTAAGACTTGGGTCTTGTGAAAGATTCTCTGTCCAGCTTCTTCCAGTAAGGAGAAAATAGCTGGAATCCTCTCCAGAGGAGGGGCATGGAAGAGACAGGCTCCCTGTGTCTCCAAGTCCCTACTGGCCCAGGGTGGAGATCTGCGGCTCCAGGCCACAACATAAGCTTTGTTGTGGAGCAGAAGGACCAAGCACGGGCCAGTAGTTCAAATCCTGTGGCTACCCCTTACTTGCCGTGGGCTAAGGCAACCCCAACCACCTCCCTTTCCTCACTGCCTCGATTTATAAAAATGGGGATAATAAAATCGCTGGGAAAAGTAAACAAATTGGTGCACGCACGTAAAGCACACAGTAAACAAATTGATGTACATAACAAATTGGTGCACAGAAGCACACAGTAAAAGAAACAGAAGCACACAGTAAAAGAGAGGTCCACTGTGAATGGGGAACCACCGTCCTCTCTGCTGCACAGAACAGGTGGGAACTCTGTGGGCCTCCTAAACAGCAACCAATCCGTGGAGGCGAAACTTTCTAGGATGTGGTCAGATGCGCAGAACCACCCCTTCAATCCCTGGCACCTAGGAGGCAGAGGCAAGCAGAGGGCTGGGAGATTGTGGCCAGTCAGGGAGGGCTACAGAGCAAAACTCTGCCTCAACAAACAAACACAAAACCAAGAAGTTCCTAACTTATAGGGGAAAAAAATGAAGATCATGGCTCCGGACAAAATTAGGGGGAAAAAAAAAAACCCAGGGTTCCTAGGTTCCAGTGTCCTGCGTGGGCCTTCTGTCTCTGGTCTCCTTCCCCAGGCGCGTCCAGTAGCAGCCACGCCCCTTCCCAGCCTGCAGCAGGCAAGAGGGGAGACGCCCTCCCCCTTGTGAGCTCCTGCGGTCCCTGCTTCCCAAGAAGAAAGTTCTCCCCACAGCTTTCTAGCTGAAAGCCTATTTTCTCTCCTGTTTCCCTGATAATCAGGGGTTGCCGTGGCCCTCTTTGTATCCCTCCAGCCGAAGACATTGAGTGAACCTGGCTTTACTGTATGGTCCAGAGCAACGTGGGTCAATTTCCCTTGACCCTTGGGTTCCACATGCCGAAAATGGGGACGCACTCAGAACCCACGTCCTGATATTCATGAGGATGGAATGGGATCCTGCCCATGAACCTGGGGCGGGAGTTGTGGGTGAGGTGGAAGAGAGGGCTGTGTGTGTGTGTGTGTGTGTGTGTGTGTGTGTGTGTAAGGAATGCAGATGCCGGAGCCTATGACACCAGTCCCCACCTGGACCAGTCACGGAAACCTCCCCGTGCTCTATATTCCCATCCAGAAAATGGGGCTAGGTAGCAGAGTCTGTCTTGGGACAGTTCCCCAACTGCACTAGTGTTTGCTGAGGTGTGACCGGTGAGGCCCCCTGAGGCTTTGCCCCTATGTTACTGCTGTGCACGTCAAAGTAGGAACTTAGAGAGTGACTACAAGTGAACTGGAGGGCGGGGCCGTGGTAGTGATTGTGGCTCAGGACAAGACCCTGGTCCCCACTTGCCCATTTTCCCACCTCTGGCATCCCCCTAGACCTTGGCTTGGGACCAACTCTGATCCCTCAGCCCCTTTAGTCAATGAAGCAGCCAGCCCCCTCCCTGTGCCCTGGGTCCAGACTATGTCCTGGAAATAAAGCAAGGTCCCTGGGGCCCACTCAAGCCGAGGACTGCTCTGCCAGGGTGCCAGCTGGTGCCCACGGGGGCGGGGCTGCGGTTTGATCATGTGGAAAGAGAAAGCTGGAAGCCCCCCTAACCCTGATGGTCACCACAGGAAACACGAAAAGACTAGGGGTACCGAGGACATTTTCTAGGAACAGGAGATGAGATTTTAAAAATTGACTTCTCTTGTGCCTCAGTTTACCATGCCATTCAAGAAACAGAGTCTTCGTTCCTTTATCCCAGGTTCTCTGGGGCTCCAAAAGCCTTGGCATTGGTCTCTCACAGCTCCGGGCCCCCTTTCTTTTCTTAAAAAAAAAAAAAAAAAAACGAGGCTCAGCCTCCTCCTCGCCCAGATTCTCTCCTTAGAAGCTACCCTGGGGACCCGCAGCCAGGGGTAGAGAGAACGGTAGGGGAAACTGCAGGCTCAAGACAGCCCCCGCAGGGAATGGGGATTCGTCTCAAGCCTGCCCAGGGTGCCAGCCCCAGCCGGACTGACCCGGAGCTCCCATCCCTGCCCCTTTCCCGCCTCCTCTGGCCCTTTAAGAGCCTCTCCGCGCGCTGCCGTCCCAGATCAGCCAGAGAGACCATTAAAATTTTATGCAGAATGAAAATGGGCCAGGTCTCCAGCTTCCTCGCTCCCATCCAATGATTTATTACTCGCAAATACCACAGAACTAATTAGTATAGTAATTAATTAATACGCATTTGCATATTTGCATGTGCAATTAGTGCAGTGGAGTGATTACTGGGAGAATGAGGGCCCCGGATTGTCAGATGTGAGGGGGAAGTGGCCTGGAAAAGAGTTAGTGGGAATGAACTTTGCAGGGAGCGCGGGCGGGGCGGGAGCACGGCCGGGGCGGGGCGCCGCGCGGGGCTGCGGGGTGCGGAACGCGGGCGTGGGGAGCGCGGGGCCCCCCGCGGCCTCCGACTGGGGGCAGGGGTCGCGACCCCGGCGCCCCGCCCGCCCGGCCGCGCCCGCCCCGCCCCCGCTGCGTGGCACAGCTCCAAGCGCGCGCCTGATTGTTATGCATTGTGTTTCTCGTCGCGAGCGGAGCCGGGCGGAATGGGGCTGGCACAAGCTGTCTCCCTGCCACGCGGCGGTGGCACCTTAAAGGCGCAGCGTCCTCTCCCTGCCGCCGTCCCCGCTGCCCCCACCTCCGAGCCCGGGCCACTGACCGTCCCCAGGCGACCTCTGGAGGTCAGGGTGGGCGCGGAGGCCACCCGGAGGGATGCGGCACGGGTCAGGGGCGCGCGGGGCACGTGCCACGGAGCCCGGCAGGCACGAAGTCAAGAGCTGCGAGCGCGATCCGGCGGCTGGGGCTCACCGGGCGCAGTGCCAGGCGCGGACGGGGGTGGTGAGGCGAGAACCCGGAGCTAGGCAGACGAAGGACGACGAGGAGAAAGAAGCAGCGAGTGGCAGGGGGCCCGCTGGGTGCCAAGGGCTTTCTTGGGGAGTTTCTGAGAGGTCTGGCTCCTCTCTCCCAGTTCACAACGGAATGAGAAGGGGCGATGAGGCAAAGCTTGGTCCTGGCTTCTTCTAAAACCAGCTGAAAGCCCAGAGCCCGAAGAAGCAATATTTCCTTGGGAATAATCAGGAAGGACTTCCTGGCAGAGGAAACACCCTCTCAGGGTGAGGAAAAGTGGAGCTGGAGGTCTAATGACACTGTCCCTTTCTATACATAGAGGAAGCCCTGAAGGTGTGGAGACCATCTTATGCCCTGGAAGTTGGAACCACTCTCTGGTGGGTTTTTTTTTTTTGGGGGGGGGGAGGTGGGGGTGAGTTGGACAGAGAACAAGTCCTGGACACAAACGGACACAAGGGCCCCTCCTTTTCTTCTCCATGGCCAGGCCCTCTGTTCCTGACATCATGATCACCCAAACTTTAGAGGGACACAATTTATAATCTTGAACAAGCCCAAGACTGAAACGTCACACATCTTGGTTCAAATTTGGCTCTGGGCAGGTGAGATGGCCGAGCTGGTAAGGGTGCTTGCCGCCAAGCCTGAAGATCTTAGTTGGATCCCCCAAGCCCCACATGATGGAAAAGAGAACTGATTCCCCCAAATTGTGTTCCAACCTCTTCCACAGGTGTGCTGAGGCATGTGCTCCCTACACACACCACACACACACACACACACACACACACACACACACACACACACTGACCGTCGTCTTACATTGCTATCAAGGGCTCTGATCTTTGATGTTTCATGACAGAAGCACTCCCAACAGTGTTTTCTTTTGCAGTCTTACCTTGTAGCCCAGGCTGGCCTCTAAATGATGATCTGCCTCAGTCACCCAGAGGCTGGGATTACAGGTGTGTGCTAGCACACTCAGCGATGACCCTGACATGTAGACCCAGCTTTGTCATTTATTGTGGGGCATTAGAAAAGTTGTGTCCCTGCACCCCGCCTCTGCTGCGGTTTCTTCTCTGGAAAATAGGAGATTGCTCTACCCCTGGGCTGTTCCTTTCTCTCTCAGTGGAACACAGTGAAGAAGCTTGCAGGGCTGGGAAGTGTAGCTCAATGGGTAGGAGAGGTCCTGGATTCCATCTTCAGCCCCAGACTGGGAAAGAGGAGGAGACATAGGAAGTAGAGGAGGAAGGGTAGGGGAAGAGGAGAAAGAAGTTGAAACCACCTCCACTTTTGAGACCAAGGTGTCCTTCGTTGGCCCACCCTGCCCCTCAGAAGAAGCAGTGGCTAAACTTGACACCCACTGTCCTGAGGACCAGCCTCCCCAGGATAAATCAAGATATCTCTGCTTAAAGGCTGGCTTCCTGCCCTGGCTGTGCCGCCACAAAACCCTGCCCAGGTAGCCCTTTAATACTCTGCCCTGTAAGCATTAGCACTGGTACTGTTTACTGTGAGCCTCCAGTGTCCCCAGCTCTGGTGCCAGGCTCAAGGGACATGCTAGAGAACTGTCCAGTAGTGTCAGCCCCAGAAATCCCCAAGCCAGACTTATGGCCCTAATTTGACAGGGAGGTAACTGGGGGAAATGGAAGCAGAGCCGTCATCGTCCTTCCCCAGCCTGGGTCCCCCTCCTTCCACCAGGCTCCGCCTCCTCACAGCACACTCTATACCTTGGTGTCTTTCTGGTCCAGGTCACCCCTTCAGCTCCTCGGCCCTGGTGGGCAGGCGGTACTCTGCCCCTCTTACAGCCAAGGAGAAAGAAGGTCATAGGATTTGATCAAGGTGAAAATGATGCCAAAGCCAGGGGTCTGCTGCCACTACCTCCATCTGGCCTTCCTGTGAGGACCCTGGAGTGGGGGTTGGGACGGGGCCAGAAGCAAGCCCACCTTCCGCCTGCTCAGAACCCCAACAGTGAAGCAGAACAAAGACCGATGGCGGAGAGAACCCCAGGAACAAAAATATTTGAAAACCAAAACCGATCCAGAGCTAGAGGCAAAATCAACCACATCAGGGATGGCCAGGGGCTGAAGAAGCACTCACACCTGTTAGCTCGTTTACGGCTCACTGCTGCCCCCAAAGGCAGGCTTCGGTAAGCCATGCCCATTTTACAGAGGGAAAGGCCAAAGTTAGGTCATACTCGGCTTAGTGAAAGGTCCAAGGATGAGAAAGAGGTACACAGAGGTAGATCGTGGTTGGTTAGTGGTCTTGCTCTGGGTGCTCCTCCCCCGACAGCAGGGGAACAGTTCTTTGGTACCCCAACTGCATGCTAAAGCTATTTTGTGTTCTTGCCTTCTAGTATAGTAGACCATTGAGCACACACAGCATCCTGGGTGGTCTTCCTGGTGGTGGTGACTTTTAGGCAGCATGAACTTGGTAGGTAGAGGTATACTCCTGTGGGAGAGCATGGCAAAGATTTTGAGGCTGGGAACAAGGTGATGAAGTATAGCAGGACAGGCCTGGAGAACAGCATCAGAGTTAGATAAATGGGAGGTGTGTAGTGTGCGAGTATCGCATCCAGGTGTGCAGGTACCACATCCAGGTGTGTGGGTACCACAGCTAGGTGTGTGGTCAGGACGAGCAGTGTGAGCAGCCTGGGCCCCTCAGGGAGGCAGAGGGTGAGGGCCAGGTCCTGTAAGGTAGAAGATGCAGAAGGACAGGACTCAGCCATGTTCTGATCCCCATCTCTACCAAGAGTCACATACCCTGGGGTGGTGGTGGTATAAGCTTTTACCCCAGCACTCAGGAGGCAGAGGCAGGCAAATCTCTGAGTTCGAGGCCAGCCTGGTTTACAGAGTGAGATCCAGGACAGCCAGGGCTACACAGAGAAACCCTGTGGTGGGAGAGGGTGGAAGTCACGTTCACACATTCCGACTGGCGGTGGGTCTCAGGGGAGGTCCTGAGCTGATAGACTTGAGGACCAAACAGGGAGTCTACCCCAGGATAGGCACCGGTCTGATAAGGCCATGTAATACAAGCCCTCACAGTGATAGTAAAACAGAGCCCGCTGCCCAGGGCATCTGAGAGCACCAAGGAAAGGACCACGCCCCCTCCTTCCAAGTCTGACTGATGAGGGCCACGCCCCCCTCTCCCAAGTCTATCTGATTGACAGACGTGTGGTTTTGTTTTGCTTTGTTTTCAAACCAGTTCCCACTACCCCAGGTCCGTCTGGACTCAATTTAGCAAACACCGCCCTTGACCTTCTGATCTTCCATCTCTTGGATGCTGGGGATCAGACCCAGGAACTCGACAAACTTTCTCCCAATTGAACTACACTCAATTCTACCAATTGAGTCTCCCAGATGGACATTTGTACAAGGAGACCACTGGGCTTGGTGGCTACCCCAGTCTTCCTGCCCCAGGAGACTCAGAATGAGTCTGCAGCTCCCATCTCTCTACAGCCAAGTAGTATGGGTGACGTGAGAGCCTCAGACTAAAAACATCACAAATAGAGGCTGAGACAAAACAGAAGACAAGCGGGAGAGGGGAACCTTCCAACAGGAGAGCAGCCCCGAAGGAGGATGGGGAGGGCTCCCAGGAGGTGTCTGGGGAGCCTCTTGGTGAGAAAGGTGAATTTGAGTACTGGGAGACCAGTACCCATCTGGAAAAGAGCTCTTCTCACAAAAGCAGGGTGCAGCGGTCAAAGGTTATAGGGGCAAAGGTCACCACACTTTTGGAGCAAGGGTACAGCCTGAGACGACTGGCTTGGCTGGAGGACTTAGCCCCTCTTCCACCTGTCATTTGTCTCGGTCGCTGTCGCGAGGCAGCTGCGGTCTGACACGCGACTCTCAGCTCCTGCTAGGCCCGCCCAGTGCTGGGTGGGACAGCCTAGCCTAGGGCACGGCCAGGGAAGTGCAGGAGAACCCCGGGAGTGAGCCGGAGTCAGGACAGGAGGTCCACCAGGAGGAGGGGACTACACCTCCCCAGCCTCCCCTCCCCCTCCCCAGTGGCACCACGAGGCACGCAGCCGCATATCACCCGTGCCAGCCCTCACCTCCCGGCAACGTCGCCGCATTCTCAGCCACGCCATCTGGCGTGCCCGCCGCTCCCCGGCACACTGCGGCGGGCGGGGGAGGGGGCAGCGGGGCAGGTGCCCACCCTGGAGCCAGGAGGAAGCGGCAGGTCCCCCTCCCCCAGCGTCCTTTGCGCTTGAGGTGGGGCAGGGGACTGGGGAAGGGGGGTGGCAGGTGCTCTCGGGCTCCGCGCATCCGAGCATCCGAGCATCCGAACTACTGGAGCAGGCGCCCTCTGGGCAGTGCCATCGGCCCCTCCTGCCTCCTCCCTCAATGCAACGCCTGCCAGAAGCTCAGGACTTTGGGGGTCTGCACTCCTGCCCTTCCCCCACACCTAAGGAGGTGGCCAGTCTCTCCTCACCTGCCCGCCCAGCCAGGGAGGCCCCAGGAGATGGCTGGCTGGCTGCAGCCAGGGGGCTGGCACCTGAGTCTGACCCACCTGCTTCCTAGGCCTGTCATGATGGGAGATCACCTACCAGTCTTACTGGGGGCTTGGGGGTGGCTGGCTAGCTGTCCTTCGGATGGTCAGAATGGAGGGGAGCATTTACAGACTCATGGAGGAATGATTTATTTGGGGGATAACAAGGAGTGTAGAAAGAGCAGTTTTTCTAGAACATTCTTCTTATCCCCTGAGAAAGATTCCCCTAGTCTGTTCAGGAATGACCTGTCTCCTCCCTGCCACCCTCTGCCCTCTCTCCTTCCCCATGCTTACTTACCTCAGCCCTCTCACCCCTGCCCCTCAGGCCCCAGCTCAAACAAAATGGCTGCTGCCCCTCTGAGGCAGCCATTTTAGGTGCCCAGACTGTGGCCTCCCTTGGGATGGGGCTATGTCTCCATGGGAACCTCAGGCCCCCAGCTCCCGGCTCCCACCCTGAGGTGTGGGCCTCAGAAATGGAAGTCTTCCAGGCCTGGCTGAAGTGCCCGCCATTCTCCTTTGCCTCTCAGAGACCTGGAGGGGACCAGGCCCCTCACCAACTCCCTTCCCCCAATGCCACGGGGAGGAACAGATGGCATCTCTGGGTGTCCTTCTCCTTTCGTCTCCTTCCTTCCATTTCTGGCTCTTTCTTTCTCTCCGTCACTGCATCTCTGAGTACAGAGAGGAGCGTGCATGTCCCGGCGTGTTAATGCCTGCTTGTGTGTATGTGGACACACGTGTTGTACCTCTTTCGAGCTCATGTCTGAGGCAGGCCCATCCTACACCGCCCTCTGTTCCAGTTTCCCCCTGGTTTTTATTGTATCTTCTAAAAAAAATAAAGTTGAAATGTGTCGAGTGAGAAAAACTTGTTCCATTTCCCTGAAGGAAGAAAAGAGGGGTCAGGAGACAGGCCCAGAAGAATCAAGTTCTCTGTACCCCAGGCCTGACCACCCAGCCGCCCCCTTACCTCAAGCCTTCCCCTGTAGGATCTTAATGAGGCCTCTCAAATCTAAAGAACAGACATGAGAGACCAAGGGATAGAGGGATACGTGGCCCTACAGAGTGTTCCCTCTCCTAAACAAGGTTCTGCCTCACACCCAGAGGACCCCATTAGACCCCAGTGGGCTTAACCTAATTCTTGGTATGGGGAGGAGGCAGAGGCTATCTTTCTCTGCCAAGGAAGCATCCATACACTTATTCATTCATACATTCACTCACTAATTTAACAAAAATTTGGATTCTTTGTAGACAAAACATTCTAATTGGAGATGAGATATATGCAAGAGATTAATATTATAAAGCAAGTTACAAAGTGTCCTCTTTGTTTGTTTTTTTTCCAGACAGGGTTTCTCTATGTAGTCCTGACTATCCTGGAACTCACTCTGTAGGTCAGGCTAGGCTCAAATTCACAGAGATTCTCCTGCCTCTGCCTCCTGAGTGCTGGGACTAAAAGTGTGGGCCACCACTGTCCTGTATAGTGACTTAATACTAATAGAGCATGGCAGACTGGAGAGGTGGCTCATTGGTTAAGAGCACTGGCTGCTCTTCCACAGGTCCTGAGTTCAATTCCCAGCAGCCATGTGGTGGCTCACAACCATCTATACTGGGTTCTGATGCCCCCTTCTGGCATGCAGGTGTATGTGCAAATAGAACACTCATACATAAAATAAATAAATCTTTAAAACAAATAAAAGCTGGCATTTATTGGAAGATTATTTTATGTTGGCCCTATGGTAAGCTCATTAACCCATCACCCTACTTAGTGCCAACCAGCACCCCTATAAAGGGAGCAGACTAACATTTATAGATAGGGAAACCAAGGCTAAAAAGAATATCTCAAAATTCCTTTGTTTGTGGTAGGATTCAAACCCAGGGCTTTGGGCTCTTCAGATAAGCACCCTACCTTGGAGTAAATCCCCAGCCTGGAATTCAGCATTTTCTATTGCAAAGTGGTGGTGCATGCCTTTAATACCAGTACTCTGAAAAGTGAGTTTAGGGCCAGCCTGGTCTACATAGTGATTTCCAAGATAGCCAAGAGTACATAGTGAGACCCCATTTCAAAAACAAAACAAAATGAAAACCAGGTGAACAGAGTTGACCAAGAATCAGAAGCTCATTTCATTCACTATTCTGTGTGTGTGTGTCCAAAACACCTCACAGCCAAGGGATTAGAGGAGACAGAGTCATGAAAGCCCTTGCAATTTTGCCCCAAACTGGAGATGTCTTGGCAAGCCAACCCCCACCCTGGTAATGCCCATGGTTTTACCTCCACCTCTTCCAAGATCCCATCCTTTTTTTTTTTTTTTGGTTTTTCGAGACAGGGTTTCTCTATGTAGCCCGGGCTGTCCTGGAACTCACTCTGTAGACCAGGCTGGCCTCGAACTCAGAAATCTGCCTGTCTCTGCCTCCCAAGTGCTGGGATTAAAGGCGTGCGCCACCACCGCCCGGCAAGATCCCATCCTTAATGTTAGGCTATGTGACTTAGGTGGGGTCCACCTTCTTAGTTGCAGAGCCTATGAATGACTTCTTGTCCTTGGCGACCACCAAGGCAACTGGGTTTGTGGAGGGGCCCTGGGTTCTAGTCTCAGCTTGCTCCCCCTCTCAGGTTCCTACCTGTATCCATCTCCCTGCGCTGGCCTCTGGGGCAGGAAGAGGAAGTGCCTGGTCTTCAGATCTTCTTTATGCTCCTGGCCTCCAAGAGTCCAGCTTCATATGGCCTTTCCGAAGGCCTTTCAAGCCGGCGTGTGTCTCTATGTTCAGTCTGGACATCAAATTCTTGTCTTATCGGCCCAAGACTCACTGGAGAAGGCTTATCCAGAGGACCAGAGGGCATCCACTTGGATTGAGGGATTTGGTGTGGTCTTCCTTTGCTTTGTGAGGTTCTGTGCTTGCTGTGTGGCTGGCATCTGAATGTGTGAGCCAAAGTTGGGTGTGCACAGGTAGGTCAAGGGACAGACAAGAAAGTTAGGCCTGAAAACAGCGCCTGCCTAAATGCAGTGTGGGCAAGAGTCTCTACACCAGGCTGCAAGTATTTGTCTCTCACACAGGTTGTCCCTCTGAATAGGGGTGTGTTTCCATTTTTTGTACCACAGAGTAAGGAACGGTGTGTGTGTGTGTGTGTGTGTGTGTGTGTGTGTGTTGAAAGCTCCTTCCTTTAACCTGTACCATTTATGTCTGACAGGATAGGAACGTTGAGAGGGGACTGTAATATAAAGCACCTGTTTCCTACCTCCCTTAACAAGACACCTGTCTGGCCTCCTCCCCTCTGGCCTCTCCTGTGACTGCTGGGGTCAACCTCTGTGGTTTTTGTATTTTCTGGGGAGAGGGAGAATGTTTGGGTCCCATCTAGGAATTCTAAGCAATCAGTTATATCCTCCTTTCACCAAATCAGAAGGCCAAGAGAGAGGCCCTGGTGGATGGCTGACCTGGCAAGGATCAGGGTAGTAAGGCCCCAATGGCTCAAGAAGGAGGAGGAGGGGGAAGAGAAGGGGGAGGAGGAGGAGGAAGAGGAGGAGAAGGAGGGCTTCCGAGTTAGGAATCCAGATCTATGCCCACCTTAACCCAGATAAGGGACACATAGTTCATCTCCAAATCCCTCCCTACCCCACCCCACCATACATTTGCCCTTGACACCCAAGGAAAGATCTATGTGATGAGTCTACAGATAGACACACACGTCCTGACAAATACACATACACACACACACACACACACACACACACACACACACACGCCCATGCAGAGGCACAGACACCCAGGCAGGCAAATCTTTCCCTTTCTCTGTCTTTCCCTTGGTTTGAATTTTGTTCAGCCACATATGTTGTGTGTGCGTGAGGGTGGGTGGGGGAGGGGCAGACAGGGATGAGGAATGGCTTGGTGCCAGCATCTACCTATGGGGCTTGGGCCAGGGATGCCCCTCACACTCACCCTGGAAGGAGGCCTCAGCTGTCCCTTTGTGGTGGAGGGGACTCTCTCTGGGGAGTGGCAGTAAGCACTGAGGTCCCTTCTCCACACCCCAGGGTCTGGTCCTGACCCACCTTAGGGACCTGGAGACGGGGAAATGGACAGATCAAGACCCTGGAGAGAACCCTGAATTGGCCCGGCATCACAAACTGCCAATTCCCAGACTTGCTACCCCATTGTTCCCATGTGGGGGGTTCTATATCTGAGGGGGGCAAATCCTCCCACCTCCCTCTCAATCTCTGCTTTTCCTGCGTTGGGCGGGGAGGGGAGGGCGGCAGAGATATTTATTTATTTCCTTTATTTATTTAATTTTTTTTTTTTTTTTTTTGGAGTAGAGAGTGACAGATGGCGGCGGGTCCCGGGGGAGCCGGCTCTCCCCCAATGCAGACGCATGCCAATCACCGTCTCTCATGTGATAGCTGCTGCCCGTGACGTGCCAAGCCCATATGGCCTGGCATAGAGGCTGGTACCCCGCCTGGTAGAGTGCCACACTCGCTCCGCGGCTCGCATGGCGCTCTGAAGACGCCGGCGCCCGCCGCCTTGAGGAACCGCTGCCCCCGCTCCCTGAAGATGGGGGAACAATGAAATAAGCGAGAAGATTCCTCTTCTCCCCCCTCTCTCTCTTGCCCCCTCCCCCCTCCCCTCCCCTCTCCCCTTGACTCCTCTCTGAGGTAAGTTGTCCGAGAGGGAGCTAGATCTGACCTGCTATTGGGGGGGGGGGGCGTTTTGCTGCTTCGGACATGGAAGTCTCCCCAGTTCTCCTATTTCTGGGACCCTACCCCCTTATGGGGTGGGCAGTGGGGACACCCCGGGTTCTCTCTCCCATTGGGGCCGCAGCTTAAGGGGCTGCGGAGGGAGATGGTATGCCTAGGATGGGCTGGGGGGGAAGGGTCATGAGGCGCCCGAAGAAGCGAAGATGGGGACCCCCCATGACTGTCCCGAAGGAACCTGCGACCTTTCCCCACCACCAAAAAAGATAAGCAAACAAATAAATTTGGATTTTCCCCCATGGATCTCAAAATACAACGAGATCTGTAGAGACGTGTGGGAGGGAGGGAGTTTGAAGAGGGGAAGAGGGTCCCTGACCGCAAGGGAGACGAACAGGGTTCGCTTTGGGGTCTCCTCCCCACGCCCGGCTTCTTCAGTCCCCGCCACCCGGAGCCGGCTCCGGGAGACCCGTACGCAGCAGCTAGAGGAGACGGTGCTCCGGCGTCTGGAATTGGGGCTGCGGGGGTGGGGGCCGGGCCGGGGGCGGCGCGCGGCCAACTTGCAAATTGGATTAGGGAGCGTGGGGGTGAGAGGCACCGGAGGGCTTGGGGAGCCAGGCCGAGGGGCCGGGATCGCGGAGAGGAGGAACGGGGTGGCTGTCCCCACGGCGGCCGCCCAGTTTCTCTCCATCACCAGGAGAGAGCTGGCTTTCGGGCGAGAGCACCGCCTCCCCGGGAAGAGGGACCTGGTCCCTTAACCCCCCACCCAGCCTCGCTCTCTGGGACCCCGATACCGGCCGGGAGCAGCTTCCTTCCCGGCCAGGGGCGGAGCCGGAGTCCGGCTCCAGGGCGAGGGCCTGGGCCGCGGTCCCCCACCGGCAGCCGGGCAGGGCTGGGCCGGCTCTGGGCGGGGCAGCGGGACGTGGTGGGCATCGGGGGCCCCTGAGCTGGAGCGCGCACGGAGACTTGGGGGGTGGAAGCGGGTTGGGGGGCCGTGGTGACCCAGGCTCGCCCCTCACTCTGTGCTGTCTGTCTCCCCGCCCCTGGGGCGCTCTCAGGCACCATGCTGACCCGCCTGTTCAGCGAGCCCGGCCTCCTCTCGGACGTGCCCAAGTTCGCCAGCTGGGGCGACGGCGACGACGACGAGCCGAGGAGCGACAAGGGTGACGCGCCGCCGCAGCCTCCTCCTGCTCCCGGGTCCGGGGCTCCTGGACCCGCCCGGGCCGCCAAGCCAGTGTCTCTTCGTGGAGGAGAAGAGGTCCCCGAACCCACGTTGGCTGAGGTCAAGGAGGAAGGAGAGCTGGGCGGCGAGGAGGAGGAGGAAGAGGAGGAGGAGGAAGGACTGGACGAGGCGGAAGGCGAGCGGCCCAAGAAGCGCGGGCCGAAGAAACGCAAGATGACCAAGGCGCGCCTGGAGCGCTCCAAGCTGCGGCGACAGAAGGCCAACGCGCGGGAGCGCAACCGCATGCACGACCTGAACGCGGCGCTGGACAATCTGCGCAAGGTGGTGCCCTGCTACTCCAAGACGCAGAAGCTGTCCAAGATCGAGACGCTGCGCCTGGCCAAGAACTACATCTGGGCTCTCTCGGAGATCTTGCGCTCCGGAAAGCGGCCGGATCTGGTGTCCTACGTGCAGACTCTGTGCAAGGGGCTGTCGCAGCCCACCACGAATCTGGTGGCCGGCTGCCTGCAGCTCAACTCTCGTAACTTCCTCACGGAGCAGGGAGCGGACGGCGCCGGTCGCTTTCACGGCTCGGGTGGCCCGTTCGCCATGCATCCCTACCCGTACCCGTGCTCGCGCCTGGCAGGCGCACAGTGCCAGGCGGCCGGCGGCCTGGGCGGAGGCGCGGCGCACGCCCTGCGGACCCACGGCTACTGCGCCGCCTACGAGACGCTGTACGCGGCGGCGGGTGGCGGCGGCGCCAGCCCGGACTACAACAGCTCCGAGTACGAGGGTCCGCTCAGTCCCCCGCTCTGTCTCAACGGCAACTTCTCGCTCAAGCAGGACTCGTCCCCCGATCACGAGAAGAGCTACCACTACTCTATGCACTACTCGGCGCTGCCGGGTTCGCGGCCCGCTGGCCACGGGCTGGTCTTCGGCTCGTCGGCCGTGCGCGGGGGCGTCCACTCCGAGAATCTCTTGTCTTACGATATGCACCTTCACCACGATCGGGGCCCCATGTACGAGGAGCTCAACGCGTTTTTCCATAACTGAGATCTCGCGCCGACCCTTTCCTTTTTCTTTGCCTTTGTCCGGCCCCCTAGCCCCAGCCCCACGAGCTCAGGGGCTCCCACCGACTTCAGCGCCGGGCGCGGGGGGCGCGGGCCGCCGGTTCCGCAGCTCTCCAGAGCGCCGTGGTCTCTTACCTGTGGGTGGCCCGTCCCAGGGGCCTCGCTTGCCTCTGGGGACTCGCCTTCTCTCTCTTCCCAGCGGGCTTCCTCCTCCCTCCTGTAGTGGAGAGCATCTCTGGGGACCTCCCGCCAGGCCCTCCCAGGAGACTCTCCACGTTCCCAAACTTGGGTTTTCTCTCCCCACCTCCCAGCAGGCCAGAGGCAGTTGGTAAGGGGCTGCTGAGTTTCGGGAAGTGTCTCCCTCACTTATGGTTACTTTAAAAAACAGACACAGAGCTGCCCAGGCCGAAAAGAGTTGGTATCTCTTCCTTCTCGAAGAGGCCAAAGCCAGGGCGTCCAAACACCTTCACCCCAACACGAATCTCCGCGGTTTTTAATTTTTATTTTGGTGGGAGGGGATGTGGATTGAGAGGAAAGAGAGAGGCCAAGCCAATTTGTAACCAGAACCATTTTTCCTTTTCCCTTTTTAAAAAACAAACATACAAAAGGAAAAAAAAGCAAAAGAAAAAGAAAAAAAAAAAAAAAAGCTGAGAGGCAACGGAGGCCGAACTCAGAGTCCGGATCGGAGAGAAAACGCAGTAAGAACTTTTAGAAGCAATAAAAGGCAAATAATAATAATAAAAAATACTACCAATAATAATTTTTAAAAAGACACAAATATCTATGCAAGGAGGTTCTGACTGAGCCTAGCAGCCCGACCCGGGATGCTCCTCGGGTCCGCTGGCTGCCCCGCCCTCGCGCGGATCTGTGCACTTTGGTGAAGTGGGGGCCCGCGCCGCCCCTCCCCCCCCAGTTTCTTACAATCAATGACTCGGAGATTTGGAACCCCAGTGCCACTGCCCTCCTCCCTCCCTGTCCCGTTGTGCGTCATACTGTTTTCTAAAAACCTGTTTCCAAATTTGTATGAAATGGCAAACTGTTGGGGGGATCGGTTTGGGGAGGGAGGGTTTGCATGAGAGACACACCACACACACACACACACACACACACACACGCACACACGCGCGCGCACACACACAGATACACACATACACGCACGCACACCACAACGCACGCACACGCAGGCCTGCCCGACACGGGCGTCAGGGGACAGAAGGAGGTGTCTACTGGCACCTTCTCTCTACAGGCACTCTGGTCCGTGCCCTCTTGGAGTGAGGTGGAGGACCCCAGACCTGGGAACAGCCTTACCCTTGTCCAGACTGTGCCTCGGTGGGCGCCAAGCTCCTGGTAATTTCTGGTGGCTGGAGAGGGTTGTTTTGTTTTGTTTTGTTTGGGGGGGGATTTTTGTTGTTGCTTTTGTTTTTTGTTTTGTGTTTTGGTTCTAGGCTCCTCCTGACTTTTGTCATCCAGTGAGCTGGGAGAACTGAGGCCTCCTCTGGAGGTTCCCCTGCAAGAGGCAACAGGTGAAGCTCCCCCCACCGGACGTAGGGAACCAGGCACCCAAACACATGATGCAAAAAACGCAAACCCACAGGCGACACACCCCCCCACACGCAATTTTACCTTCCTCTTGTAGCGAAGATGAAACTCCTGTCGGACACCCGAAGTGCATTGCGTGTTTCTGTTGAGTTTAATGACGATTAATAAATATTTATGTAAATGAGATGCAAAGCAGACCCGCTTTCTCACAGTGACCTCCTTTTATAGGTGGGGGCAAGGACTGTTCTGGGACTGGGGTGATTGAGGCTATGTCGAGTGATTGACTGCTCAGAAGCTTAAAAGAATAACCGAGGGCACTCCTGAGTGGGGTTTCCACACTGCAAGACCTACACACACACACCACAGTGGGCCATGAACATTCATACTCGCCCCTCCTAGGCCCCACCCAGATTTACATAGGCACCCAGCACAAAGCACCCTTGTGTCCTACTTACCTCCATCCAGGTCCTCCAAACACCTAAGGATCTTCTCTGAAAACAAAACATCTTTCTATTAGTTAATAGCTATCAAAGCAGGACCATCCCATCATTTTACAACCCTTGGCTTAC
This sequence comes from Mastomys natalensis, assembly GCA_021653895.1. Lineage (NCBI taxonomy): Eukaryota > Metazoa > Chordata > Mammalia > Rodentia > Muridae > Mastomys > Mastomys natalensis. The sequence goes on from JAJTUV010000964.1 coordinate 382,976, forward strand.
TGTTACAAAAGCCAGATGAGTGGAAATAAAGAGAACATTTGGAAGGCAGGCATGGATATTCTTGAATTGAGAGAGAGAGAGAGAGAGAGAGAGAGAGAGAGAGAGATCATGAGGATAAAATATTAATGGAAAAAATCTTTCTATCTTAAATTTCTGTTTCAGTGGGCTCAAAGGATTGGAGTCTTGGCTTCAGGGATATTGACATTTTAGTGGTATGGATAAAGTTGGAGGCTGAGTCTAGAGGGGCCCCTGGTTAAGGACATGAGCAAAAGGGGACAGCACTGATTAATGCCTGCACAGGCTCTTTCTCTGCTGCAGTTTTAGAAAAAGGGGGCCTTGGTGGAAAGCACACAGGACGACCCACTTATACTTGAACCTCACTATTTTGTTCCCCATAACTCCTAGGGGCAGAGACAACTTGGCCAAAGGCTTTCCCTGAAAAGATGCCCTCCCTCTTTAGACCCCAGTGCCCAACAGAGCTTGAACTATTTGAAAGGAAGTCTGGGTCCTAAAACCTGAGGAGACTTAGGAATTCCCCCCAAAGAAGCTTCCCTCGGTGCTTTTCCCCCCTCAAAATACGGTCATTTTAGGACTGAAGTGAGGTTGAGTGTAATGTTGTTCAAGGTCGAGGTCAGATATGCTAATGGCTCTTAGGTCCATAACCCAAAATGAGATCTTCCTAACAGAAGCAGGGAAGAGAAAAGAGGGAGTCTGGATGCCAACAGGGAAGCAGACTAAGCGGCAACTGAGCCCAGCGGCTCACCTCAGTTCCCACACCTTACTACTAAGTCTTCTGAGTAAAAACAACCCCTTGTGGCCTCTATGCAGTTGCAAACAGAGGGACGCCGGGAGCTGTCCACTCCTCGGTGCTGACCCGTATCTAACATTTTCTCTTCTGGCTGCCGAGGGAGACTAGCGCCTGGGACTGGGGAGCAGAACCCATCGGATTCTCCACCAGGCAGACTTCCTAGAAGACATTCATTGTTAGTTCTTTAAAAACGTTCACTGTACTCTGGATTTCTGACAGGACCACCTCTCCAGAGTGAGAGTGAGCCCTTTGTCATTGGGATTCTTCCCGGTGGGTGGCTAATGAGATCTAACAGATCTCTGAATCCTTTTTTTTTTTTTTTTTTTTTTTTTTTTTTTTTGATTCTTAAGAGAAAGGTTTTGGTGCATCTTCTCTATCCTCCACTTCTCTGGGGAGTTGGGAAGCTTGCAAGATGCACATTCTGACCCTAACCCAAGGAGCTGGTCTAATCCTGGGCAAGGCCTGGCAGGGGCACTTGGAAGAAAAGGAATTGGGCATCATCCCAAGATGTGATTCTTATTTTGCCCTGGAAACAAGGTTAATAATTGGGCTTCTCTCCCACTCAGCTGGTTTCCCAGAACTTGCTCTGAACTCCAGGCTGGGCAGGATCCAGGTGGCTTGGGGCCGAATGTAGGGGACCCCTCCACGTGGCTCCCTGGCTAGATCACAGACTTCTACATAGCTCTTCCAGCTGCCCCACACTGTTCTGTTCAGTTCTGAAGTCAGATTACAGCTTCTTTTGAAAGGTAGTGACTCTTGGGCCATTGCATCTATAGGTCAGGCCATTGTGGGGACTCGAGGACCCTTTTAGGAGCAGGGACACTGAAGCCTCTGCTTCTAAGGAATCCTGCCAGCATCCCAACTCCAATTCCTGACCTTCCCCCATACTCCCTGCACTCTGGCTGACTCTAGCCTCCCACCACTGCCCTCCTCCCCAACACAACACTTAACTGCCCTGGTGGGATGGTAAGATGAGCAGGAGAAGAAGATATGCATGGACACTCAGCCCCAGACGCCCCCTCACAGATCTCTTTCTCTCGCTTGGCTTGTCTGAATACCCATCCTGAGAATCTCCAAGAACAGAAGGAGGGGGGAGGTGAGAGGGTGCTGGCATGGCTTGGGGCAGGGTGGTGGACAGAAGCAGAAAGTGCAAAGAGGACTCCTTTCTTTCCGCTAGCCTAAACAGCAGGCTCTCCAAGCAATGCACACCCTGTTTAGATCAACCCCTGGGCTGCCCAACCCAACGTCTGGAGGCAGGTTCGATCTGGAGAGTGGTTTCTCCTTGATTTTTCCAGCCCCTTCCCATGCCTAGCATTTGAAAATAGCAGAGAAACAGAGATACCCATTTGCTTATCTGGCAGGATAAGGAAGGGAGGTTGTAGTTGACTCTCCCCTTGTCATTTAATTTAATTCCATCCCAGCTACTACCTGGACAGTGATTCACTGTCCATTAGTGAAACTCCAGCCACCTATGGTACTAACTGGATGAACTACAGGGAGAGGCAAAAAAAAAAAAAAAAAAAAAAAAAAAAAAAAAAAAAAAAAAAAGCAGAGTCCTAATGGACCAGCCACAGGGAAGCTATTCACTCTAGACTTCTAGACACCCCATGGGGGCGGAGGTACCAGCTTGTTTTCCCTCCACAAGTTCAAAGACAGCTGGACAAGGGTCATAGATTTCATTCTCTTTTGCCCAGATTTGACTTCCTTCTCTCCCAGGAACCTGTAACGGAAAGCCAGTTGCTCCTAGAAGCTTCCATGGATTTCTGGAGACTGCGGGACTAAGTAGGCTCTAGATCCCACAGAGTAGTTTTCAAGGTAGAAGGGATGTGTGAGGAACAAGACAAGCCTGGCCCAAACCCCTACCACAGGACAACAGAGGGCCAAGGTCTACCCAGGGCTCTTGACCTGGGTGGACAATTTAAAGGGGAAAGCTTCTTGTTTACAGGGAGTGGGTGGAGACAGAGCCTGCACACCAGGAAGGCTCCAGCCTGAGACACTCACTGGTTTTTTCCTTCTAAGCTTTGGTAGCCAGATGTTGGCCACTGGCCTAAAATGAAGGTGACACCTGGACTCTGAGAAACCTGGAAACTCCACAGTTCCACCATGGTTCTGAGTCTTGGTGTGTGTGTGTGTGTGTGTGTGTGTGTGTGTGTGTGTGTGTGTGTGTTTCACCCAAGCCTTCAAAAATGTCCCACAAATTTTTCCTAGGTGAGCAGACTTAGGTGTTCAGTGCTGCTGTCTTGGGAAGGCTGTTTTGCTATTGAAACTTTATCCTAAAACACTGGGTTCAGAGTGTGAGCCTTGCACAGACAAACTGGAGAAGGCCAGGAGTGGGCAGGGCTCGTCTGGAGGAGAGCACTGCATACCTGGCAGGGAGATGTCTGGGTTGTTTTTTCTTGTCTCATAAGAAGCTAGGAAAAAGAGCGGAAGAGAGGAGGCTAGCTAGTGCTGAAGGAAGGAGAGGAGGGTACCCTTTTAAGCACTAGTCATACCAAGGGAGATGGTGCACACTATCCAGCTGTGCCCTGACTATGTCTCTGGAGCTGCCAGTTCCTGCTCTCTCCAGCCTCTCCAAGGTAAACTGGGGGTGCGGAGAGTTCAGTTCTACACCCGGGGCGTGAGCCCAGTGTTCTGTAATTCCAACCTCTTTCCCTCTCTTGGCCTCTTTCAAGCACGGTTTGTATCTCGTTCCCGTTCCTCTTTTTTGGAATTAATTGAATTAGGAACGGGTTTTTCTGGAGCTTTTCCTGCCTCCCACCTCAGGCTGAGCTGGCCAGGAGGCCAAGGCTAAGAGGTCAGGTTCCGCTGGGGCCGCAAGAGCCCACAAGCCCTTTGGGGACCCGCATGCCAGTTCCTAGCCTCAGCCAAGACTTTGCCAAGGGCACAGCTGGGCGGGGTCTGGGCAGTCCGCCCGGCTTGGGACATCTGTTCTCGCCAGAGTCGCATTAAAAGCTAGTGGTGGGGTAGGGGGCTCAGAAACAACCCCTCAAAACCCAGGCGGGTGCCGGCAGAGGCAGGAGAGGACCCGTTATCACTCGGACTTGTTTTTCTTCTCTTTAGAGAACAGAGTGAAATTTGGGGTGAGGTCAGGTGGTATATTCTCTCTCCCCTTGGTCTTACCCACTTCCCTGTCAGATGTCACATGGGGCCTCCCTCCCGCCCAGCTGTATGGCACCCCAGCCTCTCTCCAGCCTTCGGGAAGACCCTGGAGGCGCCGGCGCCGGCAATTCAGCAGAGGCTGCGGCCGGCCCGACGCGGAGCTGATCCCGCTTGCTGCGAACTGGGTTCCTAGGACAAGGTTTGGGCGCTACGCAGAGGGAGAGTCAAAAACAACTCAATTTAAATATCTGAAATATTTGCTTTTATATGGAAGACTGGGCGGTACTTTAAAACACACACACACACACACACACACACACACACACACACAGAGAAGAGAGAGAGAGAGAGAGAGAGAGAGAGAGAGAGAGAGAGAGAGGGCACGCTCACTCCCCCAGAAGAACCACAAAGCCCCTAAGCTAAACCAAACCCAAATTCTTAACTACTAATCATTTTGTAGAAAATGACAGAAAAAATCCTCAGCCTTTTCCTTTGGTGTTGCCGAGAAAAAAAAAAAAAAAAAAAAGCTCCCGCCTGCCCAAGCCCTGAGCTCGATGCACCTCCACCACCCCAGAGCCCTGGCGCCGAGCCCAGGTCGCCCCCTGCCCACCCTTCACTAGCATGTCTGTGCCAGTCTGTGCCACTCAGCCGGTGCCCGGTGCCCAGTGCCAGGCGCGGGGGAAGGCGGGGAGGAGCCGAGGCTCCAGCTTAAATTCCATGGCATCTGTTCATTATTATACAGTGAGGATTTTTATATGGACAGCTAAATTAAAGACAGATTTTTGCCAGAATTGCAGATCCCATAAAAATGATGACACAGGATGGGGGCTTTTTCTTTTTTTAAAAAAAGAAAGATTAAAACCACAACATAACAAACCACACCTCAGACCCCTCTGTGCCTCAGTCCTCTGCCTTTTGGTTTTCTTTGCCCTTTTACCCATCTTTTCTTCTGGTGACCCCGAGAGAATCCAACCCATCCACCCCCCTGCCCGCACTGCCCTCCATTCCCAGATAAACACAGAAACTCAGTGACCACCCGTTTGCCCTCAAAGGTGCAGAAGCGCCAGCTCAGGCTCCTGGGATCAGAATGAGGACAGGAGTGGTGTCTGGCCTGGGGAACAGCTCAGCTTTCCTCTGGGCTGCTGTACTTCAAGCTGAAGGTCTTGGAGGCATCAGGTCTTCAGACCAGGTATGGGGGTCATCTGCTGAGGGATAACGCCTGGGCAGCACCAATTTCTTCATTGCTGATGGAGAAGGTAATGCAATCGGGCATCCTGAGAGATTTCCCACTTGTGGAAGTTCCTGAATTTCAAATTTCACAGATTCTAAGATGCTGGACCCTGCACCTGGGTAAAGCATACTAAAGCTAGTATGTTTTAGAATTTGTGGGGTTGCCGAATCTCTAGAATTCCAAAAGAGTCCTGTGCCAGGGGAAGTTGGTCTAGACTTCGGCGGTTCTGTACCCGACTTTGAAGCTGTGGCATGATATTTTGGGGCCCACAGGGCTCTCAGAGAAGGTTTGGCAGAAGCAAACAACATCAGGAGGAGAGATGGGGTCACTCAGAGGGGTTCTGAAAATGTCCCTTAAAGCCAGTGGGAGCCATTTTTTGCCTTTAAAAATTGTTTTCAGGGCAAGTTAAATATGTTCAGGCAAGTACATATGTGCAGAGTTCTGTGTCCTCTAGACAATTGCTGTCTGTCTGTCTGTGACTCTGTCTGTGTAGCTGTCTGCTTGTCTCTCTTGGATTCGGAGCTGACAGAATTCCTATCAAAAGAGTGAAGGCAGGACATCTGTGTGCGGAATGACTGTGCCTACTCGAACCTGCCAATCGCTCCTGGCACGAACAGGGTAACAAATGCCTGTTACCTCGGAATGCTGGCGGGTGGGGGGAGGGGGAGGACGCCTGGCACCACCCGGGCTGTCAAGCTCTGCCAAGACCCCCTCCTGCCCGCTGCGGGTCTCGCCCCCTTCCCTGAGTTGGGGGTCCATGGAATTGGATTATTTATTAATTAGCAGTAATTTGAAAATTTGGGTGTCTCAGCCTGGTGACTCCTTCTCCTCTGCTTTTAGAACCTTGATCCCCTCTCCCATCCTGCCCTCCCTCTTTCTGGATTAACTCTGGGTTTCTACTAAGGGCAGGCGGCCAGTTGTTGGGGAAGGGGCTCATGGAATTCAGGAAAAGGGGTCTCTAGAGGCAAGAATTCCGCTAAAGTTGCCAGGAGGAGTTTCTCTCGCAAAGTGTGAGGGTCTGGGCAGAGGGTCTGCGTAGACGGGGCTGTTTGGCTGGGCTGTGGAGTGGGGCAGAGCCGAAGGGGGACAAACACAGTGGAGAGGTGGAGCTAAGGAGACCGAAGAAAAAGAGGACGAGGGGAGGAGGTAAGAGGTGAGGCGAGCTGATTCTCTCTGTGCAGAAGCCGATGCCACTACCTTGTTGGCCTGGAGAGCAGGCTGTGCTCCGAGATCCATCCACTGGTTCTGCTGTGGGATGGGGGGAGGGGAGAAGAGAGCGCCACTGTCACAGCCGGTGCCAGCTGGGGGTGGGGTATTGCGAGGAGGGGCGGAGAACACATCTAAAATTCCAAGACATCTGTTCACCCAAGGAGGAGATGCGCTCAGGAAGGCAGGGCACCCTCGCCTCACCCGCCCTGTAGCCGTTTGTGCCAGGGAGGAACCCTCACTTCAACCCACCCCAGACCACCAAAGCAGGCTCGTGGAGCCTAGGGGGCGGGGCGCCAAGTTTGAGATGGAGGTGGGGGGTGCTGCACAAACTGCTGCCCTTCTGATGGGCCCTCAAATTGGGGGTGGAGGAGAATAGGGTTCAGGGGAGGGCTGTGTGGGGCAGAAATCCTGAAACGGATGATGGGAGAGGTCCTCTGGCCCCTGGTACCCACAGACTCCGCTCCCCCCTCCCCCCCACTTCTCCAGTCATCACAAACTCAGATGTTAAGCTTCCGACTTCTGTAACCACACAAGTCTATATAACTGGTCTCTCATGGACTCAATTATGTATCTGCTCAAACAACTTTATTGAGTGCTTGGTCTATTCTGGGCCGGGACTGGAAACGACAGGAACACCTTCCTGCCCTGAAAAGTCCACTAGTGAGAATCTTTGAGACAGGTGTGCTGCCCAGCACCCACTAAGACCAGATACACTCTTCTTCCTGGGAGCTGGGAGGGAGTGCTCCCTCTCTCCTCTTTCTGGGATTCCCCAGCAGGGAACCCTGGACCCAAAGCCAGCAACTTTCTTACCTGCTCCCTATTGGCAGGAGCCCCCGGGCCCCCAGCTGTGGCTGAATGGGCTCCAATACCACTTGCCACTAAGCGGCAGTGACTACCTCTGTCTTCAGTGCCCTGCCTTGGCACCTGCCCTCCACCAGGGCTGCCCTAGCTGGGCCGACAGAGGCCAAGCCTCTCAGCTGGGAAATGTCCATGTGGTTGCTACTTAAAAACTGATTTATGAGGCCGCTGCGGCTGCGGAGCCTTGGCCTGCGGTCCTGGTAGTAATCAAGGGCATATGCCCATCTCGCCTGGCACTGCCCAGTCTGTGAGCCCAGCCCTGGCCTCTGCTCTCCTGTTGGGAAGAGAGAGGCACAAAGCCCAGAGTCTTCTCTTCCCAAACCTTCTCTGTCTCCCTCTACCCTCTTCCTTTTCCTCCTCCTCTTCTTCCCCTTCCCCTCTCCCTCCTCCATCCCTCCCTCCCTCCCTCCCTTTCTTTTCCTTCTCTCCCAAGTGGCAAGGACCAGCCTGTGTGGGGCTGGCGCTCACAGCTGCAGCCCATCTGCTATGATTGAATGGTGACAGTGATGAGACAGGAGCTGGGGGGAACGGGGGCTGCCCTGCCACCCCTCACCCCTCCCGTGCCAACCCCCACATGCTTCCTTGACCTCCAGAACGGAGACCATCCATTTTGCTGGTGCAGGCTCCGGGAATCCCACCCCTTGAGGAGCAGTAAGGGAATTCCTTTCCTTCCAACTGGATTCCTGAGAGGAGGCATGCAGAAAAGAGGGAGAGAGGTTGGAAGAGCCTTCTGGGAGAAAAAGCCCCTACCCACACAGCTTTGGGTGAGGCAGGAGCCACCGCCAGTGACCAGGAAGTAGATGAAACTCCTAGTTGGCATTGCTAATGCAGGCACAGACTCCAGCTTCTTCTGGAAGCCAAGGAAGTGTCTTTGAGAACCTCAGGTGAAAACTCTGCCCTGTGACCAAGGATCTCATCTCTTTTTGTGTCATTTCCTCCCTCTGGAGCCTTGTAAATGCCCCTCCCCTCTCTCTCCTCCAGGATTGCATTGGGGGAGACCTGGAAAAACCCAGTCTTGATTGGTGTCCAAAGTGAGACCTAAGAACTGGACCTAAGAGGAAGTCCAGCTGAGCTCAAGGAAGGGTTTCCCAACTGAGTCACAGGAAGGTTGAGGGATACAAGGGGCGACTCTGAAACAGATGCATTTGCAGTTATTGGGTGTACTTGGCTTGCTTAGGCACCATCCATGAGCTGAGCTGATATTCATCTCAAGGCCTACCTGTAGGACACACAGTATATTGAGTGCTGAAGTATCTGTGGGGCGTGCCTGGGTGAGAGTCTAGGCCTGGCTTTCCTTGGTGGGAAAAAAGAGAAGAACAGGAGATCTGAAACTCTTCAGAAGGCAATCCAGTATCCTTTCCCTTACCTCCTCCTTCTGCCCATCTTCCTCTGACAGGTCTTCATCCTTAACCATCACAGCATCCATCCTCCAGGGAACACCCACACACTGCCCACACACATGACTTCTGTCTCCTGCCACTGCTCACATTTGAGTGAGTAGAAACACTCCCAGGAAGGCACCTGCACTCCTGTCCACCTTGTGAGGAGACCACACAACACACATGACTTCAGTTCCATTGGCCTTTGTCCTCCTTGAACCCTGGGGAAGCTTGAGGGGAGGAAGTTCCACCTGACACCCCTCTCTTCTTCAGACACTGGGCATGTATGGGTCTCGGTCCTCATTTGCATATCCACCTCCTTCTTTTGTTTTTTAGCCTCTTTTCTGGGTCTTTCCCTTTTTCATATTTGTATATACTTTCACCCAGCATCTCTCCTTTGCTCTCTTCTCTCTTGTGCTCTCTCATCTTCTCTTATTTTATATGATTCTTTCATGGTAGCCCTGTAGTCTCTGGAAATACCTTCCTACAGGAGAGAGTGGGCATTTTTATGTTTCATGCACTCCACAATGAAAAGTTTATTAGTGAGAGAAGTGTCTCCAGTACAGTCTCACTGCAGAGGGAGACACGAACCCATAATCCAATCTGAGGAATAAGCATTAGGCAGCCACTAAATCTTTGCAATCCTCACAGCAAATCCAGATCAACATTGTCGTCTATTTGCTGAAGACAAATTGGGATAAGAAGCAAGGGAGGCAGTGTGGGGGTGCATGTCTGTAATCCTAGCATGTGGAAGGTATAACCAGAGGGATGAGGGACTCAAGGAGGCCAAAGGCAGCTTCAGCTACATAGTGAGTCTGAGGTAAGGCTGGGCTGGAGGAGACCCTTTCTAAAAAAAATAAGAAGCAAGAAAAAAATTAATAGCAATTTGGGCCTGGGTTTTCAGGCTGCACTCCCTTTTATTTGGGAAGCTGAGCGAGAAGGATCTTGCCTTGGCTACAGAGCAAGTTCAGGACCAGCCTATCCAACTTAACAAGACCTGATCTCAAAAGGAAAAGTTAAAAAAAAAAAAAAAAGACTAAGTAGGAGGGGCATCCCTGTAAGGAGGTGAGGCCAGGTCACCTTTGAGGAAATGGAAAGAGTTTGAGGTGTATTTCGCCTGTGAGGGATGTGGCTAGAGATTCTCCCTGGCCTACCTGGAAGAGGCACACACTTGGTCATCTCTGGATTGACCGCTGTGTATGTTCATAGGTTCCTAACAGGAAGGAGATAAAAAATGATCTAACTTTCCTATCAAGGGCTTTGATGGATTGAAGTAGACATGGCGCTGGGTCAACAGCCACTCTGTGTCAGGGTTTGGAAGTACATTGATTAAAGGAGCACTTTTCCTGACTCATAAAAAGCAAAACAAAGAAAAGAGAACCAACAAACAAAACCAGAAACAAAAACACCTCAGCCACGATCATCTACTCCTGCTCAGAGGCTACAAAATATGTTATAGAGCATGGGTATGCTATACAATGCTTAATTTTTTTTTAAAAAAGACAAAGTATGTAGCTTAGCTTGCCTAGCATGTGTGGGGCCCTAGTTCCAATCCTTAACACTATAACGAGTAAATAAGAAATGGAGACACAGGAGGAGGGTTATCTTGGGGTATAGGACTTTCTAGGGATTGTCTTCTGTCTCTACAGTTTCAGTTTCTTCAGAGCAATGTGGCATTTGAGGGGGATAACAAGAGGCCACAAAGCCTCCACATATCCATATATCTCACTGGACACAGAGTTCTGAGGAGTACAGAGGGTGGATCCCCTTGAGCCTGTTCTTGGCAGGGACTGGAGTCATAGGTCAGCTTCCTGCTCCCCTCCTTGCTCTCTGAGACTCGGGTCAGGTGTCTCTTAGTTGTTCTGGTTCCTCTCAGACCTGTTTTTCCTTTACTCATGAGTTTCTCTCTCGCTTCTCTATTCATTTTTCTTTATGCATCACCCATTCCCAGATCTCTTTCTTCCCAAGTTTTTCAGTCTCATCCTTCTGTGGAGAGTTGGCCAAGTGGTCTGGTTTCAGCACCACGGACAGAGACACCAGCGGCAGGAGATTTGTGAGTGGTAACTTATGCGCTTCTTTGGGGTGGAGGGGCTGGGGAGAGGGGCGCATACACGAGTCTGTGTGAACGCCTGTGTCTGTGCTACTCTGGGGCACACGCTCGTGGGCGTTTCTGGGTGCATCTGTGTGTTTGTATCTGTCTGAGTCGTGTCCCCGCCTGCTCCCCATGTCTCTGGCTGGGAAAGGGGACTGGATGAGGACGCTCCGTTCTGGAGGTGGGAGAGGCATCGGGTGGCTTGGTATCCCAGCCGGTCCTGGGGGCGTCATCCTTGCTCAGACGTACGCCAAGCACCATGTGGCATGTGTGCCAGCAGGCACAGGCTAAGGGCATTCTGCCCGGCTTGAAAGAAGGCAGAGGAGGCAGGGAGCAAGAAAAGGGGAACTGAGCTCAGAGCTCTGGGGCCGGAGTCTTTCTTCCTAAGACTCCCGGCATGGGAACAAATGTGAGGAAATGATCCAAGTCACCTGCGCTTGTAAAGACCCTCACAACCTGATGCTCAACCTTTCACACACAAATATCCCGAGGGACACAGAAGGCCAGTCTCTTCCGGCTTGCAGTGGGTGTGTGAAGGCTGCCTGACCCTTCCACTTCCACGTCAGTTCCTGCATGAGTATGCACACATGCAAAGGATGGAAGGTACAAGAACTATTTCTTGTATCATAGAGTAGCATCTTGCACCTCATAGGTGGGCACCTCTTATTGTGAGCCCAAATAATCACACTACGGATCTGATAGCTTCTAAAAGAGCTTTGCCCTCTCCAAGAAAGAGACACACCACCCCAGCACAGTGCAGACCCTCCCCGAATTATCATTAGAAGTGTCTGTCATCAGCATTCAGGCCAGTGCAGGAGAACTGCCTGAGTACTACATTTGAGAAAGAATGGGGGAGGGGGAGGAGAAAGGCACAAAAGTAGTTTCCCCTTTCTGCCCACGGGCTGGTATTCTGGTAACAGCACCTTTCTAATCTCCATCTGACCCTCACACAAGTTGTTTCACAGTGAGATTTTATTTTAATTAATTAATTAAATTTAATTTTCTTTGAGACAGGGTCTCAATGTGCAGCTCTGGATATTCTGAAACTATGTAGACCAAACTGGCCTGGAACTCATAGAAATCTGCTTGCCTCTGCTTCCCCCAGTGCTGGGATCAAAGGTGTGTGCTAAACCCAGGCATTGTGAGATATAATATTATCATCCAAGGGATGGTGTGATGATTTGTATATACTGGGCCCAGGGAGTGGGTTAGAAGGTGTGTCTCTGTCGGAGTAGGTGTGTCACTGTGGGTGTGAGCTATAAGACCCTCAACCTAGCTGCCTGGAAGAAAAGATTCTGCTAGCAGCCTTCAGAAAAAGATGTAGAACTCTCAGCTCCTCCTGCACCATGCCTGCCTGGATGCTGCCATGTTCCTACCTTGGTGATAATAGACCTGTAAGCCAACCCCAATTAAATGTTGTCCTTATACGAGTTGCCTTGGTCACAGTGTCTGCTCACAGCAGTAAAACCCTAACTAAGACAGATGGGGAGATGGCTAAGTTGGTGAGGTGCTTCCGGCATAAGCATGGACAAAGTGAGTCTGGATTCCCTGGAACTCACAAACAAGCCAGGTACAAGGCTATCCACCCTTTGATCCCAGGCCTGGGCAGCACAGACAGGAGGATTCCTGGAACTGTCTGAGTTAGCAAGCTCCAGGTTTAGGGACAGACCCAATCTCAAGAAAATAAAGTGGAGAGTAAATAATTGGCTTAACTATTAAGGCTCTTGCCACACAAGCCTGGAACCTGAGCTTGCTACCAAGGCTGAATTCAGTTCCTAGAACTCACATGGTAAAAGAAGAAAGCAGATACCAGCAAGTCGTCTTTTGATCTTCCCATATATGCCATAGCACGTGAGCACACATGCATGTACACACACCTATTTGAGTGAGCATGCATGCACACACACACATGAAAAACATCTTTTAAAATAGAAATGACCTTTTAAGGCTTTTAGCTTAAGATGAGGGTCTGGGGAAAGGACACTGTGTCAGATTCAGAGGGTGACAAAAGAAGTCCCTGAAGGAGTTGGGTGAGGGAGCTAAGACTTTCACAGAGAAGCACAACGAGGAGATCGAGGTCCTGAAGGTGAAAGTGGCAGGATTCTTGGTCATAGAAGAGCTTAGGAGATATAGACAAAACCAGGCTGTTCCTTGTGTCTGAAATGTCCATGACTGATTCCATTCCTACTTCAGCATCTGTATTTCTTGGACTCTTTTGTACAGATAATCAACTTGGGGAGAGAAGTAGGAGAGGAAAGAACATTCAACTAGAGGGACTAGCTCAAGTCAGTTGTCCTTAAGTCACCACTCTATTTATTATTGCTGTGTTATTTTTGTTTCAGTTAGGTTTTCTTTTGTTTGGTTGGGTTTTTGAAACAAGGTTTCTCTGTGTAGCCCCGGGTGTCCTAGAACTCACTCTGTAGACCAGGCTGGCCTTGAACTCAGATTCGCCTGCCTCTGCCCACTGAGTGCTGGGATTAAAGGCATACACTGCTACTCCTGGCTTTGGTTAGGGTTTCTATTGCTGTGATAAAAGACCATGACCAAAAGAAACTTCAGGAGGAAAGAGTTTATTCAATTACATTTCCAGATACTATTCATCACTGAGGGACGTCAGGTCAGGAACTCAAGCAGGCTGGGAACATAGAGGCAGGAGCGGATACAGAGGGTATGGGAGAACGCTGTTCACTAGCTTGCTTCTCAAGGTGAGCTCAGCCTGCTTTCTTTTCTTTTCCTCTCTCTTTTGTTCATTTGTTTGTTTTGAGACATGGTCTCTGTATTTTGTAGCTCTGAATGACTTGGAACTCACTGTTTTGACTAGGATGGCTTTGAACTCACAGATATTCGCTTGCCTCTGCCTCCCAGGTGTTGGGGTTAAAGGCGTGTGCCACCTGGCTTGGCCTGCTTTCTTTAGCAACCAGGACCACCAGGCCAGGGATGATACCACCTACAGTGAACTCATCCTACCACATCAGTCGTCAACTGAGAAAAAAAACAAAAAGCCCTACACAGTTGCCGACGGACAATCCTACAGAGGCGTGTTCTCAATTCATATTCCCTTTTCCCAGATGACGCTAACTTGTGTCAAGTTGATATAAAATCTAGCCAGCACAATTGTTTTAAGACAAATTTTATTTTATATGTGTGAGTATTTTGCCTACATGTATATATGTGCACCACATGTGTGCTTGGTGCCACAGAGGTCAGAAGAGGGATCTCTTGGATCAGATGGCTGTGGACCATTATGTAATTGCTGGGAATTGAACTCAGGTCCTCTGCAAGAACCAACTCTACAATTCCAGCATGGAATTTTAAAAAGACATCGTTTTAAATATATTTTTATTTGAAAATGTATTTCACGTATATGTATGCTTTGCCTACATGTGTACGTGAGCCTCACAACGTGTGCCTGGTGCCCACAGAGGTCAGAAGAGGATTACACACCCCTGAAACTTGTGTTGTGGCTGGTGGTGAGCCACCATGTGGCTTCCCAAACCCCGGTCCTCTGCAAGAGCAACAAGTGTTCTTAACCACTGAGCCATCTCTCCAGCCCCAGTTATTTTATTATTAGTGCTACGAAAGAGTGGTTGGCAAGACTGACTGTCAGTGTGGCTGTAGCCTCTAGTGTGGAGTGTGAACACTAGTGAGTCCTCGGTGAATTCAAATGTGGTGTGAACTGGGTGTGTAAACCTCAGCAATGTCAGAAGGTGAAAGCAACAGTTCTCTCTCCCAGCTAGGGGCACACTCTCTCAAATGCAGCAGGAGCAAAGGAGGGACTTGCAAAATGAAGGGACAGCTGGGCAGCAGCGGGGTAGGGTAGTAAGTGAGGTATCTTTGGGCAGGGCATCTGCGCCTTGCAAGGCTCTCAACCCCAGATCTGAACTTTCCTCAAATCTTTTTGTTTCTTCTCTTGGCTTCTCCACTTAGATGGTGATAACAGCCCACCCAATTTGTTGCTTAAGGCATAAATCTGGGAGTCATCCTGGATTTATCCTTATCCTCCTCTCTTCTAGGACTCTTTTTTTCTTTCTTAAATTACATATTATATTTTATGTATATGAGTACATTGTAGCTGATTTCTGACAGATCAGAGGAAGGTATCAGATCTCATTACAGATGGCTGTGATACACCATGTGGTTGCTGGGAATTGAACCCAGGACCTCTGGAAGAGCAGTCAGAGCTGTTAACCACTGAGCCATCACTCCAGCCCTCGATATGGACTCTTACCAGGGAGCACTGGTCTTTATTCCAGAATGTACACCAAGTTCAGACTCCTCCCTCAGCACTTCCTCATAGAGCAGAATAGGTCACTTCTCTCTTAGGCCTCTGCTCTAATCTTGTCCCATTTATTTAGTGCGTGTGTGTACGTGTGTGTGTGTGTACAGGTGTGTGTGTGTGTGTACAGGTGTGTATGTGTATAGGTGTATGTGTACAGGTATGTATGTGTACAGGTGTGTGTGTGTACAGGTGTGTGTATACAGGTGTGTGTGTGTGTCCAGGTGTGTATGTGTCCAGGTGTGTGTGTGTGCACAAATGCCAGGATGTGTGTGTAGGTCAGAGGACCACTCTGTGGCCCAGGTCTCACCTGGGGCAGGGTGTTTCCTGATGTCTCTGCTCCACCACATTCTCCAGGCTAGGTGGTCTCCCAGCTGTCAGGTGGTTCTCATGTCTCTACCTCCATGTCGCTGTAGGATCTCAGATCCTACCACACCCACATTTTCAATGGGTTCCGGGGATTGAACTCCAGGCTTGGGGGACTGGTATCTTGGGGGACTGCTGGTCCATCTCCTTTCCACCACCCACCATGTCCTGTCGTTTGTTAAAACATGAAGTCTCAAGCTGCAAACCAGGTTGACATGAAACTCGTGGCAACTCACCTGCCTCAGCCTCCAAGGCTAGGATTACAGGCATGGGCCAGCATGCCTGGTCTAGGGTAAGCTTTTAAAAACACGAGGTGATCTGGGTGTGGTGGTGCACGGGGAGGCAGAGGCAGGCAGATCTCTGAGTTCAAGGTCTACAGAGTGAGTTCAGGACAGTCAGGTCTATACATGGAAACATACAAACAAACAACAAACAAAACCACAAGCTGAGATGCTAGAGAGGTGGCTCAGTGGTTAGGAATGAATACTGCCCTTGCAGAGGACCAAGGTTGGTTCCCAACACCCACATCAGGTGGCTTACCGGCTCCTGTAACTCCAGCTCCGGAGGAGGAGTGACACCTCTGGTTTGTGCAGACAGCTGCATACACACACACACACACACACACACACACACATACACACACTGGACTGGACTGGCGAGATGGCTCCTGGCCTGCAGGCTCCTTGAGGACAGCCACCATCATATCTCCTCTGTTTCCTTCATATGCTCTGAACCAGGTGTGGACTCGGCTCTTGTTACGCCTGTTGAAGGGCAGGGTTGATTAACATTCTGTCAACCTTGAAGAGGGGCTTGGAAGGGTGAATCAGTCCTGCAACCAAGGATCAAACTCGCTTCATCGCTTCATCAGGGACTAGCCTCCCCTCTCTTCCTTCCTCTCAGGAGGCCTGTCTGCTGGCAGCCTCCTAATTATATTTTACTTGACTATAAATCTTTTTGTTAAATGTAATTGAATAATACACCTTCCGAATCATCACATTAACCTAGCATCCGCTCAAAGGTGGTAATTAGCTTCCTAGAATTTCTCACTAGTTTGAAGAGGACTGGCTCTGAGACCATCCACTGCCAACCTTGAATGTGTAGGCCAGCCTTGTGTCCCTGCTGAGGAGCCAGGCTGCTCTGGTGCCCCTCTCTCCTATCTCCCTGACTGAGGGATCAAACAACCAGAGCAGTGCCCTGCCCCCAGCCCCGCACTTCCTCAGGGATCTGGGGTCTGGGATGTCCCTTTCATCCTCTCTTGGACTCATGGCTCAGAGCAGTTTCAGCTGGAGTTTCAGGAGGAAGGGAGAGGACAGTGGCAAGTGCTGCAGGCACCTGAGTGAGCAAGGCCTGTCCCAGCAACCCTTGCAGCTGTCTGAATACTCCGAGGCTCTGAATGCTGGGGTAGAACTCCCTTAAAAGCTAGCTAGTGGCACCGGGACGACGGGACCGACAGGATGGGACGTGGTAGTGTGAGTCTGCAATCTGAGGACCACCAAGAAGGCTGAGGTCTTATGCTAGTTTAGTTATGCAGTGAAGACCTGCCCCAAGAAAAACAAACAAAACTATCAAATTCTCAGCGTCTCAGAACGCAGTGTGGTCCATGTGGTGTCCCCCTCAGGCCCTGCCTAGTTCTTCACCTCTTCTGATCTCTCAGGCCTGACCCCATGGTCACCCTTAACAGGTTCTTCTACATCCCGTTCATCAGTGAATATGTCTGATGTCTGGCTCCACTGCACTGCCCTCTCCTGGGGGAAGTCTGCTCACCATCTCTCTCTTGTGGACAGCTTCCACGACTGTCCTTGGTTGGATGTAACTGTAGTGTTGTGTGTGTCTCCACCCTCCATCTACTTTTGATGCACCATCCAGAATAATTAGTAATAGTGATTGATGATGATGATGGTGTTGATGATGATGGTGATGATGATGGTGTTGATGATGATGGTGATGATGATGCTGATGGTGATGATGATGATGAAGATATGGGTGGGGTGGCTCATGTCTTTAATCCCAGCACTCAGGAGGCAGAGGCAGGTGGATCTCTGAGTTCTAGGCCAGCCTGGTCTACAGAGTGAGCTGCAGGGCAGCCAAGGCTACACAGAGGCTCTGACTCAACAAACAAACAAACGCCCATAGCTTTATTTAAATAATATATATGTGTAACATTTATGAAATAATGACATTTAGGATAGTCATAGGCTCCTGTGGCATCTTTATCCTTATTTTTAGGACCAGCAAGATGGCTCAGTGGATGAAGGTGTTTTCTGTCAAGCCTGCTGACCTAAGTTTGATCCCTGGGACCCAGATGATAGAGGTGAAAACCAACTTGGATAGGTTGTCTTCTGACCTCCATACATGTACTTTATAGTACCTGTAAGCATGCTTGCACGTGCGTGTGCGCGCGCGCACACACACACACACACACACACACACACACAAAATAGAATTTAAAGTGTCTAGGGCTAGCGAGCCTCAGTAGCACTTGCTGTTCTTCCAGAGAACCCAGGCTCATTTCCCAGCATTTTTATCAGGTAGCTCTCAACCACCTGAACCCAGCTCAGAGACTCTAGTGCCTTCGGCCTAGATGAGCCCCTGCACTTACGTACACATACCCACAGGGGCGCGCACGAGTGCACAATCACAGATAATAAAAACAAATACTTAAACCTATTTTTAAAAATCCATTTTAAACGTCACCCCTCAAACCCGAATCCATGTGTGTGCTTGCCACGCATCCCAGCGCTAGGCACAGGCCTAGTGGAGTTTGCTTGTTTGTTTTGACAAGGTCTTCTGTAGCCCAGGCTGGCCCCCAGCTCAGTACATAGTGGCCTTGTGTGCTCTCTCTCCTCTATCCCCTGAGTCCTGGGATGACAGGAGTGTGCCACCGCCTCTCAGACAATAAGATTCCAGAAGCAGTCAGATGACAGAGTCATTACTGCTTGGGATGAAAACCTGTGAGACTCGGACAATCTTCTCTGACCTCCGTTTTGTTAACTCTACTTTGGTGTCCAGGTCCCCAGCCTTCTGGGACAGTATTGACTCGGGGCTTTTGCTCCCCAACCCAATGTCTGAGGTATTTGGGGTATTTTACGTACTACAATATTCCCTTTAAGAGCCTTTCCCTGGGCTGGAGAGATGGCTCAGTGGTTAAGAGTACTGGCTGCTCTTCCAGAGGTCCTGAGTTCGATTCCCAGCAACCACATGGTGGCTCATGACTTTCTATAATGGAATCTGATGCCCTCTTCTGGTGTGTCTGAAGACAGCTACAGTGCACTCATATACATAAAATAAATCTTTTTCTTAAGAGTCTTTCCCTAACTATTCCATCCCACAGTACCTCCTTTCTCTCTCTTTACTCCCCCCACCTTTAGTACAAACTGCCAGACATATTCATGGTCTCAGTCTCTCACCTTAGACTTCTCCCTGAGGTGGCCATTTTAGTACTACCCCAGTACTGAGGACAAGAGCAAGCAGGGACTAAGGAGTTCAAAACCAGCACCTGGGCTGGGATGTAGCTTAATGCTAGACTGCTTGTCACAGAGTCTGAGTCAAACACCCTCTAGTCCCATCTCTCCACTCCCACCCCCACCTCCATCTTGCCACCCGACTCCTGCACTCCAAGGGGAACTGCTGGTGCTCTTTCTCTTGGCAATGAAGACCTGCCCAGAGCTCCAGCATGTAGAATATAACTTTCTCTATTTTGCTCCCTTCTCCCAGAAGCACCCTCCCCTCTCTCCTAAGCAGCCCCTGGAGAAGTTCAAATAGCCTGTGTGGCAAAAAAGGTAGTCAGCTGCAGGGATGTCGTTCACTCGCCCCGCACACTGGCATTGCCAGGCCAGCATAGGTAGAGAGCCTTACTGACCAGCGCTGCCCCAGTGGTGGGAGAATTCTAGTTCTGCTCTGTCCCCTGTGGTCACTGCGTGATCACTTGGGCTTAATATGACTAACAGGACTAGGAAATTATTTCGATTTTTATTTAAATCAATTGATTTAAATAAGCATATGTGCCAGAAGCCTCTGACTCCCTGAGAAGCTGGTATAGGATTTCATGCTTGTCGATTATCCTGTGGAACAGGGCTGTCCCCGTTTTACAGATGAAGAGCCAGTGCCAGAACTAAGATCCAGGTGCTGGATTCTAGACTTTCTGAGCAGTCACTTCAGGGACTGAGGTGGGGTTGACATTCTGTCACTTTGTTTCTCAATACAGGGTCTCTCTTTGTGGTTCAGACTGGACTCTCAGCAATCTTCCTGTGTCTGCCTTTTATTTTTTGTGTTTTTGAGACATATTTTCTCTGTGTAGCCCTGGCTGTCCTGAAACTCTGTAGACCAGGCTGGCCTTGAACTCAGAGAGATCCACTGCCTCTGCTTCCCGAGTGCTGGGATTAAAGGTGTGTGCCACTACCACCTGGCTGAATCTGCTTAAGTGTTGGTATTACAAGACTATGTCACTGTGTCTGGTTCACTTGCTTTTTTGGGGTGTTGGGCGTGAGACAGGGTCGCATTGTGTAGCACCGGCTGATCTAGAACTCACTCTAAAGATCAGGCTGGCCTTGAATTTACAGAAATCTGCCTGCCGCTACCCCCAGAGTGTTGGGATTAAAAACATGAGCCAACATGCCTAACATTTTTAAATTTGTGTGTCGGTGTGTTTGTCTACATGCACTCGACTACAGAGGTGTCAGATCCCCCTGAAGCTGTAATAATACCTGCTGTGTGGTGGGAATCAAACTTGAGTCCTCTGCAAGAGCTCTTAACCACAGCACAGCCATCTTTCTGGCTCCCTCATACATATCTATATATACTTTAGAAGACCTTTCTGTAAACTCATGTCTGAATGTCTGCCACACGTGTGCAGGTACTCTCAGAGGACAGAATGGAGCACCATGTCCCTGGAGCTAATGTTTCAGGCAGGACTGAGCTGCCCAACAGGAGTGCTGGGAACTGAACTTGGCTCCTCTACAAGAACAGAAAGTACTGTTAATTGTTGAATCATCTCTCGAAGGCTTATAGTCCCAGCATGTGGAAGGGGATACCACGTGAGAGGGTTAGGAGTTCAAGGTCATTCTCAGCTACATCTTAAAGCTACAAGAGAGCTTGTCTCAAAAAACCTCACAGACGGTGTTGAACCTCTTCTGCTGAAGGCAAGTATAGACCTTGAATCCTCCATGTTCTTTGTATTTATTTATTAATTTTAGGGTGTGTGTGTGTATGAGCGTGTGTGAGCATGTGTATGTGTGTGAATGAGTGCATACGTGGCCCCATGCTTGTCTCAAGAATGTCCTAGGACAATCTGAGCAGTCCATTCTCTCCTTCCACCTGTGCATGGTTGCTGTAGGTTGAACTCCAGACTTCAGGTCAGTGTGGCAAACTCTTTTCCTGATCTCATGGGTCCCTTGAATCCTACATATTTCTATTTATATTTGATAGGAAGGAAGATTCCCCTTTGCCTCTCCTCTGTCTGCTTCCCTCCTGGAGCTGCGATGAACTTTTGCAAAGGCGTTTGTCATGGCTTTCCTGTAGTCAGAATTTTCAGAATTTGGCCAGAACCCTTCCTATCTCTTGCAGAGGGCCAGGCGTTGTAGCCTGTGCCTCAGCCCACCCATCCATCTTCCTGGCTGCTGTCTTCACTGACTGCTCCTCTCCAGTCCACTGATCCTTCTCCACATCTGTGCTGCTCCACAATTGGACCCTGATGGTCTTAGTGTCTGGGCCGGCGGCTTCTTCACTTCAAAGGTGCGTAGCTCAGATGGCACCCTTCCGCTCTGAGGCCTCCTCTGACCTCAGCACCTCACCATGACCTCACCATGACCTCACCATGACCTCACCATGACCTCACCATGACCTCACCATGACCTCACCATGACCTCACCATGACCTTGGGGGGCTGCACTTTCTCCCTTCCAACCTCCAAATCATCTGCATTAAGTCTGTCTCCCTAGCTAGAACAAAGGTCCTTACAGGCAAGGATCTCTGAAGTGTCCCAGCCCCCAAACAGTGCCAGACACACAGGAGCACCTCAGAGGATAACCACATAAACCTGTCAGGCTCAATGGGAAACACTTCTTCCTAACCCTCCCTCCGGCCCCCGACTCAAGTTCTTCACAAAACTTAAGGCGAGAGACTAGGAGCCTTTTCTTCCCCAGGACTGAGAAAATTAGCAGTGCACACCTTCCTGTATATCTTCCAGAACAGTCAGCAACAGGTCCTCGGGGCTCTGGACGCTATGCCCTTCCAACTGCCTTCTCTACTCGTCTCCAGATCAAGGCCATTTGTTGAGTCAAAACATCCATAGTCTTTCAGGAACACTAAGGGGCGGGAGTCTGGTCCGTCTTCCCTTGTGTGTGGGGTGGGAAGGAGAGGTTGGGGTCCCAGCAGTCCTGGCTCTACCCTATAAAAGCTGAGCAGTCCAGGTGGGGATTGGCTGACATCTCTGAACTTCCAGTATCCACATCTGTTAAGTGGGGCCCATGATGCTACCCTGCTGCCCTGGACAAGCTAGGGCCAGCTGTAGGAAGCTCCTCACAGGCACTGTCTGGACCAGAGCCATGGTTTCTCTGCTCCTGTCTCACCTGCTTGAACCCTTTACACACCTGTACAGTCTCCCCTTGAGACACCGTCTTGGGTAGCCCAGGTTGCCCTCTAACTTGCTATGTAGCCAAAGCTGGCCTTCAATTTCTAATCTTCCTGTCTCCATCTCCAAAGAACTGAGATTGCAAGAGGGCATCTGCTGCTCCGCCAGAGTTTTATTCCTTAAAACTCAACTCGCTGCTGAAAACTCCTTAGTTCACCTTCCCTCCCAGGATGCAGTAAGTATGCTACCTAAGAGCTCAGGCCTTGGGCTCTGGAGCCTGGCTTTGAACCTTGTCTCTCGAGCCAAGCTGTTTAACTTCACTGAACCTCAGGTGACTTATCCGTGTCTTGTGGTTACTTGCAAAGGTTAAAGCAAGGCCGCTAAGCTGAGCTTTTGGCAGTTGGGGGAGGGGGATGATTCTTAGACCCAGGACAAAGTCAAAGATCCTAAGCAGGGCCTGGGGAGAGAAAGTCAAACAGTGGGAAGACCTGCCCGCTATGACAGCAAAGCCATGGGCATAATGAATACAGGCCAGCTCCTCTGCCCCTGCTTTCTGCTGTTTACAGCAAGTCTGGTCCTTACAGACCCTGTAGCTGGGCCTTCTGTGTGTGCCTTTGTGTGTGGTGTTCTTGTTGCCTAAAATGTCCTTTTGCTTCTTACCCACCTGCCAGACGCTACTCATCAGTTCAGACCTAATTCAAGGGGGTGAGGAGTTGCTGTAAGTTTAAGGCCAGCCTGGGTTACAGAGTGACATCCTGTCTCAAGGGTACTTGAAGGGTATGTTACACATGAGAGCAGTCCCAGCACTTGGAAGGTTGGGGCTGGATGACCAGGGGCTCAAAGTCATCGGATACATAGCAAGCTTGAGGTCAGCCTAGGCTATATGAAACCTTATTTCAAACAAACAAAATGAAGGTGGGGGAAAGACCTAATCCAAGCCTCCTTGACCTCCGATAACCACTAGTGACTGCAACAGGCCTTAGAACCAGGCATTCCAAATTGGAATCCAGCTCTGTCACTTCTTTCACCTGGGTCTCCGTTTCTGGATCTGGAAAATGGGTATGATTATAATAAAAGCACCTAAAGATTTGTGGAATAATATGTATAAAGAGTTTGTTCCCACCAGGTATGGTAGCACACGCCTTTAATCCTAACACTTGGGAGGGAGAGGCAAATGGATCTCTGTGAGTTCGAGGCCAGCCTGGTCTACAGAGTGAGTTCCAGGACAGCCAGGGCTACCCAGAGAAATCCTATCTTGAAAACATTTTCTGTTTCCAGATTTGACTCAGGTAAATACTAGTAAAGGGTAAGGGCCATGATTATTCTGTCCCCTACTAGACTGACTAGTAAGCTGAGCTGACTCTCTTGACTCTAGCCTGGAGAGCCAGGAATGCTCATGCCAGGAGAGTCTCACAGCGATAGGCTGCATGCTGAGCTCTGATGGGGGCCATCCCATTCCATTCCAATGTCCTTCCCATCTTCCACAGAGGGAAACTGAGGCCCCAGGGCAAGTGACTTAAGGCTTTAGTAAGCAATGAGTGGCAGAGCCAGAATCCATCCTGGGAGCAGCTGACTACAATCAACTCCCTGGGCTCAGTTTCTTCATGTGAGAAATGGGTCAATAGTCTCTCCATGGAGTAACATGTGACTGTTGGGAACAGCAAGAATGGGGGAGAGGGATATTTTATTTAGGATAAAAACTTTCCTGGGTTAATTCCAGCACTTGGGAGGCAGAGGCAGGTGGATTTCTGAGTTTGAGGCCAGCCTGGTCTACAGAGTGAGTTCCAGGACAGCCAGGACTATACAGAGAAACCCTGTCTTGGAAAACAAAAAAAACAAAAACAAACAAACAAAAAAAAAAAACAACTTTCCTGGGGGTACAACTGAGGAACTGATATTGCAAGGGCCTGGGTCCCAATTTACCTCTCTCCCCAGGATTCTTCTGGAGCCTGGGGCCAATTCAGAAAACCTTTCTTTTCCTGGGCCCACTGCCAGTCCCTCCACCCCTTTCTCCAACCTTCCACTGCAAGACAATGGTGGGCTGGCCCGGCCTTTGTGAGAGGGGTCAGGCCAGTTAATCTTGGGCTGGGTTGGGGAGGGGCATTTGGGGGCTAGGAAAGGAGTGGGGGCTGCCTGTGGGGGAAACAGCAGCCGGCTGGTGAGAGTTGAGGGCATTGGAGGCAGGGGGCCGAAGAAGTAAAAGCTTGAAACAGGCGTTGGGGAGCGGTTCCTCCGAATGTAGATTTGAGCTCCTATTAAACTTGCCAAAAATTTGTGTTAGCTAATGGATTCTTAATTCTGTCTAAAATGAGAGAGGGAAAATTATGCCATTCATCTTGTATTGGTTTGAAATTACATCTGACACCTAATCGATCATACAGTGGAACATTAACTCTTTGGAAGAGACCCAACTTTCTCTCTCTCCCTCGCTTTCCAGGGCTTGGGAGCCTCCCCCACCTCCGATTCCTTCTTTTGTATTTCATTAACTAAGCAAAGCTCTGGCTGTCTCTCGGGTGAGGAGTGGAGGCTGGGGAGGGTTCCCTTAAATCAAGGGAGATAATCAGCACTCCCCAATCCTTTGCCCTGAAAGAGCCTCCACTTTCAACCTTCAAGTGACCCCTACTCTGGCCCTGCTTTCCCCCTACGCACTGAGACATGGCAACGCAGAATTAAAGGCATAGGGGTGGGAGTGACCTCAGAGCCACCTTGGGTGCACCAGGGAGAGGTGGGGAGCTGGGGCTGGGGCAAGGGCCATGGCAGGGGCTCACCTGCGAGTTGCCTGGCAGATGGGTGAGTAGGAGAGGGCAGATGACAATGGATTTGCCCCTGAGGATCCTGATGAGCTCGAACTGAAAACCCCAACCCCAGACCTGCTTTTCCAGGAGGAGGACTTTCTGGCAGCAAGGAGAAGCCACTGGAGGCCGCCAGGCCTGGGCTAGGATCCTGGCTGCACTCCTGACAAGCTGTGTGACCTTGGGCAGATTACATAAGGCTCAGAGTCTCGGTTTCCTTCTCTGTCAGGGCAGAATGGAGACAGTAACACCTCGGCATAGGGCTGGGGTGGGACTGGGTGACACAATCTAGTTAAAACTGGGACAGAGCCCATCACCTGGCACATAGTAGGTACCCAGGAAAGGTGCCGACCAGATCTCTGACCCCTCCCCCTGCTTCTTCAGCTTCACGTTCCTCCTTATTCCTGTCTGATCAGCATTCAGCTCCTCCACCCAGCTCCTCCACCTTCCCCTGCCATTGCCAAGGGCAGATCAAGGTCAGGAGCTCCAAGGTCAGGCGGGCCAGGAGGGCTAAGTGGTACCTGAAGGAGGCTGGGGCCCAGGTGCTCTCCTTCCCCAGAACTGCTCCCTCGGGGGCTTCTCCTGCATGAGGAGCGCCCTCAGCAGCATCTCCCACCACGCTGAGGAGAGAAAGTGGGGTCACAGGGAAAGGATGGTGAGCCCAGCAGGAAGGAAGGAACTCTTCATTTGGATCAAAGCTGCTCGCTTTTAGCCGCCTGACTTCTGTCTGTGGATTCCCTGGTTTCTGTTCCCAGTCTAAGAGGGGTGGATTGGATCCCGCCGCCGCCGGTGCTTCAATAGACTTGCAATGGTCAGATTCCACCCCAGCAGTGCAAGGGGGAGAGGGAGAGGGAGAGGGAGAGGGAGAGAGAGAGAGAGAGAGAGAGAGAGGAGAGAGAGAGAGAGAGAGAGAATATGTAGGTGACGGGAGGCAAGAGGTCTCATGGTTTCTTCCTCAGCTTAGCTGTGGACACAGAGATGAGTGTCTGGAACACTCCAGCTCCCTGGAAAGCTGGGTCAGTGAAGGACCATAGCAGGCAGCTGGCCTTTGCACTAAACAGCAAAGGGTGCTTGATGCCCCTTTCACAAAAATTCAGCTAACCTCTGGACCTTCTCAGTGTAAACATCACTCTCAAAAAGCACGTATTAATCACATGAACGCATGCATGTGCAGACAAAGGGCCAGGCTGGTTTAAGCAACTGGTTGTGGCTCCGGATAGCTGTCCCAAGGGCAGAACAGGACGGCTTAGAATGTCCCTACTGCTCCTCAGGAGGTCTTTGAAGGAACCACAGTGCAGGAACTCATAATGGTGACAAATATTCTCTGGCCCTCTCATTTTGAAAAGTTGGCAGCCAAGACTCAGCAAGGGGCTAAAACAGGCCAGGGCCACTGGGCAAGGCAGAAAGGAGAGGGCGTGGGCTTCGAACCCTCAACCCAGGGCTCTTCTCCACCTTGGATCAGGAATCTATGGGGACATTTTTCTAGATGACATTCAAGTCTCAGGAGCTCAGAGCATGAGGACTGGATCTGGGGAAGCAGTGAAAGAGCCGCTGAGAGCCTCCCCTGAAGAGAGAGGAGAGCAGTGGGCACGGGTGGGGGAGCCCAGTTCCCTCTCTCTCTCAACACTGACACAAACACACTAAGGCAGGAATTTTATTGTCAAATGTCCCTTCTGTGGGGAGTTCACTGTTTCCCAGGAGACGCCTGATGAAGCCCCTTCTTGCCAGCCTCCCTGGCAGCCACTAGGCGGCCATGGCTTCCTCTTCTGCCTGGAGACTCCACATGGAGGGTTCACATGGTTTGTATTAATAGTGCTGAGGGCTAGCAGCACTGAGAATGGAGCAGAAGAGCAAGGCTGTGGGCAGGCAGCCAGGTCAGTTGGGGAGACTGAGGCAGCTGTGTATGGGGCCACATTGGCCAAGGCTCCAGTACTGGTTGGCAGGTCTAGCTAGACACTAGTGCTGGATTACCTCTGATTACCAGGTATGTGTGAAGGTATCATTTTACCACCACCCTCCCCAAATGGTGATGTTTTTATTGTGGTTTTTCCCTTGAATGTAAAAATAATCTGTGATTGTTATAAAAATAGGTAATCCCAATAAAAACAGAAAGAACAAGAGCTACGGACTCAGATTGTCTGATCTGCCCCCTTCCCTCAATGAATCTATGTCAAGAGTGTGTTCAGGAAGGAGGAAAAGCATCATGACACTGTAGACTCAGAGTGGCACTCTTCCTGCCCCACCGTCACGGGTGCCCATTCTCACAATGTCACCTACTGGCCCTGTGAGGTCACCCAGTAAATGTGGGTCAGAAGAAGAAATGAATGGATTCACAGAAGCAACAGACCTAGGCATAGGGATCAAAACTGCAGTGGTGACCTTAACTGTGTTCACCAACAAAACCTGTCACAACTCTGGAAGAAATGGCCTCAAGTGTGCCACAATCCCTCCTTTCCTGGGATGTGCTTATGAGCTACTCAGAGGGTCCCATATAGAAGATTTACCAGGTCCTTAGATGGGACACTAGGCGGGAGACTGTCAGGGCTGGGGACAGGAGTGGCAAGAGAGCCCCAGTGAACTCAGATACTAAATATGTCATGCCGTGCCAAACGCACACACATGTATACAGAGGCGAGGGGGCAGCTTTTCTTTCTATTCTGACAAGAGAGCAATGTTGGCTACAAGGTTCAGGTCATCTCAGTCTGGGGGGGGGGGGGGGCGGACTCACTCCCTCAAATGATCCACCCCAAATAGCACAGAGATCCAGTCCCCCAGCACCCTTTCTTATTTCTGGTGAACTTGGTTAGGGCACTGCCACCAACAGTTATAAATTATGTAACCACTGATGCTGGGAGGTATTAATCTTACTGTATAGACAAACCATGGCCAAGAAAGGAAGTTACTTGCCCGGGTCACAGGCCAAGTAGCAGAATGAAGACACTCCACCTTCAGGCCAGGTCCCCAGGTGCTTTCTTTCCACCAAGGTTTCAGCCCTTGATTGGGGGCGAGGGGTGTGGGTTCTGTGGACTCTGAGGACGGGTCCTCTTGCTTAAAGGTCCTGTAGTTTCTAGACAGACTGTACCCAGGATTCTTCACCTGGGACGTATACTTGGATGCTCAGGAAACCACACTTCTCAGAGATGTCACCTTTCCCATTCTCCAGGGTCTTGCTCTTCTCAGTTTTCAGTCCAGCTCCATTCTCCTTCCCCACCCAGACACCTTTTTGATTCTGGGGTATGCTCCCACCCCGCCCCATCCGACTAGCCGCCGCGGGGCGCCGAGGGCCGGGCAGCCCGCTCCTCGGGCTGGGTCGAGGGACGGGAATGGGCCCCCGCAGATGCCGCTTCCCTCCCCCTTCCTTGGCCGGGGCCCCCACGGTGTCGGGGAGCAGGAGGAATCAATCAGGATAATGAAGCCACAGCCTGCCACGCACCGCGGGGGCACTGAGGAGCGGGGGCCGGTGCCAAGTCCGCCAGACGGTTCGGAGGAGCCGAGCCCGACGCGGCCCGGCGGCGGCGGCGGCTGTGGCTACGGCAGCGGCGGCGGAAACCCAGCGCCCGCGCGCGAAGGCCGGACGCCGCTCCGCGCAGGCCCCTGGCAACCGCGCCTTGGCAACCCAGGACGCCCGGGAGAATCTTAAAGCGGCAGCGCCACTTTTCCCGCCGCAAAGGTGGGAGCCTGGACTCCACCGAAAGGGTCCTACCGTGGAGGATTGGTGGTAGATATCAGAACCTGGGGCTCTGACTCATACACCCAATCGCTTATTTATCAAATATATGGAGCCTGCATGCCCAAGCACAGTCTCAGACACTGGGGAGGGAACGGGAGGTGATTAAAAAATGAACAAGATCTTGCCTAGTGGAGTTCACAGTCTAGTGCACAAGGCAGACCAGACTGGCTGAGGTGAACAGGAACCTGTGTTATCCAGGAGGAAATGGGTTTTGGCTGGAGGCTGAAGAGGTGTGACAAAATATTCCTGCAGTACCTGTAGTAATTAGGTTTCTTTCTCCATGGGCTGCGTTATTGTGTCTGCTATAGCCCTATGAGATGGGCATGCCCATCGTTCACCATTATCCATTCTATTTTAAAGATGAAGATTTTAAGCCGGGGTGTAGTGATGCATGCTACATCAATGCTCAGGAGACAGAGGCAGGCAAAATTTTGTGAGTTCAAGACCAGGCTGGTCTTGAATTTCAGGACAGCCCTGGTTATGTAGAAAGACCCTGCACTCCCCCTGATCCCCCTAAAGAATTTAGAGGCCCAGAAAGGTGAAGAGACTTAGCCAGAAACCTTGTCTTTTTTTGAGAATTCAATAGGAGGGCTTATCTGGCTCTGACCAGCTTTCAGCATTATGCTGGTCTGGAAGGTTATGACTAAGGACAGCTATTCGATATTGTGTAACAAGTGAGAAAGGAGAAGGTAGCTGAAGGAAGAGGTGGCAACTCACTTTCCTGCTGCCTACTAATCTGTGTGTCTTTGTGAGCTGGACTGGATGTGGGCATAGGGCTGGATAGGGTGACCTCCAGATGTCTCTCTGGTTCTGTGATTTGATCTCTCTTGTCTGAAGTCTATGCAGTGTGCCTCCATTCTGGGCAGGAGCCGTTGGCAGGGGGCTGAAGACTGGGGGATTCCAGGCTTCTGAAAAAAAGTCAGGGTTGGTGGAGGAGGGTGAGAGGCAGTGAGGTGACTTGGTGGAAGAAAGCCAGGTTTACACCATGGGAAGGCCTCACCTTTCTCTTCCCTGCCCACCCATCTTACTCTTTCTGTCTGTCCATTCAACCAAGACTCTGTGCCAGGGCCTGGGGGCCAGGGGTACAAGTAGAGCTATTGGTGACACAAAAAGCTTGCTGGCTATAAAGTCAAGTTCACTGAGCAGGCTTCTAGCACTGTCATCTAACAGTTACAAGACCTTTGGCAAGGGACTGGATCTCCCTGAGCCTCAATCAATTCTTCTCGTGTGAATGTTGCCTCATCTGAAAACAAAAGGTCTTCATAGATAAGGTGGGGCTTTTCTGGGTCATGTGGGTGGGCTTGAAATGTCACCCATGTGACATTTAAAATAAGATTTAAATAAGATTTAAAATAATAATAATAAAAAATTTTAAATAAGATTTACTTATTTTAGGGCTGGAGAGATGGCTCAGTGCTTAGGAACACTGGCTGCTCTACCAGAGGACCTGAGTTCAATTCCCAGCACCCACATGGCAGCTCTCAATTGTCTTTAACTCCTATTCTAGGGGAACTGACACGCTCACACAGACATATATGTAGTGAAATTACCAATGTACATAAAATAAAAATAAATTTAAAAGATTTACTTATTTTATATATGTATACCAGAGGAGGGCATCAGAGCCCATTAAAGGTGGTTGTGAGCCACCATATAGTTGCTGGGAATTGAACTCAGGACCTCTGGAAAAGCAGTCAGTGCTCTTAACAGCTGAGCCGTCTCTCCAGCCCCACCCCATGTATCTTTAATCAGATAAGGGCATGCCTTTAATTATACCTACTAGGGAGGCTGGCCCTAGATATTTTTAAATTTGTAGCCTGCTTGGGCAACTTAGAGAAACCTCTCAAAATAAAAAAAATGTTTAAAGACTAGGGTTGTAGTTCAGTGTATAACTCTTGCAAGAGATCCTGAGACCTGGGCTCAATTCCCAGGACCAGAATGTGGGGAAGATGTTATCTTTAATTATGTATATATATCTGTATGTGCTCATGGAATACAGAGGTATTGGATCCCCTGGAGTTGGAATTACAGGGAGTTCACAACTGTAGGTGCTGGGAACCCAACTCAGGTCCCCTGCAAAAGCAGTATGCTCTCTTAGTCACTGAGCCATCTTCTCAGCCCTAAGGTTCAGTCTTGAATCAAGACTAGGAAAGGCTAGCGGCATCCAGTGCTGCTCGGAGGCACTGAGAAGCAGAGTGTCTTGCTGTAACTGGGGAGCAGAGAGACCAGGAAA
Organism: Mastomys natalensis; assembly: GCA_021653895.1. NCBI lineage: Eukaryota > Metazoa > Chordata > Mammalia > Rodentia > Muridae > Mastomys > Mastomys natalensis. The sequence goes on from JAJTUV010000964.1 coordinate 413,617, forward strand.
GCTTTGGAGCTGGAGTTCAGCTGAAAGGGCTTGGCTTCCATCCCATCTTGAAATCAACACTCCTCCTTGCATTGAACTATGCCTTAAATCAGGGAACCCCAGATTGTCAGCACTAGAAAGAAGCCTTAGACACTATCCAGTATCGTCTTGCCATTTCACACATAAGGAAACTGAGGCCCAGAGAAAGTTAACTGAGTCCATGCAGAACACAGCCATACTGTATCTGACTCGTCCCATGTCTTGAGGTGTTCAGATTCTGTCTGGAGCTTCCTTTACAGTCCGCTTCCAAAAAGCATAGGCCCAGTCACCTCAAAACAAAGGGTATGCTATTTGCATATTATTTACATGTTGGTAATTAGATGAGAGAGGCAGATCCATTCAGCTCCTCCTATTCACATCGTAGTTCACTCACATCAAGTTGTTCTCATCCATTTCTTGACCTTAATAACTCCAGCCCGGGCCCCACTTCTTGAGTTCCCCCAGATCATCTCCCACATTGAGGGTTTGGTCTTGCCTGGTAGTCTTTAGCATACCTTGATGAAGGATACTGGAATAAGTTCCAACAGAACGGAAACCGAGAGGCTTTCCAGTTCAAAGTTTTCTCTGGCAGCAGGGAACAGTAAATTCTTTCTCCCTATAGCCCAGGAGCCATCTAAGTAGGACCACGGGAATGGAGGAGACTGTTCCTCAGGGATCTGGGGGGCAGGTGCCAGCTGCATGCCCCAGGCCTGCCCCAAGCACCTTGGCTGGCAGCCACACTAGTTCTTGGAGAAGCCAGAATCTTCTTCAAGGGAGGAAGAATCTTGGAGAAGACCGGGAGTATCTCTTGGCTTGGCAGCGTAGGGTCAGGTTGAGGCCACCAAGTGAGTTGTAACAGAACCTCTGCTGGGTATAGCATACCCAGATTCCCGAGATGCCTATCAACCTAGAAAATCATGAAGCCTTCAAGCATGGTGTCTCGAGGGCATATACTCAATGCCTCTTGATAATAAATAAAGGCCTACCTGTAAGAGGAATTCACAGGGATACAGGCTTTGTTGATGTCATCTCCATAGGCCCTTTTCTAAAGATGGGTCCAGTGCTCCTCCCAGATGATATACTTGAACCTGTCATTTTGTGATCCCCAGAGAATGTACCATTCTGTGGCCAATATAGGTACACAGGATTAACTCAGCAGCTTCCTGTTCCCCTCCTGGCAGGTGACCAGTTGCAAGTGAGCATCACCATAGCTGACTCAAGGCAGCTGCTAGAAGCTGAGATGGGGGTACATGGAAGAACCCGAGGCAAAGTTCAGACTAGCAACTGGCAAAAGCTGGCTTGCTCTGCATTAGGACAGCAGTGGCCTGGGTGTGTGAAGAAAGATCATTGCTCTAAGTATGAGTGATTTCCCTCCAGGCAGGGGTGACGGTGAACTGTGTGGATTCATTGTGTTAGCCTTAGCAAGCATCCTAACCAATTGCATGTTGCCCATCCTCATGGAATCTGCTCTTCCTCTTTATCTCTTCCCTGTAGAGCAAGCCTTCTCCTTGTGAGAGATGACCCCAGTTTCACCACCCCCAAGCCTGGTTTTTTGTTTTTTTGGTTTTTCGAGACAGGGTTTCTCTGTGTAGCCCTGGCTGTCCTGAAACTCACTCTGTAGACCAGGCTGGTCTCGAACTCAGAAATCCACCTGCCTCTGCCTCCCAAGTGCTGGGATTAAAGGTGTGCACCACCACTGCCCGGCTACCAAGCCTGGTTCTTTAAGGGCAGAGCCCCTGCCTCCATTTATCCATAGGACTAAGCAATGAACTCCTTCTTGGTTCTAAGTGGGGTACCCAGCTGCTTGATCCTAACTGATATTAATTCATCTGTCCCGGTAGCTCCCTCTTCTAGCATGTCTCATGTCACTACCTCTTCCAGTGTCTATATCAAAGGAAGGAGGGACTTGTGGGTATGGGAGGAGAAAGGGTAGGTCAGATACTGTTCGATTTTGCCTGGGTCCCCTCAGAGCACTGCTGCTCATTTAAATTCCGATTTAAAGCCGAGTGGCTCTTTAAATTTCCACATTAGCATGCTGCCCTGGTGCCAGGCCAAGGTGTTGGGATGGATTTGGCAGGAACGCCTCAACAGAGGCAAGCAGCAGCATTTGCCAGCAATAAAACAACGCATGAATAAAAGAAGGCCACTTGGCAACAGCAGCAGCCCAGGTAGTTGGGTAAGCCCAGGAGAGGCTTTCATGTGCAGGGGCTCAGAGGCATGCAGGCCTGTAAGGGCATGTGTAGGCCCCTGTGTCTGTCTGGGTCCTGCAGTGGAATCCAGTGTGAGAGTCTAGGCAAGATTTGGGCTTCTCCCATGTGCCTGCCTCACCTCCTCTCCGCAGGGTTATCTTTTTTGGAATGGGACAGATGCTGCCTTTGATGAGAACACAAGGACTTGGCCTGCAGCCTGAGCTGACCTGTTTTATTAGAGACCCAGAGAGCAAGCAGGGTCAGAGAGAGCAACGCTGCCTAGAATGCCCTCTGGATCCAGGACCCCCGAGAGATCTGGGTACTAAGGGGTACCATCAGGAGCCGGGCTGAGAAGCTGCCGTGAGGGCTGGGTGTTGGAACTGACCTGGCTCAATCGGAGTGCGAGATTGGTAACTGTGTGTGCGCAAGGTTAGGAATACGGAATGGCGAGGGAGAGCAAGGAACTGTTATCCTTGAACTTCCCAAAGGCAGGGGGATGTTACTTGAGGTCAGACAGGCAGCAAAGGAGTCAGATAAAACCCCGGGCTGGTGGCAGTATACCACCTATAGGTCTAGTTGCTTCCCAAGGTCTGGAAAGGGTGGCGGCACAGGACTAGGTGCTCCCATTGCCTGACTGAGGCTGTGCACTCAGCTCCCAGGCATTTCAAGGAATAAGCAGCCCCTTTTCTGCTAAATTGTCTATCTTTCCTTCATGGTTTAAGCATTTTCCCCAAAGCCCGGAGAAAGAGGACAGAAGCAGACAGAGAGGTGGTGCCAGATGGTCTCTGTAGTCTTGGCTAATGCAGAAAAGAGAAATTTTCTTAGGGCACCCTATCCTGATAAACTCCCCCCCCCCTTTAAGCTCACATGGCTGATTTCAGGCCTCTACATGGGAATGGGTGGGGTTATCTGGTCTTTGGGCTCTCCTGGCCATCTGAGAACTCAGGGAGCAGGCAGAGTGTGACCAGGACTACTGTTAGTCTTGTCCTGATAGCATCTCTAGGGCAAATGAGGTGCTCTGACTCCCCAGGCACCCTACTTCTCAGTTCACTCACTGGCGTGCCTCAGCTCTGGGGTGAAGAAGAAGTTAGTAAGTTTAGGCCAGACATATATCTCTTTTATTATTCATTCAACAAATAGTTTTATGCTGGGTACTGTGCTAGGTACTGGAAACACATAGGTGAACACAAACTGCTCTTTTGGAATTTGTCATCAAAGCAAACAAAGACTGTCACTCAAATGGCTGAACAAAGGGCTAGAGAGACGGCTCAGTGGTCGAGCATGCATACTGCCTTTGCAGAGGACTTGAATTCAAGTTCCCAGCACACACATCAAGGGGCTCTCGGCTGAGCAGTCAACTAGAGTTCCAGGGGATCTGACACCCTCTTCTGACGTCTGTGGCCACCTGCCCTCATATGCACAAACCGTCACACATACATATAATTTTTAAAAATTCAAATGGTTGCACAAACAAATGTGAATTATGTGAAGACCTCAGAAGACAGGACATACAGCACTATGAACGAGTATAATGGGAGGGGGGCTGACCTGATGGAATGTAAGGAGTAAAGTCAGCATACAGAAGAGACAGAAGAAAGGACCAGCCTGGGGGTGGGAGACTGGGGGCAATACCACAAAAGCTAAGACTAGGTGGCTACCTGTGCTGTGATGCTGAGGCCCTGAGACAAGCAGGGACTCCTCCCTTCCTGGTAGAGAGCAGGTATGGAAATGCTCTGGCACTGTGCCTGGCTCACAGTTGGTGCTCTGTAATGTAAGTTCTCTTCCCCTTTCCCAAGCTGAGTTTTCCTCCAGGGACCCCAGGTTTCTAGAACAAAGATGCTGTACAGGCTTAGCCTCTTCTGTCAACTTAGGTCCTAAACCCTAGCCATTTAGTTCTCAGTGAAAGACTGCACAGGTCCTCCACATTGATCCCATCACACGAGGACTGAGACTGACTTCCTTTGCACTGTACTTCCACGAAGGGTCTAGGTCTCAAGAGGAAAATGCTATCCTAGCTCTCCTTCTGAGACTGGGCCTGAGAGATGGAATCCTCAACCGCAACCAGGGCTGCTCAGGGTGAATCTGAGTGTTTTAGGTGGGGAGAGGGAGGAGTGGGGGGATGGAGGGGCTGCTTACTAAGGCGGCATAGAGCCCAGAGCCTTTTCCACTGCAGACACCCATCTGTCTCCCAAGAAGGCTCGGGTTGGAAGAGGTTTGGTGAAGGGGGTTTGGTGGGTACAATTGCATGTCTATGAGCATGATGGCTAGCAAGAAAGGTAGTGGCCAGGGATCCAATGCCCTTTTCTGGTGTGCATGAAAATACACTCACTTACATAAGATACATAAATAAATCTTTTAAAAAATATTTACATTAAATTTGTCCAATTTCAGGGTGTTTTCTTTCATGTGTCACTTTGTTTTTTTTTTTAAAGATTTATTTATTTTTTATTTATGTGAGTATACTGCAGCTGTTTTCAGACACATGCTAGAAGAGGGCATCAGATCCCATTACAGATGGTTGTGAGCCACCATGTGGTTGCTGGGAATTGAACTCAGGTCCTCTGGCAGAGCAGTCAGTACTCTTAGCTGCTGAGCCGTCTCTTCAGGCCCATGTGTCATTTTAATTGGTTCTGCTAAGGTCTAACAAGGTAAACGCTGCTGCAATAGAGATTTAGTGATAACAAGTTTAAAAGATTAAGTAGAATAACCCAAAACGTTAGGGGAGTAAGAATAGGTGAACTCAAGCCTTAGCCTTAACTCTTTTTGGAGATAGGGTTTTGCTGTGAATCCTGTCTGGTCTGGTGTTCATTATATAACCCAATAGGCCTTGCGTTCATGGCGGTCCACCTGCCTCAGACTCTTGAGTCCTTGGGTTAGAGGTGTATACTACCGTGTCCAGGACTAACTTCTAATCTAAGCCCCTTGAGTCTCCTTTTTGTTGATACTGTATAGTTTCCATTGCCAAGTCAGTTGGTTTCTGGTAAAGAGCTCAGAATTCTTTCCTAGTGACCAGATAGCTTTGGGAAATACCCAGGACCCTCGAAGGACTTCCTTTATCAGAGCACCTCTAACATAACAACATCCAGACACCAGGATGAGTCTCTCAGACATAGAAATGTTACAGAATGTGAAGGCACATGCCTTTAGTCCCAGCACTCAGGAGGCAGAGACAGGCAGATCTCTGAGTAGTCTCAGAGATCTGTGGCCACACTGTTCTACACAGCAAGTCTCAGGACAACCAGGGCTACACAGAGAAACTGTCTCAAAAATAAAAAGAACAAAATAAATGTAAGAGGGACTTGGACTGGAAATGGTCGAGAAGCAGCAGTAGGGTGAGTGGAGAGTGAAAAAGCACTAGCCTAGAATGCTAGCTGTTAGGGTCCACACCAGGTCATTGCATTGACGAGTGGATATCTCCTTCCCACAGTTCAAGATGTAATTATTTCCCTCTCTCTACCTGTGCTTAAGAGAATAAAGTCCACAGCTTCCTTTTCTCACTCTTCCCTCTTCTTCCTCAGGTGTAACAGTCTGCAGGATGCAGCCTAATCTAAGAGTCCTCTAAACAGGTGCCAAGGGAACTCAAGACACTGTTTCAGTTATTAAATATAAATAGACAGGGGAAAGGAACTGAATATAGAGACAGATATTATATCTCTCAGTCCCTGTGAGTTATTAGGAAGAAGGCAGTAGTGGTTGCTAAGCAACAGGTCTCCACAGAGGACAAAGAACCAGAGGAAAAAAGCCTTCTTTGAATATTGGGGTAGGAAGGTAGGGAAAGGAAGGGTCAAAGGACTCTGAACTGGCAGGCCAGCTGAGGGCAATGGTTAGTTTGTCCTCTAAGATGAGCTCTTCCCCTTGGCAAGCTCTGCCTGTACAACCTTCAGGATTGGTGGAAGAGGACTCAGGCACTACTCCTACCAGGAAAAGGAAACCTGGTCTCCATAGCAACCTAGAAACAATCCTGTCCTCTTTTTTTTTTTTTTTTTCTTTATGACTTCTCAGTAAAGGCCCTTTTAAAAGCATAGACTATAGACCCCTTTTTCTGACCCTAATTTTCTAATTGTGAGGGAGGGCTCATAAGGTTACAGGAGTAGTTGCCACATAGTCTCTCTTGGCCCTAAAGTGACCTGTATTAAGACTCTAAATGGTCTGTGGGTGGGGGGAAGAGGAGAGAGAGGGGGGAGAGGGGAGGAGAGGGAAAGGACGAAAGAGGATGAGAGACAGACACAGACAGAGACTGACTGAGACATTTAGGGAAGGGCTCTGGGTGTCCTGACCTCTGCATCTTCTAAGGGGCAGCAATAGACAAGGTTAAATGGTTTGTTAGCTACAACTGAGCTTCAGCTGGTTTCTTTCCTTTTCTCCCTACTCCCATAGCTCTGGCTAGCCTTGAACTCACTCTGTAGACCAGGCTGGCCTGGAATCACAGAGATCTGCCTGCCTCTGCCTCTGTTAATTAAGTTCTGGGAATAAAGGCATGCCCCATCATGCCTGGCCCACACTTGTTTTTAAAGGGTCAGAAGAGCTTGGGTTGGAGGTCACGAAATAATGGAAGGACAGAGTCTTCTGTGCCTCTTTGTCCACCCAGGCCCATCCTCCTAGACCAAGTCCATCATTGTGAAGACCCGAAAATGGAGATATAGAACATTAACGTATGTCAAGTATAAGTGAGTGGCACCAAGGGGCATAATCTGTTTTTCTAATATGACCACAAGCAGAGTGTTAGAAGAATTAGGCCGACAGCTGCTGGTTTTTCCCCCTTTCTCTCCCCCCTCCTCACTCTCCCTCTCCCTTCCTCCTCAGCATTTGCACACACCAATGGCAGCCGAGCACTGCTCTCGATTTCTCTTAATCTTCCTCCGCCATCCTGCGCTCTTTCCGCAGGCGGTGCTGCGGAGCCGGCAGAGCCCCGCGTCACACCTTACTGCTCTCTGAGATTGCTCCACAGAGAGCTCAAGGAGATGGCAATTCGGCGCTGATGCCGGCTGGCAGCAGTTGGGAGAGGGGAAGAAGAGAGGGAGGAGGGGAAGGGGAAAAGTTGGCACGGATACCAAGTTTTTCCCTAGAGAGGGGGGGGGGGGGGGAGGCGCGAGAGAGAGAGAAGAGAGAAAATGACACAGAGAAAAGGAAACAAGAAAAAAGAGCGAGGAAGGGAGAGAGAGGAGAGGGGAAGAGAGAAGAGAGAGAGAGAGGAGAGAGAGAGAGAGAGAGAGAGAGGAGAAAGTTCTCTCAGACATCCACATGTGGGCATGCCTAGCCACCTGAGTCATGACCCTCTGTAGATAATACAGCCCAATTGGGGTTCACATGCGCGCGCGCGCACACATGCGCGCCCCCGTCAACCTAGAAGAGCAGCCCAGGCATGTTGTGTGTATTCCTGTGAGTGTGTGTGAGTGTGTACGCCTGTATGTTGTATCTGTTTTGGATCGCAGTAGAATGCAGTATGTAAATGAGATGGTTATTACCGCAATGTTCATCAAGCTGAGCCGAGAAGACATTAATAGCCTGATGAATATGCATGTGAATTTGTTAATTAAGTTAATTATTCTGCTGAAAATGCATTCGTCTTCCAAGGACATTTTCCCAATGATTTTTACATGCTCTAGCCATTAGTCATGCTATATTTTATCAGGGAAATGAGTTTGCTTAAGTTGTAAAAAAAAAAAAAAAAAAAAAAAAAAAAAAAAGAGAGAGAGGGAAGAAAGAAAAAAGAGGAGATAAAAATGAAAGAGGAAAATCCGTTGAAGTTGAGAGGGGAAGGCATCTAAGGCTGGCCTGAAGTTGAAGGCCCAGCTGGGCTTTTGAAGCCTGCCCTCGATTTTTATGGGTATCTCACTCTACAATTTTTTGCCCTTTTTCTTTTTTTGATGACAAACTTTTTTTTTCCAGTGCCAAATTTCCAACACATTAATTAATTGTTGTAGCCAATTAACTGTAGTTGTGCAAATGAGTTTAGCACTAATTACCATGCAGTGCCTGTAATCACATAAAAAACTTGCTGAGAGAGAGAGGAGAAGAGAAAGGAGGAATGGGAAGGGAGAGGTGCCAGAGAGGGGAGGATCTGGACTAGAGGATCCACCTAAGAGAGGCAACAAGCAGGATTTTGACATCTCCCTGTTAGGCAACATGCAAGCTTCCAGGAAGAGACTTCTCAGGTACATTCAGGATGTCTGAGACCAGGACATCTCAGTAAGGGCAGAGGAAGAAAGCCAGCAGTGATCTGCTTTGAGCTACCAACTTCCATCACAAGACAAAAAGCTCAGAAAGGATACTTCCAGCCATTGCCAGGATGCTTCTCTCTCACGGCCAGAGTTATTGAGTGGGATGGGGTGCCACTGGGAGACAGGCTGCTCCAGATAAACCAAAGTGGGAGAGGGGAGAGAGAATATCACTAGATGGGAATACTCAGAAACCAAACCTCCTCTCTGCAAGTTGGCATCCTTTTTGGTTTTGGAGACAGGGTTTCTCAGTGCAGCCCTGGCTGTCCTGGAACTCACTCTGTAGACCAGGTTGAATTCAAAATCAGAGTTCTGCCTGCCTCTGCCTTCTGCGTGCTAGAATTAAAGGCGTGCGCCACCACCGCCCAGCCCCATGTTGGCATCCTTACTATCCATCATGAATCTCTATTTGCCATCATCATTCAATCTGTGTCTAGAGGCTGAGGGGCATGTGATTTCTCCAGTTTCTCTGGATCTAAATATCTAAGATATTGGAAATAAAGCAGAGGTAAAATCAAGACTATGAGATAAACTGGCATTTTGGCTTGTCCCTTTTCCACAGTGCTTATGGGAAGTGTGTGTGTATGTAAAGGAAGTATAGTTCCCTTGTCATTAAAAGCAACAACAAAGTGTTACCCTACAGAATAGAGCTCACTTGCTGTGGGCCAGTTTCCTCAGAGCTCAGAGATGGACATGCATTCAAAGGCTAGATCCTCCTTTCCCATTTCAGATTGCAGGTCTGTAAGAACTTTGCTCAAGGGCTACATTCATTTCAGCCTCTTCAAAAATGGAAGTAACTTCAAGGTTATTTGCAATAGTGTCTTTAGTTTGTAGTACAACTGCTCTTTGAATCCATGAACCAAGGTTGTCTGGACCCAAATTACTCCAAGAATACCCTTGCCTCCAATATCTTTCTACCAGTACTGCCCCTACTCTTTGCAGAAACCTTAGTTAAGTGTAGAGAGACCTCCAGTCTGAGCATGTTTAGTGTGGTACAAAGGGCGCAATTCTCTTGGAATCCAAGTTCTTCTTTGCCACTTAACAGCACATGATCTTGGGAAGATAACTATGAGCCTCACTTCCTCATTTACAAAATGGAGATATTAATTCCATGCCCAAAGGGTTAAGAAGTTTAATAATTGTGACTATAAAACACTCAACCAGCCGGGCGGTGGTGGCGCACGCCTTTAATCCCAGCACTTGGGAGGCAGAGGCAGGCGGATTTCTGAGTTCGAGGCCAGCCTGGTCAACAGATTGAGTTCCAGGACAGCCCGGGCTACACAGAGAAACCCTGTCTCGAAAAAACCAAAAAAAAAAAAAAAAAAAAACAAAAAACAAAAAACAAAAACCAAACCACTCAACCAAGAGAAATGGGCGATTTCACTCTTGCCCGTGAGTACAAAATGAGAGAACTTTATTGATGGTTAAAAATGTTTGCTTACTGGGCATAGTGGTGTATACTATTCCAGCACCTGGAAGACAGAAGACGGTGGATCACTGAGTTCAAAGCCAGCTTGGTCTACACAGCTTTGGCTTCTAGGCCAGACAAATTACATAGTGAGACCTTGTCTCAAAAGAAGAAATAATAATGTGCAGAGAAAAACATTTGTTCAGACACAAATGTTCAGGGAGTTTATTTATAGTGTGAAATGTAGAATTAGCGCAGATAACTATCAACAGATGAATGGATAAATTAACAATGGTATAAATTTGATATGGGTGTGTATACCTGTAATACCAGCACTAAGAAGTTTTCCCTGCCTATATATGAAATTCAAGGCCACCGTGGATAGATGAGACTGTGCCTCAAAAGTAATCTAGACTAGAACAGAATAAATTAAAGTCCTGGTGGTCTATCCATACCATGGACTAAATAAAAGAAACCACTGGTACATACAAGAACCTAGATGGATATCCAGAATTATGCTGCATGAAAAAATGCGAATCCTAAAATATTTTAAAAAGGGTAATGGCACCAAGAACTAAGATCTAGGTAGATGAGCTGGCAAGATGGTTCAGTAGATAAAGAGTCTGGCTGACAATGTCAGTTTGATAAGCTGAGTTTGGTCCCTGAAAATCATATAAAGGAGAAAAATGACTCCATATAACTTGAGGGGGAAAAAAAAGAGGTGGAGAATAGGTGACTTTAAAAAAAAAATCACAGGGAATCCCATGGTGCTAGAATTACAAGTTATTCTGTTTCCCTCCCCTCCCCCTCCCCCCTCCCCTCCCTCCCTCCCCCCTCCCTCCCCCCTCCCCTCCTCTCCCCTCCCCTCTCGCAGGTACTGGAGACTGCACCCAGAGTCTGTAGATGCTAGGCAAGTGCCTCTACCACCAAGCTACACAGTTCCTTCTCTGCTCAGCAGTTTCATTGTAGGGTGGATATACAAATGTAAGACAGGAAATAAAACTGTGTGCATACATTTACCTACATATGTGTAGTCAGAAAAACTACAGATACTTTGGGGCTAGTGAGATAGCTCAGCAAGTCAAGTCTCTGCCACCAAGTCTGACAACCTCGAGTTCCATCACCAGGACACACATGATAGATGAAAATCAACTTCCATAGGTTGTTCTCTGACCTTCATATACATGCTGCAAATGCAACCCCCAACACACACACACACAAACAGAAAATGACAGAAATCTTTATAAGATTAATAGACTGCACTAATATCAATATTATAGATATATTTTATTAGTTTTGCAACCATTCAGGGGCCTCTCACTTTTGTGTGTCTGTATTCGTGTATATATATCTGTGTGGGTACATGTGTGATTATGCACATAGATCCTAGTGGCTGATGGGTATCAGTCTTCACCTGATTTTTTTGACACAGGATCTCTCACTGAACCAAAGAATCAACAATTGTTCAGAACAGCTACTTAGCACCCTCCTGTCTTCACCCTGCCCTAGTGCTAGGCTCCAGGTCTGCACGTGAGAACGTGAACTCAGGCCCGCATGCTCATGTGGCAGACATATCAACTCAATGAACCATTTCCCCAGCCTTTCTTTTTTTTGAGACAGGGTCTCACTATGTAGCTATGACTAGCTAGAACTATGTACACCAGGTTGGCCTCAAACTCACAAAACCCTCCTGAATGCTGTGATTATAAAAAGGTATACCACCACACCCAGCTTGTTTTGTTTTGCTTTGTTTTTTGTGATGGCAAGGTTTTACTTTACCCCTGGCTGATCTGGAACTCACTCTGTAGGCCAAACTGATCTCAAATTTAGGCAATTCTTTTGTTTCAGCCTCTTGAGTACTGAGATTACATGCATGTACCACTAACCCCAGATCTTGGTATTATTTTTTAAACTAGAAGTCAGTCTGTAATTATTTCAATTTAAAAAAAAATCTATAAAAGCAAGATATGCTGAAACAAACCTGTAACTTCAGTGCCAGAGAGGTAGAGGCAGGAGGATCAGAAATTCAATGTCACCTTCAACTACGTAACAGCTTTGTGATAGCCAGGTCTCAAAGGAACTTAGGAGACTGAGGCAGACAAATCTCTGAATTCAAGGAAGTCTGGTCAACAGAGCAAACTCTCAGACAGCCAAGACTACACAGATAAACCTTGTCTTGAATAAATGAATGAGACCAAAACAAAGAAAGGAAAGAAGCAAGCAAGCTACTTACTACGATAAAGACTGTCTCCATAGTGGCTTGCCCTTGTATTTCTATTGCAGAATTCAAAAAGGAAGATTAAGGCCAGGTATGGTGGTACATGCCTTTTAATTTCAGCACTTGGGAAGCAGAGGCAGGAGATGCTCTGTGAGCTTGAGGCCAGCCTGCACAGGAAACTCCAGGACAATAAGGACTCATACAGAGACCTTGTCTCAAAACACATACACAGACATAAAGAGAGTAAGAAATATTCTCATTACAAAGAGGAAGATTAATAATATTATTCTCATTAGAGCCCATCAGTAAAGTAATAACCATGGGGAGTGGACACATATCTGTTGGTCCAGTAATTCTATTAAAATCATGTAGGAGAGAGGCTGAAGACTTGGCCCAGTGATTAAGAATACTTGTTCTTGCTGAAGATCTAATTTGCGTCCTAGCATCCATGCCAGGGGGCTGACAGCTGCTTGTAATACCAACTCCAGGGATCCAGTGCCCTTTTCTGACCTCTGAGGCAACTGCACTCACCAACATACCGACAAGCAGACACAGATGCATAAACATAATTATAAAATAAATAGGGGCCTGGAGAGATTGCTTAGTGGTTCAGAGAGCTGGTTATTTTTCCAGAGGACATGGGTTGGATTCCCAGCACCCACTTGGCAAATCACAACCATTTGTAATTCCAGTTCTGGGGGATCCATGCTCTCTTCTGGCTTCATGCCCTCTTCTGGTCTCCACCTGCACCAAGCGCTCAAGTGGTGTGTAGACATATACTCAGGCAAAACACCTGTACATGTAAAACAATAAAAGAAATAAATTAAAAATAAATAAACAGTGATGGAGATGGCTTAGTAGTTTGCTTGCTGCTCTTCTAGATAATCTAAGTTCAGCTGCTGGCATCTACATTGAGTAGCTCCAACTACCTATAATTCTAGTTCTTGAAGATCTAATGATCTCTTCTGGCTTTAGGCCAACTCATGCCTGCTGCCTTTCCCTCCCCTGGTCACACACATACCAAAAAAAATTAAAATAAATTATTATTGCTACTATTATTATTATTTTGTTTTTTCGAGACAGGGTTTCTCTGTGTAGCCCTGGCTGTCCTCGAACTCAGAAATCTGCCTGCCTCTGCCTCCCAAGTGCTGGGATTAAAGGTGTGCGCCACCATTGTCTGGCTAAAATAAATTCTTAAAATTAAAAATAAATAAATAAATAAAAAATCCATAGGGTAGTACTGTGAATAAAGGCACCTGCCTCCAAAGCCTGACAATCTGAGTTCAATTTCCAGAATCCACATGATGAAAGGAGAGTACTTATTCCCAAAATTCTCTCTATGCATTTAGTGGCATGTATGTACACGTGTGTATACACACACACTAAACCAAATGTAATTTTGATTATATCAGTAACCCCAACATTCAGGAGATATCAGCAGGAGAATCACAAGTTCAAGTTTCCTGGACTACAGTCAGTTTGAAGCCAGCCTGGGATGCTTGAAACCTCAAAAAGGGAGGTAAGTACTACAAGATGATTCAGCTGGTAAAGGTGCTTCTCAGCCCAAGAAAAAAGAAGAGAACCTATTCCTCCAAGTTATACTCTAACCTTCACACATACCCAGGTATCCACATTCCTTGCCCCCCAAAAAAGCTCAATGTCACCTTCAGCTACATGAGACCCTGCCTCAAAAACCAGAAACAAAGACAAAGGTGCCCAGCATGTAGTTAGAATGTTCGCACGAGCTGTGTGCAACCTCCTGCTTTGAGCTACAGCTAAGGAAAAGAAAAAGATTATGAAATGATAACGTGGTCTGGAGAAATGGCCTAGCAGTTAAGAACACTCGCTACTTTACTCTCAAAAAAGACCTAGGTTCAGCTCCCATCATCCACATGGCAGCTTACAACCACATGTGACACCAGTTCCAGAGAATCCAGTGACCTCTTCTGGCCTCTAGGCAGACCTGGTACATATTTGGTGCATATTCATACATACATATATGTAGTCAAAACATTCATATACATAAAATTATTTTGGTGGTAAGTACTCTTAACTATAAAGTCATTTCTTCAGTTTGGAAAACTTAATTAAACCCAGGAATGGTAGTACACAACTTTAATCCCACTCAGGAGGCAGAAAGCCAGTCCAGTCTACAGAGTAAGTTCCAGAACAATCAGGGCTACACAAAGAAATCCTGTGTCAAAAAAACAAAACCAAACAAACAACAACCCCTCACCCCCCCCCCAAAAAAAAAACCCCAAACAAAGCAAAAAACAACAAAAAGGAACTTTTATTCATCTGTAACTTGAATTTCAGAGGATCCAATACCTTCTTCTGGCCTCTGTGAGTAGCAGACATACAAAAAACAAAACAAACAAAAAACCACTCATACACATAAAACAAATCTTTAAAACTAACAATACAAAATGAACGCTATATTTCAGTATGTCTAGGTAATACAGTCCTTTGTAGACTTTAAACATATGCACAAAATACATACAGTACAATGCTTAGTGCACAGTAGGGTAATGTAGGTAAATATATTTGACAAACTAAAATGGCAGATAGGTGCCAGTTGCTATACCTCCTAATGGCTATTGCCTTCAGATCTATCCTGGATGAAGCTATACTTGCAAGCAGAACAGTGACTTTACACGTGCTCTGGAAGAGTGGCTTTTCTCTTGGCTAGAGAGGCAGAAATTGGGAAACTGGTTTCTTTTTCTTTTTTTTCTCCTTCCCTTCTCCCTCTTGCTCTGACCCTGCTCCCTCCTGGGCCTCACATGCTCAGGCCCAAAGTACACTGTAGCTGTCTTCAGACACACCAGAAGAGAAGAGGGTATCAGATCTCATTACGGATGGATTACGGATGGTTGTAAGCCACCATGTGGTTGCTGGGATTTGAACTCATGACCTCCTTAAGAGCAGGAGGTGGTGCTCTTTTTTTTTTTTTTTTTTAAAGGTTTTTCGAGACAGGGTTTCTCTGTGTAGCCCTGGCTGTCCTGGACTCACTCTGTAGACCAGGCTGGCCTCGAACTCAGAAATCCGCCTGCCTCCTGCCTCCCAAGTGCTAGGATTAAAGGCGTACGCCACCACTGCCTGGCTGTAGGAGGTGCTCTTAACCACTGAGCCATATCACCAGCCCAGGGAAGCTGATTTCTTAGGGAGTTGAAAAGAAACTGTGGTTACTTCCTCTTCCAGGAGACTCTTCTTTCACATTATTAAGAAATGTATGGACAATCTCCCAAGTTTGTATGTATGTGTATGCGCACGCACGCACACACAGAAATAATCTTTAGGGAATCATGGAATCTTTGAAGCAATGTCAGGGCTGGAGAGATGGCACAGTGGTTAGAAGTCCTTGCCACTCTGGCATAGGACCTGAGCTGACTCCCATCAACCACATGGCATCTTATAACCATTTATAACTCCAGTTCCATGAAATCTGATGACACTAGGTACAGGCATAGTATACAGACAGACACGTAAATGAAATGTCCATGCACATAAAAATAAAAACTAACAGTACCCTACTGTATCAGGGACTGCTGACTTAGACCGCTTGAGGACCAGGTTTTATACATTCTTTGAAGAATAGTAGGTTATTTGCATTTTATGTTTTGAAATAGTGGAATTAAGAGATTTTAATGTAGATTTTAAGAACTAGAGTTAAAAGAAAGGCACTTGGACCAAAAAGACAGACATGCCCCCAAGAATGTAGGTGTGAAGGCTTCTCAAAGGACCCGTCCCCTTATCTGCATTTCAGACTAGGAAAGTGTTGTGGGTTGAAGTGACTTCCAAAAGGTAAGTGGTGGAGCTGGCATCAGAACCAGGAATGCCTGTGAAACCTGTGACCCAACCACCATAAAAGCCAATTCAAAGTCTCAAGGAGTCCTATACTGTGTGGAAACTGCTGGAGCGCAGTGCAGGAGTCCTGGAAGAGGAACCATTTCACCCAATAGTCTGTGGGTAGGCAAAGACTTAAACTCATCACAGGCAGAAGGACAGGATCTATAGAGAACCATTTCATTTCATGAGCTTTTAGTAGGTTTAACTCCATCCTTTCTGCTAAAACCCAATCCCTTTCCTCTCTTCCATCTCCATGTGGATGGTGAATAGGTTCTCTTTCATGCAAATCCTAAGGAGATGGCGAGTGGGGGTTCTCTCTAGCTCTGCTGAGATTTTGACCAGGATGCTTATCCCTTCTCAGGCACTTGGATCTACCCCAAGTTATCAAACCAAGAGGAATGCAGGAGAAAACAGACCACGGAAGACAAGCAGAAAGGAGAACCCCAACCAAATCAAGGCAGCCAACTGGGAGAATGCCTGGAATCTCTAAGGCCTTAGCAGGTGAAGGTTTTCTCAACAGGCTAAGCAGCAGGCTTCATGTCTCACATCAACCCTGCTGTATGCTCTTGCCGCTATCTCTCAAACTGTATCTTCTGTTTCCATATGACTATGGTTACCTTGTTCAGATTGGGGTAGGACGCTGTGGATTCTGCCACAGTGTATTCCTTTCCATTCCAATACTATCTTGCTGGATTTGCTCAAGTTTAGACAATCCAATGAGGGACAACAGAGACATCCAGGGAAAAGGATAATTTTGGCAGGAGGATATCAAGATCGCAAGGCTAGGTCCAGAGGAGCTCTTCTAGGATCTCAAAGTCAGATCCAAAGCTTTTTCTTCTTTTCTCCTCATACAAGAGCACAGAGGAACAACTCGGTCTATGGCCATACCACCCCGAATGTGACTGATCTCATCTGATTTCAGAAACTAAAGGGTCAGGCCTAGTTAGTACTTGCACTGTAGAACAACTGGGGCCTAAGATTGGACACTGACCATGTTTCATTCCTCCCTTCTGTTCTTCGTACATTATTCCACTCTGGGTCCAAAGCATGCCCACTCTTCACTTTGGTTTCCCTTGACCCATCTACCCCAAGGATAGGAGAGAGTTAATGGCATGATATGGGTAAGCTATAAATTTCCCATCAGTGTGGAGAGAACAGGATTGTTGGCAGGGAGGGGGCTGGGATGGAGGGGGGGGGATCTGGGAAAAAGCCAGGAGGTTGTCTCTAGGTAACAATAAACACTGCAAGCAAGGAGCAGCTGTTACACTTACTCTCTCTGCATCACAATGCTGAAATAACACTAATAAAACAGTTCGCCCAATGCACGGGCATACACACACTTAGGGCCAAAGCCTAGTCGCACCTCTAGGGCTGCCCTCTGCTCCAGATCGATCAGGGTCCGTGATGCCACAGACACAGTATTCCAGGCCTGGGTATAGTACAGGGAAGGATGATGCTGATGAGTGCTTCCTAATCTAAAGGCAGGAGTGGGCTCAGGCTAGGCTGCAGAGGCCAGGAACACAATTCAGACTGTGGAGTTTTAGTGGTATAAACAATTCAAATTCAGGTATCTGTCAGCTGGGAAGAAAGGAAGAGAGGGAAGAAGAGAGAGGAGGGGGAAGAGAATAAGAGAGAAACGAGTAGGGAGCGATAACTATGTACCATGTCTGGTAAGATTGAAGGTGGCCATGAATTGAGCTGGCTGGTGGGAGGTGAAAGAAAAGGGAGCAGAGAAAGGAATCTGAGAAGGAAAAGGATCAACAACAGAGAATGTGGTATTTCTCCCAGAGCTAGAGTCCCCATATCTGCCTACAAACTCTCTGTATATCTAGGCTCCCCTCTTAATACAAGTTTTATATCCAAGGCCACATGATGTGTTGGTTTACTTCAGAGTTAAGCTTTAGTACAGGTCCCATATACTCCTTATACTGCCACAAAGGAGGAAAAGTAAAGCTGACCCATCTTCCAGAATGAAGAGCACTCATCTGTCTTTCTCCAACTGAAGCCATCTTTGGATTTATTTCCAGGTGTACCTAGGAAGAGGACCCTCACTCTGGCTAGAAAACACACCTTCCAGCAATAAAAGAAAGAAAAACAGACACACAAGAACTCATGATCCATCGCCAAACACTTGCCCAACCTTCTCTTCTATGAGGCCAGAAGCCAGGGTGTTTACTGTCATGTGCCTGGAATACACTGATATCCAAAGTCCCTGCTGTTCTCTCTCCTTGCCAGTCCCAGTCCCAGTCCCAGTCTGAGAAAGGATGGAGGAGATGCATGTTGGCCCTCTGACCAGTAAGAGAGAAGAACATCAGCACAGTGAACATCTGTGACCGCAGCCATTTCCCAGCCTGTACCCATTCCCTGTTCAGCAGTCTCTGTGTCCCTAGCTGCTTTTCTCTGGTCCAAGGTGCCTGATTCTAGTGAGGAGAGCACTAAGCACAATCCTTCCTGGTTCTGGTCTTATAGTAGTAGTTGTCTTGTTTTTGTTTTTCCTATTAACTTTTGATGGGGACGGAAAGATGGTTCAGTGGTTAAGAGCACCTGCTGCTCCAGGTTCAGTTTCCAGCACCCACATGGCAGCTCACAGCCATCTGTTTCAGGGCATCTACTGCTCCTTTCTGGTCTCCAAAGTACAGTAAGCACAGACATACATGTAGGCCACATATACACACAAATATTCAAAAAAGAAATTTCTTTTTTTCTTTTTTTGGTTTTTTGAGACAGGGTTTCTCTGTGTAGCCCTGGCTGTCCCAGAACTCACTCTGTAGACCAGGCTGGCCTCGAACTCAGAAATCCACCTGCCTCTGCCTCCCAAGTGCTGGGATTAAAGGCGTGCAACACCACTGCACGGCCAAAAAAGAAATTTCTGACAGTAGACATAGTAGTACATGCTTATACTTTTAGCACTTTGTAAGATGAGGCAGGAAGTTTGGAACCTGAAATTCAGTTTGGGCTACATAATGAGACTCTGCCTCAAGAACAAACACACAACAACACCCGCCCTTCCTCCTTAAAATTTTTGTGTCAATTGGGTACACAGAGTTCTAGGCAGGCGACTGAGGGATGATAGTAATAGCTGTTAACCAGGAAGTCCTCTCTTTTGGAAAGTGCCCAGGGCTCCTGACTGTCCTGCCATAAATGGATGTCTAATATCCTCTGTGTGGGGCAATGTCTCCGTCTTTCCTCATGAGAAGTCTCACGGGAAGCTCAGCTTCTCCTGTTCAATTCTTTACTACGTCTCCCTTTCTCTTCATAGCTGGGACATCTTCTAATCTAATGAGAGATTTTTCATCTACAGAGCTCAGAGTAGGCAGGACTGGGGCAAAAGAAAACTCTAACAGACTTGATCCCCCTTCCCCTCTGCTGTTTTCATGAACCACCCCCATTGTGGTGAGTCACCAGAACCTTCAGCTCTACTGAGCTGCCAGCAGCCTTCTTCCTCCCCCTCTTACAGACAGGCAAATATGTACCTATAAGACCCAGTGCCCACAACTTCCTACCACAGGACCACTCTATCTCATCCCTAGGAATCCACAATACAGACAGAGAGGAGTGAGCAAAGAAGTGTGAGACCCTAGTGTGTGCTCTGTGCAGAAAGCTGGCTGCCTGTGCACTGGAACAGGATCACCAGCCAGGCGAGCTGGCTCACTTGGGCACAGAGCCATCAGCATGTAAGAGGAAAAAGACAGGGTAAGAATTCTGCTTCAGAAATAGACATCTCCTGCTTTCACCTCTGGCCAGTGAGCACAATGACACTATCACCTCTGTCAATGTCTCTCTCTCCTTTCTGTCTAAGGCCCTGGAAGATATAGGGGAATCTGTACAATAGCTTTCTAAGTATCAGAGTGAGAGGTTCAGATTTCTAGATCTATTCTCACCTAAGGGAAAACTGAAGGGAGGAGGAAGAGAGGGACCCCAATTAGAGTAAAATCTAAATACTAGGCCAATGCTGACTAATCCCAGAAGGTAATGAATTCTGGGTACTGCTATCTTTTTCTACTGTATATATATTTCATATCCAAGTATTTTCCCACAAACGACCTGAGTTTCTTCTGGACTTCATAGCAGGTTCTAGACTTGAACTTAAGGCTGTAGATCTGACACCCTGGGGTAACCTTGGACGTGGATGGTAGACCTGGCAGAATTAGGAGGGAAAGCAGCTCTGCTTCTCAAAGAACATCCAGAACGTAAAGCGACTGCTTCCCTATGCCTCAAATACCTGGAGTAGAGATGAACCAATTACCAAGACTAGTAAGACAGGAAGAAGCTTGTACACAGAAAGTAGATACATTTCTCCCTTTGCTTTGTGCTACCTTTACTGCTCTGTATTTCAGACTGGAAAGAGCATCTCTGTGAATGGCAGCCACCTATCCTCAAACAAGATTCACTAGACTGTCCTGCAGTCCCATGGGTGGAGCTATAGGTCTCAGTCCTCAAACATCAGCACTATCGTCTCTTCCTCCTTGTTTCCCTGACAGGACAGGGTTCGGCACAGTTTCTTGATACCAATAGCCCTGAGGCACTTGGATGCGGGATGGGGCCTAGAAGGATTTTTTTCCAGACTGTCCTAGGGGAATATGAGGGCCTCTCACCCTGTCTGTGAGTAACAGACCATGACAGCCCCTGACAGTCTTAAGGCAGATCAGGATAAGGTTGGAAGCTGCAGAGACAGATCCTGCTTTTCTCAAGGGCCTGGGGGTAAAAACAGGTTACTAAAACAGAAGACAGTTCTAGGAGTGAAAGGCAGGTGAGGATGGGAGTTGGAGAGCATGGTTTCTAATGGCATTGTCCTTAACCCTCCGTCCTATCTTGCCTCCAGTTTTGCCTCATGAAGCACAGATCAAAGAATGTTGAAGATTTTGAAAAAAAAAACAGGAAATGTTGAGAAATGCCACCTTTGCAACCTGGTAGAAAATTCCTCCATTACCTTCATTCATTCTTCTCTCCCTGGCCATAGCATATAAATAATGAAGGAAAAAGGGAACAGCGATATAGACAGCTGGAAATGTGCCGTCCTCTCCTCTCCAGGATAAACCATCACTGCAAGATCCAGAAGGGACCTAAGACTCTATAGCCAGGAGACTACATGGACCCAGGAACATTTCTAGCTTATCTGGCAGGCTTTGCATTAGACCGCTGTCTCTATTGTAGTGATGGGACACGAGGTGTAAACTACCCTTGACATTTTAGCATAACTGTTTTCTTTTTTTTTTTTTTTTTTTTTTTTTTTGGTTTTTCGAGACAGGGTTTCTCTGTGTAGCCCTGGCTGTCCTGGAACTCACTCTGTAGACCAGGCTGGCCTTGAACTCAGAAATCCGCCTGCCTCTGCCTCCCAAGTGCTGGGATTAAAGGCGTGTGCCACCACCGCCCGGCTAGCATAACTGTTTTCAATTGCTTTTATTATAGCATGGAAACCTGTGACAAGATTTCTACCAAAAATTTTACTCTTACTTGGGAGATTTGCCTTTTGGTTAAGTAGTTGAGGTAGCTGAAGTATTTCTTTCCCTTAGACCTTAAAACATGGCAGAATACTAGAGAGAGGGGCTGAAGGGTAGTGACTTTGGGGACAGGCCACACCAAGGGGATGTTCCCCCATTGTGTCTCCTATAAACTACCTGCTGGCTTTCCTAAACTGCTCCAACACTCAGGAGACAGTGACATGAGACTTCAGGCAGTAGAGGCCAGAACATACTGCTTTCGTTTTTCATTTGACTTTCTTCCCTCCTTACCTACCTACTTTTTTTTGCCCCATGCTCCCAGGAACTTTCCAAATCCAGACCATAAAGCAACTTCAGAACAGGATCCAATTGGTTCTTCTCTGGGTCTTGGCTTCCACATCTGTATAATGAAGGAGTCAGACAAGATGAGTTCCAAGTTTTCTTCTTAATAACATTAATGTTCTAAGATTTAGACCCAAACCCACCAGATCTCAGTTGGGTGCCATTTTGCATGTAAGGCTATGGCACTTATTTCCTATAGAAATATATAGAAATGGCCCCAAACTCAGCCCTTTTCAGATTTCCTCTACCGCAGCCCCAGGTCCATGGTCCCTAGTTCTTATCCTCTCCCTTCAGAGACTTCAAAGTTCTATCCCACCTCCCTTCCATAATGTTATACTCTCTGAAGATCAACCCATTTAGTCAAAACTGCAGGAGCAAGAACGCAGCCTTACCTACGATTCTGGCTGCAAATTCAGGCTGCAGACTTGAGTCAATCAGCACAATTCCATCTCTTTTGGAGGTCCTGGCAGTTGGGGGGAAATCCTGGCACCTTTCCCCAGTGCCTCCCCTTCTCCTCCACCTAGCTGTTCTCCATGCCAGAACACAAAGTGGCCAGTGATTGATGGGCCCGGGTTCCTGGTAACCGCACCCAGTGGCCCAATCCTCCTCCCTTATCCAATCCCTCCCCTGTCCCTATTCAGAGATCAGATTGTCTCATGTTGGTCCCTGAGGTCCCATTAATTAAAAATACATCCAATTAAATGGCAGGTGAAAACGTGCTATTGGCGCTCTACACCCCCCTGCCCCAGCTTGGTCTTTCCACCCCCACCCCCCCTTTTAAGGCTCAGCTGTGCTTTGAGCTGAGAAAAAAAAAGATGTGGGGAGAGGGAGAGAGTAGAGGAAGACATAGGGTAGGAGTATGACATGGGGGTGTGCTTGAACCTCTGCCAGGGTAGCATGTGCCAGTCTGGGAGGGTGGCACCATGCCCTGGTGTTTAATTTTTTGAGGTGTGAGCAGGTTAAGTTAGCTAGGCACCCACATCCATTTCTCTTAAAGGGGCAGAGGGCAGTTAGAGTGTGTGACTAGCTGTATAAAGTAAATGGCAGAGGGATCTTTGGAGTGGGTAAAATACTCAGGGGGCAAGGGTCTGACTTGTCTTGCTACGCCTACCTCTGCTATTCTCCAATCTAGGAAGATAAAGGGCAACTAGCTAGGGCCCAGGTGGCAAGGCATGATGACATTCTGGAGCCTGGCTATGCCTACCCATGTCTACAAGAAAGCTAAGAGAAAAATGGAGAGAGGAGGAAAGGAGCCAGAATTTGGGTGTCAGGCAGCAGATAGGACAGATAGGATCAAATATACACAGACGGATGTTCACGTGGACACCATGCCCCTGAGCACCTTAAGCTCCAAGGGACCTGTCCTGTTGACTCTTTCTGTAAGCAAAAAACAGCAGCAGTAGCATCAACTCACCACAGCCTGGCTGTCTAGCAGGCTGTCCATAGTGTTTCACAATCACTGATTGGTCTTGCTTTCTTCCATTTTATGCAGTCCTAGCATTTTGCCAGTTAAGGCATCTACCACCAACCCAAAGTCCTCCTCTGGCCTCAAGTGATACAAGTCTACTGGACACTGAGCACTGTTAGAAAAGGAACTCGAAAAGGAGTGACTGAGGGTAGCACTCAGGATCAGGCATGAGTGAGGGTGCCAACTCAGGGTTTCGGCCTGGCTGCCTTGGCAGCCTCAGCACCTCCTCACTTCACTTTAACGCTAATTGGAGATTTTAATCTGCACTGCTGCTCTGCTCGGGGTGCTGGGGGGAGCACCAGCTGTGCAGTAATTCCAGCAGCACCGACTGTTTAATCAAGCTGTCCTCCTGGGGAGGGCCTTCAGGCATGGGGGAAGGAGGAGAAGGAGGAAGACCCTGTCATCTCCCTGAGCCTGTTCATTCTGACTGAGTATAAACTGTGGGGTCCTCAGTCCCACAGGACCTCAAGCCACTTGGCATGCCCAGCGAGTCATGACATGGCACAGGGTAGACATGAGGCTTATAGCCAAAGCAGTCCCTACCATGCTGTTTTTTGATACAGTTTTTTGGCTCACAGCTCTCTGGAGACCTGGGTGTGGTTTACCCAATCAGACACAAACATTTATTAAACTTGAATTCTGTAGGTGTGTGTCTGGGGGCAGGGCGGGTGCTGTCAGGACAGAGATGAGGTAACCCACTTTCTTAAGACTCCATTTTCTCAATACTTTCTCACAAACAAAGATACTTTCCTTTGAATACTTGTAGAAAACCTTTTCCCTTCCTAAACCATCCAACCCCACCCTCCTGGACTGGAACTCAACATCTTGGGGGGATGGGGACAGTGGGTTGGACAGCTGGAGCCAGGCACTCCTTGAGGAAGAGATAGCACCTGGAACTTGAGTTCAGCTGGGTACCCACTCAATCAGCAGGCTTAAAGGACCAAGTATTTAGGCCTCAGGCCATTTTAAAGGAATAACAAGTGGTATCAGTTATTTTTCTGGCTTCTGGGCAAGGTTCTCTGGCTCTCTGGGAGTGTTTCTGATCCGTTCCCTGGAAAGAGTGCCCTCATCCATCTGTTTCCTAAGGGGCTTGAATTTTAATTGGCCAGCAGTGCCCTCATGTGATAGAAATAAGAACTGCAGTCGCCCCACTGGTCAGACTGCCTTGAGACAGGCAGCCTGGCTGACAGACAAGTAGCAGTTCTAAATAATGGCATTCCTCATCAGGGAAGTTCATGGGTTTGTACTACCTAACTACGTCCTGCTCTCTAACATCTGCTTTATCTCTCTTATCCACTCTGACACACATGCTTCTAGGAAACAGCACCTGACTCATCAGGCACTTATTTGGACCTGCTGCTTTGGCTGTCTGGGTTGCAGAGGTGAGAAGCCAGAAAGTCAAAAGGATAAGGCAGGGTCACCTCTAGCATCCAGGAGGCGAGAAGATGCTTTAACCCCTGACAACTCTCCATAGGGTCCAGAATAAAGCTGACATCATACTTAAAAAAAAAGTAACATCTAGTGGTTGACTCTAACCTTGAGCTATTCCTTTTCCACTCCCTGGGATATGTGGGTGTTAGGGACCTCAGAGGCAAGAAGCTGGTCCTAAGGAACAGACACTAGATAAACACTCTCAAAAGCCTTCAGAATTCCAGCTTTCAAGAGAGAGGCTATGTGTTACTGGAGTGTTCTTCACCAGTATCAAAGTCTATCTGTTTACTGGTCCCTTCACATACCTGCTACACAGGAGGGAAACAGTTCTAAACTACAGAAAAGGGATGGACTCCTGATGGACATTAGATGGCCATCTCTGAAGACTAGTACTTGGAAATTACTGAGAAAAAGAACTGACTCATAAATGCCTTCCATTTTTGGAGACACTGAACAATAAAAGTATTTCTTGAGAAGTTAGATGTAGAACCTATAGTCCTAGTTCCTATGAGAGGCAGGGAGAGGTAAGAAACACACACACAAGAGACAGAGAGACAGAGCTAGAGGCCATCGTTTCTGAGGTGAGTGAAGCTGCATACCTACTAGCAGGGAAGGAAGGTGGAGACGCCGGCTCTGAGTAACGACAGAGGTGCAGGCCTCCACTTCTAGTGTCTCATGCAGTGTCTGGAGAGGTGGAATTTTCCACTGAACCTAGAAAGAAGGCAGTGAAGCTCATTAGAGGCAAGGAGAAGTGACAGTATTGTCCTATCTTGACTTAAAGAAATAGAAAACAAAACAAAAAACAGCTTTTTTGGGGAAAAGTGTTTTGTATATGAAGGGGTATGGGTGAGGGAGACACTCTTCCTAAAGGAGGCTGAAAGTAACTGAATAATAATGTCAGTACTCCCACGTAGAGAGGCATGTCCCCCTGTTAACACAGGAAGGAGGTGACTGCTACTGTGAGAGAGCTAACTCATTCGAGCTGGAAAGAGCTCATCAACTACGAGGTAGGATACCGGAAGAGAGCCAAATAAAAACTCAGGACATTCTTCTGGGGATCTAAGGGAAGAATAAGAAACTGCTCTTGCCACACTGGGGTGCTACAATCAGGCCAGTGGCTTCTGATTGGCTTTAAGTCCCTACCTGGCTTCAAGTATTGTGGATGAGATTGTTTGAGAGGCTCTGGATGCAAGGTAACTGATGGATGTCATTGAGTTGTTCAAAGGCCATCCCCGCTGCTGCTATCTGCAATAAAAAAAATAAGAAGC
Organism: Mastomys natalensis; assembly: GCA_021653895.1. Classification (NCBI taxonomy): domain Eukaryota; kingdom Metazoa; phylum Chordata; class Mammalia; order Rodentia; family Muridae; genus Mastomys; species Mastomys natalensis. The sequence continues at coordinate 439,464 of JAJTUV010000964.1, forward strand.
TACATTAGGCACAAGACAAGCGACCAGAACAAAGAAGGCCTTTGGTCATGCATGGGAGACTATAGTGCTGACAGCTACCAGAACAGTATGATGGTTGCTGCTTCTCCAATTCTCTTAACCCTGAATTGCCCCAAAGTGGCAAATGAATCTAAAGAATTCTTCCAGAGAAGAGCTGACCAGATTCCTACCTCCAAAGAACTAGCTCCCAGGATGATAAGTGAAAACCATGGCCATAGTCAGAAAATTTAATAGAATAAAAGCTGTGAAACAGAAATACTATAAAGGCAATGCATGTTAGCACTAACACAAGGTTAATGCAAGGTTCTAACATGGAGGAGGCGACATAACTTTAGACCAGACCACCAGCTTGGATTTGAGGTTCTCTTGCTCATCAAAGGTTCTTTAAGGAGGAGTTCTGAGGCAAAAAACGGCCTTAATCATGAAACAGAAAGGTTTGCAGGAGTAGATTTGTTGCAATTTGGGTAAGTAGGTTTATCGTGTGTTTCCTTTGCAGGAACAAAGTCTTTGCATGGAGATCAACCCCTATTCCTCTATTCTTTCAACTCTAGTGCAATGGAGTAACTACAAATGATACACAGTGGAATCTGCCCCTTTTTTATCCACAGACAATACCCAGTTGGCAGATCCCCTAACACAGACCATAACAATCCCCAAGTTGCTCAGTGTTTTGCTGCTTTCTTCAGCATTTCCTTTTTTGCTACTAACAGGCTCCCATTTTTTTATGTCCAGAGAAAGCAAGCATAAGAACATGCAGCCGACCTAGCTCCAGGATGAGATAATCTGTAGTACCTGTCCCATAGGCTAGCCCCACCTGATAAGCTTATTTTCGGGTCTGACCACTGTGCAACATTCTTCCCTATGCACAGCCCAAGAACACCAAATACTGCTTCCCCTAGCTCCACAAGTAAGAAGAAGGCAGAAGGCCCCACCAATCTTGACTCCTGTAATTCCATATGCCATTCAGTGATACTCTCTCCAGCCTTGCCTCAAAGTGCTGTCTATTTGGATTCTCTCTGACATAATTTTATTATAATGACAAAGAGCCTAAGCTGAGATTTAGTATGAATTTTTCACACTGCCTGAGGAAGTTTTCCTAGTATCGATCTCTTAGTTTGGGGGTAAGGGTTCTTTGAAAAGTTGGAGGAACTCTAAGGGCATTAGGATCTTTGGCTATGGCTACCACTTTCTTCCCAACAAATTAGTTATATCTTTAAAAATTATTTATAAAATTTGTATGTCATTCTTTTTTCAAAATCACATTATTTATTATATGTGTATGGAGGGGTGCCTGTGCCAGTGTGTCTGTGGAGGTCAGAGGACAACTTGCAGGTGTTGGTTCTCCCCTTCCATTATGCAGGTCCTAAGGATGGATCTCAATTTGCTAGGCTAGGCATCTTTACAAGCCGAGCTATCTAACTGGCCCTGAATGAATCTAATTTCTTTAAGACAGGGTCTCACTATGTAGCCCTGGCCGACCTAAATATCTGCTCGTCTCCACCTACTGATCCCAGGGGTTAAAGGTGTATGTTACCACACTTGGTAACTAAGAGATTATTCTTGAATAATACAAAATATGGTTTCATACTAATAACTTTAAACCTACTTTTCCTCCTTAATTTCTGTCTCTCCTCCTTCAGAATCTGCTTTCTTCCTTAAAGTAGCCTTAGGTTATTAGGAACGGGCACTCTAAAAAGTTGAGGGCTTCATGCTTATTCATGTAGATTAATATTCTGCCTCTGGAGCTAGTAGTCCTAGATAGCTCAACAGTCTTGTATGATTGGATGAGATACTGTCCTCCTTTAAGCCTCAGTATCTTGGTCTAAAAAGAAGCTGGATTACATGACCTCTCTTCTAGCTCTGGAAAGTTATGATTCTGTAAGGTGCAAGACCCAAATGTTCCTCCCTCCCCTATGATATTCGGTTCTGGCACCCACCCTTCTCTATGCCACTGTAGAAAGCAGTGCCCCTGTAGTTTGTGCAGTATTTCTAGAACACTTTGACTAAAGTGGCAAATGAGTTCTTCTAAATGCTAAGTCTTTCCTCCTAAGAGGAAAAGAAAGGGATCTAATTCTGATCTTGATAAAGAGGCAGTCTGTCTCTCTGAATCCTCAGACTGCCATACTGAACACACACTTGACTTTGCCCTAAGGAATCCTATATAGGAAGCCCATATACGTAGTGGCTGCTAGTCCAACACAACTGTATATAGATGGGAAGGATATGTAAATACACCCTTAGCAGAGACATAAATACCAAATCCCACACATTCCTGTTTTTTCCTACTTTGGGCCTGTACATGCCTGCAAGAAACCTTAGTAAGAGGGGACACAGCATCCCAGTCCTCTTTCTCCCCAAAGTCAGAAAGAGAAAGACAGTGAGACAAGAGCTACTTGGCTTCCTATAAATTGTTTTGTCCTTCCTCACAGCTGCAATCAGAAGCTAAGGGCTCCCGCAGGCCTTGTTCTGATCTGCTGCAGGCGATGGAGGGTTTTTGAAACGGAGAGGACTTGGCTGCAGCCCCGATTCAGCTGCCGTTGGGGCTGGCTAATGGGCTCATTCGGAAAGACCCCTGCCTGCTGCACTAAAGAGTCCCCCGCCGACCCCCTCCCCAGTCCCAACCCAATTAATAAATGGGGGCTCCCACTTTATGGCTCTGAGAGCAGGAACCAGATATACAAATGAGCCCTAGGGAGGGACAGAAAAAGGCCTTCCAAGAATCAAGCCAGAGGACTGTGCTTCCACAGGCACACACTGCCACAGGCTAGTCACTTCCCATCTTTAAAACAAAAGACAAAAAAACACCCAACCAACTAAAATCACCTCTATATTCTTTCCCAGATAGAGGATGAGCTAGCAGTTTTTGATGTCTTTGCTATATCCCAGGATCAGACTTTATTGCTTGGATCTCGAAACTGAAAAAAGCTTGGGGAGGTACTGGGGGTATATGGACACAATGCATACTCCAGCCCTCCTTTGGTAGAACCTGCTCCTATCTTCTTCAACATTGGACAAAGGTACATTGCATGTAGCTAACAAGTAGTTAACAATGTTCTTAAAAACAAAGCAGCCACCTCTCACCTAACTTTCATCATTAGCTCAACTGTGTCCTGGGATCCTCATCTGGAAACCATCTTTTAACCTCCCCAACCCACACCCCCACTCATACCCATGCTGTCAGCAAGCCTAACTCCTGTGAACTCCCCTCCTTTCTTTGGATTCCCCTGGTCTCACAGTAGTGACAGTCTTTTTTGCCTTAAGTCTGGGCAAGAACAGCATCCTAATGAATTGTTTCCTTGGCCCAGGAAAGTCACAAAGGGCTTCGGCATCATCTTAGCCACTTCCATTGCTCCCCATTACTATTTAACAAAGCAAATTTCAAATCCTAATTCAGGTCACTAAGATTGGTTCTCCAACTTCATTTCTTAATACATCTTTCTTTTCCATTCTAGTCAAGTCAGCTGACAGCCTTGTGCTCAGAATATACATATGCAGTCTTCTCTATGTTTCCTCCTGTTTTAGGCCCATGATGCTAGTGAGAAGCTTTTTTTTTTTTTTTTTAAATGGGGCACAGAACCCATCTTCTCTCTCCCAAAAGTCACAAAGAGAAAGAGAGAGAGACACACACACACAGAGACACACAGAGAGAGAGACAGAGAGAGCACAAGACAGGAGCTACTTGGATTCCTGAAAATCACGTGAGGCTGTGTACTGTGTTCTGCCATCTCTACTTTCAGAGTCATTCTGATTAACTCAGCCTTTTCTGGTTATTTCTTTGCTTTGACTTCTTGTTGGGGTTACACTTATTTCATAACCTACACATCCATGTACAGACTTAGAAAATACAGATTCTTAAGTCAGCACATGCCCATAACCCCCAAACTCTTGAAACAAAATTAAGGCCATCCTGGATTACAGATTTGTGGCCAATCTGGGTGACACAGTAAGACTGTCTCAAACAAAAAAAGCACAGCAGACTAAACAAAAAATATCCACTTCCCATATCTTAGCCAAGTGTAAGACTCATCTCTCTCACTAGGCCCAGAAGCGTCCTAACCTGACATCTCCTCAGTGTTCTTGCTTGTCCTGAGTGTAGGACATGACTTAACTAAGGATACTGCAGCTCCTCAAGGAAGGGGTTCTCATAGCATAACTCTCTGGATACAATATCCTATTCTGTCAACTTTCAGGTTGTCACCTGCTCCAAAGGACATCAAGACTTTCCAAAATTACAAATTCAGGCAAGGCGGTGGTGGCACACACTTTTAATCTCAGCATTTGGGAGGCAGTGACAGGTAAATCTCCAAGTTTCAGGCTAGCCTGGTCTACACAGTTCCAGGACAGCCAGGGCTACACAGAAACAGTGTCTCGAAAAACCAAATAAAAATTTAAAAATTACAAAATCATTTTGATTTAAAAGATTTAAAAACAAAAACAAAAATAAAAATAAAATAAGGAATGGAGAGATGGCTCAGTAGTTGGCTGCTCTTCCAGAAGACCTGGGTTTGATTCCCAGGAGCCACAAAATAGCTCAAAACTATAACTCCAGTTCCAGGGGATGATGCCCTCTTCTGGCCACACAGCAGGCAATAAGCACCACACTACACACGTGGTGCAGACATACATGTAGGCAAAATACTCATACATACATTTAAAAAAATTATCTCCTACACCTAGGCCCAATCCCCAGCACCTATATGGAAGTTCAAACTGTAACTCCAGTTTCAGGTGATCCAACACCCTCGTACAGTCATACATGTAGACACCAATGCACATAAAATAAAAAATAAATAAAAACAAATTACCTCCTTGGTTCACAGTATTTAAATACTTTCTTTAAGGACACCTTAAAAATGAAAACTCATTTTATTACATAAAAAAAAAAATCTCAGGGTGTGGTGTTGCCCCTCATTAATCCCAGCACCTGGCAGGCATATTTCCATGTTAGTCCTGGGACAGCTAGAGCTACATAGTGAGATCATGTCTCAAAACAAAAACAACAACAAAACTCAAGAAAAACCATAACAAAACAAATAGTCCAAACCCAAAACAAAAACAAATAGTCCCTCATATTCCAGACTGGCCTTGAACTCACTATGGGGCTGAGGATGGCCTTAAACTCCTGACTCTTCTGCTTCTGCTTTCCAAGTCTGGGACTATAAGCAAGTTTAACTACCATGTTTAGGTCCTATTTCCTACTATAGCTAAAGTTAATCCCATATTCCCAGATAATAATCTGAATTTCTAGAATGAAAATTAATTCTGATGCCTCTGACCATCATTTCAGAAGAGTGAAGTTATGTGCTCCTTTAATTCCCCAGTGATTATTTCCTTAGCCTAACCTCATCCTAAAATGCTTATTCTTCACTTCCTCCTTGTGGCTAGAAAGGAAAAGTAATATACCATTCTCCTTATCTCTTATATATAGCTTACGATCTTCAAAGAGATTTGCGTTTAATTCCTTCTAACCTTTGGCTTCAAAGTGCCCAAGAATTAAGATACCAAAAACAGTTGTGTGTGATGGTGCACACCTTCAATCTCAGCACTTGGGATGAAGAGTTCAAGGTCAACCTGGTCAACATTATGGGTTCCAGGCCAGACAGGACTACACAGTGAGTCCCTGCACAGACACTCTAGATGCAAAGCACCTAGCACAATGCCTAATGTGTAGTAGGAATCTTAACATGAATTCCCCTTTTCTTACTTCTTTCTCCTAATAGCACAGGTTTCTCTGCCTTTCTGAATCTGTGTTTTCATTTGTCAAAGTTGGCACTGAAATAATCAAGCTTGTAGTTCATTCATCCTGAGACTCTTAATTCATATATTCTGTTCTTCTATGCACTGCTCATCTAAACCAAGGGGAAAATGAACAATTTGAAGGGTTGATCTAAAATATATAAAATCATTTGCAATTTTAAAACTTGTATTAGGTGTGGTAGCATATGCCTTCAATCCCAGCACTTGGGAAGCAAAGGCAATCGAACCTCTGTGAGTTCCAGACCAACCTGATCTACGCTGGGACTACACAGAGAGACACTGTCACAAAATTAAAAAGAACCAAAGAACAAAAACCAACCAACTAATCACAACAAAAAAAAAAATACAAGTTTTTACTTTTAGTATGTTACTTCCTTATTTCTTGAACTATGTAGACAGCATTGCTATGCAAATGTCACATATTAGTTATCTGCTTAATCCTTTTGTAGAGAGGACAGGCATGGTGACGTGTATCTTTAATCCCTGCACTCCAGAGGCAGATGCATCTCTGTGAATTTGAAGCCAGACTGGTCTATATAGTGAGTTTCAGGGCAGCCAGTTACATGGTGAAACCCTGTCTCAAATAACACAAGTAATGCATTTATTTTTTCTGACTTTCTTTAGACTCCCTGAAGGAATGTCTTTAAGATAGTCAGTTAATAGCTTAATGGCCTTTTAATAGTCTGGGGTTCTAGGCCCATCCTCTAACCCTAAAGGTACTAGTATAACCAAGGAAAACTATTAACATAACTACCCTCATGGGACTACCCTAAAAATTGTGAAACTCTAAAGCAAACACCCCCTAAATTTTACTAACCCAATCACAATTTTCTCTTCTCACAAACCACTGCCAGGCATCTGTAGCAGTTTTCCCTTCCTGTCCTATTTCTGCTCCCTCATACTTTTTTTTTTTTTTTTTTTTTTTACTGTTGTCCTTGTTTTTTTCAAACAAGGCCTTTGAATCCTAATAGAAGTTGCAAACACTGGTCTGAAGCAAAAGCTAAAAGTTCCTGAATTAAATTGAAGGGCACCAGGTCCCTAAGCATCTGTTAAGTCTTGGAATTCAGCCTATTGATATATAAACTGAACAGACTCAAAGTGTAGAGTGCTGCCTCACAACCCACTCTAACTATGCACCCTGAAGTTCCGAGACAGCCCTTTAAGTAGAGAAAAGACCCTCAAGACTCAGACTTTGTTCTTCATTTAAGCACTGACTGCTATATTCTATCCTTTAAAAACACTGCTTCAAACAGCCTCTCTAAGGGATAGTTTAGTTTAGATACTTTGTATACCTTTAAAATAATCAACTAGAATTTACAGCTACTTTAAGCTGAGACACCAAAATAATTCATTTATGGAGGTGTGGAGAGATGGCTCAGAAGTAAAAAGCAGGTCACTCTTCCAGAAGACGAGTTCACTTCCCACTACTCATAACTGCTTATAATTTCAGCCCCGGGGATCAGATACCCACTTTTGGCATTCCTGGGCTGGTACCTACATACAATATGATACATAGAAAAATAATAAATCTTTTAAAACTCCATTTATTTCCAAGTCCTAAGAATACATCTATCTAAGTGAACTTTTTGCCTATAAAAAGAAGTATGCTGAAACTGTGGACTGAAGAATAGGAAAGCTTCACCAACAATTATTCATTTTAAGATTATGAAAGACTAACTCCACATCAGTCTTCCTCAGTATTGGACGACTAATTTTTGAAGTAAGAGATATGAAAGCAACCTACTGGTCAAAACACTTTGACACCCAAGTGATAACTACCAGAGCATCTAAACAGCCTGTATCTGCTTTCTACTCCATATTATAGCGTTCTTTTCAACCTTTATTCCCTATATACATTGTCTGTAAATGAACTTAGAAATGTCACCAGCAGTAGCAACACCCCTAGGATGAGGGAGAAGATGAACAGGTGAAGGTTCAAAGAGTGGAAGTAGGAATACTGAAACATAACACAGAAATTCCTGTTATATCTTGGCAATAACAACGTATGCTCTTTAACCTCCTACTCCAAAAGTTAAATGTCCAGATATTTGTTCTCTGAATTGCCTGTAAAAAATTTCAATCTATGAAACATAGTAATACTAAATACCCAACAAAGTCAAGTTGTCAGTAATTATGGTAGACTTAAACCATCCTAGTAGGATCCTGAGTGGGACAGAAAAAAGGTGAGGAGAGGAAGCAAGAAAGGAAGAGGGTAGATAGGGGAATGACAGCTCAGTGAAGAGAGGTAGGATAGATAGCACCAATGATTCCCACAGGTGTCTTTCAGTCTGGGCTGCAGGAATCTTCTACCTATCCTGAGTAGTCCTAAGGCTATACAAACACTTTTTGAGGTGTTCCTGCACATGAGAAAACCTAGCCAGACAATAAAAACCAACTAGTGTCCAGGAATGCTCATTTTACCCATCAGGCCAACTAAAAGACTCAGTAACCCTGCCTCTCCCTTGAAATAGTAGAACAGTTCTTCACCTTAAGGAGCGCCTCACTCTTATTCTATCTAGCCCCTCAGAATTAATAAACTGTGAAAAGAGAAGTCATTCAATAACTTTAAAAAGTTCAGTTGGGGCGTGGGTGCAGACTTTTATAACAGAAACCCCAATTTACCAAGAACATTGTTAACTCACTATAGGTTAACAAAATTAAAATTAAGGTGTGTATCTGGGAAATGAGTACTAAATAAATTTGGTTACTGAAAAAGGCTTTCTATAAGGAAATGGCTTTGTGTATGAAGAGAAAAAAAATTAGGCTAGATAAGTCCTCAGTCTTTAGACTGAGGATTAAGACAGCTATTGTTATAAAGTAGCAACATTACTTTCTGGTAGCTTGAAATTCATACCTAGTCACAAACATGTAATGCATAATGACCTAAAAACAAATTCACTGTCTTTGGAGAAACCAGGTCCAAGATTCATGGAACTGGAACAATCTTGAGCTCTCCATTACACTTTAGGGTGAAAAAGGACATGATTTTGCTCACAGGCAGGGGACACCAAAAATGGAGAATTTAGTTCAGGTCAGGAACCCACAGCAGCAGCTTTTTAATCCTTCATTTTCCATGTCCTGGGTAACCCTTAGGCTTATAACGTGCTCAACCCATATACAAACCAGGTATTTTCCCTTTCTCCTGACAGATTTTATTTGCCTTCTTCCTAGCTAGACTGCAGTACACATTGCCAAGGACTCCTTAGTGTTTTAAGCCATAAAAGAAACTAAAAACAATTCTCCCCTCTGGTGTAGAGTTGGAAAAGATTTTAGGAATACCACACACTTTAAACTCTGCTTCACTTCTTGGCTTAGTACTGTGTTAGGAAATCTCCAAGGGAGCTGGATACATTAACCCCATGATGACCCTCTTCTGTAACACTGTGGAAAGCAGACTGGGTGGAATGTAGAAACCTGGTTTTAAGGGTATCCTTTGGGTCTAAATAGCTTTGTACCAACTTCTTTTGATGACTGTTGAGCTCAAACCCACTTACCTCTCCTGCCAGGAGGAGTCAGTCAGGGTACATGAAGCTCAACTCTTGATGGCTTCACACTACCATCCATTTACTACTTTTTAAAAAAATCATATATTCTCATGGATTTCTCTAACTCAATTTTTAACTCTCTACTTCCCACTCTAGCATTTTCAAGTACCTCTCCAAACCCTGAGAAAATTTCTTTTGTTTTGATAGTTTATGAGTCTATAGCATTTCTGAAATAGAGAACCCATAAAATAAAGGAAAAAACATCCTTCATAAATGATTAGATATGCTCAAGGGGTACAGAAATTAGAAGTAAATGCAATGCAGCAAAAGTGGTATATTAACAGGAAATATTTAATTTTCCAATCTCCACTTTCCATCTTTATAAACTGAAAGAAAAAATTTAATATATTACAAAATATCTGTACATAGACAAGGTACACCCAATGGGGGTCAAAAACAAGAGAGAGAAAGGAATACAGTGTCAGAAACCTAGAAATCAGAAGAATGAGGTGGCAACTGACACTTTCCCAATGCACCATTCTCTCTCAAAACCTGCTGGTAACCACTTTAGCACTGTACTTATATATGCATATTAAACACACACACACACACACACACACACACACACACACACACACACACGTTGGGTGATGTTTATAGTATAAGCTAACAACAACAACAAAAATCCTACATACAAATTTGTGCTGACTGCCCTGGTTTGAAATACATATATCTGATGTTATTTGAGAATCCTCATCTCTATAGACAGATAAAAAACTAAAGAAACTGGGTTAAGCAAATCTGCTTTTAAAACCACATTAAAAAAAAAAAAAAAAAAAGATCATGGTCAAGTCAGTTTTGTTTCTTATTCATGAACAGAATCAAATTTCAAATCTGTTCAAAATCATGTATTACGATAGTTAAAACTCAAGCCACTTTTGAATGGAATTAATCAAATTTCTACTTTTCAGGTTGAAAATTAAGCCAAATGTTTACTTCCAGTATGTTTACAGATAATATAGCTCAAAAAAAATGATCAAATACCTTTTCGTCCTCCACAAAGATTTCAGGACATATAATGAGTTTTTTCTCTGCTTTCGGAAGTAGTGAAAATTACTATAAAAATATTTTTTAAAGGCCAGACTTCCAAAATGGGTGGGGCATAATGGGATCATACATACATATACACGCATTCACATACACTTACTCCCCTTCCCTAGCAGGGATAGGGAAATGGAAGTTTACGTAAATTATTTAGACTATTTGGCATAATTAAAAATATAGTGTGACAGAGGGAAAGGGAAAACATTATTGGTGACTGTTGATAACCAAAATACAATGAAAATATAGAGAGAAATTTATTCCTATTTGATGGGAAAACAAATTCTTTTCACTGAACAGATACTTGAAGTATCCCAGCTCAGTTTCTTTAATCAAAAATAGGAGACTGGGGCCCAATACCTTACATTAAAATATTCTAAAATAAGGCCCATGTCTGAGGACTGGTCAGAAGACTGAAGGTACAGATAAACCTTAATGTAGTCTATGGATAGCATGTCAGTGTGCCTAGGATATTTAACCAGACATCCTGGCATAAAAAGCTATCAAAGCCAAATGGCTAGAAGGTTCACTTACTATTAGTGTTTGGCTTATGACAAAGCCAGACCAAAACCAGAAAATAAAGAAATATACATACTGGTATCTATATTGGTAAAAAGGGAAAAATAACTTTTTATGTAGCTGAAGAGGGTTTTTTCACCTCTAAAGTTTTAAAAAATTAATATACCTTTCTAAATATAGTTTTAACATAAGAACTTGGTATTGAAACATGAAATTTTACTTGAGTTTTTGAAAACTATTCTTAAGAGATGGTGAAGTATGTTGTTTGCCTTTGTAAAAGGGAGCTTAACCTAACATTTCACAAACCCTAATCTGTGCAGATCAATTATATGATATAAATCTGTTTTTTAAATACTTCAGATGCTGATACCCAGAAATGGAAGCCATGAGAAGTCTCTCACGTTATCCCACTCTGAAATCCTTCCTCTCGTCCATTTCCTGTTCTCCAAAGGCAAAGTTCTTGTCAGGAAGTCATACCTTACACCCTTTACCACAATCAACAATGATCCCTGTAAGAAATGGTTGGATGTACATGCTGAGACGTATACTTATCAATACTGTTCTTTCTCATGGACCTTGTTTAAAATTTTTTCTTTAAAGGTATCAGGAATTGATAAATCTTAAGATATATACCTTAAACTAGGTTATGTGTCCATGTATTTTCAGGATTTTTCTCTGACGATATCACAAGGCTCTGTTTTAAAGGTTTCTTCTTTTTTTAACACAAAAATATTCATGTAAACAACTTGCTTACTGATCTTATTACCCCTCTAGGTATGGTGGTATTGTTTCTAACCACAGCTCAGCAGCAATGTCCTATGCTGTCCATTTACAAATCAACTTCCCCATCAGAACGTGGCTTAAAAAAAAAAAACCAAAAACAAAATTTAGAATTGAAGAGTTACAGAGAACAATGTAGGAGTTTGAATTTCCTTTCCTTTATTAAAAAAAAAAAAAAAAAAAGAAAAGAAAATAAAGAAAAAAGGAAAAAAGAAAGAAAGAAAAGGGGAAAGTATTATTCCATGTTCTTGGGGATCTCTACTATGTATTTTTTTTTTCCCCAAACAAATGCCTCAAAAAGATACAAAACAAGAGAATAATGGGGTGAACACACAAGGGAGGAAGGAGGAAAAAGAAAAGAGGGACAGGGAAAGAGGGGAAGGAGGAAAAAGTAAATAAACAAAAATCAAAGATTGGATAAAGTCTACCTACTTGCCCAAGAATGCCATTGTCTACAGCCTGCTGTATGTGCAGGAAGAGAGACATAACTTTTGTCAAAATTGAGCCAACTTAAGGATGATTTATTTGGAAAAAGGTATGTACAAGATGCTCAACAGGGGTAAAGGGAGTGCTCACTGAAGGAAAAATTATGAGATGGTAGAGAGGAAGGAAACATTTAAGCCAGCCAGTCCACTGTTACCCTTCTAGCAAAGGCCTAAGAGGAGCTCAGACCTTGTGAATACTATTCTCTTTAAAGGGTGATGGGGAGTTTGGGGTGGGAAACTAAATAAAAATTCAAAAGAAACTATATACACACACACATACATACACACACAAGAAAATAAAACAATAAACTTTTAAAAATCAAAGCCTCTCCAGAGCCATCTCAAAACAAAGTAGTTCTCTCCTGCTCAATGCAGGCAATGAGCTAATGCAACAATTAGTTTTCAATTGTATGTGTCTTTTTCTCTATACTTTCTACTGTAGCTCCTACACAGAGCAGAAGTAAATATTCTGGCTATTGCCCATTTTGGAAGAACTGGTGCCAACATCGTTGACTCGCCTGCTAGCAGCAAGTGAGCAAGGAAAACAAGAGACAGCATTGTAGTAGCCAAATGCAGATGATTACCTTGCTCTGGCAAGTGATTTCATTAAAGGTTCAGAGAACTAGATGGGAAGATGGATAGGGAAGGAATCTTTCAGGGCATCTGATGTCTCTGTTAATAAGGAACTCCTCTCCCTCTTCCCCCTCGTGGTGGGACTCTTGCAGCCCCCCGGTAGGGTTTTCCATAAGACTGAGCTGGACCCCCCCACTGAAGGGTTGTTCCTGAGCTGTTGGCCCCAGTGGTTCCTGGTCCAAGCTCCCCATAGTTTTGCAATTTGGTCTCTGCATGTACCACAGAGTTGCTATTTCCCTCAGACTTCAGGAATGGTTGCCCAACCACTGAGTGTAATGCTAAGGGAACCCTGGTAAAACGGAGGTCCTGATCTCCTGGGAACTGCACTGACCCTGTGCCCTGGTAACTGTTGGACTCCCCAAGGTGGCTCACAGAGCCTGAGAAGGTCCTGTTCTTCACCAGGGTCTGAACCAAAGATTCTGTCAAAGCTGGACCAGAACTGCGTTCATCAGTGTCAGTGGCACTGAACCCTGTTTCAGGCCCATCAGTGTTTCCGTAAGTCCTGTTTGGCTGGGATCGGGTGGAGTACTCCATTGGTCTCAAGGCCTGGTGCTCATGTGGCAGGTGGCCAGGAGGCTCTGCTTCAGGCTGGGATAAAAGTTGCAGCAAGGCGGCTGTCACGGCGGGATTCAACTCCTGGGGGGCGCTGGAAAGATCGCCTTCAACCAGAGGGGGTGGAGGTGGCGGCGGTGGAGGTCCAGGGGGCTCAGGGGGCCTCTTCTCTGGTGGAAGAATGTGAGGAGGACATGCTGTGGAAGGGTTACTTCTTTTAAATACCATCTTAAAAATCACATGTGATTATAAACACAAACACATACTGTCCAACATAAATAAATACTAATACAAGTAACCAGATATATTAAAAGAAAAAAAACCTTGGGACCAGGAAACTGAAATTTATAAATAAAATAATCAAGTGATTAGAAGTAAAACAGTTGCATTCTGGATATGACGGCTGGTATAAAAAGATGTTATGTTTCAAATGACTGTCCTAAATATTTTTGTTTTGAGATTTTCTTCTTTAAAGAACTGTTCTAATATGCAGATTGTTGGCAACCTCTCCATCCCTTCTGCTGTTAGATCAAAACATTATTGAAAACAAAGCAGAAAGAAGGAAGATGAGAAAGAATAATATATATATATATATATATATATATATACACACACTCTGTGGTCACATTTCTAGGACATAATCTTTCTGTACAACGTACAAACCTGGCTAACACATTTACATAGTGTTTGATGATAGAAAATTAACCTGAAATACAACAGGAGAGATGCAATCAAGAAAAAAAAAACTTCTCAACATGTATAAAAGGACATTTTGCTTCTACAAATTAGTCATTTCTCTCTATAACCATATCCTTAAGAAAAGTATACTAACCAACCACAGCTTCGTCAACAATTGTAATAATTGCAAATACCAAAGTAGTCCTATTGTAATTTTCAATTTTGTTTTCTTACCTTCTGCATGTTTTTTTATGCTATGAAAAAGAAAAATCATTCTAGTAGCATCCCACACAACTGGACTGTTGATAAAAATGTGTTCATCCTTACTGAACTAATACTAAACTCAATTATTACTAAGATCTCTTCCTTGAACCATGTCCCCAGACTTTTGCTTTTTCATTGCTGTCTAAATTTGCCTGAAAATGAATTCTTACCAGGGCAAGATATAAGAGAGAGAAAAATGATATGAGTTTGAGGCCATATAAAACTAGTAAGACAAAAACATAGTATCTTGCCAGGCGGTGGTGGCGCATGCCTTTAATCCCAGCACTTGGGAGGCAGAGGCAGGCGGATTTCTGAGTTCGAGGCCAGCCTGGTCTACAGAGTGAGTTCCAGGACAGCCCGGGCTACACAGAGAAACCCTGTCTCGAAAACAAAACAAAACAAAACAAAAAAACAAAAACAAAAACATAGTATCTTAAGGTTTGATGTTTTGGTCTTATCTTACAAATGACCAATTTTTTTTTTTCTTATGGGAACATTTTAAAACATTTTCTTGTATTTTGTTAGTTAGTGATGTAATGTCATTACTTAGACAAGCCAGAAACAGTTTTTGGTAACAATTTGGTATTCCTATAGCAGAATTATCTCGCATATACTTTGTAAAGACAATAGTAATTAAATTTATACTCCCCAAGTATGCAGATGAAAGCACTCTCAAATCAATATACAAGCTGGGTAGTGGTGGCATAAGCCTATAGTCTCAGCACTCAGGAAGCAGAGTCAGGCAGCTGTATATGTGAATCTGAGGCCAGCCTCCTCTCTACAGAGTAACTATATAGAGAAACTCTATCTCAAAAAAATGAACAAAAAAATTCCAAGAAAATAAAAAAAAAAAAAAAAAAAAAAGAAAAACCATTTTAACATTATGCAGTGAAAAATGAGACCAGATGGTAACAAATAAAGGTAAACAGTTTAAGAGTTTCTGCGATTAGGGCACAAGCCAGGAGGCAAGGGGAGGCAGGGTATCAGCTTTCAGTTTTGAAACAGAATAGTCCACTTTATAACATGCAACTCTAAGTTATTTGTTGACTGGCTGGTAAGCTGAGTAGCAGGAAAAAATGAATTTAAGGCAAAAATAAATCAACTACTGAAAATTTACAATTTGGAGAAAAAATAACCTGAAATAATAAGGTAATTGAACTACAACCATGTATTATATTTCAAAGTCTTTTACTGTCAATACTACTTATCTCTCTTTATAAGGATATCTGAGTACCAATGATATTAGAAGAAAAAAAACCCCAATCACCAAGTTTTTAATACTGGAAGAAAACAAACAAAAACAAGTGTCAGTTTAAGTTTACATTCTTCCAGTTATATCACTTTTCATTAAGAACTACTGAAGTTAATAAAGCTTATTTAAAGGAATTAAAACTAAAACTATAAATGATAAACCATATTGTCCTCAGATTTAAAGTGTTGATGTTGCCACTCTATAATAGTTTTGTACTAATGAAGGAGATAAATAAATGTAAAAGTAGCTTAAATTTTTCTTTTATTTATTAGATTTTAACCATTACTCTTTCTTAACAAGTACAGAAAAACTAAATTGCCAAACTAAGACCACCTTTCTGGCTTATATGGTCTGCCCTCTGGTGGAAGTGTTAATGAACAGTGCAATGGCCAGGTAGGAGGCACCAGGGTATGGTGGCAGGAGGCAGGATCAAGTTTTGAAGTCAATTTGTGATAAAAAACTGCAGACACACTAGATAATCCAAGAATGACTATAATAATCAATTGTGGATTTTGGTGTATTTTGTGTGTGTTTTTGTTTTTTGTTTTTGTTCTTTTTGTTGTTGTTTTGGTTTTTTTTTTTTTTTTTGGAGATAGGTCCTTGCTGGATGGAACTTCCTGTGTTATGTAAGACTAGACCAGGTTGGCCTCCTGAGCCCTGGGATCAAAAATGCATACCACACCCAACATTTCTAGTCATCTTTAGCTGTGGCATTTTTACATCCTCCTCTAAAAAAGCATATCCAATTTCTAGCTATATAACTTATTTTCAGTTCAACTTCATTATGTGGTTGACAGATTGTTGAATTATTTGGTGAACATTTTTCGATCAGGGTGCTACTTAATTTGACAAAGATCTTTCAGGTACTTTGACTTTGAGTTGAAAATTGTTATTTATTTTTTGAAGGATGACTGGGTAGGATCAGAATCTGAGAAAGAAGATAAAAAACCTGCTTTAATTCTACATAGCCTTTTCTTTATTTACATGTACATCTTTATTTTTATTGTATAAGTGTTTTGCCTGCGTGTTTGCCATGTGTTTTTACCTGATCCCTGTGGAGGTCAGAAGAGGGCATCATAACCTCTGGAACAGGAGTTACAGGTAGCTGTGAGCTATAAAGGTGCTAGGAATTGAACCAGGTCCTCAGCAAGAGCAGACAGTGTTCTTAACTTCTGAGCCATCTCTCCAGTATATGGCCTTTTCTATTACCTTGCCTATTAAAACCACTCGAATCATCATAGAGAATGGCAATGTAAATCAAGACATATAAGTGTACAAGTTCTAGCTTTGTCTGCTAATAATCAGCAGATCACAGACAGATTTACTTAAATTTCTTAGGATGCAGTTTACCTAGTCACAAAACAAAAGGTTAATTTTATTGTCTTTCAGTTTGAGTAATTTTCACATATGAAAAAACAGGGTATGTATTTGAACTTATATAGTGAAAATAAAGAATATATTTTCTGTACCCACCCAAATGAAATGTAAATGCAGAATCCTAAAGTTCAGAGTTAGTATACCTCTTCAGTCTGTGTCTCTTCTTATTCCCCAATTCATAGGATCTTCAAGGCCAATGAATATTTCCAAGGAGTCGAAAACATTTTCAGATAGTAAGATTTTGTAAACAGATTGTGACTCAGAATTGATTAGAGAACTTACAATGCTTCCCCTCTAATACTGCATGGTGTGGTTGGTCAAGTGACATAAGGCATAACACTTCTTTCCCTTTAGACTTTGTTTTTTCTTTTCATAATGCTTTTCTTCCTGATTCCATTGTCCCTTTCATAAACACAGACTTAAAATAACCACCTTTAGGTACTATTACTGTTTGGAAAAAAAACATAAGGTGTTTGTCTGCTCAAAACAATTCCCTGATTATTTTCAGGAAGTGAAATGGTATTTTATTAGGGCTTTCTTGACTGTTTCTTCCACATAAGATTCTGGTATCCAGGATCCACTCCACTAGATATAAAGAATAATTTGTAGTTTATTTTAAAGTCAGATTTTCCAGGACTAGCTTGCTATCACATACATACTGGTTCAAAATACCTCACTATCTACAGCTTTGGTTTCCTTGATTAGAATACAGGGGCTTTACTTACCAGTACCTTATTAATTGGAAAAATTATCAATAAATGAAAGGTGCTTTGAGACTTAAATGGATAGGCTGGTCAAGAAATACATCATTTGGTGCTATGTCCTTCTGTAGACTAGATTACAGAAAACTGAAACTGAGACCAATGATGTAAAAAACAAAATGTTAAAAGATTTTTAAGAGGATCAACAGCACCTGAGCTCAATGAGATTCATGACCGGTCTGTTTACCTGCTGCCTCCTCCTGTGGCATTGTAGGAGTTCTTCGGGGCCCCTGTGGCCCACTATTCTTGTCATTGGTGTTTTCCTCCAGGTTACCTGCTGGCTCTTGGGTTTTCATCAGCTGACTCAAGAGAACTGCCAACATATTCTGCATGTCAGCTGGTGTGTTTGAAGCTTCAGGAGTTGTCTGTTCAGCAGGAGGCGGGACCACAGGCAGAGAAGGTACCTCCTTCACTGATTCTTCTGGGGCTATGGATTCTGAGTCCTGCTGCTGGGAACTGGCTTCAGTCAGTGCACTAATAGACTGATTCAAGGCTTCAAGCTGCTGTTGCATCTCTGGATTGGAGTGGATATTAAGCAGCTGTGCCATCTGAGGGATGCTCAGGTCAGTTTGGCTCTGAAGCAGGTTTAATAACACTGCCAATTCACTTTGATTCAACTGCTGTGTGATGTCACCAAGGCCTGTGGGACGAGAGTGGAGCCAATATAAGACGACAAGGAAGGGCAAGGCCCTTTGTCTTCTTCAATTGACAAAAGCAATTTATAATATCCAAAGGCAGTTTCATTTTGAATCACTCATAATTTAATATATCAGATTATTACATCACAGTTTATTCTTTATTCTTGTTTTAAAATGCAAAGACTTGGAGCAGTGAGATGCTGCACAAGGTAAAAGGCCACAGAGCATGACTACTGTATAAAGTCCGAGACCCACATGTGGGAGAGTACCAACTCCCACAAGATGTCCTCTGACCTCTACACACATTATGTGCCACCTCCAATGAAATAAAAATTAAAACAACAAATAAAACAAAAGGACTAATGAAAGCATCTCTGCACTATATATAAAAGTGACTACATTTTATCTGTACACTTCTAGGTCAGTGATTCCAACCATTATTATATGTAAAAACTGTTAGGATGGATTTAAGAAATAGGGGCCTAATGTGTCAAGAAATTTGGCATTTATTTAAGGGTTATTTATCTTGTGTATCCCAGGCTAGCATCAAAGTTGGTGTGTAATGAAAGGTAACTGTGAATTTCTGGTCCTCCCAACTCCATGACCCCAGTGCTGTGCTGCAGTTATTTGCCACCACACTGATCTGAGGGAATTTATTTTTCAAGTTTTCTGGACGATTTTAATGTGTTCCAAATGTAGAAAATAACATTGCAACCTCAGCTACTTTGGAGGCTGAGGCAGGAAGATTCTAAGTTCATAGCCATTGGGTCGATAGAGAAGGGAAAATGAAATACATCTGCAATTAAAAAAAAAAAGTGATAAATACTTTGTCATAATGGTTATTTTGACCCAATTTTAGCATATAGGTCAAGAAATAGTATACAGAACCAACTACATTTAGCAATTGTAATTTAATTTGACTGGATTCAAAGGCTTATCAAATCTAACATAACAACTTTAAATTATTGCTGAAAAGCTGTGAGTCAGGGCTGGAGAGGTGGCTCAGTGTTTAATGGGTTGCTTATCCAGCAAACTTGGGTTTGATTCCCAGCACCCATATCTCAGCTCAAAACTGTCTGTAACTCCAGTACCAGGAGATTTGACATCCACTTTTGGCATCTGGAGGCATCAAGCACAAAAGGTGCACAGATGTACATGCTGACAAAAATAGATATATATGTTTTTGTCAGCACGTACAACTGTGTACCATGTGAGTAATTTAAAAAATGCATGAGTAAACCAACCGTAAATTTTACAAATTTAATTGAATGATTTCTTCCACACATAGTCTAAGATATAGTATTCTGTATTTCAAGGAATTAAAATACCCTATTGCAAACTTTCTGAACTGTATGTAGAAAGTAAGATTTAGTTCTCCTTAGAAATGAGGACATCGGTTTTCTAACATTCCAGTGGACAAAAACACAGTGATATGAACATATATGCACTTTACCCTCCAAATCTACTTAAGTATACTTAATAGAAACAGAGGCTTCATCCTAGCACTGACCTACTGCATCCCCTGGACCAGGCTCTGCCTTGACAGGAGCAGGTTGAGGTGGGGCTGGGCTACTGTTCTTCACAGGCTCAGCTGTTGTCCCTGAGGTAGTTTCTTTTCTAGAAGCTTTGGATGGAGGTTGCTCTTCTATCACAATACCACTCTGTCGCTGCCGTCGACGTTTCTTACTCCATAATTCATGGCAGTCCTGCCAGTGAGGTAGGCTGAAGAAACACAAAGCAAAGGAAGAGTAAGTAGTGAATAAATGGAAGAATAATGAATTAAAATAAAAAAGCAAGAAACACAGGGAATAGAATTTTAAAATGATAAATATTAGAATGCAGTGTAAAAAGAATCACAGCAAGTGGTAGTTTGTGGAAAAGAAAAGCCCAAAAAATTTATGCAGTAATAAATGAAAATCTTACTGATACTAGAACCAACTCCTATCTAGTCAAATACTGATTCTGTTGGTATTAAAAGAATAAAGAGAATTTTACTAGTGAAGTTTCAGCTGAGGATAAATAAGAACACAGAGATGAACAGCTTATTAATAGTTCTGAAAGCCTACAAAAGGGGCTGAGGAGATGGCTCAGTAAGTAAAAGGACTTGCCACCAAGAATGACAACCTGAGTTCAATTTTGGAACCTTTATGTTAGAAAAACAGAACCCAGGATGGAGAGATGGCTCAGTGGTTAAGAGAACTAACTGGTCTTCCACAAGTCCTGAGCTCAGTTCCCAGCAACCACATGGTGGCTCACAACCATCTGTAATGGGATCTGATGCCCTCTTCTGGTGTGTCTGAAGACAGCTACAGTGTACTCACATATATAAAATAAATAAATCTTTAAAAAAAAAAAAAAAAAAGAAAAACAGAACCAACTCCCACAACATGCCCTGACCTTCACATGTACATTGGCAAGAGAATGAACATTGTGTGCAAACAAACACAAATGGTGTTTTAAATCTTGGAACTGCATAAACATATCATGACTAAATCACCAGTGTACTAAATTATCCATTGAATGTCCATGATTAAATATCATTAAGTTTTTCATTCAGAGTTAAACTGGGCATGTTCTGAATCCTAGCAACTAGGGGGCAGAAGAAGGTGGGATACCTGTTAGCTATAAGACAGCCTGGTCTACTTAGTGTGTTCCAGGTCATCAAGGGCTACATTGTTTCTCGAAAAACAAACAAAACTATGTAACAGTTCCTAAATTTCAGTAAAAAGTTTATATATCAAGAGTTTAATATAATAAATGAATGTGGATAGATCTTTAGAGCAATAATATGTATATGTAATTATCCATGTCCTCTCTCTTGTTTTTTTGAAACAAAAGCATATTATTCCAGGCTAACCAGGAACTCTGGATACAACTGCCACAAATCCCAAATGCTGAGATTTTAAGTGTTTACCACCACACCATCCTAGTCCTTCTCTGGTAAGAAAATACATCTGAAGGAAGAGGATCCAAAGTTCAAGGCCGGCCTACACAAGTGTCATTCCCTTACTGACCTTACACCAATGCAAACTGTTTATAACTGGAATTGTTCTTTCAGTGTGAGAAGTATGCAGTGACAACATAATGATTACAAGAGACGGAAGAGTTAAATGCAAAAGCCACAGAGAACCTTTTCAAAGACATTGGTTAGCACAATACACACTAGAGATGCAGAAACAAAAGAAAATAATGACTCAAATAGGGTTAAACCGATTCCTTATTTAATATATGTAACCTTATCCACACTAACACTCCATTTGCAGTTATTCTGATAAACCTATGTATTTTTTAGTTTCTTATTCTTTGAGTCTAGCAGAAAGTCTGGAATCATTTTATAGCCACAATACTTACTCTGGAGGTGCCATTTTGCTGAGCTCCACATCTTTAAGAAAGTCACTCTGTAGGGTCTGTTCAGCTGTGCAGCGCTTGCTAGGATCCAGTGTCAGCATGTGGTCCAATAGATCCAGTGCTGCTGAAGGAATGCTATGGAAAGGAGCAGGGCAATCAAAATCTCACAATCACGCCATAGTTCTCAAACCAGGAAACTTGTATCAAAAGTTATTTGAATTTCCATCTCCATAGAAAATGAAGCAAAGAAAATTGGAAATTGGCTAATGCGAGCAACAGATCTAAGGCATGATTTAAGAAATGTTACAATGGAGGTGAAAACTAATGAAACCAACAACTTTATACTCTTTCCTTAAGGAGGCTCAAAGGTTTTTATTTGTCCAAGGCCTTCAGAAGAGAAAATCAGAAATGGAGATGGATAAAATAAACTCTTCAATAGTAGGGCTGGAGAGGTGGCTTAGAGGTTAAAAGCACTGGCACTCTTGACAAAACTCCAAATTAAATTTCCAGTACTGACATGCCACCTAATACTCTTCCAAATTCCAGTTCCAGAAAATCCAACACACTCTTTTGGCCTCTGAAGGCACCAGAGATATGATACACATTACATGCATGCAAGCAAAAGTGCTCATACATGTAAAATAAAATAAAATGAGCTAATTGAAGCTCATCAAGGAAAGCACATGTTACCAAACATTATGAGCATTATTATACCCTTAGGACCCACATGATAGAAGATTGAAATCCTGAAAATTGTCTTCCACACTCATATTCATCCAAAAATACATAAATGAATCAATGAATGGGGCTGGGCTTAGTGGAGCACACCTTTAATACTAGCATTCAGAACACAGAGGCAGATAGATATCTGAGTTTAAGGCCAGCCTAGTCTATGTACCAAGTTCTAGGCCAACTAGGGGTACATAGTGAGATTGTCTCAGAAAAACAAAATAACAACAAAAAAATATAATTAAAATGTTTGCTATATTAAATTGAGATTAACAGTAAAAGTAACAGAAGCTAGATACAGAAAAGAGATATAAGAGGATTTTGCTAAACTCACAAAGAGAATTCTTCTCTTAGGCGTCTCCTGTATTGCTTCTTCGGTTTCATGGTGTTGAAGTAGGGCAGCTTGATAACATCAGGCCACACTGCAGGACAAGGACTACCACAGAGACGACTGAAAAGAAAGCAAAAGAACAAGCCCAATGACGTGAATTGTCAGCACATCATGACTGCTAGAGGTTCTTGAAGGAGAAGTTATCTTCTGAGATCTATATGAGAACTCTATGATTTATTACATTATTACACTAATAGGTATTAAATGGAAAAAAAAAAGCAAAGCACAACCTTAATTGCTCTAAGGAAAAGCAATATATGAGAATTAGTTGCAAGAAAACATACTATAAATACTGAAAGCTAGAGAAAAAAAAAAGAAAAAGATTTTATATATCCAAAATGATTCACATATACACGTTTTTATCTAATAAGGTTCTCATCACCAATTTTAGTCTATTCAGCTAAAATTAATTTCTTTTCTTTCTTTCTGTTTTGGGCCAAGTCTCTCTACTATGAACCCCTGGCTGTCCTGGACTCACTGTGTAGACCAGGATAGCCTTGAACTCAGAGATAAACCTGCCTCTGCTTCCAAAGGCAGAGATTAAAGACATGTGGCAGGAAAAAAAAAAAAAAGACACGTGACAGAACTAATTTCCAATAGTAAAAATTGGTGAACTGATAGCCAGTATGATGCATAGAGAGACTCTGTCTCAAAACAAACAAATCAAATCAAAAAAGAAAAAGGGAAAGAAACAGAGAAAAAGAAAAGGAAAAAAGAAGAAAGCAAAGTATATAGCAAGAGAGGCCCCTAGTCTAGTTTCAAGCCTTCCCCAATTTGCCCATTTTAAAACTGTGGCGAAAGAAATGGCTCACGGGGAAAGACTCCTCTTGCCAAGCTATATGACCTGAGTTCAATCCTTAGGATCCATAGGGTAGAATGAAGAAGAAAACATGAACTCCACAAAACATAGAAAACAGCCAAAAATTCTATTCCTATCCTGTATAGCTAACAAGGCATATGCTATACCACACTAGTAGAGATCAAAAAATAATTCTCAAGAGTCAGTTCATTCTTTTTACCACATGAGTCCTTAAGATGGAATGTATGTTATGTTGTCTGACTTAATGGTAAGCACCTGTATCTGAGAAGCCATCTCACTGGCCCACAGCAGTTTGGCTCTACAAACCTTGACACCACCAAAACCCATCAGGCAGTATGTGAGGAAGTGAGGCTCCTTAGATCTGTTTTTCAAGGAGGCCGGTCAGAAAAATATTTTTTAAATCATATTTTCTACCTTAATTAGTGTGTGAGTATATGTGCACATGTAATAGTCAATGGAAACCGTTTGGGAACCTCTCCTTCTATATGTACCCACGACTGACACAGGCCATCAAGCTTGAGAACAAGTACTTTTACATGGTGAGCTATCTACCTGGGTTAGCCTTGAACTCATGAGCTTAAAAATATTCTCACTGCCTAATCCTTCTACACAGCCTCTAGTACAACTACCAGTGTTCTCAAATACAGTGTATCTGTATATGTATAAGAATAAAATCATGAAGGTAAGTAAGATTTAGACAATCTAACGCTGGAGAGGTGGCTTAGAAATTAACAGCACTTTAAATAGGAACCAGGCTCAGCTCCCAGCACCCACACAGCAGCTGACAGCCTGTATGAATCCAGTTCCAGGGGATCCAACGCTCTCTTCTGGCTTCCAAGGGCACCAAGTATGCATGTGGTACAATTACACACATGCAAACACTCAAATATATAAAATTAAAAGATATGAGTGGTTATGAGCTACAATGAGGGTAACTAGAAACAGAACCCAGATCCTCTGCAGTAACAACTTGAGGTCTCAACTGCTGAGTCGTCTCTCCAGGCCCCTAAAACATAATTTCTTATGTTCGCCAAGATGTCACAGCAAAGATTTTAAGCTGGACCAAGCAAAGATAAATTTATTATAATTTGGTGGGATAACTAAAAAAAAAAATGTTATAGAAACTGGAGAATTTCATTACCTATTCATTATCTAGTTTTAAAAGTATAGGTCAGGCTAGTGAGATGGCTCAGAAATTAACAGCACTGGCTGCAATTCCAGAGATCCTCAGTTCAATTCCCAGCAACCACCTAGTGAGGTGTGACCATCTATCATGAGATCTAATGCCCTCTTCTGACATGCAGGTGTACACGCAGACAGAGCACTCATATACATTAAAAAATGATGTGGGGCGGGGAAGATAAGTCATAACTAAGGGTTATACAACTGGGTCATGACAAATTTGGCAACAGTAATATATACAACAACCAAAATGTTAACTAAAAATCAAATGTGTAATAAGTCTGAGATACTTCTGGCAGTATTCCCCAGTGTTACATTGTGTGACTATACTTAAGTCTTGATTCAGAACACACAACTCCCTAGCACTGCGAGTGTGGTATAATCCCACAAAATGCTGATGAACACTGTCTGAAATACTGGTGCTATCATGTTGAGATGTGTGTGTATATATAACTTTTAGCTCTTTTGGAAACAATACTGCTTAATTATAAAAAACAAAGGCTAGCTGAGTGGTAGTTTCCCACGCCTTTAATCCCAACACTTGGGAGGCAAAGGCAGGCTGATTTCTGAGTTGGAGGCCACTGTGGTCTACAGAGTGAATTCCAAAACAGCCAGGGATACACAGAGAAACCCTGTCTTGAAAAAAAAAAAAGGAAAAGAAAACAAGAGAGAGAGAGAAAGAGAGAGAGAGAGAGAGAGAGAGAGAGAGAGAGAGAGAAGACAAAGGTTTCAGCTGGGCATGGTAGTGCACATCTTTAATCGCAGCACTCAGAAGGATCCCTGTTAGTTCCATACCAGTCTAGTCTACTTATTAAGCTCTAGGATAGCTCTATGATAGCCAGGACTACAAAGAGATCCTCTTACAGGCAAGCAAGCAAGAAAGCAAGCTAGCTAGCAGGGCTTTATATAACTTCCTACTATTATTCATCAGGATGTAAGTATCAAATTAGTCTATTTTTAGATTGTATTAGGGCAGAATATTTGATTTTAGAAACTAGTTGAGTTAGGCACTTGAACTTCTTTTTAAAAGTAAATGCATATACAACTATTTCTTTTATTTACATTGTTTATGCTGAGATAAGGTCTCACTATGTAACTAACTTGTCTAGAATTCACTATGTAAACCAGGTATGTGCCACCATGCCCGATTTCTTTTTTTCTAATTGATTTTAGATGCATTGGTTTTTGCTTGCATGTATGTCTGTGTGAGAGTTTCAGATCTCCTGGAACTGGAGCCACAAACACGTGAATACCAGGAACTGAACCTGGGTCCTTTCAAGAACAGTCAATGCTCTTAACTGCTGAGTCATCTCTCCAGTCCTGCCTCATTTTTTAAAAACACTGTTGGTATTTTTTTTCCCACTTATTTATTTCTCTGTGTGTTGCTCATAAGCGTGTGGAGAAGTCATCAGATAAATGGTGGATGTTAGTCCTCACCTACCATGGAGCTAGGGATGGAAAGACTGTAAGTTTGTAAAGCTGACATCTATGTGTATGCCCACAAATAAATTAAAATAAATTCAATTCTTTTGTAAAAATAAATAAAAATCTATTTTATTAATACATAAATTTAATTCTATATTTAATAAATTATAAAATTATTAAGTATATGTCAAAGATGACCTTAAATTTGTATTTAGTGTCAATAAATGTTTGGATTTGTATATTTATTATTACACAGGGTTATGTAAAAACTTCTCAGGTGAAAACAGGTTATGAGTGAAAAAAGCTTAAGAATATAAAGGCACTTAAGAGCATATGTGTAACTGTACCTGATCAGTTCTAGCTGAGCCAGTTCCAAATTGGCTTGAAAAATAGGTTTCTTTGTGAAAAGTTCACCAAGGATGCACCTAAAAAGAGTAAAATTCATAGGTTAGAAAGAATCCCTTGAGTTTATCTTAAGTGTTTTTCAATAAACTTTTAATTATCCTGGCTACATGCAATAATATACTCTGTAGTAAACTAGCCCAGAAATTCAGTGTCTGGGTTCCCTAAAAGATAAAAACAACTTTTTATAGTGAAAACACTTAATAATAAAGGTTTTAAATTTGCCAGCAGATCAAACTCTACTGCCTGTAGACAATAGTCCTTCATAAGCAAAAGGAATTAATAGTTTTTCATCTCTGTCACATCATGGTAATGTAAGAAAATACACACAAGTTTACAGATGCTTAGCAGTCTTTCTACAAAGAGAATCTGTTGTCATTAACCTGCTCTGTAGAACTGTACTATACTATTATAACCCCTCTGGCAATATATTTACAAAGAAAACAACGTATTAACAGCTAAAATTAGTTTCATCAAGACTTTTAAATAAATTCTATCTAAATACCTTAGTTATTTTGAGATGGATATTTGGGGCTAGGAGATGTTCAGTGGGTGAATCAAGTATTGAGGATGTTATGTTTGAATCTATGAAAGTCACATAAAGCTGAGTGTGGTCATGTGTGCCTATAATGCTTATGATTCTGCAAGTTGGACCAGCAGTGAATAACAAAACAGAGTCACACATTCCTGCATTCAAACATGCATATATATCATATATGTAACAAACTGTAAGTGAATTAAAAAAAATACTCTAGAACATCATGAAAAGACTTGGGTTCAATTCCTAGCACCCACATAGTAGCTCACATCAATCTGAAATGCCAGTTCTAGAGAATCCCATACCTTCTGAGCTCCACAGGCACCAGGCACACACTGTAAAAATACACATACAAGTAGACGAAATATTCACACATATAACATAAATAAATCTTAAAAAAAAAAAAAAAAAAAAAGAAAGAAAGAAAGAAAAGGAAAGGAAATAAAAGAGAAAGATGCCAGGTATGGTGGTGTATGCCTTTGATCCCAAGCAAGGTCAACATGGTCTCCAACCATGTGAGTTTCAGGACAGCCAGGGCTATGTTACAGGGACTCTGTCTCAAAAAAACAAAAGGACAGCAGCAGCAGCTGCTGCTAGAAACAGCTTTGTAATAAACTATTTACAGTTTCAAGGCATCTATACACAAAATAGTTACTAATTGTGGGAGGAAAACTACTAACTTTTTTGGTGAGAAAAAAGGGACAACGTATTAACCAAGTGACTATAGTTGCTATTAATTCTAAAGGGTAAATGAAGTCTATGTAAATGTATATAAAACATCCAGTAAGGAACATGACACTGCTTATGGTGTATCCTAGTTAAAAATATACAACTTGAACCTGGTCTACATTCTTCAAAATAATAAATGCTGTGAAATACAAAACAGGCTATAGCAGTGCTCCAGAGTAAAGAAGACTTTGATAAAGGAAGCCGCCGACACCTATAACTATGCTACTTGAGAACAAGCAAGTTAGAAACTAAGATGTGCAACAGCAAATAATTAACAAAAACAAAAAAACAGATTACTGTAATGTACACACCTCAAATAAACAAAGGTATTATTTCTAGGACATCATTGCATAGAACTAGAATAGAAATATAGACTAAAGCACTACATAGTACAAAAGTTATCCTATACTAATGTTAAACTTCCTTTCTGATATAGCGCTCTAGAAATTAGAACATCCCTCCTCTATGATTGGACACAGAATTATAGGTATGCACTATGCTGTTCAACTATGTTAAATTTATTTAATTTGCAAATTATATTATGGTTACATGGATCTCTGTAAGCTGGAGGCCAGCCTAGTCTACATAATGCCTTCCAGAACAGTCAGGAGATACATAAGGTGATGTTGTCTTCAAAAAAAGTCTTTTTGTTTTTTGTTTAAAGTGATACTAGAGTGGTACTAATTACTTTAATGTGCTTTTTGTTGTTTTTGTGAACACATAGTCTCATGTAGTCTGGGCTGGACCTAAACTCCCAATTCTCCAGCCTCCACCCATAAAATGTTGTGATTTCAGGTCCATGGCACCACCCAAGGCTTCTATATACAATTTCATTTACTAATTCTTTGAGGAATTTATACAATATATTTTGATCATAATGACTTAAAATGGTGAATTTTTTATTATTATTATTTGTATATTTGTTTCTTGGGAGACTAGAAGTATTTTACCCCTTGGCTAGAATTACATATATTGCCTGATCTATGTGCTAAGAACTGAGCCATCTCTCCAGCCCCTAAAATATTTATTTTAAATTATATGTGTGTGTGTTTGTGTGTATGTGTGTCTGTCTGTCTGGGTTATGTGCATGTATATGCACATGCCTACGGAGATCAGAGACATTAAATCCCCTAGGACTGGAGTTAAGGATGGTTTTCAGCTTCCATGTGGATGTTGGGAACCAAACCTGGATTCCTTGGCAAGAGCAACAAAAGCTACTAATCACTGAGCTACTTTATCGGCTCCAGTCCTCTATCTTCTTCTTCCTCCTCCTCTTCTCTTTTATAAGAAAGGGACTCACTGTGTATACCTGACTTGCTTAGAATTTGCTATGTAGACCACTTTGGCCTTTGCCTCCCAAGTGTTAGAATTAAAGGCCATTATGCATCATTCTATTACCATTAAAATCTCACCTTTAGTTTATTTTATTAGCTTTTCTAGTGTCTATCCTGATTTGAGGTAGAAAAAGTAGAAATAAATTTTGTCTCCAATATTAACGGTCAAAATCAACATCTAGATACAGTTTTACACCAACTAATGGAAATAGAAGAACAGTTAAAAAAGAAAATCCCAAAGAAATAGCTAGGTTAGTTTAAAATGTTTGGAGACAGTGTTCCCAAACTTGTTAAGAAGCCCAATAAGACCTTGAATTTTTTTGTGTTTCTTGAGAAATGGTTTTTCTGTGTAGCCCTAGATGTCCTGGGACTTGCTCTGTAAACTAGGCTAGCCTCACAGAGCCTGCCTCTGACTCCCAAGTACTGGAACTAAAAGCCTGAACCAGCACCACTTATATTAAAAAATATAATTTGTTAGACGAGTTGTTCTACTTTCTGCCCTGATTTGTATGCCTAAGTGCTAGAATCCTTTGGTGTGAAAGACTTTTTTATTATGTGGCCAACATTTCATTTATCAGAGTAAGATAGCAGGTTGTACACTGGGAAGAAAAAACACCAATACACTTAGACTTTCTCCCATGTATCTTGCTTTTCCTTTTGTTGTTCTTTTAAGAGAGGTTCTCTAATGTAACTCAGGTTAACACACTAGAGGAAGGCATGGGATCTCATTACAGATGGTTGTGAGCCACCATGTAATTGCTGAGAATTGAACTCAGGACCTCTGGAAGAGCAGTTAGTGCTCTCAACCGATGACCCTGAACTCCTGATTTTCCTGCCTCTAGATCTTCCTCATGCATTTTAATGAGTTGTTAACTTTCAACTTAGCTCTAATTTGGGCTAGTGCTGTTGAATACAAATATATCCATCTTGAGTCATTAAAACTTTACTAAATCGTCATTTGATTTCAGTAAGCTACCTCTGGTTGAATTTTAAAAATAAAAACCATAGCACTCTTCTTAAAAAGGCTTATAATAGAAAAATAGAAAAGAATGGGAAAGATGGGCTGGAGAGATGGCTCAGTGATTAAGAGCACTGACTGTTCTTCCCAAGGTATTGAGTTCAAGTCCCAGCAACTACAAGGTGGCTCACAACCATTTATAATGAGTTTTGATGCCCTCTGCCGGCATGTAGGTGTACATGCAGATAGAGCATTTGTGTATATATAAATTAAATCTTAAAAAAAAGTTAAAAAAAAAAATGGGAAAGATAACATGCTCTTTTAGGAGGTATGTATGTATGTGGAAATCACAACCAAC
The DNA here is from genome assembly GCA_021653895.1 of Mastomys natalensis. Lineage (NCBI taxonomy): Eukaryota > Metazoa > Chordata > Mammalia > Rodentia > Muridae > Mastomys > Mastomys natalensis. The sequence goes on from JAJTUV010000964.1 coordinate 469,978, forward strand.
AATGGTCAAGGCCAGTTTGTCACACCATATACAAACAAATAACAGAGAGAGGCCATTTAAACTATTTAGGCCCCCCACCCACGGCAAAAGTGGTACATGCTTTCAAACCCAGAACCTGAGGGGGCAGGGTGGATGAACCAGGTGAATCCCTGTGAGTCCAAGGTTAGCCTAGTCTATGTATCAACTTCTAGGACAGCCAGAGCTACACGATGAGACCCTGTCTTGAAAGAATTAATAAAAATAAAAAGACTTCAATCCTTAACATGCAAAATGCAGATTTCAAATTTCATTTTCAAGCCAGGAATAATACGTCTGTAACCCCACAACTTCGATGCCAAGGACTTAGGAGTCGAAGGTCATCTTGGGCTGTATATTGAGTTTGATGATAGCCTAGGCTAAATGTGACCTTGTCTTAAAAAAAAATTTTTTTAGAGTGGCCATGTCAGTGCATACTTACAACCCCAGCATTTGATAAGAGGGAGAAAGATTGCCACAATATGAAGCCAGCCTGGTCTAAATAGTAAACCAAGAAAGACAGGGCTAGAGAGATCCTAAGTAGAAAAATCAAAAGGAAAGAAGGAAGAAAAAAGGAAGTAGAAGGAAACAGATTTAAAAAAAAAAAAAGAAAGGGAAAGAAAGCTCCTTAAGAGAAATGGCTGATTGCAGATAGAAGACTAGAATAAGGAAGACTATTATAGATTAGTAACAATGTATCAAGAGAACTCAAGAACTAACTTGATCAAGTTTAGACTAGACAAAGATTAGGAAGTTTGAACTAGAACTACTGTGATAAAGACTGGAAAGATGATTAGAAGGTTTTCACCACTTGCTGTTCTTGAAGAAGACCAGAGTTTGGTTCCAGCACCCAGGCCATGCCCCTCACAACCACCCGTTACTTCTAGCTCTGGGGATCTGACACCCTCTGCTAGTGTGTGGGGGCACGTCCACAGAAGTGCCTCTGTGCTCTCCTTCTCTCTCTCCCTGTTAAAACATATCAAATATGCAAGTCTATCAGTTTCTAATAAACAAAAATCCAATAAACCAAATCTTCTCAGTAGCCATTTTTAGAGAACAGTAGAAAATCTCCTCAATACGTTGAAAACTAGTAAATAAAATGAACTAATTAGCTTTTCTGCAATACTGAGGATGAGACCCAAGACTTCACACATGACACAGGCAAGTCTTATTTTTGTTTTTGTGACAGTGGCAACAATAACACAAACTCAGACTGAGACATCTATAGAATAAATGGTCTAATTTTCTCTAGGCAGATTATAAGGAAACAAATGAAAATCTAGAGATGGAAGGGGGATGTTAATTAAAAGATTTGAGATAAGCGTTGAGATAAGCAGAGCCTAGTGCTATATGCCTGCAATCCTAGTTAACTGTGGGCTGAGGCATGAGCATTACCAGCCTGGGTAAACTGAAGTCAGCTACTACATTGTTAACTGGTTTGTTTGTTTTTTAAATAAGATTCATTTTTATTTATATTTATGTGTATATGTAATTGTGCATACACTTAAAAAAGACAAATAGCTAATATAAAGAGGAAACAGTACACATTATGAGTTACAGACAAAACAAAAGGTTAAGACATTCTTACCCACAGCTCCAAACATCAATGGCTGGTGTGTATCTTTCTTCTCCAAGAAGTAGCTCTGGAGGTCGATACCACAGAGTAATGACTTTGTTTGTGTAAGGGCGACTGAAATGAAAACCATCAGAATAGAAATTTGGGTGAATGATGTTTTTTTTTGCGTATTTTTCATATTTTTGATAAAAAAATATGTACCTAAGACACTAACCAAAAAAATAGCTGCCAGTTAAAGATGAGGTTGTTAAAACAATTCCAATAATGAATTAACAGGCCAAAAGTAAGCTGGACATGAGTGAAAGATGAAAAACTTACTTCTAATCCAATTTGGGTTAACTTATGTCAGTAGAGGACTGACTGAAGAACTCAGACATGATGGCACATTTGTTTAAAGCCAGCGCCCCCATACATGTGGAAGATACTAGGCACAAATGTACACAAATACACACAATACATACACCTCCAGCTTCAGGGGAATTTGATACTTATGTAGTCAAATGGGTGTGATGAACATGCACACAAAAAATTAAAAAGCGGTCTTTAAACATACAAACAGCAACAACAACAAAAGAATGAAGGGGACAGTGGCTCATGCCCTTAATCCTAGCCTCTGCTGGCAAAGGCAGGTGAAGTGCACTGCTGTGAGGTCAAGGCCAGCCTGGCTTATACACTGAGCTCTAGGATAGCGAGTGCAACAAAGAAAAACTCGTCGCAAAACAAACAAAAGAAGATCTATGGTGTAACACATCCAAAGCACTAGGGAATTCTAACAGTCACTTTAATTTGTAGAATTTGAGAGTATCAGAAAATTAAAGACTCTTTTCTAATTCCCACCCTCAATTTTACTTAACTTTTTTTTTTGAGATACTGTTTTTACTATGCTAAAATAGGCCTTAAATCATAGGTCACAAGTAAACCTTGACAAATGCCTCACCTCTCTTCAGAGTTATAGAGCCGAGCAAGTCCAAAATCTGCCAGTTTGATTTGCCCGCTGTAAAACAAACAAATTATTTTCATAAGTAAAAGTAGCAGCCATTGAACTACACTTGGAAACTTAAGTGCCAATTAAAGAGCTAAAAGAATTACAAAATTTACTTCTGACACCTGATCGTGTTTCTATTAATGGTTACCCTCCCCAATTTAAATTTGCCAGACAAAGTTTGTAATGCCTCACAATATTTTTCTATTATTGCATTTTTGGATCTGATTTCCAATTTTCTTTTTACCATGGAGCCTACATATATCACTCAGCTTGGTCCCCAACTCTTAAAACAATCGTCTATCTTACTTCAACTCTGTGAAGAACTAGGACTATAGGTATGTGTCTTCCACGCCAGTTCTAAACATTTACTTCTTTATATTTATTATTTTTTTATTATGAGACAGAATTTACCACATACCCCAGCCTCAGCCTCACTCTGTAGGCCATGCTGACCTTGAACTCACAGAGATTCACCTGTCTTTGCCTTGTTTTGTGCTAAGATTAAAGATGTACATTTAGCCTTTAAGTCTTTATTTTGTTTTGTGGTCGTCATCTGTGCATAATACACGTGTTAAAGTAATACCTAATGTTGAAGACAAAGAGATACTTAAGGTCAGGCATAATAACACGTATTTTTAATCCTAGCACTAGGGAAACAGAGGCAAGAGGTTCAGGTTCATGGCCAGCCTAAGCTTCAGGGTGAGATCTCAAGCCATCAAAGACTGGGGATGTAGCTAAGTAGCAGAGAATGTGAAAGTCTAAGACCCTAAGTTTGATCCCTAACACTATACAGAACAAAACAAACAAACAAAAAAGCTTGCCTAAGTTTCACTCTGATAAATGATAAATCCAGTAACAGGTCTCAGTTCATGAATCTGTACTTTTTTCCTTACAGTCCTGGGGACTGAACTCAGGGTCCCATACATACTAGGCAAGTACTCTAACCATTCTGAGTCTGTTATTTCTTTTTCTTTTCTCTTCTCTTGAGATAGGGTCTCCTTTGAAATCCAGGTAGGCACAGAACCTGAATTTGGGCTGGCCTCAAAATCACAGTAATCCTCCAGTACCACCCTTCCAGCTGCTGAAATTATAGACAAGAGCCATTACACCTGGCTCTGAATGTACACTTCTAAGAAGCTCATCCATGACACCAATGGAGCTGGTCTGAGAACTGTAATTTGACAATTTGACTTATTTATTTATTTATTTATTTATTTATTTATTCCACCATCATTTTAAGACTCCATGTTGCTATGGACGTCAGGCTCTTTTCTTTTCTTTTTTTTTGGTTTTTTGAGACAGGGTTTCTCTGTGTATGTCAGGCTCTTTTCAAACTCATAATCTCTGGCCTCTGCATGACCATGTAGCTTGAGGCACTTCTTTAAAGGAGTCAGAATCGCTTTTGACTCTGCTCAGCAGTGACTGTCTAATTCACCCTCTACCTTCCCCTCTTCCCCATCTTCTCCTCTCTTCATCCTCTTTCCATCTCTTTTAGTACTAGGTGTCAAACTCAGGTACCTGTGGATGTTAAGTGCTCAACTACTGAACTACATTTCCATCCCTCAGTATACAGAGATGTCAATAAGTATTTTAAGAAAATGAAACACGATGTTGGGAGAATTACATAAAAATTATGAATTACTCAGAATTATGTTAATCTACCTAAATTTCTGTACCCTATTTTAATATTTATAGCCTTGCTACATTTGGAGAATGTAGGGGCTGATTGTATCTGAGGTACCTGATAGCTCAGGTAAGACAAAACTCAGACAGTAAAGAAAAGAGGCTATCTTGGAAATGTTCCCCAAACCTATGAGCAAAAGGACAGAATATAAAACAAGAAAAGTGGGGCTGGAGAGATGGCTCAGCAGTTAAGAGCACTGACTGCTCTTATAGAGGTCCTGAGTTCAATTCCCAGCAACCACATGGTGGCTCACAACCATCTGTAATGGGATCTGATGCCCTCTTCTGGTGTGTCTGAAGAGAGTGGCTGTGTACTCACATACAAAAAATAAATACATACATCTTTAAATCTACAAAATCAAGAAAATAGCAACAAAATTTTTCATTAAATCAACCACTATCATTCCTATTAAGAAGTCTATATACCTTCTTCCACTTGCCCAAAATTCCACTTCATTTTTCCTGTGTGAAATAAGATCTCACTCTATAACCCAGTTTTGCCTTGAATTCATAATAATCCTTCAGTTTTAGCTTTCCAAATATAGAAATTAGAAGCATGAGCCACTTTATCTGGCTCATTACATTTTAAAGTTTAACTCACAAACAAATTCCACACAAAGGATATCTAAATTAAAATGGCAAAAAACATAGCTATGAAAAATGTGCTAATATATTTGATGCATGAATCATATTAGAGACTAGTAAAGTATTTCTTTACTTGTTTGGTTATAATCTTTTACTTCTATATGTGCAAGGGGTGTTGTATGTGTGTGTATGGGGTGTGTGTGCATGTGGTGCATGTTTGTGCAGCTAGAAAAATACTTGCAGCAGTCAGTATACTCCTTCCACCCTGTGAGTTCTGGGGACTGAACTCTCATCATACTTGACAAGATCCATTTCATTGTCCCTTACTTACTTTTGTGTGGTGCTGGAATTAAACTTAGAACCTTAAAGGTAAGGTCTTGTATCTCAGGGAAGCCTGAAACTCCTATGTGGAAGTATTAAAAAAAATGGGCATATACAACATTAAAAAACCCATTATTGTTTTATTCATTATACCCCAACAGAAACAAAATGTCTTCCAACATAATCTTCAAGTACTCAACGGTTTTATGTCTTCGGAATCCATCTGTCCATCCCATTATACTTCCATCCCTTGACTGTGCTGCATATTCCCTTACCTCTCAAACTAATATCATCTCTGATCTTTACTTGGCAGACTTTTTTCTTAAGTGTTATAATTTGTAATCTGACATCTATGACTACTCCCTTTGTAAACATGACTGTATTATACTCAACATTTTCCTTAATCCTATCTCTTTGGCCATTTCTCTTGGTTTCTACTCATTTTAATATTCAGACAGGGTCTCATTATGTAGACTGGGTTGGCCTCAAATTCAAGAGAACCACCATGCCTGACTTAAAGATACATTGTTTTCAAACTCAGTGCCAAATATGATACACACAATTTTTTTGGTTTATTTACTTTATGTATGTGAGCACACCGTCGGTGTCTTCAGACACACCAGAAGAGGGCATCAGATCCCATTGCAGATGGTTGTGAGCCACCATGCGGTTGCTGGGAATTGAACTCAGGACCTCTAGAAGAGCAGTTAGTGCTCTTAAGCACTGAGTCATCTCTCCAGCCCAGAGACCATCATTGTAAGTATATATGGTATTTTTATATGAATATGTGTGTGCGCATGATTTACACACACCACGTACATGCAAGAACCCTTAGAGGCTAGAAAAGGATACTGAACTGTTTGCAACAGGAATTATAACTGGTTGTTAGTTCTTTTGTGCACACTAAGAACCAAACCCTGGCCATCTACATGAGTTTAACTACTCTTTGATACTTTCAAAAGTATCAAAGCCTCTTTGATACTTTCAGCAGGTTTCCCTGCCTTCAGTCTTTCATCATATAGTATTAGTGCCCTTCTAAAACAGAAAGCCAGGTCTCTCCAAGACAATATAAGTTCAAGTTGGGTACACATTTTACACCTCAGGACTTGAAGGGGTGAAGCAGGATTACTCTGAGTTAGAGAACACCCTATGATACAGAGTAAGACATTTGTTCATAAATAAAAACAAAACAAAAAACCTAAAACCAAAAAAATGAACATTTTGGTGTTTTTATACTATATAACAGTCCCTATACCAAGTATGCCACCATGATCAACTAGGCTATACCCTATTAGTGAATGTGCTCAACAATGGGAATGGGAATGTGTCCACATGTAGAGTCACTCACAGAATCCTCAGGGCAAACCACACAATGGTTAAAGAACTGGTGAATACATCTACTGATGAAAGAGCCCTTGTCTCCTGTAGCACTGAATAAAATGTAAAAACTGAGCCAAATACAGTGGAATCCACCTTTAATCCCAGTCCTTAGGAGGTAGAGGAAAGTGGATCCCTGAGAGTTCAAGGCCAGGCTAGTCTAAACAGTAAGTTCCAGGACAAAACAAACAAACAAACAAAAAATGATTTTGTTGTTGTTATTGTTTTTGAAACAAGGTCTTGCTATATATTCCTGGCTGGCCTCAAACTCTCTACAGAGACCAGGCTGGCCTTAAGTTCAGAGAACCATCTGCCCCTGCTTTCCAAGGGCAGGGATCAAAGGCAAGGTAGATAGTCTTCACAGTTACTGGGCAAACTTGAATGCATGCTTCTCCTGCCCCAACCTTCCAAGTAGCTAAGACTACAGATGAACTAACTATAAAAGATATAGACTTAAGAGTAATAATGGACCTTCACTTTTAATAAGAGTTTATGAGTTGTAGAGATAGTGATAAAAAAAACAAACAAAAACAAAAGACACCTCCCTGCCCAAAAAAAACCAAACCCAACTTTCTTCGAAGTGTCTTACTAACTTGCCCAAGCTGCCATCAAACTCCTGACACCCCTCACTTTAACTTTCCTAGTAGCTGTGACGGTAAGAATTTACCCACAATTCCAGTTTAAGATTTAGTCTCTTTACATGTTTGCCTCACAATAAAGCCACATACTTTTAAATCGCACTTTACACAGACGCCTTGAATCCCATCCCAATTGAACTACAGATAAAAGAAAGCTCCTTCGTAGATATATAAGATCTTAAATTGGTTCCTAAGAGCTTCATATTTCACCTTAATGTGCTTTACTTTTTGCTTTAGCAATAAAGCTATGTTTATAGTTTCCTAACATTCTTTGTTTTTTTTTTCCTTTTTGAGGTAAGTCTTGAAGTTTCAGGCTGGCCATATAACTGGAATATAGTTCTAGGAATCAAATCCAGGTCTTGAGGCACACTGGAAAGAACAGTCTACCAATTGAGATACACTGAGATACACCTTACCCCTACTCTCAAACGCTGACTCCTCCTCCCTTAGTTTATGGGAATATTCTTTTTCATGTGTATATGCTTCTGTATAAGCAAATTTTTCTGCAGAGATTTTCAGTCTTCATTATTAGTCTTTCTGATAAATTTCTATTTATTTCTCAAAACTGAATGTTCTAAGTAATTCTAAATTTAACAAACATGGGTCCAGTGTGGTGGTGTATGCCTTTAATCCTAGCACTTGAGAGACACAACAGTATAAAGACACCTGAGCTACAGACTGAATGAAACCTTGTCTAAAACAACAAAACATACTTACTGAATTGAACATTAATAAATGGGTTAGCTCTACTACTAAACTCAGCTGCACAGTGTACACAGCCAAACTTTTAGTGTTAGAAGTTAAGGGCTGAGGAGATAGCTCAGCGGTTAAGAGCACTGGCCGCTCTTCCACAGGTCCTGAGTTCAATTCCCAGCAACCACATGGTGGCTCACAGCCATCTGTAATGGGATCTGATGCCCTCTTCTGGTGTGTCTAAAGACAGGGACAAGTGTCTAATTTTTTAAAAAACAATTTTTTAGACAATTTCAGGTAATCCCACCTGGCAATTTATTCCACCACCTAATACAACCACCATACACATTTGCATGTGTGTGTGTGTGTGTGTGTGTGTGTGTGTGTGTGTATGTGTGTGTGTGTGTGTGTGTGTGTGTGTGTATGTGTGTATGGTGTATGTGTGTGTGAGTATGAGAGAGAGAGAGAGAGAGAGAGAAAGAGAAAGAGAAAGAGAGAGAGTGTGTGTGTGTGTGTGTGTGTGAGTGTGCATGCCCAGGTTGAGGTAAGGTCTTCCTCTGAAAGGAAAAAAACTGACAGCCTCAAATCAAGTGCAGCTAAAGAGGCAGGCCTGTTTCTTCCCACTAAAGAATATTAAAAACCCAATGTGTATTTAAGTTTGCTCTGGTAACAACACTATTTATTGACTATATGGTATATTCTCGAGTAGATCAATCCCCTAGAATGTTAACAATTAAAAAATATTTGTAATCCTATTTTGTTAATTCTAACATTGAATTTGGAAAAATGAAAACAGGGAGGTAAAGGTTAAAAAAAAAAAAAATAGAATACATTGAACATCCATGCAAGGAAAAAAGTTGTACTGCTTATAATCCTAATTATCTAGACAAATCAAAAAGGGAAAAAGTGATTAGCATTACTTGGTTTCTATGTTACCTGTTATTCAGCAAAATGTTAGAACATTTTATATCCCGATGGAGGAAATTCTTTTTGTGACAGTAATCCAGTCCTTCCATTAGCTGTTTCATGAATGACTTGATATGGTCCTCAGAAAAGTGCACCAAACCTGATTCAAGCAGTCCCATTAAGTCATGGTCCATATATTCAAATACAAGGTAAAAGGCACCTATATAACATGAAAAAGAAAAATGTAAATGTTGACATAACAATCCTCAAATTTGAATATAATTTTAAGTTAATCATAATCTCTCTGGAACAACTCCTTAATTTTACAGAAAAAGGATCTAAATTAGAATAATAAAAATAATTTTCCTTTCTAATGATATATAATACTACTGGAAATAAATTTAGATTTTTATACTACTGTTATATGAACGATTTACATTCTGAGAAAACTGCTACCATTAATTTATATTACTATATGTCATGATCAAAGTCTGTTAACAATTACAGACCCTGGGCCAAACCCAAATCCAATCAGCTACCGATTCTAGCTTTTCTAGTTTTATCTTGTATAAGATAACCATGCCCATTTGTTATAAATTATGAGTCTTTTTTATCTTATATGTAAGAGTTTTGCCTGCATTTATTATCTGTGCAAAATATCCTTGGCTGGTGCCTGAAGAGGCCAAAAGATGGCACTGAATCCACTGGAACTGGAGTTACAGATGTTGTAAAATGACATGTGAGTTCTGGGAAGCAAATGAGGGTCCTTTGAGGCAACTCTCTAGCTCTACTCTCCTACTCCCTTTTTTGAGACAAGTCTGGGACTGACGATGCAGACCAGGTTAGCCTAACAGGTATGGGCTACCATTGACTCCTGAGCACAACTCACAAGTGCCTACCTATAATCACAGACCCTGAAGATCTGGCACCTTCTGGTCTCAATGGGCACCCACATACATGTGGTATAAACTCAGATTCACACATAAACAAAAATAAAATAAATGAAAAACATCTCAAGTAAAAATAATTGAAAAATGTTGTCAGGATGGGTCAGTGTTTTTCAGAGTACTTGTCCTGCACACCTCTCAACTTGAGTTTCATCCCCAGAGTCCACTGTCAAAGAAGAGAACCAACTCCTGAAAACTGTCCTTTGACCTCTACATGTAAGCAATGTAAACACTGCTTATGTAAGCATATGATGCTGTTGCTGATAATAATTTGCAAAAATAGTTCAGAACTACAAATCATTTAATCAAAGCTTCTAAATTCATAAATACAAATGAAAGCAGCACACTAAAAATAGTTGTAAGCAATTTGGAATTTATCACACCAATATCATAACATGAAATATTAAACCTACAAGCCAAGGATATAGCTCACTTGGGAGTATGCTTGCCCAGCATGCATAAAATCCTGGGTTTGTATGTTTTTGTTTTAAAACAGGGTCTCACAATGTAGCCATGGCTGGCCTGGAACCTAATAGGCAGAGCAGGCTGGCCCTGAAACTGCACACGTCTCACAAGCACTCAAATTAAAAGCACACAGCAGCACTTCTAGCCCAATCCCTAGCACCACATAAACAAGTGTAGTAGAAAGACTAAAGGCCATCCTTAGCTACACAGAGTTAAACAGTCTGGGTATATGAAACCTTGTTATAAAAACAAAACAAACAAACAAAAAACCCAAAAAAACAGGTTTATAATTCTGTTCACTAGTAGCATTAAAAAAAAAGAAAAAAGAACTTGAAATCAGGGTCTCAAGTATACTAAGCAAGTGCTCCAGAACTTAGCTATAGCCAAGTACAAGGCAGGGATTCTTTCTATAGAGAGGGTAGGCTTCAAGAACTTTCTCATATTTCCCAAATAGTATGCATTTTTTTTTTTTTTGAGAGAGAGAGAGAGGACAGAAGAGAAAGGGAAAGAGAAAAAGAGAAAGAGAGAAATGGAAAAAGAAAGAGAAAGAGAGACAGAGAGGGAGGAAGTACATGTGCACCTGCATGCAAATATATGTGCACAAGATACTCTAGCTCATAGATACAAATGGTGTGAAGGCTAAAGACCTATCCAGGTTATCTTCCTCTTCTATCATTCTCTACCTTATTTTTTGAGAAAGTCTCAATAAACTTAGAGCTTACAATTTTGGCTGGCCAGTGAGTTCCAGACATCCACCTTCTCTGCCTGACAGAGTGTGGAGTCAGAGGAACACACTGATATGCTCATCTTTTCCTTGGTGCTTGGGTCCTCAGGACTGCGTGGTAAGCACTTTACCCACCTAGACAACTCCTCAGGCTCATTACATTGCTTTTTTCCTTTCTTCTCAATTTGAGGAAAGAGAAATGATGAAGGACAGGATGGGGACACAAGCATTGTGACCAGGAGTTCAGATCTGAAACTCATGTGACCATTTACTGTCATCTGGGCTGTTTACTCACAACAGTGATTGCTCTTAGAGCTAGAAAGATGGCTCAGTTGTAAGTGCTGTTTTTGCTGTTGTTGCTGCTTTTAGATTGTATATATCCATATGATGGTATCTACAACTGATTAAAAAGTATGCTTGGAGGGGAGAAAAGGTTATCAGATCTTCCTGGGGCTGAAGTTACTAGTGATTGTAAATTGCCTAATGAAACTTCTGGGAACTGATCTCACATCTTTTATAAGACCAGTTTCACTCTCCTATACCTGCAAAACAATTTTTAAATGGATGTATAAATCAAGGATGCTGGCTCACACCTGTAATCTCAGCACTCAAAACACAAGACAAGGGATAGAGAAATGGCTCAGTGGTTTCAGAGCACTGGCTGCTCTACCAAAGGTTGTAAGTTCAATTTCCACCACCCACATGGCAGCTTGCATCTATCTACAACTCCAGGGAGATTCCAGGGAATCTGACACTCCCATCACTCACATGGGGGCTCATAACCACTTATACTATACCTTCAGTTCCAGGGGATTTAATGCCCACTTCTGATCTCTGTGGCCACTGCATGCATGTGATGTGCATAAATAAATTTAAAAAACAAAAATCTAAGACTTAGGTCAACCTATCAAAAAATTCACACAGGTAGAACTACACATGGTGCTGCATCACTTTAATTCCAGCACTTGGAAGGTGCAAGGGGACAAGTTCAATGTCATCTGTATCCATACAGCAAGCTTGAGGTTGACCTGCTACATGAGATAGTAACCTAAAAAGTCCTCACAGGTAAACAAGCTAAGAAATGAAAAGTAAAATAGAGTAGTAGTATATAGCTATAATCACACATTTGGGAGGCACACATTAAGCAAAAAGGTTCTTAAGAAATTGAGGAGCTGAAGAGATGGTTCAGCAGTAAAGAGCATTGGCTGTTCTTTCAGAGATCCCTAGTTCAAGTCCCAGCAACCACATGGTGGCTCACGACTCTCTGTAATGGGATCCAAAGCCCTCTTCTGGTGTTTCTGAAGACAGCTACAGTGTACTCATATAAATAAATAAACCTTTAAAAAAAAAAGAAAGGAAGAGGAAAGAAAAGAAGCTGGAAGCCAGCATGAGCTATACAATAAGGCTCTGTCTCAAAAAATAAAATGGGAGTTGGAGACATAGCTAAGCATTTAAGAGCATATAATGCTCTTGTAGAGGACCCGAGTTGGGTTTCCAGCAACCACAGAGTGGCTTGCAACCACCTTCAACTCCAGCTCCAGGAGATTCAGCCTCATCTACATAACAAGTTCCAGAACAGCCAGGACAAGAGAGACCTTGTTTGTAAAAGTAAATGAATAAATATAAAACCAGAAGCTGTATGGTTCAATAAATAAGAACATTTGTAGCTCTTGCAACAGATCATTATTCAATTCCCATAACCCACATGGCCAATTACAACCACTGGTAAAATCTAGTTCCTGACCATCCAATGTCCATTTATACACATAAAAAACAAATAATAAATCTTTTTAATAAACAAACAAACAATAAGGTTTAAATGGTGGCACAAGCCTTTAATCACTGCACTCTGGAGTCAGAGGCAGGTCTGAGTTCAAGTTTGAGGCTAGCCTGGCCTACAAAGAGAATTCCAGGGAGCCAGGGCTACAAGGAGACTCTGTCTCAAAAATAAATATATGTTGAGTGCAGTGGTGCACACATTTAATCACAACATTTAGGAAGGAGAAGCAGGTAGATCTCTGAGTTTGAGGCCAACCTGGTCTACAGAGTGAGTTACAGAACAGTCAGTGTTATGCAGAAAATGGGCCCACCTCCACCACTGCAAAACAAAACAAAACAAAACAAAAAAGAGATGGAGAAATGGTTCCGTAGTTAAGAGAATTTACTGCTCTTCCAGACATATATATGTGTACATATACACATTCAGGTAAAACCTCATACAAATGAAATTAAAATAAGAGAAATTTCTGCTATTACCTTTGTCCTTCTTGAAATCCAGTGCATCTTGTTTGTCTGTGACAATTTCCTTCATGTTTACAACACTTTGATGAACCAACTGACGAAGAATCTTGATCTCCCTGATGGCTGTGATTGGAAAGCCCTCTTTCTCATTGTCTAGCCGAACCTTTTTCAGAGCTACTAGTTCTCCTGCAAAAAATAGATGCAAACTGTCACTGTGATCAACGTACATTTCTTAGTCATAGTTATGAAGCAGCACTACATGTCCTCACCTTCGCAGACTTTTTACATAAAACCTCTAATTCCCTTCTTTTTTTTTAAGGAGCTGAGATTGAATTTAGAGCCTATACTAGCATGGCTTCTACCATAGGGCTACACAACCAGTACTACTCCTGTGTTCTTAAAGTTTTCATATAGAGTCAATGCTGATATAGAATCTCATTCTTGGGTCAGGGTGATATTGCACACCTTTAATCCCTGTGCTCAGGAGGTAGAGATAGACGGATCTGAGTTTGAGACCAGCCTGATCTACAAAGTGAGGTTTAGAACAACCAGAATTATTAGACAAATAAACTCTGACTTGAAAACCAAACCAAACCAAACCAAAGAAACAAATACAATAGTAAATAAATGAATAAATAGATAAACAATATTATTCTTTTCCTCCCTGGCTTTCTCATTTTCTAGGACAGGGTCTTGGTAAGTAGATTAAGATATCTTCAACTGCTCTGCTTCTCACAAGGTAGAACGAGAGAACACACTCCCTGTTGTCCTCTGACCTCCCAATGTGTACTTGACACAAATATGCCCAAAGACAAAAACAGACATACATCTGAACTCACTAAATAAAATACAATACACTCCTTGCCAAAAACAAAAACCAAAAAAAATTTCAGCAAGTAATATAAAGTTTAAACAGACTACAAAGAAGGCTGAGATTATAATTATAGCCTTTTTGACAGAGTATAGTGCAAGTTGTAGGTTCAAATCCCACCACCAAAACACAATACAAAACAAAAAACAAAGCCCACCACCAAGTCAAAACAATAAATATTCAAAATAGTCAACAAAAAGTAGAAGATTTAGCTTTGGGCTTATATTGCTGAAAATCAAACCCAGGACCTCTAAAATGTACACAACCAGTCTACCTCTGAAATATCTGTGTGTGTGTGTGTGTGTGTGTGTGTGTGTGTGTGTGTGTGTGTGTGTGTGTTTGTATGTATATATCCCTTGTCCAAAAGGAGCTCTGTGGTCATTCATGAAATCACATAATCATAGACTTAAAAAACTGAACCATATATGTTCACACATCGTTTTGTCAATAATCCTTGAACAATAGCAATGTTTATTCAGAATTTGCTATTGTTGGTACTATAAATATTCTAGAGATAACATAAACTACACAGGAGGATGGGCCTAGGTTATATCCAAATGTTACCCTATTTTATGTAAGACAGTAGGTACAGGGAGACCCTGGAGCAAACACACTAAGAGATGGCCAAACTACTTTTTTGGAACATTTTAATCTACTTAATAATAGTAAGAGAACAAATTAGAGCCTAAAACTTATTTTAGTAAATCCATTAAAATATTAATAACTGTTAAATTATTACACTTTTGGCACCAAGAATTTTAGGGAAATACCTGTGTCTTTGTCCTTGGCTTTATATACTTGGCCATAGGTTCCTTCTCCAATAATCCCAATAATGTCAAACTTGTCCACACAGCGCTTCCCCCAATCACTTTCTGTTTGTCTTCTTTCTCCATAACGAGGACAACAAATTCTAAAAGGAAAATCAGTAAAACTGTTATTTTTTGCCATTAAACTGGCTTCTTACAAAATTATTATTGAGATGGCAGAAATGGAATGATGAAATAGTATCTATCAATGGCTATTATGGAATTCTCGCTTTAAAAGGTACAAGGTAGTGGTGTGTTAGTGTTCGCTAAATACATGGATTGCTTTTCAAAAAAAAAAAAATATGGTTAGAACTGGCCATGGAAGTGTCTATCATATTTTTGTTTGTTTGTTTTGAGCTAGGGTCTCACTGTGTAGCTAGCTCTCTGGTTGTTCTAGAACTAACAATGTAGACCAGGCTGGCCTTAAACTCAAGAGATCAACCTGGTTCTGTCTCCCAAATGCTAGAACTAAAGACACTGCAATCTCATAGATCTCTGAGTTCGAGGCTAGCCTGGTCTACAGAGTGAGTTCCAGGACAGCCCGGGCTACACAGAGAAACCCTGTCTCGAAAAACCAAAAAAAAAAAAAAAAAAGATACTGTAATCTCTTTTGAGTTCTAAGCCAGCCAGGGATACAGAGTTAAGACCCTTTCTCAATAAGAAAAGATATTATTTATGTTGGTTTGAGGGAGAATGGCCCCCTTAGGCTCATATATTTGAGTGCTTACTCATCAGGAGTAGGACTATTTGATAGGATTAGGAGGTATAGCCTTGTTGAAATAATTATGTCACTGGAGGGGTTTTGAGGTTTCAAAAGCCCAAGCCAGGCCAGTAGTTGCTCCTACTATCTATAGATCAGAATGTTGCTTTCAGGTACTGCTCCAGTGTCTGCTTGCATGTTGTCATACTTCCTGCTGTGGGAATGAACTAAATCTCTGAAACTGTAAGCAATTCCCCACCTAATTGGGGAATTAAATGGTTTCTTTCATAAGAATTGCCTTGGCCATGGTATCTCTTCACAGCAACAAAACTGTAAATAAGACAGGTATCCTTCCGATGAAATTTTTCCCATAAAATTGAAATAAAATATGTATTTATTGGCTCTCACTTCTATGAGTTATGAAAGATATATAAATTTTAGATATAAAACAAAAGAGAATAATTTTAAATTAAAGAGATCCCTAGGGGCTGGAGAGATGGCTCAGTAATTAAGAGCACCAGCTTCTCTTCCAGAGGTCCTGAGTTCAATTCTCAGCAACCACATGGTGGCTCACAACCATCTGTTGTGTACATGCAGATAGACTACTTGTATACATAAAATAAATAAATAAATCTTAAAAAAAAAAAGCCCAGGCAGTGGTGGCACACGCCTTTAATCCCAGCACTTGGGAGGCAGAGGCAGGCAGATTTCTGAGTTCGATGCGAGCCTGGTCTACAGAGTGAGCTCCAGGACAGCCAGGGCTACACAGAGAAACCCTGTCTTGAAAAATCAGAAAAAAAAAAAAAAAAAAAAAAATCAAAAAAAAAAAAAAAAATTGAGAGAGATTCCTAAGGTGCTGGTGAGATACCTCAGCAGGTAAGAGTCATAAACCAGGAATCAATTTCTAACACCTACATGGTGTCTTACAACTGACTTTAACTGCAGTCCCATGGGATTCAGCACCCTCTTTTGGTCTTCTGGGACACGCATATAAAGCACAGACATACATGAACACCTATGTTCATAAAATATAAAAATTTTCACATCCTGTAAAACTTACTTTGGTCTCTTTTTATATGGTTGTTGAGGTGGTGTAACTGCCTTTGGCTCTGGAGAATCTGGGGGAGATGGCTCTCCTCCCGGTAACTCAGGAGGAAGAGGCAAGTCTGTGAGTAAATGGCGAGTCCTCTGTTCCTTCTCTTTCTTTGCAGGCTTTGAAGGAAGCATTTCTTTTGGACTAGAGATGAGAGAATAAAAAAAAAAAAAATATTCAGAGACTACGCAAATAAAACTTTCAAAGAAAATTATAATGCTTAACTATTAAAAAGATTACTAAAATCTTACTTATGGGAGCTAGACAGATGGTTCAGTGGTTAAGAGCAGTGGTAGTTCTTTCAGGAGACTAAGGTTCAATTCCCATCACTCACATAACAGCTCACAATTGTCTGTAACTCCAATCCAAAGGAATCCCACTGCCTTCTTTTGACTTTTGTGGGCATCAGGCATACATATAATGCACAGACATAAATGTAGGCAAAACACTAATATCCATAAAATAACAATAAATCTTTTTTAAAAAAAGACTAAACAGATAAAGAGCTGGAGACATGACTCAGTGGTTAAGAGCACTGGCTGCTCTTTCAGAGGTCCTGAGTTCAGTTTCCAGCAAGTACATGATGGCTCACAATATAATGGGATCTTCAAGCCCTCTACTTTCAGGGTGTACATGCAAGCTAAGAATTCATATAAATAAATCTTTAAAAAAAAAAAAACCTCTAAAAGAAATTAGAACTTGAGTGTGCTTATGTTTAATATTAGTATTTGGGTTAAACTTTTAATTTAAACTTAAAAAAGTTTTTTAATGTGTGTCTGTATACCACATTCATGCAATGATGACTGTAGAGGCCAGAAGAGAGCATCAGATAGCTTGGGACTATTGTTACATATAGGTGGGTGTAAACTGCTATGTGGGTGCTGAGAATAGAACTCAGGTCCTACAGAGAGGAAACTAAAACTACTTAAAAGACTTAGGAAAAAGAAATACTAGATCAAAGTGTTTTTCAGCTAAGTTTGAAATTAAAACTCCTGAAAAAATATGTACTTTAGTTGTTTGGGGGACAGACTACAATGACCTATGACCACACAAGATAAAAACTTTGAAACTAAAATGGTAAAAAAATTCAAGCAGCAATTTCAGACTTGTTAAGGCTCTAATAGGACTCACACAACCAGAAATTGTAGTTAGTATAAAAAAAAAAAGAAAAGAAAGAAAGCTTTCTAGAACAGAGAAACTCTGTCTCGAAAAACCAAAAAAGAAAGCTTTCTAGAAATTGGAAAACTAGTCAAATTTGGGGTCATTTCGCTTTTTTTGAGATGTCTCACTGTGTATTCCTGGACGGCCTGGAACTCAAACCAATCTTCCTACCTTAGCCTCCTGAGTACTGTTATTACAGATATGTGCTACAAAGCCTGATAAATCTAAAATTGAAAAATATACCTATTTTTAAATTTTGTGTTTTGTGTGTGTGTGTATGCAAGTGACAGTAGATGTTCAACTAGGTGTAATGTCAGATTCCCTGGAGCTGGAATTACAGGTTGTGATCCACTAGACACAGGTGCTAGAACTAGATCCTAGGCAAGAGCAGCAACTCTGCAAATCGATTTCTTCAGCACCCCCCGCCCCAGTTTTTTTTTAATGTAAGTACTCTGCCTGCATGTATGTCTGTGTACTATATGCATGCCAGGTAACTGAGGAAGCCGGAAGCCTAAGTGGAAACCCTGTCTTGAAATTCCAAAAAAAAAAAAAAGAAAAAGAAAGAGACAGAGATTTCTTAGTTCTGTTTACTAGAGAAGAAAACAAAGTAACTGAACTGTCTCACAACTATCACTTAATTCTATTGTTTTTACACTTAAGTTTTTTTTCCTCAAAGATTTATTACTTCATGGCTTCAAATATAGTTTATTACCATTGAAAAATGTGCATGCTGCCAGGCATGGTGGCACATGCCTTTAATCTCAACATTCCAGAGGCAGAGGCAGGAGGATCTCTGTGAGTTTAAGGCCAGCCTACATTACCTAGCAAGTTCTAGACAGGCAGGACTACATGGAGACAGTCTTGGGGGAAGATAAGGGGGTTGGTGGCATTCTACAGGAGATTCTATTCTAAGGAAGTTTTAAGAAGGAATGAGTCTTTAAGGAAGTATTTAAGAAGGAAAACAATCATCAGTTGAGGCCACACTAACCTTTAGAGGTCAAAATTTTGCTTCAAAAAATTTTTAAATATTAAAAGTCTTAAAAATATAATGAGGACCCATAAAAATCCAATGTTTAACAAATATTATAGCTCTTAATGTAGGGCACTAAATATGCCAAATAAGGAGAGAGCCTGATATAATGAAAGAGATATTTATATGCCAAAATAATTACCAGGAAATACTGATGTATATATATACAATTTGTCTCTATCTAGTGTTCCTGGTTTCTCATTCATACTTTACAGCTTCCCATGTGGTATTTAGGTTGCTTTAAGTCTGTGTATAAGAAAAAGTTAACTCCTACCCCAATTTTACAATTTTGAAACTTGTTAACTAAATTTAAATTAACCTGTACGTACAAACGCAAGCATTTGTCACCTGACTTGTTAGCACATGCCTTTAATCAAAGCACACAAGAGGCAGAAACAAGTGGATCTCCAAATGAAATTCAGGTCAGTCAGACACTAAATGTTTGTTATTTTGAGACAGGGTCTCTCTACACAGCTGACTGTCCATAACTATGCCCCTCAGGATATAGTCTAAGAACTCTCAGAGATCTGTCTGCCTCTGCCTCTCAAGTGCTGGGATTAAAGGAATATGCCACTTTCCCAGCTGTATGTTTTGTTTTAAGATGCTATGAAGCCAGAGGAATTCCATGAGTTGAAGGTCTGACGGGGTTGCATACTAAATTCCATAACAACTTGGTCTACTAGCAAAAGCCACAATGTCTCAAAAAAAAACAAGCAAAGAGGAAAAACTACAAACACAGGGATGAAAAGATGGAGTAGGACTTTAGAGCACTTGTT
The DNA here is from genome assembly GCA_021653895.1 of Mastomys natalensis. NCBI lineage: Eukaryota > Metazoa > Chordata > Mammalia > Rodentia > Muridae > Mastomys > Mastomys natalensis. The sequence goes on from JAJTUV010000964.1 coordinate 489,571, forward strand.
TATGGAGTACTGGGTACTTGCATGTGGCTCACAAGCATCCTGTAACTTCAGCTTTATGAAAATCTGACTCCTACGGCCTCCTATGGCACCTTGCCACATATGTACATATAAAAACTAAATCTTTAAGGAAAAAAAAAACGTTTTTTGGCTCCAGCTATGTTCTTATATGCCTCTAATCACAGCACAGGGATAGCAAAGACAGGTGGATCTCTGCTAGTTCCAGGCTAGCCTGGTCTACAGAACAAGCTAAAGGACAGCCAAGCCTACACAAAGAAACATTGTCTCAAAAAACCAAAAATGAAAAAAAAAAAAACAAAAAAACAAAACAAAAAAAAACAAAAACAAAAAAAAGCTTTTGAATTATCATTAACCAAGTTCATTCACTTGTTCTGTTACCAGTATAAGCTTTATGTTATCAGAATTCTAATTATCTTGATTATTTTATTATTTTGCCTGTATACCACATGCATGTAGTGACCGCAGAGGACAAATACCCTGGCACTGGAGTGACAGATAGTTGTAAACCACTATGTGAGTGCTGGGGATTGAACACTGGTCCTCTAAAAGAGCAGCCAGTGCTCTTTACCACTAAGGCATTGCTTCAGTCTCCCAATTATCTTGACTCTAATTCCAATTTTAATTATTCATTTAGTTTAGTTTAATAACCAATATTAAAAGGGCATATAATCCAAGCATTTGGGAGTCTAGGCCAGTCCTCCAACACTAAGCAATCCCTCTATATCAGCATCCTGAATGCTGGCATGGCAAGTGGCCACTAAGTCCAGTTTAAAGGTCTCAGTCAAGGTGTGTGTGTCTCTGTGTCTCTATCCTCTCTTGTATTGTTATGTGTGTTGTATATGTACTTGCTAGTGTAGGCGTCTATACATGTGTATAAGTTTTATGTGTGTGTGTGAGGAAGTGAGGAAGCCAGAGGTAATCAAAGGCCTTTCTCTGGTGCTCTCAAATTTTATTTTTTTGAGACAGTATCTCTCACTGAACCAAATCTCATCAAATTGCCCAGTTTGGCTGCCCAATAAGATACAGATACTGATCTCCTCCTTCCCTCAGTCTCAAGAAAAGACAAAATCTTCATTTCCATTTCCTACTTTTAATAATTTATAAATAAAAATATAACCAATTATCAAATACTTAAAATAATAACACTGGGTTGGGCATAGTGGCCCCCACTTTTAATCCTAGAACTATGAAGTTAGAAGCAGATGGCCCCCAGCATTCTGGAGGTAGAGCCAGGTAGATTGAGGAGTTCCAGTCTAGCAAGGGCTACATAATGAGACTCTGTCTTCAAAAAAACCAAAATATATAAATACTTAAAGAAAAACAAGAGAACTAGCCTTGGTGATGAATAACTGTAGTCCTAGCACATGGATAGCTAAAGAAGAAAGATGTCTGAAGGTCAGGAGTTCAAAAACAGACTAGATAATAAAGAAATACCTTACCTCAAAAGTAAAACATTCTCCCCACTCCCTACCCTTTCCTATCCACTATTACACTAGAACATTTTTAAGAAGCACAGAAGGTAGTCTGAAAGAATATAGATCTTAAGAACTAAAAAGAATAAACAGGACTAGAGAAATAGTTTAATCAGTAATATGTTTGCTACCCAAGCAAAGACTTAAGTTTGATCTGTTAACACCTATATTCAAAAATGGGGTTGGTGGCACAGGCTTATAACCTCAGCTCCAGAGGGATAGAAATAGAAAAATTCAAAGGGCTTGAAAAATGGCTAAGTTGTTAAAATCTCTTATTGCTCTTCTGTACCAGAGTTCAATCCCTACCACCTGCATGGCAGCTTACAAACCACCCATTCAAAGGGATGTACCACCTTCTGGTGCACATACAAATATGCAGGCAAAACACTTAAAATAGAGATAAAAAATACTTGAGTTGGTTTTTTTTTTTTTTTTTTCTAAGATAGGGCTTATCTGTATCATCCTGGCCATCCTGAAACTCACTCTGTAGACCAAGCTAGCCTCAAATCCACAGAGATCCACTTGCCTGTCTCCCAAACAATGGGATTAAAGGCATGCGCCACTACCACTGCCCAGTTATCTTTTTAAAAAAAAAAAAAAAAAAGGTGATTCCCTATGTAGACATGGCTGTCCTAGAACTCACTATGTAGACCAAACTGGCCTCCACAAGAGATCTGTCTGTCTCTGCCTCCTAAGTGTTGGGATTATAAGCCTACACTCAGCTAGATAAAATATATTTAAAAATTAAAACAAAACAATAACAAGATGGCTGACTTTAGGCCTCCAACTGCACACCTACACTCACACTCACACACACATCACTCAAATTTGATGTATCCTAGAAACTAAACTTTGAAAATTGATTTTCAATTTAAGATAAACAGAACTTATTTTCTTATTTACAATAAAGTTTTTGAGAGGAAGTACAACTCATCCCCTAGAAAATAAAAGGGCAAGATCGCAACAGAAAAAACACTTAAGGCCACACTTCTACACCAGTCCCTGGTTAAAGCATGTATGTCTGGAGGTCCTGTTCAATTAGTATGGGAACAGATTAAAAATCTTTCATGATGTCATTTATGAAATTCATGCTTCATGATCATTTCAGTAACCAATACTCAAAGACCCATTAGAATTAAGCTCTTTCTATCTTCTTCATTCTGAGTTATAGCCTAATTTGCAAAGTTGACTCTACTGCTTCTTTTTTTTTTTTTTTTAAATTATAGGATAAGTGATTTTTTTTTTTTTTTTTTTTTTTTTTTTTTTTGGTTGGTTGAGGAGGGGGAATTTTGAAACAGAGTCTCTCTGTATAGCTTTGTCTGCCCTGGAACTTGGAATTGTAGACCAGACTGGCCTGGAACTCAGAAGTCTACGTGCCTCTGTTTCTGAAGTTCTGGGATTAAAGGTGTGTGCCACCACTGCCTGACAGAATAAAAGATTTTTCTCTATAGATATTAAAATATTAAGAAAAGAAAACAGGGCTGGCAATATGGCTAAGTCAGTAAAGATGCTTGCCATGAAACTCTACTGACCTGAGTTACATTTGGAACATATGAAAAGAACAAAGGCAAGAACCAACTCCACAAAATGGCTCTGACTTCCACAAGTACCACATAGAACATGTGTTCACACATACATACATATCCATAGCTTAAACTTTAAAAATTAAAATAAAGATGTGGTTATGTAAGAATTAAGGTATGAGGGCATCCTCTAGGCTCCACTGCATACATGTGAGCACACACATGAATAAAAATAATACACTTGGGCCTAGAATGATGGCTCCGAAGTTTAAGAGTGCTTACTGTGCATCTAGAGGACCTGCACTCACATAGCAGCTCACAAACATTTCTAACTCCAATTTCCGGGAATCTGACAACCTACTGCTTACACTAGCTTCTACATCCGTGGGGTACACAAACACTCATGCAGGTTCACACATAAATAAAAATTAAATATTCAAATACAGTAAAGTTGGGGTTGAAGAGATGACTCAGCAATCTTCTAGACACTTAAGTGCAGTTCCCAGCACCCACATGGTAGCTCAGAACTATCCATATTCTTTTTTTTTTTTTTTTTTATTTAAGGTTTTTCGAGACAGGGTTTCTCTGTGTAGCCCTGGCTGTCCTGGAACTCACTCTGTAGACCAGGCTGGCCTCGAACTCAGAAATCCGCCTGCCTCTGCCTCCCAAGTGCTGGGATTAAAGGCGTGCACTACCACTGCCCGGCCACCATTCATATTCTTATCCCATGGGATTCATCACCATCTTCTGACCACATTATACACACACATATGTACAGGCAAAAGTGATACACGCACATATAGACAAAATAAATCTAGGTTGGGCAGTGGTAGTGCGGGTCTTTAATTCTAGTACACAGGAAGGACAGGCAGGCAGATCCTGTGAATTTAAGGCTAGTGTGGTCTACAGGGTAAGTTCCAGGACAGCCAGAGCTACACAATGAAGCCCTGTTTCTGAAATACCAGCCCCCGACCTCTGAAACACCCTAAAAATTAAAGTAAATTTACATGAAAAAGATTTATCAAGTTTTAAATTTTAATTCCTGTCAGGCATGGTGGTGAATGTCTATAATCTCAGCATTCAGGATATATTGAAGCAGGATTACTTTGAGCTTAAGGCTACCTGAGACTATACAGTGAGTGTAAGAAGACACTATTCCTGCCCCTAACCCCAAAAGGTGGCCATCAAAATAATTCAGCAACTAATGGCACTTGCCACCAAGCCTGATGACTGATACCTGAAATCCACAGGACAGAAGAAAATTGATTCCCCCCAAATTCTCCTCTGACCTTTGCACTAAGACACAGAATACACACTCAAAATTAAAAAAACATGTAATTTTTAAAAATGAAAGAGACTACAAAGTTCTAACTCTCTATTCTCAAGCAATACAAGAATGGACTTTTCCACTAAAAAACAAAAAGCAATTCCTAATTATAAAATAATTAAAAGATAATCTAATAGGTTCAGAAACTTTAAATATATTATAAATCAGAAGACTCACTTTTTCCACCCTATTATGAAACTTACCTATCCATGTCATCATCTCCAGGTAATAGGGGAGGGAGGGGCAGAGGAGGCAATGTTGAAGTTTTCAGGTGTGGAATAGCAGCTGTTACCGATACTTGAGTCTTCACAGAAACCTGTACAGGGGGCTGAGAATTTGTCTGAGAGGATAGAGTAGATGTCCTTGGGTGAGGAGAAGAGGGTAAAGCTGAAGTACTTGAAACAGGAACTTGACTAAATGGTGGTTGGGGAGGAGGCAGAGGTGGCTGCAGTGGAATAGCTGGTAGTGGAGGCAAAGGTGGTAAAGGGGGTGCCTGAGGTGGAGGGGTAGTAGATGGTAAAGGGGGTGGAGAAGTAATTGTGGGGAGAGGTGGAAGGGTCTCCTTTTCTGACGTCTCTGTCTCCTTTGAAGTAACATTCACCTCCTTCAGTGCTACAGGTTTAGCGTCCTTTGTTCCCTGTGCTTTCAAATCCTTAACAGGATGCTTCTGCAAGTTCTCATCCAACTTTACTTTCCCTGTATCTAAACAATTTTTTACCTCTATGTTTGAATGTGCTACATTTACCAGTTCAGTATCTGGGGTAGATTTTTCTGACTTTATACCTCTGGGTAACTTTTTAGACTCTAACCCTGACTCCTTCACCTCAAGTTTCTCTTTTTTAGGCAAAATTATAGGTGAACCCTTGGATTCTTTTCCATCCATTTTTGCTGCTGCTGCAGCAGCTGCTCTTTCCTTCTTTTTTCTACTGAGTTCAGCTCCCAGGCTGGAATTCAATGGAAGCCTGACAGGTGAGATACTGGAATGACGACTGCGTGACCCGGATCGCTTCTTTTTACCATGAGAAGATGAGTGTCTTGAATATGCAGGACTTCTACTTCTGGACTTCATGGATTTCCTACTGGAAAAAGAGAGAGGCAGTTTAAAACACACAGTATACAGAGTAATAAAGAGGATAACAGGCCATAAAAACAGGGTCTAGAACTATAAATTTAATCGCATCCTGAGTTATCAATTCTAAAAGTTGATTAAAGAGAAGTATGAGATGCCAGCACTTCAAAGGCAGGGTCATAAGAATCTCTAGGTTCAAAGACACCTTAGTCTACTGTCTCAAAGAAAAAAAAAAAAGAAAGAAAGAAAGAAAAGAAAAGAAAAGAAAAGAAAAGAAAAGAAAAGAAAAGAAAAGAAAAAATGTGGGGAAGAAATGGGGTCTGGAGGGGCTGGCACAATGATTAAGAACAGTGGCTACCCTTCCAGAGGACTGAGGTTCTAAACCCCGACATGGTGGCTAATTAACTGTCTGTTACTCCAGTTCTGGGTATATCTAACCCCCTTTGTGGGCCTCCCCAGACACTGTAAATACATGGTATACAGATATACAGGCAAACCACCCATACATACAAAATAAAAAATAAACAAACAAATAAAAAAACAAACAAGGCAGGGCTTTAATCACAGCCCTGGGTAGACAGAGGCAGATGGATCTAAGTTCAAGACCAGCCTACTCTACAGAGTGAGTTCTAGGCCAACTGGAGCTATCTAGTGAGACCTGTCTCAGAGTTAAGAGTGCTAGCTGCTCTTTCAAAGGAGTCAGGTTCAATTCCTAGCACCCACATGGTAGCTCCCTGTATAACTCCAGTTCCAGGGGATCCAACACTTTTATACAAACATATAAACAGGCAAAACACCAATACACATAAAGTAAATAAATCTTAAAAAAACAAACAAACAAAAGGAGGTTCAAAGTTGGGACTGGAGAAGAAGGTTCAGTGATTAAAAGCATGTCCCAGTACCTACTTGGTGGCTCAAACCATCCAACAGCCACTTCTTGTCTCCTTGAACACCAAGCATGCATGTGGTACAAAGACATACATGAAGGCAAATAATCATACACATAAAACTTAAGTATCAAAAAGTAATCAAAGTCCTCTGTTATATGCCAAACTCAAGTCAGCTTTGGCTATATGAGATCATATCTAAAAAGAAAACAAACTCTAAATCTCCTTTAACACAAAAATGATTTCCAATCAACTTTTTAGTACAGGTAAGACAAGAAATAACTGCATGTACAATATCTAATATATATTAGAACCTAGTAAAACTAAAAATTCATTTGGCTTGGCTATGGCTTGGTGGCTCCTATTTGTAATCCTAGCATTTAGGAAACCAAGGCAAGAGAATTACTGAGACTGAGAAGCCAGTGTGAGCCACAGTGAATGAGTTCCTGTCAACTTGGGTCATATTTAGACCTTGTTCAAAAACAAAACAAAGAAAAAAAAACAAAAAACAAAAAACATCCAGGAGCTGGAGAGATGCTTCAGTGGTTGAACATTAGCAGAGGAGCCAAATTTAGCTCCCAGCACTCACACTAGGCACAGCCACCCATAACTCCACACTTGGGAATCTGGAGGCCCTGGCCTTCACAGGCATCTGCATTCACGTACATGTATGCACACAAACACATAATTTAAAATAATAAATATTTCAAAAAAAAGAAGAACCACTCATCTGGGTGTTGTAAAGTTGTGCCTTTAGGATCTTTGTGAATTCTAGACAGTTTGCTCTATTTGCTCTACAAGAGAAGTTCCAAGCCTGTCTAAGTTATATAGTAAGACTCAGTGTAAAGGAAAAACAAAACAAAACAAAAACAACAGAGCCATCATGGTAGCAGCATTACTGGTAATCACAGCAGTAAAGAGACAGAGACAGATTTGTTTCAATTAAAAAGTAAATAAATTAATTAAATAAGCTGGATGGTGGTGGTGCACACTTTTCATCTGGGCACTTGGCAGGTTGATCACTGTAAATTCTAGGCCAGCCTGGCCTATGGAGAGAGCTCTAGGAATCCAAGACTATATAAACTGTGTCTTGACAAAAGAAAAAATTAAAAATAAACAAAACCAAAAAAGTACCGAAAGTTATCTACTCTATTGAGGTTTTCTTTTTTGTTGTTTCTCCAGACAGGGTTTCTCTGTGTAGTCCTAACTGTCGTGAAACATAGACCAGGCTGGCTTTTTTAACTCAAGTTAAAAAGTGCTAGGATTAAAGGCATTCCCCATCATTGACCACCTTGCCCACTACTTATTTAAATAAAGAAAGAGCTGGGCAGTGGTGGCGCACGCCTTTAATCCCAGCACTTAGGAGGCAGAGACAGGCGGATTTCTGAGTTCGAGGCCAGCCTGGTCTACAGAGTGAGTTCCAGGACAGCCAGGGCTACACAGAGAAACCCTGTCTCGAAAAACCTAAAAAAACAAAAACAAAAACAAAACAAAAAAAAAAAAAACCAAAAAGAAAGATGGTGTATTTCCCCATATCAGAATGTAGCCATATTCATAATGCTTGAGAAATTTTGTTTTATAAATATTTGATAATGTGAAAATATCAGGAATATACTTCAATAACGTTACTTTTTATTTAATCTTCTAAGATTTATTATTTTATATGCGGGAGTGCTTTGTATTAAATATTTATGGAAGTGCACCATGCCAGTGCCCAGTATCCAGAGGTCAGAAAAGGGCACTGGAATCCCTGGGACTGGATTTAGAGATGTTTATGAGCCACTGTATGGGTGCTAGAAAATCTTCTTCTAGAAAAACCACCAGCCGGGCACTGGTGGCGCACGCCTTTAATCCCAGCACTTGGGAGGCAGAGGCAGGTGGATTTCTGAGTTCAAGGCCAGCCTGGTCCACAGAGTGAGTTCCAGGACAGCCAGGGCTACACAGAGAAACCCTGTCTCAAAAAATGAAAAAAAAAAAAAAAAGAAAAACCACCAGTGCTCCTAACCACTGAGCCAACCCTTCAGCCCAACTTCTACTTTCTAACTAGAGTCCTCCTTATAGCCTCAGCTTATAATAAAATTGCATCTATAGTAAATGAATGTCTAATATACAGAATTTAGAATTTATAAGCACTCAGAGAAAATATTTTTATATTAAAATAAAAATTTTAAAGCCTGTAAGAGTTTTTGGTATCTTGTATTTTTGGGTACTGAGAACCAAACCTTCCATTTGCTAAGGGAACAGACTCATCAGCCCTGACTGGCAATATTATCAGCCCTGACAGTTCATAGTTTTACTGTTTAGTGTTCTGAGACAAGATCCTGTTACACAGACTAAGCTAGCTTAATACTCATGATCATCAGTCTACTGAGTGCTGATACTAAAGGTCTTACTCAATTCCTTTAATACAAAAATGATTTTCAATCAACTTTTTAATATATATAAGACAAGAAATAACTGCACATACAAATAAACTTGTTTGTTTTTAAAGTAGGATCTTACTATGTAGCTAGGCTGGCCTTAAGTTTGATATGCAGATGAGGTTGGTATCAAACTATGCCTGCCTACAGTCAATGTTAACTGCTAAGCCATTTTTTTCGTCCCACAAAAAAAATTTTTATGAGGAATGACTGTGAAAATCTGGGAATCTATAGAACATACTATTCTAAAGTCTGTCTCTCTCTCTTTCTCTCTCTCTTAGCCCTGCTTAAGAATCAGTATGAGGGGGGTTGGGGATTTAGCTCAGTGGTAGAGTGCTTGCCTAGCAAGCGCAAGGCCCTGGGTTCTTTCCTCAGCTCTGAAAAAAGAAGAGTCAGTATGAGGAAAACCAACAATCCAAACCACTAAAACTATGTCTAGAACCAGGCTTGATGGTCTGTGCCTTTAACTGCAGCACTTGGAAAGAGATAGGCATTTGAACCAGCCTGGTCTACATAGTGAATTTCAAAATTTCAAGCCAGCCAGGGCTCTACAACGACACCATGTCTCAAAAAAAAAAACCAAAAAAATAAACCAAACCAAACAAAAAAACTACTGGGCTTAGGTTAGCAAGTATTTTTAATTCCAGCACTGGACAGAGACAGGCAGAGGCAGGTTAAATCTCTTTGAGTTCAAGGCCAGCCTGGTCTACAGAGTGGAGTTCCAGGACAAGATAGCCAAAGCTACACAGTGAAAAACTATATTGGAGGAGAAAAAAAAAAAAAAGCTGGCCCCTTCTATTAGGGAGATCTTGCCTCAAAAATAAATTTTGTCAGGTCGTAGTGAATGCCTTTAATCCCAGCACTAGGGAGGCAGAGGCAGGCGCATTTGAGTTTTTGAGGCAAACCTGGTCTACAGAGTGAGTTCCAGGACAGCCAGTGCTACACAGAGAAACCTTGTCTCAAAAACAAAAACAAAACAAACAAAAAAAAATCAGATAGATTAGATAGATTACTGTGTGCATATATGATCTGTAGAGGTTAGAGGATAACTCTGTGAAGTCAGTTCTTTCCTTCTATCTTACATGAGTTCTGAGGATCAAACTCAGCCCATTGTTTGGTCTTTTTGAGTGTTTCAAGTAGCCCAGGCTCACCTCAAAATCCACTTGCCACAGCATTTCTTACACTGGGCTTATGCTCAGATTCTACACTCTCAAGTTTTTCTGTTATTTACTTACTGTTGAGAATTCCAATAATTAAAAATACGAAATGTACAAATAATGCTCTATACAAGCTAACAACCAAAAAAATGTGCATGTATCCAGTAATATTTTAAGTTTATATTTGCATCCCCACTATCATATTGTCTCCATTTCCTCCTAGGCTTTTATTTGCCATTACTACATTAATCTCAATTAAGAAACACAACTTTCTCAACTCACTTAGAGAAGTTAATATCTGCTATTTTCTCTAAAAATCTAAAAGGAATCTTTCAAAACAAAAGGTCTCACTTAAAATCCTGTTTTAGCCTTTTATGTTTCTATACTCAACAATAAAATTTTTTCAAATAGCCTTAATGTTCACACTCTTAAGAAAACAAATATTCTGCTTAAGATGGTAGCTCATGTCTGTAAACCAATAGTTAAAAGGGTTAAGGCAGGATTACTGAAATTTCAGGCCAGTTTGAAGCCAGCACAGGCTAAATAGTAAATTTCAGGTTATCCTAGGTTACAGTGTGAAACCCTGTCTAAAAACACAAATAAAATTCTAAGAATACTTTTTAGATTCCCTTTAAAACTATGCAACATTATAAATGGTTTATTTATGACTTATGGATTCCACTATGCATAAATCTTACTCTCCAAATGATACTTAACTCTACGAAATGATATACATGCTAAATGTTTACAAAGGTATACTGATTGCTACAACTTTGAGATGAATCTAAACAAAAGATGAACTAATGGACTTAAACAAAATGAAACAATTACAGAATTTAGGTGTTAGATACATGCATGTTTATATAATTGAACCTATTAATTTTTAATACTAGAATGAGAAAACACTAAGAAAACTTAAGCACTGTAGCAAACTTAAGCAAATCCACTTTAGTTTTAAGTTTAAGCAAGTGAAATATACACTGACTTATAAAACATATGCATGAGTTAATTTCTCTGCCAGTGGTATTCACTTATAAAATGTACTGAGTCATACTATGTATAAGGCACAGTACCATGCTTCATTATTTACTAATCTTCACAACAGCCTTGAAGGAGGTAGTTTTTATTCCTATTTTCCACATGAAGAAACTCTGGTATGAACAAATTAAATCATTTGCCAAAGGTCACAAAGAAATATTAAGATTCCACTCAGATAATATACAGCTCCCATTCTGTTTCTGTGGACATAGATGGGTCTACACGAGACAAGAACATAATTTTTTCATAGATAATTTCAAATTAACACATCTTTCTTACAAAAATATCAAGCCAAAGGCATTATTTGCACATATTTCAAGGAAAATTTTGAAAATTACTAGTGTTTCAATACGAAGTAAGTAGTCAACAGTGGTGCTCTAAACAAAAAACTCAACCACTTTTTGCTAGACTCTATCAAAAAGAAAGTAGTCTCATTAGCTCAATTCTCACTAAACAGTTACAAGACAGGACTTTTCAAAAGTTAAAATAGTGATAACTATAGACTTGGGAACATGGTAGACACATTTGTTTAGGATAACTTATGTGGTCGGGCAGTGGTGGTGCATGCCTTTAATCCCAGCACTTGGGAGGCAGAGGCAGGCGGATTTCTGAGTTCGAGGCCAGCCTGGTCTACAGAGTGAGTTCCAGGATAGCCAGGGCTACACAGAGAAACCCTGTCTCGAGAGAAAAAAAAAACTTATGCGAACAGTAGAAATGAAAATTTGTAATTTCTTAATTCTCTTTCTGAGTGCCAATAAGGTTTAAGCACTGGTACCAATATGACTTACAAAATTTTAAGACAAAGCAACAAATGGCTAAACGAGTTCTGGAGACTATGCACTCCCTTAGGCAGAAGCAAGTTCTCACAACTGAAAGTTCTCCATTATTGAAAAGTACCTACCTACCTTGAGTAGATGGAGGCACTTGGAATGTTTACTTCTCAACTGAGTGAGGGGGAAGCCAGACTTACCTAAACGACTAGTCAAAGATGAACACTGCAAGCTTTATCAAAACGTTAAAGACTAATTGTCAATTCCTCCCAACCCACCCTACCTTAGGAAGGACAGACTACAGCTCACCTGGGGATTGGACTCCGACTCAGAGACCTCTTGCTCAAGAAAGGGCTGCTAGATCGCCTTCGGCCATAGGGGCTGGGTGATCTCCCGCTGTAAGAGCCACTCCTTTCATAGCTGGAGGACCGTCTCCTGCTATAGGGACTCACAGACCTCTGTCGTCGGCTGTAGGGACTGGGTGACCGAGTGCTGGACTGGTAAGCAGAAGGCTCTTTGTAAGGTGGGCTGATTGACTGCCTTCTTGAGGTACTTCCAGGACTCTTCTTGTAGGAGTCATAATTGCTAGAAGTATGAGACCTTGGGGGGCTAAGATCGTAATCTTGGCCATAAGAAGCTCCAGAAGGGCTGTCATCTTGCTTGGAACTGTCAGACCATTTCCTATGGGGACTCCTGGACCTCCGTTTAGGGCTATCCACCGTTTTGTAACTTTTGGGTGTTTCCCTTTTCCGATGACTTTTACTCCGGTCCTTGTGTCCAGACTTTAACTCTCGTTCTTTCCGGGTCTTCTCCTTGTGCATTTTGGACGACCTGGATTCCCTGCTGCTGCTTTTGGATATTTGTGTCTTCCCATAATCATCATTTCCCTCCACTGAACGTTTTGAACTACCTGATATCCGGTCCTTCATAGATCCAGATTTGGAGACGTCCTGGTTTTTTTCTTTTTCGGTCTGTTTAGTTTTTAACAAGTCTCGGGACCGCCGGTGCTGGTGGTGACGGTGTCTGTGCAGGCGGTCACTCCGATCCGTTCCACGGCGTTCATCGTTCTCCCTCCTGTCTGATTTGAAGGCCATGTCATCTGAGAAGGTGTCTGAATCAGAGCTGATGTCATCATACTCCACCAATGGTTTGATTATTGTACCCAGAGATGCTGCTTCGGGGGTTACCAACCCCATGTCTTTGGAGTGCTTGGACTTATGCCGCTTGTGCTTCGACACCAAGCGGTGACGCTCCCTGCTGTTGGAGCTGCCACCTCCCGATGACGGCTGCGAAGTTCCAGAAGCTCCTCCACTCCCGTCCTTCTTACCCCCATGTCTCTCTGAATTGGGCATTCCCTTTCCCCGGGCCTGAAGAAGGGGAAAAAGTTCCCCAGCACTCCAAAAAGCCCCACCCTCCCCCAGCCCCAACTCCACGCCCACCGAAGAGCCCCTAAAAGGGGGTGGGGAGGGAAGGGACCGCAGGCCAGGCTCCTCCTCCCTCTCGCCTCCGCAGCACCCTCCTACATGAGGTGGGGGGTGAAGGAGAGAGGGAAGAAATGAAGAGTTCCTCAGCACTGGAGTAGCGAGACACCGGGAGCCGCTCGGCTCTGCCCCTCACGGCCGCCCACCCCCGCCGAGCCAATCTTCAGGCCCGCGAGCCCGGGCGGTCAAGGAAGTAGGAAGCCGTCCGCCTGAGCCTGTGGGGCCGACTCCGGCTCTGGAGCCCCGGGAGGACTGCGCGGGCCCTTCCCCTACCCGGTAGCCCGGCTCGGGGCGGCTTCCTGTCGCCAGGCCTCCGCGGCCTAGGTTGCCTCACCTCCCCTTTTGTCCCTCGGGCCTGAGGGAGCCCCTTTTCTAGCCTCCGCCTCACCCAAGCCCTCACATACACATCTCGCTCCCTCACACAGACTCAGTCACACACTAGATTAAACCGAAACGGCACTTGGGGGAGGGGGAGGGGCGAGCTCCAGAAGTATCGCGAGATTCCACTAGACTCCCGCGATACTTCGCGCTTCCCTTTTCACCTCGGCCCATTACTTCACCAGAAAACGCGAGAACAGTACCCAGGCCGCAAACGCGTCCCGTTAGACTCTCGCGATAAGTATCCAACGCCCCTTTGGGGAGCTTGGTTGAAGCGGAAGTTGCGGAGATTACCTTTAAATTTTAAACCTAACTGGTGATTCTTTGAGTAAATATTCCCAGGTTCCGGTGGCGACGGGTCGTAGCCCAGCTTGTAAGAGAAGCCTTTTGATTTACAGAATTTTTAAAATCAAGGGACAGGTGACCACTGGGGACATTTCAGCGCAAGTCTGAATGTTGGGGTTTTTGGTTGGTTGGTTTTGGGTTTCTGAGACAGGGCTTCTCTGTGTAGCCCTGACTGTCCTGGAACTTTGTGGACCAGGCTGGCCTCGAACTCAGAGATCCGCCTGCCTCTGCTTCCTGAATGCTGGGATTAAAGGCGTGGGGTATGCACCACCGCCGCCCTGCTTCAAGTCTGAATGCTTAAACAAAGCTTGCTAGTAGAATTTACTAAATTTAGACAGTTTGCATTCATTTTCTCTGCCCTCACACCCACGGGACACTATCTTCATTGCAATTTCACACGCAAGGAATCCCAGATTCAGAGAAGCTAGTTAGGAGTAGAAACGTGAGCGGGGGCGAGTCAGACTTTTGCAGCAGGGTCTTTGTAACCTGGGCTGGACTCCCAATTGCAGCTATTCGGCCTCAGCCTTTTCTCTATTGCTGGGATGTTTTACCATGACAAACGTCCAGTTTCTACAAAAAGAGAAGACAACGAGACTCACAAAAAAGGTCTGAGCGCCAGGCAGTGGTGGCGCATGCCTTTAATCCCAGCACTTGGGAGGCAGAGGCAGGCGGACTTCTGAGTTCGAGGCCAGCCTGGTCTACAGAGTGAGTTCCAGGACAGCCAGGGCTACACAGAGAAACCCTGTCTTGAAAAAAACCAAAGGAAAAAAAAAAAAAAGGGTCTGAGCATGTGTGCACTACCTTCAGGAAGTGCCCGGTGTAGTTCTCTCGGAAGTATTTCTATTATACCACATTTTGGGTGGATAAAATTCTACTACCTTAAGATGTCTAAAATCCGAAATTTCGCTTTTCTTTTCTTGTTCTTTTTCCTTTTCTTACCTCGCCTACTCTCTTGGAGAAGGTCTCCAGCTAGCCTGGAGGTCGCATTCGTCTGGCTAAGCATCAAAAGACTGGAGTAAATAGGCATGCGATGCCATGTGGGACTGTCAAAAATTTGAAGACAAAATTTGTAAACTCCGTGAATTCTCACAATAACCAGTGAGAAGGGTGTTTTTGTGAAAATTTAAAAATGTTCTTGAAAACAAAATGAAAAAAAAAAAGATTGCTTTACGTTGCAAAAAAGTTTTGAACTCAGTGGTTCCAAGCATACTTCAATTGCTTGGTCTGTAGGACCTCCAGGGTAGGCTGTCGGAGCTCTGTGATGACAGTCCTTGCATACAAACCCCTACAGAGCAGGTCAGAAAGTTGCTATTTAGATTATACAGTTAGGAACTTAACAGGCCTGGGGAAATGGAACTTGCAGGGCCATGGAGATGGCTCAGTGGTTAAGAGCACTCATTGGTTGCCCTTCCAGAGACCCAAGTTCAATTCCCAGCATCCACGGGGCAGCTCACAACTGTCTGTAACCCCAGCTCCTGGGATCCAACACCCTCCCACAGCTAATGCATCTAGGCAAAACATCCAAGCACATACAACAAAAATAAACAAAAAATTAGAAGACGGATTATACCGACGGGTATATTTAATTAAGGTTACAGTAACTACCTGCACACATAAATGAAGTTAATAGTTTAAGTTGTTGGTGGTAGAGTGACATTTTTGAGTCAGCATCGCTCTCTGTAGCTCAGACTGACCTGAAGCTCACATAGAAGTTAAGCTGGCCATTGTGGCAGCCCACTTCTGCCCTCCTAAAGTAAAGGTCACAGGTGTGAGTCGGCGGACTATGTTATCTGTCACCTTAGGTTTAAAGACTTTCTTAAGGCCCCTGGGGTGGAACAGGAACTCAGGGATCCACTTGCCTCTGCCTCCCCAGTGCTGATATTAAAGACTCCTCTGGGCCTTACCTTGTTTGATTATTATGAGACAGTATGTCGACGACGCTGGCCTGGAGCCCAGTAGGTAGCAGTCTGGTCTTGAGGCTCCTGATTCTCGCTTCCATTTCCCTTGTGCTAAAATTACAGGTGTGTGCCACTAAGCCAGGCAGCATACTCTGTGTATGCCTTGAGTACTTTTCTATTCCAGTGTGCCTTTTAAATGTTTCTGTTTTTGAGAACTGCTCTTTGTGACCTTGGCTATTCTAGAGTTTACAGAGATTTGCCTGCCTCTGCCTCCCAAGTGCTGGTATTAGTTTGTACCACCATAACCAGCTAATTTTTTATTTTTAGACTAAGTCCCATATTACTCACACTGTCCTCAAACTTTTGAAGATTTATAAGCTTTGTAAAGTGTGTATTTTTTTAGCTACAGTCAGTGTACATGTTCTTGTTCATTTGTGTAGAAAGTTTCCATGAGAAAGTGTTAGGTCCCAACCCCGGGACAAAAGACTCACTCAGGTGCCGAGTTAACTTGTGAAAGGGACTCCCTAAGTCCCTACCTGTGTCATTGTCTGGCTCCTCAGTGCTTCTCTGTGTAGGTGTAGCTCAGGCTGTCCTGGAACTCACTCTGTAGACCAGGCTGGCCTCGAACTCAGAAATCCACCTGCCTCTGCCTCCCAAGTGCTGGGATTAAAAGCATGCGCCACCACTGCCCAGCCTCTCTGGACTCTTAATTGGTTGAGGTTCTTGTTTTAGCTGTAAGGGAGAGCATGGGCAGAGGTAGAGATATCTGAAAGAGTCCAGAGGGAACCTGGACATGAGAGGACGGGAGGGAAACGAGAGAGGAAGAGAGAAGAAGCAAGGGCCAAGAGGCCAGAAGCAAGCCAGGAAACCAGAAGACCTTGTTGAACAAGGTGGCCTTGAACTCAAAGAGATCCACCTGCTTCTGCCTCCCAAATGCTGAGATTAAAGGCATATGCTGCCAAACCCAGCTTAGATTCATACATTTATTATGAAGTATCTAGGATGTACTATCATGCTCAAAATAGTCAAGCTGAATATGGTGCATATTCCTGTTTCCTAGCACTTAGCAGATGAAGGCAGATTCAGAGTTCAGGGCTAGCATTGGCTATATGAGACCTGGCCTCAAAAAGAAAAAAAAAAAAAAAAAAAGAGCAATGTGAAACTCAAATTAGCATTCTACCAAATTTGATCTAGCACCTCTGACAACTTATCCCAATATGCTCCTGGATACCTGATATGCTAGTATAACAGAGCCCCAGACAGCCAGGCAGTGGTAGTGCATGCCTTTAATCCCAGCACTTGGGAGGCAGAGGCAGGCGGATTTCTGAGTTTGAGGCCAGCCTGGAGCCTGGTCTACACAGTGAGTTCCAGGACAGCCAGGGCTACACAGAGAAACTCTGTCTCGAAAAACCAAAAAAAAAAAAAAAAAAGAAGAACCCAGAGCCCCAGACGACCTTAGCACAACTCACAAGTTGGAAATACCATTCAAGCTATAAAACTCAGCAGGTAGACAGCATCACCTGCCAAAAATAAAAACAAAGACCTAATCCATCTAAGTCTATAGTTTTGGGACAGTCTCTAAAGTACTAACCTAGCTTTATGGCTTCTGTAGTTCTGCTTCTGGCTAAGTGTTCTTGTTAACTCAAGTATGTCAACCTAGGACACAGTATTTGTGCTTAAAAGCTTACCCTGAGCCGGGCGGTGGTGGCGCACGCCTTTAATCCCAGCACTTGGGAGGCAGAGGCAGGTGGATTTCTGAGTTCGAGGCCAGCCTGGTCTACAAAGTGAGCTCCAGGACAGCCCGGGCTACACAGAGAAACCCTGTCTCGAAAAACAAAAAAAAAAACAAAACAAAAACAAAAAAAAAAAAAGCTTACCCTGAGAGAGGCTCAGAGCTACATTGGGATCCTGAACACTCAGTGTAGCTGCTGGCCAGCTAATAAAGACTTGCTATTGGCTTAAACCCATGTAATGTCTGAGCAGTCTTCTCTGGTGAATACCCCACAACATTTCTGGAGGTCCCACCGGAGTCCCAGACATCAGAGCTCAAGACACTGGCAGAGAACAAATCTTTTGGGTTCAGACTCCATCTTAGAGAACTTAAGCTAAGGTTGAATTCAAGTTAACTAACAGGCCGGTTAGCACCAGTTTCCAGGATACCCCAAACAAGACCTGCGTCTAACATCAGTTTCCAGGTTACCCCCAACAAAACCTGCATCTAGCACCAGTTTACAGGTTATTCCCCAACAAATCTGTACCTCCAGATGACAAGCCTGCCTCTGACACTTCACTTCCTAACAATCACCAATCAGGAGGAAAGCAGAAGTTTATGTTTGGCTCCCAGCACCAGCCATTATGTTACAAGCCATAATGACCCTCCAATCAGATGTGTACCAGGCTATATACCCCCAACCCCTTGCCTCTATAAATGGTTGCCTAAAACTAGGCTCAGGGCTCCACCTTCCTGTTGTGTCAGGGTTGACAGGGAGCCCAAGCTTCAGCTCAAATAAAGAGACCCTAATGAGATTGCATCTGATTCAGCTCCTTGGTGGTCTTTTGGAGTTCACGAACATCTCATGGCACAACAGAGTCTTAGAGCCCTGTGGAATAAGGATGAATGTGGTGGTCAGAGAACTCATAAGGGGTACGTACACGACCTGGGATGTTCCAGGTCCCAGAGTTCATTTTGATCAAGCAATGCCTAACACTTCAGAGGGGTCTGACAACTCCACTCCAAGTCACCTCCTAGTCTGTCACCTCCAAGGCTAAGTCTGGTTAAGATGCCTTTTGTTTGCCTGGCAGTGGTGGCACACACCTTTGATTCCAGCACTTGGGAGGCAGAGGCAGGCGGATTTCTGAGTTCGAGGCCAGCCTGGTCTACAGAGTGAGTTCCAGGACAGCCTGAGCTACACCTACACAGAGAAACCCTGTCTCTAAAAACCAAAAAAACAAAAACAAAAACAGGGAGGGGGAATAGTTCTCCCAGGTGAGCACTCCCTTCAAAGAGATTTTAAACAAGTTTTGCTAGGTCCTTTTCAAAGGATCAAAGAAAGCTGCTAAAAAGATTTCCTTTGTTACCCAGTCAGACTCAGATATTAGAAAAACGTTATAAAACTTTAAAAAAATCAAGGTATAATAAATAGGTCCTAGTTGCTGGAGGTAACTTTAAAAAATGTTTAGCAGCAAAGCACTGATTGGGACAAAATTTTTTGTATAAGACACTGTCACCTTCTCTGATGATGACAGAGAACTAATAGTCTTCTCTCACATTCTTAGGGGTCCTATTAAGAATAAGCAGTAGAGCCGGGCGGTGGTGGCGCACGCCTTTAATCCCAGCACTTGGGAGGCAGAGACAGGCGGATTTCTGAGTTCGAGGCCAGCCTGGTCTACAGAGTGAGTTCCAGGACAGCCAGGGCTATACAGAGAAACCCTGTCTCGAAAAACCAAGAAAAAAAAAACCAAAAAAAAAAAAAAAGAATAAGCAGTAGAGGCAGGAGGATCTCTGTGAGTTAGAGGCTAGCTTCAGTGAACCTCAGGACTGCTAGGGCTACAAGGAGAAACCCTGGGTGTTGGGGGAGGGGACTACTCCCAAGACATACTTCTATCCTGCAGAGAATGTCCTTAAGCATGAAAGTAAACAACTCAAAACAGCTTCAGGAAGTCCCTGAAACTGACCAGATTCTCTAGGCCTCTTCCCAAGAGTAAACAAGGCAAGCTGGTGGCAGTCATTCTCAAACAAGCCAAGATGCAAAGAAAACTCTAAAGAGTGATAAGTTGCAAAGACTCTGAGCTGGAAAAAACAGAGACCAGCATAGCTGCTTGGAAGAGGTTTAAACCAACTGAGGCTCCTGCAAAGGACACTCTAACGTGTTGATATGCCTACAGGCTGCGCAGTGGGCTTTAGCTTCCCAGTTTTTGTGAGCTGTCACCCATGCTGAATTGGACCTTGGTGATGCAGCTGTCTTGGAATCATTTCTGTTCCTGTAAGTAACCCTAATAACACACATTTGTTCACCAAGTTGGACTTTGATCATATCATGTAGTGAGCTACCTATCTGGGGGTGAGAAGATATATGTGTTGCATTTCCCCAGGAAAGTGTGGTCACACAGTAGTGTCACACAGTAGTGTCCCTACACACATAACAAACACACAAGCACATAAGAATGTTTCTAGATATTTACAGAGATCTCTTCTTACAAAATGTGAGCTGCTGGTCCTGCTTTGTGAACCATGCTGTCTGTTAGGGTGGCTTTGGAGAATGTCTGAATAGCATTTGGTTGGTTGGTTGGAGACAAGGACTCACTATGTAACACTGGCTGTCCGGAACTCACTTTGTAGACCAGACTGGTCTTGAATCTCCCTGCCTCTGCCTCAGGAGTGCTGGGATTAAAAGCCTGAGCCATGTCTCCATCCTGAATAGCATGGGAAAAAAAAAGGTTTTGTTTTTGTTTTGGGTTTTTTTGTTTTTGTTTTTGTTTTTGAGGGCTGGAGAGATAGTGGTTAAGAGCACTGATTGCTCTTCCAGAGGTCCTGAGTTCAATTAGCAACCACATGGTGGCTCACAGCCATCTGTAATGCGATTGGATGCCCTCTTCTGGCATGCAGCTATACATGTAGATAGAGCACTCAGATACATTTTTTTTTTAGACCAGTTGTCTCTACATGAATCTAGCTGGTGGAGAACTTGGTATGTAGACATGCTGGCCTCTATGTCACAAATCTGCTTACCTGTCTTCAGAGTGCTAGGATTAAAAGGACATCACATGGGCTGGAGAGATGGCTCAGCCATTAAAGGCTAGGCTCACAACCAAAGGACATGACACAAACTGGGCACCAGTGGCACAAGCCTTTAATCCCAGCACTCTAGGCAGAGGCAGGAGGATCTCTGAGCTTGAGGCCAGCCTGGTTTACAGAGCAAGTTCTAGGACAACCAGGGGTATGCAGAGAAACCATGTCTGAAAAGAAAAAGAGAGAACAAACTACACCAAGATCAACATCTTTCACTCACTGATATCACTGTTACAGTTATTCTGGTTGTTTCCAGAGGCTACAAACATCTCAGAATTACAGAAATTCTGTTTGTAAAGATTTATCAAGACATTGACTGAAGATATTTTGTGATTCATATTATAGAGAACAAGTTAAGCTGGGTGTTTTCGCTGCTGTTATAATAAAATGAATGGTAACACACGGTAGAATCAGATGTGTTGACTGGAATAAATACATTTTATCTAATCTAAAATCCTATATAGACTTATAAAATTTATAAAAATGAACTAAATGTATTAGAATAGCTTCCAGGGTGTATACAAAGCACCAGTGTCTGAGTGTAGGCACAATGGTGCTTAACCTCACACGGGATGAGGAGGCAGGTGGATCTCTGTGAATTCAAGGCCAGTCTGCTCAAGATCCAGCCCCACAGCTCTACGAGGCCTGTCTCAAAACCAAGAAGACAAACAACAAACCCTAAAATACTGCCACCCCTTTTAAGAATTTTGGATAATACTTTAATAGTTTCTGTGCCTGATATAAGTAAGTCCTGACTTAGTTACTGTAAATTGTGCCTGACCCTTCTGTACAAATGGGAAAAAAATTAAATGTAACTTAGATCAATATGACTGTTAATTTCTGTACAAAGCCAAGTTCAATGTTAAACTAGGATACTGTTGTCCAAAATCATCTTTTTGCGTGTGTGAAATCATTCTTAAAGGACCTACTGTGTAGTAGGCACTGACACAAATACAGAGTTGCGTAAGATACAGTGCTAGCCTTAAGGATTAAGTCTAGAAGGGGAGACACTGTAAACAGTAAAACCACACACACATACATACACACACACCCCACCCCCCTAAAATTTTAAAAATATGATAAAGCACAAGTATCCTTTTCTTCTACCTTTAAAGATTTGTTTATTTATTTTATATGTGCCTATGGAGGTCAGAAGTGGGTGTTAGATTCCCTAGACCTGGAGTTATGGGTGGCTGTAAGCTGCCTTGTGGGTGCTGGAAATCAAACCCAGGTCCTCTTCAAGAACAAGGGCTTTTAAGCAGTGGGCTACCTCTCCAGCAACCTTGTACTTCTCCCACCTTGCTTCCCCCTTTTTTTAAGTTAGGGTCCATGCTGGTCTTGAAATTTCTATGTAGTCAAGGGCTACTTATTTTAAAATCCTGTTTTATTTATTTTGAGTCTCTGTGCTATGGCACAAGCATGGCTGTCAGAGGGAAACTGTCAGGAGCAAGTTCTCACCTCTCATCAAGTATGGTCACTTGGCAGCAGGTGCCTTTACTCACTGAACTGTCTTGACTGCTTGTTACCAATTTTTTGGGAAACCCTCTTGTAGCGCAGGCAGGTTTTGGCTTGCTATGAATCTGTGGACAACCTTGAACTTCTGATCTTCACTTCTCTAAGGTAGAATTACAGGGTAATCCCACCTATGTTGTGCTGGGATCAACCCAAGTTTCTGCATGCAAAGCAAGCAGCCAGCTGTGTTACTGTGGTAATGCTGGTACCACCAGCATTTTTCTTTTCCTTCCTTTTCTCTTTCTCTCTCTCTCTCTTTCTTTCTTTCTACATAACTGCTGCTGGTTCTTCAGTAAATTTCACCTTCCCACTTTCTCTAATAATTAAACCCACAACTTCTGGTATACTAAGCATGTATGCTACTGGTGAGCTACATGTCTTGTCACCTTACAAATCTTATCTTTTGTTTTTCTTTCTTTCTTTTTGTTTTTGTTTTTCAAGACAGGGTTTGTCTGTATAGCACTGGCTGTCCTAGAACTCACTCTGTAGACCAGGCTAGCCTCGAACTCAGAGGTCCACCTGCCTACTGGGATTAAAAGCTTGCACCACCACCGCCGGGCCAAAGAGCTAACGCTTTTAATTTATAAATTGTTTATCTGTCAAGATCCAAACACAAAGTTTCCAAGAGATGTCAACCCTGGGCACACACCCTCAGACGCAAAAGGTGTGAAATTGAGCCAACTGGAGACAGGCCTGTTAGAAATCCCGCGGGAAGGACGAATCAGCCAATTTCCGCGAGATTTTGGTGCTGTGCCGTCTTCTTCTGTCTCGCAGGAACACGATTAATCTCGCGATCTTTGGGAAGTTCCGTTGGGGAAGATGGCGGCGGCCGCGAGCACCCTTCTCTTCTTGCCGCCGGGGACTTCAGACTGAGCCTTCCCCGGAAGAGCGGGGGCCGCTGTTGCGCTGCTTCCCCGGAGCCCAGGCTAACTTGGTTCCCCTCTTAGTGGTGGGGAAAGGCTCCCCGGCTTGTGGCGGACCTAAGACCTCACCGCTGTCAGGATGAAGGCTCAGGGGGAAACCGAGGGTGAGTGACTGGGGGTGGGGGAAGAAGGGGCGGGACACAGCCGCGGGGAGCCTATCTGTGCGAGGAGGTGGGGACCCACGCCCCTCCGGGCCACTCTGCACGGAACTGGATCCAGGTGGAATGTACCTCCCAGATCCTAACCCTGCCTTACTAAGGGACACTGGAGCTCCTGCTTTGAGGCGCTGCTCCCCCCTTCTCCTCCCATTGTGTAAGGTTTCCTGCAGGACTAGGGACGAGTCGCTGAGCCGCAGGGTTCTCTGAGCTTAGCCTGCTGGGACACTAGGAGAGTGAGACTGAAACTTGTAGATGCTTTGTTCAGGAGGGATCGCCGAACAGGATACTAGAACAATGTGTCAAAGTAATGCAGGGTGTTTTAGGGTGGGTGACATGGTTCGGTCTTTATAATAGTAAAAGCTAGCAGTTTAATGTCACAGTGTTCAAATGCTGTGCTTTAAAATACTGTGTTTTTAAAAATACAACGCTTTCAGTTGTACTTGAATAATGACTTTAAAGCCTGGGAGAGAGGTGTTCAGAACTATAAACTGCCAGGAACAATCCCCAAACCAACTTCCCAGTTGAGGGAAGAAAAGGGAAGGGATAGAGTTTTTTCTTTTCTTTCGAGACAAAGTTCTCCTGCCTCAGTCTCCCAAGTGCCAGATTACACACCTTCCTGGCCAGCTAAGAGTTTGAATCTTGGTTTAGATATTCCCTTCACAGCCTTATTCCTTACTCATGTGGACTGGCTTATCCAAAATGAAGTCTCCACGTTTGGAGGAGAGTGGATGATACTCAAAATATCACAAATACTACATTTTCTCTTATAAGGAATCTCCACTTAAGTATATGTTGGTGTGTATTGGTTGTGAAAATATGGGACTGTGTGAGAACGAAGGTTTTCAGGGTAGAAAGGTTAATGGAGTATGAAATGAAGTGAGAGGCTTGGCTATTTGGAGATTGGGACAGGAGTGGCCATCAGAGGAAGAGGACTTAGACCAAGTGTAATGTCCTATATGTATAAGAATGTCAAAATGATACCCATTGTTTTGTATCTTAATTTAAGAATAATTTAGAGGCTAGGAATGTAGAGCAATGGTTAGAGCAAGGTCGTCTTGTCCAGATTCAATCCCCAGCACCAAAAGCAAAGGACAAGGTGAAAGCAACAAAAATTAATGAAGTCAGTGTTTTCATACTGAAAACTAATTATAATAATGTCTTGTTCAAATTGTGCTCAAAATATATCCTTCAAGGTATTGCATGCACATGTATGTAATTACAAGGTATTGCATGCATATGTATGTAATTACACGGTTTTTGTTTGTTTCAATGAAAGTTTGAACAGAAGCTGGGCGTATCGTGCCTGTAATCTCACCACTTAGAAAGTAGAGGCGGGAGGGGCAGGGCTTTGGGACTGCCCTTTACTTCTAAGCAAGTTCAAGGTTGAGTTAAGCTAGGTGAAATCTTGTCCAGGAAAAAAAAAAAGGCTTCAGGGAGAACTCAATCAGTTGATAAAATACTTCTTGTGCAAACATGAAAACAGACCTGAGTTTGATCCCCAACAGGAAGATCTGTGGGGCTCACCAACTCCCTCACTTATGAGCCTACTCAATGAGCCCCAGGTCCCAGTGAGAAACCTAGACTCAAAAACAAACACCCAAAGAGCCAAGTGGTGATGATGGTTCACGCCTTTAATCTAGCACTTAGTAGGCAGAGGCAGGTGGATCCTTGAGTTTGAAGCCAGCCAGGTCTTTTAAGAAGTTCTGTCTCAACCCCACCCCAGAAAAATAAATAAAAAAAGAAGGCGTCTGTTTATAGCAGCACACGCTCAGAGGAGGCTGAGGAAAAGGAGACAAGAGGATGACTTTGAGGATAGGCTGGGCTATAAGTCACGCCTGGGAGGTGACCCATGTTTATAATCCTAGCACTTCAGAGCATGAGGATCTTGCCCCTTATATTTCTGTATTTGGAGGTGGGGCATCTACCATATCCACTCTGGGCTCTGGGACGGGAACCCAGGCTCTCATATTTAGTGTCAGGTGCCTCTACTCTTGGAGCCATCTTGTCAGTCCTCAAGGTCATGCTCAGCCAGATGGACTTGGAGTCAGGTGGGCTGCTAGAGACTTTCTCAAAATGGAAGAGAAAGCAGGGAGGGCTGGAGAGCGCTGAGAGGTCAGGAGCCCTGTGCCTTGCATGGGCTCAGTTGGCAGCTCACACCATTTGTAACTTTAGTTTCAGGAGTCTTGGTGCCTTCTGGCCTCCATGAGCACTGCACAGACATGCCACACATACATGGTTCAAAACAAAACAAAAAACACACCAAAACTCACAAACATAAATTCTTTTTTTTTTTTTTTTTTAAAATAAAGACCACGAATTGCTCATGTGTATGGTGGTTTTGTCTCCCTGTATTTCTGTGTACCAAGTACATGCCTGGTGCCCTCAGAGGCCAGAAGAAGACAGTAGATTTCCTGGGAACTAGAGTTACATGTGGCTGTGAGCTGCCATGTGGGTGGTAGAACTTGAACTCAGATCCTCTGAGAGAAGCTAGTGCTCTTTAAAGGATACATTGCACGTTGTAGAACACTGCTTTGATGACAGTACTTAACAGGCAGAGGCACGTGGATCTCTGTTCAAAGCCAGCCTTTTTAGATCCTAACACCAAACAAAACAACAAAATGCATCTGGGTCTGGAAGGTTCCATGTACTCAAGGTGAAAGGTGAGAACAGGCACTGTGGCCAGTTCACAGCTGTGCTCATACATACACAGACATCCTCACACAAATAATAAACACAGTCTGGTTTGGTTTCTTGTACTATTTTAAATGTTTGTTTTATGTATGTGGATGGTTTGCTTGCATGTATGTCTATGTATCACATGTGTGCCTGGTGCCTGTGGAAACCAGAAGGAGGCATCAGATCCCCTGGAACTGGAGTTAGAGATGACTGTGAGCTGCTATGAGGATGCTGAGACTCTAACTCAGGTCCTCTGAAAAGCAGCAAGTGTTCTTAACCACTGAGCCATCTCTTCCTTGGTTTTTATTTTGCTGTTTGTTTTAAGACAGGGTTTCATTATGCAGAAAAGGCTGGTCTTGACATCACAGTGGTGGCGCACGCCTTTAATCCAGCACTTAGGAGGTAGAGACAGGTGGATTTCTGAGTTGGAGGCTAGCCTGGTCTACAGAGTGAGTTCCAGGACAGCCAGGGCTACACAGAGAAACCCTGTCTCAAAAAACAAACAAACAAAAAAAAAAAAACAAAGAAAAAAGAGACATCACAAAGGTCTGACTGCTTCTGTCTCCTGAGTGTTGGGATAAAAGGTGCATGTCACGATGGCTTGGCATAAAAATAAAATTTAAAGTTATCTTCTAAGCCAAACACAGTGTATACATGTAGTCACAGTGACTCAGGAGGCTTGGGCAGGCGTATTGTTGGGGCCAAAGACTCCAAGGCCAACAAAATGGACAGCTTGGTAAGAGTCTGTGTCTTAGGAAATTATGTTAGAAAACTTTGTGTGTTGTGTATACATTTGAGACTTATGTCTTCCTCTGTAGCTCAGGCTAGTCTTGCATTTACAAACCTCCTGCCTCAGTGTCCCCAGTACAGGGATAGAATGTATGGGTGACCATTTTACTAGCTAGCTTTCTTTATGTTTTGGAGTAAATTACATAATACTTCGACTGAAATACAGCGGTTTCTTTTGTAGGAGAAATGGTGGAAGGTCTTGATAGCAGAGTGTCTAATGATGTTTTCTGCTTTACATTGTAGAGTCAGAGAAGCTGAGTAAGATGAGTTCCCTCTTGGAACGGCTCCATGCAAAATTTAACCAAAATAGACCTTGGAGTGAAACCATTAAGCTTGTGCGTCAAGTCATGGTGAGTATTGTGACTAAATGGTAAGGAAAGTTATTTAAGAAACCAGCCGCTCATGTGCACCGGTTGCTCGTTCTAATGCTGTGTCCTTGCTTTTACTCATCAAAGAACAACCTGGAGGTGTTGATTTCAGGCCAGCTTAGGAAGGAAGTGCCTTAGGAAGGAGGTAGCTTGAATTCCCATATCCATGGAGGGTTCATTCTAGGACTCCTCAGTGATCAGAGGCAAGCAGGTGTCTGAGTTCAAGGCTAGCCTAGTCTACAGAGTAAATTTCAGGAAAGCCTGGGCTGTACAGAGAAACCCTGTTTCAAAACAAACACAAAAAGCTACTGTCTTTGCACATTATAAACATTCTCCTGTATACGTTAAGCTGATCTCTACATTACTTACAATGCTTAACAATACAAATAATATGTGAATATTTGTTAGCTGTGGTGTTTACCGTCAGTACAGACGATATTTTTTCTATTTGAGAAGCAGTCTTTGGTGTCCTCCTCTGGCCTTGGACTTGATTTGGTGAAGTAGTTGCGCAAGCTGGCATTGGCTTTGTTGGGTCGTTCAGCAGGCTTTGCGCACTCATCCTTCTGCTTCAGGTGACCTGTATGTGTGGTCCTTTTCAGTCAGCTTCTTCTGTGTGGCTTAGGGTGACCTTGAATTTGCTGTATATCTGAGGCAGTCCTGCTTCCGCGTTAGCTTCCCAGGTGCTGAGATAGCAGTTGGGTGCCACTGCCCTGCTCTCTAAAGCTTCTCTTTGGAATGTGTGAAATGGGGTCTCATGGAGTCTTTGAGTTTTAGTTTTGTTTTTGCTTTTCTTTTCTTTTTTTTCTTTTTTTCCCCTTTGTTTTTTTTGAGACAGGGTTTCTCTGTGTAGTCCTGGCTGTCCTGGAACTCACTCTGTAGACCAGGCTGGCCTTGAACTCAGAAATCCGCCTGCCTCTGCCTCCCAAGTGCTGGGATTAAAGGCGTGCGCCACCACTGCCCGGCTGTTTTTGCTTTTCTTACGTCTTGTTTGGTACCCATCTACTGTTACCTTCGTTCCTGTAGTGCGTCTTTCCTCTGAGTGGAGCCCCAGTGAGGTGTTACTTAGACTGCGCACGCGGAAAGTGGAACACTGGACAGGCGTACTGGCTGTGTGCTAAGTACTCACTCCTATCACTCAGCCTCAGTCAAGGACTTTATGTTCCTTCACTTATGGTTTTTAGCTTTTCTATATATAAATTATACTTTAATGAGAATATTTTGTCCTCCCTACAAAAGTTTTCTTTAATTCTAGGGTAAGTCTACTTCAGTATCTTTATTACCGTTTATCTGGCCAATCATTAGAATATTGCTAGTGGAAGAACTAAGTTTGTTAATAAGGAGCTATATCTCAGAGACAAGGGGTGTAGTTAATTCAGTGGTAGAGTGTTTGCCTAGCATGTATGAGACACAGTCATTCACTAGCAACAGAGGAAGAATAAATCAAAACCAAAGCCCTATACTTCAGGCTCCACGGCCATACTTACTACTGTGTGACTTTGAACAAATTATGTAATTGAAATCTCTGAATTTATTTCATCATGGAAACAGTTGATGCTAGTTTGCTTATCTAAGATACTTTATTTTGTTTTGATTGTGTGTGTGGGGGGGTTGTTTTGTCTACATGTATGCCTTTGTACCCTGTGTGATCCTGGTGCCCGTGGAGACATGAGATCCTTGGAGCTTGAGCTACAGATGGTTGTGAGCCCCTGTGTGGTCCTGGGAGTCCATTGTGAGTTCTCCGGGAGACTAACGAGTTCTCTGCTGCTGAGTATCTTTCCAGCTCCGTTTCCAAATCCTGTAGTTGTCGGGACTCAATGAACCGGACAGTGGAGGGTGACCTTGAAGTGACCTTTATCTCCATATCCTTCCTCCACCTCTGAGCTGAGATTACAGGCAAAGGCCGCTATGACTGACCACTGTTTGCTGGAGATTGAAGTCAGGGCTTTGTGCATGCTGAACCCTTGCCCTCCATTCCAAAACTATGGGTTCTATCAGTAAATGCATGTGCATCCTCATTTAGTTTGTATTCAAAAAGCGTATTTTTAGTTTTTTTCTTTTTTTTTGGTTCCATAGTTTGCTGTTTTGAGGCAGGGTGTCATGTATCCCAAACTGTTCTCAACCATGTAATTCTCCTGCCTCTGTCTCTCCTTAGTGCTGGCATTTGAAGTTTGCATCACTCTTCCATTACATTTTGTTTGTTTGTTTGTTTTGTTTTTCGAGACAGGGTTTCTCTATATAGCCCGGGCTGTCCTCAACTCTCTCTGTAGACCAGGCTGGCCTCAAACTCAGAAATCCGCCTGCCTCTGCCTCCCAAGTGCTGGGATTAAAGGCATGTGCCACCATTGCCCGGCTTTCCATTACATTTTTTTAAAGTACATTTATTTACCTTTAAGACAGAGGCTTGCTGTGTAGCCTATGTGGGTGCAAAGAACTAAACTCAGGTCTTCTAGAACAACAGCAAACACTCATAATTGCTGATCCATCTCTCTAGCCTACCTCCTCCTTTTATAAAAATAGGATTTTTTTTTTAATAATTATTGTATGTATGTATGTATGTATGTATGTATGTATCAGTTTTTGGAGACAGTTTCTTTGTGTAGCCTTGGCTGTCTTGGAACTCACATTGTAGACCAGGCTGCCCTAGAACTTACAGAGATCCTCTTGCCTCTGCCTTCTGAGCTGGGATTAAAGGTGTGTGCTACCACAACATTTTTTTTTTTAATTTATTTTATTTATATAAATGCTCTTTCTGCATGTACATTTGCATGCCAGAAGAGGGCATCAGATCCTATTATACATGGTTGTGAGCCACCATGTAGTTTCTGGGGATTGAACTCAGGACCTCTGGAAGAGCAGTCAGTGCTCTTAACCCCTGAGCCACCGCTCCAGCCCACAGCATTTTTTTTAAAGGTTTGCTTATTTTATTTTATATGTATGGGTATTTTGTCTCTGTATGTATGTGTACCATGTCTGTACCTTGAGGCCCCAGAGATCAGAAGAGGGCGTCTGTTGAATCCCATGGAACTGGGGTTACAGGTGGTTGTGAGGAGCCTTGGAGGTGCTGGGAGTCAAACTTGTATCCTCTGCAAGAACAACAAGTACTTGCTGAATGGCTTTCCCACACCTCTAGTATTGTTTTGTTTGAGACAAGTTTCAAACAAGTTTGAATCAACAGGTTTCTTGTTCTTGCTGGCTTAGAACTTCTTGTGTAGACCAGGCTGGCCTTGAACTCACAGTGATTTACCTGGCTCTGCTGTCAAAATGGTGGGATTGAAAGTTTGTGCCACCATGTATTGTACACTTATTTATTTTTATTTCTGTTTCTGAGTATTTGACTGCTTGTTGGAAATCCTGGTGGCAGTTACAGGCTGTGAACTAGCATGTGGGTGGTAGGAATTCAACCCTGGTCCTTTGCAATTCCAGCAAATGCTTTTAACTACTGAAACCTCTTTCTAGCCTCCCCAAAAGCATTGGTTGTGACACACTTTTAATCCTACCACTTGGGAGGCAGAGGCAGATCGAATTCCAGACTGTCTTTATCTACACAGTGAGTTCTACGATAGGCAGGGCTACACAAAGAAACCCTGCCTGAAAAACAAAATCTGTATCTGTCTCTTGTGATTTGAAAACTCATTGCCTTCTTCTGGCTTCAATGGGCACTGACACATGTGGTATACATTCATAAAGGTACACATTAACATGTAAATGATAATAATTTTAGAAAAATGTTAAGTGAATGTGACAGTTTTTTCAATTCAAAGATTGTCATTTAATACTCTAAGGAAACCATATCTAATTTGAAAAGTATTCCTTTTACTTGTTTGGGGGTGGGGTTTCAAGACAGAGTTTGTCTTGTAACAGTCCTGGCTGTCTTGGAACTCGCTATATAGACCAGGCTTGCTTCAGTGTCACAGAGATTCTCCTGCTTCTGTCTCCCAAGTACTGGATTGAAGGCATGCACCACTCCTGGCGAAAACTCTTCTAGACATGGTATTGTCAAGCTAGGAAGATAGGTCAAAGGGAAAGAGCTAGCCCTAGTACACAAGTCTTATGTTTGTTTTCCAACGCTAGAAATTTTTGTTTTATGGGGTTTTTGTTTTGAGACGGGTTTCTCTGTGTAGTCATGGCTGTCCTAGACCATGCTGGCCTGGAACTCCGATTTCTGCCTGGCTTTGTGTCCCAGATTGCTGAAATTAAAGGCATGAGCCACCACTGCCAGGCATTTGTTTTGTTTTGTTTTTGAGACAGAGTCTCAGCCCTGGTTGGTTGTCCTGGAACCACTATATAAGACCAGTCTGGCCTTAAACTCACAGACATTACCCTCGTGGGATTAAAGGAAGCAACACCTTGCAATGTTGCTGCTTCTGTAGGAGATGGACCACACCCATGACAGGTGGAGTCTTAAGAGTTTTCCCCCAAGTTTAGCTTATATTAGATACTAAAATACCTTTTTTGCTGTCACATATTGGTATGGATATATTGTTCATCTATATGAACTTTTCTTCCTTTAGGTAGATGAACAGAATAACAGTTAAGAGTCTGTAGGCTATCTGCGCTCGGTCGTATACAACTTTAATTGTAGAATGATGGCTATTCTAAGTTATAAGAGGAGTTCCAGACCCTGTCTTAAGAAAACTAAAATATTTTGGGCTGGTGGAATGGCCCACTGGCTAAAGAACTTGCTGCCAAGAGTGGTGGCCTGAATTTGATATCTAGAATTCACATGGTGGGACGACTAGACAGTTTACTCTGACCTCCATGTGTCCACACTCCTTTGTCTCATGCATACAGATAAGTAAGTGTTAGGAAAAGCTCCCTACAAAAGAAAACGGTTCTTAGGAGGTGGAGGCAGGAGGAGAAGAAAGTAAGGTCATCCCTGTCTGGCTAGAAACCTTGTCTCAAAAGAAAGGACAGAATCTGTAGTCTAATTGTAGGTTAATTTTATTACTAAGGTAACATCTATGTTTACCTAAAACATTGGTTTGGTTGATGTTTTTTATTTGATTTATTTTGTGCTCTGATACAGGAGAAGAGGGTGGTAATGAGTTCTGGAGGGCATCAGCATTTGGTCAGCTGTCTGGAGACGCTACAGAAGGCTCTCAAAGGTTTGTACACACCTTGGTAATATGTTGATCTTAAGGCTTACAGTAAGGAGGACTTTTGTGGGAAGGCCAAGTTACAAATTAAATAGAAATATAAATTAAGGTAGATAACTTTCTGTGCTAGATGTTGCTTTTATTTTCATTTATGGAGTTGAACTCAGCTTGTTCCTGAATTTGTAAATGTTTTCTTGACTTGTTTATGGGGCGTGTGTGTGTGTGTGTGTGTGTGTGTGTGTGTGTGTGTGTGTGTAGTATATGCAAATGTGCACATCAGCAAAGCTCATGGAGGTTAGAAACTGTTAACGAGTCAACTGTGCGTTCTGGGAATTGAACTCAGTCTGTCAGGCCTGTAAGGTAAGTGCCTTTTTCCAATTTAAAAACCATCTCATTTGGAATCATTTATTATGAATTCATTTATTTTTGAGATGGGGTTTCACTCTGTAGCCCTGGTTGGCCTGGAACTCTGTGTAGACCTTAAACTCACAGAGAGCTGCCTGCCTCTGCCTCCCAAGCCATGGGACCATGGGATTAAAGGTATGCACCACCAAGCCTAGCTTAAAACATTTAATTACTTGATTAATTAATTAATTACTTTGGGCTTTTGAGATAGGGTCTTACTATTTCAAGTCAATATTCTTGGCTATCCTTTGATCTGAAGATTTTCCTACCTCATCCTCATGAGTGCTGGGATTGTGTGTGCTGTAATACAGAACTATACCTTTGTTTTGTGTGTGTGTGTGTGTGTGTTTGTTTGTTTGTTTTGTTTTGGTTTTTGGTTTTTTCGAGACAGGGTTTCTCTGTGTAGCCCAGGCTATCCTGGAACTCACTCTGTAGACCAGACTGGCCTCGAACTCAGAAATCCACCTGCCTCTGCCTCCCAAGTGCTGGGTTAAAGGCGTGCGACACCACTGCCCGGCTTACCTTTGTTTTTAAACATTAAATAATAACGCTTGGCTAGTATGTGCAGGACCATCAGTACTGGCAGGGAGGGGGAGGAGGAATAATACTATATCTTTACTACCTTCTTGTTTTATTTTTTAATGTTTAGATTGATTTATTGTATGTGTGTGAGTGTTTTGCCTGCATGTATGTATATATGTGGACTATATGAATACAGTAATAATAGAAGTCAGAAGAAAGTGTCAGATCCCCTGGAACTGTTATTATCGGTGGTTGGGAACCATCATGTGGTGCTGGGAACTTAACCTGAGTCATTTACAAGAGCAACAAGTGCTCTTAATTGCTGAGTCATATCTCTAGCTACTCCCCACCTGATTTTGAGACAGGGATGCATATGATCCAGGCAGGTCAAAACCTCCTTTTGTAGCCAAGAATGACGTGACCTTCTGACCACCTCTACTTCTCTTCCTAAGTGCTGCCACTCTGTGGGCAATGTCATCACAGTCCTCCATTGCAGTCTACCTTCTGTTGACTCAGCCATCTGTTCATAGACACTGGGGTTGATTCCATCTTTATTTCGTTTAGTGCCAGAAGTTAAACCCAGAACCTCACATGTGCTGGGCATAGACTTCTTACTGGGCCTCAGCTTCTACGCCTGCATATTCATCTTTTTGTTTGTTTGTTCATTTTTTGTTGTTTTGTTTTCAGAGACAGAGTTTCTCTGTGTAGCCTTGGCTATTCTGAAACTCACTATGTAGACCAGACTGGCCTCAAAGTCACCTAAATCCATCTGCCTCTGGCGTTCAGGTGCTGGGATCAAAGGCATGAAACACCACTGCCCAGCCTCTATCTTTGATTTTTATGAGTACTGTGAGAATTATGTTTTTGTTGTTTTGGGGAGCTACCAGTTGAACCGAGGAGAACTCACATCATGTAAAGTACATGTGCTCGAAATTGAATCCAAGGCAGCAAGTATGCTGTGTGCTCTGTCGTTAAGATACACCTTTGGGGGCTGGAGGGATGGCTCTGTGGTTATGAACCCTGGCCTCGCTTTTACAGCCCTTGAGTTCAATTCCCAGCACTCACATGGCAGCTCACAACTGTAACTCCAGATCTGGGGGATTTAGCGTCCTCACGTAGGCAAAACACGGTGCATATTAAAAAAAAAAAAAAAAAAATACAGCCTGGGTTCCCTTTATGTTCTCATCCTTTATCCTCCTTTTTTTTTTTTTTTTTTTGTTTTTCGAGACAGGATTTCTCTGTGTAGCCCTGGCTGTCCTGGAACTCACTCTGTAGACCAGGCTGGCCTCGAACTCAGAAATCTACCTGCCTCTGCCTCCCAAGTACTGGGATTAAAGGCGTGCGCCACCACCACCTGGCTCCTTTATCCTTCTTATTCTAGCATTAACAGATAGCCTAGGAGTAGAGGGACACCATTATAATTGCCTGACTTTGTATTATTTTCATTTGCTTTCTTCTCAGTTAAAGAGACCTTGACCCACATAAGTAGTAATAAAAAAGGAGAAAAACATAGGTTAGTTGTATTTCTGTTCTTTTGTGTGGCACGGTCTCATAGACTAGTGTGACTTGGGTATTTTATGTAATGTGGGTCCAGTGCTGGCATAACAGGTGTGCATTGCCATGCCTGGTATTCGTATTTTTTGTTTCTCTGTCTATCTTGTGTTTTAAGGCAGGGTTTCACTATGTAGCTAAGACTAACCTTGAACTCCTGATCCTTCTGCCTCTGACATCCAAGTGTTAGCTATTATTATAGGTATGTACTAGCATTTCTTGCTTGACCCTATAATTTTTGTTTGTTTGTTTTTTATTTAGCCATCAATCCATTTATTTATTTATTTATTTAATGGTGACAGGGTTTCTCTGTGTAGCCCTGGCTGTCCTGGAACTCACTCTGTAGACCAGGCTAACCTCAGACTCATAGTTCAGACTTAGGCCTGTCTCTGCTTCCACAGTGCTGAGATTAAAAGCATGCATCACCAGTGCAGGCTCCATAATTTTCAAATACGTCTTTATCTTGGTTCCTTTTCTTATTTCCATGACAAAATACTTAATAAAAACAATTTAAGGATGAAGGTTTGACTTTTGCCCTACAGCTTGAGGGTGTATAATCTCTAATGTGAGGAAGGCATGGCAGTCAGAATGTCAGGTCACAGCGTACCTATGTCAGATGCAGTGGTGAATGCTGGTCCTTGGCTCACTTGCTCCTTGGTCCTTGTATTTAGACCTAACCACCCATATTCAGAGTGTGCCACCTCAGTTAGACATCTTTAGAAACACTCTCAAAGACACATACAGCAGTACATACATCTCCTTGGTACTTCTACATCCAGTCCAATGGACAATGAAGGTTAAGTGTCACAATTTTACTATACTCTTATCACTTATTTATGGTGACCGAATCACCATGTCCTTTACCTGATTACTAGGTCACAGATAAGCCTCAAGAAACTTACTGTAGATTATAGGTGTCTGAACTATTGAATATGTATATGGCTTTGGAAGGGTGGATATACTCATTTATTTGGAATATTCTTTATGAATCCCTTTTTTCCCTTCCCCCCCCATATCTTTTTATAGTAACATCTTTGCCAGCAATGACTGATCGTTTGGAGTCTATAGCCAGACAGAATGGGTATGTAATTTTATTTGTGGTCAGAAACATACAATGCAGTGCTAATTTGGGGGAGCTTTCTTATGTGTCTTGTATTAATTTTTGTTTTGATTTGTTCTTGCTAGACTGGGCTCTCATCTCAGTGCCAGTGGCACTGAATGTTACATCACGTCAGATATGTTCTATGTGGAAGTGCAGTTAGATCCTGCAGGACAGCTTTGTGATGTAAAAGTGGCTCACCATGGGGAGAATCCTGTGGTATGTGTTGATATTTCACTGGAATCTATGGGGTTTACTTAGGAGCATACTTAAAAATGAATTGTTGGGGTCGGTATAGCTTGGCTTTTAGAGTTTTTTTCATGAGCCACTGTAGAGATGATGTGATGGGCCACACTGGTAGTTTTAGAATAAAATTTAGAGTAACAGGTCTTTCTGACATCATCCAGGGGCTTTGCTGAGTAGAAGTACCAACATAACAACCCTTTTCATTTCCTACCAACAAACTAGAACATGGACTGAACAAGAGATGTTCAGAATACAGAGATAGTCTTTCAGCTCCCATCAAAGTGATTATAGTCAGGACAGACAATATGAAAATCCTGTAGTAGAAATGGATGTAAAATGTGTATAACTAAGCAGTTGTATATATCGATTCCAGGGATGATGTTGAAGAGAGATCCTAATGTCTTAAAGAAACTACTAATGACTCCCTTTATAAATGATTTCATTTGTTTTGATTTAAAAAATCCCACCCTAAGTTCATGGTTCACAAGTAGGAAAAGACTTTTCGAGGGGCTAGCAAGATGACTGTGGGTAAAACTTGGGGACCTGAGTTCAGATCCTTGCGCCATGTAAATGGGTGTATGCATAACCCAGTGCTGTGGGCTAGTGGGACTGAGGCAGGCGGGCCCTGGATGCTTGCTGGCTAGCTACCTTCAGGGAAACCTCAAGTCTCCAGGTTCAGGGGAGACCTTGTCTCAGAACACATGAAGGACATGATAGAGGAAAAGGGCTGTGGTCTCCATGCACACACATGCTCACATGCACAGTTTCAGTTGGGAAGGAAGAAAGGGCTTTCTGTGATTTTCATAGTTTTGTTTTGAAGCATGTGCTATTAATATAAAACTTTTGGATGTTTTTAATTATTTAAACTAGTTTAATGCTTCAAATTAATTTCTTTGATTTCAGAGCTGTCCAGAGCTTGTACAGCAGTTAAGGTAAGTAGATAATATTGATACATTTCTTGGCACTGACAGGAAATCCTGTTCTCTGGAGGGAAATGGTGTTGTGTGGGGTGGGGTGGCGGGCCAACGGGCTAGGCAGTCTCCATCATCGTGCCTCAGTGCTTCAGCTTCCTCAGTAGCTTAGCTCAAAGATAGAAACCTTTGCTGTTCTTTATAACTTGGACTTGTGAATTGATTTTTTGGTTTTTCGAGGCAGGGTTTCTCTGTGTAGCCTGGGCCGTCCTGGAACTCATTGTGTAGACCAGGCCGGCCTTGAACTCAGAAATCATCCTGCCTCTGCCTCCCAAGTGCCGGGACTAAAGGCGTGCACCACCACTGCCCAGCTTGATTTATTTATTAATTTGTTTATTTTTTTTGTTTTTAAAGACAGTGTTTCTCTGTATAGCCTTGGCTGTCCTGGAACTCTTGTAGGCTGGCCTCAGACTCAGATCCACCTGTCTCTGCCTCCTAAATGCTGGGATTAAAGGTGTGCACTACTACTGTCTGTCTGGCTGTGAATTTATTTTCTTGACTAGCCTTTCTGTCTGTTCTTGTTTATGTTTAGATTTGAGTTAAGGAGACTTTTTGTTTGTTTTTTGAGACATGGTTTCATGTAGCCTAGGCTGGCTTCAGAACTCAAGTGTAATCTTCAACTCCCAACCCTGTCTCTGCCGTTTAAATGTCAGAGGCATGAAGCTTACCATGTACTTGAGACTTGCCTTAAATTTATTATAGTCCAGGCTGACCTTGAACTTGATTCTTTTAACCTTATTGTTTTCTTGTTGTTTGTTTGGGTTTTTGAAACAGAGTCTCTTTACATAGCCTTGACTGTCCTGGACCAGACTCAAACTCACAGAGATCTGCCTGCCTCTGCCTCCCAAGTGCTGGGACTAAAGGCATGCACACCACCATGCCTGGCCTTTATTTTACTTGCTTTTGTGTGCTTGGTATTGAATCCAAGGTCTTGTCCATGGTAGTCACTTTATGTGGACTCACTCTCCGACTTCAGGCCTTGAACTTCTAACCCTCCCGAACTCTCCTGTCTCCATTTCTAGAATGCTGAGATTATAAACACCCTCCATCACACCCAGTCTTGAGTGTGACAGTTTTTACCCCTTTGTTCAGTTTCTCACTTCAGTATTATAGGCAATTTTTAAAATCTTTTTCATTCCTTTTTGAGGCAAGATACCACTGGCTGGCCTGGACTTTCTTTGGTTTTTTGAGACAGGGTTTCTCTGTGTAGCCCGGGCTGTCCTGGAACTCAATCTGTAGACCAGGCTGGCCTTGAACTCAGAAATCCGCCTGCCTCTGCCTCCCAAGTGCTGGGATTAAAGGTGTGCGCCACCACTGCCCGGCTTGGACTCTCTTTGTAGATTAGGTTTTCCTCAAACTCACACAGAAACCCAGCTGCCTCTGCCTCTGCCTCTGCCTCTGCCTCTGCCTCTGCCTCTGCCTCTGCCTCTGCCTCTGGCCTCTGGAATGCTTTGATTGAAGGTGTGTATTAGTAGCCCTGGCTTGGGGGTCTTTTTGTAACAGTGTCTTACCTAGTACATGCTGGCCTCATGCTCAATATGTAGCTAGGATAGTCTTGAACTCTTGATCTCATGCCTCTTTTCTCTAAGTACTGAGGTCACAGGCGTGTACCACTTCCCAGCCTTACTGGCATTCCTTTGCCAAAGTGAATTTACACATCATAGGACATTAAACCACATCCCTAGCCCCTTTCTTGGATTTGCCAAAAGTATCCACTCGATTGTGATAATCAAAATTATCTGGATAAGGGCTGGAGAGATGGCTCAGTGGTTAGAGCACTTATTTCTCCTTCAAAGATCCCGAGTTCATGTCTCAGCAGCCACATGGCTCACAGCCACTGTAGTGGGGTTTCATGACCTCTGTTGGTGTGCATGAAGGAGATAAAGCGTTCTCACATATATATTTTAAAGCTGTGGTTCAATTAAAAACAATTGTATGAACTGGAGCTATAACTTAGTAGTGGAGCCTTTGCCTAGTGTGAGTTTCTTCCAGCATCACAAAAACCAAAACTATGTACATAGGCACATAATTGTATATTTTTATATTATATGCATATATGTATTTATCTATATGTACATGTATACTTACACACACTCACATATACACACACACCTTGTCAGATGTCTTCAGGACAAAATCACAACTGGGTAAGAAGTGCTAGTAGAATCATCAGATTTCTTTGTTGATCAAATGTGAATAGGATGTGCAGAGTTTGAGGACCGGCAGGGCTATACAGAGAAACCCTGTCTCTACTACTCCAGTGCTGGCATTAAAGGTGTTCATCGTGGTTTTTAACTCTTTTTTTTCTTTCTTTCTTTTCTATTTTTTTTTTTAAACTATTCAGCATGGTACCTTAGCTCATGAGATATTGCCACCCACGTCCTAGAATGGGTCTTGCCACTTCAGTTGATCTAATCTACCTCATCCCTTACAGATATGCCCAGAGACTAGGTTCCATGGTGATTAAACCCCACCAAATTAACATTTCATCACAGAGCACGACCATTGAATCGGAAACTGTGTAAGAACATTGACTCCATACCAGTAAAACAACATCTCCATTTCGATTTTGAGAAAAAGCTATGTCCCTGTATTGTAATATGTTAAAATAAAAGTAGTAGGCTTGACAATAGTCTTTTATTTCTTGGTTGCTATTCCTGCTATTTTTATTTTTAATTTTTTTTTCCCCCTTTAAACTGAGTGGGCTTCCCAGGTTTAAATTTAAACCAGACTTAAAGACTTTTTGGTAATTTGAGGAAGTTAATTTTTTTTTTTTTTGGTTTGGTTTTTCGAGACAGGGTTTCTCTGTGTAGCCCTGGCTGTCCTGGAACTCACTCTGTAGACCAGGCTGGCCTCGAACTCAGAAATCCGCCTGCCTCTGCCTCCCAAGAGCTGGGATTAAAGGCGTGCGCCACCACCGCCTGGCGAGGAAGTTAATTTTTGTTTTGAATATTGAACATAAGGAAATATCTCAGAAAGATTTTTCACTTTGAGGAAGTAGGTTTTATATTCAGGCTTTTCTATTAGCAGTTTATTGTATTTATAGCCAAATATATCAACTTTTAACCTTTAAAATGTTTGGGTTTTTTTGGCTTATTTATTTTATATTATATTTACTGGGAACTAAACTTGGGTTCTCTGTATGAACAGCAGTGTTTTGAACTACTGAACCAGGTCTGTAACCGTATTTTACAAACTGTTAAACAGCCAGGCTGTGGTGGTAGGGAGGCAGAGGCAGGTGGATCTCTGCGTTTGAGGCCAGCCTGGTCCACAGATCAAGTTCTAGGGTAGCCAGGGCTACAGAGAAACCCTGTCTTGAAAAACTAAAACCAAACCAAACTACACAAAAAAAGATGTAATACTGTCAAATATATTGGTATGCATACATCTATACTTATTTCCAGTATCCCAGAGGCTAGTATAGGGGAATTGTTGCAAGTTTGGGTTTTGTGCTTTATATCAGGCTAGTCTGAGCTACATTGCTCTACCCTATCTAAACAAACAATGGAGTGGTTAAGAGCAATGACTGCTCTTTTAGATGATCTAGGTTCAATTCCCACAACTCCAGTTCCAGGGATCTGCCACCCTTACACATCCATACATTCATGCATGCATGCATGCATGCATGCATGTATACATACAAGCAAAAACATCAATGCACATAAAGTGAAAATGAGTGAGTGAATGAATTAATTAATGAATAAATAAATAAATGGTGATAATGTAAAATGTAACTATTGCATTGAAACTCACCAAAATGTATAATCAGAATATTCTACAATGAGTGAATATTTCTGGCTTTCACTTGGAGTTGATTATGTTAATTTAGGAATTTGTGATATTCTAAATTTGTAAACCTGTTTGAAGGGCATGATTTATAATGGAACTTTATCTTTTTTTAAAAAAAGATTTATTTTATTTATATGAGTACATTGTAGCTGTCTTCAGATGTATCAGAAGAGGCATTAGATCCCATTACTGACGGTTGTGAGCCACCATGTAGTTGCTGGGAATTGAACTCAGGACCTCTGGAAGAGCAGTCAGTGCTCTTAACCACTGAGCCATCTCTCCAGCTCAAAAGAACTTACCTTTACCTCATATTTTTAGTCACTTAGTATGCATGGTGATGGTGTGCTAGGGAATATACTTCTTACTGCCACTATGTTGTGTTTAAATGCTTACAGCAAGGAGAATAAACTGTTTAGCATTGTTGTATCTAATTTGTTTTAGGCCCATTTCTTTAAGATTAAAAACAGAGTGAGGTAGGGAGGCTGGCATGCATGGGTGCATGCATATGTGTCACATGCTTTTAATCCAAGCACTTGGGAGGTAGAGGCAGATGGATCTTTGAGTTTGAGGCCATCCTGGTCTACAGAGTGATTTCTTTTCTTTTCTTTTTTTTTTTTTTTTGTTTTTTTTTCGAGACAGAGTTTCTCTGTAGCCCTGGCTGTCCTGGAACTCACTCTGTAGACCAGGCTGGCCTCGAACTCAGAAATCCGCCTGCCTCTGTTTCCCAAGTGCTGGGATTAAATGCGTGTGCCACCACTGCCTGGCAATTTCTTTGGTTTTGAGATCAAGTCTTGCCCTCTAGCTCAGGCTGGCCATTAACTCACACTCTCCACAATCATCTTACCTCAAATTCTGGAGGGTTAGGAATATACCACCAAGTCCCACTGCCTTTTGACTTTTTTTTGTTTTTAGAGTCATAGTTTCTCTGTGTAGCTCTGGCTGTCCTGGAACTCAGTCTTTAGGCCAGGCTGGCCTCAAACTCAGAGGATTCCATTGAGGGAAAAATTTATTTATATATTTTATATCTATGAGTGTTTGGCCTGCATATATGCCTGCAAGACAGAAGAGGGCATTGGATCCCATTACAGATGGTTGTGAGCCACCATGTGGTTGCTGGGAATTGAACCCATGTCCTCTGGAAGAGCAGGCAGTACTCTAAACCACTGAGCCATCTCTCCAGCCCTCTTGTTTTCAATTTTTAAAGTTTATGTGTATGAATGTCTTCTCTGCACCCTATGCATGCTCTGTCTATACCCCATAAGCACTCAGTGCTTGGGGGCCAAAATAGTGTATCAGATGCCTTGTTCATAGAGTTGTAGACAGTTGCAGACAGTGCTGTGCTAACAATTGAAGCTAGGGGAGCTGGAGACATGGCTCAGAGGTTAAGAGCTATGACTGCTCTGCCTGAGGTCCTGAGTTCAATTCCCAGCAACCACATGGCTCACAACCATCTGTCATGGGATCTGATGCCCTCTTCTGAAGACAGTGATGGTGTACTCATATACATAAAATAAATAAATCTTAAAGAAAACAGAACTGAAGCTAGGTTCTACAGAGCAGCAGCCAGCACTCAGAACTGTGGAACTGTCTGCAGCCCAGCTTGGTTTTTTCTTTCTAGATTGACTATAAAACTTATGTGGATAATGATGTGAGCAGATTATTAAAATGAGTTTATATAGACATGATTTTTTGGTAAAGTAGTAATTTCTTGTTGTATTTTCTCTTTCCCCACCTTCCTGAATTCCTTATAGAGAAAAGAATTTTGATGAATTTTCTAAGCATCTTAAGGGTCTTGTTAATCTGTATAACCTTCCAGGAGACAAGTAAGTAATTTTGTTTATTCATTTCTGTTTTACATTTTGGAAAAATGAGTATGAGTCTGTGACCCAGTTTGGGTTATACATTTTGATACCTTTTGCTGCATGTTTAGTCCTAGTTTCTATTCATACTATAATCCATAGTTCAGCTTATGACTTTTTAAGTGTTTTCATTTTAATTTTTAAATTTTTATTTTATGTATATTAGTTTTTTGTTTATTGGTTTGTTGTTTTGGGGGGGTTGTTTGTTTGTTTGTCTTAACTACATGTGTGTCTGTTTGTCAGATCTGTACCTGTGGAGGTCAGAATAGGCCAGATGTCTTAGAACTGGAGCTATTGTGTGGGGACTGGGAATTGAATTGTGTTCTCTGAGAGAGCAGTCAGTTCTTTTAAACCACTAAGTCATCTCTCTAGTTCTTAAAGTATTTCATTTTTAACTTTTTTCTATCTCCTGAGGTATTTATCTGAAAATGGACATGTCTGCTTTTAATGACTTAAAATTTAAGAAGATAGAATACAATTGTTGAAATATCTTCAGTGTATTGATTTTAGGGTACAGACCTAGCTGGGATTCTATTAAACTGCTTTGAAGGGAAATAAACATAAACTCTGGTTATTTTCCAAAAATATTAAAAAAAAAAAAAAAACCAAAACTATAGTAGCCCAGGCTTGACCTCAATATGTAGTTGAGGATGACCCTGGCCTTGAATTCCTCAGTTTTTTTCTTTATCCAACGTGCTGAGATTTCCCTATGTTGTGGGATGTCCAACTTTGATAC
This sequence comes from Mastomys natalensis, assembly GCA_021653895.1. Lineage (NCBI taxonomy): Eukaryota > Metazoa > Chordata > Mammalia > Rodentia > Muridae > Mastomys > Mastomys natalensis. The sequence continues at coordinate 532,843 of JAJTUV010000964.1, forward strand.
TTTGTATTATTTTATTTATTTCACTTTTTATAACGAGGTCTCCCTGTGTAACCCTAGCTGTCCTGGCACACTATGTAAACCAGCCTAGCTCAAACTCATGGCGATCTGCGTGCTTCTGCCTCCTGAGTGCTAGGATTAAAGTTGTGCAAACCACACCTGGCTTTGTGCTTAAACTTTTTAAAAAAGAGTTAAAACAGTTTAGTTGGTTCTAACCACTGAGTCAGTATTTTTTGATTTTCTTGTTAGTGTTTTGAGACAGGGTCTCACAGAGTAACCTTGACTGGACTAGAATTGCTTTTGAGACTAGGCTAGCCTGACCAGAGAAATGCACTTGCCTCTGCCTCACATACTGGGATTAAAGGTGTGTGACACTACGCCTGGTCTTTGACAGTGTCCTTACTTCTCAACTGTTTAACTCACTTTCTTCTCATCTACTCTGTAGCAAACTGAAGACTAAAATGTATCTGGCTCTCCAGTCCTTAGAACAGGACCTTTCTAAAATGGCTATTATGTACTGGTAAGACTGGCTGCTGAAATCATTCTGTGACTCTCTTAGTTTCTCCTTCAGGGGGGTTGTAACGTCTTAATTTTTACACTTACAGGTGTACTATAGTATATGTGATTATATATCGTTGCATATAACTACGTAGCATATGTTTGCATTATACCTGTTTTATACACACTCACTATTTGCTATTGCTTAAAAATGATTATTACATTCTATTTTCTTAGTATAACAACTCAGAAACTCATTGATAATTGAGATAGCTCAGTTATTGCTGAGTTGTTGGTTGTCATTTTATAGACTATATCTGAAATATTCTCAAAGTTGAATTGATTATCTGATAGTTATCTAGTTCTTAGTTTTTTTGGTTTTTCGAGACAGGGTTTCTCTGTGTAGCCCTGGCTGTCCTGGAACTCACTCTGTAGACCAGGCTGGCCTCGAACTCAGAAATCCGCCTATCTCTACCTTCCAAGTGCTAGGATTAAAGGCGTGTGCAACCACTGCCCGGCCAGTTCTAAGTTTTTATTTATTAATTTGAGATTGAGTGTCTCCAGGACACCCAGCCCGGCTAACATATGAGATGCAGCAGTGTCAACCCCTCCAGTTATAGACTTAGGGGAATGTACATACCGGGCTTAGTTGTGCTTTTTACTATATTATGTACTGATGGTTACTGGAAAATAGCCCCCGCCCCTAGAAAAAAAAGAAAAGAAAATAGCCCCATTCATTGAAGGTAAAAAGCACATTTTACATGTGCAATTATAAGTTAGAGTCATTTTGATAGTATTATAAAACTTTTATGAACTTAGCTCAGCCTGTTGACTGAAACTGTCAGTTGCTAAATTCAGTCACACAGATCATTTGTCTTGTAGGAAGGCAACTAATGCTACTCCCTTGGATAAGATTCTTCATGGAAGTGTTGGCTATCTCACTCCACGGAGTGGGGGTACGTTATCCTATTTTGATTTTTCTTTCTTTCTTTCTTTCTTTCTTTCTTTTTTTTTTTTTTTTAAGAAAATGTATGGATTTAGTTTAAGGGCCACTATTTTATTTTAATATAGATGTGAGTGTGGTGTGCATGTGTGTGTGGAGGCCAGAGTAGGACAGGCAGCCTACTGTGCCATTCTGCCTTATTCCCTCGAGGCAGGGTTTCCCGGGGATCCTGGACCTAGGCTGGCTGCCAGTAAGCACCAGTTAGTTATTGTCCTGTCCCTCCCTACTCAACCCAGTGCTGGGAATACGCAGGTTAGGTTGCCATGCTTAGCTGCTTGTGCTTGCATGGTGACACTCTTACCCAGAGAGCCATCTCTAGCACCCTCATTTCCTTGGTGTTCTTTTGCAGTGCTGGGAATCAGCCAGAGCTCTGTCATGCTAGGCCAGGCGTTTGCTGCTCTAGATCCCTTTTTTTTTTTAAAGATTTATTTTTTTACTTTATGTTTGTGACTGCACTGTGACTGTCTTCAGACCAGAAGAGGGCATTGGATCCCATTACAGATGGTTGTGAGCCACCATGTAGTTGCTGGGAATTGAACTCAGGACCTCTGGAAGAGCAGCCAGTGCTCTTAACCAGTGAGCTGTCTCTCCAGCTCTGGGTATATCACTTTTAATTTTACCTTGAGCTTGTGAAGACAAGCTCAATAAGAAAGTTACCAGTAATTTTTAATGACTTCTAAGATGTTAATACTTTCCCTTTTTTTTTTTTTTTTTATTTGTGTGAAATATACTGTTGTTCCCAGAATCAGTAATGTTTTGTCATCTTTCATAAGCTTATTTAGGACATGACTTTGCACATTTGTGCAACTCTTTGTCTTTAGTTTTATTACATTTGCCTTCTTTCTGAATGTGTGTTCTTTTAAGTATGTGGAGGTCACAGTTAGTTCTGTCCTAGCATAAAAGGTCCTTGAGAAATCATGTCGTCACACTTGGTGACAAGTGTTCTTATCTGCTAAGCTACCTCACTGGCTGTATAGAATCTGTGTGTTTGTGTGTGTGTGTGTGTGTGTGTGTGTGTGTGTGTGTGTGTGTGTGCGCGTGCGCGCGTTAGTGTGTTAGCTCATGTAAGGTTATAGAAACTTAATTTTTTTTTTTTTCTAGATAGTTTTGGCTATGCTGGAACTTCCTTTGTAGACTAGGCTGGCCTTGATCTCACAAAGATCTGCTTGCCTCTGCCTCCTGAGTGCTGGGATTAAAGATGTGTGCCACCATGCATAGCAAAATGTGTTTGGTTGGTTTTGGTTTTTTTTTTTTTAAGATTTGTTTATATGTTATATGTATGTGAGTACACTGTTGCTCTCCTCAGACACACCAGAAGAGGGCATCAGATCTCATTACAGTTGGTTGTGAGCCACCATGTGGTTGCTGGGAATTGAACTCAGGACTTCTGGAAGAGCAGCCAGTGCTCTTAACCACTGAGTGTTTGTTTTCTTTTTTAAAGGCAAAGTTTCTTGTATTTGATGTTGATCTTGATTTACCATTCTACCCTCTTTGTTTTAAATTTTATTTTATGTGCATGAGTATTTTGCCTATACAGATATGTCTATGTGTGCTGTGCCTGTAGAGGTCAGAGGAGGGCATTGGATTCACTGGAATTCGAATTACAGATTGTTGTGAGCCACCATATGGGTGCTAGGAGTTGAACTTGTATTCTGTGAACCTTCTCTCAAGCCCCAGGTTATGGATTGTATGCTTTTATACAGTACTGGGGATCAAACTCAGGACCTCAGGTATTTGAGGCGAATACTCTGTCAGCTGAATTACATTTCTACCCCCCTCCCTCTCTCTTTAAAGGATTGAATCAGGGTCTCCCTGTGGGTCTCCAACTCACTGTACAGCACAGCCTGGCATACCTCTTGAAATCCCTGGCTAGTGTGAGTCACCACACTCCGGATTTGTGTGTGTGTGTGTGTGTGTGTGTGTGTGTGTGTGTGTGTGTGTTTTGAAAAGTATTAAAGATTTAATTGAACCTAGGGCTTTTCATAAGATAGGTAATCACTCTTCCTGGAGCTATCCCAAGCCTTTCCTTATTAGTTTGAGATAAGGTTTCTTTAAAGGTGAGTGCCACCACAAATACTATGAATGCTTTTTTAAAGTGTATAATTTATTAATAAAGATGCCTTAGTTAATAACTTTCATTTATGGTAGGTCATTTAATGAATATGAAATACTATGCTTCTCCGTCTGACCTGCTCGATGATAAGACTGCCTCTCCTATCATTTTGCATGAAAAGAATGGTAAGTGTTTGTTGTTTCAAGTACTTTGAGACAGATCTCGTTCTGTGACTTAGGCTGTCCTGGCACTCACTGTAATGCAGGGTGATCATACATATCACTTCAGCCTTCCAAGAACTGAGACCATAGGTGTGAACTCTCAATCCTCTCTGGATGTGGTTTTTTTGAGACAAGATGACCTGTACCTTCTAGGTGCTGGAGTTACAGCATATACCACTATGCTTTCCTTTCCCTGATGTGTTAAAAATATTGGTAAAATTCAAATGCCCAGCCTCCCCCGCTAATATTCATATAATGTGGTCTTTCTTACTTTGCTGTCTTTATGTAAGTATACCAGATATATCTAGATATGTCTCACATATATACATGTATATGTACTTAAGCACCCAAGCAAGTATATAATAGTAGCTTAGTAAGTAAATGAGTTAGTGATGGAATATAGATTACTGACAAAGTAACCAGCTTTCCTTATTGCTTTAAAGGGGAAGAAGGCTGGGCTTGGTGGGACATTTCAGAATATCAGCACTGAGGTTGGGCATGCAGGAAAACCCGAGTTGAAGGCCAACTTAACTCTCTCAGTGAGCAAATAAAAATAACTAAATAACTATGGCTTAACTGCGGTAATGAATGACACTTGGTATTTTAACTTTTTGCTTTTGGTATTTTGAGACAGAATGTCACATGGCTACAGCTGGGGCTCAGACTTGTTACATAACCAAGGATGAACTTGGGACTTGTGTTCCTCTTGGTTCCTGGGTGTACACCACCACACCTGCTTGTTTGACTGATACAGCAAGGGAACAGAAGAGTTAGCCTAGTACTTTATTTGACCTCTGTATAGCTTCAATCATTGTCCTGTGATTGTAAGCTCACTTACAGACGTTGTGAAGTTGTGAGTGAAAGTCGATGTTGATAGTGAGCTCTTCAGTCATAAGCAGGAGATGCTCAGTGCTCTGGAAAGGTAGCTTGTAGCTTTTTTCTCCCTTTTCCCTTTGGCAGGAACTGATGCAGAGGCCACGGAGAAGTGCTTGCTGGCATGCTCCCTATGGCTTACTCAACCTGCTCTCTTTTCTTTCCTTTTTCTTCTTTTCTTTGTATTTATTTCACTTGCATTGGTGTTTTGCCTGCATGTATGTCTGTGTAAGCCCAGAACTGGAGTTGCAGACAGCTGTGATCTGCCATGTGGGTGCTAGGAATTGAACCCAGGTCCTCTGGAAGAGCAGCCAGTGCTTTTTAACCACTGAGCCATCTCTCCAGTCCAAACTTGTAACATTTGTGAATTTTGTGGGATTAGAGTATCTAGATTCATTGTGACTGACAGTGCAGTGATATCTTCTGCATATTGTTGGTTGTTGTTTCCATTCTTTTGAAAAATAATGTTTCTCCTCAGGCTGGCCTCAGACTTACTCTGTAGCCCCTGCTTACATGATGCCTGGCTTTTTTTTTTTTTTTCCTTGTTCTTTGTTCTGTTTTTGAGACTGGATTTAAACCTTGTAGCTCAGGCAGGTCTCTAACTGAGATCCATTTTCCTTTCTCATTCTGCAGAATGCTGTGTTTGCATACATGGCCACCATTCCTGTCTTTTTAGTGCTGAGATCCTTGTCCTAGTTATGAGGTAGAAAATCTTTTTTCTTTTTCTATTCCCAGTTCCTCGGTCTTTGGGAATGAATGCGTCAGTGACAATTGAAGGAACCTCTGCTATGTACAAACTCCCAATTGCCCCATTAATTATGGGGTCACACCCAGCTGACAACAAATGGTAAGATAAAGATAGTTTTAAAGTTACAACATCTGTTTTTTTCAGCTCCAAGCCCAGTGTGAACTGTGTTTTATTTGCTTTTATCTTTCTGGGACGTTCAGACATTGCCCTTTGTTTCCATGCACCGTCTTCACTCTTGTCCTTACTGAAATGTGTCTACTCGAGACCTACCCAGAGAACACACACTGTCACACATTTGTATTTAGTCAATTTCATTTTCTTATTCTGCATCTGTGTGTTTTGCCTGCATGTGGATCTTTGCACCATCTTTGTTCCTGGTGCCCTTGGAGCCTAGAAGAGGCCGTCAGATCCCCTGGGGCTAGAGTCACAGATGGTATAAGCTGCCATGTAGGTGCTGGGAATTGAATGCAGGTCTTTTAGAATACCAGATAGCATCATTATTAACCACCAAACTATGCCAATATTCCCTATAGTCCATTCTTTGCTCTGAATAAATTAGTTTTGTATTGGATATTGAACTCAGGGCTACAATAAGAAGCATATACCCTCATACTGAGCTAGACCCTGAGCCCCATTATACATATTTTATTAAATACTTCAGAATTAACAAGGTAATATATTTTGAAATTGTGGTAAGGATAGTAGAAAAGTAAGCTTTTGATAGACTTTGTGGGCCTATGTAATATATACATGTTTAAGAAAAAGTGTTCATAGTTTTCAAAATAGAAAATTTCCCCCTCTTCTTTTTTTTGAAGGACCCCTTCTTTCTCCGCAGTCACTAGTGCCAACAGTGTTGATCTTCCTGCCTGTTTCTTCTTGAAATTTCCCCAGCCAATCCCAGTATCTAAAGCATTTGTTCAGAAACTGCAGAATTGCACAGGTAAGCTCTGTTTTTTTAAAATGTTGGCCAGACTATAATAAAGGTAGGTTTTACCTGTTGATATAAAACTTGATAAAATGAGAATGGAAAACTTCAGGTTATCTTAAACAACTTAACCATCCTTGGGCCTCAAAGAAGTACTGCTGAGTACAGATGTTAGGAAAGTACTACTAGATAGTACTAGTAGTTAGTACTAGTGCTCTGTAAGGACTTATGGATATGTGGTTGAATGTATAGAAAGAGCATGAGAGGACAGTGGAGCTGTCATATCTTGATCTTCATGTGAGCGTTACAAACAGTCCTTGTATTTTCAGGAATCCCGTTGTTTGAGACTCCGCCCACTTACCTGCCCCTCTATGAACTCATCACTCAGTTTGAGCTGTCAAAGGATCCTGATCCTTTACCTTTGAATCACAACATGCGATTTTACGCTGTAAGTAGGCCCTGTGGATTTGCAACAATGTTGGTTCTTTATAGCACTAGTGAGGCCTGATAGATTACTAAATCATCTTCAGTTGGGCAAAAAAAAAGTCATCATAAACATACTAAAGCAAAAGAGAATGAGTGTTTGAGTTAAGAAACAACCATATAGATTTCTGTATATATCTATTTAATTTATGTGCATCAGTGTTTTGCCTATATTTAAGTATATGCATAATCTTTGTGCCTGGTGCCAAAGAAGTAAGCACATCACCTAGACTAGAGTTATAGACATCTGTGAGTGGTCATGTGGGTGCTGGGAACTGATCCTAGGTCCTCTGGGAGAGCATCAAGTGGCTGTTAACCAAGAAGCATTCTTTCCTGTCCACTTCCTTCTTTCTAGACAGCTTCTCATGTAACCCAGGCTGGCATTGAACTTAGCAGAGGGTAATCTTAAACCAGTCCTCTAGACTGCTGTGACTATAGGCATGCTGAGAGGTATCTTACAGAGAAAGCCAGGACTACTGGTGGAACATGGCATTTGAGAAGTGGAAGCTTAAGGATTGCCTTGACTTAGGGCTAATAAAACCTTTTCTCAGAAAAGCAATAGAAAAAATGTTGTATCAGAATTGAAATTTTTTTTTTTTTTTTTTTTGGTTTTTCGAGACAGGGTTTCTCTGTATAGCCCTGGCTGTCCTGGAACTCACTCTGTAGACCATGCTGGCCTCGAACTCAGAAATCTGCCTGTCTCTGCTCCCAAGTGCTGGGATTAAAGGCGTGCACCACCACTGCCTGGCTCAGAATTGAAAATCTTTTAAAGTTATCTTGAACTTTTAGAAGGTTAAAAGATACTAAGAATTGTATTTTTTTTGAGGGCATGGTGTCACACCTTTATCCCAGCACTCATGAGGCAGAGGCAGGTGGAAATATGTGAGTTCAAGGCCAGCCTGGTCTACAGAGCCAGCAAGTTCCAAGGACATCCAGGGCTATACAGAGAAGCTCTTGGTTAGGATTTCTATTGCTGTGAAGACACCATGACCAAAGCAACTCTTATAAAGGACAGCATTTAATGGGGCCTGGCTTACAGGTTCTGAGGTTTTTAGTCCATTATCATCATGGTGGGAAGCGTGTCAGCATGCAGGCTGGCATGGCACTAGAGGAGCTAAAAGTTCTATATCTTCATCCAAAGGAGGCCAGGAACAGACTGTTTCCTGGAAGCCAGGTGGAGTGCCTCAAAGCCCACTCTCACAGTGACACTCTTCTTCCAGCAAGCCACACCTCCTGATTGGGCCACTCCCTGAGCCATGCATATTTAAACCACCACAGAAACCCTGTCTCATAGTGGGAGGGTGGGGAGGAAGGATTGTTTCTTGGTCCAAGTGTGAACAGTGAGACCCTTTCTTAAAAGGGGAAAAATGTTTCCTTTTAATTTACTATTTTTATGTCTATGAGTGCTTTCCCTGCATGTATTAAGTGTACTACTGCATTTAACCACACATTAAGGCCAGAAGTTGGTGTCAGATTCTCCTGGAATTGGAATTATAGAGTGTTGAAACTGCCATGTGGGTGGATGGCTGCTGGGAACCAAATCTAAGTTGTCTGAAAGAGCTGTACAGCTCTTAACTGCTGAGCCATCTCTTCAGCTTTAGCCCATTAAGTGCTAGAATGAGAAAGGCCTTCTTAAATCCATACAGAGAACAAATGCTGACACATATAAATCATGAAAGGCTCCAAACTTCATCTGGACTTGGATTTCATAGGAATGCTTAGTTTATACAACATTGAAGCTCTCTGGTTCTAGCTACAGTATAATTATATAGAATGCTTTATTTAAGATACAGTTTTGTAATTCTTTAGAAACTGCTAGTGTAGATTTCTAAGGTGGTTTTTGTTTTAGCTAAGTTAGGAATCTACCTTAATAGTACGTGCATAAACAGGTATTTTTTAGCTAAAGAATAACTGGTTACCATTCATAACATCAGTTGAAAGGGGTCTGTATAGATATGTGAAGTTTCCTACTTTCTATACTTTGGTATTCCTCCTGTCCCCTCGAGGATAGTTTGTGACTTGGTACACTGGTAAGTAAATACCATTCATTTGCATTCCTCTTTTTGCCTAGGCTCTTCCAGGTCAGCAGCACTGCTATTTTTCTCAATAAAGATGCTCCTCTTCCTGATGGCCAAAGCCTCCAGGGAACGCTGGTCAGCAAAATCACCTTCCAGCACCCTGGCCGAGTTCCTCTTATCTTGAATATGATCAGACACCAAGTGGCCTATAACACCCTGATTGGAAGCTGTGTCAAAAGAACTATTCTAAAAGAAGGTACTCGAGTTCTTTTGATAAACTTACTGGAAGGTTGATGCTGACTTCTCCAGTGCCTCTTGCTTCAGTATTTCATTGAAATACCCATATACCGTTAAAGACTACAGGTGTTTGATTCCACACCCAGATCAAAAGAATTATAATGCCATTGTAAACAAAACAACCACAGTCTGGGATTTGGTTTAGTCACCACAAATTACTTTGATGGAACTAATTTGTTATAATTGGCATTTATTGTAAAAATCATTGTCACTGGTGTGTGTGTCTCTGTGTGTGCACACGTGTGCATGTGTGTCTAAGTATCTAAGGCAGGACTCTGGGTTTACACTGTTTCTTGTTGCCTGAAACTTCTGCTGATATCCATCTGTCTATGTCTGTGAGACTTAACAGAGTCTATTGTTCTGTTTTTATTCTTGAAGATGGCTCATTTTGTAGGCCAGGCTAGCCTTGAATTCACTGTTTCACAGGCTAATCTTAAAGTTGAGGTGAAGCTGGGCAGTGGTGGCACGTGCCTTTAATCCCAGCACTTGGGAGGCAGAGGCGGCGGATTTCTGAGTTCGAGGCTAGCCTGGTCTACAGAGTGAGTGCCAGGACAGCCAGGGCTACACAGAGAAACCCTGTCTCGAAAAACCAAAAAAAAAAAAAAAAGTTGAGGTGATCCTCCTGCTTGATCCTCTCATATGTTCCCCTCGGCCCATCCCCTCCATTCTCCCGCTGGCTCTAGCCCAAAAGTTTGTTTGTTATGTGTAAGTATATTGTAGCTGTCTTCAGACACCCCATAAGAGGGCATCAGTTTTCATTACAGATGGTTGTGAGCCATCATGTGATTGCTGGGATTTGAACTCATGACCTCCGGAAGAGCAGTCAGTGCTCTTAACCACTCAGCCATCTCATATGTTAACATTAAGGTCTACACTGCCATGCCTGTTCGAGTCTATCTTAATGCACTGAGATAGATGTTTTCTAAATATTAAAGTTTAGATTATTATGCATGGTAGATTTAGTCCTTAAAATACCATGCCACCCCACCCCATTCTTTATAGAATTTGATCATATACCTTTCAAAGTCTAAGACCTATGGCCCTTTTTCTGTCTGGATTCTAAAAGAGTGCTTTTTAAAAGACAATTGGTACTTGAAGCTTTGATGCAAATTTTGGCTGCTCACATTGATCAATTAATTTTTTACCTTGGTCATATAGCATTTTTGTGATGGTTATTTAATGTATATAATATATACATAATATAACAATATATAATGTATTTAATATATAACAGCGGAAGTTGCAGCCAACAAGAAACAGAATGTAAATCCACAAAACTGCTTTAAAAATACTGCTTTGAGATAGGCACTCAGCTACCCCTAGGCAACTTAAACTGAGTATTCAGGTAAAGCTGCTCTTAAACTCCCTGTCTTCAAGAGAGATGGCTCAGTGGTTAAGAACACTGCTCTTTCAGAGGTCCTGAGTTCAATTCCCAGAAACTACCTGGTGGCTCCCAACCATTTGTGATGGGATCCAACGCCCTCTTCTGGTGTGTCTGAAGACAGCTACAGTGTACTCATATATATAAAATAAATAAATCTTAAAAAAAGAAAGAAAGGTTAAAGTTGTATAGCATGTAGGTACAGTTCTTGCCGACCACTGGTGAGGGCATAGGTTCAGTGGTTAGCTCTGCAAAAAAAAACAAAGCAAAGCAAGACTAAAACAATATCCAAAACAAATCTGTGATACATGTATATTATGTATATGTATGTGCATGTATCTGGTCTCAGTGTATGTTTGTGTTTTGTTTGTTTGTTTGTTGTGACAGGATCTTACTGTGTATTCCTGGTTAAGCAGAACTTACTATGTAGACTAGGCTGGTCTGAACCTCACAGAGATCCCAGTATATGTTGGAAGAGGCAGGTGGAGCCCTATGATACTGAGTCCAGCCTGGTTTACAGAGTGACTTCCAGGACAGTCAGGGCTACACAGAGAAACCTTGCCTAGAAAACCAAACAAACAAAAAAGAAAGTAGGTTTTATTGAAGCTAATGTGTGTGACTGATCCCAGCACTAGGAGGCAGAGGCAGGTAGGTCTGGACAGACAGTGAGTTGGGGTCAGCCAGGGCTGCATGAGGAAACCTGTCTCAGAAACCAACCTAACAAAGCAAGTTTTATGGTAATAGTACTGGATGGCTACTTGTCAAATGGAATGAAAACACTAATTGAGAGCTGGGCATGGTTATGAGTACCTGTATCTCAGTATTAGAGAGGCTAAATCTGGATTATGGCTTCAAGTGTAGCCATAGCTACACAACAAGGCTGTGTCATAAGGTTACAAAATGAAACAAAATTCTTGGCCATTTTTGGTTTCAGAATTCTCTCTCTCTCTCTCTCTCTTTTTTTTTTCTTCAGTTTTTCGAGACAGGGTTTCTCTGTGTAGCCCGGGCTGTCCTGGAACTCACTCTGTAGACCAGGCTGGCCTCGAACTCAGAAATCCGCCTGTCTCTGCCTCCCAAGTGCTGGGATTAAAGGCGTGCACCACCACCGCCTGGCTCAGAATTCACTGTCAATGTAAGATATTTACTAATTTTTTGTTAAGTTTTTTATGTTTTAATTATTTTATATACATGAATGTTTTGCCTGCCTGTATGTATTGTGTGTGCTTGGTAGTCTACTGGATATGTCACTGTCTATATAAAGACAGTTATTTGTCTGTTTAATATCTTAAATATGGTTATGGTTTGTTCCTTGTTCTTAGATTCCCCCGGGCTCCTCCAGTTTGAAGTGTGTCCTCTCTCAGAATCTCGATTCAGTGTATCTTTTCAGCACCCTGTGAATGACTCCCTGTGTGTGGTGAGTTGTGTGGGTGGCAAACATCTCTCTTGGGGTTTATCTCTTCTTAAAAGATTGAGAACGTGGATATATCACAAGGATCACTTCTACATTTTGTCTTTCAGTGGTGATGGATGTGCAAGACTCAACACATGTGAGCTGTAAACTCTACAAAGGGCTGTCAGATGCACTAATCTGTACCGACGACTTCATCGCCAAAGTTGTTCAAAGGTAGAGTGGCCCTTTTCTCATAAGAATGCCACTTAGATCTCTACAGACTGTGCATGCAGTTATTTATTTATTTATTTTTCCAGACAGGTTTATTCTGGAACTCTCTATAGACCAGGCTACCCTTGACCTCAGATCTGCCACTTGAGTGCTGGAATTGAAAATGTGCATCCTCATGATGCCTGGTTATATATTTTTATTTTTAACATGAATTAAAACTATTAGAGAAACATTTATTTACTACTTTTATGTTTTGAGTTTTAAAAATGTGAGTTTTGTTTTTTGCTATTTATTTATTTATTTATTTATTTATTTATTTATTTATTTATTTATTTTTTTTGGTTTTTCGAGACAGGGTTTCTCTGTGTAGCCCGGGCTGTCCTGGAACTCACTCTGTAGACCAGGCTGGCCTCGAACTCAGAAATCCGCCTGCCTCTGCCTCCCAAGTGCTGGGATTAAAGGCGTGCGCCACCACCGCCCGGCTGTTTTTTGCTATTTAAATATTACTATATACACAATAGGGATAAAGCTGGTCATTTCAAGCTTTGCTATACATTTAAGGTGATAAAGAGCTGAAAAATGCACTTTCTTTTTTGTAAAGACATGCCCTCAGTGTTGCCTCCACTATTTAGACCAGGTTTGCCTTGTGCTGATTGAAGGGTGGGCATCGTCATTGCCTAAATTATTAGTACTTTTTTCTTTAACCAATCCTCTTTTTTTTTTTAATATTTGATTCTTTAGAATGTTTATTTATTTATATGAGTATACTGTCACTGTCTTCAGACACACCAGAAGAAGGCATCAGATGCCATTACAATTGGTTGTGAGCTACCATGTGGTTGCTGGGAGTTGAACTCAGGACCTCTGGAAGAGTAGTCAGTGCTCTTAACTGCTGAGCCACCTCTCCCGTTCTATCTTCTTCTTTCACATATGCCATATTATATAGCAGTGTGGGAGAAGTTAACATTTAAACCAGCCAGCTTCTTCCTCCCAAGCGCTGGGATTAAAGGCGTGCGCCACCACCACCCGGCTATGACAGTCTTTTTTTAAAAAGTGATTTTATTTATTTGATTTTTGTGGATTTCAGATCCTGCACCTCAGTCCCACTCATCTCCCCATCCCTCTATATCTGCACTCGGCCCTTGTAACCTCCTTCCCAAAAGAAAACAAAAAGGCTTTTTTTTTTTGAAAGCTGTAGTGTGTCACAGTGTGTTCTGGGGTATGCTCAAAACAGCTTTACTTCCAAATGGTCATTGCAGCCGGGCGGTGGTGGCGCACGTCTTTAATCCCAGCGCTTGGGAGGAAGAGGCAGGCGGATTTCTGAGTTCGAGGCCAGCCTGGTCTACAGAGTGAGTTCCAGGACAGCCCGGGCTACACAGAGAAACCCTGTCTCAAAAAACCAAAACCAAACAAACAAACAAATGGTCATTGCAATAAGTCATGAGTCTGGTTTGAGGCTCTGGCTTCTGCTACACTATCAATACTGGATCCTCACTGGGGCTCCCCTCAGATAGCCTGTGGTTGACTTGTGTCATGGAGGTCCTGCAGCTTTGGATCTGCAGGACTGATCCTTTATTTAAGTTTTGAGATAGGGCCTTGTGTATTTCAAGCTGGCCTTGATAATGTAATTAAGGCTGACCCTCAATTCCCAGTCATTCTGCCTTTGATTCATGAGTGCTTTCCTCAGAGGCATTGGTTTATTTGGTGCTGGGAGGAAACTCAGGGCTGTGTGCCTGTTAGGCAAGCACTGTAATAACTGAGCCCCATCCTCAGCCTCAAAATAGATTTTAAGAAATTCTGATTAACTTTTACTGGAACACTGCTGTTCGTTTTTACATATCTTCAGCACCTTTCGAGCGAAACTGTCAAACAGTTATAATGCCCAAAGTCTCAGTGTTTGGCTTAAGATAAAATTTGCTGCCGGGCGGTGGTGGCGCACGCCTTTAATCCCAGCACTTGGGAGGCAGAGGCAGGCGGATTTCTGAGTTCGAGGCCAGCCTGGTCTACAGAGTGAGTTCCAGGACAGCCAGAGCTACACAGAGAAACCCTGTCAAAAAAAAAAAGATAAAATTTGTTGATGCATATAGTAAAGCAAAATGTTTTTAAAAGTATGCTGATAATCTAAAGTTACCAGAAGCAGTCTGTGTTCAGATAACCAGTACTGCATACCAGCAACAGGGCTTTGCACAGAGTGGCTCTTCCATTGCCAGTGCCTTTCTCAGTGCTGCATATTTATCACCTGTGACCCCGTGGAGCCCCTCCAAAAGGAAGGGACTTTTTCCTGAGTTTAATTATCATGACTTTTCCTTCCCAAGTTTCCTCCATGATTTTCGTTTTTCAGACAGGGTCTGGCTATTGTAGTCCATATACTGACCTTGAACTCACAGTTCCTGTGTCACCCACACCTGAGGATTTTACTTCAGTGTAAATTGGTTTTGAACTCTGGTTTGGTTTTAGTGTGGGTTTTTTTTTTTTTTTTTTTTTTTTGATTTTTCGAGACAGGGTTTCTCTGTGTAGCCCTGGCTGTCCTGGAACTCACTATGTAGACCAGGCTGGCCTCAAACTCAGAAATCCCCCTGCCTCTGCCTCCCAAGTGCTGGGATTAAAGGCGTGTGCCACCACCGCCCGGCTTAGTGTGTGTTTCATAAGCAGTTAATTTCCTGTTGGATCACAGTTCATTTTAGAATCAGTATATCCAAGGATTTGGCATTTGATAAATTACTTCTGTCTTACAGATTACTCGCTGTATGTGAATATTTCTAACTGCTGTCTTCTGAGGCTTATCTAAATCACAGGCAAAAGTAGAGCCTTTTGTTCCAAATGATTGGTGATTTTATTCATCACCAATGCAGTGTTAACTTGGGTTTTTTTCTCTTATCTTACAGATGTATGTCCATCCCTGTGACGATGAGGGCTATTCGGAGGAAGGCTGAAACCATACAGGCTGACACCCCAGCACTGTCTCTCATTGCAGAGACAGTTGAAGACATGGTGAAAAAGAACCTGCCCCCGGCTAGCAGCCCAGGGTATGGCATGACCACAGGCAACAACCCAATGAGTGGTACCACTACACCAACCAACACCTTTCCGGGGGGTCCCATTACCACCTTGTTTAATATGAGCATGAGCATCAAAGATCGGCATGAGTCGGTGGGCCATGGGGAGGACTTCAGCAAGGTGTCTCAGAACCCAATTCTTACCAGTTTGTTGCAAATCACAGGGAACGGGGGGTCTACCATTGGCTCGAGTCCGACCCCTCCTCATCACACGCCGCCACCTGTCTCTTCGATGGCCGGCAACACCAAGAACCACCCGATGCTCATGAACCTTCTTAAAGATAACCCTGCCCAAGATTTCTCAACCCTTTATGGAAGCAGCCCTTTAGAAAGGCAGAACTCCTCTTCCGGATCACCCCGGATGGAAATGTGCTCGGGGAGCAACAAGACCAAGAAGAAGAAGTCATCAAGAGTACCACCTGACAAACCCAAGCACCAGACTGAAGACGATTTCCAGAGGGAGCTCTTTTCAATGGATGTCGACTCACAGAACCCTATGTTTGATGTCAGCATTACAGCTGACGCGCTGGATACACCTCATATCACCCCAGCTCCAAGCCAGTGTAGTACTCCCCCAACAACTTACCCACAACCAGTGTCTCACCCCCAGCCCAGTATTCAAAGGATGGTCCGACTATCCAGTTCAGACAGCATTGGCCCAGATGTAACTGATATTCTTTCAGATATTGCAGAAGAAGCTTCAAAGCTTCCCAGTACTAGTGATGATTGCCCACCCATTGGCACCCCTGTTCGAGATTCCTCAAGTTCTGGGCATTCTCAGAGTGCCCTCTTTGATTCTGATGTCTTTCAGACTAATAATAATGAAAATTCATACACTGATCCAGCTGAGCTCATTGCAGATGCTGCTGGAAGCCCCAGTAGTGATTCTCCTACCAATCATTTTTTCACTGATGGAGTAGATTTCAATCCTGATTTGTTGAACAGCCAAAGCCAAAGTGGCTTTGGAGAAGAGTATTTTGATGAAAGTAGTCAGAGTGGGGATAATGATGATTTCAAAGGATTTGCATCTCAGGCACTAAATACTTTGGGGATGCCAATGCTAGGAGGTGACAATGGGGAGTCAAAATTTAAGGGCAGCAGCCAAGCTGACACAGTTGACTTCAGTATTATATCAGTAGCTGGTAAGGCTTTGGGTGCTGCAGATCTAATGGAGCATCACAGTGGGAGTCAGAGTCCTTTACTGACCACTGGAGAATTAGGGAAAGAAAAAACTCAGAAGAGGGTAAAGGAAGGCAACGGCACAGGCGCTAGTAGTGGATCAGGCCTGGGCTCAGACAGCAAGCCGGGCAAGCGCAGCCGCACTCCCTCCAATGATGGGAAGAGTAAAGATAAGCCTCCAAAGCGGAAGAAGGCAGACACTGAGGGAAAATCCCCATCTCATAGTTCTTCTAATAGACCTTTCACCCCACCTACCAGTACAGGTGGATCCAAATCCCCAGGCAGTTCAGGAAGGTCTCAGACGCCCCCAGGTGTCGCCACACCGCCCATTCCCAAGATCACCATTCAGATTCCTAAAGGGACAGTGATGGTGGGCAAGCCTTCCTCTCACAGTCAGTATACTAGTAGTGGTTCTGTGTCTTCCTCTGGTGGCAAAAGCCACCACAGTCATTCTTCCTCCTCCTCTTCCTTGTCTTCTGCTTCCACCTCAGGCAAGATGAAAAGCAGTAAATCAGAAGGCTCATCAAGTTCCAAGCTCAGTGGCAGTATGTATTCTAGCCAAGGGTCTTCTGGATCCAGCCAGTCCAAAAATTCCTCTCAGACTGGGGGAAGCCAGGCTCTTCTCCCATTACAAAACATGGACTGAGCAGTGGATCTAGCAGCACCAAGATGAAACCTCAAGGCAAACCATCCTCACTTATGAATCCTTCCATAAGTAAACCAAACATATCCCCTTCCCATTCAAGGCCTCCTGGAGGCTCAGATAAACTTGCCTCCCCAATGAAGCCTGTTCCTGGGACCCCCCCATCTTCTAAAGCCAAGTCCCCTATCAGTTCAGGTTCTAGTGGTTCTCATATGTCAGGAACTAGTTCAAGCTCTGGTATGAAGTCATCTTCAGGGTCAGGATCCTCAGGCTCAGTGTCTCAGAAAACTCCCCCAGCGTCTAATTCTTGTACACCATCTTCCTCTTCATTTTCCTCAAGTGGTTCTTCCATGTCATCTTCTCAAAATCAACATGGGAGTTCCAAAGGGAAATCTCCCAGTAGGAATAAGAAGCCTTCCTTGACAGCTGTCATAGATAAATTGAAGCATGGGGTGGTTACCAGTGGGCCTGGGGGTGAGGATCCGATAGACGGTCAGATGGGCGTAAACACAAATTCCTCTAGCCATCCCATGTCCTCCAAACATAACATGGCTGGAGGGGAATTCCAGAGCAAACGTGAGAAAAGCGATAAAGACAAATCAAAGGTTTCTACTTCTGGAGGATCAGTGGACTCCTCTAAGAAGACTTCAGAGTCCAAAAATGTGGGGAGCACGGGTGTGGCAAAAATTATTATCAGCAAGCATGACGGGGGCTCCCCGAGCATCAAAGCCAAGGTGACACTACAGAAACCTGGAGAAAGTGGTGGAGAAGGGCTCAGGCCACAAATAGCCTCTTCAAAGAACTATGGCTCTCCACTGATCAGTGGTTCCACTCCAAAACATGAACGGGGTTCTCCCAGCCACAGTAAGTCGCCAGCATATACACCCCAGAATGTGGACAGTGAAAGTGAGTCAGGCTCCTCCATAGCAGAGAGGTCCTACCAGAACAGTCCCAGCTCAGATGATGGTATCCGACCACTTCCAGAATACAGCACAGAGAAGCATAAGAAGCACAAAAAGGAAAAGAAGAAAGTCAAAGACAAAGATAGAGACCGGGACAGGGACAAAGACAGAGACAAGAAAAAGTCTCACAGCATCAAGCCAGAGAATTGGTCTAAATCCCCCATTTCTTCAGATCAGACTTCGTCTATGACAAATAACCCTATCTTATCTGCAGACAGGCCTTCCAGGCTCAGCCCTGACTTTATGATTGGGGAGGAAGATGATGATCTTATGGATGTGGCCCTGATTGGCAATTAACCTTACTTTCTAAACAGACATGTCCAGAGAAGAAAGTAATGATACATGTAAACCAACTCGAGGGGTGAGTTAGACAGGCCCAGTCTGTGCTTAAGAATCCGAAAGGGAAAGGCCTCTATCTAAAGCTGGGTACATTTATAAACATATCTAGACCCTGCTACAGAAAAACAATGCGGTGGTGGTTCACAAACAAGTCATATTTCTTTGCAGAAAGCAATGAATAAAATACTTGCTTAAGAAAGGGAGTGGGGTGGTGGGAAAGGGTGTAGAGAGGGAGGGGTGGGAAACTGTTGTGGGAAATATTCATATATATTTTTCTCCCTTTTTCCATTTTCAGGACATGCTTTAAACTCATTTTAGTGCATGTATTTGAAGGGCTGGGCAGAAAATGAAAAAGCAATACATTCCTTGATGCGTTCGCATGAAGGTTGTTCACCTTTGGGAGTTGCCCATTGGAAGCATGGGCAAGGGAAGGACTGGCAGTTCTGGACACTTAAAGCAGTGTTTGGTGTCTGTTTCTTAGGAGTGATTGGGGGAGGGAAAATTATTTTAGCTATTTATTTGTAATATTTTAATCCTTGATGTTTGTTTTTATGCAATGTTTGTTCTTAAATCTATGGAGGTTATGGTTCAGAACAGTAGGAGGCAGGTAGCAAGGCTCGTCCGGCTCGTCCGGTGGGGGGCTTGCAGCTTGTGCTGATGCTGCAGCACCAAGCCCACAGAGCCAATCACAGCCTGTCTTTGAAGTTGAATAGAAAAACCAAAACTATTATCTTTGGAGGTTTTTCACAGGGTTCAGACACCATAGGAATATTAAGAGTGAGTTACCTCCCTATGCAGATAAAAGATTTATCTTCTTTCATTAAAAAGGAAGGGTGGCTTTTGGGGGTATACATGTGTTTTCAGAGTCTATACCCTATTGTATAAAAACCAGTATAGAATTAATAGTTCTCCTAGTTCCACAATGTGCCAAAAGTCTACATCCCAGCATTTTGTTTGCAGGAGAGCTGATGCCATTCCTAAGAGCTGGACTCTTTGTTTCTCTTCATCACAAGAAGAAGGAGTTCAGACTTAAATCACTCCACTGTATGCTCCCGAGATAAACAGTTTTTAAAAAAGATGCAGCCATAGTTCACTTAAAACAATTTCAAGCTCACTTGAAGTGAGTAGGGCCTGGAATGCTAAGTGAGCATGAAGATACCCTTGCTACCGTGTAGCACACACTCGGACCTTTTGGAGAAACAGGTCTGAGTATGGATTCTGAGGGACATCAAAGGAAGACCTCATAAATAGACAAATACAGGAGACCATTTTGAGTGCAACAGAAGTTCTCAGTATTTGGAGGGTCCTTTCAAAAATCCGCGGCCTTACTTTGATTTCACCACCTGCACTGTGCCATTCCTGATGGTTCCATTCAGGATCTGTGTCAGCGGGGTGGGGCATCATCCCCAGCACAACTCTTCTGGATTACAAAACGGAAAAAAAAAGCCAGGTGATTCATGTTTGTGTGTGTTATAAGTGGAGTGACTTCATCAGATATGGACGACTTCTACACCCAGCACTCTGCAGGTTGGAGTTAGCATAGACTTGGAAAATCTACTGTGGCTTTCTTTCCTATTTCTTATTTTTTTGGCGTTCTCCCTTTTTTTGGTCATTGGTTCTCAACAACTCTGCCATTTCTGTGTCCCAAGGCAATAAATAGGAAACAAAATATTGGAAAGTGGAGCAAGAAAAGTTATCTGTTCCCCTATCAGAGCCTGGTGTCTTGGGTGACACTCTTGAGAACATGGGCAGGGTGTAGTGGAGTGCTTTCTCTTGTGGTGCTGACATAGTAGCCGTGCGGTGTCTCAGATAAAGCCAGGTTGGATTTCTCAGAAATTTGTCACCTGGTTCTGAATCCTATCCTCTTAGTTGCTGCAGGAAAGTTAAAGTTATATGGGGTTTCATTTTGTTCTGGGTGGGGACAATCTCATGGGGAAATGTACTGCATAGTATAAGGGGCTCAGGCCCCCCAACCAGAGTCAACAAATACCAAAATGAGTAAACTGGGAAGCTTTTTCTCTCTTTCTGTCTTCATCCCAGATCAAAGAATCCCGAGTTAGGATCTGGATGAAGGATAAGCCCCTGAATTGCTGATGGGCACACCCCACACAATGACCCAGCATCTGAACTTGCTTAACAGGGAGCCGGGGCTAAACTGCTTCACCCTGCCTGGGAACCAGGGAGCACTGCATTTCTCCAAGGGTGGAGGAGAAGAGGCAGAATAAACCGAGCCTGGGACACCTCCCTCCCATCCGGGTGTGCTTATTCTCCTGTTTGAAAAGACGGCAAGGACATGAAGTCAACTTCTACCTATTTGCTGCTGCTGGAGTTTTATGTATTTTTAGTTTGACATGATTCTTCTGTCTTTGGGCTTCATGTTAAGGGTCTTTGGACAAAATCTGCTCTGATGTACAAAAAATATTTTGGTGTATCTTAAAACAAGTGTTTTCAAGGTGAAGAAGGGGACCTGATGTAATTGCCAAAGCCAGCTTGAGGTTGATAACTCTTGAATTGGATTTTCCTTTTGTCGGGCCAAGGCCTGAAAATCTGTAACAGCAATATATCATGAGTTTTCAGAAGAGCCAGTGAGTCATATAGTGTCCTCATTGGTCACAGCAGATGTCAGTATAGAAAACACAAACAGTCCCTGGGTAATCTATAGTGTTCTATTTTATCGTCAACTTTAGCCCTGTCCCCCAATTACTTGTCTTGGAGTTAAGTTTTGGAGGGACAGGAAGTATTATCTTAGAAACTAGGTTGGGAAAATGTTCAACTATAGAGCTGAGATTTAAATTTTGAGTTTAAAAATGTACATCAGGAGCAGTGGGAAGGGTGTTTTCTTAAAGGCATTTCTAATTTGTTTTTCTGTGTGTATGGCTTTTCTGTAAATATTTTTTTTTTTTTGATTTTTGAAAGTGGACAAAAATCTGTGGGATTTTTCCCCCCTAAAACAACACAAAAATAAAACTTTCTTTACATACAAATAAATTTCTTTGATAAGAAGAAATGTGCCTCTGTGTTTTGTGTTGTTTTGTTTTTTTAAGATAGATTCTTACTATGCCGCCTAGCTGGCCTGGAACTCACTGTGGAGGCCAGGCTGGGCTATGTTCTTTGAGACTAGGTTTCATATGTAACCCAGCCAGACTTTTAACGCGTTAATGAACCTGACCTTGAACTCTATCTTCCTGCATTCCCTTCGAAAGTGCTGGAGTTAGAGGCTTTTGTTGTGATTTGTATCTTTGAGACCATGTCTCTAACAAGCCCAGTATGATCCTGACCTCAAGCAGTCCTTAAACCACATTACAGGGTGGGATTACCTAGTGGGATTACATCTCTATAAAATCTTATTTTTTCAGTATTTCCATTTAAAAATCCAAATTAGAAATCAACAGCTTCTCTGAGTACTATTCTAAATGGGCCCACAGCATAGCCGGTAGACTGATGAGACTGGATGTTGGTTTTGCTTTCCCATACTAGACTTGTCTCTGTGCCATTTTTTCTCATCTTTTCCTGACTTGCAGTTAAAAATTCATCGTAATTCTTGCTGGGAGAAACAGCTTTTAGATGCCACTGAACTTTGATGTTTTTTCACTGTCTGAAGTAAATGCTTAAAAACATGTGGGACTCAAAGAGAATGTCTTTTGTGGGCCCAAGAACTGAGTTAAAGTTAGTTTGTTTAGGAATGCCTCTTCAGGGGTAAAAAAGTTAGTTTGGTCAGATGTGACAAATGCCTTTAATGGCAGAACTGGAGGTAGAGGCAGGTGGAGTTCGAGACAACCAGAACAGTCTCAAAACAGAAAAAAAGGAAAGTTTTATTTTAGGGACAAAGTAAGTTCTTTTAAAAGGTTCACACTTTTGCTTTTAAACGTTCATCTTTTTCGGGTTCTAGAACTAATTATAAAGGGTCTGAGGACAAACGTGTAACTGCTTTGAGTATACAGTTAGAAGCAGCAGGACGGCAGGATTTATGATAGTGTTTAATATTTCAGGTTTGGTACATTTTATAATGTTTCTCTTTGAAGGCGCAATTTCACGCTCAGCTGTTTCATAATTCGTGGAAAATAGGTCATAGATTTTAGGAGTCTTAAAGGCTGGAGTTAACATAAAAAGATGACAGACTAGCTTCTATACTAGGAGCATAATCCCATGAAAGTCAGTTTCCTATGGGCAAACGCCCCCGCCTACTCGCTCTTACACGCTTGTTTCTCCCGCCGAAATGGCGTCAGGCTGAGGCTCTCACCAACCAGCTCTCTGATTGGAGGGTGGGCAGCCACTGCAGCCCATTGGGCGCCACCGGTCGGAGGGGCGGGGAAGCCGACGGCCCTAGTGCCTGGCCTGCCCCCACCCAATCGACGCCAGCCCCTCCCCCGGCCCAAGGACTGGGTACCGGGCTGGGGCATTGCACCCCCTGACCCCGAGGTGTAGCCTCGCTGCCAGCTCCTGTGCAGAGCTGGCGCTATGTCTTCCTCTTAGCGCAACCAACTCTGCTTTCTGGAGCCAGGCACTGAGAGCCATCCGCCCCGCAGCGGCCCCCCAGGCCTCCCTGCAGCACCCCGTAATGCAATTCACCGGGGCGGGGGAGGCGGCGGCAGCACCTACGGCGGCGGCGGCTGCATTGCCCCAACCTAGAGACGTCTAGAGAGAGGAGGAAAATGGCTCCGAGCAGGGACCGCCTGCTGCACTTTGGGTTCAAGGCGACAGTGAGTGATAGAGGACGGGAGTTGGGTGGCCAAAAGATGTGGGTGCCAGCTCAGGCCGCCGGGGAAGTGACCAGATCAGGGCTGGGGACCCTAGGCTGAAAGCTCAGGTTCCGCGTGGGCCGGTACGTGCCAGTGAGTCCTCGCAGTGCTGGAGGGGATCCGGTGATGTTCCGTCCCTGCTCCGCTCTTCTCGCCGGTCCGCGAGCACGCGCGCACTCGCGCCCGCCCCACAGCACACCGTGCACCGTATACACACACACACACACACACACACACACGCGCAAGCACGCGCGCACTTGGGCACTTCCCTGCCTCTCCTTGTCCCGGTGGGCTCGCGCCCCGTCACCCCACGTTCGGGCCACTCGCGGGCTCACGGTCCGGGGATGCGCCGCGCCGGGTGGGGGAGGGGTGGGCTCGCGCCACCGCCGCGGAGCGCTCCTCCCCTCCCCCGGCGTTCCGAGGCCCGGGCGGCTCTGCCCAATGAGGAGCGGCGTTGCTGGCAGGTTGGGAGTGTTTTTGTTTTGGGTTGAAGTTGAGGCTTTGGAGAGGACCGAGCTAGCGACTGGCAGTCGTCGCGGCCGCGGACGCCGCGGGCGGTGGTGGAGGCCCCCGCGGGACTCGAGCAGTCTCTCCTCGGCGTCGGGAGGGCGAGCCGAGCCTTGCCGCCGCCGCCTCCCGCTCCCGGAACTCCGGGGCCTGCCCTGGCCCCTGTCTTTGCACTCCGCACGCCGCAGCGCCCTGCCCGGGCCGCACCCGCTGGCCCCATGAGGAGGGACGTGAACGGAGTGACCAAGAGCAGGTTTGAGGTGTGAGCTCGGAGGGGTCTCGGGTGGCGGCGAAGGCCAGCTCTCGCACCCCAAACAGTCGCTCTACCGGAGCCGCCTTCCTTGTGCGGCCCGCCACCCGCCCCGGCGGGGCCCCCGGCGTCCTCCCCTGCTCGCGACCCGCAAGCCCCGCGCACCGGCTTGTCTCGCCTTCCGGGAGGTTCGCCTGCTGCCCCTTCCACTCGCGGGCCCTGGCCGGGATTAGCCCTGGCGCCCTAAATCCCCCTCCCCCATAACACCCAGCTTCCCATTCTTTGCCCAGCCCTTGGCTAGCCTCCTTCCACCACGCAGTGAAAGCACCCCGTCCCCGACTGGCCAGCGCCTGCTGCCTTCGTGAATCGTTTATCTCCACCGGAGCGGGAATCGATGAGTCCTCGGTGGAAGTAGGAAGTTGGGGGTGGTAAACTGGGACGATAGAGGCTACTGTGGGGTTTTCGTGCTGTTTGGATATTGTTCTAATACTTCCTCTTCCCGTTTAGTCTTTACTTTTGTAGTTCGTTGTGTATTGGAAACTTAGATATCTGTTCAGAAAATGCGAGGAAGGTCTGAGCTTTCGGAGAATCGATTCCTGTTTTTTGTTTTGTTTTTGTCTTAAGTTTGTCTTCGGGAAAAGGAGGTTTGTAGTCTTGGAATTGAACCGTAGATAGTCAGAAAGCTCTTTAAAAGAGAATTCACGAACTGAGAAGAGGCTTCCTTTGGGAAGTATTGTAACTACTGGTGAAATACAATAGTTTGGTGATGTACAGAAGGTTTCATTGGTAGGCCGAGAGACAAAGAAACTTAGACAGGAGAAAATGTTACCTGGCCTTTTCTGGCAGAGGCTCAGGCTGACCTGTGCTGGGTCCAGACTCAGTGTCCATCTCACTTGCTGGTTTCTGTCTCCTCTTGTTGTATTTTTAACACCCATTGTTTCCCTTCAGCTCCCTTTAAAAGATGAATTTGAGACAAAAGTTTGTGGGCTTGGGGTGAAAGTCTCACCTAGGGATGAAACTTCTGTATAGTCTTTGTAAGCGTATGAGAAAAAAATATTTAGTTATAAAGACAGATTAAGGCAGGAGAGCTGTGGAGGAATTGTAAATTCAGAGTTTGAATACGAAGCTGTAGTGAGGAGTGGAGAAGACCAACGGCATTGGTGACATTAGAGTTTTCATTTGTAACTTGATGGTGGGTTGGGGGAGACGCATAAAAATGAAAACTGCTTCCGTAAGACCTTGTATTGCTCTAAAGTCAAGAGGCCAAAAGGATTAGTTTATGGTGATTTCAAGTTCAGTACTACTGTAAAAGTCTTTACCATTGAAATTACCACTTAGACACCTGACAGTTTAGGGCTACTCCAAAGAGTTCGAAAGGAAGAGTCCAAAACTTGAGTGAGTTCTTGACCAACTTGCTATTTTGAGTTGAGAATTTCCCTTTTGAGTTGAGAATTGAGGAAAGCCTTATCGTCATCTGTGCATTAAAGCTGTATTGCTGTTTTTTTAATTTTTAAATCCTTTTTTGTTTTTGTTTTTCTTTTTCTGGAAACAGGATCTCATGTAGCCCATGAGCTTGAGGTGATTTTCCACCTCCCAAGTGCTAGGATCGTAGATATGAGCTGCCGTCCTATGCTTCACGGTTTTATGTTTTAGGTCTTTTTTTTTTTTTTTTTTTTTATGACAGGGTTTCTCTGTGTATCCCTAGCTGTCATGGAACTTTGCTCTGTAGACCAGGGTAGCCTTGAACTCAGAGATCTGCCCGCTTCTGCCTCTGGGGTGCTGGGATTAAAGGTATGTGCCACACTGTCCTGCTTGCTTCATGAAATTTTCAACCCTCAAACTTGCCAGGCTATCGTTTGCACACCTTTAAGTGCAGCACTCAAGAGTCAGAGGCAGGCTGATCTCTGCATATTCCAGTCCAGGTTAGTGTACATAGAGAGTTCTAGGACAGTCAGACATACATAGAGAAATCCTGTCTGAAAATAAAAACAAAAGAAAAATCCTCAGAACTAAGAGGATCCTTTAGAGGAGGCTGATTATTTCTAAGTAGGTTATCACAGAATGAGACTTTCTGTGAGATCTGGAAATATGTCCAAAAAAATAATAGCTAATTTCAAACCGTGAGCATGACTACTAATACAAGTGAAAGTCTCTTGCCCCACCCCAGGGTGAGAGGGACTTAAATCTTTGCATACTTGATGCATTGTAGCCTTCTCTTTGTGGAGAATGTTTTAATGTGTTTGAGTGGCTTTACTTTGTGTTTGGGGTACTGGGGACCTAGCAAAAGATTCTACAAGTACCTCACCCCTTTTTTTTTTTTTGAAAGAAATTCTCAGTATTTAGCTCAAAGTAGCCTGGAACTGTCCCTTGAGTGCTGGGATTCCAGGCATGTGCCAGTGTCCAGTTTGCAAATGTTCTCTTCTGTACACTGTTGAATGCTGAGATCAGAGGCCACATGCTCTCTATCTTCCTCTCAGAGCCAGAGATACAGAAAAGCTTTTACATTAAACAGAGCCTAGAGGCTGGGAGCTGTAATCCGGCCCTTGGGACTGAAGAGGATTGGCCCCCAGTTCCAATCAGTCTGGTTTACATAGTGAGTTTCAGGCCAGCCTGAGCTATAAAGTGAGATCCTCCGTTCAAACTGTGTATCCTCCCAAACTGCCCCTGCTCCCAAACTAAAAAAATTAAAGCGAGATCACTGGTTATATAAGGCAGACCTGCAGCATCTGTGTAAAACCAAAGCAGGTGACTCTAGGGTAGAGAAGAAAAGATGCAGAGACGGGAGACTTCATGTTCTTAGCTCAGTTACTGTGTGTGTAAGTGTGTAGGGTTTTTATTTATTTATTTATTTATTTCATTAAAATATTTTAAAGATACGCTTTATTTTACGTGTGTGATTGTTTTGCCTGCATGCATGTGTGCAACTCATGCCTGCCTGGTGCCCACAGAGGTCAGAGGGTGGCATCGGATCCCCTGGAACTGGAGTTACAGGTGGTTGTGAGCCACCGTGTGGATAATAGAATCTGAGCCCTGGTTCTGTCAGAGCTGCAGGTGCTCTTAGCTCCCAAGCCTTTTCTCCAGCCCCACTTTGTTTTTGTCACAGGGTCTCACATACCCCAGGATGGCCAGGAAGTTACCCCGGCTGGCATGGAACTTCCAACCATCTTCTTGCCTCAGAGTCCACTATACATGCTACCTAAACTTGGTTCTTATAATTTTTTTTTTTTTTTTTTTGGTTTTTCAAGACAGGGTTTCTCTGTGTAGTCCGGGCTGTCCTGGAACTCGCTCGGTAGACCAGGCTGGCCTCGAACTCAGAAATCCGCCTGCCTCTGCCTCCCAAGTGCTGGGATTAAAGGCGTGCGCCACCACCACCCAGCGGTTCTTATAATTCTTACATTCCAGGAAAGTTAGGACCATTACAGTGATGAAGTTGTACAGCTTAACAGTAGAGGACCAAGATGGTCACCTCAGAGGTAGGGAGAGGGTTTCATTGTTTGTTTTGAGAGATTTATTTTGTGAATGCACGAGTGTGTGAATGCACATTTACATGTACATGCTTGGCAGTGTAGGCGCCTGTGGAGTCAGACAAGTAGGACTCCCCTGGATCTAGTATTACAAGCGATTGCGAACCCCCTGATGTGGGTGTTGTGAACCAAGCTTATTTCCCTCCAAGAGCAGTTAAATGGGCTCAACCACCGAGGCATCTCTCCAGCTCCACAATCTCTATCTTGTTTTGTTTTGTTTGTTTGTTTGTGTAACTCTGGCTGTCTTGTACTCATTCTTGCAGACCAGGCTGGCCTCGAACTTGGAGATCTACCTGCCTCTGCTTCCCTAGGGCTGGGATTAAATTTGTGTCACTACCTCCCGACTCTCTTATTTTTTACACTCAATATTTCTCTCTTGTTCTGTTGTACCATAAAGCCAACTAAATGTATGGAAAAATGATTTTCCTAAAATTCATTGAATATATTTTGTATATGCTGTCAAATTAATGAGTGTGTCTTTCATTTTAAATGTGTTAGCCAACTTTACCTTAACACTCACCAGGATTAACAAGAGACACATGTTTTTTTTTTTTTGGTTTTTCAAGACAGGGTTTCTCTGTGTAGCCCGGGCTGTCCTGGAACTCACTCTGTAGACCAGGCTGGCCTCGAACTCAGAAATCCGCCTGCCTCTGCCTCCCAAGTGCTGGGATTAAAGGTGTGCGCCACCACTGCCCGGCAAGACACATTTCTAATATCTAGTCCTGCCCTTAGATCCAAATTGAGATTTGTTTTAGTTCAGTCTCTACTCTATCATATGTCTAATAGGTCCATAATAAAGATACCATGGTATTGGGGGAAAGTCCTTACTTTAGTTTACTTTGAAAAAAAAAAAAAACTTACTGTTTTTAAAAAGCCATAGTGTTACATTAGCTGATATTAAGTTATTTTGTAATCAGTGCCTGGAGATGTTAAGACCATAAGTTAGGAAATGCAAGGCTCTATTTTGGAAACATTGACTCTGTATTCATTATTTTTTATTATACTTTACTGGGTTTCTCATAAATATGTAATACTGCATACCATGGTGTCACTAGGCCTTGTTCTGGAGCTCAGATTGGAAGCTATGGAACCCAAGATGGCTACCAGCTTAGGACCCTCTTTCCAGCTTCTCGATTGAGCTGCCACACCCAACTAGGTCATCATTTGTGTTGAAAGTATTCACATTTTCAAATGCTTGTATCCATCTATTTCAGATCATTTTTTCAGTATGCTTTTAAGATTAGTAATGATGTTAAATATTAAATACACTTTGCCCACACTGGACATGTACTTTCCTAATTTGCTACAACCAACCTCCCCCCACCCCCTTGTTTTTTTTGAGATAGTCTTACTAAGTTGTACAGGATAGCCTTTAGCCTTCTCAGTATCACTGAGCATTGTCTCCTCATATACTCCTCAGAAACTGGGACTTCGAACCTACACCACCAGGCCAGGCAGTCGATGCTGTTGAAGCTGGTTTTATTTTTTTTTGAAACAGTATTACTGAGTATCCCTGGCTAGCTTAGAACTCACTATGCAGAAAAGGCTGGCCTGGAGTTCACAGATGTCTTCCTGCCTCACTTTCTGGACTGCTGGGATCACCACCATGCCCAGCCTTTGAAGTTTTTAAGATTTATTTGTGTGTGTGCATGCATGCCTGCCTGCTATGTGTGTGTGTGTGTGGATGTCCATGGAGCCTAGGTAAGATTTTCAGGTCCTTTTTTGCTGGAATTACAAAGGGTATGATAGGTGCTGGAAGCTGGTCTCTCTGAGCCCAGGCTGTTTTGTTCTGAGGAAGTGTATAGCACGTAGTGACAAGACACTTGTCTAGCATGAGTGAAGCCCAGGGTCAGTACGTAAAAATTAAAAGAAAAAAAAAAACCATAAAATACATTTTAATCTCTTAAAGTCCATTTCAAACCTTGACCTCATTTTCCCTTCAAATAAATGAGTACTTCTGTCACTGGCTGCAGATCACTCCTGTCCCTTGAAATACTGTTTCCTAACTTGTAACAAGTTGGAACCAGAATTAAAAATTTCAGTACTCAAAACTAGTATAGGACTGTTGGTCTGGAAGAGTATTTTTAGACAAAGTAAAATACTGTAAGCCGCCAGGGAAACCCAAGGGAGAGAGGGAGGAAAAACTGCTCTTCCACGGCCAGATTTAAGTGCTTGTCCCAGGAAGGTGTCTTGGTTCCATTTTCCTCCCTGACCCTGTGTGCTCAGTGAATTTTGGGGTTAGGCCCTCAAGTAGATACTAACTGGGAAGATACCCAGTTGTAATTTTATAATATGATTTCTTAATGCCTTTTAGTCTACTTAATAGAAGGATTCTGATGTAGCTGGGCAGTGATGGTGCACACCAGAGGTAGGACTATCTCTGTGAGTTCAAGGACAGCCAGGACTACATAGTGAAACCCTGTTTTGCAAAACAAAAAAGAAAGGATTCTAATGTAGTCACAGCTGACAGTAGAGCTTTATACTGGGTTCTGGGATATAATTTATACTTGATTCATTTTTCTGAATTTGTGATTTTCAAAGTAAAGACATCTCTCCTCCACCTCCCACCCACCAAAACCACACACACACACACACACACACACACACACACACACACACACACACGCATGCTAGGCCAATGCTCTTTTACTTTGCATTAGCTTCCCAAAACTGTGTCTGAGCAAAATGACATTAATGAATCATTTTTTCTGGGTATATGAAATACCTGGTAGGCGTGTAAATTACAGGGATAGGGAAGTAACCTCTTGTCTAGTAAGCAGCCTTTTTTTGTTATCTAAATATTTCTACAAACTTGATATTAAGGGGCTGTCTTGGCCTTACTTATGTCTTGGCCATAGCTGACAGTTGCAGTCAGGAATGTCGTTAACCCATTTGCTTAGTCCTTTACATTGCTGTAAGGTTAAAGTCACCTATTCCATTAGATTATAGTAGACAAAGATTTGGTTAAATCGGAAACATACTGGCAGTTTCTTCTGTCTACCCCTCAGCCTCAGGAGTTGGTAGTTACACTGAGAAAGGAAAGTGCAACATTGTAAAGTGAGTAGACTGTTGTGGGGCATGCCTGGGTGATAAGACAGCCGTTACACACAGAGACGAGGCTCAGCCTGATACCACATCTGTCCAGATGATGGACAGTCACATATACCAATTGCAGAACGGTCATGTTTGTTGGTGTAACTTTATTTTTTTAATAAACTTTTTTTTCTTAAAGAATTATTTATTTTCTGTATGTGAGTACACTGTCGCTATCTTCAGACACACCAAAAGGGCATCAGATTCCCTTACATATGGTTGTAAGCCACTATGTGATTGCTGGGAATTGAACTCAGGACCTCTGGAAGAGCAGTCAATCATTGCTCTTAACCCTGAGCCATCTCTCCAGCCCTTGATATAACTTTAAAAAGATTTTAAAACTCCATCTTTGTGGAGTTGGTGGGTCTTAAAGGTTAAAGGACAGCTTGCTGGAGTCAGTCCTCTCCCATCACACGTGGGCCCCAGGGATGGAACCCGAGTTCTGGGCTGGGTGCTAAGCCCCTTTACCTGCTGAGCCATCTAGCTGGCTCCTGTCGGTATAACTTTATGATCCACTGCAGGATGCAGACAGAAAAACTAAGGTTTACCTAAAGTTTACAGTAACAAGATACCATGCTCAGAGCTCATTCTAGGTGTTACATGTTTGCAGAGTGATTTTATTGGGGTAGAGGCAAAAAGAAAAAAATAATACTAGGTTAGGGCCCATCACAGTGCACTCGTTCTTATACCTATGTGGTCTCTTGTTGACAGTCACAACAAAGTTATTACCAACTCAGTATATTCTGACTGTCCTTGACTTTTAGCTGGGCACTGTTTATGCACACTTTTAATCCCAGCACTCAGGAGGCAGGCTGATCTCTGAGTTCAAGACCAGCCTGGTCTACAGAGCAAGTTTCAGGACAGCCAGGGATGAACAGTTAAGAGCACTGGCTGCTGTTCCAGAGGACCAGAGTTTCATTCTCAGCACCCACGTATAACTCCAGTTCCAGAGGATCCAAGGCCCTCCCTCTGGCCTCCGTGGTCATAAGGCATACACGTGATACACAGACATATAGTCTAGGCAAAATACTCACTGATTAAAAAACGTTACACCAAGGATTTGCAGAGATTTGTGCTGGTCTAGGAGTGGGCTGTCAAACAGTTTATGGAAGGGGAGGCTTGGAAGAGCCATGGAAGAGAACAAAGCTGGACATGATGACTCAAGTCTGTATTCCCCATACTCTGGAGGCTGAGACAGCAGAATTGCCTCATTTTCTAGTCCAGCCTGGGCTACCATGTAAGATCCAGAGGAAGAAGGCCTGTTTCAAAAAACAAAGCACAAAAAATGGTTTCACATCATCCTATTTTTTGAACCAGCTCATTTATATCTTTTAATATGTAAAATTTGAAACTAATTTCAATAGGAAAATAAAAATGTTAAAGTATCATACAGAGTTTATAAAAGGAAACTGTTGATTTGTGAACTATTAAAATGCACTTTTGCTAGGTGTGGTGGATTACACCTTCTGATCCAGCACAAGGAAGCAAGAGGGTTTCTATAGGCTAGCGTGGGCTGCAGAGCTAAACCCTGTCTCAAGGAGCACAATAATAACAGGTCTGGGCCAGAGTCTACCTGCTTTTGAAACTTAAAATGTACTATAGATAGGGTTTCCCCTGTGATGATGTTAGAACTCTTGGAGACTCTTGGAGAATTGTTAGAATTCTCCTGCCTCAGCCTATCAAGTAGGTAGGGATTCAAGTGTGTCACTACCCTGAGGCTTACAGAGTGTTCATGTATGGGGCCTGGAGAGACCGCTTAGAGGAAGAGAGCATGTACTCCTTTTCCAGTAGACCTATGTTCAGTTCTTAGAACCCATGTCCAGTGACTCACAAGCACCTACAACCTCGTTCCTATGGCCTGCTTAGGGCGCTGCAGTCATTCGCATGCTAGCATGTGCTCATACATTCGTGTACACATACACATACATAATTAAAAATGGAATTTTTACAAAGGTATTCTTATATGTATATACTTGTGTTTCATTGTATATAATACTCTGGTGCAATTATAATATCACTCATATGATTATTACTTTACATTCCCTTTCCAGTCTTCCATTGTCTACACTCTTAAGATTACTCGTATTCTCTGCAATGAGATGGTTAGGTTATTACCATGTCTTAAATATCTTTGAAAATCCTAGTAAAGAAAAACAAATTAGCCTTTGTAATCTTAATATGATGCTTTGAATACCTTGACTGTTTCTGCCCTCAGTTCTGTGATAAAAGTAGACTTTGGAAGGGTGAGGTGGGAGTCGGCACCATTAATGACCAAGTGGATGTTTTTGCTGAGAGATGGCTATGGTTGTGTGACGGCCTGGAGTTTGGAGCTGTGGTTCTTACAGTTAGTAATTGTGGATTTATTCATATTTATAGGGCCTATTTACCACCATTGGCTTTGAAGATGGGATTTCAACAGTGGCATTTCTAGTCACCAGCCATGTGACCTTGCAGAAGTTCTTCAGATTAATCTCATTGAGTTTCTGATTTTCATTCCGTGTAAGAAATATAATGCCTCCACCGTGAG
Source organism: Mastomys natalensis (assembly GCA_021653895.1). Lineage (NCBI taxonomy): Eukaryota > Metazoa > Chordata > Mammalia > Rodentia > Muridae > Mastomys > Mastomys natalensis. The sequence continues at coordinate 565,780 of JAJTUV010000964.1, forward strand.
GACTGAGTTCTAACTTTGTGTGGCGTGAGCAACCTGCCTGCCTCACAGTAAAGGCACAAGTAACCTGTGCCTATTGTTGGTGCTTTGTAGCACACAAATGTTTGTAAATAGGCTTTTTGTAATTTAATAGTTTAAAACCCTTAACATAGCTCACTGTTTATTTTTGGTGTTTTGTTGTTGCTGCTGTTGTATTTTGAGACAGTTGTCTCACTATGTAGCCTGGCTGGCCTAGCCGGCCTTCAGCTCAGTTCCCCCTGCTTCCGCATCCCAAGAGTGTGCACTACACCTAGCTAGTTTTGGGCTTTGAGAGCAGGGGATCGTGTAGTTAATGATGGCCTCAAATTTCTAATTCTCTTCCTTTCACCTCCCAAGTGTTGGAATTTTAAGTGTGTGACCCCACACTCTCTAAGTAAGAATTTACTGTTTAGAGGAAAAGGTTTTTTACCAAGTGAAGCATGTAACTAGTCATCTCCTGAGTAGATACAGTTTTCTTATTTGTTTAATAAGCTAGAGTGCCTCAGTCTTAGTCTGAGTGGTGGTGCATGCAGTACTAGTTGCAGTGTTTCATTCCGGCCGAGCCTTATTGTGCTCATTGCTAGGCAGGCATGGTGAATGTCTGCTGGGATGAGACACTGGCACTGAATTGTAAGTTGACATTTTAAAACACTGGATCAGTCAGCCTTCACCCCGGAAACGGCCGTTCCTCGCTCACTAATTGTAGAAGCTAAAGCTATGATGGAGCTGACTGTAGGCAAGAGATGCATTTAGATCCCTTTCAAAAACAGATCCTGGGAAGGCGCATATGGTGCTGATACAGCACCCATGCCCGTCAGCTGCTTACAACTTGTTTTCATGCTCCGTATGTTGCTCTGTGTTTATGTATGAAGAAAACCACATTACAACTTATTTCTGCAATCCACTTGTAGAAAACTGATATTTTGAAATTCTCTTTGAATAAATTAGAATATGTGCTTAATGCTATAATTTCCTAGTACATCATTATGAACTGTAACATACAAAGATAAGAGGCTTCATTAATATTCAATATTCTTAGTCACAACTGACTTCTGTTATATAAACGCCTCTGAAATGTAGACCTGCCTTTAAAAGTCCAACAGAAAAAGGGCAGCTTTGCTAAGTCAGCACATTCCCTAAAGAATAGAGGAGGTGCGAATGTAGTTCAACTGAGTGAATACTTGTTTAGCGCAAGGCCTGGGTGCAAGTCCTTCTGCGTTCCATGTAAACATGGGGTGGAGGCAGGCAGATCAGAAGTACAAGGGCATCCTCGGCTACATAGGTCAGCATGGCATGCTCGACACCTTGTCTCACAAATGGAACAAACAATGGAGACAGTCGGCTCTGAGTGAGAGCTAAGGCAGGGGGATTGTTGTCATTTTAAGCCCAACCTGGGCTATATAATGAGTTCAAGGCTAGTCTATGTTTTTAAATCAAGACCTTGTATCAAAACACATGAGAATAATGGTATTTTCTATGTTACTTTATTCCTGCAGTTTTACAGTGCTGGAAGTCTAACCCCAGGCCTCCTCATGATCTGTCAGGGTGACTGAGATCACTCAGGCCATCAGACCAGAAGTAATTGTATTTACAGAGACCTTATGTTTCTGAGACGATGGATTATAGGCACTAAGTGACATAAATTACATATGAGCTTATTAGTCTCTTACCCGACTGAAAGCTGTGGTTTAAATATAGGATCAAGATCTCAGGGGACCTAATCTTGGCATAGCTGTGAACTCACATTGAGCCCTGAGGAAAACCATTTAAGTTTGTCTTTATGGCTTTAAAATAAGATTTCCAGTATCTATTTCCTTGTCATAACAGTTGAATTGAGGTTATGTAGAAATTAAACACCAAACTCTTGCTGTTTAATAGTGATTTCTGAGTTATGATTATATTATAAAGGAGAAGTAGTTGAAAATGAATTTTCTTTGCTATACTATAACTGGAGGCCTGTGTGGGCCTTCAAAATTGACACAAATTTTTTGGCACATCCCCTAAAACAGTAGTTTCTCAACCTGTGGGTCACAATCCCAGGTCACATACAGATCCTTACCTTGTGATTTGTAACAGTAGCAAAATTACATTTGTGAAGCCACAGTGAAAGTAATTTTATGGTTGGGGTCATTACAACATGAGCTGTATTAAAGGGTCGAAGCATTAGGAAGGCTGAGAACCTTTGAACTGCACAGCTCCGGCAGTCCTGAAACTTGCTCTGTAAACCGGGTTAGCCTTGAACTCAGAGATCTACCTACGTCTACCTCCCAAGTGCTGGGAGCAGAGGTGTGCGCCACAATGCCCGGCTCAAAAACACACTTTTAATGAGTCAGCTAATTAAAGTTGCTGCTTCTCTGAGGCTAGACATTCACCAGAGATTTAACTAGGAAAGAAACAGGGTTAGAAAAAGCCTAGCTAAAAATCACTCCCTCACTAGTGATTCTGAACTTTATTATGAAGTATGTAATTATTTACATAGTGGGGTTGGTTGGTGTTTTTTTTTTTTTTTTTTCCTTTTTTTTGGTCTAGGGCCTCAAGCACCAGACAGATGCCCTGTCTCTGAGCTCTGCCCCGACCATGTTTTCTTTTCTTCTTCTTTTTTTCTTAAAATTGTCTTTTAAGACAGAGACAATGGATATGTCTTCTAAAACAATTTAGGAATTATTCAATTTAGGAATTATTCTTTATAAGGATGAACCTCATGCATAAGAATATTTTGCTGATCCTGCCCCAGAAAGTCAACTGTTTTAAACAATTAACTCAAGTAACAATATTTTTAACTTATTTTTGTGTTGACCTGGTAATTTGGACATAGAGTACCAAGTATTGTAAGCAAACGCATTTCCTGCGTGCACGCGCACACCAGCACACACACACACACACCTCACCAGGTCTTGAAATAATAAACTAATAGTGTTTGATACATTAAACAACATGTTGACATTTATAATAACTTAGTTGGAGAATAGTTAGTGTTTATTTATGTGTATGAGTGCTACACATTAAGTAGTATGGGTTTTTTTTGTTTTGTTTTGTTTTTGTTTTTCGAGACAGGGTTTCTCTGTGTAGCCCTGGCTGTCCTGGAACTCACTCTGTAGACCAGGCTGGCCTCGAACTCAGAAATCCACCTGCCTCTGCCTCCCAAGTGCTGGGATTAAAGGCATGTGCCACCACTGCCCGGCTGTTTTTATTTTTAAGACAGGGTTTCATGTAGATCAGGTTGCCTACAGAATCAAGTGTAGGTGAGGCTGGCCTTGAGCCATCCATCTTGCCTCCATTTACTAAGTGTTGGGATTACAGGAGTAAATGACAGTTTCTTATTTTTACAGTTTTTTTTTTTTAGATTGGGTCTCACTGTATAAACCCAGGATAAGTCTATTTCTGACCTCCTACTATTATTCCGTCTGTTCAGTTACCAACACTACATATTCTTTGTATCCTGCTCTGGCTTTGAACATACTGAAAGCCAAGAGTGTACATTCTGGTCCTAGAACCCAGGACCTTTGCTAACTGGCTTTAGTGTAGTATGTATCACACAAGAAGGATGGGGTCAGAGTTCTCTGTAGGGCATTTCAGGCTACAGTTGTCCTGGAGGAAGAAGTCACATTTGCTAGGTTGGCACACACTGGGCAGTTGATTCACAAGTACTTGTAATCTACCATGCCTCCAAAACACAGCGGAGGAAACTTTGCAGTTCCTTGGAGTCTTTGGCTTCAGTCCTTGTCAACAGTACACACTTGCTCAGGGCTTCATTGCTCCCCACCTGCCTCTGCCTCCTAAGTGCTAGAATTAAAGGTGCACATGCCACCACACCCAGTACGTAGAGATACTTTGGGGCACTCTTGCATCTGTAAGAGGGGCTGGGTACTTGTGTGCCACAGAGCACATATGAAAGTCAGAGAAAAACTCGAAAGCCTCTTTTCCTCAGTGGGTCCCCGGATCAAACACCACTTGTCAGACCAGCTCTCACCTGCTCCAGCATCACCTCTCTAGCCAACAATACAGCTTTCTAGCTTTGTAGCCCTGCCCTGTCCTGCCCTGCCCCGCCCCACCCACCCCTCCCCCCACCTGACTTGAAATTCGTGATCATTCAGCAGCCTCAGCTTCCCAAGTGCTAGGATTATGGCATGCATCACCACATCCAGTTCAGTTCCATGCCAATGACTAATTCAGTTATCAAATATTTACTGAGTACCGTGTATGTGCCTGCTGTTATGAATACCCGGAGATGTAAAAATGAACAAAACAGACAAAATCCTCTTGCAGTGGAGTTTAAATTCTAGTTAGGAGAGATAGGTATAAAGGATAATATGTAAAATGCTAGTACTTTCTGGGACCAAAAGGAAAGGGCAGAGACTTACCAGTGAGGCTTGCTGGTGTGGATGGGGGGGTAGGGAAAATTATGAATGGCCTTGAGGACCTTAAACTCTGAGTTTGTTTCTGGTTAAGTAAGCCACAAGGATCTGTTTGATCAGAAGAGGAACATTATATAGCTTGTTCTTTGGAAATAGCATGTTGAGCCAGAGATGATTCGTTTCCATGAAAGACTGCCTGCCTAGCATCCTTAAAACCCCGGTTTGCCTCCGAAGTAAAGTTCACTCCTGCTTTCTGGAGACATAATTATATAAAACATTATTTGAGACTGTTATAAGAAGTTATAAGGAGACAGTGGTATGTTATACCCAGTGACTGTGGTAGCAATGGAGAGAAATAGTTGGATTCTAGCAGGTCAGGTCAGGGAGCCCCTTCCTTCCTGTAGGTGGCGGCACACGCCCTCAGCCCCACACTGGAAGGCAGCGAGGGGCCGGCTTCCAGGGGTTTCAGGCTAAAGGCTGCATAGCCAGACCCTGACTCAAAGTAACAAACAACCCAGCTATTGACACATAGGAAATGTCTTTGAGATAGGACCCAAGTCTGAACTTGAAATTCATCTGTTTCTTTTTATTTCTCTCTTTGTTTTGTTTTTCTTTTTTCTTTTTCTTTCTTTCTTTTTTTTTTTTTTTTTTTTTTTCCATTTTTTCGGGACAGGGTTCCTCTGTGTAGCCCTGGCTGTCCTGGAACTCACTCTGTAGACCAGGCTGGCCTCGAACTCAGAAATCTGCCTGCCTCTGCCTCCCAAGTGCTGGGATTAAAGGCGTGCGCCACCACACCTGGACCATCTGTTTCTTTCTTCTTTTTTTTAAAGATACTTTTATCTTAAAAATGGTGGTATACAGGTTGGTGGTATAAATCTTTATTTTTACTTTTTAATGATTTTTTATTTTATTTTATGTGCATTGGTATTTTGCTTGCATGGGGGTGTTGGATCACCTGGAACTGGGAATTACAAATAGTTATAAGCTGCATGTGGGTGCTAGAAATTGAACCCAGATCCTCTGGAAGAACAGCCAGTGCTCTTAACCACTGAACCATCTCTCCAGCCCCGATATGTGTTTCATGTATGCGTAGATAGATAGATAGATAGATAGATAGACAGACAGACAGACAGACAGACAGTGCCCCCTCACATGAGGTCAAGTGAAGATTTTCTAATTGTGGCACTCACAAAGTTTGGTTTGGAGCATTTCATATTATTTGATCAAGTATATTCTATATTGCAAAAGTACAGATGATAGGATCCACTGTCATTAAAAGCTATACAGTTTGTGTCAGGCATGGTGGTTCACAAGGTATAGACAAGTGGATCTTTATGAGTTCAAGGCTAGCAAGAACTATACAATGTAGAGACCTTGCTAAAAAACCAGAAACAAAGAGCAGTTCCCATTAAAGACATGTACCACCACTTGCTGCAAGAAAGAGCTTCTTCCTGACCTTCATGCAGGAATCCAACCATTTTCCTCCATCTCTACCACTGTCTCCTAAATTCTTATAACAGTCTCAAATGGCGTTTTATGTAATTATGTCTCCAGAAGGCAGGACTGATATAGTTTGTATGATTTTATTGGGATACTACATTTATTTAGCACAGTGTCGTGTGGACGTCAAAGGGCAACTTGCAGAGGTGTTTTTCTCCTTCCACAATGTGAGTCCTGGGAATTGAACTCAGGAGTCCTCAGGGACCTAAAATGTTGCCTGGAACAGTAAAACCAAGTATGGAGACAAAACACTGAACAGAAGCCAGAATGAGGGTATAAAGAGAGCACAGGAGATGGCGTGGTGCATGGAAAGCACATTGAGATGCCCACGTTCAGCCCCCAGCACCCACAGAAAAGCCGGGTGAGGTCTGGCACGTGCCTGTCACTCCGGCACTGGGCCTGGGGAACAGAGCCAGGAGAGTTGCTAGGGCTTCCTGCCTGGTCATCCTAGCGGGAAAACATCTCCAGGTGAGTGAGAGACCCTCACACCGGACATCTTCCTCTTACCCGTGCATGCAGTGGACAGGTGTGCATGTGCGTGTATATACTGTATACACAAAACAACCTTATGTGAAGTGCAAGCAGAGAGATGCTGGCGGACAAGATGGAGACCCGCATAACATGTCCTGTTGAGTCAGATGTTAGGTGTGCAGTGCAGAGAGTGTGCCTAGTGTAATGTTCGTGTGTTCTGCATGTATTCCTTCCTTGGTGTTTTTATCTAGAGATGTCTTTGTTAGGGAAGGTTTAGTCATGGTGTGGTAATACACTGGCCATAGTTTGTTTCTAAAGAGCAGTTACGTTGGGTGGAGAGATTGTGAGCCTGTTTCCTTCAGATTTATTTTAGCATACAGAAATGTTTTTCCTTTTGGATCCTGGCGAGAAAACCAGCCTATGGGAAAACATCTGGTGTTGGTTGAGTGAAGGAATGGCATAACCTTGTGGAAACTACTTATAGGAAGTGTTTTCTGAAAATCCTCTCAGCCGGGCAGTGGTGGCACACACCTTTAATCCCAGCGCTTGGGATGCAGAGGCAGACAGATCTCTGGGTTTGAGGCCAGCCTGGTCTACAGAGTGAGTTCCAGGACAGCCAGGGCTACACAGAGAAAGCCTGTCTCCTGAAAAATCAAACACAGAAAAAAAGAAAAAGAAAGAAGAGACAAAGAAATCTTCCAGCTTTACCTATTGGTTTCTTTATGAATATTCTGTCCTAATCTCTCCCAGAGTATTTCTGATGCCATAAAGATTTGACCTGTATCAGGCTACCATTGGATGTTACAGTTTGTTCAGGCCTATGAAAATGATAACACTGGTCATACATTTTTTTTTTTCAATGAAGAACTTTTGTTTTTTGTTTTTTTTTTTCCTTTTTCCTGTCCAACACCCATCTTAGCATTCACTCGTAAATTACCATCTAGTAGCTTGGAAGAGTGAGTTTACCCTGGCAGTTCTGTTTCTCTTTAAAAGGTCACTCAGGAGGCCGCAGCCTCTGGCAACTGACTGCTTTTGGAGTGTGTAATAGGCCGTTATTAGAGTCTGAGACTCTGGGGTTGCTGTCCGCCGATTGTCCGTTTCCACATGACCCTTTGTTGTTCTGATGTTTAGCTAGACTTTCTTACATGACAGTGTGACAGCGGGAGTGATTTGGGAGTATCCTCAGTGTCTGCGGGGACCTGCTTGAAAATCACTCATTCATGCTAGATTTTTCTTTTGTTCTTCTACCTTGTGTGTTTGATGTGTGTGGGTGTTCAGTGCTCATGCGTTGCCGGCGCACACCATGGCTGTGCATGTACCCATGGGCTGGAAATGTCTGGAGGACAACCTTAAGGGTTGGCTGTCTTCATCAGTTCCACTCTATACAGCAGGCTAAGCTGTTCTGTGAGCCTCAGAAACCCTGTCTCTGTACCAACCACAGTGAAGATGGGTCGTGCGTGCCCACCTGGCTTTAAATGGATTCTGGGATTTGAGCTAAAGTTTCCCGTGCTTGGATAGCATGAATCTTACCACTGATAACTAGTCTCTTAGGGCTTGTCTTTGGGATTTTTTGTTATTGTTGAAGTTTTGTTTTTTGTTTTGTTAGTTTGCTTTTTGGTAGTATTTAGTCCAGGCTGGCATCAAACTCATGATCTGCCTTCATTGTGTCTCCAATACTGATGTCACAGGCGTGAGCCACCAGAGCCGACTGAAAAATCCTTTACAAAGCCAAGTAACTTCATCAGTGTTCTAACTTCATAAAGAAAGTTGGGTATCCCAGAGGCTTTTCACCTTGAGCTTCCCACTCACATGTATCTAACACCTTTTATTAGTCGTTCATCTGTAGACGGGAACTTAGGTTACGTCTGTCTTTGCGCTCCTGGGAATAATGCTGAGCCTAACTGTTTATAATAGTTTGATGAAAAAACTTGTATTTATTATTTTTAGACAGGGTCTTTCATCAGCAGTTGGGGTATTTGGTATAGTTGGTATACCAGGTATACCAGGCTAGCGTGGGACCACAGATTTGCCTGTGTTGTTTTTGAACAAAATCTCAATCATCTGATTTTATCAATGAAGACTAGGGAGCCAGATGCTGGGGTGAAAACCTGCTAGCTCAAGCAGCTGACCTTCCACTCAGCTGACATCCCAGCAGCAATGCCCGTTCTCAGTAAATAACACAATCTTGGGGGTCATAGTATGATCAGATTCCCTGTAGCATGCTTGTTTCTGCTTATTGAGTGCTAAGATTAAAGTGTGCACCACTGTGCCCTGCCTGATGAAATGTTGATTTGTACAGCTCAGTATCTTAGTGACCTTAAAGTACAGTAGATACAAAGATGTCTGCCCCTGGCGAAATGGTTCTAAGAGTGCTTAGGACAAGGAAAGTTAATTAACATAAAAGGACTCGCTATGGCTGACGTGACTTTTATCAGAAATCGTAAGAGCCGTTCAGATGTGCATGCCATAACCCCGGCCTTTGGGAGATGTGGTCGGATTGCTAGTCTGAGGCAAGCAAAAGAACGAAGAAAGCCAGAAAGCATCGGGTGATAGTCAGTGTTTTGGGGGAAAAATAATCAAAATTTGTGGGTTGGCTGTCACTTATCAATGACAAACAGCAAGAGTCAGGAGGGCTTTTGGGGCAGTCCCCAGCATCAATAGAAAGAAAATAGAACTCAAGCTAGGCTTGGTTGTCACAGAAGTCACAACTGTGGAAAAGGAAGCTGAGGCAGTAGGATCACGTTGAGCTCATGTGTTAGAAAGCAGCCCTAGCAGCATGGTGTGACTCTGCCTCAGAAATCACACAACAGATAAACACCTGTCTGTCTTACCTAACACCCTTAAGAAGGTAGACAACCTTTAAAAAATGTGTAAGCTGTGCATTGAATAAAGCTTTTGTGTCTAGGAACTACAAAGGACCCTTACTAGTCAATAAAACAGCCCAATTTTAAAATTAAAGGATTTAAATAGGTCTGGAGCTTGTAGTAGCATACTAGCCTAGTGTGTGTAAAGTGGAGCACTGAGTTCTACCCCAGCAATGGATATTACGTCCCAAATAAGTGTAGACAAGAATGTAGAGAAATATCAAGCCTTATTTGTCACAGAAATTTTGACTGGTATAGCCACTATAGAAATCAATTTAATGATTCCTTTAAAATTTTACCAAAATGTCACCTGGCCATAACCCCATTCCTAGATGAATTAAAAATAGGTATTCACATAAATACAAATATAAGAATGCTAATGACAGGCCGGGCGGTGGTGGCACACGCCTTTAGTCCCAGCACTTGGGAGGCAGAGGCAGGCGGATTTCTGAGTTCGAGGCCAGCCTGGTCTACAGAGTGAGTTCCAGGAACAGCCAGGGCTACACAGAGAAACCCTGTCTCAAAAAACAAAACAAAAAAAGAATGCTAATGGCAACAGTATTTACAATATTCAAAGGCTATTAAGAACATGAATGAATGAAAAAAATGTAGAATATACAAAGGACCTGCTTGTTATTCACATATTAAAAAGAAACAAAGTACTGCTCCCATGTAAATAAATCCCAGAACCATTGTAAAAAGCATCAGTGATTCATAAGACATCACATTTCAGTTCCCTTTATAAGAAATAAGCAAGCATAAGAAATATTATAACCTGAAGAAAATCAGTAGCAGCTCTGAACTTTTAAGAGAGCAGCAGGGTTTCCGAGTGACTTCTAGATGGACACAGAGCATTCAGGGGGACTGAGAGCTTTTTGGAACTAGGAGAGGGTAATAGCCCAGCAACTTTAAGTACACTAAAATGCACTGAGATACCCTAAAATGCACACTCTAAAACAATTCATTACATGAGTTTCTCTTTTTAAAAAAGCTGTTTAGAGCCAGGCAGCAGTGGTTCATGCCTTTAATCCCAGTACTTGGGAGGCAGAGGCAGGCAGATTTCTGAGTTCCAGGACAGCCTGGTCTACAGAGTGAGTTCCAGGACAGCCAGGACTACACAGAGAAACTCTGTCTCGAACCCCTCCCCCCCAAGAAAAAAGAAAGAAAGAAAATTTTTAAGTGAATGTGGTCACACATTTCTTCCAGTCTCTGCTACCCAGGAGCCTGAGGCTAGAGGACTCAATGAGACCCTGACTCAAATTAAAAGACAAGAACCAGCAAGATGTCTCAGGAGTTAAGAGGACCTGAGTTCCATCCCTGGGACCCATAGGATAGAAGTTAGAACCGACCTCTGCAAATTGTCCTCTGAGCTTTATATGTGTATATGGTGCCCACCTCCATGCCACATAAAAAGAAGTAGATGGATTTACTTTTTAATTGTGAAAGGTTTTTGTTTTTGTTTTGTTTTTTTTGTTTTTTTTCAAGACAGGGTTTCTCTATGTAGCCCTGGCTGTCCTGGAACTCCCTCTGTAGACCAGGCTGGCCTCGAACTCAGAAATCCGCCTGCCTCTGCCTCCCAAGTGCTGGGATTAAAGGCGTGTGCCACCACCGCCTGGCCTGTGAAACTTTTTTTTAAAGGACTGGAAATTAATGCTTGTATATGCAAGGCCTTGTGTTTAATCCTTAACTGCCAATAAATTTATGATAATTAATTATATGTGTTGACTTTAGGGGGTTTGTTTATACTTAGATAAAAAATATTTTTCTGATATTTCCCTCCCACATCTCTTAAATGAAGGCACCCGCGTTTCGGTACCACTCCACAAGCCAGTAATTCCCCAGTATGAGTCTGTTGATACAGAGACATACACATGCAGTGTAACCTTTTTTTTTTCAGCATTTAAAAATGTAGACTTTGTAAGTGTACAGGCCAGCTTGTGGGAAAGCTGACCAAGATACATAACATGGGAGACATAAGTGACCACCTGGAGCTTCTATACTTCATTCTGCTTACAGAATATTTATCAAGGTTGTTTAATATGTGACTTTTCATTTGACATTGTGGAAGTCCTTTATTGTAAAGCTAATCCTTCTGTCTGGTGACAAGCAGCAACCACAACAATCACTCTGGACCCCCACACTGGATAAATTCCATTTCCTCTTGAGACATAGGTTTCCTTCTGTATTTCTGAGGTAATGATTTTATTATTTCTGCAGTGTCTGGTGGCTCCTGATGCATCAGTAAATCTGGGGACATACTTCCTTTAGAAGGCTGTGAAATTACAGAAGAATGGGAGGGTAGCACAGCAGATCCCAGAGTTTCTGAGGCACTGAGTTTAGGTCTGTCTCTTCTGTTAGGGAACTTTATTAATGGAGCATGTGGCTTCACTACCTGCACAACCCTGGCAGCGGAAGCCATCTTGTTGCCCATCGTGACCCCGAGCGGGGGCCGCAGTGTAATCTTCTACTGATACTCTTTATTCAGAGAAATTGAGGCATATGAGTTCAAGGCTAGCTTGAGTTATAGATCGAAACCCTGTTTTAAAAACACAAACACAAAATATTAGAGGAAAAAAATTAAAACTGCAATAAGCAGTCACCAAGACATTTGTGGTTTTCAGATCTGCCTTACATGAACTATTAAAGGTTGTTCAGGCTTAAAGGATATGGTACCAGACGGTAACTCAAAGAAAATACAATGTAAATGTTAGTTACAGAGGGAAATTTGAAAGACTATAAATAAACTGTTCCTTTATTATCTGGACTGAATTGAAAGACAGTTGCATAATTAAGAACTATAGTTTGGGGTTTATCAGATAAATACATAAAAGCAAAAAGAAAGAGGAAAAGAATTCTAGTAGTACACTCCCTGTATTTGTAGGAATGAGCAATCTGAGGTACATGGTGGCAAGGTGCACACTGGGATTGCTAGAGCAACTCAATTTTTTTTTAATGTAGGAAGGGGACAGAGAGATAGCTCAGCAGTTGAGAAAACTTACCAAGCAAGGCAATACATGCCTTTAACCCTGGTGCTTGTGAACCAGTGAGTTTGAGGCCAGTCTGGGCTATAGAAAAAGAAAACAACAACAACAAAAGACAACTTTCCTTGCAGAGGAGCAGGTCTGGTGCCCAGCACCTGAATGGTGGCCCACCGCTCTTCAGAACTCCAGGGGCCTAGCCTCCCTCTTCTGACCTCCACAGGCACTAAGGCATGCGTGGTGCAGACATACAAACCTGCAAAACGTCACACATTTAAAGGAAGTAAATCTTTACAACAGAGGCATTATGATGGCACAACAGAACTTTTCTATTGGAAAACGTGAAGAGAGTTAAAGAGGAACAGGGTTAGAACTCACCAATGAGTTCCTTGGAAGCTGGTGACAAAATGAAGTACAACCCCCCTCCCCCCAAGAGACAGATGGTGGAGGAAAATCATTCTTGGCCTGTGAAGAACCACAGGAGAGGGCACTCAGCAAACTCTTGAAGATAGAACAAGAAAAATAACACAGGAAGCCAGTGGAATGATTAGGCCTAATCAGTTAGGAATGGGTTAAACTCTTCAGTCAAAAGTCTAGGCTGGGCGTGGTGGCGCCAGCCTTTAGTATCAGCATTTAGAAAACAGAAGCAAGTGAATCCCTGTGAGTTCAAGGCCAGTCAAGGCTTCAATAGTGAAATGCTGTTGGTTTTTTGTTATGTTTTGTTTTGTTTTTGAAAGACATAGGTTGTAAGACTAGATAATAACATTGAACTTTATACTGTGTAGAAAAGATGTATTTTGGGCTCAAAGGCACAAATGGGCTGAAAGCAGAAGGGTAGAGAGATGCTGGGTTGTGCACACCAGGGAGAGCTGTCTTAGGACAGAATGTGATTCACCAACAATAGCATTAAAGAGAATAGAGTACTGTAGAAAATAACATTAAAAGCTTACACATGGAAAAAAATTACCAGAATTATTGGAAGAAATTAAGATAATCCTAAATAAATGGAGACATAATCCATGGTTCTCATTTTGAAAACTCATGGGTTTTAGGACAGCGGTGCCCTCCAGGTCTGTGGCAATGACATAAAATGTTACAGAGTTGAAAGGAACAGGATGGAGAATCCAGAGACCATTTTTGCACATTAGCTCAAGTAATTGTAATAAAGGAGCCGATGCAGTTGAGTGGTCTGAGTGGGACACCAGGTCAGGAACCAGTTAGTGTGTACGTGTGCAAGCAGGTGGGTGTGTTCTTACACCACACACAACCACATCACAGGCAGAGTAAGAGCACAGGCTGTAGGCTCTTAGAATAATGCATAAGAGGAAATCTTTTTGTGCTTAGCTGTGCAGAGTTACAGTATAGCCCGCCAAGCTCATGAATCTTAACAACAAAAAGGTAAGCAGGCATTCCTTAATTCCAGCACTCTGCTGGCAGAGCCAGGTAGATCTCAAGGACCCAAGGCCAGCCTGGTTTACAGAGTGGATTCCAGGACAGCCAGGGCTACAGAGAAACCTTGTCTCGAAAAACAAAAAAACAACAACAAAAAAAATTGGGCAGGAGAGATGGCTCACACTGGCTGTTCCTTCAGAGGACCCAGGTTCAATTCCCAGTACTCACATGGCAGGTCACAACTGTCTGTAACTCCAGTTCCAGAGGATTCATTACACCGGGCATCCTACAGATGGTAAACATCTGTGTATGCATGCAAAATAGATCCAGACACATCAAATAAACAAATCTCTAAAAAGAAAAAGGTCTTTGTGTGATGTGCACACCTTTGATCCCAGCACTGGGGATAAAGGCAGGTGGATCTCTGTGAGTTCAAGGTCAGATAACATTCCAGTATTTAAGGCTCTAAGGCTCAGTAGAGAGACCTGCTAAGGACTTACTGTATGCTTCAGTAATCCCAGACACTCACAGCTGGAGAGACTGGGGTAGGAGCTGCAACAGCAACTCACAGAACAGATAAGGTACCTTTTTCAGACTGCAGAGGAGATGCTTCTGTGATTAGACGTTGAGGGAGTTCTTAGTTTAGAGGGGAAGGGGAAGGGTCTCCAAGTTCTGTAGATTAATATAGGCGCTAGACCTGGATATAAAAGCTATAGAGTCCCAGCATACCTTGGGGCTGTGGTATCTGCTGTGGTTCCTGAGATGGAGTCGTTGGGGTGATGAGGCTAGTGTTGTTCCCTCTGAGCCATGTGTGGACACATGGGAGGAAGGAAGAGGGGAGGGGAGCTTTCAGCCGGTGGTTCTCCCCTTCTACATCATGGTCCCCCGGGGCTGAGCTTGGACCATCAAGCTGGCAGCACTTACCCCTGAGCCATTTTGCTGCGTCCCCACTAATTTTTTTTTTTGTAACATTTTGTCCAACTGTGAACATGATAAATGTTGATGCCGGATGCAGCGATTTTTGTTTTGTTTGTTTTACAGATGTTCTCAAACAGTGATGAGGCTGTAATCAATAAAAAACTTCCCAAAGAACTCCTGCTGAGGTAAGTCGAGGCCCTGATTCTGCGTCCATCAGTGGTTACATAATACTTGTATGAGAAGTAAAACCTTACTGCTGGTTCTCTGGAGAGTTTATCAGGAGAGTCCGACCTCTTGACGTTGTATTCTACAAATGTGTTAGGCTACGTTAAAAGCTTTCATGGGATCGTGCGTCGGAAGTTCAGAGGTGATACTTGCTTGGTCTTTATTACCTGGAATTTTAAATTTATTGTAACAACTTTTAAAATTTTAATAGCAGTGTTTAGACTTAGACCTGCGTGTGATTTTGTGTCTTGCCTTTGCTTTTTGCCTTATTGTAAGATAGGCAGAAATGATTCAGTCCTCTGAAGAGTAATCCTAGCAATACTATTTTCCTACTGTGTCACCTGTGCTGGGGACTCCGTGAAATGCTCCTGCTCCTTGTTTTCTTTTGGTTTTTGTTTTGTTTTTTTGGTTTTTTGAGACAGGGTTTCTCTGTGTAGCCCTGGCTGTCCTGGAACTCACTCTGTAGACCAGGCTGTCCTCGAACTCAGAAATCCTCCTGCCTCTGCCTCCCAAGTGCTGGGATCAAAGGCGTGTGCCACCACCGCCCAGCTGCTCCTTGTTTTCAAGCCTTCTTTATACACCTATAGTGAGACAGACTTACACTTCTTTTTTCTTTCTTTTGGTTTTTTTTTTTTTTTTTTGAATCAGTTTTTCTGTGTAGCCTTGACTCTCCTGGAACTCCCTCTGTAGACCAGGCCTCAAATTCAGAGACTCATGTCTCTGCCTCTCAAATACTAGGTTTAAGGGTATGTGCCACTAGGCCTGGCTCTTTTTTTTTTTTTTTTTTTTAAAGTAAAAAGCAGCGGAGATGTCTCAGTGGTTAAGAGCACTGACTGCTCTTCCAGAAGTCCTGAGTTCAGTTCCCAGCAACCATCTGGTGGCTCACAACCATCTGTAATGGGATCTGATGTTCTCTTCCGATCCTTGCATTCAGAATTCATCAAGTTTGTATAGAATTTATGTGCCTCAACTCTGGTGCTCTTACTTTTCACTATTTGCGGTTATATGTGTTTTCTTTCCGATTTTATATTTTTAAATGTCCCTCTCATAACTTATTTTCAGGATAAAAGGCATAAAAACCCTAAAAAATTCTTCTGTTTTATATATGGGACATGATCACATGGCTGTGGTATTGGGTGATGTGTTGGGCGCTCCAGAAGGAGGCTCACAGATATGGAGGCCTGAGCACAGCTGTCTGTTCCTGTCCTCCATGCTACATGTGGCTGCTAGTCATATTTTGTTGCTGAATTAGACATCATTGACATGGATCTATTAGAAATCCAGTCTGCAGCCACATGTAATAGTACACACCTTTAATCTCAGCACTGGGGGCCAGCCTGGGCTACATAGTGAGGTCCAGGACAGCCAGAACTATATAGAGAAACCTTGCAAAAAAAAAACAACAACAAAAGGGGCTGGTGAGATATTTCAGTGGTTAAGAACACTGGCTACTATTCTTCCAGAGGTCCTGAGTTCAATTCCCAGCAACCACATAGTGACACAACCATCTGTAAGGATCTGATGCCCTCTTTTGGCATGCGGATATATATGCAGCAGAGCGCTCATACATTAAATAAAAATTTAAAAAGTAAAAAGGAGTCAGTCTGGGCTGATACCTGGGAGGTGAGGGAGGTGAGGGCAGAGGATCTGGGGGTGAGGGCAGAGGATCTCGGGGTGAGGGCAGAGGATCTGGGGGTGAGGGCAGAGGATCTGGGGTGAGGGCAGAGGATCTGGGGGTGAGGGCAGAGGATCTCAGGGTGAGGGCAGAGGATCTCAGGGTGAGGGCAGAGGATCAGGGGGTGAGGGCCATTCTTGGGTATGTAGTCAATTCAAGACCAACCTGGGCCAAGAACCTTTCTCAAACATGAAAATAAAATAAAAAGTTAATATGAAATTGAGCGGTTTCTTGTTTAGTAATGAGCAACGTTAGTCACCATCAGTCAGTAGAACATGAGAGGCTTTTTTTTTTCTTGGACGCCCAGTCATCGCCATGGCTGACCTGAAACTGCCAGAGTACCTGGATTAGAGGTATGCACCACACCACACATGGCAAGCATGATACTCTTAATGAGCTGTTTAAAAGAAAGTATCTTGTATTTGAACTAACAAGATGGCTTAGCACTTGCCGTAAAACTTCGAAGACCTGAGTTTGATCTCAGAACCCAAGCAAAAGTAGAGAGGGAGTGAAGGACTAAGTTCTGCGCCCTCTACTGGAGGCCTCTTACACCACCCGCATCATACACAGTAAAGGAAAGATTTTATTTTTTTTTTTTGGTTTTTCGAGTCAGGGTTTCTCTGTGTAGCCTTGGCTGTCCTGGAACTCACTCTGTAGACCAGGCTGTCCTCGAACTCAGAAATCCGCCTGCCTCTGCCTCCCAAGTGCTGGGATTAAAGGCGTGCGCCACCACCGCCCGGCCTAAAGGAAAGATTTTAAAGACTACTAAAACCCATATTTCTGTGTGGAAGATTCAAGATCCAAACCTGGTCAGCTGTGTTGTGAGCGTAGCGTAGCGTGCTGCTTATCTTCCTGCATGAGGAAAGGAAGGAGTGGAAGCGGGCTGGCCAGTAGGAGAAGGAGCACGCCTTGGGAGGCAGGCGTGGGTTATAGCACGATCAAAGGATGGAATCTCCGCTGTCCTTTGCTTCTCCTGTTCATTGCTAAGAATCAAAGCTAAGGCTTTGAGCATGCTAGAGAGGCACTCTGCCCGTGAGCACAGCCCTGACCCGTTTGCTTAATTACAGAGTTACTGAGATGATTTATGTGTGATGATTTTTGTTTGCTGGTTTGTTGTTTTTGAAACAGTCTGTTTACTATACAGATCAGGCTAGCTTCGAACTTACAGATCCATCTGCCTGTGCTTCCTAAGTATTGAAATTCAAGGCAAATGCCACCATTCCCTATGATGTAATTTTTAAATGAGTTTGTTTGTTTGTTTATGAGTACACTGTAGCTGTCTTCAGACACACCAGAAGAGGGTCAGATCCCATTACAGATGGTTGTGAGCCACCATGTGGTTGCAGGGAATTGAACTCAGGACCTCTAGGGGAGCAGTCAGTGCTCTTAACCGCTGAGCCATCTCTCCAGCCCCCATTAATTTGTTTTTATTATTGCTCTTTATGTAACTTTAATCATAGGGAGTGGTTTTTGTTTGTTTCTTCAGGTGTTTTTTGGTTTGTTTTTGTTTGGGTTTGTTTGTTTGTTTTTTTGTTTTTGCTATTTTTGAGATAGGGTCTTATTGAAGGCTATCCCTCTGTACCAGATCCATGTACCTCTTCCTCCCAAGTGCGATGATTCCAGGCGTCTGCCAGACTTGCTTTATTGATAACAAGATCTGACCCTCAGTCCAGACTGAGACACTCACCTCAGTCTCCCAGGTGCTAATAAGATTATAGGGGAAGCTGCCATGCTTAGCTTATAAGTCTTGATAGCTTGAATTGTTTCATAGATTTTTTTACATGGTTATATCACCTATGAAAACACATGTCATTTGTCATTTTTACTGTGATTTTCTTTCATTTTTATTTTAGGGAGAATGCACAAGTCCTATTGAATGAAGGTGATCCCTGTCTTGTTTCTCACTTTAAAGGCAGTGCTCTTTTGATGTAATCACCCAACAGCCAGGAGTGTTAACATCAATCTGTTTATTCATCTAGAGCATTGTTCACAATAGCATATCATGAACCTGTAGGTTGAGAAATAAATAGAATTTTTTCTATGTCATTTTTTGTGGCTATATTAAAGTTTTTATACTCAATTACCAGCTGTCAGATTCTAGTTTTTCTCACACAGCTAAATCATTTTTCTTGAAAGGTTTCTAATTTCATTAGAGTACTATTCTAGGCATGAATCATATAGATGAGTAAGGTAGACAGGGTATGTCAGTGCACAGCTGTAATCCCAGTACTTGGGATCGGAGTTCAAGGACAGCCAGAGCTACACAATGACCATAGTGATACCCTGGCTCAAAATAAATAAATAAATGAAGTTTTCTTCAGTAATTTCAAACTTAGAAAAAAGTCACAGTATGGGCCAAAGCAGCGCTGACCCCAACAGTGGGAACCCCAACAGTGTGGACCCAAGCTCCCCTTTTTTGCTGGACATGATGATGTCTTCACCCACATGTATTTCCAGCACCCAGGAGTCTGAGCCCAGGAGGTGATGACAGAGGCCAACCTGCACTATATTCAGAGAGCAAACAAAACCCCGATTGGGTGGACATTCTATAAGGGGGGGAGGGAATGACCCTCCTAAATTCCTGGCAGGATGGGGTGCAGCTGCCTGGGATAGAAACACAGCCTGGAGTTCCCAAAAAGCTAAATTTAGGAATATTGCATCCCCAGCATTCCCACTGTTATAGTTAGAACAATAGTAATAATTGGGACGGGGACTGGTAAAATGGCTCTATGACCAGAGAAAGGCGTTTGCCACGACACACGAAGACCTGTGTAGGATCCCTAGGACCACTGCCCCAAATAAATCAATGTAACATAGTAGTTAGAATGGCTAGAGTAGCACTACTGATAATAGTCAAAAGTATAAATAACCCAATTATTTATAAACAGAAGAGTAAAACGTATGGTACATCCACACTCTGGACTGTTTCTTTATCTTAAAAAGAAGAAAGTATAGATGTGTCCTGTGACTTGTATGCATGTTTGAAAGAAGTCAGACACAAGGGCCTAATGACTATTCCTGTTATAGGAAATGTCCTGGATAGACCAACCCATGGAGGCAAAAAGTTAGAGTGCAGTTGCCTGGGGCTGGAGTCTGTGCCCAGAGAGTGACTGTCTGGAAGGTGGTGAGGCTGGCTTTGCAGATAGCTCTGTGCAGGCCAGGCAGAGAGAGGAGTGAACTGTAGGAATGCTTTATCCTTCCTCCGCGTGAAGCCTGGGACTGAAGGCAGGTCAGCAGGCTTATTGCCAAGTGCTTCTACTGCTACCTGGAGGTAAAGTTTTCCTTAGCCTTTCACAAATAGAAATCTACTTAGATACCAGATAATGTTCTGTATCAAATTTAATCACAGATTTTTATGACACCTTGTGGAATCTGTACAGCAGTTAAGAGAACACTAGCATCTAAAAAGGGAAGCTTCTGATATTTCAGTTGACTTGAAGCTGTTTTCAACTGCCAGTAATTAACACTCTCAACCCCAACCAAACAATATGGCGATTATCTCAGGTAAAGTAAGATACGAAAATAAACCAGGCTATCAAGACCAGGTTGGCCTCCAACCCAAAATCCGCCTGCCTCTGCCTCCCAAGTGCTGGGATTAAAGGCGTGCGCCACACCGCCCGGCTAGACCTGCAAGATTTTAAGCCAAGTTGTGGGTTCTGTGGTGACCAGCCAGTTATTGGCCCTAAAGCTGCTTTTCCTTATGAGTACTCAATGGCCACCGGCAAATACCAGGCAACTGTCTCTCCATGTTCACTCTGAGTGCAAAGAGTTATATTGATCCCTAGTAACATTTTTTCTCAGACTGTAGTTAGTCTAATCCTGAATCGGTCACTGTAACTGACCCCACACTCGTCAGCTAGAATGAAGTGGCCGCTGGAGAGTGAGTACCCATTGCAGATTTTAGTACATAGAGCAGCTATGGCCTCCTTCACTTAAGATTCCCTCAAGTGGGCTTTCTGTCAGCCAGTCTCCTGATAGGTTTCAGACATGTGCACTGCTATGACAAAATATTGACCTACATAAAACACAGGATAAACACAAGTTTATTTCTCAAGAGTTTTGGAGACTGGGAAGTCCAAGAGCAAGGTGTTGATATTTGGTATTCACCTTCTCAATACATTGTGAAGATTACTGTGCGGGTCTGTGGTGGCTCATACCTTTAATCCCAGCACCTGGGAAGCAAAGGCAGGCGGATCCCTGTGAGTTCGAGGCCAGCCTGGTCCACAGAGTGAGTGCCAGGATAGCCAGGGCTACACAAAGAAATCCTGTCTGGAAAGAAACAAAACAAAAACAAACAAGAAAGAAAAGGGTCCACTTTTTATGAGGACCTCATTTCCTGATAAAAGTCCTATCTAGTCGCCGCCTGAACTAACTTCCTCTTAAAGTTCCAGCATACTTGTTATCCACTGGTGTTTTTGAGAGTCCTTGACAGTACATTTCTACACTGGTTTTGCAAAACTTTGTATTTCTCATGAGGTGATGGAATATAAGTGTTCCTTTATTTGTTTGGTATTTGGTGGGTTTTTTTGTAGTCTTGGCTGACCTAGAATGCAAACAGTACATCAAGATGACCTCAGACTCCCAGAGTTGGCTCAGCATGGTGGCACATTCCTTTAATTCTAGCACTCAGGAAGCAAAGGCAGGTGGATGGCTGTGAGCGTGAGGCCAGCCTGGTCTACAGCGTTCAAGGACAGCCAGGACTACAAACCCTGTCTCAAAAACACGAAAAAGCAAGAACAAAAAAAAGTCCGTCTACCTCTCCCTCCTGAGTTTTATTTTATGAATCTAGGTATTTTGTTTACATGCGTGTGTGTACAATGTACATGTTTGGTACCTTTGGAAGCTAGGAGGAGGCATGGAATCCCTTGAAACTGGAGTTACAGACATTTGTGAGATGTTGGGACTGATAATATTCTTAGTTTGGTTGTGGATCAATAGCAATTTTCTATGTTTTAGGTAAACTCGTAATAGAGTTACCATTTTTATTGGAAAATAAGAATTCTAATAACCATGAGTTTACCCCAATAAAATGTTGTCTTACATTTTTTGTTTTGTTTTGCTTTGAGACACGGTCCCACTCTGCAGCCTTGGCTGTCCTGGAAAACTCACTGTGTAGAGCAGGCTGGCCTCAAACTTGAGATGCGCCTGCCTCTGCCTGCTGAGCCCTGGGACTAAGGGTGTGCGCCACCAGCCTCATCACTCATCCCGCTTTTGTATTTCTTCAAAAAAGAAAGAAAGAGAAACTCCCAGGAGCCTCCTGACCTCAGAGCATGTAGTCAGCCTGAGAGGGGACTGCTTTTCCCCATTCCGTAGCCTTTGTGTCTGTTCATTTCCATCCTTTGTGACCATCGTCACAGTGAGCCTGTGAGTGCAACAAGACAGTTTGACTTCCCAGCACATGCCATGGCTGGCATTCCCTCACCACAGAGCATGTACAGTGTGATGGCTTTTGCATAGAAAAGTGTTACTCAGCTGGGCGGTGGTGGCGCACGCCTTTAATCTCAGCACTTGGGAGGCAGAGGCAGGCGGATTTCTGAGTTCGAGGCCAGCCTGGTCTACCGAGCGAGTTCCAGGACAGCCCGGACTACACAGAGAAACCCTGTCTCGAAAAACCAAAAAAAAAAAAAAAAAAGAAAAGTGTTACTCACCGCCCAGTGTGGTCAAAGAGAAATGTCATTAGTACCCCTACAGTACATTATTTTACTTTATGTGCTTAGGTGGTTTTTCTGCATGAATGTCTGTGTATCAATTGTGTACAGTAACTGCAGAGGCCAGAACAAGTCATTGGACCCCCTAGGACTGGGGTTACAAATGGTTGTGAGCTGCCATGTTGATTCTGAGAATCAAAGCCATTGCTTTTCTTGCTTTTTTTTCCGTATGTAGCGATAACTTTTGCTTAACTTAAGCCTAGTCCCAGAAGCTTCTAGCCTCCATACAATCTTATCTAGGCCTCGAATATTTTCAGCCTCTGAGACCTGCTGCTGAATAAGCCCCCCCCCCCACCTTCTTGTTCTCGATAATCTCTGACTGACTGCCTGATTCAACTTAGGTGTTCTGGCTCAAACTCCTCCAAGCTGACTGGTTCAATCTGGCTTCTCTCAGTTTCTCCTGAATTGTTCTACTTGACCTCAAACTAACTCTAGCAATCTGTTCTAATAATGTGGCTCCTCCTTATTCTCTGGCTCATTCTGTCTTTACCTGTGTCTAGCTTGTTCTCTCTGTAACTTGTCTCTGTATAACTGTTCCATTAGAACTGTGCCCTTTGTGTCTCTCTCTTGCTCTCTCTCTCTCTGCACTGTCCCTTAAGTAGCTTCCCTTTCCTCTCTCATGAAGAGTTGGGCAGATCCTATTTTGTCAAGTCTTTCTCGGATTCGTCACTTTGTCTACCACTCAAATAAACATCACTTTTAAACATGGATGGATTCCTTCTACAAACTAACTTTACCTTCATTGTTTTCGAATGAAAGGTGTGTACTAAAGTCATGTCTGTATTCCAGCCAGAAGGATTATAGGTGTGTGCTGAGGGCTGAGCCTCACCGCACCTAGAAACAGGTTTTTCAATAAATAACAATCTTGGGGTTCACAGTGTGATCAAATATCCTGCAACATTTTGCTTTGTTTTTTTCAGTTTATCATTTATTTTATGTGTGTTTTGCCTTTATGTATTCAAGTGCACCACAAGCATGTTTAGTGTCAGCATTGCGTGCCCTGGAGCTGTAGTATAGACGGTTGGGAGCCACCTTGTGGGTGCTGGGAATTGAATCCAAGTCTTCTGCAAAAACAAATGCTCTTAATCCCTGAGCCATCTCTCCAGCTCCTCCTACTTTAATTTAGAGCAATAGAACTTTCCAGAGAGTTTCAATAGTAGTATAGATAATAAAGTAGTTAAATGTCGTTATAGTTTGGATCTTCCAAAGGCCCATGTGTTGACTTGGTCCTTAGTCTTTGGTTCCATTAGGGGGTCATAGAGCCCTTAGGAGTTAGGGCCTAGTAGGATATGAGAGGTTATTGGCAGTGAGCCCTTAAGGGGGAATACTGGGATCCTGGCCACTCTATGCCTCTCTTTGCTTCCTGGCTATCACATGTCCCCTCATGTGGCCATCTCACCTCACCAACGATCTAGGCAACAGCATAGCCAATGTTATGAAACTTGAAACTGATCATCAAGTACCTGGTGTGGTGGTGGAAGTCTAACAGTATACACTAAAGCACCTTATGTGCGCTGTGTAGTGTAGATTAAAAAGCCTGCAAGACACTGAGTATCATCTTGGTTAGAATAATGGCACTGAAGCACCTAGGTAACAGCTCAGGTGTCTGGTGTGGCCCGCACAGATCTGTGACAGGAGGATCATTCCACAAGCACACAAAAAGGCTGAGAGTGCTGGCACTCACCTCTAATCCCAATACAGGCAGCAACGACTGTCCTATCTCTGTGATTGTGAAGTCCTGGGACAACCAGGGCCACTTAGACCCTGTCTCAACCTCCCTTTCTCCTAAATAAGACAGGAAACCAGAGAGGTGTGCTGGATGGCTCAGCAGCTATGAACACTGGTGTTCTTACAGTGCATCCAAGTTTGAGTCCCAGCGCCCATTCAGTTCCAAAAGATATCATACCTTTTTCTGATACCTGTAGGGACCAGACATACAGGTTGGACACACACACACACATACACACACACACACACACACACACACACACACACGGGCACGCACACAGGTGTGTGTGTGTGTGTGTGTGTAGGCAAAACAATCATACACAGTAAACAAGATAAATCTGAAACAAGACTCAAGTAGCAGCATGCATTTTTAATCCCTGCACTTGGATGGCAGAGATAGTTGAATATGTATAAGTTGGAGGCCAGCCTGGGCTACATATTGAGACCCTGTGGCAGAAAAACAACAAACACATGAGAGAGAGAGTGGTGTGCATCTGTAATCCTAGCACTCAGGAGAATTGCCACCAGTTTGAGGCCAGCCAGCTGCTGTGCTTCCAGTTTCTTTATTGTTCTTCCTTCTTTTCTTCAGAGGCCAGTGGGAAATGGGCTGTGTTTGTTTCTGGGGATGGAATTCAGGTCCACGATCATGCTAGATGGTCAGCTTACCACACTATGGCCCAGGCCCTCCTGACACCCATCTCAGTTTTGTTGTTGTTGTTGTTTTGTTTTGGTTTTTTGTTTTTTGTTTTTCGAGACAGGGTTTCTCTGTGTAGCCCCGGTTGTCCTGGAACTCACTCTGTAGACCAGTCTGGCCTCTAACTCAGAAATCCGCCTGCCTCTGCCTCCCAAGTGCTGGGATTAAAGGCGTGGGCCACCACCTCCCAGCTGACACCCGGCTCAGTTATTATCTCGTAGTTGTCTGGGCTTCTGTCCGGGGGTTTTGCTGACATTACAGGATATAGAGCAGTTGGGTTTATGCATCCTGTTGCTCTTCCCTTAACCCTTCCGACTCAGTATCAACTTCAGTCAGTCTCCTGTGAAACATAAAATTAGATGAGAAATCTAAGATGAGCCTGGTAGTTCAGGTGTGTGATTCCATTTACTTGGCCAGCACCATGTCGGTGCTGGGAATCAAACCCAGATGCATTGTAAGTACTCTTAGCTGCTGAGCCATCTCTCCAGCCCTCTCTATGGTTGCCTGTCTTTTTTAGAGGGAAGAGAGGTTGAGGTGGGGTGGCGTTAAGGTGCCTGGGTTGTCCCGGGACTCTCGCTCTGTAGATCAGAGTGAGTTTAAGGTCATCCTTAGACCTTGTCTCAGAAGGAAAGAGAGCTGTGGATCACACAGCCTTTCACACAGCCTTTCATAGGGGAAGTGTAAGTCACTACTGCTCCTGTCCTTTTTTTCCTGTTGACACCGCACATCTGTTTGGATCATCCAAACCACCTTCTGCAGCTGGGCAGCATGGTGCCTGCTGTAACTGAACATTCTGAAGCTGACGAGGAAGGGTAGAGATCATGGACAGCTAGCCCCAGCTATGCAGTGAAATCTTGTCCTGCAGAGGCGAGAACAACTAAGCAATATTGGCATCAGAACCCAGAATCTTTAGTTGTGTGATACTGTCTGGTGGGAAAGGTAGCTAGAAACACACAGTTGGGAGCTCAGCTGACGCTGGAAAGCCGTTACCCATGTGCAGAAGGGCGGAGCTGAACTGGAGAGTCTAAGTGGAGTTCGAGGTAGCTCATGGGCAGCCTGCCCTGTGATTGATCCCAGCAGCACACACAGCACACCCTGAGCATAAGAGCTAAAATTAGATCAATTCCAGAATAAAGCACAGGAGGCTGCCGCCCTGATGCTGTCCCTAACGATGCTTTCTTGAGTATGACACCCCAAACTCAGGAAGTGAAAGGGAAGCATGTCACTTGGTCCGCATCATAGTTTAAAACTTTTGAACATTAAAAGATCCTGCACGTCGGGCGGTGGTGGCGCACGCCTTTAATCCCAGCACTTGGGAGGCAGAGGCAGGCGGATTTCTGAGTTCGAGGCCAGCCTGGTCTACCGAGCGAGTTCCAGGACAGCCCGGACTACACAGAGAAACTCTGTCTCGAAAAAACCAAAAAAAAAAAAAAAGATCCTGCAGCAATGACAATGCAGCCTGAGTATAGAAGGAAATGTGTGTGTAACCCTGAGTGTGAAAGTGTGTGTGTAACCCCGAGTGTGGGAGGAAGTGTGTGTGTAACGAAGGGTACAAAGGGTGTCACGGTCCAACAAGAAAGCCCACAAACTACCTAATTTTAAAACAACCACAAGTCTTAAATAGATGGTTTTCCAAAGAAAATGTGCAAAGCACATCAGAAAATCCGAAACTTTGCATGGTGACTTAAATGTTGTACCTGGGAGGCCAATGCAGGAGAATTGTCCTGAGTTTGAGGTCATCCTGGTTTACAGCATGAGATTCTGCCCCAAAGCACCAACACAAAGGCACAAAGAGATAAATTTATATTTTTATTTATTTTATGTATAAGAGTATACCGTCATGTTTTCAGACACACCAAAAGAGGGCATCGGAGCCACCAGATGGTTGCTGGAAATTGCACTCAGGACCTCTGGAAGAGCAGTCAGTGCTCTTAACCCGTGAGCCATCTCTCTGGTCCCCAAGCTACCAATTTTTATTTCACAGCCATTAGTGTGGCTGTTAAAAACAAATTATGCCTATAAGAATCCCAGTACTTGGGAGGCAGAGGCAGGTGGATCTCTGTGAGTTCAAGGCCAGCCTGGTCTACAGAGCAAGTTCTATAATGGAGTCTACTTTTGGGTTTGTAGCAGAAATAATTGAAAACAGGTATTTGTATAAATAGAAACAGAATTTGTAGTAACCAGTTGAGAAAGGTAACACAAGAATCCATCAATGAATGTACAGCATGTTGTATTTTACATGATGAACTAGTATTCAGTCTTACAAATGAAATAGCAAGTTCTTTACCCAGAGAGTTAGAAGAGTGGGGTCTGTGGGGGCTGAAAGAGAATGGTCAGTTACTGTTAAATACACAGTTTGACAGGACAGTTGGAGGCTGGTGGTGATGGTTACATAATGAGAAACAATACTTTATTTATATACCCTGAACTTTACATACTTCACATAGTTAGTTTGGGGGCTGGCCCTCAACTGCTCTGTCTTTCAAGGTGAAAGAATTATTTTTGCAAATTATTCAGGGTATATTTGTATTTGTTTGAAAGAACTGCCCTGGGTGATGGAGGTGTTCGCGCGTGTGTGTGTGTGTGTGTGTGTGTGTGTGTGTGTGTGTGTGTGTAATATTCTGTGTACATCACTATAAGCTAAATCCAAGAGAAATTTCTGAAGCAACTGTTTGAGGGTAGAAAGGGGACTAGCAAAATGGGGAGGAGGAAGGAGTGTCCCAGAGGGAGGACTGAGCAGGATACAGTGATATACATAAAGGAAGAGATAATGAAACCTGTTATTTTATAACACTAAAACTTTTTCCTTAAAAATCAAAAACTAGATACAGTGGTTGCGCACCTGTGAGCCTACCCAGAGGCTATTACAGGAGGATCATGAGTTCAAGGTCATCTTGGACCACATAATGAGGTGGGCAGGAGAGAGACTATATGTAAGAGACAGACTGTCTGTAAGAGTGAGAAAATGATAAAAGCTTGTCCCTCTCTTTTCTTCTTAGGATATTTTCTTTCCTGGATGTTGTTACCCTGTGTCGCTGTGCTCAGGTCTCCAGGGTAAGATGGTTGACATGGTGACAGGGGGACCTTTTCCTGGACTGGGGCTGTCGCTTTATATATTAGGTGTCGCTTGTACATTTTACAGAAGCTATTATTTCACTCAGAGTACCCTGTCCATGCCATGTCGTTCTGTGATTGAATTGTTTTAAGTACTGTTCCTAATATTTGCGTGATAGAGACAGAAGGGGTAGCTCACACTGACAGCCGTAACCCGGCTCAGTAAGCAAATCATACTTTACTATTCTTACAGTTTATTTTATAACAGCACATAGACATGCACGTGGATATATTAAAGGCTCTTGTGTACCTAATTCTCATACTGTTTCCAAATAGTCTTTCCTTCAAAAGTGACAGGAGGAGAGAACGCTCCCGAGTAACCAGCACGTAGGAGGCTCCCATGAAGTAGTTTCCAGGTTGGGTGGACCCAGTGTCCCTTCAGACTACCAGTGTAATCTGCCACCACTATATTCGAGACTCCAAAAACCTTAATGTAGAAATTTCCCCTTTTTGGTAATTTTAAAATAACTTTTCCGTGCTAAAAGCTCTACTTACTTGCATATCCATCCATGTTGGAAACAGTAAGCAGTGTTGTGATTTCTTTATGCTGTTTTTATCCCAGTAACTGTACAGTCTTTAGGTGCAATCGTTCTAACAAGTGAGCACATTTTCCTGTCTGGCTCCTTATAAACTAAAGTCGTCATCCAGGGATGTTCACAGTAATCTTTGATTGTGGTTTTCACTTAAGGAAGGCAGGGATCTGTGCCAAGTCTCATTAACCCTGGACTGTCAGTAGCCTGTTTTTCCGATCCTTGTGGATTGTACTGGGAAGGAGACGTTTGCTCTTGTGATGCTGGGACTGAGTCTAGTGCCTGGCATAGTAAGGTGGGCCAGGCCTGACTCTCAGCCATACTGCCAGGACTCTGAGGGCTTTGTTTTTAATGCAGACTCTAGGGAGGAACCTGTCATTCCTAATTTTAGGCTGAGTTCTGCATGTTTCCTGCTCGGTGAAGAACCGGGCAAGGACTAGCACACAATCAGAGATATATTTAGCCCAAGAATCTCTTAAACATGTGTTTTTAAAGAGTTTTATTTGTTAACTTCCCATGGCTAACTGTTTAAAACAAAACAAAAATAACACTGTAAAAATCTGAAGCCCCAAAGAAAAACGTAACTGACCACATGAGAATCCATAGTGAAAACATAGCCAGTTGTAGAGTAACTGCCTGCTCACCCTCAGACCTTGATATGGTGTTTGCCGATCATGTGACAGTTACCCTTGAGTTTCTCAGAATATCCAGAATTTGGTTTTGGAAATCTTGAAGAAAAGTGGGAAATAGTGGCCCAAACTCTTAATCCTGTCACTTGGGAGACAGAGGCTGAGGAGTCTCAGTTCCTGGTCACCCAGTGCTACACAGTCTCAAAAAATTAATTGTCAGAGAAATGGCTATAAGTAAAACCTTCATTAAATTGCTTTTTAAATTTGTTGTAATAAAGACTACTGTAGAACTGGATATGATGGCTCATACCTGTAACTCTGGTACTTGAGTGTCTTGGATTTGAGCACACCCCAGGCTACCTAGTGAGGTACGTGCAGAAGAGCATATATTGTTCTGAACAATAGATGATGACTTTATGACATTATTAGAGGAAGCTTTTAAAGGGTTTAAAATGCCAGGTGATACACAACAAACAAGCTTCTACTGACATGATCTGACACCCAGTCCAGGGTGTGGAGAGACATATGACAGTTCTGTTTATAGTTTTACAATTACCACGAAGGCCTGGGCCTGCCATCTAGGACTATTGAGGCTGAAGCAGGAGATGAAGCGTTGGAGGTGATGAGGCCAGCTCAGTAAGACATTTCCTAAACACAGCTAGGGCTGCAGCTGGGTGGGTCAGTGCCTGCCTAGCAGGTGCAAGGCCCTGGATTTGATCCCCAGTGAGACAAACAGTAAAATAAAATTGTCGCTGAGTCAATTGGACAGAATATTGATCTTTTATGAAGCATAGCTGAGTGAGTATATTGATAACAAGGAAAACACAATTAGAGAAAGATCCTGCCGCAGGCTTCTGCCACTGCCTCCCCAGAACTCCTCCGTTGCCCTGATGCAAGTCACTCAGAGACTGCAGGGACTGAGGACAATTTTGATGGAGCTTAGTTATTTGTTGGTTGAATTGTGAATTTAAATATTACAGTTTCTGTTTTCATTTCCACCTCTGTTCTCTCTCTCTCTTTTTAATCAAAACAGGCCTGGAATGTCCTAGCTCTGGATGGCAGTAACTGGCAACGGATAGACCTGTTTGATTTCCAGAGGGACATTGAGGTATGACTCCGTGGTGTGTGGAGGGACACTGAAGTATAATTCCATGGTGTGTGGCCCCATTTGTTTCATTAGGAGTTACAGCATTAGTCCTGGCCATAGAAATCTTTTCCACTGAAGAAGTTATTAGCTTAGGTACAGCTGAACTTCATGGAAGCCTCCAGTGTTACCAAGAGGATTTTCTTAGCTAGATGTGGTGGCACGGGCCTTGAATTTCAGCAGGGTCAGGCAAACCAGTGAAACGAGCCTGGCTACATAGTAAGACCCTGTTTCAACACAAAAGGAGACAACAAAGTGTTTCTTCGGGTTCGGGAGGATGGTGCTAGGACTCGAACCTAGGCCCTTGAGCACGATAGGCCACACCCCTGACTGGCCTGCTTCTCTCTCTGTAGTTTTTTCTTCAGTTTTTTGAGAATAAGTGGAATTAGTTCCCTGAAATAACACTAAGTTCTTAATAACATTAGTCCTGAGAACAAAGGTTTTGTTTTGTAGTTTTTATATTTGTTTATTTTACAGTAAGTAGGCTTAAACTTGTTGGAGGTGGTATTTGTGTTTATTCTTGATGTGTATTTCAATTCTTGGGGGAACAAAAACAGAGATAATTAAAAGTATTAAGTTGTTTTTACTAATGAGAGACAATTTGCTTGGGATACGGTCTTTTTTTCCTCATTTAATCTTTTAGTATAGCCTGTTAGTTTCCTCTGAGTAGAAAAGTATAATAGCATCCAGGCATGCACACACCTCTGACCCCAGCACATGGAGATAAAGGCCAGAAGATCAGAAAGAATGCAAGGTCAGGGGTTCGGAGATGGTTCAGTTGATAGAGTCCTTGCCGTACAGGCATGAGGGCCTGAGTTCAGATCCCCGGCGTCTGTGTCCGTACGCCTCTAACTCCAGAACCAAAGGCGGGGAGATGGAGACAGATACATCCTAGACGCTCACTAGTTAGACAGTCTGCCACAGTGGAAGCTCTGTTCAGAGAGACCTATTTCAAAACATAAAGTGGAGAATCGGTTAGAGAAGACATGCATCCCGAAAGACTCTGGCCTCTGCCTGCACCTGCACACATGTGTGCACCCCACAGAGTCACCCTCAGGCTCGTAGTAGTCATACTAGCCTAGGGTACAGAAGCTACATCTCAAAGTCAACAGCAAACGCATCAGAGGAGCACTGGCTGCTTCTCCAGAGGACCCTGCTTTTGAGTCCCAGCATCCACGTGGTAGCTGAAAACCCTCTGTAGCTCCAGTTTGAGAAAATCAGGCTCCCTGTTGTGGCCACCACAGGCACTGCGAGCGGACGTGTGGTCCGACACTCGCATTATGCTGCGTTTACCCTACACTTGTCTGATCTCGAAGCTGTGTGTACTCAACACACCGTGACCCACAGGATCATTCCGCACATGGCCATTCCGCACGTGGCGAGCGTTCATCGGGTTCCTGCTGTGTGCAGAGTGCTCTAGTGAGTTCTTAGAAAGGACAGGTTAAAGAGAATTAAAGTTAAAGAGAATGCTGGCCAGCTGTGTGCGAGTAAATGGGCTTCTCAGAATACATTGAAACTTTCTTAGAATTCTCTTACTTAAAAGCCTTTTTCTCTGGTTATAATTTTTTTTTAAATGAGGATGTATTCTTGTCAAAAGAAGTAACATAAGCTGTCTTTTTGCTTAACTGTCTCTTCATAGGGCCGGGTAGTGGAAAATATTTCAAAACGATGTGGAGGCTTTTTGCGAAAGCTAAGTCTTCGTGGGTGTCTCGGAGTAGGAGACAATGCATTAAGGTAAAATAAATAAATAAATTTAAAAAATAGCTTTCAATCTTGTAGATTGAAGTAAAGAACAGCACCAACTCACAGAAAAGGCTAAATACTGAGTAGCTTTTAAATTTCGAAACTGTTAAAAATACAAATATGTACATTGGTTACAACACATTTCTAGTAGGAGTGGAGACCAAGGTGCACGTCCTAACAATCCCACCATGCAGTGTATCCATGAAGGAGATGCTAGCTAGCCTGGGCTACACAACAAATAGTGGACAGAGACGAGATTTCAGACTGCTCTACACCAAAGTATTTCTGGGGACCTTGAGTTAGATTATAGACTTCGGTTAATTCAAAAGTAAAATCATTTTCCGCTTTTGTTGTCACAAAGATCCATGTTTAATCTCAGGAATAGAGAGGCTGCCGGGCGGTGGTGGCGCACACCTTTAATCCCAGCACTTGGGAGGGAGGCAGAGGCAGGCGGATTTCTGAGTTCAAAGCCAGCCTAGTCTACAGAGGGAGTTCCAGGACAGCCAGGGCTACCCTGTGTCGAGAAACCAAACCAAAAAAACAAAACAAAACAAAACAAAAAAAACAAAACGGAATGGAGAGGCTAGGGCAGAGGGATTGCAAGTCCAAGATCAGTGAGGCTACACTGTGAGACCTTCTGAGAACAATAAAAGAAGAAAACATTTATAGTTTTAAAGAATAGTTTGTGGAACCAGGGGTGGTGGCGCAGGTCTTTAATCCAGCACTGGGAAGGCAGAGGCAGGAGGATGTCTCTGAGTGCAAGACCAATTTGATCTACAAAGAGAGTTAGTTCCAGGACAGCCAGGGATACACAGAAACCCGGTCTCAAAAACAAAAGAACCATAACAAGTGAACAAAAAGAACAGTCTGTGAGATTAATCTCTTTAGACCAACCAGCCACTTTTGTGTTGAATTCGCACCTCACACACAGATACAAAAGTTTGTTTTTCTTCCTCCCAGCAGTTAGTTCTTTGATTTTGCAGATAGGGACTGGCTATTTCTGTTCACTGCAACACAGCTGTCCAGAGTCAACATAAACCCTGCAAGCTAGTGTGCAGTCCCATAGTCAGCCCCTGCTCAGATGCCAGTTGCAAGTCCCAGTTGCTATGCACTTGTCTGGATGGCTCATAAAATCAGGTTTATGACCCCTCCCAAATTTTCTAATTTACTAGCATGAGTCCGGTAATTCAGGAAAGAGCTTTGGGTACTATTAAAGCTCACTAAAGCCCATGAGTAAGTAGCTGAGCGGAAGTGCTTTACAGGGCAGGGGTGAGGAGTATCTGAGGACTGGAGCACCTGTCCTTGTGGAGTTGGCCTGCCACCTTCCCAGGACACCACCCTAAACAAAGCTCACACCTGTTCCTCAGGAAATTACACACGTCTTAGAATCTCTATCCTGGGAACTAGGGATCAAACCAATTCTATATTTTACATATTGTGGCATCATAGGTGTCAACAACTAGTATTATTTAAATCTTTTTTTTTTAATATGTCTAAAGTTTTACCCAACTTATTTATAACCTTTAACTTTTTTCCCCATAAAGGACCTTTGCACAAAACTGTAGGAATATTGAAGTACTGAGTCTTAACGGATGTACAAAGACGACAGATGCGTGAGTATTGACTTCAGGAGGTGATGTCATTAGTCCGTAGTCTGCTCTTGACTGTAGTTCAGGAGAACAGGTTGAATTAAGTTCCTTGATTTTATGAATGACTCTTTTTGACTGGCTTATGATTCTAAAGGATGAGCCCAGGGCCTTGTGCTGTACCTCTGAGCTACATCTCTAGTCCTAAAAGAAAAACCTTAAGGGAAAAGTCATTAAGGTAGAAGTGGAATAGATGGCTGCCTTTGAACTCATTCATCTGTGATATTTAAAGTGCAACTACAGCTAATGTATGTGCTGTACGGCTAATGATCAAAGCCACATGACAGGTAATTGAAGAAAATGATTAAAACTGGTAAAATAGACCTAAATGGCTGGTGCTGTTGAAGGAAAATGACTGTTGCCTGTCGCTCATAACATAAAAAAGTTAGCACAATCCTGCATCCTTGAGGATTTCAGACAGGAGATACACAGATGGGCATAAAAATCTTCAGCCCCAGGTTATCCACTGGTGATAATTTAAATCAAATCGAATTTAAATACTATGTAGGGAAGTTGTGAAATGTAGGCAGAGAAGAAGAGTGGACAGACAGGAGCCAGGGTTGTTTATGGCATTCTCATTTAAAATATCCTAGAATGGTGAGCCTTTGAGCCTATTTGAATGCTCGAGGAGACGTAAGAGCACAGGACAAATGCTTGTTTTATTTCTCCTCTTTGAGGCCTTACTGTTGCTTTTTCTATAAGAAGTAGACTGAGGAGTTCCAGTTTTAAGCCAGCCTATAAAACTCTGTCTCAAATACAAAAGAAAGATAAACAGAAGTTATTTGTGTCAGTAACCCCAAGGCTTGGTACTTGGGAGGTAGAAGACAGTAGATCATGAGTTCAAGACCAGCCCCTGCTACATAGTGAGTTTTAGGGCAGCTTGAACTACAGGAGATTCCATCTCAACAGAGCCAGGGAGCAATAGGTCTCAAAGCCGTCCCTAGAAAGTGAAAGCCAATAAAATACATGGACCAAGGTTAAATCTAATCTATGTTGGTGCCATAGCAATGCAGAAAGGATTTCTCTGTACTGACTTTTTTTTGTTCTGTGCTGGAGGCTGAACCCATGGCCTGATGTGTTTATCGTGTATTCTGAACACCAAGAACCTGTCACCCAGCTTCAGCTGTAAGACTTTGTGGCCATTCTTGTCTGAGTCATTGACTCCTCCTACTGATTTATCTTCTGTAAAGAAAAAGTCCTAGACATGATATTTAATCTGTAAATATTTTAGACTAGATTTACATCTTAATGATCAAGTCCTTTTTATTCTTTTTTTTTTTTTTTTTTTGGTTTTTCGAGACAGGGTTTCTCTGTGTAGCCCTGGGTGTCCTGGAACTCACTCTGTAGACCAGGCTGGCCTCAAACTCAGAAATCCACCTGCCTCTGCCTCCCAAGTGCTGGGATTAAAGGCGTGTGCCACCACTGCCCAGCTCTTTTTATTCTTAATACTGAAGATCAAAGCCAAAACTTGTGCATTTTAGGCAAGCTATACCATTGAGCTAAAACCCTACCTCCAGGTCCGTGAGATTCTTTTCTTTGTTCGTTTGTAGACAGGGTTTCTCTGTGTGGCCCTGCCTGTCCTGGAACTCTCTTTTTTTTTTTTTTTTTTTTTTTTTGGTTTTTTCGAGACAGGGTTTCTCTGTATAGCCCGGGCTGTCCTAGAACTCACTTGGTAGACCAGGCTGGCCTCAAACTCAGAAATCCGCCTGCCTCTGCCTCCCAAGTGCTGGGATTAAAGGCGTGCGCCACCACCGCCCGGCCTGGAACTCTCTTTGTAGACAAAACTGTAGACTAGCCTGGCCCAAACTCAAGAAATCCAGCCAAGTGCAGGGATGAAAGGTGTGTGTAGCTGCTGTTGTAGCAACTACCACCGCCTGGCTAAATCAGTGGAATTCTTGCCTAGGGATCCTGGCCCACTAATCCCATAAGAAGCTCTGAATAATTAGTAAACAAGGTACAGTATAAAAACCAACAGGTTTGAGTTGCTTCCGAGGTAGGCTCACTTGAATTGAAACATGATCAATAAAAGTGATAATGAGGGGCTGGAGGGATGGCTCAGCGGTTAAGAGCACTGACTGCTCTTCCAGAGGTCCTAAGTTCAACTGCCAGCAACCACATGGTGGCTCACAACCATCTGTAATGGGGTCTGATGCCTCTTCTGGTCTGAGAGGAAGAGACAGGGAGCCGCACAACGGGCAGTGGTGGCGTACACCTTTAATCCCAGCACTTGGGAGGCAGAGGCAGGCGGATTTCTGAGTTCGAGGCCAGCCTGGTCTACAGAGTGAGTTCCAGGACACCCAGGGCTACACAGAGAAACCCTGTCTCGAAAAACAAAAAAGAAAAAAAAGAAAAAGTGATAATGAGGAAAGTGAAGGCCCTTTTAGCTTGAAGCCGTGGGTCACATGACTCAGGGTGTAACAGGCAGTGAGGCAGACTCAGACATTTCCCTGGGCTGGAGAGCTCAGGCCTTAAGAGCCTTGCTGCTCTTACAGAGGGCTTAGACTCAGTTTACCCCACTTGCAGCGCACACCCTTCAGTAATCCCAGCTCCAGAAGATGTGGTGCCCTCTTCTGGCCTCTGGACAACCAGGCATGTACACACCGCACTCACAGTCAAGCATACACATCAAATTAAAATAAATAAATCCAAGAAAAGAAACCTCACATATCCTATGATGCCAGAGGCCATATTCACGGACGGCAGAGGTCAGAATAAACACAAGGTAGCCACGCGTTCCCGCTCGATGGTGCTTAGGCTTCCAGAAAAGTACACAAGAAAAAGACACTTGAGAAGAGCCAGAACTCCGAGTATCCTCTCTAGCCCACATGTGAACTGTTAGCATAGCGTGTAAGCCATGCTTCCATCGGCAGAACACTCAGTGGAAAACGCTGGGTAGGAACACCGTCAGCCTGTGGGTCTGGATGAATCTGTACTAAAGAAGTAAACAAATAACGAACCTCCCTCAGGAAAAATAGAATCCAGTCAGTAGGTAGAAATTATTTAAAGAGGATTGCTATAGTCCCAGCACTTTGGGAGATAGAGACATGATAGAGATAAGTTTCCAGAGGTAAAGGCCAGACCAGAGTACATAGATCTTTATTAAAAACCCGAAAGAGGGCTCGGTATGCAGCTCAGCATACCAAGTGACCAGCACGTGTAAATCCCTGTGTGTTAGAATCCAGTCTGGTCTGCAGAGGAAGATCTAAGCCCTGCCAGACAGCATAGTCCTCTCCCTCCAGAAAACATATAG
Source organism: Mastomys natalensis (assembly GCA_021653895.1). Taxonomy (NCBI): domain Eukaryota; kingdom Metazoa; phylum Chordata; class Mammalia; order Rodentia; family Muridae; genus Mastomys; species Mastomys natalensis. The sequence goes on from JAJTUV010000964.1 coordinate 602,359, forward strand.
AAATAAAAGAATGGAAAATGCTGTCTGCGCAGGCAGAACATTCTACCCCGTGACTGCAGAGAACACACTGTGTCCTGGACACTTAGAGTAGACCACAGGCTGGAGACTAGGCAAGCTTAATAAGGTAAGATTAAAATAATTAACTGGGTGTTCTCTTTTTACAACTAGAGGACTAAACTAGAGGTCTTCAACAGAAGAAAAAATAAGGAGATACCAAGAACTTAAAAATTAAAATTAAAGCAATGAGCAGTATGCATTTAAGTAACTTTTTTTTTTTTTTTTTTGGTTTTTCGAGACAGGGTTTCTCTGTGTAGTCCTGGCTGTCCTGGAACTCACTCTGTAGACCAGGCTGGCCTCGAACTCAGAAATCCGCCTGCCTCTGCCTCCCAAGTGCTGGGATTAAAGGCGTGCGCCACCACCGCCTGGCTCATTTAAGTAACTCTTAAAGACAAATTCCTTAAATCTTTAGAGGTGAATGGCAGTAAGCTAACCAGGCATGGTGGTTCATGCCTGTAGTCTCTGCACTTGGGAGGCTGAGGCAGAGGCATTACCTGGAGTTTCAGACCAGCTTGAGCTATGGTGATTACCCAGGTTGTATGAATGAGTCCATGAGACTCACATCATAAGAGGCTCTTCATTTTCTCTTAATAGAATAAACATAAAATCATAAGACCAAGCCCGGCATGGTGGTACACACCTTTAATCCCAGCATTTAGGAGGAAGAGGTAGGAAGAGTTAGAGGCTCTTTTAAGTTGAATGATTTTAGGGAATTTTCCCAGGTTAATGCATCATAAAAATCCCGCCTGACCAGAGTCTACACTCAGAACTCAGGGTCAGAGAATTAAGGCACAGTGCCAGGTTTGACAAGGCTACATAACTCAAGCAGACCTACCTGGGAGGTTGAGACGGGAGGCCGAGACGGGAGGCCGCTCAGGGTTTGCTTAGGCTACAAAGTGAGCTCACGGTCAGTTTGGGTAACTCAGTGATGCCCTGTCACCAAAAATAAAACAAACAAAAATCTAGAGACACAGGAGATATAAATCAATGTTAGGATACTGGCATAGCACACATGCAGCTCTCAATCCTCGATACTGTGAAAGAAAAGGAAAATGTGCTGTTGTGTTTCTGCTGTGTAGCCCAGGCTAGTCTGAAACTCTTGACCCCTGCATCAGCCACCCCAAATGCTGTGATATGATGTGTGTGTGCCACCACCCCCTGTATGTGTGTGCGCGCGCGCATGCCACCACGCCCTGCTGTAGCGTTTTACTTAGTTGAAAGGCTCCTTTCCCTCTAAGGTCAGGAGCGTAATACTGGCGCCCCTTTGGGAGCTTGGGGTGTGGCAGGTAGAATACTCCAGCTACTAACTTATGTTAAATCTGTCATTATCACTGAGCCAGCACATATGCTTTCTGGTCCGAATTGCATTGGAGCCTCTAGCTGGTGCTGTAAGTTTGAAGGTTTTTCTTTTGTAATATATTTTGGACACATAGAGAAAATAAATAATCACCGGGCAGTGGTGACGCACGCCTTTAATCCCAGTACTTGGGAGGCAGAGGCAGGTGGATTTCTGAGTTCGAGGCTAGCCTGGTCTACCAAGTGAAACCCTGTCTTAAAAAAAAAAAGAAAGAAAGAGAGAGAGAGAGAGAGAGAGAGAGAGAGAGAGAGAGAGAGAGAGAGAGAGAAAGAAAGAAAATAAATAATCAAACAGAAAATTAAGTAAAATTTTATTTATGGTGAACAATTCTTCAGACCTGCTCATGCAGATTCATAAGCTAGGCCTGGAGGAGGCTCAACCAGCCGGAGCGCTGCTGCTGCTGCTGCAGAGGGCTCTAGAGCTACTCTAGACCCCTTCCCCCCATACAATGTTTTTAACTTAAAAACAGTCTTAAGCCAATATAAGTGTACCTATAATCCTAGCACTTGGAGAGCCAAAGATAAAGATTCAAGACCAGCTTCACCTATGTAAAATGCTGTAGTAAGCATGCTGGGTGTGGTGGTGCACGCCTTTTGTCCCAGCACTGGAAGGCAGAGGCAGATGGATCTCTGCTAGTTCCAGGACAGCCAGGGCTACAGAGAAACCTGTCTCTTTTGATACGTACGTACGTACATACATACATACATTAAATAAATCATAAACCACAAAAAACTGTTAGTATTCACAAAAAAGAGATGGTTGGTGGTTCAACAGGCTCCTAGTGCACAAGGCTGACAGCCTGAGTTCAGTCCTAGCGACCTACAGTGGAAGGAAGGAATTCCCCAAAGTTGATCCATGACTTCCACATACATGCTGTGCCACATTTGTACCCAAACTCGGTAATTGTTCCCCTCCTCTTCCTCTTCCTCCTCTTCTTCCTCCTCATCATTATCACCCCATCTTCAGCACACCTTTAGTTCTCATATTCAGGAGACAGAAGCAGGCAAATCTCTTCAGTAAGGCTAACGTTGTCTACATAGTGAGTTCCATGTTAGCCAGGACTATATAATGAGGCCCTGTCTCAGAAAAATAAAAAACATGCATAAAATAATGATTCTCTGGATAGAGGATCAACATTCAAGAAATTCTGTTTCTACATATTAGTAACACTATGTAAAAGTAAAATTTAAGAAAAGTTTCAAGCCAGGAGGTACAGTGAAGCATACTTGGATTCTAGGCACTCAGGAGATTAGACACAAGAGATCAGGAAATCAAGACCATCCCTGGTTACATAGTGGGGCTTGAAACCCTGCTCTGCCGTCTCAACCAAAAAAAAAAAAAGACACCGGGTGGTGGTGGCGCACGCCTTTAGTCTCAGCACTTGGGAGGCAGAGGCAGGCGGATTTCTGAGTTCGAGGCCAGCCTGGTCTACAGAATGAGTTCCAGGACAGCCCGGGCTACAGAGAGAAACCCTGTCTCGAAAAACCAAAAAAAAAAAAAAAAAAAAAAAAGCCAAGCTTGGAGCTAGCTCAGTCAGTACAGTACTGACACGTGAGTTCAGATCCCAGGACCCATGTTAAAAAGCTAGGCATGGTGGCGTGCACTTGTAATACCAGCCATGTAGAATAAGGGACAGATCCCTGGGACTCAGTAGCCTGCCAGCCTAGTCTCCTAGGTAAGCTCTGGACCAGTGAGAAATCTTGTCCGGAGATTAGTGAGTGGCACCTGAAGATCCGCACCCAAGGTCCTGTGTCCCTCACCTGCACACAGACACATGCCCCAACAGACGCAAGAAGATTTCCCTTAACTTCAAAAGGAACCAGAGTTTACAAGTAAATGTAGTGAAGGAAGTACGAGATCTCTACATTGAAAACTACTAAAGTCTACTAAGTGAATAAAGATGATTTATTTGGCTCATATTTGGAATATACATAGCAAGATGGCAGGCATCTCCAGATAGAAGTATAGGTTCCTTGCAATGTCCATCCAGGTCTCAGCAGACTTTTTTTCATTTTCTTTGTTTGTCTATTAGTTGTTTTGTTTGAAACTGTTTCTCTGTAGCCCTGGCTGACCTAGAACTCACTCTGTAGACCAGGCTGGCCTGGAACTCACAGAGATCCTCCTACCTCTGCCTCCTGAGTGCTGGGATTAAAGGCATGTGCCACCACTGCCTGGCTAACTTAAAAAAAAAAAAGGTTTAAGATTTTATGGCAATGCAATAAACAAAACTTTTAAAACTTGAAGCCATTAGAGAAGGTAGCTACCCACTGAAGCCTGGTGCTGGGCAGGACCTCCCTGCAAGGGAGGGTGAAACAGACTGTGGGACAGCGGTGAGAACTTTGTCTCTGAGGAGCTCCATGTACTGAATGCCTGTAGTGCCAGCACTTGGGGCTAAGACAGGAGGATTACGTTGGTTTAAGGCCAGCCTGTTTCTATTTCTGGCCCATTCTCTTTCTTTTGTACTGATAGTGAACCTGCAGACATGGTGAAATTTCCTAAAACCCACATGACTTTCTACAAGAAACATAGCAAGCACCAATCCCATGAAGTGACATAGTATCAGGACAAGGATTCTCTCTGCGTCCATGGAAAGCAACATTAATTACATCAGGAGATAGCAGCTACAATGGACAAAATAAGCCTGTTTTGTTTTCACCAAAAGACTAATAAAACTACAAAGAAACTTGAGCTGAGGCCAGAGTGTGTTGAACCAACTAGAGAGCTAAGAGAATTCTGGCGGCTAAAAGATGCAAGCTTACCATGCACTGGTGGCTCACACCTTTTATCCCAGCACTCAGGAGTCAAAGACAGGTGAATCTCTGAGTTCCAGTTATTCAGGGGTACACAGAGAGACCCGTCTCCAAAAACAAAAGGAAACAAAGATGTAAGCATTTGATCCAGTTCTAAGCCAGTTTTATTATGAAGACAAAATCATGAGCTTGTGTTTATTCTTATGGGTGTTTGCTTGTGTGTGTGTCTGTGCACCACATTCGAGCCTATGCCTGTGGAGGCCTGAAGAGGGATCAGATCCCCTGGAACTGGTGTTATAGACATTTGTGAGTAGGTGCTAGGAACTGAAACCAGGTCCTCTAGAAGAGCAGCCAGTGTTTTTAACTGCTGAACCATTTCTCCAATCCCAAGATTATATTTTTTAAAAAATTTTTGGGCTCAGCATGGTTGTGTAGGCCTGATGACTTGAATTTGATCTCCAGAAACCATGATGCAAGCAAAAAACCCATCCCTAAAAATTGTCCTCTGACCTCTACATAAAGGCTGTAGAGTATGACACATGTATGTACACATATATCATATACACATACAATAATAAATGAAAATTTTAAATTAAATATTCATTTAGGGTATGAGACATATCCCAGTAGTGTGGTTTGACATCCTAAATCCTGGACAGTACAGCAGTACTACAGTTTCTCTCACACCCCAGTGCCAGTCCTTCCTTGTATACCTTACAGCTCTTTGACTTCTGCCCTGCACAGTTTTCATGCACAGAAGGTGGAGTGCAGGCAGAGGTAGAGCTTTAGAGCTGGGCCTCTGCGTTTGTTGGTTCATAGAGCAAGTTCAAGCGTCTTAGCACTCAGGCCTGCAATATGCTGTCCCAGCTCACAGTGTTTCCATCCACAAGTTATACACAGCACAGCCTTTCTCTTGCTCTGTAGTAAGATCCTAGGTTTATGGCTGCTTTGGAGTTGCTGTGAAAAGTTTACAATTCTGATATACACATGCACGTTTACTGAGAAAGGGGTGTGCTGCCGTAAAGTGGTTGGACTTGCATATGCTTCATCAAGTACCTTACTTAAATTTCACTGTTCTATGTGTCTGGGAGTGCAATCCTACAATTTCTACAGCACAAGCCTGACAGCACAAATGTGGTCAGAAGACAGCTTTGGGACGGGGCATGACTGACGGGGCACAGTCAGTCAGATGCAAGGCAGGGGCATCTCAGTGCCCAGATGTGTTCTTATTTTAAATGTGTATTCTTCTCCCCCTCCTCTCTGCAGTACCTGCACTAGCCTTAGCAAGTTCTGCTCCAAACTCAGGCACCTCGACTTGGCTTCCTGTACATCAATAACAAACATGTCTCTCAAAGCTCTGAGGTAAATTTCTTATAATATGCCTATTACTACATATTTGTAAAAAAAAAAAATTACTGATAACACAGCTGGAATTGAAGGCAGCCATGTTTCACGGAAAGAAACTGGTGTGTGTAGTTAGTGGTTAAGATGGAGCCTGGAGCCAGGTTCTAGTCCCACAGCTTCAGGGACACAACCCCTGAGAGCTTTTCCTTGAAACCTTGCAGCACTGTTACTAGGGTGACATGAGAAGCTCAGCCTGACGTGGAGGCCCGCCTGTCATACATAAAGTGCTTTAAAGCCACCAGTAGTGATGGCAGTAAATGGTCACTGTCTCCATGTGCTGAGTCCATTAAAGCTAGAGTAATCCCAGCAACTGGAAAGCTAGGGCAGGAGGATCGTTCGTTGAGGCCAGCCTGGACTGAGTGAGAGAGGCCAGGGACAGTGCTTGGAGGTTTATTCTTTCCTTCAGGCTGAACCTCGGGCTGTGTGTGTGCCGTGCACGCCATCTCTGAGCTCAGGGCCCAGCCTCCCCTGCCTCCTCAGCCTCCTCTGCCTCCCCTGCCTCCCCTGCCTCATTCTTATGTCTGGTTGTGGCTTCTGTTCATTTGTTTTAAGACAGGGTCTCACTGTGTATCTCTGAACTCGATCTGCAGACCAAGATGGCCTTGAACTAAGAGATACACCTGCCTCTGCCTCCAGAGGTCTAGGCTTTTTATTTCCTTTTGTCTTTTAATTTTTAGTAGTGTCACTATGGACACCAGCTGGCTTATAGACCAGGAAGGCTTTGAATTATGTTCCTCCTGCCTCAGCCTCTCAAGTAGCTGGGATTACAGAGTGCTATCAGGCCTGACCTAGGGGGTCACACACACACACCATACACACACCACACACACATATATACACACACACACATTCATTCCAGGCTGGCCTTGAACTTCTGAAACACCTGCCTTCAATTCCCAAATAAAAAAATAGTCATTCCCTTTGGAAATCTTTTTTTTTTTTTTTTAAATTTGTTTATTATGTATATAGCATTCTGCCTGCAGGCCAGAAGAGGGCATCAGATCTCTTTATAGGTGGTTAGGAGCCACTTTGTGGTTGCTGGGAATTGAACTCAGAACTTCTCGAAAGTTAGACATTGCTCTTAACCTCTAAGGCCTTTCTCCAGTCTAGAAATCTACTTTTTAACTAGACTTTCTTAAATAATTAGACCTCTGAATATTAGTTCTGCTTATACACATTAAAAACTAAGCTCTTAATTTTTTTTATATTATGCTGCTGTATACCTGTGGTATTAAGCCAGCCAAGACTACTTATCAAGACCCTATGTCAGAAAGAGAGAGAATTAGTATGGGGTGCTGGAGAGATGTCTCAGCAGTTAAGAGCAGCAGCTTCTCTTCCAGAGGTCCTGAGTTCAATTACCAGCAACCACATGGTGGCTCACAACCGTCTGTAATGGGATCTGATGCCCTCTGCTGGTGTGTCTGAAGAGAGTGACATAAATAAATAGATATATTTTTAAAAAAAGAATTAGTATAAATGATGTAAAACATGGGTCCCTTTGGAACTTCCTTGTGCGTACACAGTGTATCTGTGTATCTGACACTGCTTGCCTTGTAAGGCCATCGGTTTGGTGACACTTTACATTTATAAGATATTTTCACACAACTGATCTCATTTACTGAAGGCTTCATGCAGTGGATAGGACAAGTATGTACAGATTTTAAAAAATGTAAATGTCTGAATCAATCATGAAATAGGACTAAGATGTGCCTGCAAGTTTCACAGGGGCCCCAGGTAAAGAAGCATACATGTATGGCTGCACCAGCTGGTATGGGAGTGAGTGTCTGAGTTTGGGTGAGCCTGAGCTGAACATGACTGATCTTAGACTGAGAGGTTCAGACACGCTTAAGTGACTTGGCTAGAGTCAGATTATGTTGAAGATGACCTTAAACCTGGATCTAGACTTTGTAGATTTTCTCTAAGCAGGGCATTGAGACTGCTCAGGCAGTGTTACAGGGTAAAAGGCTTGAAAGCCTTCAGTATTCAGGCAGGACTAACTGACCAGAGCAGAAAGAATCAAAGGTAGATCCAGGATATTATAAGGCTGAACACAGTCTGTTCTGTTTGAAAGTATGATAGAACTATGATACTAGTTAAATTCCTTGACAGGAAATCTGACCTTGAATCTGAACTGTTGTTGGTTACTCTACACTAGTTTAAACTAGTCATTTAATTTCCACTTCCCGTCTATATCTGAAAAACAGTATGTACTTTGTGCTTGTTGTGTAAAGTGGGTTTAAAATACCCTGCCCAGTGATAGAGTCCTACGTGACCGCCGTAACGATGAGGCTGTGGCAGCTTTGGGATTGGCGGGAGTGACATGCTTGTCTCCTTGTGTTTTATCCTAAGTGAGGGCTGTCCACTGTTGGAGCAGTTGAACATTTCCTGGTGTGACCAAGTAACCAAGGATGGCATTCAAGCTCTAGTGAGAGGCTGTGGGGGTCTCAAGGCCTTATTCTTAAAAGGCTGCACTCAGGTAATGCTCCGTGTAGTGCTCATGAAAGTCAGAGGGACCGTTAGCTCTTTGTAGATTTTCCCAAGATGTCCATCCTGAGGAAGGTGGGAGTCGGAGATGCTGCTAACCATGTAGACACACTTCCAAAAGACAGAACGTTTGTCTTAGAATTGAGGAGAATTAATATCTGACCAAAGCATAAATGGGGGAGGGGCAAATGGAGAGACACTGTTGTACTGAAAAGAAAATTTCTTTAATCCCTATTACTTTGAGCTGAATAGGCAAAAGGGGCAGTCTTGGCGTTTACCCTGGTCTAACCAGCAGGATTGTTCATAGATCTGCCAAGTACCCAGTATACGACAAGTACATTTTAAGGGTTCACTTTACCTCCTACTGTATCTCACAAGTATAAATTGCACTTCTTTTCATTAAAAAATTCACAAACTCAGGCATGATGGTACATCCCTGTAAGCCTAGCATTTGGGAGGCTGAGACAGAAGGATCCCTGTAAGTTCAAAGGCAGCCTAAGCTATGTCATAAGGCTCTGTCTCAAGAAAAAAAAAAGTAACAATAAAAATAAAAGTCAATTTCTCTGGTTTAAAAAAAAACCTGTGAAATGACATTAAAAAGAAACACTTGGGAGGCAGAGGCAGGCGGATTTCTGAGTTGGAGGCCAGCCTGGTCTACAGAGTGAGTTCCAGGACAGCCCGGGCTACACAGAGAAACCCTGTCTCGGGGAAAAAAAAAAAAAAGAAAGAAAGAAAGGAAAAACACTGACAAAGCGGATTGAGTTAGGCATGTAGGCGTGATTGCCACTTTATCCGTGCTCGCTAAAGCCCTGGCCAGACTCCACTGAAAATGCCCGGCTGTTGCCATGCTGGGAAGATTCCTTCGTTCAAAACAGAACTTTGGAAGTATTATTGCCTTAAAACAACAGCTTGAGCTTCTGGTTTGTGGAATCCTGAAAAATCCTGATTCAGTGCATCTCTCGAAGTGCTGTGAGCTCCCCCATCATCAGCAGCAAATAAACACCGGGATGCTGTTCTCAGCCCCTCCTCCCAAGAGCTTGTTAAAAAGGAAAACAAATGCCTCATGTAGGTTGTACGACAATGAAAATTCCTTTGCCTATAGTCTTAATACAGTGTATCATGAATATTTAGTATGCTAGAAATAAAATCCATATCCATACTATAATCCCAGCAGAAAGCCAGACTGGTCCACAGAGGGCGTCCAGGACAACCAGGACAACATAATTAGACCCTTTCACATCCTAACCTTAACCTTTTTCTAGACTTGATATTAGTAATAAGAATTTGATATGGCAAAACTGACTTCTAGAAAATCCTGGTTACCACTGCTAGGAATAAGGCATGGTAGTTTTTTCCTTTGCAACTTGGTTAGCTATATTGAGAATGTATTGATGAATGTGTCAGTAAACTATTGTTTTTAATCTTTGCAGCTAGAAGATGAAGCTCTCAAATACATAGGTGCACACTGCCCTGAGCTGGTGACTTTGAACTTACAAACTTGCTTAGTAAGTAACCCTTCCCATAATGCTTCCATGTCAGTAATTCCTCGGTAACATTATTACAAAAGTTCCATCACAAACAGTGACTTACAGGCATAGTGATGCACACTTATAATCCTGGGGTCAAAACCCAGCACTGACCAGATGAGGACAAAAAGATCATAACTGAAGGCCAGCCTGTGTTATGTAAGAAGTTCTAGACCCGCTAGGTCCCATAGTGAAACCCTTTTCAAAGACAAAATGGGCTTAATGATCCCATCATTTAAAACCTGAAGCAGAATTGCCATGAGTTCAAAGCAAGCCTGAGCTACACAGAGAGACCCACACAGATGTTACATGTCCATATATATATATGTACACACACACATACACACATACATACATACACACACACACACATATATATTGTTGTTGCAACATGGTCTGATTATATAGTCAAGGGTGGCCTAGAATTTAAAGATCCTCCTGTACTGGTCTGTCCAGTGTTTGGTTTATTGGTGTATGCCCATACACCCTATTGTGACATTTTACTTAATTGTAACACTTTTGAAGTTTCAAATGTTATTTAAATTCAAAATTATTTAAAATACTAATTTATATCTGAATTAAGCACATCTATTTAGTTACATAAGTTATGATATTTGTTCTAAAAATACAAATAAATAGATGCTGTGGTGAGATTGTAGCCACCCACAGTTTATTTCTGTATTAATTTTTCAGCTGTACTGGTAAATACGTTTATACTATTCAAAGACTGCTGTCCTAGCTGGGCACAATGGCACACACCATTAATCACAGCACTCAGGAATCAGAGGCAGGAGGATCTGCCAGGACTACACAGAGAAACCTTATCTCATAAACAAACCAAACAAACAAAGCAAGGCAAAAAGACTAGTTCTTACTTGTTTTCTATATTTTAAGCTTTTGTGGGTCGTCATCATGATGTGCCCATGCTGTCCCTTCCCGGCATCCTTAGGTTCAGAGCTCACACGGTGAGCACAGCGGAGAGGCCAGCCTCTAGGCTTGGGTGCCTGGTGAACATGCTGCCTGCTGCAAGTGTTTGATTTATTTTTTTCCTGTAAGTAATGCATATTGATTCTTCTCACTTTTGTGTTTTAGCAAATCACAGATGAAGGTCTCATCACCATATGCAGAGGGTGTCATAAGTTGCAGTCCCTCTGTGCCTCTGGGTGCTCCAATATCACAGATGCCATCCTGAACGCTCTAGTCAGAACTGCCCTCGGCTTAGGTAAACCTTGTTTATTTAGCTCAAAACAAAATCAAGGGAGAGGATGCTGCTGCTGTGGGCCGGTTTTCCCCTTGGCATTTTGATGGGGGTTTTTTTTGGTTTTGTTTTTGGTTTTTTCCTTCCAGACAGGGTTTCTCTGTGTAGCCCTGGCTGTCCCGGAACTCACTCTGTAGACCAGGCTGACCTTGAACTCAGAAATCCACCTGCCTCTACCTCCCAAGTGCTGGGATTAAAGGCGTGCGCCACCACTGCCTGGAGTGCGGCTCCCTTGGCATTTTGAACCTTTAAGCAGATAGCAACGTTTGCCACGCTTGTAGCTGTTGTCCTGCTGGCTTTGTCCTGTAATGACATGTAAATTACCCGAGTCAACAAGGGATCAGAGTAGGAAAAAATACTTCTTACAGTTCCTTTCTCCAATCTTAAAAGCCCATCCTGAGGCCGTTTATGGCCTTGTAATATGTAGAAGCTTTAGGGGTTTTTTTTTTTCTGCAGAAGTTCTGGTGTTTGCTGTCATCCATCCATTCAGTCAGTCATTCATGTTGAGGCAGGGTATCTATTATGTAGGCTGTCCTGGAACTCATTATGTAGACCAGGCTGGCTTTGAACTCAGAGAGTGACCTACCTTTGTTTCCCAAGTGCTGGGATTAAAAGCACACTCCCATGCCCAACCAGGTTTATCTTTTAGGACAGCTTTGTTACTCTGTAGTTCTTGTCTGGATGTTTTTGTAGAATTTTTTGTTAGGATGCACATAGTATCAAACCATATTCCAGAGAAAACATCCATAGACATTTAAGTGTGTGAGCAAGATTCTGAGACCAGCACTCCGGGCACTCTGTCATGTTTTTATGTAAAGTAACAGTCACTGGCACTTTTTACAGTATGATAATAATCACAGAGCAACAGACTTTTCCATGCTCTCCCAGTGATGGGCCAGCCACAGTGGCTGAAAATGTGGAGGTTCCTTCCGAGGTGGCATCACCTTCAGTCTAGAGTAAAGCTGGCCCTCAGGGAGGAAGGAAGTAACAGCGCCCCCAGGAGGCAGTCCATGGTAGCCTTCCCTCCTTTAAATGTCAGCTCCACTTCCTGTGTGCTCCTTATGTTGTGAGAATGTGCAGGCTCAGCTGTGACAGTCCCAGGCTGTCTTGTCAGACCCTGCTCTCCCTACAACACTTAATTCCTGGTTTTTGCTGGTGATTTATTGTGTTTTGTCTTTACTTTTTAACTTTGGTTGTAAGGGTTTTTAAGGAAACAGTGTTTGGTGCAATCATACAGCACAGCCATTACCAGGCTTTACCCAGAACCGGCAGCTTTTGGTCTCCCAGTCTGAGGTATGAGGTCAGTGCTAGCACACCCAGGAGCCTGTGGGAGGAGACAGGCGGCCTCCAGCGCAGGGTTTCATATTGGGACAGACCTGTGCTCCAGCAGTTCACTTACATTTTTAAGGCAATTAAAATCTGCTGAGACCTCCATGAAAGACAGAAAGCAGTTACTTCAGCAACAGATGAACTGAAACAGAGTATTTATCTCCATTTCCTTTGTTTTCTAGGAGCAGGCTGCCCTCTGGGGGTAAGCAATATGCCATCAAGAAGGCTATTAATGCAATTTGGCATTAACTACCAGCAGTTCTGTTCCTCTGTATTCTTTGATTGCATCACCCTGGAGTGTGGTGTTGACAGGACCACTTGATAACTACGTGAAAACAACGAGATTGTGCACAGACTTGTAATCACTAATACTGCTGTAGTGCACAGACTTGTGTAGTCACTGATGTCATTCTGTATTATGAGCAGTCAGAGAATAAAGATTGCTTTCTCAAGTTACTGCTGTTTTAATAAAGCTGGGTTTCAGGAACCAGGAGCCTAACTTTCTTTTTTACTTTGTTTTTTTAACAGAATATTAGAAGTGGCCAGATGTTCCCAGTTAACAGATGTGGGCTTCACTACCCTGGCCAGGGTAAGAATTTTCCAAGGTTCTGAAATTGGTTTCTCAGTGGGTTTTGTTTTTTGTCTCTGCCCGGGGCTGCAGGGCTTGGGAAGTGCAGACATTTGTCAGAGATCACGGCACTCTTTGTTGAGACTTGCTTCTCCAGTTCCATTAAGATAGTGAGTGACATGAAACAAGGGTTTCCTGGTACTTTGTAAAACTCTGTTGTTTGGCAAGTGATTGAATAAGAGTACTGTTGAAGGAGATGCAGGCCTGGTTAGAAATTGTACCAAACGTAAGAGTCTCTGCCAGGGGATTTTAATGCTCCCTGTAGTTTGTGTAATCATTGTAGAGTAATAGTGCTGTCCTGCTTCCTTGCCTTTTTCTTATTCCGAGACACGGATTCTCTATGTAGCCCTGGCTGTCCTGGAACTCACTCTGTAGACCAGGTTGGCCTCGAACTCAGAAATCCCGCTGCCTCTGCCTCCCAAGTGCTAGGATTAAAGGCGGGCGCCACCACCGCCTGGCAACAAAATAATTTTTATTGAACTACTTTTTAGTTAAAAAAAAAGTCTTGTTATCATAGTATTAATTTTTAGTAAAATTACTCCTTTGGAATTATAAAATGTTCAGTGTTTAAGTATGAACTAATTGAGGAGTTTTACTGTGATCAAAGCCTTTTTATATGTAGACCGACTCAGGGATGATGGGTGCGTTTGTAATCAGTGTCAGCCCTTGGGAAGCTGAGGCAGTGGGGTCTTGGGTTGGAGGACCACCTGGGTCACAGAACAAGACTATTCCAAAAAAACAGAGAGTATGATAGAACGGCACTGGGCTGACAGCAACTGCACTACCATGCTTTGATCACTGTGTTTAGTACAGTCTCAGGGAGTTTTGGCTTTTACCAGTGTCTTAGAAGTTTATACTGAATTATATGCCATTATACTTTGTAGAATTGCCATGAACTTGAAAAGATGGACCTAGAAGAATGTGTGCAGGTAAGAGTGTGATTTATTCTCAGAGTGTTTGTGGTAGACACAGTATGTGTGTTGCAGAACGCCCAGCCCTCTCCCTACGCAGAACACCGGAGTACCCAGCAGTAAGTTGATCTTCCACGTCCTGAGGTTTCTTCCAGGCACAGGGGGAATTGGTGTTTGCAGTATAAAACCATTGTCCAGACGATATGTGACAGCTACCATTTACTATTAAATTAGTGTCTCCCGTCCATTTACCTCTTGTGCATGCTAAGTGCTGTGTCTTCTTTAGAGTTGATCCCTCTATGTCAGAGGTCTCCCTTCTGTGCTCACTGTATTTCAGATCCTCTCAAGCTGTGTATGGTAGAAATAAAGGTTGTATAGGGGTTTGAAAAGAATCACTGGCAATTTAGGCAAATCTTTTTTTCCAAAAACAAGATGAAAAGGCCCCCCTGGACTTGGAGCTACAGACAATTGTGAGCCACCATATGGATGCTGAGAATTGAACCCAGGTCCTCTGGAAAAGCAGCCAGTGCTCTTAACCAGAGCCACTGGTGCTCTGGAAGCACATGATCTCTAAAATTGAAAACCGTGTTTGAGCCAGACAGTGGTGGCACACACTTTGATTCCAAGCACGAGGGAGACAAAGACAGGTGGATCTCTGTGCCAGCCTGGTCTACAGAGTGAGCTCCTGGACAGCCAGGGCTACACAGAGAAACCCTGTCTTTAGGGATGGGGAAAGTTGAGAAGGAGGAAGGCTAGATCTTGAACAGTATTTTTTTACTGGCTCATGTAGCATGTGGGACTGAAACCCTATGGGCCTGTTATTTAATAATACCTGAACTAGAAGTAGAGTTGCTTTGAGTATATTAATTCATGAATTACATATAAATTAATATAATTTTGCTTACAGCAAATTTACTTGTTGTTTTAGATCACAGATAGCACATTAATCCAACTTTCAATACACTGTCCTCGACTTCAAGTGCTGGTAAGTTTGACTTTGACTGTTTTACTTTTAAATTTATTTATTCAGGAAACTTTTACATTTATTTTACTTTTTGTGTTTTTTGTTTTTTTTTTTGTTTTGTTTTTGCCTGTATGCATGGATATGCACCATTTATGTTTGTTCCTATTGGCTCCTCTGGAACTGGGGTTATAGATCTTTGTAAGCCACCATGTGGGAGCTGGGGATTGAACTCTATTACAGTGTGTGGACACACGGTCTGGAGTTCATTCCCTCCTGGCACTTCTATATAGGTTCTGGGGAACAAATTCAAGTCACAGACTTGGAAACAAATCCCTTTACCCACTGAGCCACTGAGCCATCTTACTGTCCCAGCCTAGTGTGTTTTATGTGTTACAGTATTTAATTAAAACATACTGCTAATGAGGTGCTGTAATCCCAGCACTCAGGAGCTGAGGCAGGGGGATCATCTGGAGTTTGAGGCCAGCCTGGATTATATAGTGATGTGCATTTGCAGAATAAAAACCGAGAATTGACCGATGTTTTACGGAACACGTTCCTCTGGCTCCTGGTTTGGGTGACGCTAGGGGGTATTTTGGTCGATGGTTCTCTGTCCAGAACAGAATACAGAGCACTCTTGTGTTTGGTGGGGCAGGTTATGTGTGAGATACCAGCACCCAATAGCTATAAAGTCATCTTAGCCTGAATCAGGTTGTCAGTATTCAGTTCCAACTTCCTAAAAGTCTGTATAGCGCCCTGTTTTGCCCTTATAGATAAGAAAAGTGTTAATTCGGGGAATGGATTTGTTTGTGACACCATGATCTTACTATGTAATTCTGACGGTCTTGGAACTTGCTCTGTAGACCAGGTTGGCTTTGAACTCCTTGAGTTCCTCCTGCCTCTGCTGGAATTAAAGGTGTGTACCACCATACCTTGTAAGGGTAGGTAATTTTTAAGGCTACCTTACTTTGTGAAACAATTCATAGTCATTCCATGAATTCACAAAATGATTTTGTAATTATACAAAAATAAAAAAGCCCTCAGTCATAGATGCTGAGAGCAGATGGTCAGTCAGCTCTGACTTGCACTCTTGTTCCACCGTGAATGGCTCACCATGGCTCTGCATTCACCAGGACCAGCCAGAAAGCCTGTGTTGGGATTGGACTTGGGATAAGTCTGTGGCAAGAGCAATGCCAGAAGCTGCTTGGTTGTCCATCTTTGCTCTCTTCGGTTGCAGAGTCTTTCTCACTGTGAGCTGATCACGGACGATGGGATTCGTCACCTAGGAAACGGGGCCTGTGCCCACGACCAGCTGGAGGTGATTGAGCTGGACAACTGCCCACTTATCACCGATGCGTCCCTGGAGCACCTGAAGAGCTGTCACAGCCTTGAGCGGATAGAACTCTACGACTGCCAGCAGATCACACGGGCTGGCATCAAGAGACTCAGGGTAAAGAGCACTGCTTGCCTGCCCCACCCACCTTCCCCTCCACAGCCCCACCTTGTCTCTCTCTCTCCTTCTCTCTCTCTCTCTCTTTTTCCTCACCTTTTTTTTTTCTTTTTTCAGATTTCTCTGTTTTAATTTCCTTGGATAGTCACCTGTACATCGGGTGGAACTAGGAGGAAAGTGCCCCTGAAGGGAAGAAGTCTGGGCGGTAGTGTCCAGGCCTTCACCAATCCCCAGAGCACAGACAAAACTAATAACCATAAAGGCTCCCGTGCTAGAATTTGGTTCTAAGGGGGAAGAGAGACATGACAAAGAAAGTGAGCTCACCGACTATATAGGGAGACGCTGTCCTCATCAAAAGTAAAGGGAATCGGGGCATGCATCAGGGCCAGAGGCCTTGCCTGGCATCACAAGAGAGCCGGGGGTACTGGAGATTAAACAGCTCCACATGTGCCTCAGGAAACAACAGTGTGACAGCCACCTCCCACAACAGAAAGGGGGCTCTTGGAGTAGCAAGACCTTATATCAATAGGACAGACAGTCATGGGCTAGCCAGAGCATCTTCATTTGCTGGTATTTTGATTTTCCCTTTTACTTAGCTACTGAGGGGTGTCTAAAGAAGCTGAGATCCTAAAAGTAGGATCCCCATTTTTAGACCCTCTCATTTAACAAAGAACACATGCCTTAAACCTAGTAAATACTCAGATAAAGACTAGGAACATGTTTTGATTCAATAAGTAATTGTTTATAAAAAAAAAAAGTAATTGTTTAAAAAAAAAAAAGTTTAAAAAAAGTTTTTAAAAAGTTTAAAAAAAAAAGTAATTGTTTAAAAAAAAAAGTTTGTCTAGCTTCTTCCAGCTATGGGATTCTAACTGTGAGTCCCCTCCGTAGAACAGAGCACACCCTGGGCCTCTGTATATCCCAGCATCCTTAGCGTGCCTGTTCTCGGGCACTCAGCCCCCTGGCTTCTCTAAGAAGCAGCATTGTTTTCTCTTTCTCTGTCAGCGCTCTCTCATTAATGTTTCTGTCTTGTTTCAGACCCATTTACCCAATATTAAAGTCCACGCCTACTTCGCCCCTGTCACTCCACCCCCATCAGTAGGGGGCAGCAGACAGCGCTTCTGCAGATGCTGTATCATCCTATGACAGCGGAGGTGGTCAGCCTTGGTGAACTGAGTATTTAATGACACTTCTAGACATACCGTGGAGTCTCTCCGGTGGAAGCCACCCCAGCGTCCTGGGCAAAGGTTACAAAGCGAGGGCAGCGTCCAGATCCCCAGAGCCACACACACAGGCACATGCATCCTCAGCCCATCTGCTGTAGTTCTGTGACCATGACACTGAGGTTCACACTGGCTGTAACAAGTGGGCTGGTAAAACCTAACCGTTGTGGTTGGACATGCCCAGAAGCAGCTGCGGGCCGTGGTAGAGGGAGGGGACATTCCAGCAGCGCCCGGTGTCACTGCTTCTGTGGCTTCTTTATTTTATTAAGGGGTTTCTGTGGGGGTTTTGAAACAGTAACTGTGATCCTCCAGGGTGAGAGGTAGCATGGAAAACAATATGATGTATCCAGGGACCAGAAAGAAAACTCTGCATCCTAGAAATGATAGCCATCCATTGGGAGATGGCTACACAACTTGTGGGCTTCCGTGTTCTCATGCTGACACGCTGAGCATGCTCACAGAGAAGGCTCGTCCGTTCATCTGGTGTTTTAGTATTTGACCCAGAGGGTTTTTAGCGGCTGCATTGAAATCACTGGGGTCCAAATAGAATTCCTTTTCTTATCTGCTCAGTTTGTCACTGTATGTCACTGCACCGGTCTTCCGTTCTCTCGCTCACTGCCGCGCTCTCTCTCTCTCGTCCAGTCCGCCCTCCTGGGGATGCTGCCCACTCGATTGTTACTCTGTTGCCGTTGTGTTTACAGTTTGCATTTTGGATGAATTAGTTGGGGTCACCAAACATTTTTAAAAGAAACATCAATAAATATTTTTTTAATCTAACTTTTACCATCAGGGGACCCTGCCTGAATCTTTGCCAGTCTGGAAAAAAAATTTAACAAAAGCAAGAAAGTTATGGTAAGAAGTCAGACTGTTGGGATGATAAGAAATTTTCCTTTTGGTTTCTGTTGTATCCTCTGCTGTATGCTCGTTGGTGCGCTGTGTGCTGTCCCCTGCACATTTCCTTCCTTGCAAACTCGCTGAGCTTACTAAGACAAGAGAAGTGCATTAGTGTGTGGGGTGGGTGACGAATCCCCAAACTGAGCCTGGATGTCCCCGCTGCCCAAGCTCAAGCACAAATAACCAATGTCCTGTTCTGACAGGCATGTGGGTGAGATCTCCGGCTGTGTCTGAGTTACTTAAGTTACCTGCTTTGCAGCAGTGCTGCTGGGGTGGGGGCTGCTGCTGGTTTCTTGATCCCCTCCCACAGTTAATCCCATTAGGGATATAAGAAGGGCCCTGTAATGGTGGGCTGCCTGTGTGTTAACGGGAAACCTGAGCATATCAGCTGTCTCTCTGCAGACTTCCTCTGAAAGAGGATATGAAGGCAGCCATGTGGGAGTCCTGGGGCAGCCAGAGAGCCTGGAGAGGGAGTGGGGGCTCAGAGTCTACACCAGGCCTGGGCACCTGACACCAGAGCAGAGGGAGCAGGTTTAGTACCCTATGGCTCAGAGCCAAGAAAATCCTCTTCAAAGAAACACAGAAAACGAGAGAAATTAAATGAGGGTCTAAGTTCTATTTCTAAACCCCAATGGTAGAGCCTTGTGTGATATGCAGTAGTTTATGGGGGAAAGGGGCTTTTAGGACATGGATGTGCAAGCCTGTGGTCCTGGCGTGTTAAAAGAGCTGTTTTAATGCTATAGGTGCAGGTTCTGCCAAAATATATAGGAATAAAGTTTGATGTATTTTTCCACTAATGTAGAAAACAATCAGATAAAAGGCCCTCATTCTATACTACCAGATTTATTTATCGTATTAAACTTATTTAAAATCTTATTTTATTATGTTCTTTTGAAAGCTAAATTACTTGTGTTTTTATTTCTTTCCCCCTTTATGTTCAAATTACCTTGACAGAAATCTCTTTTTTCCTCTGAGACTGTCTTGTTACATTGCTCACCTGGCTGGTCTCAGGCACCTGGACTCCAGTTACCCTCCTCCACCTTAGCCAGCACCCTGAGTGGCTGGGACTTGGATGGCTAAGTACTGCTTTGCCTGACAGGGATATTTGCGTACCTCCCATTCCCTCCTCCAGACATAGTCTTACTCTGTAGCCCTGGTTGGCCTGGAATTTGTGGTTATCTTTTTGCCTCGGCCTCCTAAATGCTGGGAGTATAAAGTTAGACTCGGTGCACACATACTCATATACACACATGCAAATATATTTAGATGTAGATTCCGTAGGGTCTTTCAAACTAAACCAAAAGAAATTGAGGGACCATCTGCTCTAAAGTATGTTGTTTGATTTTTTTTTTTTTTCTCCTAAGTGCCTAACAAGTTGGCAGCAAGACCTGAACACTGAGCAGGTAGTGGACATGGATTTGATTGCCCGAGTCTTAAGTCATTCGATACTTCTTTTTTTCCATTAAAGTTTTAATGAGTCTCTTTTTTTACTCTTGTGTCAAAAGTCTTGAAAACGCTGTCTTCTCAGAGTGTATTGCCACATGCAGGTTCATTGGCTTTGTCTTGGTGACCCCTGCTGGCAAATCACAACCTTTCTGGGCCAAGAACACAAGTCAGAAGGAGGGGGTCTGCTGATGTACAGCACTAGCTGCATATGGCGAGGCGGGCGGGCGTCATGTTCCTTTCTCAAGTAACAGCAGGCCCATCCTTGGAGGAGTATGGAGAAGCACTGACCTCTGAACCCAAGTGCTAGCTTCCCACACACAGAATACGTTTAAGAATTCAATAGGATTTTGGTTTGGTTGGTTGGGTTTGTGTTTGTTTTTAGGACTGGGGATGGAACCCAGGGCCTTCTCGAGCATTAAGCAAATGTTCTACTACTGAGCCACATCTTCAGCCCTAGTATAGCTTAACATGAAAAACCCCTTTTTGAGAAAGCCTATTGGGGGCTGCCGCAATGGCCAGAAGGTGAAGCGCTTCTCATGCAGTCCTACTAGAGTTCAGCCTCCAGGACATACAAAAGAGAGACCGGGATGGAATTCTGTGAGTCTGTAATTCCAGCACTCCTGTAGCCAGGTGGAGGCAAGAGAATAAGCCAGAAGCTTGAGGGCCCGCCATCCTGGAGCACATAACACTGACAGAAGCAAAATAGACCCTGCCTTAACAAGGTATGGAAGGAGAGAGCAACTCCAGACAGTTGTCCTTTGATCTCCATACAAGGTGTGGCATGTACGTTCCTGCACTTTCACAATAAAAATATAACTATCAAAATGAGGTATAGTGGTTTGTGCCTGTGTCTCAACACAAAAGACGCAGAGGCTGAAAGATTGCTGCACGTACCAAGTCAGATTGGGATACATCGAAAGGAACTGTGTCTGGGAGTGGGGGCAAGGGAGATCCAGTTGGTCCGTTTGTCTCATTTATACCCTCTCCAGAATATGCCTTCTACAGTGGGGGAAATAGTGAATAGCTGAAAGCTCTAGAATGAGAAGGGGCCTTCGGCTCGGGTCTGAGATGGAAAGGCTCTTGTTTGAGGTCAACCTTGGCTACACTGTGACACTGTTTGAGCATGCCAAGCAAAAAGAATAAGGCATCCTCAAAGATGTTGCCCCAAGCCTCCAGGTGGCCAGGAGGGATTGTAGGCCCCGCTTCCCTGTGTCATCTGTAATAATTTTACCACCATTAGCTGCTGCCATTTTATTAGCCCTATGGATGTGTCTGCCAGTCGTTTTGGTTCTTTCAGCTCCCACCCTGCCCTGTGTCTAAAAGCTCTGTTGCATTGCGGAACATACCCAGTCTAGCATCTTTGAATTCCTTTCCCTGGTCACAGCAAGCTGTGATGGGCAGAACTAAATTCAGTACAGTGGAGCGGAAATGGCTTGGGATGTGTCTTACGTGATAGTCCGTGGTGTTTGGGTTTGGGCTTTGAGTTGATTTTGAGGTCTAACTGATGTCTCTGAGGAGTAAAGGACCTAACTAACATTCTTCTCTCATATTAAACCGTTCTGCTTAATGTTTCAGAAATGTGTTTTACTGCCCCTGCTCTCACCCTGACAGCCTCCCTGGACGTGAAAGTATCCCTCAGCTTGTTTTTGTAAATTTCTGGTGAGATTTCTATGTCTACTAGGTTGATGTAGCACACATGTAAATCAGAAATGGTGTTTTAAGCATTTCCCAGGGAAAGTTGGTGAGTCACTTACCACGCTTTGTTAGGGTGTTCTGTGCCATTTGTAATGTTTGTTGTAGCTATGGGCCACTGACATCCAGTCTGGACTATTTGTAGCTGTGGGCCACTAAAGTCTATTTGATATTTTCAGTTGTCTTTTTTAAATGTGTTTGAAACATTGCTTGACATGACATTGTTAGGGTGTAGGAAAGTTGTCACTGAAAAGAGGAGAGTGACTCCCTGCCTGTCCATGGGCAGCCTTGTAGGTGACAGCATTGAGACTTGGAAATCCTCATAGGTCATGACTAATCTTGGGCTTGTTAAGATGACTTGGCTGTGACTGTTTGCAGGCCAAGTCCAACAACCTGACTTGTGACGGTGAAGGAACAGAACTGATGGCTGGAAATTGTTCTGGCTTCCATGGACGTACATACCATGGAATCCATGTGCACATGTACATTATAATTAAAGATTATTTTAAAAACAAGGCTTATTGCTTATTGCTCTAAAGTCAGGCAGCTCATCTCTAGTCATCATTGAGAGCATGGACAAGGAACAAGCTCTGCTGAGCCGTTTCTGAATTACACAGGTGGGTTTCTGTGCTGATAGACCAGAGGATAAGCCCAGCCTTCTCAGAGAAGAGCTAGCGTGTTTGCTTGGAGGTCTTGAAGCAGAAACCCTTATGTAACCTGAGGACAAAAAAATCTAAGTCAGAATGATGAGGGAGAGTAGGAATCTCAGACCACTCATCTTTATTTCTCTCTTAAGTCTGCATCAGAAGATGCAGAAGGCAGTGTAATTAGCCCTGCTGATTTGAGAATAAAATTTGGCTATAAATACAATATCTGAATGTCCGGACTCACGAATCTTTATCCTCTGGCAATAATATATATATTATATATAGGCTATTTAAGCACCAGCTGCTGTAACCCTGCCTTCTTTTACCTGCTGGAAACTACCATAGGAGTCAGGCGAGTTCTTTCTGCGAAGGGCTTTGGAGATTCCCATTCAGCCCGATCCGCCGTGCTTTGCTCTTTGACCTCTCGGGATGTCGTTCCTGCGTCCCTGGAGGCCTTCCGTTATCATCCTCTCACTTGAGTCTGAATGAATCTTGGGAGTTTAAGAAAGTTGTGTGTAATATTTGAGAGGAAAAAGCTTCTGTTCTACAAACCACGTGTGGTGTGTTGGAGAGCCTGCAATTCTTGGGTCTTTGCCACATGAGTGTTCGGTCTAAGGCTTTGTGGAGTCAAGTTTACAAAAGTGTCGGTACTTCTCAGCCAGAATGGCTTGTAGAACAAGAACCGTGAACAAGCAGAAACCTAGTGATCCTTTCCACTGTGTGTGCCCCCAAGAGTTGGCATGGAGAAATGACAGGCAAGGCTCCTGAGAGGATGCTTTTCCTCAGGAAGAGCATCTGTCCTGAGCTCACAGTACTGTTCCTTCCCCTGGTTTTTTTCATGGCATCAACTCCAAGCCCTTTGGGTGGCAATAAGGGCTTCCTTGCTTCTGGGCACAGCATTAGTACCAGGACAGAAGTGTAGACAGTGGATAACAGTTCTCCCCCTGGGAAGAGGTAGTGGTAGACAGGTGTCGTCTGCCAGGTCCCAGGAGATCTTTGAAGTTACATTCTTTTGCTCCATTTACCGTGTTAGCTCCAATCTGCCCTGTTTTGCTGCTTACGTGTGTTTCTTCCTGTTCCCCAACATTTCCCTCTCAGCTCCCCCAGACATTGAATCATTTGTTACTTGTAGCACCGGAGCACGGGACCTCTGAAGTCTTGAAGATGACTGAGTGGTGTGGCTCATTAGTTAGCTCCCTCTGCTCCCCAGAGACACGAGCGCCCCAGTGCTGCCGCAGTAAGAGGAACCTTGCTGTCGCTGCCTGGGTTTCCGTAGGGAGGCGTGCTCCTCGTAGGATCATTTCTTACATATTTCTGATGACTGTTAATCTCTAACAAGTACGAGTGTGAGCCTGATTCCCGTGACACCCTCCTTGACACACTCACATGTGACACACTAACACCTAGATCCTCTTGACATATCCGTCCCAGAATCTTTAGGCCAGCTCTTCCTCCCTGATGTGACCCCAGAACTGACCCCAAGAATCAGAGATCACCACCCGAAAGGGTATCTGGAAGAGGCTTGAGTTCACTTTCTCTGTTTATCCTCTGGCCGTCTCCTTTTTCCTCCCAGGAACTATTTCCAGTTACTATTTCCTGGTGGTTCTGCTCACCCTTGCCCGCCTTCCAGCGACCCTGAGGGTATGGGCCTGAGTGACCTGCGTGGACTGCAGAGCTCAGAGCGCTGTGAGGACCACCCACCCCTTCCTGTCAGGCTGCTTGGAGACAGATGGATTGGTACGGATTGGTACCTGGTGCTGTCTGCAAAACTCAGTCTTCAGTCCTGCGCCCCCACCCTGCTGACTCCCTGAGGGGTAGCAGGGCAGTCACAGTGTGATGAGCCCTGTGCCCGAGCTGCTGGGCCTGACCTGGACTTAGCTGTATGGGGGCTGCCGCTTGCTTGTTTTCTCACCAGGCCTGCGCCAACACTCGGCCACTCCCCAGGCCCGGAACTGTTCCCCAGTGGGGACTTAACACCACGTTCCATTAGCTAAGTGACTGTATGTACACCTCATACTTGAGCATCCGAGGATGTGGGGGTGAGGAGGATTGTTCTAAATAAATAAAATCCAAGGAGGCAGTAGACGATTCTTTTTGCTTTAAAAATCTTTGGACTAAAGATATGTTTTTATATATATAAATATATAAATTGTTATGTAACTATTATTGTTTCCTGTATGTTCTAATTTTGTTTTATGATGTAATTAAAGGAAATAAGCCGTGAAGACTTTTCATTTCCCTGTGGACGCAGCCTGACTTGAGCTATGATTCCTAAATATGTATCTTAGAACTGCAAAGGCTCTTGGGCTGAATGGACCTTTGGAGGGTCATTGGTGCTTTTTAAATACTGTTTACTCTCTTTACTTAAATATCATCAATTCACTTAATAACCAAATACCCCAACTCCATGAGACTTCAAGAAACAGAGGACATAGTATAAATCTGAGCTGCCTTAACTAGGTTACTGGAGAGCCAGCTCAGCAGTGAAGAGCACTGTACCTTTGCAGAGGACGGGGGATTGATTCATTGCACTCACACGGTGGCTCACAACTACCTGTAACTCGATTCCCAGGAGACCTGATGGCCTCTTCTGGCCTCTGCGACCACCATGCACATGCCTTGTTATGGATGGTGGGAGTCACATGTGGACGTTAGAACTGAGATTCTGCTAAAGCAGCAAGTGCTCATAACCCCAAAACCGTCTCTCCACCTACCTGCCCCACCCCCCTGACAGCCTCACTGTGTAGTATTGACTGGCCTGGAATGTCTGGTGCAGGCCAGCCCGGCGGTGGGATACTTGCTTCCAGTCTGCTTATGTCTGCCTGGGTTCTGTCCAGCACTGCTCCCTGCAGAAGAATCCCTCAACCTGAGTCCCTGGCTTACCCTTCCGTTGTCAAGGAAGGGTGAATTCAGATGGAGCAAGTGCAGAGAGATGCATGCAAATGCAGGAGCCAGGATGTCCAGTAGCATACACCACCCAGGTGGCTTCAGACGGCTGTCTCCACTAGCAGTATCTAACACAGGTCTGGGAACAGTAATGGCACACAGCTAATGCCACTGTACTCGCTGCTTTTCTTGGCTTCATTCTGACGAAGATTCCGATATCCAGCCTATAGTGAAGGTCCAAGAGAACACAGAAGTATTTATAGCAGGTTCCTGTCACTTTGGTAGAGATGAATAAGAGGCAAAGTAGCTCATGGCTTTAGGCAGTGGTGCATTCCTCTAATCCCAACACTTGGAAGGTGAGGTGCTTGGGTTCCTGAGGCTACACAGAAAAACCCTGTCTCAAAAAATCAAGAGGGAGGGCTGGAGGGGTGACTCCACGGCTAAGAGCACTTGCTGCTCTCCAGAGGACCTGGGTTCAGTTCCCAGCACCCACATCAAGTGGCCCAAACCACCTGTGGCTTCAGTTCCAGCAGATCTGATGCTTCCTCAAGGCCTCTGCTGACAATATATGCTCACACAGGATGGGCAAATTTAATCTTTAAAGAAGCAAAACAGGTTCTAGTGGAGGCAGGAGGATCAAGAGTTCAAGGTCATCTGGCTATGTAACAAATTTGAGTTGAGCCTGGGCAACATGACACCCTGTTTCAGACCAAAAACAGGGGACACTGAAAAGGCAAAGCACTTAACTAGCACATGAATGGTACTCAATTCAATAGGCAACATCATTTAAAAAAAAAAATTACCTACAGTATAAAAGCCCCTGAGGCTTATGAAATCATAAGTCCCATTTGACACCCACACACACATAGACTTTTAAAAGGCAGTTTCTTGATATGTATCCCAGCGAGTCTCAGAAATGAAATCCTTGTGACTCAATCTGCTGACTGCTGGAATTACAGGTATGTGACATCTTCGTGCTACATAAATTGCAGATGAGATCTGAATTGGTCATCTGGGAGCCAGCAGAGGTGTCTGTCTGGCTTATCCCATGACTCCATCATTGTTAACTTTCTGAAGGAGACGGTGCCGGGGTTTTTAAATAGGCAAGCTTCTCTTCCCTTCTGTCAATCTAGCCACGGTTTACCTGTCTTCCCATCTGCGTTCTCTTGCCAGAGCCCAGATTCAACAAGGGAGTGAGTCTGAGCAAAGAAACTGTCATAATGAAATCCATTATTTTGAGTCCTAAAACAGAAATGCTTTGACAGATGGTTGGTGAGATTTCTGACGGAGTGAAGGTGCCTGCTGCCACCCCTGCCAACCTGGGCTCCACCGTAGGAGACAACCAACTCATTCAAGTTATCCTCTGGCCTCCATACATGCCAACATGTGTGCACCCAGCTCAATAAACGTCATTTAAGATTTTTGCTTGAAAAATGCACGAAGCCGAGTGTGTAGCTCAGTGGTAGAGCATCTCCAAGGCTGTGTTCATTCTACAGAACTGCAAAGAAAAAGACCCATAGGAAGTTATATGTGTGGCCTTAATGTGGGGAAAGATTGCTCAAGTCTTAAAAACATTAACAACCATGCCGGGCGGTAGTGGCGCACGCCTTTAATCCCAGCACTTGGGAGGCTTAGGCAAGTGGATTTCTGAGTTTGAGGCCAGCCTGGTCTACAGAGTGAGTTCCAGGATAGCCAGGGCTATACAGAGAAACCCTGTCTCGAAAAACAAAAAAAAACAAAACAAAAAACATTAACAACCTTATTTTCATTAAAGGCAGGTGTTGATGGCGTGTCATTGTTTGCATGTGCAAAGCCTGGGTCTGGTTTCCAGCCTTGCCTTATGTCTCAGCACTGGGGAACAGCTATGTTAGTCCCCAGATCTCTAGAGCTAGCTTTAAGTTGACTCAAGAGATCTGAAAGTTGAGTTGCAGCTGGTCTTTGCTACTTTGTGGGTTCTTCTTTTTCTCACCCTTTATTCCCCCCAGTTTCAACTCCTATTACTAGAGAAAGAAGGATGGAGAGGAAAGAGAGAAAGAGATCTCTGAATCTAATTTTTGTGTCTTCTTTGCTTATAGCTGGTCTTTGCTCCTTTGTAGGTTCTCCCCCACCCCCACTATTTCACTCTAATCACTACATAGGAGAAAAAGGATAGAGCGGGGGGGGGGGGATAGAGAGAGAGCTGAATCTAATTTCTTGTTTCTTCTTTGAGCAGCACTGACACAACCAACCCCGCCCCCGACAACCGACAACCCCACCTTATTGGGGGTTCTAGAAATTATAAATCCTCTGAAAAATTCCCAGAATGTCAAACATCACACCATTGCAGAAACTCTCTACACTTAAAACCACGCCTCTGCCAGAGCACGGGGCAAATCATACTCAGCTGCTGGGAAGTCACTCCACATCCCAACACCCGGGATTAAACCAGAAACACATTCTCATAATATTTCTGTGGGTTTTTTTTTTTTTTTTAATTTACTTATGTGTATTAGTGTTTTGCCTGAATGTATTTCTAATGTGAGAGTGTCAAATCTTGGAGTTACATATAGTTGTCAACTGCCCTGTGGGTACTGGGAATTGAACCCCTGTCCTCCAACTGCTGAGCCATCTCTTCAGCCCCATTTCTATGTTTTAAAAGAAACTATAAAATTCCAGAATTCTCACTACACTGAGTAGTCTTTTGGAGGCTGTAGTATATGCTTTTTGCCCAAACCAACTGAGTGGAGTGGGGGCGGAAATCCGGCCAGAATGATTTTGCCCAAGGCTATGTTAAGAGTTCTTTTTGTTTTTAAAGTGGTTTTTTTTTTTTGTTTTTTTTTGTTTTTTGTTTTTTGTTTTTTTATGAATAGCAGTACACTGTAGCTGTGTTAAGACACACCAGAAGAGGGCATCAGATCCCATTACAGATGGTTGTGAGCCACCATGTGGTCGCTGGGAATTGAACTCAGGACCTCTGGGAGAGCAGTCAATGCTCTTAACCACTGAGCCATCTCTCCAGCCCCATCCTTATTCAAAGTTTAAAGAGTGTTGCTACTTAGAAATTCTAAAGCCAATAAAATGTGAACAACACATTCTGTCTTTATAAAGTTGACTTTCTGGACAGGAGACGGAGATACTCAGCAGTTAAGAACTGGCTTCTTGTAGAAGACACAGGTTTGGTTCCCAGCACTCAAGTGATGTCACATGACTTCCTGTAACTGATCCCATGGGATCTGACAGCTGGACTCCCTTGGCACCAGGCATGCCTGTGGAGTCCAGGCAAGCATACAGGCAAAACATACCCTTTTAAATCTTTAAAAGTTACATTTTATAGCCAGGCGGTGGTGGCGCACGCCTTTAATCCCAGCACTTGGGAGGCAGAGGCAGGCGGATTTCTGAGTTTGAGACCAGCCTGGTCTACAGAGTGAGTTCCAGGACAGCCAGGGCTATATAGAGAAACCCTGTCTCGAACAAAAAACCAAAAAAAAAAAAAAAAAAGTTACATTTTATAGGCTTATTTTTTAAGGCAGTTTTGCTATGTAGCTCTAGCTGTCCTGGAACTCACTATGTAGACCAGGCTGGCCTAGAATTCATAGAGATTCTCCTGCCTCTGGCTCCCAAGTGTTTGGGATTTAAAGGTTTGCACCACCACACCCAGCTTAAAAAATGAATCTTTAATGTATAACATTTTACAAGGAAGGAGTAAGTACAACAAACATTTAGTTTATACTACTCCCTCGAAAGGCTCTCAGTCTGTGTTGCCAGGAATTCCTTGTCTCTTCAGCTTGGACGGCTCAGAGGGAGCAGCAGGAGAGGGTGGGTCCTGGGGTTCAGCAGTTGCTCATGCACAGAAAGCAAAAGGAAGCTAGCGACTTTGTGTCTTCTCCGGGACCAAAACAGGAATGCTCTGACCGAACCTGGAACCTGGGGTCAGCTGGGCACGCAGCAAACCAGGCTGCTATCAGTTTTGGATTTAGGTCAGAATCCACTACTAGCCTCCTGAATTCCACACTAAAAATAGCATGGCACGGTCCATACTACCTGTAATAGATCCTGATGCCCTCCACAACCAGGTGTCTTTATAGACTCAGTTCAGAGCCAGGCTGCGTGAGCACTCAGTCATGAGCATTGGAAAGGCCTCCCTTTCCTTGGGTCATCTAGGAGGCTAAACAGCCCTTCACCATCTCGAGGCCAGACACTCCTCTCCCTCTAAAACCTACTCACTCTGTTCTCGGAACACTGTCACTGTGCAACCCCGGCTGGCCTTGCGCTTAGGATCCCTCTACCCAGCCTCTTGAGTCCTGGAATCCAGGTATGTGCTAGATTCAGCACAACCAGAGAGTCAACTAGGGCCATAGTCAAAAAGGCAGTGGATCTGAGTGACTGGGGTGGGGGCTAACCTCTCAGCCAATTTTCCAGTCGGTTCTACAGCACTGAGTTCAGAGAGACCTCTTAACAGAAACCTGGGGGATAGATGGGCAGCACAAAGGCGGAAGCCAGGAGAATGGTTATCCCTAGGGAAAGGGGGTGTCAAGATGACTACCTCATGGAATAAAGGGGAAGGTGAAAGGGTACATGAGAAGGGAAAAAAAAAAAACTTCAATGGCAAGCCCCAGTTTAAAGAGATAGGACACTTGCCTACAAAAATGACTGAAACCCAGGCACAGTGACTTCCTGTTGTTCTCCTCTTGCTAACAATGACAGAAGGGAGTCAGGAAGTCTGTCACAGTAGAATGAACCCCAGAGACATTCTGGGTAGACAGAGGACCCAAAAAGATGAGGAATGGAGGGGGCCAACTTGGTGCCAGGAAGGGCAAGTCATCCCCGTCTCTCCAGACCAGAAGAGGGTTGGCAGTCTCATCTGAGTCTTCTGGAAAGAGACGAAAGCCTCACCTGAGCTGTGTGTCCTCGGAGCCTGTCCTCTTGTCAAGGGGCCTCCAACGTCGCAGAGAAAGGCAATGCTGGCAGGTGGCTTTGAGCCAGGAGGAGTCCATCAGCTGTTCAAACAGCTCCGTGTCTGTTTCTCAGTTGCTATCCTTAAGAGAGACTCCGCCCCCCAGGTCACCAGGGAAGAAACCTACAGAACGGTTTCTCTGGTTTTCGGTGAATCCTGACCCTGGGATGTAGGAAAAATAAGAAAAACCATCCCCAGAGTGATGCCAGTGCTGTGGCTACAGAAGGAGCAGTCGGGGCTGGCAAGATGGCTCAGTGGTTAAGAGCACTGTGTATTCTTCCAGAGGTCCAGAGTTCAATTCCCAGGCAACCACACAGTGGCTCACAACCATCTATACTGGGGTATGATACCCTCTTCTGGCATGCAGGTGTGCATACAGATAGAGCACACATACATAAATAAATCTCAAAAAGTAAAGAAGAAGAGAGCGATAGCAGAATCCCTTTATCTTTTGGCATTGAGGCTCAAACCCTGGGCCTCATGAGTGTACTGAGCATACACTCTGCCCAGAGCTAAGTTTTCAACCCACCTCTGCCAGCCTCGCTCTCTATTGTTGGACTGCCTCCTGGCCCTGGTCCTGAGTTTCTTCCTCTAGAAAGACATCATAGAAAGCTTTTTTATACTATAATCCCAGGACTAGGGCGAAGGAGGCAGGAGGATCAGGAGTTCAAAGCCATCCTTTTCTACGTAGTTAGTTTGAGGTCAGCCTGGGCTACATGAAACTCTGCTGGGGAGGCAGGAGCATGATTCCTGCCATTAAGGTACCTTCAGGCTCAAACATTTTATGAAACACCTGCTGGCCTAGATGGTAACAGGTACTCTGGGGGGAAGGAGTCCATGGTTGGCAGTGCCCAGCTCCTGGCTCTAAGAACATTGAAAAGGTGAGTGTCAGGTCTAGAGAGATGGCTCAATGGCTAAGAGCACCAACTGTTCTTCTA
Source organism: Mastomys natalensis (assembly GCA_021653895.1). Taxonomy (NCBI): domain Eukaryota; kingdom Metazoa; phylum Chordata; class Mammalia; order Rodentia; family Muridae; genus Mastomys; species Mastomys natalensis. The sequence continues at coordinate 633,130 of JAJTUV010000964.1, forward strand.
GAGGTCCTGAGATCAACTCCCAGCAACCACATATGGCTCATGGTATGTCTGAAGACAGCTAAAATGTACTCATATACATAAAATAAATCTTTTTTTAAAAAAAAAGAAAGGAAAAGGTGGGTCCCATCAGCAGTCCCACACATCTAGATAAGATCCTGGTGGGTGAGCTTCAACAGATCAATTCTTACAGAGTCAGAAAGGACCAGGATGGGGGAAGGAGGCTGGGCTTGAGGCTGGGAGGCAGGAGACACATTCCCTCAGCCAACAGACATCCCTAACCTGCCTAGACATGGGAGTGAAATGCAGACCCAAACCCAAGGTCCACCACTTCTACCTGTATGTCCTTGAGTTAGTTAACATTTCTGGACCCTGTATGCAAGGCATAATGTGTGTTGTGTGTGTGTGTGTGTGTATCACACCAGGAGAAAGCTATGCACAGTAGTGCCAAGTAGCTCTTGATCCTCAGTAAAGGTAGGTTGAAGGACACACAGCAAGCTAGAGAGACAGGTTTTCTTCATGAGTACCCACACTCCGTTGCTTATAGTTCTGGTCCCTGCCAGATGCCAGCCCCACCAGTAAAGTTGGCCATCTTCCCACAGTAGCTGGAGAACCAGTGCTCACACAGACAGGGCTTCATCTCTGAGATGCAGTCTCTGGGGTTCAAGTCCCGAAGCATGAAGACCACCAAGGTAGCCCCAAGAGGCAGCACCAAGAGGCCCAGGAATTCACAGTGACTGTGGGAAGGAGACTTACAAGTCTGAGAGCCAAACTGCATCCTGTCAAGACCCTTGTTTTTGGTATCGACTGTGGCAGTACCATATATGGCCACCAGGAGGCAGAGAGAACCTGTTCTGGAGACTGAGAAGAAGCCTTGGAGTTTTAAAGATAGGTTTTTGGGGAAATTGGAAAGGGAACACACAATTCAGCTGGACTACACCCCAAGGATCCAAGTGAGTCTCTGAAGAACTGGGCCTGTGAAAGGGACCAGAGTCTCAGGGAGTAGTGTGGCCAGCCAGGTTGCAAGGTGCCCCTGAACCCCTGTCAGACTTCAGTGCACACTATCCCTGGCTTCCCCGATGCCAGCCTCCTCTCACACCCCAAGGGCTAACACAGGTATATCCTACCTCCCCTCTCGGGGGACAGAAGCTTGCAAGTCAAAGCAGGAGGGCTGAAAGCCAGGTGACACCCCGAAATAGACTATGGTTGCAGCAGTGAGGGATGGGGGCCAGATAGCAGAGAGAGCCTGGGCTTTCCAAGGGCTGAATGGGATCCACTAAGGGCTGTCTTAGGTCCCTTTTGGAAGAAAGACATTAGCCTGGTCAAAGTTTCAGCAGGAAGAGGCAACCTGTCATAGGTCTAGGGAATAGAGGAGGGAGCCAAGTGACAAGAGGCACACATAGCAAGACACAGGACTGACTGCCTGAAGGCTCAGCTGCTGGGAACCTTGGGAAATAGGATCCTGGCTGTCCTTTCCGGAAATAGTGCAGCCATGGATGAAAGATAAGGGTGGTAGGAAGGGAATCATAGAGACTGAAGTGTCCTCTGGCAGCCACAGTCTTCAGGGCCTCGTCAGGCAGGGTCCCTGTCCTGCTCCTACAGTGAGGACACACCCCTAAGAAGACCGAGTGCCTTCACAAGCTGTCTGATATTTGCCTCTCAGGCAGGGCCTGTTTCCCAAACATCTCCAGGTCAGGTTTAATTTCCAGGTCAGTGAGCTCCTGTGGGCTCTAAGAGAGCGATAAAGTCTTAGAGCCCTGCTCAACCTGCTCACCTCTCCTTAGGGGCCTCTATTGAGTGGACATCGAGAGGACAAACCATCCCACAGTGGCAGGCTGAGAGTCTGCCCTGAGGCATGGCTAGAAGCCACACAGCCAACAAAGCAGAGTGACAGCCTGCATGGAGAAAGAGTGCCCCAATACTGTCTGGACCCTGAATGCCTTGATAAGACCGCAGCGGGACGCAGGTTTTCAAGTGGACAGTCCTAACTTTTGTCTTCCCTAAACTGCGCTGTGGAGTAAGCCAAGGCCGGGGCCGCCTGCACTGTAGCCAAGCACTTAGTGAGCTACATCCTCAGCCTTTGGTGGGTTCTGGCTGTTATTGCGGGGTTTTTGGTGTTGGTTTTGGTTTTCTGGGACAGGATCTCTGTGTATCCTGGCTGTCCAGAAATTCACTCTGTAGATCAGGCTGGCCTGTAACTCAGAAATCCGCCTGCCTCTGCCTCCTGAGTGCTGGGATTAAAGGTGTGTACTACCACCACCTGATTATGTTTTTATTGATTTATTTCTTTTTCTTTTATATATGTATTTTGCCTGCATGTATGTATGGGCATCATGTGAGTGTCCGGGTTCCTAAAGAATTCAGAAGAGGGCATCAGATCCCTGGAACTGGATTACAGGTGGTTATGAGCCGCCATGTGAGTGCTGGGAACCCAACCTAGGTCCTCTGCAAGAGCTGCAAGTGCTCTTAACCACTGAGCCATCTCTCCATCCCCCTAGCTCTTAGCTTTTTTTTTTTTTTTTTTTTTTGGTTTTTGGTTTTTGGTTTTTCGAGACAGGGTTTCTCTGTGTAGCTCTGGCTGTCTTGTAACTCACTCTGTAGACCAGGCTGTCCTCAAACTCAGAAATCCGCCTGCCTCTGCCTCCCAAGTGCTGGGATTAAAGGCTTGCGCACCACCGCCCTGCGCTCTTAGCTTTTTGAGACACCTTCTCACTCTGAAATCCAAGCAGGCCTTGAACTCAGCCTTCCTTATGCTGGGATTATAGGTATAAGCCACTACATCTGGCTTCAAGGGTTTGGGGAAAGAGGATTTTGAGACAGGATTCCACTCTAGACTAGACTGACCTCAAACTGATGAACTCTTTCTACTTCAGTCTCCAAGTGCTTGAGGTTACCGGTGTGCACCAGCAATCCTAGTCTCCTGTGCCATGTGTATGTATGTGTGCATGTGTGTGTTTTCCTGCACATGTACATGTGTGTAGAGATTAGAAGTCAACCCCAGCAGCCATTTCATAGGTAGCACTCCACCTCAGTTGTATTTTAATTTTTTTGTTTGTGATTTTTTTGTTCTCATTTGGTTTTGGTTGTTTTTTGGTTTTTGGGATTTTTGTTTGTTTGTTTTTGTGATAGGGTTTCTCTGTGTATCTCTGACTGCCTGGAATTCACTCCATAGACCAGGCTAGCCTCTGAGATCTGCCTGTCTCTGCTTCCCAAGTGCTGGGATTAAAGGTATGTACCACCATGCCCAGCAATTTTTTTTAGACAGTCAGCCAAGCATAACAAAAAAGACAACCTCCCCAGCTCTGAGATTACAAATACAGACCATCACAACTGCGGATCCTGCCTTCAGGCTCACTTGCAGGAAAGAGGAAATCCTCTTGGTTGGGTCTCTGTGAAATACCACCATGGCTAAGTCAAGAGGGTGACATTTGCTTTCTATCCCTCCTGCGGACAGTGACACATCTGCAGGTACATGGTGACAGGCAAGGAGCCAAGGCTCAGCCCTCCCTGACCACAAAGATTTGCAAGCCAGGAAACCAGAAAGGCCCTCTTCACAGACATCTAGGATACGATCTCAGGCTGGTACCTCCACCCATGCGGAGGAACACCACACATGCCAGGCTTTGCAGGTGCAGGAGGAAGTGGCCTGAGGGTGACCCATGCCAGGGCACTAGGAAAACACTCTCCATATCTGCTAGACTAACTCTCCCACTTTCTCCTCACATTGACCCCACCACTAATATTGAGATTTAGGGTCCCCATATCCATGTTCAGATGTGAGCTGTGACCCTGGGGATGTAACTTGAACCCCCAGGGTGTCCATGTCCTCTGTCAAATGGAGGTGCTGCTACTCTCCCACAGAACTGTCCTGCCTCTTCCTCTGTGCCACCACCCACTCTCGTTCCCGCAACCAATCTTGTGATTGCTCACCTAGCTTAATAGAGAGCAGGCATCCTGAGGATGGAATGGACTTCCTCTTTACAAGCCAGTCCCTCAATCACAGAACAACGGGCTGACACAGAATGTCCACTAACTGGGTCATCTGTTGAGCAAAGCTCGTGCATGAGAATAACCCCGTGTCAGCGTATTTCCAAATCTCAGCTCTGCTACCGACCAACTGTGTGTCCTTGAGAAAATCCTCAACGTTTCTGGGCTTGTTTCCTTAACAGCTCCCCACCCGCCCACCCATTTCTGAGCTGCAGCAAGGGTCACATGAAATAATGGACTCCAGAGAGTTCTACTTCACAATGACATCACAGTGGTGACATTGGCTTCCTGCCCAGAGGAACAGTCATACTTATCCTTTGCCAATTCTAGGGACGGGCGGGAGTGCTACTTACATCAGCTGAGGGCACTGAGGGGTGTCACCCATCTTGGAATAATAGCTGGGCACCTCATAGAACTAACCTGGGAGAGATAAATTGATCATGAGCCTTCCAGTGACATGTCCCTTCAGCCTACCCTGAGCCAAAGTTTAAGTCCTCCCCTCCCCCAGTGCAGTTTCTCCTGGTTCAGGAAGGTGAGCATCTCCCGCTGCTTCATGGCCAGCCAGGTGGCTGCACAGAAGTACATACTAGCGCACTGGACAGGGAGACTGCATTAGGATCTATGGACAGCTCCTTCTGCTTCAGATAGGACAGGGGCTTCGTGACACAGACCTTCGCACCATCCCCTAAGCCCCTCCCCTGCCTCTTCTCAAAGAACCTGCAGCTTCATGTAGCACACCCCATGAGCCCTGAGGCCCGGAGAAGCCTCCCCTAGTTCCCTGGCCTCCAGCTCCCTTGTTAACATGTGGCCGCCTCACTCAACAACAGCCTTTATTCTCTGGTTTCGTAACTCCTAGGGCTTTTTAAACATCCAGCCATGCCCAACAATAACCCAGGAGAGTGGGAGAGTGGGAGGGCAGGGTGTTTTGAGATGTCCCAGAGCCTAATAAATTCTAAGAACTAAGAACTAGTTTCCAAAAAAGCCCAAGAGCAGGAAGTCCGTTCCTCAGCTTGCAAACAAGGTCTTGAAGGCCCAGCTTTCCTTGAGCAAGCTGCTGAGGGGTGCCATACACGGCTCCCCAGACTAGATCACAGGGTGTTTGTTAAAGATTTGTTTAATATATATATATATATATATATATATATATATATATATATATATATATATATATATATGAGTACACTGTAGCTATCTTCAGACACACCAGAAGAGGGCATCGAATCCCATTACAGATGGTTGTGAGCTGGGAATTGTGGAAATGTGGTTGCTGGGAATTGAACTCAGGACCTCTGGAAGACCAGTCAGTGCTCTTAACCGCTGAGCCAGTGCTCCAGCCCAAATGACAGGGGTTTGTTTATTTGTTTTATCAAAACGACATCTTTAAAAGAGAGCTCAGCCCAGGGTTGGGTTGGACCACTCTATTGCCTTCTATCCTTTATATACTATCATGGCCTCTTGTTGGCTGGATACTCAAGACTCTTGGATACTGAGGACCCACAGGGATAGCTCAAGTTGGTGTCTCCAAGGCTAATCATCGACTGCAAAGGGAAATGGTCGCCCACAATCCTAGTGGTCCCAAGAAGCCCAAGGGGTGAGGAACACCTTTTTAGCCTCAAATCCATGAGTTATCCAGAGTTCTGAACATGCCTGGCCTTGAGCCCCTCACATGACCCCACAGGAGGGGCCTCTTCACTCTAGGAGACAGAACGAGTAGATATAGACTCACATGAACCCCAAAAGGACCTTGGCCCCTCAATATCCCTTCTCTCTATAGGACTACACACACATAGGCTATGTGCTGGCAGGACACCTGTCCTTTCACTGAGGGTACCTAACTGGGGATTAGAATATACAGAACACAGCCCAGGGAGTGGCACTCGGGGGTGAGGACTTCCTCAGGGTGGTCTCTTTGCTTCTGTCCTGCCCTACCTTGGGGCATGGAGCTCCTGAGGTTTTGGACAAACAACCTGCCTGGGGAAGTGTTCTCTTCCTCACATTAAGCCCCATTGTCCTTATATACAGACAGACAGACTGACAGACAGACAGACATTCTCTACCTGCCTCCCACACTCTCGTCACGTCTGATCACGTAGCCTGTCCTACATGACCCCAGCCACTAAGTCTCATCACAGGAAGCAGAGATGAAATCATCTTCCCTGGCCTGGTTGTCTCCAGTTGGGTATACCTGAAACCTTGGGAGAGTCCACCTTTCCTCTTCCATAAGGCTGAAATAAGAGGGAGCAGCCGGGGCTGGAGAGATGGCTCAGTGGTTAAGAGCACTGACTGCTCTTCCAGAGGTCCTGAGTTCAATCACCAGCAACCACATGGTGGCTTACAGCCATCTGTAATGGAATCTGATGTTCTCTTCTGGTGTGTCTGAAGACAGTGACAGTGTACTCATAATAAGTAATAAAAAAAGGAGGGGGGCAGCCATGAAGAAGTATACATATCTCCACCAGGGATCCCTGGAGAATCACCACTGAGATCCCCCTGAAAGTCAGCCCAAATCTGACTCCAGCAGGAAGGCACCTTGAGCCTCTACGGGCAGAGCTAGCAGGATTGCAGGAAAGTCAGGGCTTTGTCCTTATCTGGGTAGCTGGGAGATGGGCACCTAGGGAGAAGATTCTTGGTTCAGAAGGCTGAAAGAGGGCAAAAGCTGACACCTTCCAGGATAGCACCAGGAGCAGGCAGGTGAGTGAGGCCCCAATCCAGGGACATTTGTTTGCTTGCTTGCTTGCTTGCTTGCTTGCTTGCTTGCTTGCTTGCTTGCTTGCTTATAGGCAGGGTTTCCCTGGGTAGCCCAGGCTGGCCTCAAACCTACAAAACTCCTCCTTGCCTCCCTATAAGGCATGTGCTGTGCTGTGCACGGCCTCAACCCCTCAGCCCAGCCCTTTCAGCATTTCTGAGATCTTTCCTAGCTGCCTACCTCCAGCCTTAGCCTTTGTAGAAGGTGGGAAACAGCTTGAGACAGGTAGAGCTGGCCTGCTTGCAACCCCTACCTCAAATCTTCTGTCATGCTGGCCTGGGCACAGCACAGGGAGCTCTGCACCAATCACCAGACCTAAGAAACCCTGGGAGGAAAGGTTATGAGGCCTCACAAGGCAAGGCTGCCACCCAGACTCCCCGTCCACACTTCTGAGCATAGTTCTTCCTGTGTCAAGCGGGATGAGCCACCTCCTTGTCCTTGAGACAGTGAGGATTACAGGAACTCTTTTGAGGTTGCATCTGGCTCCAAGATTTAAGTCCCCAGATGACAGGGACACTTTTGAGAATCCTCATGTAAGCCAGACATAGTGGCTCATACCTGCAGTACCAGCTCTAAGGCGTGCCTGCTGTGTAGGTTTGAGGCCACACTGGTCTACACAGCAAGTTTCAGGGCTATATTGTGAGAACATGTCTCAAAAAAAAAAAAAAAGTTAAAAACAGGCTTCCAAAGAGTTGGGTACAGCGGCACAGGCCTGTATCCCCGATACTCAGGGGGTTGATGGAGGACAACATAAATTCAACCTCTGCTTGGGTTGCATAATGAATCTAAGGCCAGCCCAGTCTTGTAACTTAACAAGACCCTATGTTAGAATCACAACTGGGGCCAGTGAGAGGGCTCAGCAGGTGGAGGTGCTTGCTGCTAAGCCTGACAGTTGAGCTCATTCCTCATCTCGGAAGGTGAGAGAGAAGTAACTCCCACAGATTGTCCTCTGACCTCCACACAGAGGCCATGACATGCATGGACCAGGACCCACACAAATCTCTCTCTCTCTCTCTCTCTCTCTCTCTCTCTCTCTCTCTCTCTCTCTCTTTCTCTCTCTCTCTCCCTCTCTCTCTGCCTTTTCCTCTCTCTCTCTCTCTCTCTCTCTCTCTCTCTCTCTCTTTCTTTCTCTCTCTCTCACACACACACACAGAGGAAAGAGAGAGAGAAAGAAGGAAGGTAAGATAGGGTGAGTGTGTGTGTGTGACTGTGTGTGTGTGTGTTTAGACTCAGGAGGTGAAGGCAGAAAGACCCCAGTTTAAGGCTAGCCTCTGCCACATAGCAAGACCCTCTTCCAATTTGTGTGTGTGTCTGTATTTCTCTAGCACTCAGGCCGTAAGGGTCGTCCTCTGTTCCTCAGGAGTGCTTTTCAAACAGTCTGCCTCATGGAGCAGATGCTTTTTCCCTCCTTTCCCCAAAGATGGGGAAGCTGAGGCTCCAGAGGAGTTAAGTAGCTAGCTCAAGGTCACGTGGTCAGGAGGACCTGGGATTTGACTTACAATGCTTGCTCCTAGTCCCTTCCCTTAGCCCAACTCTGCCAGACAATTACAAGTGGGGCTGAAGCCAGTCCCAGGCACTGTGCCAACCTGAAGATCCAGAGAGTGAGGAAGTATTTCTCCTACACTCACAGGCTCACTTATCCACTCCCCCCCTCCCTCCGTAACTCTCACATTCACTCCCTTGGTCACTCATTCATTCAAAATTCCAGAAAGAACCGTAAGACTCAGTGCTGGCAGCCCCTGGGGAACCCGCCAAGTGTCGGCCTGTCTAGCTGCAAAATGGGGATAAAATATTTGTATTTTGCTCCTGGGCCATGAACCCTGGTGGTGAGTAAAACAGGAGGATGACAGGGAAGCGGCATTTGCATATTTTCCTAGTGCCTGGGTTGGGGCTACTTTGCTCGGAATTCCCTTGGGACTGGGACTGCAGATGGATGTCCTCGATGGTCCCTGGGAAGATGAGGTACTGCAGGGGGCAAGGGGAGCCGGGAGCCCTGAAAGCGTCGGCTTATGCCATCTTGGGAGAAGCCCAGACCCAGTGTATAGCTTCAACCTGAAGTAGGACAGTCAAGGAAGCAGATATTCATCTTGTCTAAGGTCATAAGCTAACGACCACAGGAGACGCCTACATCACTCCTCTGGAGAGAACCCATCATGGCCTCCAGTCTCTCAGCACTATTCTGTCCTTGTTTATTTGCATATATATGGGTGTTTCACTGCATAGCCCTGGCTGGTCTGGAACTCTCTATGTAGACCAGGCTACCTCCAACCCCCCCAGAGCTCCACCTGCCTCTGCTTCCTCTGTGCCACCACACCAGGCAGCTGAGCTCTTAAGTGGTTCGTGACCATGGTCACCCAGCAGTTTCCACACCATTTTTTACACAGGGCTGTGGAAACTGCTGGGGACCACGATCACTGCCGAGCCATCAGCGTCACACACCTGAATAGTAGTGAAAAAACAATATTTTGGGCTCGGCATGGTGGCAGGAGATAGAATCTCACTGTGTAGCCCTGGCTGGCCCAGAACTTGCGCTGTTTTTGTTTTGTCTGCCCCACCCCTACCCGAGATAGAGTTTCTCTGTGTAGCCCTGGCTGTCCTGGAACTCACTCGTAGACCAGGCTGGCCTCGAACTCAGAAATCCACCTGCCTCTGTCATCTTTTTTTTTTTTCAAGATGGAAACCAGCAGGGATATCCTTGGCTCCAGGAAGTGGGTTTGGGAAATACTTTCATAGCAAGCCAATTAATCCCAGTACTCACTTGCAAGACAGGGACAGGAGGATTGCTTTGAGTTTGAGGCCAGCCTGCACTGCATAAGACCCCACTGAGAGCTGGAGGGTCAGGGAAGAAGTCCTCCCAAGGGAAAGGCAGCTTCCTGACTAGTTAGTCAGAACTCTTGCCCTCTCTCTCAGCCTTTTGGTCACCCCTCCTTACTAGCATCTTCCTCAAGCAGCTGGTTATGTTTCATACCTTGTGCCTTTGTCTAGGATGTCCCCTATAGCTAGAATAACTGGTTCCATCCGCCTTACAATCCCCTAACGGCCTCTTCAGCCTGGCCCTGTGTGCCCCAGGGTGGCCCAAAGAGATCTCTAGCATGGTGTTTGTTGGCTCAGGGTCTACAGGACAGCCTTGATACAGGCACCAGCTAGCCCACTACCATGGCCTCTCCATTTGGAAGCTAGGACCTCCTAGCTTAGCCATCCAGCACTGCTTGGGTGTGGCGTGAGCCCCAAGCCTCAAGCACTGAGATGCTGCAGCCATGTCCGGAGACTTTCCCACGGAGGCAGCCTAGGGAGGAGTGGCTGGCAGGCCACATCCCTGTCCCAATGTCTCTACATCATGATGCTCACACTTCTCCCCCACAGTTGGCTGGAGGCAGCCTCACCTCTAACGCACAGACTGTCAGCATCCACACATTCTCCTCCTTTCTCTTGGTCCACTCAGAACGAGGTCCCCAGCCCAGTCTGTGTCAACACCCCCTCTTCAGCACAAGATCATGCTCACAGTGCTCATCACCCCCCCCAATTCTAGCCCCTAACCCTCCCCTTGTACAGGACTCTATTCCCTCACTACCCCCAAACTGATGACATTGCTGTTACCTTGGTAACAGATGCTTTGTGGGTGGGCAGGAGAAATGGAGAAAGAAGGCTGTGCTTCAAGACACTCTCAGAAGCATAGGGAACCAGGGTACCATCCCAGCACAGGGCCAGGGGAGGGCTGCTAGGACAGTGACCCCACACAGCTGCAGCTGCCTCAGGAGAAAAGAAACAGTGGGAGACATCTTTGGGAGAGAGGGGTTGCTTCAAGGAGAAGGAAACTTCCCCACCTCCGTGTCCCCTCACACAGAACACGTCTCCTGGGGTTATGGCGAGTGTGGGGGCAGCAGGGAGGAGGATGGGAGGGACTGCACACTAGAGCTCATGTTGTTCCCTTCAGGATGCCTGGGGCGCACGGGGGCCCAGAGACAGCTCCCTCACACTGGGCTAGGAACAGTGCCACAGGCAGTAGGAAGGCAGTTCTGAGCCAGCGTCCCGAGTGCCAGAGGCTGGTGGCAGCAGGGACTGGCAGGGGCCCTCCTCCAGCCCCTGGGGACCTGGCTGTCCCAGATGCCACAGCCAGGAAGTGTGTCAGGTGCTTGTGTAAGAGCCTTCTGTGTTTCCATAAAATCATAATTACCGCTGCCTGCCATGGGCCTTAATCATGACAGTGGTATCTGCCCCTGAGGTCCCAGGCCAGCTGGTGGGTAAGGTAGAGGATTGGTGTGAAGCTGAGGGACACATCTCCTCAGCTGGGAGGTGCAAGCTTAGACTCTACTCCCATCCAAAATGGACTCCTCCAGCTTAGATACCCCATCCAAAAACTGGAGGGAGAGTCCAGATGATCCCATTGTCACCTGAGTTGTTCCTGGCCACAAGGTTCAGAGGCCCCTGGAAGGGGGCTGAGCTCCAGTCATTCCTGAAGGAAAATGTCAGTCCTTAGAGAAGGCGAAGGGATTTTTCACACTAAGGAGTCTCAAACTCTGAAAATGGAGGCAAGACAGCTACCAGGTGTTATCTTCCCCAGTGTTCCTTAATTAGTTAATTAATTAATTTGTTTATTTTTGTTGTTTGTGTTGGCTTTTTTTGTTTTGGTTCTTCTTCTTTTTTTTTTTTTTTTTTTTAATTTATTTTTATTTATATGAGTACTCTGTAGCTGTCTTCAGACACACCAGAAGAGGGCATCGAATCCTATTACAGATGGTTGTGAGCCACCATGTGGTTGCTGGGAATTGAACTCGGGACCTCTAGGAAGAGCAGTCAGTACTCTTAACCACTGAGCCATGTCTCCAGCCCGATGGTGCACACCTTTAATTCCAGCACTCAGGAGGCAGAGACAGGCGAGTTTCTGTGAGTTCGAGCCCAGTCTGGTTTACGAAGCAAGTTCCAGGACAGCCAAAGCAGGTAGAGAAATCTTGTCTTGAAAAAAAATCTTTCTTAAAAGAATGCCAAGCTATATAATATTATTGCCCACTATTTTATCTGTGAAGCGTAAGGTTGAGACGAGATCTCATTCTGTAGTCTGAGCTGTCCTGGAACTCACTCTAGAAACCATTCAGTTTGCTTTCTGTTGCTATGTTAAACATCATGACTATAAGCAACTTAGAGAGGAAAGGACTCCGTTTACCTTACGCTTTACAGTCCATGGAGAAACACTGCTGACTGGCTTGCTCCCTGCTTCTGCTCAGCCAGGTTCCTCATATAACCCTGGACCATGTGTCCAGGGGTGGCACCACCTACAGTGGTTCTGCTCCACCAATCAGCAATCAAGAAAATGCTATACAGACATGTGCACAGGCCAATCAGATGGAGGCAGTTCCTCCATGGCGGTTCCCTCTTGCCAGTTGTGTCAAGCAGGCAACTGAGAATAATCAGAGTACACTAGGCTAGACTCAAACTTACAAGAGTCCTCCTGCCTCTGCTTCTCCTCCACAGTTCTGTGATTTGCAAGCATGGACCACTACTCTCTGTTTATTACCCCCATTGTAATCCAGATCATTCCAACCTAATGGATTCCACTTCAGCCATTCTAAAAAGAAAACCAAGGTTACCCTCAAATTAAGGCTCTATCTGGTCATAAAAGGGGAACAGAGGTCATACAGGAATAAGAATGGGTCTTGACGTGATGATGGACATCGTCGCATCCTTACACGGCTCTGAAGTCATCTGGTCCACCCCACTGCTCCTGTCTCAAGTGTATCTACCTCTCACAAAGCTCTGCACTCCTACTAAGAAGCAGCCAGCAATTCCTCCTAAGGGGGCATCCCAATCCCCACAACCGTCCTGAGGGGGACCCTTCCAGGCACCTGGCTCTCACTCTGCCCACCCCACGTCTGAGCAGGGACAGTGACCCGCCTCCTGAGGAGAAGCAGACGTGGCTGCTTCAGCCCCGTCCCTGAGCTACTGCAGTGGGAGTAGTCAGCCCTGAAAGCAATGACTCACTCTTAGTTCATGAAAGACTGCTCTGAAATACAAAAGCTGCAGCCAGGAAGGACATCCAGAGGTCATGGGATCCAGCCCCCTGCCTCTTCCACTGTGGCCCCACAAATGCCTAGACCAGAAACGCCTTGGAGGTGGGGGTCCACCGACTCTCTGACTCCCTGAGCTTTCCGTGGTGAGTAGTACTTCTGGCTCCCCTGGGAATTCTCCCCTGTGATTCGTCAAAATCTCCCTCCCTATGGATAGTCACTTCTTGGTCACTTTCCCCATGGACTAGAATACCAGGCTTCAAATGGCCAAGGAAAGAGAGCCAAGGAGACTGTGTTCTTTTGCTCCCTTTGGGAAAGAACTGGAAAAGCACAAATCTCCCAGAAGAAAGGAGAGAAGGGGGAAAGCCAGCCCTTTACACTGGATTTTCCTACTCTGAGTGGAATCCTGGTCACTCTTACATACTCCAATAGAGAGGGGAGCATGGCCGACCATGGGACAGTCATGTTGTCCATCATTTTGTTTGTTTGTTTGTGCGCGCACACACACACACACAAGTGCACCCTAGCATGTATGTGGGGGTCAGAGGGTCAGAGATCAATTTTCTGTTTTCTCTTTTCTTTTTGGGGGGCCAGGAGTGAATTTGAGGCAGGGTTTCTCTGTGTAGCCCTGGCTATCCTGGAACTCACTCTGTAGACCGGGCTGGCCTCAAACTCAGAGATGTGCCTGCCTCTGCATGGAATCAAAGGCATGAGCCACTACCACCTGGCAAAACAAAAAGATTTTTAAAGTGCTGGAGAAATGTCTCAGTGGTTAAAAGAACTGGCTGTTCTTGCAGAGCTCGAGGTTTGATTCCCAGCACCCACGTGGTAGCTCATGGTTCACAACCATCTGTAACTCCGACCGTATCCTACACCCTCTTCTGGCTTCTACAGGCACCAGGTGTGCAATGGTTGCCCATCATACACGCAGGCAAAACATATGAAGTAAAAATAAAATAATTAAAAGCAGGGTTAGTGGCATGAACCTTTAATCCCAGGACTCAGGAGGCTGAGACAGGCAGGGGTTTGTTTTTGGTTTTGTTTTTCAAAAAACCTCCAAACCCCAGCTCTTACAAAGAGACAAGGATACCTTACCCCAGAAGAGACCTCTGTTTGTTCTAAAACAGAAACATGTTGACGTTTTGTGGTGCTGCGGAATGAACTCTGAGCTTTGTGTATACTAGCAAATGGCAAGTAGTCTAGTACCAAACTGCAGCCCATTGCTAGTTGTCAGTTCTCGCTGAAGAATTGAGTGTCTCAATAAGTGGCGGAGGTGGGCCTTGAGGTCCCTGTTTAATGCGGATAGAACTTCCTCCTCAGCATCCTGGATAGCTGGGATTACAGCTATGTACTGCTATGCTTACTCCAGCCCTGGGCTGGTGGACACCTTGATGAGTCTTGGTGCCCTGGGTGCCCAGTGAGGGGGGGGAAATGGGCTATGGGGGTACAATCCTCAGAGGGACAGGAGGGTCTTCAAAGGCTAATAGTGAGGGCGCCTTAGGGGAGACAGTTTGGAGGACTGAGTTCAGTATCCACCCTGGTTCCTTTCAATAGAACCAGGAGCCAGAGGAATTCTGCAGCTGCAATAGAGCTGGAGGGGAGGGGACTAAGCCCCCACAACAGTAACCTGCACACCTGCCCCTTGTCCTATTTCTGCCACTGACAAACAAGTCGCTATTCCTGGACACAGTAGCCCGAGCAGTGCTCCAAGGGTGATCTCATCCTTGAGAGGGTAGCCACTCTGCCCTTCAAGCCTCACATGGAGCTGGATGCTTCCATCACCCAGGTCCTTGAGTGCCACCACTGACAGCAGAGGAAGCAGCACGCATGAGCCCAGAAGTCTCCATCCACACATAGCATCTCCTTTTCCTTGATCAGGCCAAGAGATGAAAGTGACTCAGGTCCAGAAGGGTGCTGGAAATCAGGAGTGCTGAAAGGCCTGGCAAAACAGGTACCAGTTTACGGCCATGCATTAGAAGATGCATCTTCAGGGTGTGGCTTAGTGCTTAAGAACACTGGCTTAAGGATCTGAGTTCAATTCCTAGCACCCACATGGCAGTTCACAACCATCTGTAATCCAGCTCCAAGTGATTTGACACCTTCACACAGACATAGATGCAGGAGAAACACCAATGCACAAAAATAAATAATTACTTTTTTTAAAAAAGGAGAAGCCGGGCAGTTCAGTGGTGGCGCACATCTTTGATCCCAGCACTAGAGAGGCAGAGGCAGGCAGATTTCTGAGTTCGAGGCCAGCCTGGTCTATGGAGTGAGTTCCAGGACAGCCCGGGCTACACAGAGAAACCCTGTCTTAGACAAAAAACAAACAAACAAACAAAACAACAAAACTACTATAAAGAAAGAATTGGGGAAAAAGGGGTGGAAAGATGGCTCAGTGGTTAAGAGTACCACTGTCTGCTCTTCCAGAGGTCCTGAGTTCAATTCCCAGCAACTACATGATGGCTCACAACCATCTGTAATGGGATCTGATGCCCTCCTCTGGTGTGTCTGAAGACAGCTACAGTGTACTCACATACATAAAATAAATATTTAAAAAAGAAAGGAAGGAAGAAAGGAAGGAAGGAAGAAAGGATTGGAGAGATGGCTTAGGGGATAAAAGCACTGGCTGCTCTTCCAGAGGACCTGGGTTCAATTCCCTTTTTGTTTTGTTTTCTTTCTTTCTTTTTTTTTTTTTTTGGTTTGAGATGGGTTTCTCTGTGTAGCCCAGGCTGTCCTGGAACTCACTCCGTAGACCAGGCTGGCCTCGAACTCAGAAATCTGCCTGCCCCTGCCTCCCAAGTGCTGGGATTAAAGACGTGAGCCACCACCGCCCGGCTTTTGTTTTTTTGTTTTTTGTTTTTTTTTGTTTTTTTCCTCGCTGAAGGACATCGGATTCGAACTGGGTACAATTCCCAGCATCCACATGGCAGCTCACAACTGTCTGTAACTCCAGTTCCAGGGAATCTAACGCCCTCACACATACACATGCAGGCAAAACACATAAAATAAGAATAAATATAATTTAGAAGGAGAAGAAGAAGACAAAGAAGGAGGAGGAGGAGGAGAAGCAGAAGAAGAAGAGGAGGCAGAGGAGGAGGAGGAGGAGGTGCAGGAGGAGAAAGAAAACGCACCTTTAGACTGAGTGGGGAGAGAACACCAGGCCCTATTTCAGGTGTTGCAGGATTTTAAAAGAATCTGTCTTAGAGAGGTTTGGGGACTTCCTGAATGAGTATGGAAGTCCATTTCTGCTCAAGTCCAGACAGAAAAACTAAGGCTCATAGCTTCCTGATTTTCCATCCACAAGGAAAAACTGTCTGCCCTGGCTTTTTATTTGGTTTGAGTTTTGTTTTAATTTTTATTTTTTTCTTTTGAGTTAGAATCTCACTATAACCTTGGCTGGTCTGAACTTACTATGTAGACGAGACTGTCCTTGAATTCTTAGGGACATATGACTTCCTCTGACTCTCAGTTGCTGGTATTATAGGCATACCTGCTTTGGCTTCACTTTTGACCCATTAAGGTGACTTCAGTCTGTAATCTTAACATTAGGGAGGCTGAAGCAGGAAGATGATGAATTTAAGGCCAGCCTGGGCTACATGGTAAAATCCAGGCCAGCTTGGGCTACATAGAAAGACCTTGTGTCAAAAATAAAAAACTGGGACTGTTGAGATAGTTCAGAGGGCAAAGTACCTATCATTCAAGTATAAAGGGCTGACTTTAATCTCCAGCATCTATTTAAAAGGGCCAAATCTACTGCACTGGGAAGGTAGAGAGAAGAGGATTTCTGAGGTTCCATGGCCAGCCACTCTGCCGAGCTAGCTTACAATGACTCCAATTTCTTGATGGATGGCTCCTGAGAAATGACACCCAAAGCTGATATTTGCCAACCAAACTCACACGTGCGCCACTCGTGTACCGCGCATACAGTCAGACATACGGGCATGCGGATCATAAACACACACAAAACCAGCCTGTTCTCTGTTTCAGGGAACGTCTGTAAGTCTAGTAGTGGTATGTATAATTTGGTGAGATCCTAGAAAGGCATCCAGTTAATGGGGCGAACGGGTCTTTTCCTCTGCCAAGGTGCGGCATCTTCCAATGTGCACTATCAGAACGCTGTAACTTTGATTTTCCTCTCGACTATTCTGCGGCAACCTCGAATTATTTGCATTTCCAGACGCTACTATCATCGTCTCAGCCCTCCTTCAATTTTGTACCCCCACCCCCACGCCATCTCGGGTTTTTCAGTGTAAAACTACCCCTCCACTTCTTTACCCTCCAAACCCCTCCCCATCTTGCCGAGCCCCCAAGACTCCACCCAGCTGGCCCTCCTAGCCACCACCGCAGCCAATAGCTGAGAACCTTGATTTGCATAGCTGCGCGGGGGCGCGGCGGAGGGAAGGGGGAGGGACCAGGCGACCTCCTAAATCAAAGTTGGGAGGCTAGGACTGGGCGGAGGGGCCGCCGGGTGCAGGGCTGGGGCCGGCGCGGGGAGGGGGAGGGAGATGGGGGGCGGGCGCAGAGGACGGCGGAGCCGGCCGCACTCGGACAGCTCCATCGCTCCCTGGCTCTGCACATCCGCGCATCCCTACTTCCCTCCTCCTCCCGCGGAGCGCAGCATCCTCTGCAGACCCTTGGTCCTTACACCCCGGGTCGTCCCGCTCCCGCGGCTCGGGGTAATTGCCTCCCTCTCCCCTGCCACACCGACAACTTTCTCCCCTGGTGCCTGGGGTTAGGAGGCTGCTTTGCCTGGGAGGGTTTCTCCTGGGGTCACTGGAGAGCAGCCCCTGGAGAAAGGCTTGAGAGTCCCAAAGAGACGCCCGCCACTCACAGCCTGCCCCCGGCGGGCCTGCCGTCGGGTCTCCGCACCCTCTCTTCCTTTATACCCCAACCATGACCGAAATGAGCGAGAAGGAGAATGAACCGGATGACGCGGCCACCCATACCCCCCCAGGAACCGTCTCCACCCTCCAAGAAACCAAGGTAAGTCGTGGGGCGCGAGGCCTGGCCCCGCCCGGGCATCTCTGACTTGGAGCGCTGATCACAGTGGCTTTAGGGTCACGGAAGCTAAACGGGGCCCGCGTGATTCCTAAGGCTGCGCGCTGTGCCGGGGAGGGAGGAGAGGGCTCGCGACGAGGGGACCCGAGGAGCAGATCACACGAGCACGACCCGCCAGAACGCGCGAGGCGCCGACGCGCTCCGGCTCCCTCCTGGGCGGTTGTAACTCGGCTTTGTTGGAGGGAATCGGCGCAGCGGAGGCGCAGGGCGTGTGTGGCCGTGTGTAGCGGGTGTGGGCCGGTGTACGCGCGCGTGTGTGCGTGCGGGGCGCACCCCTCCCGGGGCCGCCAGATCGCTGTCTGCGGCTCCCCGGGCCCCCTCTCTCCAGCCTCTCTGAATTCCTAGCCACAACCGTCTCCTCTCTGCGCGTGCAGACTCTCCGGTTCTCTTTGCTTCCCTACGTGCTTCTCTGTGTGTCTCCGGTGTCCCTCTCTGACCCACAGCAGCCTGGCACACACCTCGGGGACCGGTCAGGCTGGGGGCCCGAAAGGCCGCGGCCCCGGGTGCGCAGCTTTCAAGCCGGTGCTGGGGGCTGCGGCAGCGCGGGCCGTCGGTGGCGGGAGGGGACCCGGAGTGTTGCGGCTCCAGAGCCAGAGGCGGCCCCACCCCCCCAATTCCCCCGCTCGGAGAACGGGGAGAGGGGAGGAGAGAGGGCAGAATCAAAAGAAGAAGTCATCGTAATTAATGAATGTCATAATTAACCCTAATTATGTATGATTGTTACTCTTGCGGGAGTCACAATGAATAAATTATTCTCCTATGAAGGCAGGCGGAGCCGAGACTGCGGGCTCTGAAAGGGGTGGGGGAGGCCGTCGCTCACATTCCATCTCCCACCCTTTTGAGTCTGCCCCCTCCCCAACTTCTAGGTGTTCATGAAGTTCTGTGGGAAGCTACCTGAGCGCCCGGGAATGGGAAGAGAGGGCACTGTGGGAGGGAGCCCTCTCCCCTCCCTAGACTTCAGGCCAAGACTTGCTCCTTTCTCCCTTCCACCCTGGTGTTTGTTACCATCCTGGTCCTGTGACCAGGGTGGTGAGAACCAGAAATGGGCTGTGTCTTGAGGCTCTTTGGGGCCCCAAGCTCCTACACAGCCCTTCCCACGGACCATCGTTCTTCTCCGTCTATCCTGACGACCCCTCAGAATATGAGGTTAAATCAAGGTCAAGGTCATCACCGCTGTGAGCACGGGGAGTTGAGCAGGGTTAGCAAGGAGTCTTACTGAAGCTATCCAGGTAGCTACCCTGTGCCTGCACTTGGGGACCCTGCTACTCTCCATGTCCAAGTCTCTTGGCTTTGAGACCAGCGGTCTTGCTAAGTATCCTCAGCTGGGCTAGAAGTCACTGTGTACTCGAGGCTGGTCTCAAACTTTTGGCCATTTTCCTCTACCTCCAGAGAGCTAAAATCACAGCTGTGAGCCACCATACCTGGGTCCCTCACATCCAAGACTTCAGTACACACTTGGCCTTCTCCTTTCTCTAAAAATTAGACTCTGGCTCCTGGTCCACATTTTAGACCCGTTACTGTGCCAAATGTCTCCTAGAAAGGGATGAACAGGGAGGATATTGCTTGGGTTACCTGCCACATACAAGAGGGATCCTGGGAGTTGGGCCTCATGCCGAGCCCTGGCTCACTCGCCCTGTTGTCATCCTGAGCAGATAGCCTCCTGCTATCTCTCCAGAGTCTGGAGGGGCTCCCAGTGCCTGTCATTTGAGAATTTGTCAGCTCCTGCCCCTCAGGAGCTCCCCAAGGCAGGCAGGAGCCTGGAATGGTGCTGCCTCAGCAAACCCACAGGCTGCAAGCTCAGCTGTGTGGGGAGGGGGGTCAGACCCTGACAGAGCTGTATCTCTCTCCTCCAACCCAAGGACCCTGCAATGTCATCTGCTCTGGGTCTGCGCCACAGAAGGTCTGGAGGAGATGGACTGCACAGCAGACCCCATCTCTGCCAAGCCATTTGGGTCCCCAGCCTTGGCCCCTTTTGTCCTTGTGTAGCGATCTGAAATGACCTCACAGGCAGTCCTGGGACAGGGGGTGTCAAGGGGCTGCTCTGTAGGGCAGAGGTGGGCAGGGAAGGAACTCAGGGCTTTTTGTCAGCCTCCTTCAGCCTCTTACCAAAGAAGCTTGTGTCTCTAGACTCTGTGGATGGAAAGACAGAAAAGGTGCTGCCCACCTAATTCTGTGTGATTCAACACTGGCCAGGTGCCTGGGAGTCATGAGCTTGGTTCCCAGGCATTTCCTGCCAGCCTGAACCCAGCTTCCTACTTAGTCTATGGCAGGGTCTCAGCCCTGGACCTAGCCTGCTCAGCAATCTCCCAGGTAGGACCCTCTCTTAGGATTGTCTTTTATCCAATAATATCCTTATCACCTCCTTTGGTATCATCCAGGAAGACCCCACCATGCCTCTTTTGCCATCTGAGTCATTTTTACCACATCCGACACCGCCCACTGCCAGCTGCCTAGGACTGTTTCAGGAGATGGCATGGGGAGCTGAGGGGGAAAGGAGCCTCCAGGGAGCTTTGAGGGAGAGGACCCTGGTGAGTTGGGCTCCTGCTTTAAGAAGCCATTAAGAACAGACTTGGTGACCTGAACCACATACCAGACAGTCTGCAGGTGCACTGGGAGAGAACCAGACCCGAGTCAAACAGTTTGTTTCAGAAATGGGCCCATGCAGTGGACACACCAAGATAGCTGGTGGGGTTTGGTGAGATCCTTATCGGTGTCTTAGTTACTGTTCTATGGCAGTGACATGACTACGACAAATCTTATAAAAAAACATTTCATTGGGACTGGATTACTGGATTACAGGTTCAGAAGTTTAGTCCGTTATCATGGGGAGAAGCATGCCGGTGTGCAGGCAGACATGGTGCAAGAGAAAGAGATGACAGTTCTACATCTGGATCGGCAGGTAGCAGGAAGAGAGTCACTGGTCCTGGCTGGAACTACTAAAACCTCAAAACCCAAGCCAGACACACACACACACACACACACACACACACACACACACATACAGTTCCTCCAACAAGGCCACTCCTCCTCCAACAAGGTCACACCTCCAAAAGTGCCACTCCCTACAAGTCTATGGGGGCCATTTTTAATTCAAGCCACATCAGGTAAGAGTCGTTACCATCAATCCTGATGACTTGAGGTCAATCCTCAGACCCCACCAACATGGTAGAAAGAGAACCAACTCCCACAAATTGTCTTCTGACTGCCACACATGTGTCACAGGATACTCAGGATCATATATACACACAAATAAGTAAATAAACATAGCATGGAGGGATGGCTGCAGAAACCAGGACTCTAAGAAGCTGGACTGCCTGGCCTGACAGAGTCAGCCATTTGACAGCTCTGTCCCATCCTACCCTCTGCCCAAAGCCCTTGACATCTGCCAGCCAACCCAGGTGGCGATTCTTTCTCCCTTCTCTGCCTGCCTGGGATCTGGAGCCCACAGCTGAGTTAGGAAATCAGCAGGCAGAGTGGAGACTGCCCTGATACAGGGAACGCTGTGTTCCAGACGCCTCCGGTCCCCATGCAGAGGTGGCTGCTGGCACTGTACCCCTGGGAGGGGGTATACCAATAAAGGGCACAGGCTACAGCTTGAGGGAGGGACTCAGATTTACAGGAATCAATCTGGGAGTAACAGCCTCGGGAGGGGAACATGACTGAAGTCTTCGCATATTGATTGGAATGTCCGATGTGGCTAGGAGGGAATAGCCCAGCCAGAGCCAAGAGAGGAATGGGGGTGATAGGCAAAAGTCACAGGAAGCCAGGTTTCACCACTATATAGGGAAGTACTTCCTAGCAACTGCCATTGCCCAAAGATGGAATGACTATCCACAAGAGGGTGTGTTTCCCATCACAAGAGGTAACCAAGAGCCATTCATTCAGAGACAATGTGGCCAGAGAAATGTTGTGGAGTGGGGTGGGACTGGTCTGGGTGTCCAGTCTTCCTGATCCCTCCTAATCCTGAATTCCTCGATTGATCCAATAGACAAATCCATGGAACAGCTAAGGAAAGGAAGGCAGAAGACCCAGGCAGGGTTCAAGACCTGGGTCGTCTGGTTATTTCAAGGCTACTCCAGGTTATTTGATCTGAGCAGCCTGAGCCACCATCCAGTTCCCGATTCTGCTATTTGCCAGCTGGGGACTCAAAGCAGGGCAGGGGGTGGGCGTGTAAATCCTTCAAGCTCCACCCCTCATCTGAGCCATGGGTCAGTGATGGTCGCCCCCAGTGGGCAGCACTGCATTCAGTGTGTGTCAAGTGCTAGTCCAGATCCAGCCTTCTAATGCTGAGAACCCTTTATGGGACCAAATTTCTAGTTGGCTGATCTGTTTGGACCCAGAGCTTTGCATTACCCAAGGAGCACCCAGTGTTGCCTCCTCATTCTTGGATATGGGGAAACTGAGGCTCAGAGAGAGGAAGTAAAATGATTTACACTCAGATAACAGGTTGGTTTTGCCCTGTCCCCAGCAACATTGGTGGCAGAAGTGGGGCAGGAAGGGTAGCAATAATATTCATTCCCCTCTTGGACCCCATCAAAGCCCCACAGCCCTGTTTGGTACTGGCAGCCACAGCCTGACCCGGGCAGGTATGTGTAAGCTAGTTAGTTTTTCATTGCCTTTCTGGCTTGCCACCTCTGCTCCTGCGTACAGGCATCTGGGGCCCCAGGCCTGGCTTCTCATAGAAGCACAAAGAAGCCCACAGTGCTGTCCAGGAAGCTGAGCTTGGAAGCAAATGAGCAGCTTAGTGTGCCAGACACCCCAGGGCTCTGACCTCCCAGTTGGCATACTCCAGCCAGCCTTGTGCCCAAACATCCCCTCTGCTTCTCTCTCCATTTTGCTGCCTGCTGGCCTCTGGGAAGCTGGAGGGGCCACTACTTCCATCCCTTTGGCATACACAGGTGCTAGGCAGTCAGCCACAGCACACAGGCTGCCTAGCATGCCAGCTGGGAACCCTGGCCAAGACTCCCTGCCTGGAGCCAGGCCTCGGCCTCCCTTTTCTATTGCTGGAAGAAGAGAGTGGGCAGGAATAAGGTAACTCTCCACAGAATGAGAGAGCGGCCAGGCTCAGGATAAGGAGGTCACCATATCTTGCTCTGCGCAGACACCAAGAGGCTGTATTTGAGAGAGGAGTGTAAAGAACTCCAGCCTCAGAGCACCTCAGCTCTGTCAGTGATGTATTTGGCAGAGGCACAGTGACTAAGTGCCTACTGTGTGCTGGGACCCTCGAGGATTGGAGGTGACAGGGCCTCTGCCTCACTCAGCCTTAGATGGGGTTAGAAGTTGACAAGAGGAACCTGCTCTGATGCAGTTCTGTCCTAAGGCAAGGCCAGGAAGCACCAGAGGAGGAAAGGCACCTGACTTCTGAGGGAAAGGCTCTTCTCAGACAGGGAGGGTCTCTGGAAGTGTAGAAGGCAGGGAACGCAATATGAGTATCAAAACTCCCAGGCAGAAGTACATAGGGAAGTTTCCTGGTGTTGGCTCCAGGAAGACATAAGTGGGAAGGACAGACAGACATCATCTGCCCACCTGCCGGGGGTGTTCCCCGTGGGAACAAGGGTATTGAAAGGTCTCCTGAGGATCCAGGAGAGGTTTCTTTTCTTTCTTTCTTTTTTTTCCCCCTTCCCTTCTCCTTCTTGCTCTGGTCCTCCCTTGCTCGGGGCTTCGCTCGTTCTAGGCTCAAGGTTTCTTTTCTTTAAGATAGTTTTTTCTTTTTTAAAAAATCTTGAGTATGGCTGGGCAGTGGTGGCACATGCCTTTAGTCCCAGCACTTGGGAGGCAGAGGCAGGTGGATTTCTGAGTTCAAGGCCAGCCTGGTCTACAAAGTGAGTTCCAGGACAGCCAGGGCTACACAGAGAAACCCTGTCTCGAAAAACCTAAAAAAAAAAAAAAAAAAAAATCGTGAGTATGTATGGGGGAGTTCATGAGCCCTGCAGAGGCCAGAAGATGGTGTGGTACACCCCCCCCCAAGTTGGATTTACAGGGGATTGTGGACCACCATCCTCTACAGGTGCTGGGAAGCGAACTCTGTAAGAGCAGTACCTGCTCTTAACCACTAAGCCATCTCTTTCCACCGCAGAAAAGGTTTTGTAGCAAGCTCACTGTCATGGTCCTGGGAGCTGGCAGGGAGCCTGAACTAGACTTTGAAATAAGACAAGACAATTTCGGTGCTAAGCTGGTTGTAGGGGATGGGCTGGGGATAAAGTCTGGGGGAGAGAATAAGTTTTGAGGATACAGGTGTAGGGTAACTTTCCTGTTCAGCCCCACCTGCTGGAGAATACAGCAAGACCTTGTCTCACACAGACAGTAACACGAGACTTTTACGGGGAATAATGGAGCATGTCTTTAATTCTAGCACTCAGGAGGCAGAGGCAAGTGGATCTCTATAGGCTCGAGGCCAACCAGGGCTATATAGTGAGAGGCCATCTCAGTATAAACAGAATAGGGCTAGAGAGGTGACTCAGTGGTTAAGAGCACTGACTGCTCTTCCAGAGGTCCTGAGTTCAATTCCCAGCAACCACACGTTGGCTCATGACCATAGCTAATGGGATGTGAAGATAGCTACAGTATACTCATATAGATAAAATAAACCGTATATATATATATGAAACTAGACTCTTTTCTTCTTAAGATGATGTCTCATGGCCTGGAGAGATGGCTCAGCAGTTAATAGCACTAAATGTTCTTCCAGAGGACCTGGGTTGAATTTCCAGCACCTACATGGCAGTTTACAACTCTCTGTAACTCCAAGATCTGACACCTTCACACAGTCATACATATGTAAAGCAGGCAAAACACCAATGCCTATAAAAAATAAATTATTTTTTTTTAAAAAGATGATGTCTCATGCATCTCAGATTGGTTTCAGATTCTATGTAGCCAAGGAAGGTGACCTTGAACTTCTGATCGTCCCGCCTCTATCTTCTCTGTTTCTGGAAAAACCAAAAGACCTGGTATGTTTTCTATGAGTGGTTGGCCTTCATGTGTATCTGTGTACCATGTGTATGCCTGGTGCCCAGGGAGGCCAGAAGAGGGCGCTGTGTCTCTTGAGACTGGAGTAACAGACTGCCATGTGCATGCTGGGAATCAATCCAGGTCCTCAAGAACAACAAGTGTCTCTAACAACTGAGTCAATTCTCCATCCCACCTTCCCCTGTCTGTTTTGTTTGGCCCCAAAGATTGTTGAGTTTTTGTTTGTGACAGGATCTTGCTGTGTGAGAGGATCCTGCTGGCATCATATCAAGGTAGTCTTCCTGTCTTTGCCTCCCACGTACTGGGACCTCCATATTGTTTTGTTTTTTCTTCCTTCAAATAAAATAAGGTCTCATGTAGCCCAGTCTGGCCTCAGACTGTGTAGCCAAAGCTGACCTTGAACTCTGATCCTCCTGCCTCTACCTTCAGAGTGCTAGGATTACAAACGTGTCCCAAAGGTCCAGTTTTATGGGATATTAGACCCACAACTATGTATGTGTCAGGCAAGCACTCTACCAACTAAGCTACACCTACCGAATACCTAGTACAATGGCACAGTGAAGTGGGGTGTGTCACCGAAAAGCTGGGAGAGCTCATTGTACATCTGTGTAGGATTCCCAAGATTTACTGTTGGGGGCCTGGGGGTGTACAGAAAGAAAGGATGCTATGTTTTAGTGAAGAAAAAAGAAAATATTTTTACATCGTTTCCATATAATTTCACATAGGTCTATTCTGGGAGGCTAAGGCTGTGTAGCTCAGTTGCTAAGAGTGTTTGCCTAGCATGTATGAAGCCCTGAATTTGATCTCTGGCTATCAATAAAATGGGGATAGCATTGCATCCTGTGGTCCCAGCACTTGACAAAAGTAGAAGCAGAAGGGTCAGAAGTTCAAGGTCATTTTCCTTGGCTACATAGAGTTTGAAGCCAGTCTGAGATGCATGAGACATCATCTGAAGAAGAAAAAGGAGGAGGAGGAGGAGGAGGAGGAGGAGGAGGAGGAGGAGGAGGAGGAGGAGGAAGAAGAAGAAGAAGAAGAAGAAGAAGAAGAAGAAGAAGAAGAAGAAGAAGAAGAAGAAGAAGAAGAAGAGAAGTTTAGTATTGAGACGGGTTTCACTGTGTAGCCCTGGCAGGGCTTGAATCAACAGAGATTCACCCGCCTCTGCTTCCTGAGTTCTGGGATGGTTAAAGGTGCTCCATCCCACCCTACAAAAGTCTAGTTTTAGCCGGGCGGTGGTGGCGCACGCCTTTAATCCCAGCACTTGGGAGGCAGAGGCAGGCGGATTTCTGAGTTCGAGGCCAGCCTGGTCTACAGAGTGAGTTCCAGGACAGCCAGGGCTATACAGAGAAACCCTGTCTCGAAAAACCAAAAAAAAAAAAAAAAAAAAAAAAAAAAATCTAGTTTTATTGTTTGTTTGAGACAACATTTTGCAGTGTAGCCCAAGCTGTCCTCAAACTTCTGACCCTCCTGTCTCCATTCCCTGAGTGTTGGCATTACAAAGTGTGCCACTACATCCAGCCAAAGTCTAGATTTTTGCTGTTGTTTGTTTTGGGGGGTTGCGGGGGTGGAAAGGTGGGGGTGATATGATGCTGGCTTCACTGGATCAGCCTTAATTGGCTGGAGGAGACCAGCAGCCACTCCTCCATTTGACTTCCATAGTCTCCATCACTAATAAGCACGTGCCCGCCCAGCTAGAACTCTCATAGAATTCCCTGCCAGCTCCCGTGAGTTCTGGGACCTCAGATCTCCTGCTGCCTCCACAGGAGACACTGGGAGCCTCCATTGCTCAGCCCTCCAGCCAGGCACTCATAGTTCGCCTTCTTTTCCCAGCTCCAGAGATTTAAGCGCTCCCTCTCCCTCAAAACCATCCTTCGAAGTAAGAGTGTGGAGAACTTCTTCCTTCGCTCAGGCTCTGAGCTGAAGTGCCCCACCGAGGTGCTGCTGACACCGCCAACCCCACTGCCTCCTCCCTCCCCACCACCTGCATCCGCAGACAGGGGTCTACCCACCCCAACACCCTCCCCGTGCCCTGTCCCTCGCCCCTTGGCACCACTCAAACCAGTGAGGCTGCACGGCTTCCAGGAACATGTCTTCAAGAGAGCCACCCCTTGTGAGCTGTGCCACCAGCTCATCGTGGGTAGGTACCTACCCGGGCCCTGTGGCAGGCTGGTGGGCAGCTGAGAATAAGCCTCGGAACTGCCTGACATCGGAGTATCACAAAGCAGGCTCACACTATCAACTGTGCTTCTCTCCCTGGGGAGACAGATGATCTTGGGTGGGGGCTGGGCTTTGGGTCATTGCTAGCGCACTTGCCTAGTGTGTACTCATCCTTGGATTCTATATTGCCAACTCTGGGAAAGAACAATAGAGTCATGAGTGGTGGTTGTACCCCCGCTGTTGCTCCAAACTCACATGTTGGCTTTCCTGCTGCTGCTGATGGCATCTTCCCCGTAGGAGGGAGAGGGGCCAGGCCCTGAAGCCCAGCACAAAATCATTAAGCATCTGCTGCCTTTCCTTCACGCCCCTCTCCAAGCGTTTGGTTGGTTGGTTGGTTGGCTTTTGTTTTCCAAGACAGGGTTTTCCTGTGTACACCTGAGTGTCCTAGAACTCACTCTGTAGACCAGGCTGGCCTCAAACTCAGGCATACGCCACCACCACTGCCACCCCGGGCCTTTAGCCAGGCCTTTTGTTGGGGTTGTTCCTTGTCTATGGGAATGTCCCACTTTCTCTTGCTGAACCCACAATCTCTTCTAGGAAACTCCAAGCAGGGCTTGCGATGTAAGACATGCAAAGTCAGCGTTCACCTCTGGTGCTCCGAGGAGATCTCCCACCAGCAGTGCCCGGGCAAGACAGTGAGTGAGGAATGTCACCTGGTAGAACGGCTGACTGAGGCTCAAGGCTGGCTCCTATGGGGTGGCCCTGGGGGTTGGGCAGGGCCAAGCCCTCCATAGGTCATTATGTCTCTCTGTTTTCTCTCCTTTCACCTCAGTCCACATCTTTCCGACGAAACTTCAGCTCTCCACTCCTGGTGCATGAGCCGCCACCAGCCTGTGCCATGAGCAAAGAGTCCCCACCTACCGGTAAGTGACCTACACTCTCGGGGCCCCAGTTCTCAGAGGTCCTGTAAGGAAGCCACACATTTCTCACTCAGGCGCTGCCTATTCCTGGCATTCATGCTCCCCTTCCCAGGATGCTCTTGCCCTGAATGTGGGCTCCATTTATTGATCTTTCCATTCATCTCGCAAACAGCAATTTATTGAGCACCTACTTAGTTTGAGGCACTGGGCCAGACCCTGAGACAGCACTGAAGGAGGTGAGACTGAGTTGCGTGTGGCATTCCATGCCAGGCATCCCAACAATTAGAAAGAAAGCAGAGGAAGGAGGAGAAGGAGTTCAAAGCCACCATTGCTGCATAGAGTCTAGAGCTCTATGAGACACTGTCTTAAACACCAAACACTAATAACGCATAAATAGAGCTGGTTTGGGTTTGGGTTAAGTTAGCTCAGCAAGTAAAGCCCCTTGCCACCAAACCTGGTGATCTGAGTTCTATTTCTGGGACACACATAATGGAGCTTCAGGGTGAGTCCAGGTTGGCAGCTGGGTGCCAGGCATTGAAGGTGGATGCTCTGCAGGAACCAGTGGGAAGGTGGACCCAGTTTATGAGACCCTGCGCTATGGCACGTCCCTGGCTCTGATGAACCGATCCAGTTTCAGCAGCACTTCTGAGTCCCCCACACGGAGCCTGGTATGCTGGGCACTGAAGGGGAGGCCTGGGGGGGTACCGGAGCATGATGGTGGGCTGAGGGGCTGTTCCTCCTCCTGGTTCCCCCCAGAGTGAGCGTGATGAGCTGACAGAAGATGGGGAAGGCAGCATCCGCAGTTCCGAAGAGGGGCCTGGTGACAGTGGTAAGCCAGGATGAGAAGGCCCCAGGGACAGGAAGAGAGAGAGTGGGGGAGGTATTTCTTGAAGCTTCACATTTGTGGCCTGATCTTGCTGTTCCCAGTGTTCATAGCTCCAGCAGAGAGTGAAGGCTCAGGACCAGAGGAGAAGAGCCCTGGACAGCAGGTATGCCCGGGGTTAGCTTGGAACCCACAGGCCAGGGTGGAAAGAAATGTCACTTCTTGTTATTGATCGATATGTCCATTACAGCACACTACATAGGGCACTGACTGCTTCCTCCCTCCTGTGTCCTCAGGCCCCAGAGAGAGGCCACAGTCAAGAAAGGAGCCATGAAGATTGGGAGGGGTCTCCACTATGTATCACTGCACCCAGGCTCTCCCAAGGGCAGGCCATTCTTGAATGCAGCAGACAGAGGGTGTCTTCCCTCTCTTGATCAGTCCCCTCCCCCACCCAAGGTTGGGGAGATACACATTAGGCCCTATTACTAGAAATTCACTCTGTCCTACGTCACAGACCCCCGGGGGGCAGGCATGCATATTCACGGCAAGTGGACAGTGGGTGGAGCAAGGAGATGACCCACCACTGACCCAAAGCTTTTCCTGCAGCCCCCAAAGCTGCCCCTGCGGAAGGACGTGGGGCCCATGTACTCCTACGTTGCCCTCTACAAGTTCCTGCCCCAGGAGAACAACGACCTGGCTCTGCAGTGAGTCCTTTCTGTGGTCTAGTCCTGCCCCGCTGCTCCTGCCTAACCCCTACTGACCTTGGAACGTAGGGCAATGGGGACCTTTACTTCTTGCACATCTAATTCTGTACTCAGGCTGGGGCTACCTGGGGTGATTGGTGTAGTGTCCTGTCTCCTGCCCAATTCTGGGCTGTTTCAGGGAGCCTGGTGTATCTCTGGTCCCAATGGCCTCTAAGGGCACGGAGAATCCTTTCCCACATGAGAGGGGAATGCGAGGCACCTGGGTACCCACACGCTGCCCCAGGTCTCTCTTTCCCAGGCCTGGAGATCGGATCATGCTGGTGGATGACTCGAACGAAGACTGGTGGAAGGTACCATGGCGGGATGGAGTCTGGGGTGCTGGGGGCTCTGATAGCTGTGACTCCACCTTCCCTTCAGGCTTCCTCCAGTGGCTTTGCCCAGACCAAGTTCAGGGCCAACCCTTGGGTCTTGCGGTCAGTTTCCTTCCCCCTCTATCAACTACCCTTACCCACCCTATAGCTTTCCAAGGCCAGAAGCCAAGCGCAGCTAGGGACTGGAATGAGGAGAGCCCGAGGTCTGGAGGACGAGAGTCCTGGCTCTGAGTAGGAACTGGGTCTAGAGAAGAATGGGGAGAAAGCGGACACTTCGGCTCACTGACACCCTCATCCCCAGGGCAAGATTGGCGACCGGGTTGGCTTCTTCCCAGCCAATTTTGTGCAGCGGGTGAGGCCAGGAGAGAATGTTTGGCGATGCTGTCAGCCCTTCTCTGGAAACAAGGAACAGGGCTACATGAGCCTCAAAGAGAACCAGGTGGGTGCCAGGGCCCTGCCGGGGTTCAGGCACGGGGTATATACTGAGTGAGCGTGTGGAGTACCCCACAGGGGGGCCTGAAGGGTACGAGCAACGGAGCAAGCAGGTTAGAGGGGAGACACTAGAGCAGGGAACACTCTATAGTCTGTAGCTGGGGCGCTGACAGACTGCGTGCTCCATCCCCAGTAGCACATACACGGGGCGTGGTGTCACATACCTGTAATCTAGCTAAGCCAGAAGGATTATCTTGGGTCTAAGACTATATAGCAACTGGGCAGTGGTGGTATAGACCTGGGAGGCTGAAGTAGAAGGATTTCTGTGAGTTCGAGGTCAACCTGGTCTACAGAGTGAGTTCCAGGACAACCAGGGCTACACCTAGAAACCCTGTCTTGAAACAAACAAACAGATAAAAATGAAAACCAAAGACGGTCCAGCAAGTGTCAAGACTACACAATGAGACCCCGCCTCTCGAAGGGGTCGGAGGGTAAGTCCTCCCTGGGGACTTGAGCTGGTAGCTGATTGATGTCAGAGGCGACTGGAATAAAACAGAACACTGAATTATGAATTCACAAGCTTGGCTGTTTTCTGTTGTTTGTTTTTAATTTATCTTTTATATGTAGGAGTGTTTTGTCAGCATGCATTTCTGTTTGTGTGTGTGTGCCTGGTGCCCACAGAAGCCAGAAAAGGTCCTTGGATCCCCTGAGACTGGAGTCACAGATAGCTGTGACCTGCCATGTGGGTGGTGGGAATTGAACCTGGGTCCTCTGGAAGAGCCGTCAGTGCAGCTCTTAACCCAGTGGTCCTCAAGCTTCCTAACACCGTGACCCTTTAATACAGTTCCTCAGGAGAACCCCAGCTATAAGATCATTTCATCGCGCCGGGCGGTGGTGGCGCACGCCTTTAATCCCAGCACTTGGGAGGCAGAGGCAGGCGGATTTCTGAGTTCGAGGCCAGCCTGGTCTACAGAGTGAGTTCCAGGACAGCCAAGGCTACACAGAGAAACCCTATCTCGAAAAACCAAAAAAAAAAAAAAAAAAAAAAAAAAAAAGAATTGTAATGTAGGAGCCGAGTGGTGGTGGCACATGCCTTTAATTCCAGCACTTGGGAGGCAGAGGCAGGCAGATTTCTGAGTTTAAGGCCAGCCTGGTCTACAGAGTGAATTCCAGGACAGCCAGAGCTATACAGAGAAACCCTGTCTCGAAAAAAAAAGAGCACTGAGTGCTCTTCCAGAGGTCCTGAGTTCAATTCTCAGCACCCACATGGTGGCTCACAATCATCTGTAATGGGATCTGATGCCCTCTTCTGGTGTGTCTGAAGATAGTTACAGTGTACTCACATACATAAAATAAATAAATTAATTAAAATAAAAAATAAAAATAAAGAATTGTAATGTAGCTGGACTGGTGGCACACACATTTAATCCCAGCACTCAGGAGGTAGAGGCAGGTGGATCTCTGTGAGTTCAAGGCCAGCTTAATCTATAAAGAGAGTCCAGGACAGTCAGGGTTACCCAGAGAACCCTGTCTGAAAAAACAAAACAACAACAACAAAAAACAAACAAAAGAATCTGATATGCAGGTTACTTGATATTTGTTGAAGACCTCTGAGATTTAAGCATTGATCTATCTCTCCAGATCTTGCTTTTTTTTTTTCCTTTTAATTTACTTAACTTTATTTTATTTGTTTTGTTTTTCGAGACAGGGTTTCTCTGTATAGCCCTGGCTGTCCTGGAACTCACTCTGTAGACCAAGCTGGCCTCGAACTCAGAAATCCGCCTGCCTCTGCCTCCCAAGTGCAGGGATTGAAGGCATGCACTGTCCAGCTTACCTTCATGTTATATACATTGGTGTGAGGGTGTCAGATACCCTAGAACTAGAGTTACAGACAGTTGTGAGCTGCCATGTTGATACTGGGAATTAAACCCGGCTCCTCTGAAAGAGCAGCCAGGGCTCTTAACCACTGAGACTGAGTCATCTCTCCAGCCCTTGCTTTTTGTTTTTATCAAACAGTATTTTACTATGTAGCCTTATCCCTGGCTGGGCTGGAACTCTCTATGTAGGCCAGGCTGGCCTTGAACTCACATACATCTGCACACCTCTGCTTATTTTTATTAGACAGTGTTTTATATGTAGTCCTAACCCTGGGTGGCCAGCCTAGAACTCACTATGTAGGCCAGGCTGGCCTTAAACTCAAATGTCTGCTCACCTTTGCTTCCCGAGTGCTAGGAGTTAGTGTGCTCCTGGCTAGTTTAAGTACTAACTATGCCCTCTGGCTTGCTGGGTTACCTCAGGCTAGCCCTTTCCCCTCTGTCACCTCCTCTGTGACATGGGATCAGGACTGGACATTGGTTTAACTGATCACCAGGGTCAACTCTGATGCTGACGTGCCGCTTGCTTGCTATCCCTTGAGTCCTGATCTTGCTGATCCCTCCTAGGATCTGCCTGCATCAGCTCTATCCGCAAGATTTATGCTAGCCCTGCCCTCCCCTGGGGCGTGTCCTTTTGAGTCACGAGCAGTACTCATTCCTGGTCTCTTCTCTCTCTGTTTCCACTCAGATCTGTGTAGGCGTGAGCAGAAGCAAGGATAGTGATGGCTTCATCCGAGTCAGCAGTGGCAAGAAGCGGGGTTTGGTGCCAGCCGACTCCTTGGCAGAGATCTGACAGAAACCGAGAGAACCCAGATGCTACCCCTGCCCATGCCTGGCTCTTGCTTCTGGCCTGAGAAGGAAGCAGGCATCCTGGCCACACCCTTCCTCTCCCTGTCTCTCTCCTAAGCGTCACCCGCCCCCACTTAGGAGCCTTCTGCACCGAGGAAGGTTTTATTTCTTGGGTGGGGTATCCTGGATGGGGTGATCTTCTGGGGCTTGGGAAAGGAGTCAAAAGCGGGAAGAAATGAGGAAGCTACAGGTAGGTCCACTCAGAGCCCAAGCACCACCTAGTCGGGTTGCCATAGTGAGACCCACCCTAGGGAGTCGCCTGCTGTCTTCCACAGACTACCTGCCCATACTGCCTTTGCATGCCTGGCTCCTCTCTGCCCACAGCCTTTGCTTGGGTCTGTGTTATCCACCCCTTTGCAAGTGGGGCCTTGAGAGAGGGCCTGTCGGTGTTCCTCAGCCCTCCCCTCTTGCTTGAGAAGACGCTGAGGACTATGGGAGAGCCCTAAGTTAACCACTGGTCACTCCTTCAATTCTCAGGAAAGTTCAGGAATCTTTCCAATTACTTGAAACCTGGGCGACAGAGCAGGGTCAGGGCTGAAGGCTGGAAGAGATGTAACAGGTAGGAGTCCGTTCCATTGAGGACAGTCCCACAGAACCGTCTCATTCTCCTTTGTCTACTAGAAATCGGTATCCAAGAGCAGCCTGGACAAAACCCAGTTGAGAACAAGACACTGGTCCCTGCTTGGTCAAAACATTTCACTGTTAGGACTCCAGAAATCCCTATCACTAAAGCAGACAGCGAGGAGAGTCAGATTGTGAGGTCTGGTTTCTCTAAAAGCCCTGCCATCAGATGAACCAAACTTAACCTTCTCATTGGGCTCTACAGGGTCCATCCCTTGGAGGAATTCCTTGGGAGATTGAGGAAAGATATGGAAAGTTCTTTCTGGCCACCATCAAATGACAGTCTAGGAACCCTTAGCCCTCCTGGCAGGACAAAGGACCTCTTCCTCAAAGGCTGCTTTTTTTTCCCCCCTGGTGCCAGCCCCCCTCCTTCCAAGCTCAGACCCTCCTTTTCTGCCCTGATCCTGTCAGCCACCCCCAGTGCTGGGCACAGTCATGCCTTCCATACAGTGAGAGGACATCGATTCTCTACCCAATACACCTTGCCCCATTTTTTCCCCTAAAAGGGGACTAAAGCCACACTGCCCTGTTTGCTGCCATGAGGCCCCCCCCCCCACAGCAAAATCCCCGGGGCGGGCCCAATGCCCACTGTACATGAGGCTGCATGACGGGTCTGTGGGGGCGTTGCTGAGTCCCCAGACCCATAATTAAATGTTTCTTGTCTCAGCTCGCCTGCTCTGTGTATCTGATTGGGATAGAGAAAGCAAACGCGCATCAGGCTGGGATGGGAGTTAAGGATACAAGAGGTATTGACCTCTGAGAGGAAGGGTGTCAGAGTAGGATGTGCTAGCCTGGAGACCACAGAAAGATGCTGAAGGACCCGAAGAAGGCGGGAAACAAAGTCAGGCCAGGGAGGTGGGGCTGAAGTCACTTCTGGGTTCTACATGCACTTGAATTTCGCAGGGGACTGACCCACAGTGACCTTGTTGACGCAGACCTGCACGCTTCAGCTTCGGGGACCACCTCTCCCTTCATCCCCTTAGCCAGATTCAAATGTGGTGGAGGGGACAGTGGAGGACGCTAGGGCCAGGAGATGACTCAGCAGCGTCCGTCATCAGATGCCTGGCATAGGGGGAGGGGAGAAGGAGGGAACGGTAGAGGAGGGGCCGCGCACGCCCCTCGGGGGCTGCCACCCACCTGCTCCAGCCAAGCGGCCGCCTTCCCGCGCCTGCCCGGCCGCGTCACTCGCGCGGCTCGCGTGTCCTGAGCTATTTATAGGAGCAAGGGGGGAGCAAGCGAGCCCGAGGCTACTGCGGGAGTGCCAGGGCAGTGTTGGTGATGCCAGACCGACCGCAGAAGGTGGGACTCTGCCTGTCTTGACAAGTACCCGCTCCTCCATCGGAGTCTGGGTCCCCCCATCTCCCTGCACCTTCGGAGTTCGGTAGGCTGTCTGGGACCAAACTGTGGCGCCTCCTCCTTGGGCATCCTTTGGGCTCCTTCATCCAGTGAAAGCAATAGAGACTGAGGGTGGAGAGAAAAGAATGACAGGCCTCTTGTAGAATTCCTCGCCCTGGACCTGGAACACACACACTCACACGCCAATCTGATGTTTTGTTTTTGTTTTGTTTTTTTTGTTTGGAATGGGGTCTTGTTTTGAATCAGTAATGTCCTACTTCAGCCTCTGAAGTGCTGGGATTGCAGGTAGAAGGCACCACACCTGCCTCTGAAGACTGTAGCTAGAATTATGTAATCCAGTCATCTACTCTTGGATTTCTTCTCCTCCAGCATCAGTGGGCCTCTGTAGTAGCTGAGATCACAGGTGTGCAGGGCCATGCCTGCTTGGAAGAATTCACATAATTAAACACCAGGTGTGGCCCACAGAGCATGCTAGGAACCTCATGTTCTTTGGTCCCCTCAATAACTGTGACCATGCTGAACCCTTTGACAGATGAGGACATTACAGTAGAGATGGTAAGTGGTTTACCGGAAGTCATCCACTCTATACAGAACAACTCACCCCTTTTACACTTAGGAAAACTGATGCCTATCTAGAACTAATGACTTGTCCAGTATTACCAAGCAATCAGGTGCTTAGACATCTTACTGCCCTGCCCCGTGTCCTTCAGTGCTTTAAGCTACCATGATAGAGAACAGCCTGAGGTGGCTGGGCCAGGAGCTCTAGAAATGGATGTTCCCAACTTCACTAGAGACTAGTGAGAATGTTGAATTCAAGCCTTATGCATACCCAGTGTCTGCCACCAGCCAGCAGCTGGCCTGGACCCCCTCCCCCAGTCTGTTTGCTGCACTGCTGAGCACAGCAGCTTTCTCGGGTGGCTGAGCCACTGACAGCAGGCTCCCAGCCTAGGGGCTGGGAACAGCTGGTGTCCCCACTGTAGCCTCTACCCTCCTCCGTGCTTATTCTTGGGGATCTGGACCAGCCACACTGCTGACCTGGGGATGCTCAGAAATCTGCCGCCAGTACCATCTTTGACCTACACACATCTTTCTCTCTTCCCTCTGTCTCAGCCTGAGATTTCCTGGTACAACCCACTTAGGTTCAAGGGAGATGCAGAAAGAAAAAGGTAGGAGCCAGAGATGGGGAGGCCTAAAAGGACAGGGTAATAGATGCTGGAGATGGGGCAGGGGAGACTCAGGCAGTGAGGCTCTGTATAATCTCACCACCTTGGTAGCCCAGTCCCCTCTTCAGCCTTCTGCATCCCCCAGTCCCCTAGGGCTTGGACCAACTGAGAACCTGTTGAGACATCCAAGGAAGGCAGCGGTGCACTTCTAGATTCAGTCTTTTCTGTTTTAAAGGGGGTGGCATAGTCTGTCCCTGCCGCAGCTTCACTGGTGCCACCAGGGAGGAGGCCAAAGCCAGCCTCACTTTCCCAGCTGATCTCTAGCTCACAGCTTACGTCCATGGCTCTGCCGTGGCTCTACTCTGAGTCATACCCACAGCTGGCAGCCCAGAGCCGGATTCCCATGGTACTTATAACTAGAAAATGCTGAGATTCTAGGAAGTCACTGGGGCCTCAGTTTCCTTATCTAGAAAATGAATTAGGTAGCCAGGCGATGGCACATGCCTTTCCAGGTGGATCTCTGAGTTCAGGGCCAGCCTGGTCTATGGGATAAGTTCCAGGATAACCAGGGCTACACAGAGAAACCCTGTTTTGAAAAAAAATAAAAGAGAGTGAGCTGTTTTTTTTCAGGGTCTTTACCTGAGAGACAGTGAGCCCCTTGGAAAGAAATATCAATTATTTGATGGGAATAGTTCTATGCTTTGTTCTGTTTTGCTGTGTAGCCCCAGCTGGCCTCAGACTTGGGGCAATCAGGCTCCCGAGTGCTGGGAGTACATGTACCACCATGCTTGGTTAGTCATATACTTTTTACAAGATTTATTTTTATTTTAATGTGTGTGTTCCTATGTATGTGTGCTAGATATGAGTGGATGCCAAGGAAGGGCAGAAGGCATCAGAGCTGGAGTTACAGGTGGCTGGGCCTGCCCAGTGTGGGCTCTGCAAGTTGAAATCCAGTCTTCAGGAATAGCAGCAAATGTTCTAAACTTCCACCCATCTCTCCAACCCCAAGTCATATACTCTTGAATGAAAGGGCTCATCTTTAGGGGCTGGAAGGGCTAAGGGGGCGGAGCTGAGGCTGGAACTCATGCTAAGTACATCCGATGCTGCAGAGCTATACTCAGTGCTAAATTGATTGGATTTCCAGGGCCTGAAGTAGATTCAACAGTTATTTAAGACTCTTTCTTTCTTTCTAAAATTTATTTTATATGGGGTCACCACACCGGAAGAGGGCATCAGATCCCATTACAGATGGTTGTGAGCCACCATGTGGTTGCTGGGAATTGAACTCTGGACCTCTGAAAGAGCAGTCAGTGCTCTTAACTTCTGAGCCACCTCTCCAGCCCTATTTAGGGATTCTTTATGCTTGAAGCTCCCTGAAAATTAGACTCCCTTCATCTATTCTCCTGTAAGTGTCAGAGCCCATGGTCGGAGAGATGTTCCTTCCAGGCCTGGGGTGGTTACGACAGTGGGATAGAGAATAATTCGGTGCAGAGCATTGTCATGAGTGGTTTTTGAGGAGGCCCCTCAGCCCATCTATGGCCTCCTCCATCTTTGCTTAGATTGCTTCTTTGTCACTGTGTGAAAGGGATCAAAAACATCCTTGGGCAAGGACAGAATTTATCTGGATTACAGGTTATAGCCTCTCCACAGGAAACCAGGGCAGGAACTGGGGCTGGGAATGGAAGCAAAGACCACTGGAAAGTGCTGCTTAATGACTGGCTCAGGGCTGAAGGCCAGGTGCCTAAGCAGTCCCACTCTGGCACTGAAAACCTTATCCTTAGGGAGCCACTGGTTCGTAGTTGGTAGTGGAAGCCTGGAAACGCTGGTTCTGTCATCAATGAAGGTGACAGCAGCAGGGTAAATCAACTTGGTGACATGAGGGAAGATCGATCAGACAAAGGAGTAATTGTCTCTCTGCCGTGGCTTTTTTATCTGGACCATTTCTCAAAGGTGCCACCCACCTTTGTGCTTGATCTTCCTAACATCTATTATTAAGGCAATCAGAATTCTTCAGGTGAGGTTCCCTACTCGGTTGATTCTAATGTGGCAAGTCGACATTAAAACAAACCATCATAGAGCTGGAGAGATGGCTCAGATGTTGCTCTTCCAGAGGATCCAGGTTCAATTCCCAGCTGCCAATTCTCAATATGGCAGTTCACAACTATTTATAATTCCAGTTCCAGAGGACCTGTCATCTTCACAGACATCCATGTAGGCAAAACATCAATGTACATAAAAGCAAGTAAGTCCTTAAAAACAAACAAGCAAACAAAAACCCGTAACCTTTCAAAATCACCCAATGTCAACCAATCAGAAAAGCCAGAAGCCTGGCGTTTACAAAGCACCAGTGAGTCAACAGCACCATCTTCTGGCTTGGAATGGAACTGTGACTACTGCTTAGATCACTGCATTCACCATTTGCAGACCATGTCAGAAAGGAGTGGTCTCTACCTTTTCCCTCAGTTGAGCTGGAGATGAGTCCAGGCTAAATAGAGAGCTTGGCCAAGGCCACTCCTCCTCCAGGCCTTGGAAGCTTTACTATTAGGGCAAGTCTTACAGAGCCCAAAGTAGCAAATGCAGGCTACTACAATGGACAAAGGAGTCCAGAAATCAACTGCTCTGTAAGCCAGGCCTTATGCCTGGGGACATAGGTCCTGTGAGTGCTTCCCAGAACTGGATAAGGTGAGGCAGAGCTGTGGGGTCTGCTGGTCCCTGTACTCCTGCCTCCCCCACTCTTGAGAGGCACTGCTGAGGGGGCCACAAGTTTAAGGAGGACCCAACTTCCCCTTGAAAACCAAGCATTAACTCCGGAGCTCACAGCCAACCTGTCACTGGCCACTGCATCCTTCACCAGACTTGGAAGTCACCTGACGACCTGGGAATCAGTCTGAACTGCCCCTGCCCAAGTTCCTGTCATCCATAAGATACACACGGCTGGCGCTGACTCATTATACTGTGAAGGCTAGAGGTAAATGTAAAAAGCAGTACTTGGCCCACAGCAATTATGAAAACCTTACAGCCAGCTAGCTATGTACATGCTTCTTCCTGAGACCCTAAGGCAGGTTTCAGACGGCTGCGCACACACAGGTATACATACTAGTTTTGGGGACTAGGACAGGCAGGCTGCTTGCCTTTGTCTCACCCACTCTGGAGAATGCATATACACCCCCACTTAGGCCTATGAGAAGTAGGTAACCCCCTGAATTAGTCCCAATACCACCCTGAATCCAAATCCTAGGCTGACATCCCAGGTTCGTACGGCCAGCTCTGGGCCTTGAATTATAAAGACACAGCAGCCAAACTGCTAAAAAGAGGGCAATGGACAAAGGCTTGTTTTATTTTAATGACATCCATGGGAGGCCACGGCCAGGCCACTATGTACAGACTTGATGGAAGCTTTTTCCCTTGGTCTCTTCCTCCTTGGACAGAGTCTTGATGATCTCCTCTTTCTTGCCTTGGCCCGCAGGCGACCTCTCTGCAGCTTCCGTGCTTCCTTGGTCTTAGACCTGCGAGCCTCTAGCCTCGTCCACTATATAGTGCAAGGAAGGAAAAATGTTTCAGTCAGACGAACAGTGGGGACAGCACCCCCCAGACCTCTAAATCCTCGGAGCCACACCAAAGCTCCATCTCACCTATATAGGGGAGGATGGGCAGGAGGTAGTGTGACAGCTGCTCAACAGTACTAAAGTTAGTAGTACATGTTACAATCATGTTCAGTACTGGACCTCCAAGATAATTCTTTCCTCCCATAACATTTTTAAAGTATTATTTACTTGATGTTCACTGTAGCTGTCTCAGACACACCAGAAGAGGAACCCCATTGCAGATGGTTTTTGAACCACCACCATATAGGTGCTCAGGACCTCTGGCAGAGTGTAGACATCTCTCTAGCCCCCCTCCCTCTCGTTAAGAAACTTACGCCAGTAGCTCTTGCGGGCCTTGTCTGCCTTCAGTTTGTGGATATGTTCCATGAGAATACCACTGCTTGTTTGAATACATTGGCCTTGACCTTCAGGTACAGGCTGTAGATACCTGCAGGGGACAAGGACCCAGCTCTGGTCACCATGAGACATGTGGGCTGCTCCTCTCCCCAAGGTCACCAAGGTCAAGACTTGGGGCAGCTCCTACACACACTTGCCTGGCCAATCTTGGGCTACTAATAACGTAAGGGGAAAATATACCACTAGACTTAGAAAACTCCCTTGGCAGGACTCCCTACTCAAAGCGGCTGAGACAGATGGATAAAAAGACAAAGCTACGGAAATGGCAGAGGGTGGGCTTACATATGGCGATCAATCTTCTTGGATTCCCGGTATCTCCTGAGGAGCCGGCGCAGGATCCTCATCCTCCTCATCCAGGCCACCTTCTCGGGCATCCGAGCGTTGGCCGTACCCTTCCTCTTCCCTGAGCAAGCATTAGGAATGAGACTCTAAGTTTCAAGTCAACCACCAGAGACTGAGCTGTCTTTCCCTCACTTGTCTTTCATTTTAAAAAATATCAACTCCAACCACTTAGTGTCTTTTACCTACCGAGTCAAGAGAACAAACAGCGGAGGCAGCTAGCTCTGCACAAGGCCAGCCAGAGCTGTACAGGACACAGTCTCAACAAACAAACATTATCAATTTCTCCTTTTGGGGCTGGGGGACAGCAAAGTTGGCCTTGAAATTGAGGTCCACCAGCTTTAGCGTGAACCCGGAAATTACTGTCCTCTCATTCTCTAAGCATGAGGTAACGACAGGACAATGGGTAGTGTGTATGACCCTTATCTCTCTAAACAACAGTGGCTATAAGTCATACCCAAACCCATGTGCCTCCAACTTCTGAGCCACCCCTCCAATCCGCTTTAAAACATCCAGTATAACCCACAGCATAATCAGAATATATAGGGACTTAATGTTGACATTTTTTCCCCATCAATAAACCCAGTGCAGTGCCAACTTGTATCCACACAAAAGAAACCATCGCCCAGCAATAGCACAAGATGGGAGAAAAACCACCAATGTCTGTGCAGACCTCAACCAGGGTCTTAGGCTTGTTGAGCAAGTGCTCTACCACTTTACCCACTGTTTAAGAGGCAGGATGAAAAGCTAGACCCTTCTCACCTATGCCCATATGCCTGCCCTTCCGTCGGGCCAAGGTGTTTTTCCGACAGCGAGCCCGGGAATGGACAGTCACGGGCTTTCGGATGATCAGCCCATCTTTGATCAGCTTCCTGATCTGCTGACCTGGAAAAGTGCAACACACCGGTTTAGTTAGAAAAGTGCCAGCCATAAAACACAAGCTTTTATCCTTGACCCAACATTCTCAAAAGGAGCCGAAATCCTGGAATGTGTTTAAAAAAAAAAAAAAAAAGAATATTTACCTCTTAAATACTTCATAGCATATTTGGTGTATCTAAAGTACAGGTTAACAAGGTACTCGGAAACATCTGTCTGATACTAACAGGCCTTGCTTCTGTTTCGAAGCGTCACCCAATATCCTCTAGTCCTCAAATATATTTTAAAAACTTTCAGACATCTACAAAATACTCACTTTGTTTATAACTTATTAGTTTAACACTGGATGGTTTCATCCTATAAACTAGTGCAATATCCTTGTAAGTAGGTGTGAGGGTGAAGGATCATACTCACGGGAGTTGGCATTGGCGATTTCATTGGTCTCATTGGGATCCAACCAGACCTTCTTTTACCACAGCGGAGGACACTAGAGGCAAGCCTCTTCTGCAGCCTGAGCATACTAGGGAACACAGAAAGCACTATTAAGTCCTGAAAGCCACTTCTGAGCAACAAACACTCCAAGCAAAATCTTTCCTCTAAAGTCTTAGTATTTTTTAAGAAAATGAACAAAATACACAACAATATGCATACATTATTACTATTAATAGCAAATACATTCCGTAGACCGTAAAATTTTGCCACCCCTTCCTGTCCACTAATAACCATTTCCAAAGCAAGGTTTTTGTTTTTTTTGGGAGGGGGGAACAGGGTTTTTCGAGATAGGGTTTCTCTGTAAAGCCCTAGCTGTCCTGTAACTCACTCTGTAGACCAGGTTGGCCTCGAACTCAGAAATCCGCCTGCTTCTGCCTCCCAAGTGCTGGGATTAAAGGCGTGCGCCACCAATGCCCGGCCCAAAGCAAGATCCTAAATCCAAACCAAGACCTGGGCAGAGAACGTGGCCAAGGTGGATAGCCATTTGGGATCTGGGGCGGGGGAGCTTAAGTTCTTCCGGGTACTTGGCCCTGTTAAGACTTTAACCAGACACCAATAGATCAGGACTGTGACGCAGCCTGTTTACCCAGGAGGACAGGCGCAGCTCTTTGCTTTCTGGGCTCTTTTTCACATTAACTAACGCCGTTCGGGTGGAAGCCAACCTGGCGCCTCACCCTCCGCACTCAGAGGCCTGGGCTTGCCCGAGACTTGTCCCATGTTACATGGCCGAGGTCCGCGCGGCTCCAGCGCGTCAAGGAGCCACTCAGTGCCCACTCGCCGCCGCTCTCCCCGCGTGGTGGCCCACGACGCGAGCCAGGCGGAGAGCAGCGCCCGCGAGAGGACTTTTCGGGCCTCGGCGTCCCGCGCGCGGCCCATCCTCCCTAGGCCCAGGCCGTGCGTGCTCTCCGCACTCCGGGCACGGCCGCACCACGCCCGCCTCCCCTCTCCCCTCTGCCATCCGGGGTCCCAGACCCAATCCCTGCCAAGTATCGCCGGCCCTGTCAGCCCAGTCGGCCCAGTCGGCCGGGAACCCAGAGCCAGGCCGCTCACCTCATGGCTGCGGACGCAGCAGCGAAAGGAAAGAGCTCGCCGGACGCGGGCTCCTCCCATTATCTGCGAAGGGGAGAGCCCAAGCCCCACTCCATGATTGTCTGTATTTCCGCTAAGCTATTTCGCCTTCCTCCATCTCACACTCACTTATTTCCTTTCTAAAAAATTATGACCATAAGTGCTCAAGATCGAGAATCGGTTTTAAACTTTAAAACACAAAATATGTACCCCTTTCGTTCGGCAAAATGGTTCAGGCCAACTCCTCGGCACACATGCGCAGTAAGGGCATTTGATCACGTGGTATTCGGGTAGCCGGAAGTCACTCTGAGTCGCGCAGGCGGAGTGAGGAGGGTTTGGCCTGAAAGGCCTAATCTTCGCAGAGGGCTTGTCGTCTGTGAGAAGTTATTAAATTAGCTGGGAGAAAATTATCGAAAGCAGTGTTAGAGAATGTTGACAGCAGAGAGCAAGCAACCACCATCTCGCTTTCGCTCTCGTAGAGTAAGAATTCGTGTGAGGCTAAACCAAGAGATTTTTTCTCCGTGC
Organism: Mastomys natalensis; assembly: GCA_021653895.1. Classification (NCBI taxonomy): domain Eukaryota; kingdom Metazoa; phylum Chordata; class Mammalia; order Rodentia; family Muridae; genus Mastomys; species Mastomys natalensis. The sequence goes on from JAJTUV010000964.1 coordinate 676,457, forward strand.
CACCGCAAATCCCTAATCTCTAGGTGTTTCAATTTCCTCCATTGTAGCCTGAACCTAATCCTAATATTTCTGTCATCCACTTGTGAAAATCATATGCATCTACTTTTACAAAAGGGCATTAGCACAAGCAAGCGGAAGCAATCTTGTTTGGCTCAATCTGTGCTGTAGCAAGCATGTGAGAAGACCTACATTGGCTGAGTAAAGGAAGGGGTGTCAGAACAACAGCAAAAAAGACCAATGGCTTTGGAGACCCCTGACTGAAAACCCAAGGAGAATGTTCTTTGGGGTAGGGGGGCGAAAGTTAAGATCTCTGGCGATTGGAGCAGAGCAGCTGGCTTCCTCCTTTAATCCCAACTAACAGTCAGGAAATGAGATGGCGGTAGTAAGGCGGCCAAATTTAAGGCGGTCCAGGTAATCTGGGCTACAGAATGAAACCGTGTCTTTGAAACAAAAACAAAATCTGGCTAAGCATAGTGGTACATACCTGTAATCCCAGTACTTGGTAGACAGGAGGATCAGAAGTCCAATGCCATCCTCGGCTACATATGGAGTTCAAGGCCAGCCTGGATACTGGAAGCCCAGATTTTAAAAAAATAAAAATAAAAAAATAAAAGCAAAAATGCTGGGGAGTGGGACTAGGGAGATGGCAGAAGCTTGTGTGCTTGCAAAGGATTGCAGTTGCCGGGCGGTGGTGGCGCAAGCCTTTAATCCCATCACTGGGGAGGCAGAGGCAGACGGATTTCTGAGTTCGAGGCCAGCCTGGTCTACAGAGTGAGTTCCAGGACAGCCAGGGCTACACAGAGAAACCCTGTCTCGAAAAACCAAAGAAAAGGATTGCAATTGGGTTCCCAATATCCATATCTGGTGGCTCAATAACTGCCCATAACTCTAGTCCTTGAGATCTGGTGCTCTGTGCCATGCACCAGCACACAACAGGTATGCTGGCATACATGTACACATACACATAAATAAAAATAATCATTTTTTAAAGTCCTAGACCCGAGATGGGTATAGTAATGTATACCTTTAATCTTAATACTCAGGAGGCAGAGGCAGGTGGATCTCTGTGATTTTGAGGCCATCTTAGTCTGTATAGGGAGTTCCAGGACAGTCAGAACTCCACAATAGAGACCTTGTTTCAAAAAACAAACAAACAAACAAACAAAAAACCCAAAGTTCTAGATCTGGTTCTGACCCTCATTCTTACTTGGATCAAGAGTCTTTATTTTCTCTGCTTGTTTTTGAGACAAGGTCCTGTTATGTAGCCCGGGATGGCCTCCACTCTATCTTCTTGCCTCTACCTTCTCTCAAGTGCTTGAATTGCAAGTACAGGTCTGTGCTCCCATGCTTGGCTGCTATCTTCTTCCTCTGAATTTTTTTTTTTTTTTTTTGAAGACAGGGTTTCTTTGTACAGCCCTGGCTGTCCTGGAACTCACTCTGTAGACCAGGCTGGCCTTGAACTCAGAAATCTGCCTGCCTCTGCCTCCCAAGTGCTGGGATTAAAGGCGTGCGCCACCACTGCTCAGCTCCTCTGAATTTTCTAGGCAGTAAAATGAGCTGAGAGTTAAAAGGGCCAGTGTAGGGAACATGTTTTTATGTAGTACCTCAGAAATAGACAACTTTTTAAAAATCTTCATTTTGGTGGTGGTACATGCCTCCAAGCCCAGCATTTAGGAGACAGAAGCGAAGCAGATCTCTGGAAGTTCATAGCCAGTCTCGTTATGGCTCTTACATGTTGCAGGCCAGATGGGTTACATAATGAAACCCTATCTCAATCAACCAATAATCAATCAAATAAATCAAACAAAAAACTACTTCATTTTACAACTTATGTAACAGACTCTTTCTTTTCTTCCTCCTCCTCTTCCTCTTCTTCTTTCTCCTACTTCTTTTGAGGTGGGATCTGTAGACCTTACCCAGCCTGTACTTCCTCTGTAGACCAGGCTGACCTTGTGCTCACAGAGACCTGCCTGCCTCTGAGTCTGGAATGTAGGGATTAAAGGCCTCTGCTGTTATTCCTAGCTAGAGAAGCCCATGCTGCCTTCTCTTGTCAGGCTCTCTTGTCCTCAGTGTGCAGAGGGAACCCTGCCAGTGTTGGCCATGTTCATAGAAGGATGAACAAGCTTTCCTCACTGCTCACAGTCCTTATCAGAAGATAAGGTGATCAGAGAATGAACGATCTCTTCTCAGAATTCACAGTGAGGAGTCCAAACAGAATACAGAAAATAGTCTTTATTTTAGGGTACTGGACCTTGGCAAGGCTTTTTCTTACTTCTTATCTCTCAGCTCTCTGAATAGAGAGCTGGGTGGAGAAGGAGGAACTAGTCCTCTTGCCACAGATGATGAGCTAGGCTGGCCTCTAGGTCCCAGCATTGCTATACAATAACCAGCTTCCAGACTTCTTTTTTGTTTGTTTGTTTGTTTGTTTTTCGAGACAGGGTTTCTCTGTGTAGCCCGGGCTGTCCTGGAACTCACTCTGTAGACCAGGCTGGCCTTGAACTCAGAAATCCGCCTGCCTCTGCATCCCAAGTGCTGGGATTAAAGGTGTGTGCCACCACTGCCTGGCTGCTTCCAGACTTCTTATTGTTCTCTCATCTTGCCAATAATTTCATGGGCAAAGATACCATAGTATTAGCAACATCTTAGGAAAGGAAACAAAGAATAACTTCTTTGTTTATTTGAGACAGAGCTTTTCTATGTAGCCCTGGCTGTCCTAAGGGTCACTATGTTAATAAGGCTGGCCTCGAATTTACAGAGATCCTCTTGCCCCTGTCTCCAGTGTTGGGATTAAATGTGTGCCCTACCACTGCTTGACTTGAGGACGATCCTTTTAGGATCTAGTAACCAGCTGAGCCTGAGCCAAATTGGTACCGAGTTGCCACAGTTCTGGGATATTTGTTCCTCAGTCAAGGATAAAGGAGAGAGAAGCCTAGGTCAACAGTCATGGTATATAACTTTGAATAGCTCCCCCCCCCCCATCTTCATACTTCCTCCTCTTTCCTTTCTCTTAGAAGCAACAGGAACTTTGCCAAGCCTGACTCCTGGCCTTTTGGAAGAGCCTGGCAGACCTTAGTAACTGATGAGGCCGAAGCATTTCTGGGTCCCTGGACAGCATTCCTACTGTCCCTGTTGGCCTTCTCCTTTGGACACTCACCCCATCATCCATCCTCAGCCCCAGCCAGCAGACCTAGAGCCAGGTTGGAGAGGGAGGTCTACTCAGCTAGTTTCATGGCGGCCTGGGCCTCACACTGGGGAGAAAGGAGTTAAAGCTAGGTCCCAGGATCACAGGGACCGGGAAGTTCCGGTGGCCCATGCTGGAGTCACTCAGGGAGACCAGCTGAGAGAGTAGTTTGGGACAGAAAGAGAGGCGGTACCAGTCTTACCAACCTGTGCTTCACACCCCCCGCCCCCCATCAACGCTTGGCACACACTGGTAAACGCCCCCCACCTCCACCCCAGCCTCAAGGCCGGTTTCCCCTTAGTCCCCGGCAGGCTGCCCTCATCCCAGACTAATCGGAGGACAACGATCGAGCCCCTCGGCGTTCCGGAGGCCAGCTGGGATCCGCCACTCGGCCATTGTCTGCGCGCAGCCGGTGGAGGGGCTCGAGGGGCGGGGCCGCGGCGCGGGGCGGGAGCGAGGGAGGGGCGGGGGGAGATGCTGAGCCTTCAGGGGCGGAGGCGGCGGCGGCGGCCGCAGAGAGCAGAGCGCGAGCCGGGAGGGCAGCAAGGCGGCGAGCGTGCAGCCGGAGGTCCAGCTAGGCGACTGCACCCAGTGCTGGCTGCGCGACGCCGCGCTGCTCTCGGCTCAGACGGCCTCTCCCATGCGCTGAGGGCGCCCGGCTGGGCCGGGAGGGCGGCCGGACCGGAGGATCCTCTCCATGGTCCAGAAGAGCGGCATGTCCCGGGGCCCTTACCCACCTTCCCAAGAGATCCCTATGGAGGTCTTCGACCCCAGCCCACAGGTGAGGCGAGGTGCCAGGCTCGAGGGAAAGGACCGCTCCTGCGGACCTTAGAGTCGGCTCGGAAAGCCCCGGGAAGGAAAGGGTTATATGCCCTGTGTGGATGGGAGAGGGGTGTCTGTGCGATCCCCCATTCTCGAGGGTTACTGATCGATGGACTGTTGGCCCAAGTCGGGCTGCGGTGTTGCGGAGCGTAGAGGAGGCGGGTAGAATGCCTGTCAACCTCGCCTCCAGGTCTCCCCCGCGTCCAGGTCCCTGCTGCTGGGGTACCGGCTCCAGCAGGCTGACAGCGGGGATGCTGATGGGGGTTGGGGGGAATCCAGGCCTTGAGAAGCGGAGTTGGAGGGAGGCTGGAGACCGAATCAGGCGAGGGGGGCGACGCAGAGCACGCTTAGGGGCGCTAGTGGGTGTGGGTGGGGCGGGGGTAGTACTGGGAAAAGGCAGAGAAGATGGTCAGAGGGCGTTGCCAACAGGCCTTCGAAGGCTCAGACATTGGCTTTTGAAGGTGGAGAAGGGATCAGCTGTGGGAGGCCCTCCCAGAATCACCTGGTTTCTATCCCTCTCTTGGATGTTTCCCTACTCCCAACACCCACATTAGCGTACCCCTCCCCCTGCCCCAATTGGTGGGAGCCTCCAAAGTTTGGAAAGTTGGATGGGTGCCAACTCACTGTCTTGGCGTGGAGGGCACTGTTTTACCTGGGGGAGGGGTGCTGCCTTCTGGCACGCTCACTTTTCCTATGTGCCTGGGTTACCCCTGGGTAGGGACATTCTTGGGCATACAAGGTCCCCATAGAATGACCAGCAGGGTATGTTGTGGCCATGCCAAGGGACTTCTCTAGGACTTGTCCTTCTCCAAGGATAGCATTAACTCTTGTAATGCTGTGGCCAGCCTGGAGCAACTGTGAACAACATGATGGTGTGATGGGTGTGTGGGGGGTCAGGTCAGACCTAAAAATACTTCGTTTCTCCACCCCAGGCCCCTTGGAGCCTGGGAGGCAGCTGACTGATGCCTTCCTTTCAGCTGTCCCCTGTCCCTCTGAAGGCCACTCCCTTTGCCCAGCTGGGGTGGGGTAGTGGTATGAATCTACAGTGGCTCACTGTAGAATGCTCTTAGGTCTGTACAGAGCCTCAAAACTAGTTTAGCTGTATGTCCAGTTTTAAAGAAGGAAAAAGGACTATAGAATATTCAGTCCTATTATTCGTGTGTCCGTGTGTGTGTGTGTGTGTGTGTGTGTGTGTGATAGGATCTTATATAGTCCAGGCTGGCCTTGAACTTCTGATCCTCCTGCCTCTACCTCCAAAGAGTAGAGAATTACAGGTGTGAGTCAGTATGCCTGGCTCCTTGGTACCCGGTCTCAGGAGCCAGGGCCTGCAGTGTGGTTGAGGTGCCTCTAAGATCTTTGGTCAATGTCTGGGACAGAGGCTGGGGGCAGGAGCTTTTGGGCATTCTGCCCATTCTGTACTGGGCAAGGGCCAAGAATATGAGTGTGTGTGTGTGTGTGTGTGTGTGTGTGTGTGTGTGTGTGTGTGTAGGGGGAGAAGCAGCTCCCTTATAGGAAGCATGGAGATCCTCGATGCCATACCTTTGGCATGTGAGAGGTCAGGCAGGATCCCCCACCCCAATTAGAGCCCAGTCAGAGAGATTAACCATCTTACCTGGTACCGGCAGGACTACATGTCCTAGTCTCAGCTTGGGGTGGGGCCAGAGGGCCTTTAGATTGATGGAGCAGGGTTAGTACCGTGGGGATGGGGCATGGGCAGTAGCAGCTGGCGTGGGAGTAGAGTGGATCCTGCCTTGGGGAGGAATATAAACACTGATTACCAGGACGGAGGCTGAGAGAAAGTTCTGCTAGGGCGGAGGCAAGCGTGGGAAGCTGAGCCTGCTCTGAGGCACCGGGCCACAGGTTGGATGTTTACTTTCCCCGATACGGTTTTTCTGTACCTCCTCCCTCTTCCTTCCTCAGAAACGTGACTCTGGGTCTTCAAGAGCTGAGTGTCTTTCCCTCCCTACTCCGGGAAGCAGAAAGCACTGGAGTTGGGCTCAGGGGAGGAACCAAGCCTGGCCCTGGGTTGCCTTGCCTCCTCTTTCTGGGGGCACAGCACACTCTGCTCCCACAGCTCCAGAGGCAAGGGAGAGGACATCCCCCTCTCTTCCTCCGCCCCCCCCCCCAGCACTGCAGGCAGCCTCTCCCTTCCCCAGGCTGCTGCAGCCTGCCCAGCATCTTAATTGCCTTTGCTGCCTAATGAGCCTCCCATTCCTCGGGCCTTCTGCTTCTCAGCCTTCGGCTTGATTTGGGGATTCCTGTGTGGCATCCCAGGCTCTCCTGCATGGTTCCTCATGACGACTGTTGTCTGGGCACTGTCAGTGAGGTGGAAGGCCCTCTTTCCTTTCAGGCTGACCACCTCTAGAAGGAGAAGCTGAGGACAGGGATGGAGCAGAGTCCCCAGGCTAGGCTGGCTGTATACAGAACCAGCCCAGGTAGGAGATGAACTGGGAAAGCATCTTTCTGATGCCACTCTTGTTCCTTCCCCACCTCTCCAGGGCAAGTACAGCAAGAGGAAAGGGCGGTTCAAAAGGTCTGACGGAAGTACCTCTTCAGATACAACATCCAACAGCTTTGTCCGCCAGGTAACCGGGAAGAGGGCTTGGGAGATGCAGCCGGTTGATGCAGGCTGGCTTTGCGACTTTCTCCAGTCACCTTTTCTCATTTCACTTGTCAACTGCCTGGAACCACCACACCCAACACCCCGTGACCTCTCTGCACCTACTGTTTCCGCCCCTCCTCCGACACCAGTCCCAGCCCCTGCTGCCTACCCCTGCTGCCTGCCTGCCTGCCTGCGTCATCTCATTCAGGGACAGCCTGGCCTGCCTCCTCCTGGCTTGCTTTGGGCTGTCACCCACTCCCCCTGCCGGCTGTCTGCTTCCATGTCCTCCCCCAGAATCTGTGATGGGGTGGGGCTGAGGCAGGTGCTTGGAAATGAGCTGAGATACCGGGCCCTAGTTATGTATGTATGGGTCAGGAACATATTCTCTCCACTTCCAAATATGACTCTTTTTAGATATGCATAGAGAGAGGCAAGATGTGGGGATAAGGGGTGTTTTAATTTAGAGGGATGTAGCCTGCATCCCTAGCTGAAGTTAGTGCTGACAGTAGTTCTCTGGGCCCTCATGCTGAGCTGGGAAAACTGCCACTTTCCTCTCTTCTCTCAACCCCAGGCCATCTTAGGCTGGGGAGAGGCAGTGAGGAGGCATGTGGTTGCTATGACTACTGAGCATCTCAACAAAGCTTGGTACCCAAAAAAGGCAAGAGGGGTTCAGGATCAGACAAGGAAAGGAGTGTGGCTAAGGAGATAATAGAACGTGAGAGGGCAGAAGACACGTGGTAGAAGGAGCCCCCTGGGGCAAGCCCTTCTGAGTCAGAGAGAGAGAGAGAGAGAGAGAGAGAGAGAGAGAGAGAGAGAGAGAGAGAGAAAAGAGAGAGAGAGAAAGAGAGAGAGAGAGAGAGAGTAGGCAAATCCATCCTGACTGACTGGACTGAGTACTTTCTTTTTGATTCTTCTGTCTCTGGGTTTTTCATGCATGAGCCCAGGCCTAGCTCCAGAGGCTGAAGGGAGGTTTCGATCTGAGTGTGTCTAAAATACACAAACTGATCCGAAGTTCTTTCCTTAATCATTCCTTTAGCCCTCCTGTTCCAGAACTGGCCAGTGCCAGGTCTAGAAACGATGGTGTCATGCTTTTGTTGTTAAGGCAGGAAGAGCCTTCAGTTTCCTTCTTGCCAGCCACGGAGTTAGACCCCCACGAGAGCTCCCATTCTTCCTCCTCTTAGCTCCTCAAGTCCTACTCCCAGTAGGTGGCGGGAGTGGGGGGCAGACCTTGCCACATCTCTGAGCTAAATATACCCTAGCAGTTTGCACATGTAGCAATTCTGCCTGTAACCTGAGCTCCTGGGGGAACGGGCTGTGTGGGCCACCCCTAGGCCGGCAGGGCCGGGCACTGAGGGCGCCGGGATGGAGGTGCCCAGCCGGACCCTGGTAGTGGTGAGCTGGGGATGGGGCAGGTGGCGGTGGATGGAAGAACCCCTCAAACTACCGTGGAGGGCCTTCTCCAGTCCATCTCTTTGCTCCTTTACTCTTTCCTGTCTCCCATTTCTGATTGTGTGTATGCATATGCGTGTCTGTTGGGGTCAGTGGGCGCCTCTCTGCCTGTCCGTCTCTGCTTGTCTCTGTCTATCTGGGCATCTGCATTCTTGTTTGGGGGAATATGTAACAAGGAGGATTGGGGATTCTTTTGCTGGTCCCTCCTCCTGTTTTTTTGTCTCTTCTCCAGCTTTAATTAGTGACCCAAATCTCTACCCCACCCCTCCTGCAGTGAACCTCCCGTTCTTAGGATTCCTAGGAAGGTAATGCCTGTATCACCTATCTCCCGATGATTTGGGGAGAGGTTAGGTCTTGGCCTCCATCTCTCATGCCAGATCAATGGACAGTCACAGCCAAGTGACTTCCTGCCCTCAGGAGAGCTCCCTCACACACCTGTAACTTCACAACTTCTCCATATTCCCTCCCACCCTTGTCTGCCACCCACCCGTCCAGAAGTCACATCAAATCCATGCCTCCTGTCCTCTGCCACCCTTTGCCTCCCCACCCTAAGGGACAAAGACCTCTGGGGCACCCTTGGTGACTCGATTGTTCACACTCAGCACACACGATGGAAGACATCTTCTCAAGCACACTTTTTGTCTTCCCAGATATACACATGTCTGCACATTCATGACCAGTGCCATGACATCTGTATAGCTTCCGTGTGTCTCATACATATCTGTGTGTCTCTGCCATAGTCCTTAGCACTCTGGGATGGTGACTGTGGTCCACGTTGGGTTCCTGTCACAGTCAATCTTCACAGGTTGACTTACCCTGCAATCTAGCATCCTAGTGTCGGACAGAGTCCTATTCCTTCTTCTGCTCTTCCCTCACAAGTCCTGCTGAACTGCCCTGAAAATCATAAGGCAGCTTGGAGTTGTCTCAGAGTGGCCCTATTCAGAAATTCCCAGCTAGGGGAGTAGGGGAGGTGGGTGTCTTGCTCCCCTGATTCTCAATCAACAGTTTTTGTGGCCCTGTCATTCCAACAGACCACCATGGGCAACGGTGAGGATTCAGGCCTAAGAAGGTGGCTACAGTCCCTGGAAAGGATGGCGTTGAGTTTCTGCTATGCCTTCTCGGCCATTCAGGGGCAGGGAAGGAGAAGCTGGAGTGAGAGTCATCTCCTGGCACTCCTCCCTTGGGCTGTGCCCTATCAGGTTCCCACCCCTCCCAAGCCCCAAGCAGCTGTCATTAGACCTGCCTTACCCTCCAGCTGGCTGTTGTCACCTTTGCTAGGGTCACATTCATCCCACAGGCCTGCAAACTTTGACCCCTGGCCTCTTCATTCTAATAATACCTCCTTTCTAGGCCTTGCAGTATTGTGTGGGGCTGATGGAGCACTGGAATTTTAGAATGGATGGCAACTCCATGCCATCCCAGGAGCCAGAAGAAGTGGTGCTGGCCTTCAGCTGGTCCCCTCTGTTTTCAGGGCTCAGCAGAGTCCTACACGAGCCGACCATCAGACTCTGATGTATCTCTGGAGGAGGACCGGGAAGCCTTAAGGAAGGAGGCAGAGCGCCAGGCCTTAGCCCAGCTCGAGAAGGCCAAGGTAAGACTAATGATGAGAGAGGACCTGTGGCATTATCCTCATCCCCTCCCCCCTTCCTCCATCCTGAGAGAGCCCGGGCAGCCAGATGCTTACAGAGATCTGAGCTGTGTCTTTCGCCTGTGAAGAAAGTATATGGGCTGTGATAGTTTTTTTCTTCCTCATACAGCCTTCGAATGTCTGCTATTTCCACAGAGCTTGATAAGTATGGACTTGCTGCTTCTAGGCCAGGGATGGAGCTCAATGTAGAACACTTGCCTAGCTGGCACAAGGTCCTGGGTTCAATCCCCGGCACTATAGGGAAAACAGACCTACTTTCTACAGTCAAATGAACATCCTGGACTGGAACTCAGCCATGGCTTTTGTTTGTCCTAGAGCAAAGTCTGTTTATGTGACCCATACTTGCCTTGAATTTTGATGATCTTGTTTCAGTCTTCAGAATACACTCAGCTTCTAGGCCCGATTGATTCCTGCACCTACACACACACACACACCCCACACACCCCTACACATACACACATGTATACACACACAACACACACCCCTACACATACACACATGTATACACACACAACACACACACCAAACCCCTACACATACACACATGTATACACACACACACACACTCACCCCTACATATACACACATGTATACACACACACACACACATGCATGCACACAAACACACATACACACACACACCACACACCCCTACACATACACACATGTATACACACACAACACACCCCTACACATACACACGTATACACACACACCACACACCCCTACACATACATACATGTATACACACACAACACACCCCTACACATACATACATGTATACACACACACACCACACCCCTACACATACACACATGTATACACACACACACATGCATGCACACAAACACACACACACATGCATACACACTCATGAGACTGATCTTAAGGACTTGTTTATGCTAGGTGACTGCTCTATCACTGAGCAATATCCCCAGCCCCCTCCCTTTCATTTCAAGACAGGGTTTCTCTGTGTAGCCCTGCCCATCCTGGAACTCACTCTGTAGGCCAGGGTGGCCTTGAACTCAGAGATACACCTATCTTTACCTCCCAAGTGCTGGGATTAAAGACATGTGCCGCCAGCCTTTTTTTTTTTTTTTTTTTTTTTTAACAGAGGGTGTTTACATTTTTAAATCACCCTTATTTGGGGAGGGGAAAAGAGACCATGCATGCTGTACTGAACACCTGGAAGTCAGAGGACAAGCTGTGGACAGTTGTCTCCTCCTACCAAGGGATCCAATTTAGTGTCAGGCTTGGCGGCAAGCTCTTTTACATGCTGAGTCATCTTACTGGCCTTCTTTGATGTTTGAAACAAGGTCTCATTTTGTAGCCCAGGATATCCCAGAATTTATAGCAATCCTCCTTTCTCAGCCTCCCAAGAGGTGGAATTAAGACTGAGCCACCACATATGACTGGTGGAGCTGTGTGTGTGTGTGTGTGTGCCTGTGTGTGTCTGTGTGTCTGTGTGTCTGTGTGTGTGTTTGTGTATCTGTGTGTGTGTATCTGTTTACGGTATACACATGTATGTGCATTTATAGGTGCAGGTGCACACACCCACATACTCTGTAGTGTAGGCCAGAGGTCAGTATTAGGTGTCTTCCTCATTCTTTACTGATTCTGGAACCTCCATTTTGATTTAACTGGCCAGTGTGCCCTGTCTGGACTCACCTATCTCTCTCTGCTTGTGAAACCCCAGTGCTCAGGTCCAGATGTGAACCTCCATTCCTGGCCTTTACATATGTGCTAGGGTGGGACATTGCCACCTCAGGAGAGGATGATAACTTGGAGAAGTGTCCCAGCTGATCTCTGACCACGCCCACCTCTCCAGCACACAAGTACTTTACCCACTGAGCCATCTCACAGCCATTGTGGTCCCCGTTTGCCACTTTTCTTTCTTTTCTTTTTTTTTTTTTTTTTTTTTTTGAGACAGGGTTTCTCTGTTAGCCCGGGCTGTCCTGGAGCTCACTCTGTAGACCAGGCTGGCCTCGAACTCAGAAATCCGCCTGCCTCTGCCTCCCAAGTGCTGGATTAAAGGCGTGCGCCACCAACGCCCGGCTTTTTTTCTTTTATTTTTTCTTTTTTATTTTTTTTTATTTTTATTTTTATTTTTTTTTTGCCACTTTTCCATGACACCATAGAATACACAAAACAATGCACCTGACGCTCTGGAAGCTCCATCAAGGTCAAATGTCAAATTCAAGGTTTCTTTTTCTTTCTTTCTTCTTTTTTTTTTTTAAGAGATAATGTTTTTCTGTAGCCCTGGTTGTCCTGAAACTCACTCTGTAGACCAGGCTAACCTTGAACTCACAGAGATCTGCCTACCTCTGCCCCTAAGAGCTGGGATTAAAGGCCTGCACCACCAGCAGCTCCACCTCATTCTAGATTCTTTTAAAAGACTGCTTTACTGGGGCTGGAGAGATGGCTCAGTGGTTAAGAGCACTGGCTGCTCCTCCAGAGGTCCTGAGTTCAATTCCCTGCAACCACATGGTGGCTAACAGCCATCTGTAATGGGATCCGATGCCCTCTGCTGGTGTGTAGATGTATGTGCAGATAGAGTATTCATATACATAAAATAAGTAGTAAATCTTAAAAGGAAAATTTGCTTTATTATTTGTTTTGAGACAGGGTCTCATTATTTAGCTTTGGCTATCCTGGACCTCCCTATATAGACTAGACTGGCCTCTCAGGTGCTGGGATTAAAGGTGCTCCCTACTGGGCTGTAGAATTGGTTAAGAGTACTGACTGCTCTCCCAGAGGTCCTGAGATCAATTCCCAGCAACCACATGATGGCTCACAACCATCTGTAATGGGATCCGATGCCCTCTTCTGGTGTGTCTGAAGACAGCGACAGTGTACTCATAAGAATAAAATAAAGAAAAAAGCCGGGCGGTGGTGGCGCACGCCTTTAATCCCAGCACTTGGGAGGCAGAGGCAGGCGGATTTCTGAGTTCGAGGCCAGCCTGGTCTACAGAGTGAGTTCCAGGACAGCCAAGGCTATACAGAGAAACCCTGTCTCGAAAAACCAAAAAAAAAAAAAAAAAAAAAAAAGAAAAAAAAATGTACTGCTGCCAGGCAGTGGTGGCGCATGCCTTTGATCCCAGCACTTGGGAGGCAGAGGCAGGCAGATTTCTGAGTTCGAGGCCAGCCTGGTCTACAGAGTGAGTTCCAGGACAGCCAGGGCTACACAGAGAAACCCTGTCTCAAAAAACCAAAAAAAAAAAAAAAAAAGTGTACTGCCTCATAGGGCCCTCAATATGTATTTATCAATATGTATTTATCAATATGTATGTATGTATGTATGTATGTATGTATGTATGTATGTATGTATCTATCCATCTATCTATCTGTCTGTATGTTAAGCATGTGCAGATGCCCACAAAGGCCAGGAGAAGGCATCTGAACTCTGGAGCTGGAGTTACAGTCCATTGTGAGCCACTTGATGTGGGTGCTGGAGCCCCCAGTGCCTGTCAGCATCTGAGTCTGTGCTCACATCAGTGCGTTTGACATCACTGACCGTCACTGAGCTGAGAGGTGTTATGGACTTCACAGGGAGGTTACACTGGATCAGTGATCAGCAGGCTCGATTTGAAGCTCAAATCAAGCTCCTGAAGAATGGCAGTATGGCCTAGGGATGTAGTTCAGTTGGTACAGTGCCTGCCTGTAATAGATTTGGCCCTGACTTCAATCTCCAGCATCACAAAACAAAACCAACCAACCAAACAAACAAAAACCCCAGGCGTAGTGGCATATGTCTGTAATCCCAGCACTTGGGAGGCAGAGGCAGGCGGAGAAATCCAAGGCCATCCTTGGCTACACATTGGGTTCAAGGTTAGCCTGGACTACATGAGACCTTTTCTCACAACTAAAAAAGAAAAAAAGAAAGGAAAAAGGGGGTGGAGCACTGATAAAGTTGCTTAGTCAGTAAAAGCACATAAAAGCAGGGCAGGCCTGACCACCAGAGTTTTAGTCCTGGGACCCACAGTGACAGGAGAGAATTGACTCATGACTTGCCTGTCTCACACACATAGGCACACACATACACATATATTTATTTCATGTATATGAGCCCCTAGATTCCATTTTTAAATACTTAAAAATTATCTTGCATTTGTATGTCTGTGTTGTATGTCATGGCGTACATATAGAGGTCAGAGGCCACCTTGTGGGAGCTGGGTCTGACCTTCGACCTTATTAGTCCTGGGGACTGGACTCAGGTTATCCGTCAAACTTGGTGGCAGATGCCTTTACAGGCTGAGTTATCATCTCTCCAGCCCCGAGTTCTAGTCTTTTTGAATTAACCAGTATGTGTGCTCTTCTGTGTGTTTGGGCATGGTGCTGTATGTTGGAGGATGTGCATGCTGCACGCGTGTGGAGGGCAGAGGATGCCGGCATAAAGTCAGCTCTCCATTAGATTCTGGAATCAAAACAGATTGCCAAACTTGTACCATGAGTGCCATTATCCAATGAACCATCTTCCCAGTGCCCCACCCACCCAGCGCCTTTTTATTGTAAAAGTTAAAGAAAACCACACAACCCATTCAGTATACATTTTAATGAATAATTTACAAAGCAAACAACCACACAGTCACTCTCCCAGTCAAACAAGGTACTGCTTCGCTGCAGCCCTCTGCCTTCATCCACCTCATGTGTCCCCTCTAGACCAAACCAGTGGCTTTTGCTGTTCGGACAAACGTTGGCTACAATCCGTCTCCAGGGGATGAGGTGCCTGTACAGGGAGTGGCCATCACCTTTGAGCCCAAGGACTTCCTGCACATCAAGGAGGTGGGCGCAACACTTGGCACCTGGAGTGGGGCGAGGGTAGGACATTAGAGGTGTGTGTGAGGGGGTGACAGAAGAGGGGGGTATCTGGAAACCTAATGGGAAAACACTGCTGAGCTGTGCACCCTTAGGCAAATCTCTTCACCTTTCTGAACTTAATGAGTTTTCATTGGTTGGGAATGCCTAAGTCACAGAGATGCTGGGAGGGCTTGTGAGCCCCGGGATAGACCAGTGGTGTGCCCGGTGCATGTGTCTGCTGTCACTCCCACTCACAGCACGAATCTCAGGGAGGCAGGAGCTTTCTCACCTTCTCACTAACCAAGGGTGGTCCATGGTCACAGAGGGTCCTGGTCTTGGCTTTGTCTTGGGAATTGGGAGGATCTTATCAGAGGTTGAAGCCAGGGGTGGGGCTTCTTTGAGGTAGCCCTTTACTGGCAGGGTTGGCAGGCTGGAGCTCTCCCTAGAGGGTAGCAATGATTCCCACCTCCGGTTTCCCTCTTGGTCTCTTGTTCACAGAAATACAATAACGACTGGTGGATTGGGCGACTGGTAAAGGAAGGCTGCGAGGTCGGCTTCATCCCCAGCCCTGTCAAACTGGACAGCCTTCGCCTGCTGCAGGAACAGACCCTGCGCCAGAACCGCCTCAGCTCCAGGTGTCTGCCGACGGGGTGGGGAGGACACTTGCTATCCCTGGTGAGGCCAGCAGGGAGGGGGAGTCCTCGGAGCTAATCCTTGACCTCCAGGACCTGCCCATGGCCTTAAGGGGTGGGTGGGTGGGTTGGATAAGTACCCAGCATGCACCGCATGAGCACTGAAGTCCCCCAGCCCCACGCCCACCTTCGCTCATCAGTTCCTTTGCTTCTCTGCCCACACAGCAAGTCAGGTGACAACTCCAGTTCCAGTCTGGGAGATGTGGTGACTGGCACCCGCCGCCCCACACCCCCTGCCAGTGGTAAGAACTGCCTGCAACCTAGGGGAGGGAGAGTTTTTCCTGGGTGGGGTGGTCTCTCCACAAGGGTGGTCCCTCCTCCCTGCAATAGGAGGTACCCCAATTCTGAGTCCCCCAAACACATGCAGTAGTACCCCCTCCATTAAGGATAGGCTATCCTCCTAGCTGAGTCTGTCATGTCTCTCCTGTCCCTCTCTGTGGTAGCTCCATCTCTCTGCCTTCCCCCATACCCCCCATCTCCCATTCATTCTCCTAGCCCCATTCCATTCACTTCTCTTTCTTTCTTCCCCATCCCATCCTTGTGTTCTGCGCTGTGTCTCCGTGCTCATCTCCCTCCTCCTCTCCCTTCACCTCCTTCCTGACTGGTCCAGGTAATGAAATGACTAACTTTGCCTTTGAGCTAGATCCCCTAGAGTTAGAGGAGGAGGAGGCAGAGCTAGGGGAGCATGGCGGCTCTGCCAAGACTAGCGTGAGCAGTGTCACCACGCCACCACCCCACGGCAAGCGCATCCCCTTCTTTAAGAAGGTAATTCTGTCTGGTTTCCTGTGAGGGGAGTCAGAACCCAGCTCTAGGCAAGGAAAAGAGACTGAAGTGGTCCAAATGTGGTCCAGATGTGGTCCATTCTATACTTCCAGTCTCCAGGCTTTCTGCCTAGCTGGATGTATGGGGCTGGACTGGGGTGGGACCATACCTCTCTTAATAAAACCCTACTCCCCAACTCCTCAGGAAGAGGCAGCTCTTGCTTTGACTAGTAATAAACACATCCAATCTTTGTCCTCATGTCTAATGTATGCCCCGCTCTGGATGGTAAAGGATGGGATGACATTCATTTGCCCCTTTTCAACTCTGAGTGGATGTACGAGGGATCTCTACTAGATGCAGAACAGGTCCCCTTCAAATATACAGGAAGATACACAACGGGGCAGAGTGTGGGCCCTGGATTCGGGGCTTCCAATGTCTCTAGCTCTTTTCAGAGCTAGATCTGGAAGGGCAGGAGGCCTGGCCGACTAGTCTCAAGTCCACTGGATGCCTGTCCTGCCTCCAGCCTCCAAGGCCACCTTTGGCTCCCCTGTGGCATGGGGTCCCATCCCGTCTCTGGCTCTGTCTGTCACTAACACGCATGCCTGTTATTTTTCCTCGTCTACCCGCTCTCTTGCCCCTTTCCTGTCCTGGCTCCTCCCTGGCCCTCTACCCCTGCCTGGTGCCTTCCCCTCTCTCCTTCCCTTCCCCATCCTGGCACTCTCTGGACCCAGCCAAACAGAAGCAGAAATCGGTGAGTATGACAGCTTTCTATGTCTGCCCCACTCGGGATGAACTGGGGGACCTTCTAACACCCGTTTCCAGATCTTTCTCCCTTTACCCTCCTTCCTGGTCCTGCCTGGCCATCTCCCACCCCCAACCCTCTGACACCGACATTTGGGCTCTGGGGTCAGAGGGAGGAAAGGCTGCATGGGGAGCCTAGACACTTGGGGAGAGGGGCTGATGCCATCTCTACTTTGGGGTTTCCCTTCCCTGCTTCCCTCCCAGACAGAGCATGTGCCCCCCTATGACGTGGTGCCTTCCATGAGGCCCATCATCCTGGTGGGACCGTCGCTCAAGGGCTATGAGGTAGGAGCTCTGAAGGGCAGTGAGCCCAGATGGGCCCAGACCTCCAGGGTGTGCAGATATTCCAAAGGGTCCCATCTCCCCAAAGCTCATATTCCTTCAGAGAAAACCCTTAAGGGGGCCTGACCCATGGGAAGTCCACTCAAGAGGGCCCAATCTCCCGAGGAAAATCCTTAAGACCCCTTTTGGAGATGCCACGTAAGAGAGCAGTGGAATCAGGCTGCGTCAGAGGCCCCAGTCCCTGAGGAAGGTCCCACTCTTTTAGAAGCCTCTTCATCTCAAGAGTTTTGAAAGGTGGAAAGGGATGCCCGGCAGGCGGACCTCCTGGGGGTTCCAGAGCCTGACTCTTCCCTTCCCCTCTAACCCCTGCATGACAGGTAACAGACATGATGCAGAAAGCGTTGTTTGACTTCCTCAAGCATCGGTTTGATGGCAGGTAGGACCCTGAGAGCTGGCTCTCCACCTGACTGTGGCTCCTTCCACCCAATTGGGGATACACAAGATGTCTAAAGGGACCACTCTGAGACTCTGAGACAGAGACAAGGGTGGCAAGCCTGGAGCCAGTGAGTGGACAGTATGTTCTTGCCCACCCAACCCCTGACGCCTTCCCTGCCTGGTCCTTCAGGATTTCCATCACTCGGGTAACGGCTGACATTTCCCTGGCCAAGCGCTCAGTCCTCAACAATCCCAGCAAACACATTATCATTGAGCGCTCCAACACGCGCTCCAGCCTGGGTGAGCTGCCTGCCTACTCTCCCCCTCCCGGGCTGTCGGGCAGGGTGGGTGGGGTGTGAGGTACTGGGAAGTCTCCAGAAGCTTTCCTTCTCTCCACTGCCTCCTGGGGAAACCTTACGATCCCCTCCCTGTCCCCATGCACCAGCTGAGGTACAGAGTGAGATTGAGCGGATCTTCGAGCTGGCCCGGACCTTGCAGCTGGTCGCCCTGGATGCTGACACCATCAACCACCCAGCCCAGCTCTCTAAAACGTCGCTGGCCCCCATCATTGTTTACATCAAGATCACATCTCCCAAGGTGGGTGCAGGAGACTGGTTCTTATGGTAGACACGGTCTACAAGGCATGTTCTGGAGACAGGGTGCATGGGTCGTGATGGGGTGGCATAACTTACTTTCCTTCTGTGTAAGACTCATGGATATTATATTGGGATTATACAACCTAATATGGGCGGAAAGAGTTGGGTACAGTGTGCCTTCTGTGTATTCAATATTATAAATGTTATTGAGGTAACATTGGTCAGTCTCATCTCCAAACTTCTGGTCCTTCATTGAGTCAGAAAAATGAAAGAACCTGGTATATAGTTTGTTCCAGTGTCACCCCACTCAGCTGAGTGGTGGTTGGAAAGTTTTGAATCTTCTAACATGAGGCCTTTTACACTGTATGAAGTTGCTCGTGTGGACTTTGACACAGAGGGTAGTGGTAGGGATGCTGTGAACTTTCTCCTTCCTTCCTCCTTTAAAATATTTCCTTTTTATTCTTGTTAATTATGTATATATGTGTGAGTATGTGTGTGTGAGGCCAGAGACAGAGAATGTCCCTGGAGCTGTAATTTCAGGTTGTGAGTTGTCCCTTGTGGAGGCCGGGACTCAAACTTGAGTCCTCTTAATCACTGAGCCAGTCTTTCCTTAGCAAGGCAGCGTTGCCCTGTGTAGCTTAAACTTGCTATCATCTGCCTTAGCCTGCCAAGTACTGGGAGTCAGGCATGTGACATTCTTCCTGGCTCCCTGAACTTCCCCTTGTAGATGCTAGTGGATTTGAGAGACATGGGGGTAAGGAATTAGGTGGCAGTTTTGTTCTTAATTTTTCACTCAGTTACTCGATTTGGAGGCAGGGTACTCAACTTGTAGCCTAGGCTGGCCTTGAACTAACAATCCTCCTACCTCAACCTCTCCAGGGCTGGGTTACAGGCCTAGACCAGCACAACTGGCTCTCTGAAATTTAAGGGCCGTTTGTACAGTCCAGCTCATGATCGCAGCCAGGAGTAGTGACTGTCCATGGGCGTGTCCTGTGAGCTAAGAACCCTGCCCACCATTTCCTTAAGCTTTCTGAGTCCTTGATTTCTACTGATATACAACGGCCAGGATGGGATTTACATACCTGGATGTGCAGAGGTTGCAGAGAGCAAACGAGGTAATGGACGCAGAAATACTCTGTGGCCTAGAAAGTAACGGTGCTTCTGCTTCCTCCACTGAGGTTATGGGCGTGGGCTCTGAGTGCCTGCGTTTCCTACCCTAGGCTGTCACTTAGAATTACTGTGTTCTCCTGGCAACTCATGTAATATCTCTGTGCCCTAATTTTCCCATCTTCTGCTTAGTCACGCTTCAGTGATCACCGTGAAAACTTAGTATATGCATTAATTATGCCAAGAGCCTTATGCCCACGAAAGTACCATATTCTTCCTGTTAAGCTTTATTTTCAGCTTTTAGGACGGGATCTCATGTAGTTTGATTTGGCTTCTAATTCACTATGCAACTAAGGATGGTCTTGAACTCCTGATCTTCTTGACTTTGTCTCCCAAATGCTAGGATGTCACGCATGTGCTGGCATGTGTCACTATATTTTGTTGGTTTGGTTTGGTTTTTCTGTGTAACATTCCTGGCTGTCCTGGAACTCACTCTGTAGACCAGGCTGGCCTTGAACTCACAGAGATCTTCTGGCCTCTGCTTTCCTGACTATAGGGATTAAAAGGTGTGTGCCACTACCACTTGGCTTGTTTTGTTTTTCTTTGTTCTGAGACAGGCTGGCTTTGAACTCATTATGTATCAAAGGATGACATTGAACTTGTGTGTGTGTGTGTGTGTGTGTGTGTTGTGTGTAGGCCAGAGGCCAATCTCCAGGTGTCATCTACATTTTTTGAGACAGGGTCCCTCACTGGTCTGGTAGACCGGGTTGACTCATCCAGGGGTCCATCTGTCTTTACTTCACCAGCACTGCAATAGTATTTACAACACCATGCCCAATTTATTTTTGCTTTTTTGAGACAGGGTTTCTCTGTGTAGTCCTGGCTGTCCTGGAACTATCTCTATAGTCTAGGCTGGCCTAGAACTCAGATTCCTTGCCTCCTGAAGTGCTGGGATTAAAGGTGTATGCCATCATCCCCTGGTTCACTATGCCCAACTTCTTATATTGATTCTGGGGTTCGAACTCAGGTCTTCAGACTTGGAAGGCAAGCACTCTACTAGCTGAGCTACCAGTGATCTCGAGCTTTTTGATCTGCCTAATTCCACCTTCTCCATGGCTAGGGACCAAACCCAGCCTATCTTTCTTAAGAGCTGAGCAAGTGCTAAGCAAGTGCTGTGCTCCAAGCTATACCTCTCATCTGATTTTATTTTATTTCAGTTGATTAATCCTTGTTCTTGTTTTCATTAGTCAGACTGGCCTCATCCCCAGCTCTCCTGCTTCTGACTCCTGAGTACTGGGATGACTGTGGCATTGCGCCCAGCTCCAATGTTATTTATTTATTTTTGTTTATGGTTTTGTTTGAGACAGCATTTTATACCGTGTAGCCCTGGCTGGCTTGAAACTCACTATGTAGACTAGGCTGGGGTTACAGAGATGACCTGCCTCTGCCTCCTGAGTGCAGGAACTAAAGGTGTGTACCACCACCTGGGCCTTTCATTTCTATTTTGAGAAAAATTATAAACTCATATATAAAGTATGAGCCCCTGGATTCAGTTCTCAGCACATACTTAACAACAAATCTTATGCCTTCATTCCGTTTACTTCAGCGTAGGCTTCTTTTTTTTTGTCTTTTCTCGAGACCGGGTTTCTCTGTGTAGCCCTGGCTGTCCTGGAACTCACTCTGTAGACCAGGCTGGCCTCGAACTCAGAAATCCGCCTGCCTCTGCCTCCCAAGTGCTGGGATTAAAGGTGTGCGCCACCACTGCCTGGCTCAGCATGTGTTTCTTAAGGTCAGGAGCTTTCTGGGAGAGTGAGTCAGGAGGATCAGAAAATTGGGTCAGCCTCAGCTACATTGTGAGTTCACGGACAGCCTGGGCTTGCCTCAATGCCGGTTTCTCCCATACTCTATGTTATCTAAAAATGTGATACACAC
Source organism: Mastomys natalensis (assembly GCA_021653895.1). NCBI lineage: Eukaryota > Metazoa > Chordata > Mammalia > Rodentia > Muridae > Mastomys > Mastomys natalensis. The sequence goes on from JAJTUV010000964.1 coordinate 697,563, forward strand.
CTTTAATCCCAGCACTCCGAAGGTAGAGGTGGGTGGATCTCTGTGAGTTCAAGGCCAGCCTGGTCTTCATAATTAAGTTCCAGGCCAGCTATAGTTACATAGTGAGACCCTGTCTCAAAAAACAAATAAACAACAACAAAAGAAGCCAGTATTGAGCTTTTTTTTTTTTAACTGTCCCAATAATTCCCCATTATGATACCGAGATCATCCTGCATGTCTTCCTCTGCCTCTTCTTTTTTTTCCTTCTTTTTTAAAGAATGATTGTATGCAACATATATATATGCATTAGTGTCTTGCTTGCATATATGTCTGTGTTGGATCCCCTCGAACTGGAGTTACAGACAGTTGTGAGCTGCCATGTGGGCGCTGAGATTTGAACCTGGGTCCTCTGAAAGAGCAGCCAGTGCTCTTAACCACTGAGCCATCTCTTCAGCCCCACATGTAGTCTTCTTAATATGGAGTAGCTCTTTTAACTTTCTTTAGATTTTTATGACAATGGCATTTTGCAGTAGTATAGGCCAACTGTGTTGTAGACTGTCTCTCCATTTGAGTTTGATGTCCCTCTGTGGCTGGATTTAGTTTCAGGAAGACTGAGTTGATCATATAAAGGAACATAGAACTCAAGAGAATAGACAGGAGGCAGCAGATTACTGGTGCCCAGGACCTGGATGCCAGCCTGGGTGATATAGCAAGTTCTCATCTCAAAAACCAGCAGCCTTGGAGCAATGCTGGTATCTAGCAAGGAGTTTCTCCATGAAAGATGATTGCTGGTGTTCATGTGGACAAGAGGGAATGAAACTGGAGGACTAGAATAAAGTCTGTAGACAAGGTGTGAGCGTGAGTGAGTGTGTGTGTGCGTGTGTGTATGAGTGTACTGCATCAATATTTGAGTATGTGTGCATGAGTATATATGTGCATGAGTGTGTGAGCGTGTTTGTTTGCATGAGTGTGAGAAAGTGACAATGTGTGTGAGAGTGTATGAGTATGTGTGTGCATGTATATATGAGTGTATGCACATGTGAGTGTGTGTATGTGTATATGAGTGTGTTTTGTGCCACGCGATTATGTGAGAAAGTGTGTGTGCGTGTGTCTGTGTCTGTCTGTGTTTCGTGTTGCCCTAAGCCTGAGCCTTGTGTAGTGGACACAGAGCTTGTGAGTTCATCCTGGCAGAGAATCATGGAACATTCCACCGCTCTGACTCTGATTTCCCACTGGCTCCAAGCAGAATCTGCCTTTTAGACTTGGGTCATTGCCCGTGTCCTTCTAGCTCCTGCTCTCCCTCTCCAACCAGGTACTGCAGAGGCTCATCAAATCCCGAGGGAATCTCAATCCAAACACCTCAATGTCCAAATAGCAGCCTCGGAGAAGCTGGCACAGTGTCCCCCCGTGAGTGCTCAGACCCAGGGGAGGGAAGGGAAGGTGTCCATTTGGGTTCTCCTGTTTCCTTCAGCCTGCATGGAAGACAGCACCTGGGACAGGTCTTTAGGTACAAACCGGTCCTTGGGTAAAGAGGGATGCCTGGTTGGCCAAAAGGCTCAGCCACTTCTAACTGCGTGCGGATCCATAGCGTGATATCCCTGTCCCTAGAATGAGAGGGAGTTGGGCTGAGTTCGGTCTTTTGTAGGTCTGAGTGTCCTTTCCTTGCTCCACATCCAGAGGCCTTTTAACCTTGTCCTTCAACCCCCTTGACTCCACCCACTGCACCCAGGCCACACCTTCAACCCTTGGACACGCCCCCGCTCATCCCAGCCCCGCCCCTAACCCCACCTCCACAGGAAATGTTTGACATAATCCTGGACGAGAACCAATTGGAAGATGCCTGCGAGCACCTGGCCGAGTACTTGGAAGCCTACTGGAAGGCCACACACCCGCCTAGCAGCACGCCACCCAATCCGCTGCTGAACCGCACCATGGCTACCGCAGCTCTGGCTGCCAGTCCTGCCCCGGTCTCCAACCTCCAGGTACAGGTGCTCACCTCGCTCAGGAGAAATCTCAGCTTCTGGGGCGGGCTGGAGGCCTCACCGCGGGGAGGCGACGCGGTGGCCCAGCCTCAGGAGCACGCCATGTAGCCGATGTCCCTCCGGTCTTTCCTCCCACCCTGAAGTGCAGGGAACATGAGGAAGGAAGGGAAGAGCTTTATTTTGTAAAAACCGTGGTGAGCGGCAGCGTCTGGTGTCTGTGGTTTTTGGTGGGACTGGGGGCTGGCTGGTGCTGCCTCCCTGGGACTGGTCCCTTAGGACTGCATCTGCTGTCTGTTGGACTTGAGGCCTGATGTATCAGTCCAGGCACTAGGAAGAAAATCGGAGGAAGAACCATAGGCTTGGTCACTGGACTCTACTCCCTTTTCTTTTTGTTGTTGTTGGTGGTGGTGGTTTTTGGAAACACAGTTTCATTCTGGCAGTAGCTGGCCTGGAATTTTCAGTGTTCTAGACTGGCCTCAAACTGGAGGCAATCCTCCTGCTTCAGCCTCCTGGATGCTGGAATTACAAGCCAGCACCTCAGCTGCCAGCTCCATACCCACGTTAGGTCTTACAGAGTGGGGGCCATCGAATCCAGAGAACTTGCCTTTCCCTGGCATCCCTCAGTCCTTGAGGGAACCCAAGCTGAAGCATCTAGGAGCTAAGCTGTACCTTCCACCGTCTCCCAGGGAAACAGAGTCCAGGAAAGGCTCTCCTCCCACGGAGCCACAGCCCATCTCTGAGCCCACACCATTAAGTGTATGGTCTGGCTTAGAGCCAGAACACCATGAAGTCATTCTAGACTGCTGCATCTCAAGTGGGTTTTCAGCAACAGAGCCCACTTGTTCAGTGAAGCTGAGCCATCCTGGATCTACTCACAGGGACTTGGGGTCTAGCCTCCCCTTTCCAGCCTCAGGGACCGCAGGAGCACTTCTTTGCCCCGCCCCACTCTGCCTTAAAGCAGCCGCTCCAGGAAGCAGTTTGGAAACTGGAGCTGTTGTGCAATCCCCATCCCGCTCTAACCAGGAAATGGTACCACAGAGGGGATAGCTCCGTCACACAGCTTGAGATAGCAGGAGCTGTCAGCTACTGGTGATGAGGGCATCGGGCCACCTTGTGCTCTCCAGCTGTGGGTGTGGACTGGGGAAGGTAGAGATGTGGAGTCATGCGTCCTCTTCAAATTGGCTGCTTTGAGTGTTTGGGGGTGTGTGTGGGGGGCGCTGGAAAGGAATCCTATCAACCTTGGAGACTTGGGGTTAGAGGAAGGAGAAAGTGTGGGTTTCTGGAAGCCTGTGGCTGAGGTCTAGTGTGGGCAGAGGAAGCTGGGGGTCAGTGAGTTTGAGTTGAAATCTCACTGTATTGGGAAAACTAGAGCAATTGACTAACCCAGGCAACGACTAATGAGCAGTGCTAATGAGCTGTTAACGATGATTAACCCAGGAAAGCATTAATAACATGCACTGAGGAAGCAGCGGTGACTAATTATTCAGGGCTCCTTACCGTGGTTACTAGGAGAGTTCAAGCTCAGTTGAAGTTGGGTGCCCTCAGGCTGCTAGGGGAGGAGCAAATGGCCTGTGGCTTGCCCTCAGGCTCAGCTCTAGAGCCATCGCCCTGCTCCTGGGTGCCCCTCCCCTAGAGCCAGCGCCCTCCAGGAGCCAGGCTGGTGTCTTGGCACTATGACTAACCTGCCTTGCTTTGTGTTTTTCTCACCCCTGCCTGATCTGCATGGTGCGTGCCATCTGTCTGCTAACCAGGGACCCTACCTTGCTTCCGGGGACCAGCCGCTGGACCGGGCCACTGGGGAGCATGCCAGTGTGCACGAGTACCCCGGGGAACTGGGCCAGCCCCCAGGCCTTTACCCCAGCAACCACCCACCTGGCCGGGCAGGCACCCTGCGGGCGCTATCCCGCCAAGACACCTTTGATGCTGACACCCCCGGCAGCCGAAACTCTGCCTACACGGAGCCGGGAGACTCGTGTGTGGACATGGAGACAGACCCCTCAGAGGGCCCAGGGCCTGGAGACCCTGCAGGGGGAGGCACACCACCAGCCCGACAGGGCTCCTGGGAAGACGAGGAAGACTATGAGGAGGAGATGACCGACAACAGAAACCGGGGCCGGAATAAGGCCCGCTACTGTGCGGAGGGTGGTGGGCCGGTTCTGGGGCGCAATAAGAATGAGCTGGAGGGCTGGGGACAAGGCGTCTACATCCGCTGAGAGGCAGGGGCAGTTCTGGGACAGGAAAGGCTCTGAGCTCGGGGAGGGGAGGGCAGAGGGGTACACCGCCCAAGATGTGTCTTGCCTCCAGGGGGCGCTGCGTCCCTCATTTTCAGATGCCTTTGCTCAAAGCTTGCGGTTTCTTTGGTGGTTATCATCCCAACTCCTGGGAGGTCTTTAATCCCCAGCTATAGGTTTTTCCCTAAACTGCTGTGGGTGGATGGGGGAATACCTACTTTCTGAAGTGCCCCCTTTCCCCATCTTTGGGGGCTCTCTCCCTCCCAGAGAAAAGGTGCACTTCCTCAACTCTTTCTACTCGGGACTGTAAGCGAAGGTCCAATTGGGGTGGGGGTGGGGCTTCTTCTACCAACACAGGGGTACTTGGGGAAAGGTGGGGTGCTTTTCCTGAAGAGAGCTCGCTGAATCTTCCCCAAACCCCAGACCCGGGATCCCCTACCATGTCCATCCCATAACCTAGTTTCCTAGCCACATTCTCTGGTGGGTGAAAGCCACAGCCTGGAAACGCATGTAGAGCTTGCCTTGGGGAGCAGAGCTGGGTGCAAGCTGACGGGCATCAGTGTGCGCTCTCTGCCCTCCATGGTCATGGCAAGAAAGCAGGGCCTAGAAACTTGAGGAGTGAGCAACTCAAGATGCTGCCCCCCTCCCTCCAAACCTTACCTCTCCCAGGAATGAGCTTTGTCTACAGCATACCCTGCCTGCTGCCATCAGAAGAGAGGGGCCCTCTGCATCTGAGCCCCACATCTCCGTGCCACCTGGGTGTGGAGACCATGAGTACTTTGGTCCACCTCATTCTAAACCAAAAAAAAAAACAAAAAACAAAAAAACAGCTCCTTCACCTTCACCCTGAGGCCCCAGGGAACAGGCTCTGTGTTGGTGCCCATGAAGTGACCACCATCCAGGGGCTTCCTGAGGACCTTGGGTCTCCCCAAGGGGTCTTGGTTGCTGCTGCTTCTCTGTATTTGCCTCTTGTGATCTTGTCCTTCCCCAGTGTCCACTTTCCTCAAGAGAGGCCTTGGTAGTCCCTCTCTCCTGAGGTTCCCTTAGCCTCGGCATCCCCATAGTCCAGCAGCCCTACCCGTCCCCAGCATCACAGCTGGTCCAGAGAGAGCCGATTGTGCCAACGAGGACTGGGCCCTGCCCAGCTGCCCACCTCAGGGATGGGCACCTCACGCCTGTCTCGCCACCTCCTGTGCCAATGTTGCCCCACCCCCCTGGGGATGGGGTGCAGCTTCCACTAACAGGTTAGAAGATAGCACTGCCCAACCTTCCGCTCCCCGTCTACTGTCCTGTGCCCATCTGTCTGTCTGTTTGTCTGTACTCCTCTAGGAGAGATATTTTGCCACATATAAAACCGCAGTTCTGTCCTTTGCGGCCACTTCCTGAGCCTGTTTTCTTTGTTGCCACCACACTTTGTTGCCACCCGCAGCCTCACTGGCTCTCAGAAGTGGGAATGGGGACCTGTTGGGGAGCAGGGGGGAGTGCAGGCAAATGCTCTGTCCTGGGCCGTTGGGTCATAGGAGAGATGATAGTACTTTGTTTCGCTGCTTCTGGATTGTCTACAAGTGTTCCTCACTCAGACACAAGCTCACTTCTTACCTGTTTCTTCCCTGCAAAGGGGGGCGGGGTACTACTAATTGAGGTGTTATGGGTGGGCTCAAGCCTCACTGCTTCACATCTTTTTTTTTTTTTTTCTTCGAGACAGGGTTTCTCTGTGTAGCCCGGGCTGTCCTGGAACTCACTCTGTACACCAGGCTGGCCTCGAACTCAGAAATCCGCCTGCCTCTGCCTCCCAAGTGCTGGGATACTGCTTCACATCTTAAAGGCACTTTTTTTTTTTTTTAATTTTTCATTTATTTTTGTCGCTTTCTGCTTTGACCTCCCTGTGTCCTGGCAGCTCCCCGACTAGGGAGGAGTGAGCTTCAGCGCTGCTGGAACTCAGAGGTTTGCCTGCTTCTGCCTCCTGACTGCTGGGATTAAAGACACATACCACCACACACTCAGCACCCAGTTTGTTGTGGGAGAGGGTTGTTTGTTCACTTCCTCCTAGACAAGGCTCACCTGGAGTTCCCCATGTATCTCCAGCTGTCCTCAAATTACTTCAGCATCCCCAGATGCTGGGATCACAGCTGTTCGTGAACCACCATGCCAGAATATTTTATTTTGGGACAAGCTTACTATATAACCTTGACTGACCTGGAACTCATAGTAATTCTCCTGCCTCACCCTCCTGAGTACTGTGATTCTGGGGTTACAGTTGTCCTGAGAACCAGCTTTGGAGCTGAGGAGGTCACACGCTTGTGTGAAGAGGTGGTAGAGACCAGCCCCTGAGACATTGAGAACAAAATAAGTAGGTGGCAGGCCCCTCCTCTGTCACCAGCTGGCAGGATGTGGGCTCTCATAACTGTTACTTCTGTCCCCTGTATCCTGCCTCACACAGCACCTGCAAAGCTTCCTTACCTTCCTGGGTCATGTTTTTGAGGTGACAGCTCTAGAGGACTTGAGTGCTTCTGCTCATAGTTTGTGTTTAAGGGTCAGCATGACATCAGACTCTCGATGACCTCCAGATGAGCCAGTAGATCTCAGACAGGGAACTGGGCAGGCCAGGGGTATCCCTTGGGGAATTGAGTTGTGGAGAACCCCCGTTCTGCCTCCCAGCCTCCCCACTACCTTTGCAGGGGAATCAATCATTCACTTATATGTTTAGCTCTGGAGCCAGCATTTATTAAAGATCTCCTAAGTGGTAGGCACAAGTCAAACTCAAAACCACAGAGAGTGCTCTGAGGTTTTTGCTGTGGGGAGCATTTGGTACTGGGAGCACCAATCCCTTAACCAGGGAGGTCAGAGAAGGCTTCTGAGAGGGAAGTGGGTGAGGCTCACTTGAAGCCTGGGAACATGGTTAGGTTAACCTAGGCAAAGCAGGAAGAAGTTCCTAGTGCAGAGGAGAGGGGGTCATGCATGACATGCTAGTGGCGCCTGACTAACAAAGCATGGTGACAGCTGGTGGCCAGAGCAGCTAGGCTAGAGCAGGTCACAGCAGGCCTTCTGTTATGTTAAGGAGTCTGAGTTTGTTCTGAAACTGATAAGCACAAATGGAAGGACTGTAGATGGTAGTAGCAGGATACAGCCTTCCCTACAGAGGCTGCTCATGCTCCCTGGGGGAAGACTCAGCTCAGGCCACAGTGGAAAGCAGCCACTGCCCCCAGAGGAGCCCAGTGGGATTTGAAGCGCTCTGAGGGGAGTAAGTTGGAAGTGGCCAGTGAGAAAATTGGGAGTCACCCAGGGCAACTTCACCAGCCCCCAGAAATATTGTTATGTGCTGCCTGTGATCCCCAATTCAACTAGTTCTGCTCCAGGAAACACTGATGTTGGAAAGAATAAGGGTCAGGAGGTTGAGGAGGAGGGAGCAGGTGCCCGGATACCTGTTGTCTCTTTCTGGGTACCTTCTGCCTACAACTGCATTTGCTCCGAACTTATAAGTAGGCATTTCTAGTTGGTATAGATAATAGAGATTGGGGGGAAAGTCTTGTTTTTAGGTAACCACACCCTCTACCCATTCAGGCTGCTGCGTCAGCAAGCTCGTGCATGTGAACACATGAGGATTTTGACAGCCATGATATCAGCCGGCTTGCTACTGCCACTGCTTCCAGGACTCAGAAGCTGAGGCAGAGGACCCTTCCTAACTGACTGCCTTTCCCTCACTACTTCTCTGACTAGCTGCCTCCATCTCTGGTGGATGCTGCCTCTGAAGGAGAACAGGCCACAGATCCTGAGTCTGTCCTGAAATAGGCTGGGTTAGGCTGAGGCTACTTTGGCCCAGGATGGGATCATGGTTCCAGTCCAATATCCTAAATCTTAGTGGCTGTCTAGGCTCCCTTCTAAATCAAACTTCCTCAGAGAAGTGTGTGTGTGTGCGCGCGCGCGCGCGCAAATGCCACTGAGGCCAGAAGAGGATGCCGGGTCCCCTGACCTAACAGATGCTAGGAACCAAACTATTCCTCTGGAAGAGCAGCAAGCTGCTCTTAAACCTTTTTTTTTTTTTTTTTTGAGACAGGATTTCTCTGTGTAGCCCTGGCTGTTCTAGAACCCACTCTGTAGACCACCAGGCTGGCCTCGAACTCAGAAATCTACCTGCCTCTGTCTCCTAAGTACTGGGATTAAAGGCATGTGCTTTCTTAACCCCTCTTAACTGAGCTGTTTCTCCAGCCCCCACTGCAGTTCTTTTCTGTTCACTCAGTGTGCTCCCAGCGAGCGTCACTTTCGATTCTGCAACTGGGTGACAAAGCAGGATTCCTTTCTCCCCCTAGGAACCAGATGGCAGCCATGCCTCAAACACCGGTGATGTCCCCAAATACCTTCTGTGTCCCTGTCAAGCCTCACAGCCCCAACCCCAGCTCCCTTTCTAGGGCTGAGATGGAATGAGCCCAGATGGACTGTGTGGATCGTGGCTGTCAACTTTGTATTGTTCTAGCCCTGTTCACCAGGCAGAACGGGAGGAAGGTGTGTATGTATGTGCCTGGGTGGGCCTGTGGAGGTCAGAGGCCAACTTCCAGGGGTTGGTTCTCTTTGCCTTTGCTCACCACAAACGTCCCAGTTAAAGGTTTCCAGGAGTTTCCCTTTTAAGACATTCAAGGTAGAAGAGACACTGAAGCACGTGCACCCGTGAGGGATCTGACTGAGACTGGGGCCTGAGTGAGGAAGGACCAGTGGACATAAATGCTGCAAAAGCAGGCGCAGGCAGGCAGGCAGGCACAGGTAGGCACAGGCAAGCAGAGGCAGGCAGAGGCAGTCAGAGGCAGGCAAGCACAGGTAGGCACAGGCAGGCAGAGGCAGGCAGAGGCAGGTAGCCACAGTCAGTCAGGCAGGCAGAGGCAGGCAGAGGCAGGCAGAGGCAGGCACAGGTAGGCACAGTCAGTCAGGCAGGCAGAGGCAGGCAGGCAGAGGCAGGCAGAGGCAGGCACAGGTAGGCACAGGCAAGCAGAGGCAGGCAAGCACAGGTAGGCACAGGCAAGCAGAGGCAGGCAGAGGCAGGTAGCCACAGTCAGTCAGGCAGGCAGAGGCAGGCAGAGGCAGGCAGAGGCAGGCACAGGTAGGCACAGTCAGTCAGGCAGGCACAGGCAGGCAGGCGCATGGGCAGAGGCTGTTTATGGAAGCTCTTGAAGGCTACATGAGGAAGCTGCTTTGAACTCAGTGGGCAACAGAGAGCCATCCAAAGCTTATGGAGTCGGGGAGTCACAGACCCTAAACTGTCTTTAAGAAAGGTTGGTAGGACATGAGGAGGAAGGAGGCCCTGATGGCAGTACAGGTAGAGATAACGTCCCTGCTAAAGGGTTGCTGCCTTAGCAGAGGGCAGACAGCCATAAGGGATCCTTAGGAGGACACTCCAGTGTGGGGATGTGATGACTTCAGCCCCTTTCTTAGAGTCTACCTTGATTTGTAGTGCAGGAGAAGTATACCAAAAGTATACCAAAGTTTTCTCAGGGCCAAAGAGAAGACGTGGAATCAGGGACTCTGAGGCTCTCAGCCTAAGGTCAACTTGCCTTTTTCCACTTCTCTTTTTGATTTTTCTGGGTTTCCCCCAGGTTGTGAAATTCACAAAAACCACATTTTCCCCTCCCTCTTCCTGCTGGAGCTGCTTGTTTTCCTCATGACCCACAAAACCCACTGTTGGGTCTACCTGCTGCTGGAGCCTGTGAGGACAGCCATTCAGAAGGTTGAGGCAGGGGGATTACTGGAGTTCAGGAGTTTAAAGCCAGCCAGGGTGACAGATCACATATCCAGGTCCTCTGAAAAAACAAAGAAACAAATAAATCAACAAATAAAAAGACTGTTTCTCCTCTGCTGAGAGAGAATCACTGGTTTATACTGTAAGAGACAATCTTACTATGTAGCCCAGGCTGGGTATTTATTGTTTTATTTCCTTTGGAAGGGGGAAGGTGCATAGGAGTCACTTCGTAGACCAGGATCCATTTCACAAGTACTGGGATTAAAGACATGCCACTATTACTACCACCACCTCTACCACCACCACGCTGTATCCCAGGCTGGTTTTTAACTCAGGATCTTCCCACCTCAACCTCCCCAGGACTGGAATTACAGCTATGTGCCATGACCTCTGACTCCTCTATCTGCCCTTCCTGCCTGAGACCCCTCTGCAGAGTCACGGGCTGGAGGCTCTTGTTTTCAGGCTTCCAACATTGGCCAACCGCCACAGTGCTTGGATTGTCAGTGAATTCCAGAAACGACTTGATCTTTCCAGAAAAGGACTAGGGGTACCCACAATAAGATTGGAGACCCATAATCTTTCCTAGAGGAGTCCACTCTGAGTGAGTCCAGAAAGCTCCCTACTAATGAAACCACTGGAGACCTGCTGGAGGCTGGTATATGATCTGTGAGCCTGCCTGAGGCTGTAAGTTTATTTTTGGTTTCTCTGTATAGCCCTGCCTGTCCTGGAACTCAATCTGTAGATCAGGCTGGCCTTGAACTCAGAAATCCACTTGCCCCTGCCTCCTGAGTTCTGGGATTAAAGGCCTATGGCACCACACCTGATCGTGGTGATTTAAAAATTTTATTTTTATTATTTTTAATTATATATAGATGTGTATATTTGCATGTGAGTGTGTGCACAAGAGTGCAGGTATCAGCAGAAGCCTGAAGCAACAAATTTCCCAGATCTGGAGTTAACAGAGAGTCATTATCTGTCCGATGTGGCTGCTGGGAACAGAACGTGGTCCTTGGTCCTCTGGAGGAGCAGCAAGTGCTCTTAACCATTGAACCATCTCCTAGGCCATCATGATAGCAGCCATGTCGAACCTGTGGCCTGCAGGCTGCATGCAATTGCATGTAACTAAGAATAGTTATGAATGCCATCTAACACAAAATGGGAAAAATTACAACATTATGTAAATAGAGGCTAGAGAGAGGGCTCAACAGTTAAAAGCACTTGTTGCTCTTCAAGAGAACTTGAGTTGGGTTTCCAGTATCCAAGCTGGGATCTGAGGACCTCATCTGGCTTCCAACGGTACACATGTATTCAAACATGTGGCATGTGGTGCGTGTACACACACACACACCACACTAAATCTTAAAATGCTGGGCTTGGTGGCACATGCCTTTAATCCCAGCACTCAGGAGGCAGAGGCAGGCGGATCTCTGATGTTGGAGTCCAGTTTGGTCTACAGAGAGTTCTAGGACTGCCAGGGCTACCCAGGGAAACCCTGTTTCGAAAAACAAACGAGAATTTTAAAAAATGTTTTAAAAATTACGAGATTAGATTGGCAAAACAGTTTGAGTTTTTGTTTGTTTGTTTGTTTTGTCACTGAGTTGCAAGGTTCTTCAGTCTGAACTTTGTAGAGAACGCTGTGTCGCAACCTGTAAAGTTGGACCGCCTTTGGAATATTTTGCCCCAGCGGCGGCTTTGGGGAGGAAGGGCAGACATTCCCTTTGCACATTGCTGACTCTATTCGCAGCACTGAAACAGATAGTCCCAACTTCAGTTTTCTCAGGGTAAAGAGGACTCTGGGATTTTCCTTGCACTTTCAGGGCCCTGGTCAAATACCTGATCCTCACGGTGACGTCATTTAGTCCTCCGCACGGGCGCGGGGCCAGCGTCCGGTGGGATTCCCAGGTCTGGAGGGTGACGCTTGGAGTTCCCCACATCTGATAGGAGCAGCGGGTCCGGCCCTCCCCAGGCGGGGCTTTGAAGATTTGGAGCAAGACTCTGGCCCCGGAGGCTGCTGAGCCCCGCAGGCCCCCAGCATGTGCCATGGGACAGCTGATAGTTAAACTGATGCGAATCTTTGGGAGCCAGGGTAAGAGGAGCACCGGGCAGCCCCGTGACCTCTCTGATTCCGCTGTCTTGTGAGGCTCTTGGGATTCTGGAGTCGTCGGGGAAGACTGACTGGGAACCTTGGGCTGCGAGAGTTCGTTTTGTGCACTCCCATATGCTCCACCGCCTCCTGGCTGCTCTCCTCCGGCTCCCCGCTTGACCCTGCGTTTCAGTGTGCTCAGCGCCCAGGGGTGGGAGAGCCTTCTGCTCTGGATCTCACCTCCCAGCTGAGCAGTGCGGGACTCGGAGGAGCCACGAAGTCAGTTTCCTGAGATTGCGATTTAGAGCCCAGCGTGCTTCGGACCCTTCAGAAAATCGCTATCTAGAAATATAGACTGAGGTGGGGTAGGGATCAGGAGGAGTGCAGGGGTCCGGTCCGATGGCAAGTGAAACGGTACAGTCCCCGGAAGAGATCCCCAGCCCGCCGGGAACGCATTTCTCTGCGCATCCTAGGAAAGGGGAGGGGAGCGGGCACAGAGACAGCTAAGATACCGAGCTTTAGCTCCTTGTGGTTAGGTTCCGAGATGGGTGGAACCGGGAGGGAAGGCATCCATCCAGGCAGGAGCTGAGGGTGAGAAAGAGGTCAAGACAAGAAGCTTACTAGGGACACCCAACCCCGTGGTAGTCCGGGCTGGCTCTGACCTTCCCCCTTTCCCTGGATGCCTCCAGAGCACAAAGTCATCATCGTGGGACTGGACAATGCAGGAAAGACCACCATTCTCTACCAGTTGTAAGTAACTACTGGGTGAACAGAGAGGGCTGGGCCTCACACCAGACTGATAGTCATTTGCACCAATCACCAGAGCCCTTCCCTGGGTTACTGGGTAGTTGTAGACAAGAAGAGTGATGGGAGGATGCTGATGTGACCTTCCTGACTTAGTGGTTGCCAGCCTGGAGTTGAATCCTGCCAGCGATGGGCGATCTCAGGTCCCACGGCCTCCGGCGATCTACCCTGCCAAACACATTTTAGTCCTGGCAGGTGTGGAACGCCAGGAGGTTTCTCGCCTCGCTGCTCTTGGCTCCCCCTGGCGGCAGGACCCTTTCTCCTCATCCTTGCACCCTTCAAACCCCAGCCTGGGCGGATCCGGAGCTAAGCAGCTCGGGTCTATCCTACAACCTGTGCAAACAGCCACCCTCGCTTTCCCAGTCGTTTGCTCTGGATGGAGTCTCTCCTGATGTGGAGATTCTATTGGGAGCATATGCTCCTTGAGAAAGTAGTATATGTAATTAATTAATTAATTAATTAATTAAATTCTATTAGAAAAGGAAGGTCTGGAGGTGTTGGTCAGTGGTAGGGTGCTTGCCTAGAATTCTTGAGACTCTAGATTTCTGCATTGTTACATTAGAAAAAGAAAATTCAAACAGTACAAAGATTTCACTCTCAAACTTCCTTATGACTTCTTGGTAAGCTTTCATAAAACATGTTTAAACAGGGGTTATGGTCCTTGCCTGTAATCACAGCACTCGGAAGTTAATCTTCAGACAGGAGGATCTCATATTTGAGGTCATATAGTCACACACACACACCAAATACACAAAACAAACATAATCAAAAACCAAGAAAACCAAACCAAACCACCCCAAACTGAAAACAAACAAAAGTTTTCTCTTTTTTTTTTTGTCCTTAAACCAAGGACATGTCTGATGGGCTCACTGGGATCTGTTTCTCCACAGCTCCCAAAATTCCAGTGTGGTCCACAGAGCTTATTAGTGCTGTAAGCCACCAGGCCTCAGGGATCCTAAGCTGCATTTAGTCAAGACTCCCAGGTGTTTCTGCCAAGCCTGAGGACTTAGGATTGTTCTAAGGAGCCTTTAGGCTCTCCCAGGCCAGGCCACACTCGGACTAACTCATACCTTTCTTTTCTCATATCAACCATGGGACATGGGCCTTGGCCAGTGCTTGGTCACTCAGAGCTGAGTTGCTCTGGGTTGGACTCAGCTGCTTTGGGAGTACAGGGTCTGAGCTGGGAGTGAGCTGGGGAAAGACCTTAGGACCTTCTCTTGCCTCTCTAGCCTGACCAATGAGGTTGTTCACACCTGTTCCACTATTGGTAGCAACGTGGAAGAAATTGTTTTTCAGAAGACCCATTTCCTCATGTGGGACCTAGGGGGCCAAGAGGCACTGCGGTCCACCTGGGACGCTTACTACTCTAATGCTGAGGTAAGGAGGGAACCAGGTCTGGGAGGTCAGAAAAGTGACTGAGCCTGTTAGTCACCTGACCTATTCTCTGAGTCTTTTGCCACCTGCGATGTGACTGAATGGTGGTCACTTCAGCTGAGAGGAAATTATAATAAATGCTGTGTCAAATAACACAGTGTAGCATCTGGAAGACTTTTAAAAAAAGATTTATTGCTGGGCAGTGGTGGTACACGCCTTTAATCCTAGCACTTGGGAGGCAGAAGCAGGCGGATTTCTGAGTTCAAGGCCAGCCTGGTATACAGAGCGAGTTCCAGGACAGCCCGGGCTATACAGAGAAACCCTGTCTCGAAAAACAAAACAACAACAAAATTTTTATTTATTTATTTATTTAATGTATATGAGCTACAATGTAGCTGTCTTCAGACACACCAGAAGAGGACATCAGATCCCATTACAGATGGTTGTGAGCCACCATGTGGTTTCTAGGAATTGATCTCTGGAAGAGCAGCCAGTGTTCTTAACCACTGAGCCATCTCTCTCACTCAAGACTTTTGAATCCTTAAAACAAAAGATAAAAGAAATAAAAATTTAAATATATAAATGTGAAAAAGAGTAAGAGAATTTCTGAATCCTAAGATGAGTGTGGTGTTTCATGTTTGTAATCCCAACACGTGGGGGACTGAGACAAGAGGCTCATGAGCTCCAGGCCAGCCTGGGTTACATACTAGAATTTTTGTCTCCAAAGAATAAAATATAAGGTGAATGAAAATGAGCCCAGCCTGGTGAGACTGGCAGGTGGCACAGATCCTTTCCTGTGGGGCTGGCACTTGGCCGGTGATCAGAACCATTGGTAGGAAGCATGTTCACCAAAAAGAAAGCTTGCAGCTCATGTCTCAATCCTGCTGGACAGTTTGTTATCCTTGTGATAGATAGTACAGACTGGAATCGGCTGCTGACCACCCGGGAGGAGCTGTATAAGATGCTGGCCCATGAGGTAAGCCCCCCAAAACTTGGGAAGTCATCTAGTGAGACCAGCTGTGTACTCTCAGACTGGTCACACACCCTGTCTGAGGTTCATTTCTGAGAGCCCTATCCTTGTAACATGGGGAGAGCTAGTTTTCTACAGATAAAGGGTTCCTTCTGTCAGTGCCCTGAGAACCACTGCACACAGAGTTTCTGGTTCAAGGGCTAATCTTGCCTCTCACCCATTGTGAGACCCTGAGAAAGTTGATTCATTTCTAATAAGTTGCTTCACTTCTACTAATAAGGAGGGTCATTAGGTCTCACCTCACCATGGGAATGGTGGCTCTTGCCTGCAATCTGGGAAACTGAAGCAGATTATCATGAGGTTGAGGCTAGCCTGGGCTCCATATTGAGTTTCAGACCAGCCTGGGCTACAAAGTAAGATTTTGTTTTGAAAAAACAAATGAGCAACAACAATAGCAAAAGAATATCTGAGACAAGTGGTGGTGCCACATGCCTTTAATCCCAGCATTCCAGAGGCAGAGGCAGAGGCAGAGGCAGAGGCAGAGGCAGAGGCAGAGGCAGAGGCAGAGGCAGAGGCAGAGGCAGAGGCAGAGGCAGAGGCAGAGGCAGAGGAGGCAGAGGCAGAGGCAGAGGCAGAGGCAGAGGCAGAGGCAGGCAGATCTACAGGGCAAGTTCCAGGACAGCCAGGGCTACACAGAGAAACCAATGTCTAAGGTTCTTACAACCATCCCGTGAGCAGTTGGAATGTGCTCTGTGAGCAGTGGCATCATTAGGTTGAGCTGCTAACGTTGGGGTGAGCCTCCACCTCTGTCCCACATGGCATGGGTCTCTCTTGCTAGGACAGTGGGGCAGGGATCCTAGAGGACTGTGGGAGGGATGCTGGGCTGGCCGACTGGCTGACCTGGGTGGCTCTTCTGCCCACAGGCACTTCAAGATGCTTCAGTGCTGATCTTTGCCAACAAGCAGGATGTGAAAGACTCCATGACCACAGCAGAGATTTCCCAATTTCTCACACTCAGTGCCATCAAAGACCACTCATGGCACATCCAAGGCTGCTGTGCCCTCACAGGAGAAGGGTCAGTCCCCCACCCTTACCTGCCCTGGGCACCATCCAGTGGGCAGAAGGTTACTGGAACCCCTCTCTTGTCTCTTTCCAGTCAGAATCTGGCCCACAGTTGGCTCCAGGCCCAGTCAGATGGACACAGGCCCACAGCTAAGGTGTCGTGAGCCTGCAGAATGCCTGTGCCCCAAAGGCTTGCTCTAATAATGGTAAAGGCTAAGACTCCCCAGAAACAACAGTGGTTTTAGGGACTGAGAAACTCTTCAGAGAAAGTAGAGGAGAGTCAAGAGTTAGTCTGACTTTGTCTTCTTGGCAGGGGAGAGCTAAGACCCAGTGAAGAAGAAGGAGGAGAAAGCAGAGGAAGAAGAGGAGGAGAAGAAGGAGGGGAAGGGAAAGGGAAAGAAGGAGGAGGAAGAAGAGGAGGAGGAGCAGAAGCAGAAGCAGCAGTGGCTGCTGCAAAGGCCTCATAGGGAGAGGCCCTCAGGGCAAAAATCACTGACTGACTTTCTTACTTGTAAGGGGAGGGGGTTATACTTCCCTCTCCCCTAATTCTGCAGAGAGTGATTAGCACGCTTTCTTCATTAGACTTTTTGAATACCTACTTGGTGCCAGGAACTGTTCTGGGCATTGGAAAAAAAACGGTGGCTAGTCAACTAGGCAGAAATGCCTGCCTTGGAGCTGGGGGTGTGGCCTCACATGAAGCCCTGAAATATTGCATACCTGTAATCCCAGCACTTAGTGGTAGAAGCAAGAGGATTAGAAGTTCAAGGTTATCCTCCACTATATGGTGAGCCCAGGCTAGACTGGGCTACATATCAAGGCCCTGCCACAAACACCAAAACCAAGACACAAAGTGATAAAGGGGAAGATGGAGAAAGGAAAAGATTAGGAATAACTGTGTGTGTGCGCGTCCGCACTTGGATCAAATACTTCAGGGCATGAAGGGCTAGACTTCTCCAAAATGGCCTTGCATGAGGCCTGGAAAATTCCTTTCATCTCCCCTTGTCTGGACACTTTTTTGATGAAAAAGAAACTTTAAATAAGTAAATCCAAGGGACCACAGATTTCAGGCTAAATGCTTGTCACCTGAACCCATTAGGGACTCTCATGTCCAGTCTACAGTCTCGTTCACAGTACTCCCCGGGTCCCCATGTGCCATACCCTGGGCCAGGCTAGGCTGGGTGATGACAGACAAGGCTGAGTTTCCATCTTTGTTCTAGAGGTGTGTGTCTCACTTTGTGAGGAGCTTGTTCATGGAGCCCCTTCCCAAGCCTTTGAGGTCACCCTGCCACTGGCCCCCAATGACAAAGCAGGACAACAAAAGGCTTGTCCAGGGACACTGCTCAGTGGCCCAGGAAGGAGAGTCTCCACAGTGCCTTCTCAGAGGAGCCTCCGAGGCTCACAGAGGCCTCTGACTCCCTGTTTGTTGGGTTATTCTCCAGGCCCTTCTGCTAGGCTGTGAGCCTGGTAGGATGACTGCTGCTCCCCAGAAGCCTCAGCCTCCAGCACAGTGGGATGTGTTCTGGCGCTCAGCTTGGTTCCCTTCTACCATTAAGTGATTGAATACACCCTTGGCTCCCCTCTCAGTCTGTCCTAGGCAGAGGCTTGGGGTTTTCCAGCCATCATCTTATGGGAAATGCTGATGGTCCTTTGTTCCATTCCTCCCTCCCTGCAGGCTGCCAGCTGGGCTCCAGTGGATGCAATCTCAGGCCACGACCAACTGATATCCCAGCCCGAGGCCAACCAGAAACCGCATGGTTAGCACCAGTGACAAACACCAGTCATTTGTTGGTGGAAAGAGGGTGGTTATGGACAGAGAGATTACTACAGTCCTCTCAACTGTCACTGAGAGCTGGATCAAAGACTTCAAGTTGGTGCAGACAGGACCACAGATGAAACTGTTCCCCCACTCCCCCCAACTCCGTCACTGCTGGTGTGAGGAGACACCAGGGAACTTGCTGGGGGTGTTGGGGACATCAGGTCTCCCCCAGCCCTCTCCTGTCTGCCCAGCAAGCAGGAGGTCTTGGACATTGTTCCATAGCCACCGGACAAAGGAGATTCCGATAAAGGAAGCAGTAGGACCTAGCCAGAAGCTGGGAAAATGGGTGTGGGGTGGAGAGTTGATGAATGGAATGATAGAAGATTCCAGACAGACGCAGTCCTTCACACTGCATGATTCCAAGTCCCCCTACCCCCACCGGCTCGATTTCCTGCTCGCTCTTAGATGCTGACTCTGACCACAGCTTTGGGGGGGGGGCGCGGGGGGTGCTAAGTCACCACGTGGAACCTCCTTCCCTCTCAGCGTCCTTCCGGTGTGCGTCGTACTCATCTGAAATGTCAAAGAGTTCTATAGGACCTACTTCTTTTGTCTTTGTGTCATGATTTTTTTTTTTAAACATCGCATTATGATTTAAAAAGTAAAGGTACATAATTAAGTGTCCCTGAAAACGCCTCACCTCTTATTTCTGTCCCTCAAACTGACTTTTGTTCTTTTCGGAAAGGTTTTTTGGGGAAAATCCACCTTGGAAACGGGGTTTGAGAGGGGTGGACTGCCACAACGATTCATTTGGCTAGAGAACTTGGCTAAGTTGATGGGCATTGGCACCAGCTAACCAGGACCAGGGATCTTGGCTCTAGTGGGGATAAGTGGCCTGATAATGATCCACTGAGAAGGGGACCCCAGGGAGATGGAAAAGCCCTTGAGTCCTTTAAAGGCGGTGCTAAAGATGGATTGGAGGCCCATGATGTCCTTCTGTATTCAGGAACCGAGACAGTATAGCCTTTCCCCTTTTCAAACAGGCAGGGGACCGCTGGGGGACCCTGGGCAGAGATACCAAGGACCCAGATCTTTAATTTTGTAGTTTTCCTGAGACGTGGTTATGAAGGGAGAGTTTGTGAACTCTAGATATTTCAGTCATATTTTGGATTTTCATTAAGTTTTCCTTGCTATGACGAAAACGTTGAAGCATAGTGAATACTACCATGCCGTTGCTTCATAGAAATCTATTACAAAGAAATACATTCTGGTGTAGTCAGCCCAACGCGTCGGGGGTATAGCTCAGTGGTAGAGCATTTGACTGCAGATCAAGAGGTCCCCGGTTCAAATCCGGGTGCCCCCTCGCGGTTACTGACCGTGTATATTTTGCTATCAGCTCACCTAGGTTGAGACCTTAGAAGAGAGATGCGGCGACTTCCCCAGCCTGCTCTATTTTGCTGGCGTAAGCTGTCCAACTGTGGCTGCAGTTTAAGTGTACGTCCCTGGCCGAAATGTGACGCGAGCCTAGTGTCCAAGCCCACCGTATGATTTCCCCTAGGCAGCAGCTCGTGACCCGCAGAGTGCGCAGTGCCGGTTGGCGTATTCAGGTGCGGGCGACCTCCACGCCTGTCCCTTAGGGAGATCTGAGCGTCTAGGGTTGGGGCCAGGTTGGAAGCAGAAGGTCGGGAAAAGTCGCGTGAGCGTGTGGGAGGGAGAGAGAACGCGGAGAAGCGGCGGCGGAGCTGCAGGGTGGGACCAGAGCAGCGCCGACACCGAGGCGTCGCCTCTATCTTCTGGAGGACGTATTCTTGTGCCTTCAGAAGGAATCTCAGATTATCAGGAAACAGCTTTTGTCTTGAAGCTAGTAATCAGGCACGACTGTTCCTTGTCTTTCTTGACAACTTCCAATTAGAATATCCTTTTAGAGATACTTTAGTGCGCCTGCGCTAGAATAGCACTAAGTAGTAACTGACGCAAAGCTACCAGCAGAGGGGGTATAGCTCAGTGGTAGAGCATTTGACTGCAGATCAAGAGGTCCCCGGTTCAAATCCGGGTGCCCCCTAGTAGTTCTTTGTTTTCCTTTAAGTGACTTTCTTACGTCCCGCATTTTTGTTTGTTTGTTTGTTTTTTGTTTTTTGTTTTTTTCGAGACAGGGTTTCTCTGTATAGCCCTGGCTATCATGACGTCCCGCATATTTTTATGGTAATATTTCCCTCGCCAACTCCCAAACAGTAGAGGAGCGGGGACGGTGGTAAGGAACCTGGAAATTTCGAGGGCATTGTCTCTCGGAATGTGTCTAGCCCCAACACTTGGACCCGTGCTAGAAAAGAAGATTCCTGGCTTCATCTCTGACCCAGTGAACTATCCTGGGGTCGGGATAGAAATGTGCATTCTGAGAAGTGCTTTCCCTGCATGCTCAAGTTTTAGAGGCTTACGTTTAGAAACTTGTCCACGTCGTTTGCTTCTAATATTTCCAAGTTGTTGCTTTTGCCTGAAACCCTAATAAAAGACTTTATAACATAGAGCGGGGCAGTCGCTTAACTCTTAGATCGGCTAACCCGCAGCCCCGTGGCTCATCACGTGTCCACTGGGTGGCGGTAGGAGGCCACAGCTGGAATGGACAGTTTCTTCGCTCCCTCAGAGGCTGTCCTGGGAGAATTCAGGCAAGGCATTAGAAATTCAATGGCTGGCTGGGTTTGATGGGCTCACGCCTGTTATCCCTTCAGTAGCCTGAAACAGGAAGAGTGATCGTGAGTTCGAGACCAACTTGGTCGATGGCGTTACTCCTTGTCTGGAAAAATATCAAAACACCCTTCAGTTGCCGGGCTTGCCTTGACTCATAGTATTACGTAATATTCTATCCAGGTCTTGGGGAAGTCAGCTCTAGGCTTTTGAACCCAGAGGAGAGTGAAACTGAGATTCTGAGAGATTGAGAGAATTTAGTCTTCATTTCCTTCCTCGGTCCTTCTTTTGACCTCAGTGCCAGGCCATCTACCTACTCAAACCCACACCCTACTTCTGTCCCCAACTGTGTCCTTCTTCCCCGGATATGCCCCACGAAGCAGCCTATGCACCCTTTCTTTCCGCACTCTCCAGGTTTCCTGGGTGGAGGAAGCCAGGGTCCCTCAGCCCTCTCCACTCTCTAGGCCCCAGTTCTTCGCCTTCCCACGAAGTAGGTCACAGGCACCTTCGTGCCTTGACCTGATTCCATGCCGTCTATTAAATCTCCTAAATTGAGGGTATTTTTATTCCATCCTGGAAGAGAAAAAGCAAGTGCCCTATTCGCAGAGTCCGGTAGAGTGTGGTGGCAGTGGGCGCCACTTCTGACTCTGGGTCTAGCTTGGACTAATCTGTCCTTCCTGGGGAGGGGGCACCCCGAGCTGTTTCAGAGTGGGAATGTGCCAGACTCCAGCACCTATCCGTCTGCTGGACCGGGGCGGGGTCTGAGGAGAGTCGGTGCTGGGGATGGGTTGTGAAGTAGTCAAGTGGGGAGATGCTATTCGCCTGGGGCAGAAGCTGGTGGGCTCCGCTGCGGGAGACTCCTGGTGCGTGTCTGTGTGTGCGCTTATGTAGAACACCAGGAAGCCACAGAAGTGCAAGGACCGACTCAGAAAGTCGCCTGCTCTGGGACGGGTGGTGGGAGCCAACAGCCCAAGTAGCGGTGCTTCCTGGGGTCCTCCGCCTCGGCCTTTTCCTCAGATTCTGGGTCAGTGGGGTTCTCTCGGTGACCAGAGATGTCTTAGCTCGGTCCTGGGTCCTGTGGGGTGCGGCGCGGAGCTCCGGGAGGCGGGGACCCCGGCGTCGAGCCCCGCCCTCTGGGTCCTCCCGCCCGCGCTCCCCAAGGCCGCAGCGCCGTGCATCGCTCGCCGTGCCCGCTCCGCTCCCGCTCCCTGCTCGCCCAGCCCTGGGCTGCTCCCTCTGCAGCCACTGCCGTGCAGACCCGGAGGTCGTCCGCGCCCACCATGCGGGCTCAGCTCTGGTTGCTGCAGCTGCTGCTACTCCGCGGGGCCGCGCGCGCGCTCAGTCCCGCAACACCCGCAGGTAGGACGCGCGGCCAGGGCAGGTGCAGACCAGCCAGCAGGACCCGGGTGCTGTCCGCAGGACGCCGTGGATAGGCGACAGGGACCCTACTTTCCCTGTGTGCACACAGAGGGTGCGCACCTCCTCCTGCTGTCGGAAGGACTTGGAGGGACCCAGCCCGGGGTCCCCAGAATTGTCACAGGGACCCGCGATCATTCCAGAGAGGCGTTTGCTTTTCTTTCCCGTGCTCTTCTCTGCTGCCTCCTTCAGTTGCTCTAGGTGGGGTCCCAGTTAGGCTTGTGACTGCGTGGGAGCTGCCTGAGGATGAGAGACATCCTGGCACGAGCGTGACCGTCTAACTTGCTTCTCCTACTTATTGCGTACTGGTGGAGAAGCAGAGACCCCAGGAAAAAGCAGCTTGCTGCTCTCCAATCTCCCAGGGTCAAGGGTCCCCTTCTTCCTCCTGCTTGGTTCTGTTCGGCTCTCAGTTGCACTGGTTGTGAGTGGAGACAAGGGGGGTGAGGGTGGAGAAGGAGCTTCCATTCTGCACACTCCTCTTTAGACCAGTTCCCCAAGCCATTTCCTCCTATTGGAGATCCTTTCAGAGATCTACTTTGAATCCCTCATGTTATCAAGAAAGACTGCTTTTAAATATATCGTTTAGGTTCTACACCCAGGCTTACTCCGGGTTGGGGGGCTGGGAATAAGGGTGATTTTTTTCAAGCTCCTTAAAAGAGAATTGAGTGTCCCACACTTGGGGTCAGGGAAGGGATAGTTCATGGGGCGCTGCTGTTGGCTGTTGTGCCAGCATCGTGTCTGTGTTCTTGACTTTGATGGTCACTGTAAGTAGTCCAAATGAATCTGGGTTGGATGAGATGTACGGATAGAGGATGCTGGTGGTGACCGTGGGGGCAGAGGACAAAGAAGTCACATGTCTAGAGACTAGTGTGGAGCCATCGGTGTTCAGGGAGGCCCCCACAGAAGGTAGCTGGACACTTGGTTTTTAGTTCTGCTGTCTCACTTGCTGTGTGACCTTGGGCAAGTTACTTACTTTCTCTGGGCTCGGTTTTTGATTTATAAAAAGAGGTTATTGACAAAATCCTCGGCTCTTGGAAGTAGAATTATGAAAGATTTTTTCCCCCTTAAGATATTCTTTCCTTCTCAAACATGTATAGGCAACTGATAATTTATTTTAAAATTGTAACTAGGAAGGGAATGAGTGGGTTAATTTCTGAGTTCTTCTCAGCCTTATCCTGGTGTGTTTCCTGAACTCAGATATGGCTGGGTTGATGAGGAGTTTAGGCTGTGGAGGGTTGAGGAAGGGAGTTTTGTAAGTACAGATTACTTGGCCTTCTCTGCTTTTAGATTCATCTAGAAGATGAGGAACATCTGCAGCAAGTGAGATTGAGGTTAGACTCTAGGAAGCTGTAAAAAGCCATCAGGGCAACTGTTGACTCATCCCAGGTTGGGCTGGGTTCGGTGGTGAGGTTTTGTAGAGGCCGTCTGAGGATGGGGAAGGGTGGCAGGGGTCCTTTCATGGAGACTGGCTGCTTGCTGTGTATGATAGAGCCCCTGGGGCCGGTGAGAGCCACATGGCGGGGGTGAGGGGGACTCCCGGAGGCCTAGCCCCACCTGGCCAGCAGCAAGGTCCCTCCATCCCTACACCCTTGTTTCTATATTCATCCTTACAACGGGAACAGGAGGCATGGATGACCTCAAGGAGGCTATTGAGGAAAGCAGAAGCAGCCAGAAGTCAGGCAGAGAGGAAGACGGCCTCCAGGCTCAGGGGATGGTCACTGAGGGTCTGGTCAGGGAAACTGGAGGCACCCAGGACACACACAGAAGGGAGAATCTTGCAGGCAGCCATTTTGAAACCTACAAGGAGTCCCGACAGCCTCCTATTTCCTGAGCTAAGGTTACCTGTCTCTAGAGTCGGGGCTGAACCGTCATCTTATAACCCAACCAGCCTTAATCTGCTTTCATTTTCCTCCTTGCTCACCAGGAGCCTCCCAATAAATTAATATACTGTGACTAAAATTCAGATTCCTCACAATGGCTTCTGGGATTGCTACTGCTTCCCATCAGCTGCAGTGACCCGTCCTCAGAGAGATTTACCCTGCCGGGAGGGCCTAATAACAACCATACTCTGTCCTGATTCACTGTGCTGTGTCTATGGGAAGAAGTCTAGAATGTTTGGGCTCAGGATCATGCCCACCTGTCACTGAGAACTCCTCCCACCCCATACACACCCACCACACACACCTTCTGTGGGAATCTGCTTGATAAATATGTGTGGGAAAGCTGGGCATGGTGGGCCACTTGGAGGAAAAAGGATCAGAAGTTCAAGGTCATCCTTGGCTACATAGTGAGTTCGAGGCTAGCCTGCTACAGGAGACCCTGTTTCAACAAAACAAAACTGTTCAGCAGTGAGTATACAGGTGCTTCTGACTGAACCCTTTGGGTAACCTTCAGAAAGCAGAGCCCCATCCCCCACTGCAACCAACCCCACCCCTTCTGCTACCTTGTGTCCCTCCTTCTTGTGCACACTTCTAATCTCCAAGGTGAGGGGAATGGTCTCAGCAGGAGGGGCCTTAATCGTAGGAGGTGGAATTTGTTAAGCCTGGGACCACCTTGTGTGGCCTTGTATGAAGCAAAGAACAGGACTTTGAAACACCGTGTCATATAACCCAGGCTGACTTTGAACTCACCATGTAACTGAGGATGATCTTGACTTTCTGGTCTTCCTGACCTCCACCCAGCAACACAGGCCTGACGCCATCCTGTCATGTTTATATAGCACTGGGGAATCGAACCCAGAGCTTCTGGCGTCTCGGTGACATGCTCGGTGAGCACTCTTACCGACTGAGCTACATCCCCCACGCGCTGCTGGGGAGGGGGAGGCTGGTTTTGCTGGCTGCTTTGTTTAGACGGTTTGCTGAAGATTCACCGTTCTCACCCCATCTTGTCTGTCAGAGATGGAGGCTTCCGGAGAGTCTGCAAACATGTCATTCTGGTCCAAGGTTGGGCCTCCAGCTCGGTGCAAACCTGTGTTTTTTCAGTGCTGTGATGGAACAGTGAGAGTCTCCAGCAGGGCTGTGTCCTAGGGACAGTCTCTGCATATGAGGCTTGGTGCTGAGTTTCTCCCTCCTCCTGCGAGCCTCCCATCTCCTCCACTCTCTGGTGCCTCCTAAGCACTGGTCCTTGCAGTAGGTGATGCAGAGGTGACCAAGGACATGATAGTCCAGGAGGCCAGCTTGGGTGGTTGCCCCTGGTATCTGAGTGAGGGAGAGAGAAGTGTCTGGGAGCCTCTGGGAAGCCCTGATGTCTTGTCAGACTTGAAGGACAAGTAAAACCTCATGGGGCAGAAAGGGTTATTTAGGAGCAGAAAGGTCTTGGCTGAGAAAACTTTTTGAATCTATGGTAGCTGGATAGCAGGGCTGGGTCGTAGAGGACCAGGAGGGATGTGAGGCAAAGAGAAAGCAGGAGTCTGGCCACAAGAGCCCTCGGAATAGCTGCAGGGGTGCGGAGAGAGGATCAGCTGCAGGGGTGCCGTGAGAGGGGCCCAGGAGTGATGGATGACATAGGTCTTCAGTGTGGCTTGCTCTAGCTAGAGTGTGTGGGCAACTGGCTCTAGGGCACACAGGGTGGAAGGCGAAATGAATACCAGAGAGATCATCCGTGGCCAGAACAATATGGCGACGGCATGGCTCTAAGGGTTAGCTTGAGTTGGGTCAGGCCCCGTGTGGTGTAACCC
This sequence comes from Mastomys natalensis, assembly GCA_021653895.1. Classification (NCBI taxonomy): domain Eukaryota; kingdom Metazoa; phylum Chordata; class Mammalia; order Rodentia; family Muridae; genus Mastomys; species Mastomys natalensis. The sequence goes on from JAJTUV010000964.1 coordinate 723,300, forward strand.
AGCTTCTCCTCAGCCCTAGCACACTGTAGCAGGTCTGTGCCAGGTCAGGGGACGGGAGCATGATCTTTGCATTCCCTCACATTATACAGTCCTGGCTGACCCAAAACTCACTCTGTAGACCAGGCTGGACTTGAACTCACAGAGATCTGCCTGCCCCTGCCTCCTGAGTGCTGATTTTAAGGGTATGTGTTACTATGCTTGGCCTTACTGCACTGTGCTCTATGGTTCTGACCAGACTGGAGCCAGCCAGTCTTTTCCATTCCTGCCATGGAATGAGTGGGTGACCTAGAGGCGGGTTGTTAGCCTTGTTTTTCCCATTTATAAAATAGGTCTAAAGCCAATGCCTATTTTCTGGGTTGATTGACAAAAAAATGACCCAATAAGGGCGGCTGGCAGTCTCTCAGAACCACTGCTGACAGACACATCATGCCATTAGATGGTATAGCCCCTAGGGCCCTGAGTGACAGAGCTCAGTCTCTACTCTGGAGGCCAAGGATGGAGTGGAAACTGAGAGGCAGAATCAGCGCCAAGGGTGTCCAGGGGTGTCCGGGCATGCCATCGATATAAACCTGTTAGGCTGTGGCTTCCATTAGGCTTCAAGGCTGTGTGCCCAGCATCTATGTGGTCCTGCGTCTATGAGACCAACCAGTTACACTGGCTCCTGGCACGGACTAAGAGATGGCATCCTGCCCATCCAACCAGAAGGGCAAACATGCTGGAGAGACACTTGTAGGGACTCCCAGCTCTTAGCCTCCTCTGCTCTGACTCCATCATCCCTCCTAGAACCCATGCTTCTACTCCTGAATGCCTGAATGCCTGGGTGGTTTTTACTCTGCACTTGGATCAGCTTGGTTATTGGTGTGATTGTTACACAGGGAAGCTGCAGCTTAAAGAGGAAAATCTGGCAGGTCCCAGCTTAAGGGTGGTGGGCTGGAACCGGAAGCCCAGATGTTTTCCCTGCCCTCCTGTGGGCCTCCTACTTCCCCATCTAACATCCCTCTCCAAAGTCAGTTCAGACTTGGTACTTCCTGCCTGTCTACCCATCAGCCCTTCCACTTGGCCTGCATGTGTGGCTTTCCAGTCCTAGCCCCTACCCTGCCCTTGGGGACACTTGCAGGAGAACTTGGGGAGAAGGCCACCCAACTCAGTACAAACAGACCTGTCATAAACAGCTGCGGCCTTGCTGATGGGGTCGGGCAGCTTGCATGGGACTGAGTGGTCGGCAGCTGCCACCCAGCTCTGGGCTTTCAGCCATTTGGTAGATAGCTCGGGGAAGAGTCAGAACTGCCCCTCTGCCCATATTCTCCAGGAGCATCTGGCTATGATTAGGGGCAGAGATGTGAGAGGGGCCGGCAAGAGTCCAGTAGGCACCAGCAGCCAAGAATGACTTAATTGGATAAAATGTCTAATGACAACTCAGAGCTCTGCAGCAGCATCCTGGCCAGGCCTCAGGCCTGGCCCAGCCAAGCCCTGTTTCAATCTCTGTCCTTGTTGCTACCGGAGAGCTATCCCCTAGTGTAGTGTCCTCAATTAAGCAGTGATTGAGCACTTACTGTTTGCCAGACACTCTGAGGAGAGAGGCCTGGGGAGCACAGGTCTCCCTGGGAGAGGGCACAAAGTGGCCTTGGGGAGGAGGTCTTGGACAGAGAGAACCACTAGAAGAGCTTTGGTGAGCAGGGCAGATGGAGTCAGAGGTGGAGAGGAGACTGGTATCTGATCTAGGACCCAAAATTGATGAAGGCCACAGGTTGGGTGGTCTGTGCCTTTTATATATCCAGGGCAGGTGTGACAATTAGAATGTCACTTCTTTGGTAACGGGAATTTGGGCACAGCTTTTGGGAATTTGGGAATTTGGGAATTTGGGAACCTACCTCTCTGAAATGGAGAAGGATGCTTTTTAGGATCATTTAGAATTAGTTTATCGGCCCCAAGAGAGCTGGATACTTGGAAGACCTGCCTCTGTGCGGCCACTTGCCAAGCCTGTGCTCGTGACAGACATTACTAATCGATCATGACAATCTCCGCTGCTAAACACAGATGAGGTTTTGGGAATTCCTGTCTACAGTGCTTCTGGCTGCTGCTAATTAATGGGAGATGGCATTTGAGATGAAAACCTCTCTGTCATCCCAGCTGGTCTCTGGGTCCCTTGTTAAGCAAGGAAAGTGATTTGTCTGAGGTCAACGCTTGAAAATAGTGATAGAGCTAAAACTATGCTCCTCAGCGGGCCAGGGGGCCAGGAGTGACAACGCACACCTTTAACCCTAGCACCCTAGGGGCAGATACAGGCAGATCTCTACTATTTAAGGCCAGCCTCATTTAGATAGCAAGTTCCAAGTCAATCAGGGCTAAGTATTGAAATCCTGTTTCAAAACAAACAAATCAAGTTTGCAAGGGACAACAATCTGTTTCCAAGAAGTTTCTGTTAACGTCTGGAGGGACTTTCAGCTGTCAAAGCCGGTGGGGGAGGGGAGGAGAATGGAGTGTAGCTGGGTCTACTAGGTAGAGAGAAAAGATGCCGCTAAGAAGCTTCCAGAACAACAATCCAAGCCAACAAGCCACCAGGCTTAAATGGGCCAAAGACTTAAAACGTTTTTCCCAAAGAAAGTCCGCAAACCACCAATAGCACATGAAATGACGTTTACCCTCACTTATCATTAAAGAAATGCAAGTCAAAACTGCAAGCATGTCTCACTTCCTGTCCAGTGATTAGAATGGCTACTACCAAGACCCTGGAAAAGAACATACTTGATGAGTCTATTAAGAAGTAGGAAACCTCAGACACCACTGAGAATCAAAACTGGCCTTGGGAGCTGGCGAGATGGCTCAATGGTTGAAAACACTCGCTGAGATTCTGGAGGACCTGGTCTGATTCCCAGCACCCACATAGCTGCCCACAACCATCTGTAACTACGGTTCCAGGAGATCCAATGCCTTCTTTGGGCTCCATGGACACATTATGCTGGCAAATTTGCCAAATACATAAAATAAAATAATTTAAAAATATACAAATAAATTAGTCCACCCGTTTCACGTGGAAAACAGTAGGGAAGGAAACTGAATTACCAGCTGAGCCATTTCCAGGCATATGACCCAAAGAATTGAAAATAGGTCCCCAAAGATCCTCTTAGAAGCATTCACGGTAGCCTGCTCGTGAGAACAACCCATTGTTAGATGAACAGATAAGCAAAATGTAGTATAGCAGGGAATACCATTCAGTCTTCAGAAAGAGAACGTCTGAACCTTGAAGACAATGTGCTAAGTGAAATAAGCCAACCACAACAAGCAATATATCGTATGATTCCACTGATATGAGATGTATGGAGTATTCAAAAGACAAAGAGATAGAAATAGAAGGACGCTGTTGGGCATGCAGGTCAGTGGTAGAGCCTGGCCCGTGGGAGGCTCTGAGTTCCAACCCCAGCACCTTTGACCCCTGAGCCTGATTCTGATTTGCCAGACACACTTTGTCCACCGTGGATGGCTGAGTGGCTTTAGCATTGCGTGTACATGTTTCTGGGCATGGTATGAAACACACGGCTCTCAGTCTGTGTTGTGAACCTGCTGTCCTGGTCATCGAGTATCCCCAGAACCAATGATGGTGTACTGTTGAGGCTTCTCCGGAATAGATCTGAACCCCTTCTCACTTCCTTCCTTGGGACCGCCATGACTCAGGTGTTCTGTTCCCTCTCCCAGGTCATGCTGAAGGTCAAGACTCTGTGTGGACTGCCAAGAGGACCAGGCAAGGCTGGAGTCGGAGACCCCGAGACAGTCCCAGGCAGGTGTTGAAGCCAGGCAAGACCCAGCTAAGCCAGGACCTCGGTGGGGACTCCTTGGCCATCGACACACTATCGGACAACAGGACTAGGGTGGTGGTGAGTGCAGAACTGACATGGAGGGAGAGGGGAGCTGGAGCCTGCCTCGGTGTCAGATACGGAAACTGGAACGGATAGGGATTCCAGAGAAAAGGAGGCAAGCCAGCTCCAGGCTGGATCATAGGATCAAAGCATCTCAGAGTTTCACAGGCTGCCGGTCTCTGCCAGGAGAGATGAAGTAATCTGCTCCAGGAGACACAGTGCAGGCTCTGAACTCTGCCATGACTTAGAGAAGAGAAAGCTGAATGTGGTATAGACAGTTACACCAAGGCTGCCAGTTTAAGCCCCACTCCACCGCATTTCTGCCTCTTTAGACTGTGGGGCCCTAAAGGTTAAGGACAGGGCCGCAGTAAGAGGCATCCTGAGGTGGTTGGTGTGGAGGAGAAACCAGTCCAGGTGTCACTGAGGTAGACGTTCCTGGGCCTGGGGGTGCGAAGCTCTCTGTGGGAGGAGGTAACTCTGAAGGCTGAAGGACTTCTGCAGCCGTGAGTGAGTGAGTCGTAGGTGTTGTGCACCTGTGGCTGAGGAATTTTGCATATTATGTCCACGGGCCCACAATTAGCCACTTCTGGTGACCTGTGTCTGGGATGAGTGTGAGCGAGTGTTGGGTGTGTGGTGGGAAGGGAAGGGTGCAGGCAGAATGCACAGAAGCTACAGAAGGAGAAGCAGCAACGAGAGGGTGAACCTGGCAGCATAGATTTCTTTACTTCCATGGACCTTTCAGAAACGTCCAGTCATCAGGCAGTGTTATAGAGGTGGGGCATGTGACTGTCCGTGTCTGTGGTCCTGGCCGAGCATAAAGCTGAGGCGAGAGGAAGATCAGAGCCCTGGAGTCCAGGATCAGTGTGGGCAGTATCGGCCCATGTTCTAGTTCTAAAATAGCATAGTTCTCTAGTTCTGGAAGAATAAACCCAGAAGTACCAGGCTGCCCTCCCATCCCTCCTCAACAGCAGGATACCTCTGGTTTGTTGTTTTCCAGTTATTCTGTCTCTTTAGCTCCTTTAATGAGTGAGCTTTGTTTAGTTGGTTTTGAGACAGGATTTTCATGATGTAGCTTTGGCTGGCCTTGAACTCGCTAAGTAGACCAGGCTGTTCTTGAACTCAAAGAGATCCATCTGATCTGTCTGCCTCCTAAGCACTGGGCCTAAAGGCGTGGGCCACCAGACCCAGCCCTTAGTGGGCTTTGGACATTATCTGCTTCTTGTCCATTGTGATAGAGGACTCGGCTCTGATGTTCTCCTCAGGACTCTCTCTTCCATCTTTCTTTCTCAACTCATGTGCCTTTCGTCATAGCACCATCATGTGATCTAATGGGGTAATGGTTTGATTCTTATAGTATTACTATTTTTTAATTTATTTACTTCTGTGTTGGCATGGGGGTGCATGCACTATAGTGTGTGTGTGTGTGTGTGTGTGTGTGTGTGTGTGTGTGTGTAGGTAAGAGGACAACTTTCAGAAGTCAGTTCTCTTCTTCCACCATATGGGTCCCAGGGATCACACTCAGATCATCACACTATCTCTTCACCTTTCTTTCCTGTATTTTAATTTTTGCTTTTTTTCTGTGATCTTTGCTGTCTCTCTGGCCTGCCTGCTTAGTTCTCTGTGCTAGTCCCAGGAGCGCCTTCTTATATGCTGTCCTTTAGCTTCAGGTACAATTTTCTGTGTGGTCAAACTTGTCATCAAGGGAGCTGGGGCGGTAGCTCAGTAGGTAGAGCACTTACTTAGCATTCCTTAAGCCTGGGTTTGATCCCCAGAACTGCATAAACTGGGTGTGGTGGCGCATACCTGTAATCCCAGCACTCCAGAGATACAAGTAGGGGGATCAGAAGTTCAAGGGCATCCTTGACCACATAGTAAGTCTAAGGCCAACCTGGGTTACATAAGACCCTGTCTTCAATGTCCAATAACAAATAGAAATAAAAATGTGCTTCAACATGGCAGACTGCTCCCCCCCATGCCCCCACAGTCACCAGCTTGCACTTCCTCCTCCTCTGTCTCTGGAGTGTTGGAGCCCTGGTCCCTCTACCCTGTGTCTTCCCTTTCCTGCTGGATTCTATGGCAATTAAGTTTCCTGATAGAGGTAGCCTCTCAGGAAAGACTCTCCTGAGGACGTGCATGTCTGAAAATTCGTTTATTCTGCTCTCCCTTTTGATCGATGGCTTCACCGAATATAGACTTGTAAATTAAAAATAATTTTCCTTTCAAAGCTTGAAGACATCTCACCATTTTCTTGAAATGTCACCGTGGAGGGCTTTGAGGGAACTACAGAGCAGGGTGCCTCACATCTATAAGCCCAGCACTCAGGAGGCGGAGCAGGAACATGGCCAAGAATTCAAGGCCAGCATGGGCTACCTAATGAGCCCTACACCTCAGCACATACATACACCCCTGCTTCCTACCCCTTAAGAAATTTGGTGCATGGTATAGTGGCTCATGCCCGTACTTCTAGTACTCAGGAGGCTAAGCCAGAAGGATTGCTTGGCCTACATAGCAAGTTCTGTCTCGAAAAAGAAAAATGAAATTTATCAGGTCGTGTGTGTGTGTGTGTGTGTGTGTGTGTGTGTTCCTTTTAGAGTGCTCACTATCACGCCAGCATTTTGAAATCATAGTTGGCTGTCCAGGCTAGTCTGGAATTTATTGTGTAGGTCTGGCTCACCTCCAACTGGAGCAACCACACTGTTGTGGGGTGTATCCATGAGAGAAGACTGACCAGACATAGGTTTAGCCACTAGAAAGTCTTTATTGGGTAGCTGGTGTCTACACTGGGTGTTTGGGATCCCAGTGTAGCCCCAAGCCTTTCTCAAAGTGAGCTTTTAAGAACAAAAACCATATCCTGGGTTGACATTCTTTGGTCAACAAGAACAGTTAGCTAGAAGCAGAGCTACAGAAGCCAAATAGCAAAGCTGGTATGTTTAGAGGCTTTCCCAAAACTATGGTCTTTAATGGATTAGGTCTATGTTTGCATTTCGGCAGGTGGTGGTGTCTACACGCTGAGTTTTACAATCTGAATGGTTCTTCTATCATGGAGTCAGCTATGCTAAGGTCTCAGGGCCCTGGTAAACACACCTGGCCAGGTTTTAAATTCCTAAGACCTTTTTATGATGTGCCTTTTGAGAGTCCTCCTTCTCGTTCCCGTGTCACGGATGAAAGGTCCTTTCTCGCTAAGGGTATTCGTAAGCTTTGAGGGTTTGGGTTGTTTCCATTTTCTCTGTCATTTCTGGTACTGTGTTTTCCTTTACCCCAGTCATGGTTTGTCACCATGACTGATTCTGTCACCATTAAACATATTGAGATTTCATTCATCCAAATGGCACCAGTGTTGACACTAATGTTGATTTTTGTTGTTGTTTTGTTTTGTTGGGGGGAGGTGGTTTTAAGACAGGATTTCTCTGTGTAGCCCTGGCTGTCCTGGTACTCACTCTGTAGACTAGGCTGCTCTCGGACTCAAGAGATCCACCCGCTTTGCCTCACAAGTCCTGGGATTAAAGGCGTGTGTCACCACTATCACTATCTGGCTTATTAATTTGGACTTTAAATGCCATATCAAAATGTTCTTCTCAACGCCTGAACTTTTTTGGTTCCCTTACCACCGTATCTGATGTTAATAGCTTCCTCAGCAGCCCCTCATCCCAGCCCTGAGGTGAACTCTCAAAGGACACAGCCCACTCACTTCCCATTCTGTCTTGCTTTCTGGAACATTCAGAACCGAGGAGCAGGGTAGGCGTGGAAGAATGGTAGCATGGACAGCCAGCCCAGGAGACATTCCTAAGGAGGGAACTCCTGTCACCTCACCCCATTCCTAGTGGCTTTCCTGGACTCTGGATTAACTATCTGATACCTGCTGAGGACCCAGACATGATGGTTGGAAGGGCCAGGTCCCGGTGTGCACGAAGAAATAACCACAGAGACACAAACTTCTGGAAGCAATTGTATGTGGGTGTCTAGAAGGAGCAGCTGCATTCGGTGAGCCCTGGTGGATTCAGTAACACCAAGGCTTAAAAACAAACACACATTCTTGGGCTCCACTCTGGACAGATTAGTTCAGAAGCATTGAAACCTGGGGGGGGGGGGGGAGGTTGGTTTCTTTACAGTACCCCCACATGGTGCTGGAGAGATGGCTCAGTGTTAAGAGCACTGGCTGCTCCTCCAGAGGACCTGGGTACTATCCTAAGTACCCACATGGCACCTCCTCACGATCGTCTATAATTCCAGTTCAAGGGATCTGACACCCTCTTCTGGCCTCCTTGGGCACCAGGTACACATGTGGTGTGCAGACATATGTGCAGGCAACACCTGTATACATAAATAAAATAATATAACTTCAAAATTAAAAATCTGCACTTGGGGCAGGGGTGTGGCTCAATGGAGGAGCATTTGCTGTGTGTGTGTGTGTGTGTGTGTCTGTCTGTCTCTGAGTTCTGTTCTCACTCCTGTAAAAAAGGAAGTAGATAACTATATGGTTCTGCAGGGTGTCTGAGTGTAAAAGCTTCTCAGATCTAAGATGTCCAGATGATTTTTTTTAAAAAGAATTATTTATTTTTTGCATATGAGCACATGTAGCTGTCTTCAGACATACCAGAAGAGGGCATTGGATCTCATTACAGATGGTTGTGAGCCACCATGTGGTTGCTGGAAATTGAACTCAGCCCCTCTTGAAGAACAGTCATGGCTCTTAACCTCTAAGCCATCTCCAGCTCTGTCTAGGTGATTTTTGAGGTCTTTAAAAGAGCATTGTTTTACTTTATTGTGTATTTGTGTGTACAAAAGTGTCTCTCTGTAAGTATGTCACAAATGTGCAGGTGCCCTCAGAGGCCAGCAGGGGGTGTCAGATCCCCTGGAACTGGAGTGATAGGCAGTTAAGAGTCAATGGATGGAGGCACTAGGAACCCCACCTGGTCCTCTGGAAGAACGCTATGTGCTCTTAACCTCTGAGCTTCTCTCTAGTCTCTCTAGCCAGTTTTATAATGGTGGCCAGGGCTGGCCCAGTTACTCAGAAGACTGAGGAAACTCAAAGCTTAAGTAGGTTACAGAGTGATTTCCCAGCTAATGGGCAGCTTAATGAAAGCTTGTCTCAAAGCAGAAAAACAGAAAAGGATAGTGTAGTGGTGCATGCCTTCCATCCCAACACTTGGGAGGAAGCGGCAGGAGGATTACCACCAGTTCAAAGTCAGTTTGGACTATAGTACGTTGTAGATCCTGTCCCCAGTTTCCTGAAATAAATAAGTAATAATGGTCAGGGTAACAGCCAGAGTGCCAGGCTTTTGAAGCACTGTTGTGGCAATACTTGAACACAAGACTTCTACATCCGGAGACCTCATGACTCCCTTGACAGCCGCACACCAAGAGGCCACACTGCAGCTGGGTGTGGTGGCACATACCTTTAATCCTGTATTTGAGAGGCAGAAGCAGGTAGATCTCTGAGTTCAAAGACAGCCTGGTCTATAGAGTGAGTTCCAGGACAGCCAGGGCTACACAGAGAAACTCTGTCTCCAATCAAACAAACAAACAAACAAACAAAAAAGTAAACAATTAGTTAATTTTAAAAAGAGGCCACTCTATAGAAGGAGGCCAGCTGGAGAGAAGGGTCCTTTGTGGAGTTGTCCTCAGCTCTGCCTAAGAGGTGAGACTGGAGGATGAAGGCTTACGATGAAGTCTATCTGGAAGGGACTTCAGATGCCACACCAGGAAAGAGTCTCCATCTTTAGTGGGCTGGAGTGACACCTGCCTGGACACAAATAAATCAGGGGCTTAAGGCTACAGTGGGTCCCTGACTCAACCGCAGCCCCTGAGGGAAAGGCTCCTCCCTGCTGTGGGCTGGGGTGAGTCAGGAGCAGGGAGCCTCTGCCAAGGACGGAGGCGGGAAAGCAGTTGCTCATGGAAACCCATGACAGCTAGGGACCAGAGCCAGGGCCCTGGGAATCTTGCAGGCCTTCTTGTGACTCGAGTCCCTTTTCAGGTGTCTCTCTAGAACCAGGAGGGGCCAGGAGACTGTAGATGGGACAGTGAAGAGACTGGAAGCCTGATCCCGAGAAACATGGAGGGAGACGCTTAGGGAACTTCCTGTGCAGAGAAAGCTCTAGATGTGGCTGTTTTCTGACAGCCACAGAGCTGCGATGAGCCTAAGGAACACTCTCATATTTGCCTCATGCCTCTTGGCACCCACACTGCAGTACGTGAACAAGTTTGTGTTGCTCGCCTCCCTCTGGCACTTTAGACCCAGGCTGTCTGTCACTTGTGATCCTTGCCTGTCCTTGGTAGATACTCCTCTGAGAGAGCAAAGGAAGGAGGGGCTCCCCACCCCTAATGGTCTCCAGTGGTGTTAGAAAGAAGACCTCATCCCAGGGTAGACTCAGGGGCCTCTAAGGACCTCTGCTCCATTGCCCTGGGGCTCACTCACCAGCGCCCTGTGTGAGGGAGCTGCCTGTGTCTCAGAGAGTCTGTGTCCATTTCACACTCAGCTCTGCCCTAAGCAACATTTAGCCAGAGCTGCTGATTACCATCTTCGAGACAAGGTCCCTCACTAAGCTTGTGGTGGGGCTAGGCTAGCAGGGTCCAGGCATCTCTGCTTCTCAGCACGGATAGCCAGCATGCATGGCCATGCTCTGCTTTTACATGGTTGGTGGGGACTCGAACTCAGATCCTCTTGCTTTCATAGCAAGTACTCATATAAACAAACCTCTTCCCCGAGCCCCCTGCTGGCTGGCTGGCTGGCTGGCTGGCTGCCTGGCTAGCTGGCTTGTTTGTTTGTTTGCTTGCTTGCTTGCTTGCTTGCTTGCTTGCTTGCTTGCTGAGTCAGTCTCACTCTGTAGTCAAGACTGGAACTTACAACAGAAGATGCTGCAGTGAGGTTACTACAGTGGTGTTTAGGGGAGTGCAAACACAGAAGCAACAAATGGCCAGTAAAAAGAAAATAGTAGGGTATAGTGGTTCACACTTGGAATCCCAATCCTTGAGAGGCTGAGGCAGGAGGATTGTTGGGAGCTGAAAGCTAGCCTAGACATATACAGAGACCTTGTCTCAAAAACAAAATAAGGAGTGGAGTGTTTTGTTTTGTTTTCTTCTGTATGGACCATGAAGCTTTTATAAGTGACAGCTAGGAATACTACATTCACTATTAAAACTTGCTTTATTTAATTTGTCACTTCTTTTTTTAAAATTATTTATTTTATGTATATAAGTACACTGTAGCTGCCTTCAGACACACCAGAAGAGGGCATCAGATCCCATTCCGGATGGTTGTGAGCCACCATGTGGTTGCTGGGAATTGAACTCAGGACCTCTGGAAGAGCAGTCAGTGCTCTTAACTGCTGAGCCATCTAATTTGAGCCCCAAATTTGTCACTTCTTAGGAGCTGTCCACCTTGGCTTGTTTGCTTGTCATTTGTTTCTTGAGACAGGCTTTCATTGCATTAAGGGAGGCTGGACATGGAGCCCCAGGGATCCTCTCCCGTCTTCTTTCCCAGTGCTGGGATTTTGAGTATATGCTGTTTATGTTGGTACCAGAGCTGAGACCTCAAAATTAAACAAACAAACAAACAAACAAAAAAACAGAGGTTTATTTAGCTCACAGTTCTGGAAGGTCAAGATTTGAGGCTGTATCTAGCAAAGGCCTCACTCAGTGTCATAATATGTCAGGGAAAGAGAAGCTGAGATGGCTCAGCAGCTGAAGAGCTGAGCTCCTTCTTGGTTTTTGTCAAGTTGACACAGATCTGGATGTATCTGGAATGAGTCAGACTTAATTGAGAAAATGCCTGGATAAGACTGGCCAGTAGGTAAGTCTATGGATATTATCTTGATTGATGGCTTATGTGGGAGTGTCTAACTCACTGTGGGCAGTGCCAACCTTGGCAGCTGGTGTCCAGTTCTGTAAGAAAGCAGACTGAGCAGCAAGCCATGGGGAGCAAGCCTGTAAGCAGCACTCCTCCGTGGCCTCTGCTGCAGCTCCTGCCTCCAGGTTCCTGCCCTGTTTGAGCTTCTGCCCTGACTACTCTAAGGCTGGGCTGTTACCTGCAAGTGTACAATGAAGTAAACTCTGTCCTCCCTCCCTTGCTATTGGCTGTGGTTTTACAGAGCAGCAGAAAGGCTAACTAAGACTCTCTGATGATTTGGGTTCAATCCCCAGGACCTACAGAGTGAAATGAATCCACTCCCACAAGTTGTCCCCTGACCTTGTCCTGCCTGCTGTGGCACTTACACTACAGATATAAAAGGGGTTTTGTTTACTTGTTTTGCTTTTTGTTTTGTTTTATTTTGTTTTGTTTTGAGACAGGGTTTCTCTGTGAAGCCCTGGCTGTCCTGGAACTCACTCTGTAGACCAGACTGGCCTTGAACTCACAGACATCCACTTGTCTCTGCTTACTAAGTCTTGGGGTTAAAGGTGTGCACCACCACCACCCAGCCATATATATATTTTTTTTTTAAAAAACTCAGAAGGAGTTGTTTGCAGAAGAGAGAAAACACAGGGTGGTTTCACCGTCTAACAGCTTGCTCTTGTGGTAACCAAGCTAAACTTCGTGAATCTCTCCTAAGGACCACACCATTCTGAAAGGTCCCATCAGTGGTACATTATGGACCAGAGCTCCTTACCATGTGCACAGCTGAGATTAGAGGAAAATAGAAGATAATGTTAAATGAACCTTTCCTGGGTGTGCTATGCCCACCTCATGGGCAAGCATTTTCTTCTTTTGGTTACTCTTATGTAACACACACACACATGTGAGCCCACAAATGTGCGAGGGTCACAAATGTGCTTTCAGGAATTGGATTTCTCCTTTACTATGTGGTTCTGGGGATAGAATACTCATCTCAGGTTCAGTGCCTTTACCCACTGAGTCACCTGGCCAGCTCAGGACAGGTGTTTCAGATGTTTTATTTTCTCTTGATCCAGAATAGACAGAGGAAGCCACCTGCCTAAGGTCACACATCTAATGGGTGGCAGAGTCCAGACAAGAAGGCCAGTTCTGCTTCACTGCTTCACTGGCTCATTCTTAGCCGCCATCTCTTTAAGGATGAGTGATGTGTTGGCAAAACCTTTTTTTTTTTTTTTTTTTAAATCTGCCTTTAAAAAAACCTTTCCAACATAAGTAGCCAGAACCAAGCACCATGGAGGGTTTTATGCAGATGCGGCTCTGACTCTGCAGGTTTGAGGCTAACCCAGGATACTTCATTCTCTTGCTTTCCCCTCCCACCTTCCTCTCTTTTCTAGTTTATTTAAGAGTTTCCCTCTTTAGCTCTGGCTGTCCTGGAACCCACTCTGTAGCTAAGGCTGGCCTTGATCCGCTAGTAACCCCCGTGTCTCAGCTTCCCAAGTACTAAGATTATACCATGAGCTACCCATATGTGGCTTTTTTCCCCCGTTTTGAGACAGGGTCTCCTGTGTAGTGTTGGCTGTCATGATACATAATATGTAGCCTAGACTTCCTTGAACTCACAGAGATCTATCTACCTCAGCCTCCTGAAGCTCTGTAGGCCAGGCTAGCCTCCAACTCAGAGATCTGCCTGCCTCTGTCTCCCAAGGGGTGCCACCATGCTCAGCAGAACACTGCACTTCTAACAGACTCCTAAGTGACTTTGCTTCTGCTGTTCCAGGACCGTTTTGAATAGCTGGGATCTAAAACATATTCCAGGTGTTTTTGTAAACCCTCGAAGACTGGGGTGATTGGGAGACCCTTTGTCAGCAGCACTTACCCGGTTGGCCCCAGCAGCCTAAATGCCATCCTGACAAGCCTGGCCTGTCAAGCTCTCCTGTCAGCTCTGCAGGTGCCCCTGGTCGCTTGCCCAGCATGTGTACCAGCCAACTGGCTGCCAGGTGATGGGCTGATTGTGAGAGCTCAGCTGGAGTTTCTTTTCCAGAAACATCTTAAGCTCAGCCAAGGTAAATACAGTCCTGCTCGCTAGCTGTCAGAGCGTCAGAGCAAAGTGCCTGGGGGTTGGAGGTGTGTGTGTGCATGAGCAATTTGAGAGAGAAGAGCCCTGCCATGCAGATAATAGGATGGAGGGGGAATGTTTGAGGAGACAGCCTCTGCTGTCAAAACATCTCATAGAAAGGTCCAACAAAATCAGGCTCTCACACTTACCGGACACCTGCTGTGGGCAGCGGCTGTGAGCTTTTCCACTGTCCTGCTCAGTGGAAACCCTGCAAGCTTTCCCGGCTTGCAGCATCCGAGGCTGCTGAAGAAGGCACTGTAACCGGAGAGGACAGTGATGCTTGGCACCACCCATCGTCATGTTTGGGTTTTGAACTTGGATCAGGCTGACACCTAAGCCCACACACTTGATCCTGGAACAGTCGTTTTCAAATGATGCCCCCACAGGACCCTAAGAATTCCTGGAGGTGTCCCACAGGCTGCTATGGGAGGGAGGGTGCTGGAGAAGGTGCCAGAAGGCACAGAGTGGGTTCATTTGTCATGGGATGTAGGTGCTGAGCTGCCAAGGAAGGAAAGAAAAGTCTGAACTCACCCTGTTGCCTGTGAATCAGGAAGATGATTGACCAGGGTTTTGTGCATGTGTGTCATGGATCCTGTCTCCTTCGTCACACTGACCAACTCTTTGTAATGTCAAACTAATACTGCCTCCAGTTCCAGCTCCTAGGGACCGCCCTCCAGGGAACAAACAGCAGCTTGTATGCAGTGATGGTCTGTGCATGATGTGAGCTCCTTGGCCTGTGCATCCTGAGTAAGACACACGCAATATTGAATATTGTGTTAGCTGGCTAGGGAGACCACTGGGGCTTCCCTGACCCCACTCTTATTTCTCTCTCTTTGTCTTTCTTTCTTTCTTTTTTTCTTTCTTTCTTTCTTTCTTTCTTTCTTTCTTTCTTTCTTTCTTTCTTCCTTCCTTCCTTCCTTTCTTTCTTTCTCTCTTTTTTTGAAATAGTATCTCATACAACCCAGGCTGGCCTCAAACTTGCAATGTAGACAAGGCTGGCCTTGAGTTCCTGATTCTCCTGCCTTTACCTCCCAAGCACTGGGATCATAGACATATCACCGTGTCCCGCTTTTTATATTAATTAGAATGTACATTCAGTCCACATAGCAAATGCCTCAGTGACTGGGCCTTAAGACACAAAGTAAATCTCTTTTATCACAGAGAGTGGCATGAGCGAGGGCTATTAAGGGGTCCCCATGGCATGGGGAGCGTCCCTCTGTCTTGTTGTTCTGCACTCTGCAACTCTGCCTTCCATTTGTTGTAATCTAAGGCAGCTGTTTCTGTTCCAGCCACCAACATCTGCATCCCATTCAGGTTGTGGGGAGAGCACAGAATTCTGCTAATCTCCCATTGGCCATACACAGCCGTGCAGCTATCCCTAGCTAGGAGGACAGTGGTTGCTAGGAGACTGTTATCTGTCTCTGCCATAGTGGGCACCTCCATCAAGACTGCTGGGGCAGGTGACAACACAATAAGGCACCTGTAGGGACAACTGGGAAGTGTCCCTGAGGTTCATTCCAAGCTCGGGGACTCTGCTCTAGTGTTCAGGCTAGAAGCCAGCTGTATGAGAACAAACAAGCCAACATGGTGACCAGGGAACAGCGGCCCAGAAAACTTGGTTTTCTCCATCTCTCTTGATGTTCAGATTTGTGCCATTTAATAAAGTACTGTCTGGGGTCCTCCTGGAAGATTTTCTGTGCCACTGTCTCAGTCAGGGTTTCTACTCCTGCACAAAACATCATGACCAAGAAGCAAGTTGGGGAGGAAAGGGTTTACTCAGTTTACACTTCCACATTGCTGTTCATCACCAAAGGAAGTCATGACTGGAACTCAAGCAGGTCAGGAAGCAGGAGCTGATGCAGAGGCCATGGAGGGATGCTGCTTACTGTCTTGCTTCCCCTGGCTTGCTCAGCTTGCTTTCTTTTTTTTTTTTTGGTTTTTCGAGACAGGGTTTCTCTGTGTAGCCCTGGCTGTCCTGGAACTCACTCTGTAGACCAGGCTGGCCTAGAACTCAGAAATCCGCCTGCCTCTGCCTCCCAAGTGCTGGGATTAAAGGCGTGAGCCACCACCGCCCGGCTTGCTCAGCTTGCTTTCTTATAGAACCCAGGACTACCAGCCCAGGGATGGTACCACCCACAAGGGGCCCTCCTATCCTTGATCACTAATTGAGAAAATGCCTTACAGCTGGATCTCATGGAGGCATTTCCTCAAGGGAGGCTTCTTTCTCTATGATAACTCCAGCTTGTGTCAAGTTGACACACAAACCCAGTCAGTACAAGCTCCTGTTCCAGGGGATCTGACACCCTCGTACATGCAGGCAAAACACCAATGTACTTAAAATAAAAATAAAATTAAAAAAGAGGGGAAGTTGGGTGGAGCGGTTAGAATCTTAGATGGGCTATCGGGTAGTAGAAAATGGTACCTGCCTGGGAGCCCCTGAGGAAGGGTTGCTAAGGGAACCAAGTGAGTGAGCAAGAAGGACATGAGGCGCTTTTTAGGACGTACATGTTGGGCATGATATTTGGTTGGTGACAATGTTTACTGGGTTAATCAAGGGACAGGTAATAACAAGGTGTGTGGGGGGCAGTCAATGGCTCTTCAAAAGATTGAGAGCAGTCATTTAAAAAGGGAAGGGATTAAGAGTTTATCTACTATAGGCAGAAGGGTAGGAATGGGAAAAAATAAATGAGAACTAAGGAGATACTTACCCCCTCCCCACCATCACTAAATGTTATATCTTTGGCTATAAGCCTAGCCGTTAACAGCTGAGCCATCTCTTCAGCCCAGAAGTAAATCCTAATGAAAGAAAACTTGAAGCAGCCAGATAAGATATCTCTGAGGGAGAGACTCAGAGTGTGAGATAGCCTCTTAAGGGAATGACCCCTCACTGAGCCGTCAACTACCCCACTCTCGCCCCAGACAGGGTCTCATGCAGCCCAGGCTAGCCTCAAACTCACTGTAGTTGAGAATGGCTGTTGTTCTGGGATTCCAGGTATTTGTACCAGGTCTGGTTGAGGAGCCATCTTTTGAGTGGATCATGGGAATTTTTTTTTTAAGGACAGGAGACACCAAGGCCCTGAGACAGACAAGTGTTGATGATTTCCAGAATAGAGAGAAGCCCAACAGACAGAAACCCAGTAAACAGGGAGAGAAAGGAGCGTGCAGAAGTGGAGGTGGGCAGAGGATCAGACCACTGCCATCTGGAAGGGTTTGTTAAGGGATGGGCACCAGAGATGTAAGAGGCATCCTTCCAACATGTCATCAAAAACCTAGGCCCCACCCAGCTCCGTACTCTTCCATCCTTAGGATGTGGTACTTGCCTTTAAACTTACAAGGTGGAGATCCAGCTATCAGGTCTGCATGCCAGACAGGATAGAGATAAGGAAAAAGCTAACAGGGACAAACATCTAAATTGGATTTCTTTCCCAAAGACCCCGTTAAAACCTCAATAGCCAGTTGTTTGTTTTCCGTTTTGCTGTTGTTTGCTGGAAATACTGCTTACTCTAATGCTCCGTTAGTGAAGAGGAATCGGGAATGCATGTTGGCTAGGCAACGCCCCATTCGGGCCCACAGGGCCTTGTACATTGTGGTAAGAGGCCCAACATTCATTCTCTCTAGCTGGGTACCAGGGTGTCCTAAGCAGGGAGAGGCAAACAACTCCAGGCTGTCCCCACTGAACCACAGCAGCACACAGCGGAGGGTACCTGAATTCATTTTCTGTCATAAGAAAAAATGTATTCTGTCTCAGGCCTAGAGTCTGAAGCCACTGTCCCTCTGGGGGCCCTGGGAAGAGTCTCTCCTGCCAGCCTCTCAGTTCCTAGTGACTCCCGGGCATCCTTGGCCCTCTTTGGCCTAAGGACATCAGTCCAGTCTCTGCCTCCATGATCACATGACTTCCTGGGTCTCATTTCCCCTGTCTGGCTTTTGCCCTCCAGTGATAAAGACAGCAGCTTGGCCCAGCAGTGGTGGTGCACACTTTTAATCCCAGCACTTGGGAGGCAGAAGCAGGTGGATTTCTGAGTTTGAGGCCAGCCTGGTCTACAGAGTGAGTTCCAGGACAGCCAGGGCTACACAGAGAAACCCTGTCTCGAGAAACAAAAACAAAACAAAACACAGCAGCTGGGCTGTGGTGGCTCACACCTTTCATCCCAGCAGGCTGAGTTAGCCAGCCTGGTCTACAGAGCTAGTTAGTTCCAGGACAGCAACAACGAAGACAGCAGCCATTGGATCGAGCTTCTCTAATCCAGGGTGACCTTGACTCTTCTCACCTGTAGAGACTCTGCTTTCTAGGAAGGCCACTTTCGTAGGTACTAGAAAATGGGATTGGACATACCTTTAGGCTGAGTTTAAAGCAACTGCAGCATGCCCAAGGATTTGAACATCCTTCCTGATCCTCCCCTCCAATGCCAAACAGGCTTTTAGCCTGAGATTTGAGGGGCAGGTTTATTTCCAAATTCTCAACCCACTGCAGGAACTGCATCCCTCACTTGTCTCTTAGTCATAAGAGGGCACACTGTGCCTCCAACACAGTTTGTTGAAATTTCTTCTGTTGCTCTCCTGGGCACCAGACCCTGAGCCTTGTGTGTGCTCTCCCACTGAGCTGCGGTGTCCCAAGCTGGGTTTTACTTACTTTGTGTTTATTTTTTTATTATTCTTTGTATTTTGAGGCAGGGTCTCAATAAGTTATCTGGGCCGACCCAGACTCTATGTAGCTCTGGCTGGCCTTGAACTTATAACTGCCTTAGCCTTCCAAGTTCCTGGGATTACAAGCATGCTCTGTCTGGCTCCCACACACTCTTGTTTTTTGAGAACTCACCAGGACAGAGAGAACTTTAGTCCACAGGTACAGAGGTGACTCGCTTGTTCCTGTGTGTCAGGGCTCAAGTTGAAGCAGAAGCAGTCATCTAAGCCAACATGGCTGCACATGCCTGAAATCCTAAGCACTTGAGAGGTAGACGAAGGAGAATTGGGAGTTCAAGGCCAGCCTTAGCTACATAGCAAACTCTAGGCCAACCTGAGCTATTTGAGACCCTGTGTTAAAAACTACCTGTGCAGTAGTGGTGCACATGTTTAATCCCAGCCCCTGGGAGGCAGAGTCTGGTCTACAGAAGCCAGCCAGGGCTACACAGAGAAACCCTGTCTTAGAAGCAAACCAAACCAAAACCCAACAAGGTAGGGGGAAGGGGGGTTGATTTCCTTTTTCAAAACTTTAAGCTCTTTTTTTTATTTTTAAAGATTTATTCTCTTTCTATTTATGTGTATGTGCATGTGGGTACCCACAGAGACCAGATCTCTTACAGCTGGTGTTACAGGTGGTTGTGAACCCTGCAGTGTGGGTGTTGGGAACTGAACTCTGGGCCTCTGCGGGAGCAGCAAGCACTGTTAGTTAAGAGTGAGCTGTCTCTCCAGCCAGAGCTGGCCTTTATTAAACTGGTTTGAAATGGGGATGTACCCTGGCAATAGCAGGTGGTCCCAGCAGACCCCCCCCCAGCCCACCCCAACCCTAGGCCTCTAAAATGTGCTCACAGGGACTCTCTTGTCAGAACCATACTCTGTTCTCAGGGCCCCAGTTCCCAGCTTCCACTGGGTTCAGGGCAAGCGCTGTCTGGGCAGTTGGCTGCTCAGCAGGAAGAACATGGTTTGCTCTGCAGTGTCTGCAGCCTGATTAATGATCCATGATGCCCAGGGCATCACCGCAGCCAAGGAAGCCTTGGGAGCCTTTGACCTTTCTGATGCTGCCTTCTGTGAGGTGCTCTTGGGACAGCTCCAGGAAATGCTGAGACAGCCCAGCTCACGGGCTTTCCCTAGCCTGCTATAAACATTGGCCCCAGATGTTCTCGTCTGAGGGAGACTGTGGAAAGAACCCAGCCTGCTGTGGTATCTGCATCAGCCACACAAGGAGATGCAAAATTATCCTCTGAGGAGCTCCTTGTTTCTGTGGCCTGGAGACCACAGAGAGCACTACTGTTTTCTGCTCTGCTCATGCCTCTATGTCTGGGTTCCATTGACTGTGTCCCGCCTCTGCCAACAGACTAGCAATCCCTAAGACTGGCGACAACCTTCTCCATTAGACATCTAAGACCTGGTTGTTATAGCTGTTGTATTTCTCCTTTTTCTTAGGGCAGGTCAGAGATTGTGTCCTCTGTGGTCTAGGCATGGTCCTTGAAACAAAGGCTTTATCATGTCCCCAACACTAAACTTGGCCTTTGTCATGCTCTGAAACATTCAGAGTTACAGGATAAGCCACTGGCTTGTCTGGACAGGACAGGGCTGAGTATATATGGAGCAAGTGGCAGACCTGTTGAGGAATGGCTTGGGACAGCACTCACCAAGGATGTCCCAGGAGCTTTCAGGCCAAAAGCAGTTGTTCAGGTCCTCTGGACCAGGAGGATACTGGGAAGTCTGGGTAGGGAGGGGCAGAGGATGGTGCCTAGCTTGCCTGACTCCTCACACCACCTATGGGCTCTGTCTGTCCCTGCAGGAGGACAACCATAACTACTACGTGTCTCGTGTCTATGGCCCTGGTGAGAAACGAACCCAGGATCTGTGGGTGGACCTGGATGTGGCCAACCCGAGCCAAGTGAGGGTTCACAGGATCCTGTCAAGTTCTCACCGACAGGCTTCGGTGAGTGCCTAGGCCTAACAGGACAGCCTGGGCTGAGAAGCTCTGGGCTAGGCCAGCAATGGCTGCCTGGGAGTACACATGGTTATGGCCCGAAATTTGTAATTGGGGTGGATTCAGTCACAGGAAGCTCAGTGGGGTACCCAGTTGTAATCCTAGGAGCCCTACCCTGGATATGCCTGTGCCCACATTGTTCAGATAAGTGTGGTGCAGGGAGGGTGACCAGTGTTTGACTGGCAGTACCACCCATGGGGACTCTCTCCTGTCCCTGCAGAGAGTGGTCTTGTCCTTTGATTTCCCTTTCTATGGGCATCTTCTGCGGCAGATCACCATAGCAACCGGAGGTAAGGACGAACCAATGAGGTGGTGGTGGGGGAGGACTTGGAGGTCTAGCCTGACTCAGGGAGGCTCTTGAGGGACTCACTGAAAACAGGTGGATAGGTGGGAGAGGGAGGAACTCAGAGGATGTCTCGAATGTCCCACCGAAATCACGTGATCTATGCACATGCCTGCCTGTGTGAGTCTGAGCATGTCTTCATTCCTCTGGACCCAAACAACTGGCATGTGTACCTCTGGGGTCTCTGTTTCTGAGATGGAGAGACTCTGGTCCCCTGATAAGAGGAGCCTCTCTGACTTCCTGTTACTTTCATCCTATTTCCCGTTCTTCCAACAGGAGAGGTTGGAAGTCACTTCCTCTTCCTTTTCCTACCCCCTGTGGTCTGTGCCTATCGAGAGATACCGGGCAAGCATTTTCTAATCTGGGCCATTTTTCTATCTCACCAAATTCTGAGCCCAATGGGTAGGGCGGGGTTGAGGCCATCAGTTCTTTGCTAGCCCCTGCCAGTGGGGGAGGGGGAAACCCTAGCGGTAGCCCTTTGAACCATCTCTGATGACACCTCCAAACTTCTCTGTCCTTAGGCTTCATCTTCATGGGTGACGTGCTCCACCGTATGCTCACAGCTACTCAGTATGTGGCACCCCTGATGGCCAACTTCAACCCCGGCTACTCTGACAACTCCACAATTGCTTACTTTGACAATGGTGAGGTCCGATCTCAGAGTATAATTCACCCACCACCGGGGTGGGTGTTCCTGGTCTAACCACTTCCTGGGAGCCCTGGGCCCACAGTCGCACAGGCAGGCAGCCACCTTTCGTTCTACCCTGTGCTGTCTTCTCACCTGTAAGAAGGGTACTAAGGCAGCGCTGCCTAGCCTTGTTGAGCCAGATGAAGATATCAAAGCTTTTTCAGGGACTTCCTCTGCTTCTCACGCTCACGAGCTCCGGTTCACGTAGGAGACGGGCACTTCCATGTTTTCCTTTTGTCTCCAGGAGTCAGGAGGGGCAAGAGAGAGGTGTGCACATTGTAAGAGATGAGCAATTTGGGGGCCTGGAGCAGAAACAGGATCTTTTGGGGGTCTTCTATGACTCGGAAGCCAGGCTAGAGTCTGTGGGTTGCTTCTCAAACTCACAAATGGCGCCTGTCTCTGACCACTGTATCTTCTGGGTCCGCTGCACCGACTCCTGCTCAGCTAGGTCTCTGCTCTTCTCCCCAGGGACCGTGTTTGTGGTTCAATGGGACCACGTTTACCTCCAGGGCCGGGAGGACAGGGGCAGCTTCACCTTCCAGGCAGCCCTTCACGAAGACGGCCGCATTGTCTTTGGCTACAAAGAGGTATGTTTTAGAGCCTGTCATTCATCCGGCAAAGCTTTGTAGAGGGAGGATCTGTAGCGTGGTGGGGGCGGGGCTTGGTGCCTAGACAGCTCTGGGCTTATCTGGACTTGGTGCATACGCAGCTACAAATCTTGTAGAAAGATGACTACAAAGGCAAACACTGAATTGCCGCTATGACTAATGCCTCCACGTAAAGGCTTCTGGTGCTAAGAGCCTGCTCTGGGGATCTTCACATCGGCAGAGACCAAGGGAAGCTTCCTGGAGGAAAGGAGTTAAAAATCGCAGGATGAACAGGGGTGAAGGAAGTAGAGATAAGAATACAGTGGATCCAGGAGAGAGAAAGGCATGTACAAAGGTCCTTGGTAGAACGGAACGTGGTTTATACAAAGCACTAGAGCAAATGGTTGTCAACCTATGGGTCGTGACCCCTTTAGGTGTTGAATGACCTGTTCACAGGGGACACCTAAGACCATGCATGAGAAAAGCACAGATAGCAAAGTTCATAACTAGCAAAATTACAACAATGAAAGTAGCAAGAAAAATAATGTTATGGTTGGGATCACCACAACATGAGGAACTGTATTAAAGGGTCCCAGCATTAGGAAGGCTGAGAACCAGTGCAGTTGAGGGGACAGGGGGACAGCCTGATGGTCTTTTGAAAAAAAGTTACTCTGACTTCAGAGTGGAGAGATGGTTGGGGACTTAAGGGAATGCTGGGAGTTGTTCTAGGGAACCTGACACAGCTTAGACTTGGGAGAGGAGAGAACTGGACAGAGATGAGAGCCATTGGCTTGACTCCCATTATTTGGAGATGGAGGAGAAGAGACAGAGAGTAAAGGAAAGAAAGGGAGAAACCAAGAGCAACTTCTGGCCTGTGGAGAGCTGAGGGATGCATGCAGGCGGAAGGGCGGGAGTCCTGGAGTGTAGTTGCAGGTGTTTGGGACTTCGAGCTCTGAGCAGAGAGCTGGCTGTGGAGCCGAATGCAGACTTCGTGGCCACAGAGGGTTCCGAGTGAATGGCAGGTACCTCTTTTTCCTGCTGCAGATCCCTATGGCTATCCTGGACATCAGCTCTGCCCAGCACCCCGTAAAGGCAGGCCTGTCTGACGCTTTCATGATTCTCAATTCATCCCCAGAGGTGCCAGGTGAGTCCCTGGGGGCCTGTGTCTGACCCAGTTTCATCTGCGCCTCATTTTCCTTGTTATGGCAGAGGGGTCATTTTTGCCTAGCTGTGCCTCGAGAGAGGCACTGGCTTGGTTGCTAAGAAGAGGGTCAGGAGCCCCTGTACTCAGCTCCATTTGCAAAGTCTCCAAAGCCTCTCGTGCCAAAATGCACGCCATCACCCCAGCAGTCAGTAAGCCTTCCAGAATTCAAACAAAATGGCCTCCAGCCCAGGGGATTAACAGGTGACCAGGGTGTGTCTGAGATGAGCACCCCTTACCCCCGAGCCCTGCTGTGAACTTTCTCCTTTGGCAAACCATGTTGCCTTCAGTCTCAGCTCCTCTGCATCATGGGGGAGGGGTAGTGAGAGGGGATCTTCCTATAGTGCTGACCTTTGAGGGGACCTCAGCTTCTCTCCTACAGCTGTTATCTGGCATGTGGCCCATCTGGCCCATCAGGACAGTGGACGTGTGTTAGAATATCTCCTACATTCACCTTTACAACTCAGCACACCAAGGACTTCAGGAAATACTGTGAGAGCACCCAGTACTGGTATGCTACAGGTCAGAGGCAAAGGCTGAGGACTTTCAAGGTATATGTCATGGTGACAGTGTTTCCAAGATATTCTTTTACACATCCCTGTTGCACATTATTGCAGAATGCTAACAGCCATTTCTATGATTCTTAGGTGATGGTGTTGAATAGCAAAGCGGGCCCTGTATTGTAGCATTATTTTTATTCTCCTGATGTAATTGTTGTCTCCAAGGCTTACAGCCTCTGTCTGCTAACCTAATCCTTGTCCTGGAAGCTTATAGCTTCTGTGCAATCTTATCTAGGTCTAGAATGTTTGCAGCCTCTGAGACTTGCAGCCAAATATGTTCACCCTTTCTAGTTTTTTTCTATGAGATTTATTTATTATGTATACAGTGTTCTGGCTGTTCGCCAGAGAGGGGAACAGATCTCATTACAGATGGTTGTGAGCCACCATGTGGTTACTGGGAATTGAACTCAGGACCTCTGGAAGAGCAGTCAGTGTTCTGAGCCTCTGAGCCATCTGACCACCCCCTTTCTAGTTCTTTCTGAACTCTGGTTGGCTGGTTCAACTTAGCTGTTCTGGCTCAAACTCCTCTCCAAGGTGACTGATTCAATCTGGCTTAACTCTTGGCCACTGACTGAATTGCTCTGTGTGTAACTTGTCTCTATATAATTCTCCCAGTAAAACTGCACCTGTGCACCTCTCTCTCTCTCTCTCCTTTTCCCTCCCTCTCTCTTCTTCCCCCTCTCCCTCTTCCTCCCCCTCCCCCCTCTCTGCACTACCCCCCCAAGTAGCTTCTCTTTCCCCTCTCTTCTTGTGAGAATGGGCAGATTTTATTCTGTCAAATCTTTCTCTGATTCGTCACTTTGTCTGACAGGTAGACATCACTTTCAAATATGGGTGCTTTCTTCTACAATCTAACTTTACCTTCACTGTTTGGGATTAAAGGTAAGGCGTGTCTGTATTCCAACCAGAGCAGTTAAAGATGTGTGCTAAGGGCTGAGCCTCACCACAACTAGAAAAGGGTTTTTTTAGTAAATAACACAATCTCGGTGTTCCCATTATGATCAAATATCCTGCAATGCTGCCCATGTCAGCCAAGTGTTCTGCCACCGAGATACAGTATTAGCCTTCAACTTCATTCATAAAGTTAAATACAGTTTTCCCTTCTTTTTTTATTAGTTTATTTACATCCCAGTCGTAGCCTCACAAATTCCTCTCTGTTTTCTCTTCTTTTTAAATTTTGCTGTTGCTGTTGTTTTTCAAGACAGGGTTTCTTTGTAGAACAGCACTGCATATCCTAGAACTTACTCAGTAGTCCAGAGCTGGCCTCAGACTCACAGCCTTTTGTTTGTTTGTTTGTTTTTATTTTTCGAGACAGGGTTTCTCTGTGTAGCCCTGACTGTCCTAGAACTCACCCTGTAGACCAGGTTAGCCTCGAACTCAGAAATCCACCTGCCTCTGCATCCCAAGTGCTGGGATTAAAGGTGTGCGCCACCACTGCCCGGCAAGTAATGGCTTTCTTATGAGTTTATTATAGGTTCCTTCTTTTT
The DNA here is from genome assembly GCA_021653895.1 of Mastomys natalensis. Lineage (NCBI taxonomy): Eukaryota > Metazoa > Chordata > Mammalia > Rodentia > Muridae > Mastomys > Mastomys natalensis. Next base: position 748,640 of record JAJTUV010000964.1, read on the forward strand.
TTTTTTTTTCTTTTTTGATTGATTTATGTATGTGAGTACATTGTCACTCTCTTCAGACACACCAGAAGAAGGCATCAGATCTCATTACAGATGGTTGTGAGCCATCATGTGGTTGCTGAGAGTTGAACTCAGGACCTCTGGAAGAGCAGTCAGTGCTCTTAACCGCTGAGTTAGTACCTACCTTTCTTTCTTTCTTTCTTTCTTTCTTTTTCTTTCTTTCTTTCTTTCTTTCTTTTCTTTCTTTTCTTTCTTTCTTTCTTTCTTTCAAGAGATGGACTCTCACTGTGCTTCCCGTGATAGCCTTGAACTGGACTCTAGCAATCCTTCCTTCTTCAGCCTCCTAAGTAATTGGTACTACAAGCAGAATTATAACTATCTCTCTTTGTGATTAAATGTATGTAGATCAAGTGGAAAGGGACTTGGCATGTGTCTCAGTGGTTAGAGCCTTTGTGTACCATGTGCAAGGCCCCAGGTTCCATCCGTTGTCAAGGTAACAGGGAGAGGCACATTCGTGCATTTTTTCTGAGACAGTATCCCTGACCTTCACTGAGTTTTAAAGTGAGACACAAAACAGATGCAGGGCTTTGGGCTCATTCCCTGCCACCACAAAAAAATAAAATAAGTCCCAGCCTCTGCTTTCAGGAGTGATGACTCTTCAGTGGCTAAAATGTCAGGCTCCCCTAAGTCTGTTCAGCTCGCTTAGCAAGCAGGGAATTTGCTTGGATTAGCTTGAGCTGTGAGTAGCAGTAAACCCCAAGTGCCCGAGGCTGAACCCAGTCAGGGAGCTCACTGTGAAGTTCTGTTTCCGTGGATACCCTGTTGTCCAAACCCAGAATGGGAGGCCGCTGTTGTCCTGTGCGGAGTTCAGCTCTTTCCTGCCTGAGATGATACATTCTGTTTTCCTGATATTGAAGATTCCCCAGCGATCTGTGTGTAGTAACACATGTTTGCAACCTCAGCTCTCTGGTGGTAGAGGCAGGAGGATCAAGGAGTTCAAGGCCAGGCTGGGAGATGCTGTCTTTTTTTTTTTTTTTTTTTTCCTGTTTTGTTTTTCGAGACAGGGTTTCTCTGTGTAGCCCTGGCTGTCCTGGAACTCACTCTGTAGACCAGGCTGGCCTCGAACTCAGAAATCCGCCTGCCTCTGCCTCCCAAGTGCTGGGACTAAAGGCCCACCACTCTCTGGCAGAGATGCTGTCTTGAAAACCAAACAAACTAAAACCAAACAACAAAGATAGAAAACAAAACCAAACAAGCCATCTAGGGAGATGACTCAGTAGATAAAACGCTTGCTGTCCTAGCAGGCGTAAGAACCGGAGTTCAGATGCCTAGCATGCACGGAAACCCAGGCGTGGTAGCACATGACGGTAATTGTAGCACAGAGGAGGCAGACACCTTTAAACGTGATGGCCAGCTAGTGTTCCCCTAGCAGCAAACTCCGGGTTCAGTAAGAGACCAGGTCTCAAAAAGTGAGGTGGAGGGCAAGAGGGACATGCCGGCATTGACCTCTGGCCTCCACATACGTGCAAACATACATACCTACACACATACACACGCACACACACACACACGCACACACACGCACACTGGACTTTATAATAAAGCAAAGCATCAGCAACAACAAAAGATAGTCCAGCGGTCAAGTCCTTGTGACTGGGGGAACTGTGTTTTCGCCCTGCCAGGCTGGATGGGATGAGCTCCTTCCTGGGACTAGAAGAAGATACTGAACACAGCTGGGTTTCTTACCTTTACTCCCCTTTGTAAATTGTTGCTCACACTGTGCCCAGTGGCGCTCACATCCTCTGGTGGTCTAAATGCTCCTCATTTGGCTGGAGAGACTGCCAAAACTCCTTCACTTGGCTTAAGAAATTTTATTTCGCCAGGGTGGCCATGGTGGTGGTGGTGTTAATCCCAGTTTTTGAGAGGCAGAGGTAGGTGAATCTCTGAGTTCGAGGCCAGCCTGGTGTACAAATCGAGTTTCAGGATAGCTGGGGCTACACAGAGAATCCCTGTCTTGGAAAAAAAAAAAAAAAGAAAAAAAAAAGAAAGAAAGAAAAAGAAAAGAATAGAAAGAAGCTTTATTTCATGTAACTGTCAAAACTGACACATTGTAAATTAATGGAATCAGTTACTAAACGCTAGACTATCAGAGGATCTGAATTGTCACGTCACCTCTGGATGGCACCTGATGGCCTCAGGTGGCCCTCCTCAGGGACACTGCTCCTCCTTTCTCAGAACTTCCTTTCCACAGCTGACTTGAAGCCAGATGTGTCAGAAGCATGTGCTGTATCTCCATGCCAGACTGCCATGAAGAAGGCAGAGGACCCAGAGCTGGCTGGAGAAGGGAGAGAAGGGAGAGAGAGCAACCAAAGAGGGGGTGGGAGGCCGGAACCACCACATCTGACCCATTTGGACTTTTACTCTTCCGATAAAAGATCCTTCATAGAGCCTCACATGATACTGATATGAGCTCCTATAGTCTTGGCATTCAGGAGGTAGAGGTCGGAGAGTGAGGTAGAGGCAGGAGGGTGAGGTAGAGGCAAGAGGTGATTAATTTAGGGTCATCCTTAGCTGCATCGTGAGTTCCAGGCTTGTCTGGAATACATGAGGTCCTGCCTCAAGGGGCAGGGGGAGGAAGAGGAGGAGGACAAAGAAAAGTGAGGGTGTGTGTGTGTGTGTGTGTGTGTGTGTGTGTGTGTAGCCCTGGCTGTCCTGGAACCCTGTTGACCAGGCTGGCCTCAAACTCACAGAGATCTGCCTGTGTCTGCTTTCCAAGTGCTTCAATTAAAGGTATATGCGAGTACCTCCTGACTAAGAGAATTATTCTTTTTTTTTTTCCTTTCTGTTAACGTATTATAAGAAAGTATTCTTACAGTGTTCTTCCTTGGAGAGTCTTTTCCCGTCACCACCGACCCAAAGCCCCACATCCATCCCTTTCCCCTTTTATCCTGTCTTCCCAGCACTTGGACCCTGGAATCTTGCTTTTTCGTTCTTTGACTTCTCTTTGCTTTAATGAACATATTTCATATTTACTGGCTAGCTGAGGTTGGACTTGAACATGTGACCCCCTGCTCTGCTTCCAGCCCTGAGCTGAACATTTCTCAGGGTTTTCTGCTGGGTTCTAATCTTGATTATTGACTAAAAATAACTGAATGAGCAAATGAATCAACAAATGGATAGATGCATGCATGCATGCATGGATGGATGGACAGATGGGTGGAAGGACGAACGGATGGAGATCGATCATTGCACATTTCCAAACAATGATTACAACATGTTGGGTGACCTTTGTGGCTGGACTTTCAGTTTCTACTATTGGTGATCCTTTTCCTGCTCTCCCTCTTCCCTTTTTCCTTTTATCTCTCCCCCATCTTCCTTTCTCCTTCCCCCTCCTTTTCCTGTTTCTTCTGAGGCAGGATTTCCTGTAGCTCAGGTTCAACTTGAATTTTACACAGTGGAAGGTGACCCTGAGCTCCTGACCCTCCTACCTTCCTTCCTTCCCCCCTCCTCTCTCCCTCCCCTCTCCCTCTCTTCCTCTCCCCTCCCCCTCTCTCTCTTCCTCTCTTTCCCCTCCCCCCCCTTTCCTTTTCCCTTCCCCTCCCCCTCTCCATTCCTGTCCTAGGATTACAGGTGAGCACTAACACTCCTGACCAACCAGAGCAATGCTGGCCCACTGTGGGCAGGCATGAGAGCAGAGCTGACATGTGGGCCTCTCTTCTGAGCCACTGTCAAGTCTGGATGGGGCAGCAGACTTTCCATAGACCTCAGTGTTTCTCCGACTTGGAAAGTTGAAGCCGAGATAAAGCAGAAAGTCTCAAACTGCCAGAAGTGTGGCTTGGGGGCTGCTCCCATCTGGGTTCCAGAAAGCCAGCCATGCAGATGGATGTCGTTGCCACTGGGTGAGCTCCACATGCTGCTGTAATAATCCAAAGGCAATGACTCCAGAGTGGAGTTTAAGGATTCTGCTTATAAAAATCAAAAGGTACCGAAGTCATACATACCCTCGAACGGGTACAAGGTGGTGGTTGAAGCCTTTTCAGTTCGAGGCAGACTTCTGAATGTCACCCCATCCACTCCCCACACCACCATTCACCTGTTCTCCCACAGACATGGCTGCATTTGTGTCTGACACCCCTGGGTGCATGCAAGCCCAGGGTGCAGCTCCCTCTGCCCATCCTCTGGTGGGAGCCGTGCAGTGTTCTCACTTCCCTGCCTGCAGAATGTGTCTCTGTTGTTGGGATTCGCTTCCTCGACAAATGCTTGTGTGTCCATCTGTGCCCAAGTCCCATGTCACCTTCCTTCTGACTGTCTCTGAGCTCTGTGCTACATCTGAGGAATTTCCTCACATTCAGTTCTGTGTCTTTTTGGGACTCCAGCATTGAATCCGTCTGACTTTCTGTGGCCATCTGGAAACTCTCCTGAAAAGATATTGGTCTGTGGTAAGCGGACAGGAAGGGGCTTCCTCCAGGCTGTGGCTGACGTTATTCATTTATTCATTTATTCACAGCCATTTCTTAGAAGTAAAAGACCTTTGTCAAGGGACTGGCCAAGACAAATGCCAGGTTAACACTGTCCTTAGTGATCTTGAAGTCTAGGCAGATATGACAGGAATCTCAGCATTGACTGGGCAGTGAGTCAGGTGAGACGCCACCAGAGACTCTGACTGAGAGAGGGAACACATCGGCTTAGCTTTGAGGGTGGAGACAGAAGTGGGAAGGGCAGTTGTCATTAGTTTTAAGGCCTCATCGTTCACAAGGGTGGACTTAGGAGAGAGGTCTCCTGGGAAGAGTGGACAGTGACAGAGGTGAGCTGCCAAAGTCTTACTAGAATTTTCCTTCCTCTACTTAAATGTTCCCAGGACCCCAGGCCGTCCTCTCCATACTGTAGTATCACACTGGGGTCACCTTGCAACACAGGTGGGCCTCAGTTTCCCTCTGGATACATGAATGACAGGAAAGTGCCCTTCTTCACCCTGGTGAGCTTAAGATCTCAATTCTCACGTGGCTAGGAGTCTTCTATATATAAAAAAAAAATCTGTATGAGAAAAGTTGAGCATGATGACAAAGGCATATAATCTCACCAGTCTAGAGGGTCATGAGTTCAAGGACATCCTAATAGAAAGTGAGACCCTGCCTCAAGCAACCATTAATGTGTGTGTTTCGGACTGTAGGCAGAGGTAAAGGGCTTGCTTAGTATGCATGCTTCCTAGGTTCAATCCTGCATTAACAAACAAAAACAAACAAACAAAAAACTGTATGTGCATACATATCTGTCTGTGAAGGTTGTTGTTGTTGGGGGGTATGTGTGTATAAATGGATACACTATGGGTTGGTAGGGAGCGGGAGGTTCATTCCCATATACAAGACCCTATTCCCATAGTTTGGGTTTTTTCTTTGTTTGTTTTTGTCTTTGTTGTTTTGATTTTTTTTTTTTTTTGGTTGTTGCTATTGTTGTTTTTTAGAGACAGGGTTTGTCTTTGTAGCCCCAGTTATCCTGGAACTCATTTTGTAAACCAGGCTGGCTTTGAACTCAGAGATCCTCCTGCCTCTGCCTCCCAAGTGCTGGGATTAAAGGCGTGCACCACCACTGCCCGGACGCCTCTGTCTCTTTAAGAACCACTAAGGAGAATGCTGTAAAAGGGTGCTAGAGGATTTACACTGTGGGAATCAGCCAAAGCTCTTGTATCCTCACCCATAACTGCCAAACAAGCACCTGCACACACACCACACCCACTTCTGCACACACCACACCCACTTCTGCACACACGCCACATCCACTTCTACACACACCACACACACTTCTGCACACACACAGACAACACCCACTTCTGCACACACACCACACACACTTCTGCACACACACACCACACACACTTCTGCACACACACCACACACACTTCTGCACACACGCCACATCCACTTCTACACATACCACACACACTTCTGCACACACACCACACACACTTCTGCACATCCACACCACACACACTTCTGCACACACACACCACACACACTTCTGCACACACCACACCCACTTCTGCACACACGCCACATCCACTTCTACACATACCACACACACTTCTGCACACACACCACACACACTTCTGCACACACACAGACAACACCCACTTCTGCACACACACCACACACACTTCTGCACACACACACCACACACACTTTTGCACACACACACCACACACACTTCTGCACACACACCACACACACTTCTGCATACACACCACACACACTTCTGCACACACACACACCACACACACTTCTGCACACACACCACACACACTTCTGGGGACTTTCTGGAGCTTTCCTGGCACTGGGACCTGAGGTTGTTCGTTGTTTTTTGAGACAAGGTCATACTATGAAGCTCTTACTAGTCTGGTGTCAGTTTGTATCCTAGGCTCCCCCACCCATAGCAATCCTCCTGCCTTAGCTCCCTGAGTGCTGGATTTCGGCCATGTGCCAGGATACCTAGCTGAAACTTGAGTCTTAAGTAAAATACTCAGAATCCCCTTGTTCTCTACTCTCCTTTTACAATGCAGTGCTCAGGGACATCTGTCCTTAAACTCCAGGGCAAATGAGATGGTCTCGATCTGAGGAGCTCTGACTTGAGCTGGATAGAGCTGGTCCGGGGTGGCCAGTACATTGCTGAGTGCTCAGGACTTAGCAGGTGCTCACACCTACACACCGACACTCTCGGGTGGTGCTGGCTGGGCTCTTCTGCAGTTTCCCCGTCAACTGCAGGTGTCTTCTATTTAAGGCTTTAGAAAGCCTTGGTTGATAATGTGTTATATAAAAGTATTGGTCTATGGGTTAACCTGGCTGCACCTCAGTTTCCCTACCTGTAAAATGAACTACAGGACAGTGTCTTGGCCCACATGCAGTTCAGCCCGAGGTATCTGAGTGTCGCTTCTGACAGAGCTTACACTGGGCAGTACTCTCCTGGGAGCCCTGGGCTACTCTCCCCACCCACTCTTTCTGACTGTTTGCCTGAGGATCTGCCTGGGCTGGAAGGGAGGGAAGAAGAAGCAGGAGCCTGGATCTCATTATAAACCATCTGGTTCCTAAGCAAGAGTCTCCAAGGAAGGAAGGCGCCTCAGGCCTGGGGTGGTCATCTTCCCTGGCAGGAAAGGAAGGTCAAAGTCCTCCAATGGCTCCAGAGAGCCAGTAGGATGTGTGAGCTTGGGGCGGGTGTGGGGGAGAGGGAGATCTGATATTGGGGTTCCCTGAACAGTCCTTAGAAAGCAGTTGCCTGAACCCCAAGACCCGTTCAGCACCCAAGCATTGACAACCTAATGTTTCCTGTGCTTTCTGATGGTGGCCTACAGAGTGCCAGGCAGTGGCCCGGATGGCAGAGGCTAGGCAAGCAAAGGCAGAAAGGATGCTCAGGTTACTAGCTGGTGGTCAGGGCCTCTGTCAGGGGGTGGGGGGAAGAGACTCTTGTCACAGCAACTTCCAAAGCAGGAGGGGACTGCAGAAACTGGTTGGGATTCTCCAACAGGAGCTATGCCATTGGGGAACGGAGAGGGCAGGGCAGGAAGGAGGAAACAAGCGGGCATTCATGCTCTCCATATTTGAGTTTAGAAACATGAGGTGTTTAGAGACACTGACAGTGCCTGAGAATCTCACCCAAAACAAAACTATAAAAATAAAGTAGTCAGGACCAAGAGGAAAGAGACAGATTTGTCTCATTAAGCCTCAAAACAAACTAGGGCATGGTGGTGACTGTCTTGGTCAGGGTTTTACTGCTATGAACAGACATTATGACCAAGGCAACTCTTAGACAACATTTAGTGGGGACTGGCTTACAGGTTCAGCGCTTCAGTCTTTTGATGGGCCACACCCACTCCAACAAGACCACGCCTCCTAATAGTGCCACTCCCTGAGCCAAGCACATACAAAGCATCACAGTGACATTGCAGGGCTGATAGCTTCAGGTCACCAGCCAAGGCTACATATCGAGGAAAATACACAAAACCACAACCAAAACAAACAAAAAAACACCCAATGCCTCAGAACATTGCCATCAGTGGATTTTAGCTAGTCTCATTTCTCAGTGTGGCTCACTGAACCTCAGTTCTTCATCCAAGGTCACCTGGGCAGGGCGGCAGGTTCACTTCCTCTTCCTCCTGTAAAAAGTCGTCTCTTCTCACACTGTCAGTTTCCCAGATGTCATTGCAGGCCAGAGGCAGACCCTGGCTGACATGGGAGCTGGTGTTCGACATCTCAAGCTCAGGCCCCAGGGCTACATCTCTGTGGTCACTTGAGTTTGCCAAAGGTCTGCTGGGATGCCGCACGGACACTGAGGCAGTGTCTTCCTACTTGTGCAGACTGAGGTTCTTCAATTTCCAGTGTTTGGGGCTGTGATGGCTTCAGCCCTAGGTTAAGTAAGTGGGAACCGTTCTGAGGTTTAAGATAAGCCACGATGGAACACAGGTGACATCGAGTGACACGCGGGCACCTCCTCACCCTCCTGGCACCCAGGCTCATTTCTGTGTTATGGACACCCCAGCTGAGATCTCTGTCATCTTCTCCAAACCTTTATTTTATTTATATAAGTACATTGCAGCCATCTTCAGACACACCAGAAGAAGGAATCAGACTCCATTACAGATGGTTGTGAGCCACTATGTGGTTGCTGGGAATTGAACCCAGGTCCTCTGGAAGAGCAGTCAGTGCTTTTAACCATCTCTCCAGCCCTCTCCAAAGCACCTTTAACTGAATGAAAACCTTGTGTTTCTGCCTGGTCTGGGTTCCTAACTGAAGCAGAGAGGGACTTGTACTGGGGTAATACTGAGGTGAGCCAAAGATCTGCAGGCTGAGCTGTGGATCGGGAAGGGCCAGGGCAGGTCTGTGGACACCACCAGTATTTCCTGTTTCTCTCCACAAAATGGCTTCATTCTCAGGCTGTCCCCACAGGACTGAAACTTCCCGTTCACAGCCAAGCTTGCTCAAAGAGCAAAAGGGTTCCAGATCACAGGCTGAGAGGCTCAAGGAAGGTCTCTTATTGGTCCAGCACTGAGCCAATTATTGTAAGGCGGAACCTTGGAAGGACAGGATCCCTCCAGGGCCACATACATGTAGAAATGGGTTGGACACAGCTGCCCCAAAGAAAAAGTTGTTTCCAGAGGAAGGAAGGACAGTTGGGCAGACAGACATACACCTTGGCTCTTTACAGTGTGGGGAAAGTCACTTCCTAAGATTAGCTACTGGTTGCTGGCCTTGAGTTCTTAGGCCTGGTAATATTAGGGTTGTCAGAACTTTCCAGATTGCTCAGTTAACCTCAGTTCTTTACCTACAATTCTAGTTTTCCCTCTTAAAGGCATTGTGACGAGTGTCCAGTATATTAGCAAAACACAGAGACTCAAGTGACTTAGCCAAGGTCACCCAGTAAGTCAGGAGCAGGGCTTGACTTGGACTTCCATTCTCCTGGCTATGAAGGCAGGGGTTGGGGTGGGTGTCTTTACAGACAGGCATAGGATCTAGGCTTGGTTCTTGGCTCTGAACCCTGCCTAAGCCTCTGCCAGGAGGGGAGAGGTGGGACATGGTAGGACAACTTGTAAACTCTTGCAGAGCATGAGCTGGGGTCAAGTTCACAGTTGGGTGCTCATCACCCATCCAATCAGAAATTAGCAGCCAGGGCAATGCAAGAAAATCTACAGAATTAGCTAATCTAAGCCTATAGGGGCTCATAGAGACTGACTCGCCAACCAGGGAGCATGTATGGAATGGACCTAGGCCCTCTGCACATGTGTAACAGTTGTGTAGCTTTGTCTCCTCAGGAGACTCCTAACCATGGGGACAGGGGCTGTCTCCGACTCTGTTGTCTGCCTTTGGGAACCTTTCCCTCTAACTGGGGTGCTTCATCTAGCCTTCACAGGAGAGGATGTGCCTAGACTTACTACAACTTGATATGTCAAGGCTGTTTGATATTCATGGGAGACTTCCTTCTCCCTTTCTGAAGAGTAAGAGAGGAGAAGTGGCTGGGGAGGAGGGTGGAGGGAAGGGCTGGGAGGAGAGGAGGGAGGGAAAACTGTGGTTGGATGTAAAGTTAGTTAGTTAGTTAGTTAGTTAGTTAGTTAGTTAATATTTAAGAATTAGCCAGGCAGTGGTGACACATGTCTTTAATCCCAGCTCTTGGGAGGCAGAGGCAGGCAGATTTCTGAGTTCGAGCCCAGCCTGGTCTACAGAGTGAGTTCCAGGACAGCCAGGGCTACACAGAGAAACCCTGTCTCGGAAAAACAACAAAACAATACAAAACAATACAAAACAAAAAAACAAAAAAGAAAGAAAGAAAGGAAGGAAGGAAGAAAGGAAGGAAGGAAGGAAGGAAGAAAAAGAAAGAAAGAGAAAGAAAGAAAGAAAGAAAGAAAGAAAGAAAGAAAGAAGTTAGTAAGGCAGTCTGGGGAAGGCTTTCAGCCTGAGTAGAACAGAGCAGGGAGTTGCCTAAGGGGGCTTCTCAGAGAAGCAGTCCTTCAGGTGTGTCTGCAGGAGGGAACGAGACACACAGAGAGGGTGGACAGATGCTGTAGGCAAAGTCTCCCTGTAGCTTTGGCATCATTATTCCAAGCTGCCAGGTTCATTCCCCACTCAGTGGCTGCACGCTGACTTCTGTTGGGTTCCTGGGCATCCTCCGACTGTGATGGGCTCCAGATACAACAAACTGCTCCTTTTTCAGAGTCTCGGAGACGGACCATTTTCGAATACCACCGTGTGGAACTGGACTCCAGCAAGATCACCACCACCTCGGCCGTGGAGTTCACCCCATTGCCAAGTGAGCAGGGGCAGTCTGCTAGTCTAGAAAATGTTTTAGACTAAAAAATACTGGGTTCTGATCTCAGACCCAACCTCTGATTCCCTGGGGGACCCAGTCACTTAACTTCTCTGGGCCTAATGTCACCAACCTGCAAAGCTGTGTTCAGGGCTGGAAATGCACAAGCCACACTGAGTACAGAAATGGCAGCCTTCACATGGAGCAGCTCGCTCCAAGCCCGGGGTCTGGCTTGTGTATAATCAATGCCATCTTGGGACACATATGTGAAACCCCAGAGACCTTAGCCTTGAGACCACTTGGACAGGGATCAGAAATAGATCTGGTCTATGGTCACTCACCTTCTTCCTTTAGAGAGGTGTCCCTAAAGGCACCCTTACTAGGTGGTCATGGTTGCCATGGAGCACACTATGTAAACAAGGCTGGTTTCTCCTCTGCAGCAATCCTCCTGTCTCTTCCTCCCAAGGGCATGTGCTACTATTGCACCTGGTTCAGCATCCCATTTTTGCAGATGGTTTTGTTTCTTCTCTTGTGTCTTGATGTCTCCCTGCTGCCACCTGAAATTGTAGCCAGCCATCTGCGACAGTTCTTGTGTCCCATACCACTCCCAACCACACTTTTCTCTTAGAGGTGTTTCTTCTAAGTGATTCAAGATTCAGTTAAGTAGATAATGAAGAGCCGTCATCCCAGGGACCAATAGCCAGGAGGGTGGGAGAGAAGGAAGAAAAGGAAGGAGGAAAAATCCCAACACTTTTCTCTTCCCTGGATGTTCTGGGAATAGATAGCAGGGAAAGGAAAAGATGAACCCTGGGCCTCAGCTCGGCTTGGGCTCAGGCAAGTATCCTCTCCTGGAATAGGGATCCCAGGGTGACCAGAAGATGAGGACACAGTCCAGGTCACAGGCACACACAAACCTAGTCACTCTCCACTGAGATGAGAAGCCCACAGACCTGGGAAGTAGGGGTTCCCTAAGACCGGTAAGAGCAGATCTCAGGCTGGACATGGTGACGGAGGTCTATGGGAAGTTAAAATAGGAGGACATTGAGTTCAACGTTAGCTTGGGCTCCATAGAGAGACACTGGGAAGACTCAAACTGGAAGTCTTTGAGTATCATGGAACAAGAATATCCAAAGCCAGGGTCAACTGCCAGGACAGTAGTGAGCCATCCTGGGAATGCATGTCTAAAACTAAAGGCTGGAGCTGGAGGGATGGCTCAGCGGTTAAGAGCACTGACTGCTCTTCCAGAGGTCCTGAGTTCGATTCCCAGCAACCTCACAGTGGCTCACAACCATCTGTAATGGGATCTGATGCCCTTTTCTGCTGTGTCTGAAGAGACTGCAGGGTGACAGTATACTCATATACATTACATAAATCTTAAAACAAAAACAAAACCCTAGACTAGAGTCTGGGAGCAGGGCTGCCAGGGTAGAAGTGAGCCGTTCTAGGAGAACATCTCTAAATCTAGAGTTTGGGAGCAGGGCGGGGACATCTGCAGTGGAACCCGGTGGAACCCCAAGGGTGGACATTCTGACTCCATTCTCAGTCCCTGACTCAAACCCAAACCTGCCACTCTCAGCTGCACGACCTGCCAAGCCTCAGTTCCCCCTCTGACATGGGGTAAGGAAAGCTCCTACCCATGGTTTCCATGTGTTCTAACCCCCAGGGTGCATGAATGGCCTGCAGTGGTTACTTCTCTTGCTGATGGGACAAAATACCTGTAAAGGCAATTTAAGATGGACCGGTGTACTTGGCTCACAGTTTGAGGGTACAGTCCATCTTGGTGGCTGAACTGGTGTGGTGAGAGCACCTCAAATGGGTCAGCAGTCCAGAAGTCTGGTTCTCAACGCCCTGGGCTTCTACTCAGCAATGGCCCCACCCACACTCAAGCTGAGACTTCCATTCTTGGTTATGTCTCTCTGGGTATGCCCTTACAGACACCCTTAGAGGTGTTTTCTTCTAGGTGATTCAAAACTAAGTTAAGTAGATAATGAAGAGCCATCATCCCTGGGACAACAGCCAGGAGGGTGGAGAGAAGGAAGTAAAGGGAAGGAGGAATTGCTTACAAAAATCCCAACTCTCAGGAGGCAGAGGCAGGGGATCTCTGGGAGTTTGAGGTCAGGCTGGTCTGCACGCCAAGCTCCAGGACATAGAGAGAACCTGTCTCAAGACATAACAACAGCAAAAGAGAGAAGAGAGGCAAGAATGACTTTTAGGGTCCCCAAAGTCAGAGACACTGCAGTTCAGGAAGGACCCTGAATTCAGAAGCTTTGCCCCAGGAAGCAGTGATGTGACGCTGACAGTGGCCATCTCCTCTCTTGCAGCCTGCCTCCAGCATCAGAGTTGTGACACCTGCATGTCCTCGAACTTGACCTTCAACTGCAGCTGGTGCCATGTCCTGCAGAGGTTTGTGACAGGTTACACACCAAGCTCTGAGAATAGACCATGGGGGTGAGAGTGGAGATGGGCAGTGGAGAGTCCACTGTCGGCCTCAGGCCTCACTGCCCAGTGTCTGCAAGCATTAGGAGTTCTCTGTCCAGTGTCAGAGTGGCTCTTAGGACAAGAATGTCACAAGTAAATTTCACTCAAGGCTTGTACCTGATCAAGGTGGGTATTAGCAAAGGAAGACTGGGGGTGGCCAGGCCTCTGCAAGATCATCCGGAGTCCCTAGAGGCTATACATCTTCCTTGCTCCCAGGAAAGCTGGCTCATTCTGAGCCAGGGCTTCAAGAAGAGTTGGTCTTAGCTGTGATCATACCAGAATCATTGGCCTCTTCCTTCAGGATTTCCAGAGAGACCCGAGGCCTGCATCCTCACATGGCAACCTAGTTATAAGCAACTGACAGGCTATAACACAAAAGCAAGCTCACCCTTCCTAGGTGAGCTCCATGCCCCCCCCCCGAAACTAGCCCAAGATCCCTCCTGGGTTGAAACGGGGCTTCCTGAAAACCAGAGGCATGGACACTACAGGTATCCATGGTTACCCAGGAAGCTACAAAACTCTGCTTGCTTGCTTTTGGAAGCTCAGGACATTTTGAATGAGATTCAGTTTTGTGGTTAAAGTTCTTAAAGCCGACTTATCTTCCAGTCCTTGTTCTAGAATCATCTCCTTATAGATTAGACTCATAATTCAGCCTCTGTTCTTTTAGCCAAGATAAATAAATGAGGGGAAAAGACTCCTTTGAGGACAATGAGTCTCCTGAGAGTGTGAAGCCTTACGAATTCCAAGAGACTTTAAGGCCATCTTGAAAATGGCAGAATTGCAGGCTCCAAGTCTCTGTGCAGCTGTTGTACAGCTGTCAGCATTTCCTCTGCTTCCTTCCAACATCCCAGAGCAGAAATAGAAGCTCTTGATCCTACAGGCTGCTGGCCTGGCATACTAGACAACAAACCATCAGGGAGCACTGGGCACAGGATGCGCAGGGGGCTCAGCCTCCCCGCTCTTCTTCCCAGCTGTGCCCAGGATCTCTTTCTTGGAACCTCAGTTTCTTTACCTTATGAAATACCCTAGTATTTGTGACTCTGGGAGGCGTGGGTGTGGCACACACTGTTACTGCAGTTCCTGCAGTCCTAGATAGATAGCATTTTACCAAACACATTCAGGGAGGGCCCTTAGGAGGAGGGGCACAGAACCCCAGAAGAAGTAACTGGCCTAGACCCCTAGTTGTCTTCCAGGACTGGGGCGTTACTGCCTGTGGGCTGTGAGAACCACCTGGAAGACTTGGTAAAAAGCCAGCTGGGCTGGGTGTGGTGGTGTAGGCTTTAATCCTAGCACTTAGGAGACAGATGCAGGCAGATATCTATGATACTTAAAGTCATCCTGGTTTACATTGTGGGTTCCAGGGCAGCCAAGGCTACATAGTGAGACCCTGTCTCAAAGAAACAAAACAAACCAAGTCGGGGCCGGAGAGATGAGTCAGCTGTTAAGAACATTGGCTGCTCTTCTGGAGGGACACGGTTCAAATCTCAGCACTCATAGTAGCAAACTTTCTGCAATTCCAGTTCCAAGGATCTAACGCCCTCTTCTGACCTCTGCAGGCACAGTATGCTCATGGTACACAGATAATACAAGCAGGCAAAACACCCATATATGTAAAATTAAAAAAAGATAAATCTTTTAAAAGAAAAATCTAGTCATGATGGCACATGCCTGTAATTCTAACACTTGAGAGCGATCTGAGGGACCAAGATTCCAGGAGCATGTTTTTGGAGTACTTCATCCTATACATTTTTCTTTCTTTCTTCATCTCATATATTTTCCTTCCTTCCTTCCTCCCTCCCTTCCTTCCTTTCTTCCTTCCTTCCTTCCTTTCTCTTTTTTAGATTTTATTTATTTTATGTATGTGAGTACACCATTGCTGTCTTCAGACACACCAGAAGAGGGCATCAGATCCCATTACAGATGGTTGTGAGCCACCATGTGGTTGCTGGGAATTGAACTCAGGACCTCTGGAAGAGCAGTTAGTGCTCTTAACCACTGAGAGCCATCTCTCCAGCCCCATATGTATATATATGTGTGTGTATATATATAATGTGTAGAGTTTGTGTACTTTTATGCAGTACCCATGGAAGCCAGGAGGTGGCACTGGACCACCTGTAACTGGAGTTACAAGTGGTTGTGAGCTAACGTGTGGGTACTGGGAATTGAACCCATATCCTTTGCAAGATCAGCCCGTATCCCATCTCATGCATTTTTAAAGCTGAGGAGTGTTTTCTGAGCTTTGGGTGATGCCTGAGATGACCTCACATGGTCCCTGGATCCTGGGGCTGCTGCCAGACATGACTCAGCATCCAACCCATGCTGAGCCGTAGGGAAAAAACCGGTTCCTGCAGACAAAGCAGTCCCTCCCTTCACCACCACCCCCAGTTAGTGGCCACACTCAAATGTAGAGACAAGACAGTGTAATGAGACCCGGAGTTCCTGGCTGTGAAGACGCTGGCCAGGTGGGGAAATCTGGGACTCTACTGGCGGGTTGTCTGATAAAACAGAGACGCTCTGTCAGAGGGTACAGGGAGCAGAAGCCACTCATCCCAGTCAGACACCACAGCACTGGGCTCACTCCAGCCGTGCTTCCCCCAGCTAGCTTTCTGGAGCCTCAGCTCCAAGTGAGAGCTAATCTCAGGTCCCTGAAAAGCCAGAGGCATGCCTGTGGGTCTCTTCTCCCTCTCTTCCACTCCCCATCTTCCGCTCAGGGCCTCCCCTCCCTGCTCTGAAAAGAACAATTTCACTGACCGTGCAGGTACCTTGTGTATTCTACACTGATGTACACTTGTGCCACGGAGGGTGGCTTTGGCCCTGCAGTTGCTCAGCATTTCTCACCTCACCATGAGGATCCCTGGAGGTGGGTCTGGTGTAGTGGCTGATATTAGAGACGCATTCAGTAAGGCCCGTTCTCATTTCCTTCTCTGAGACAGTGTTGGCTAGCTCGAGACTTAACATGTGGTGCGGTTAAACCCAAACTGAAGACTTGGGCTTGTGGTGGGTTTTGTTTTTTGGTTTTGATTTGTTTATGTATATGTGTGTTTTGCCTGAATGTAAGTCTGTGTACCATGTCCATGCCTGGAGCCCTTGGAGCCCAGAAGAGTGCATTGGATCCCAAGAACTAGAGTTACAGAAAGCTGTGAATTTCTATGTAGTTGCTGGGGATAGAACCTGGGTCAACTTGCTATGTACACCAGACTGGCTTTGAACTGATTCTTGGGCCACCCACTGTGAAGGCTCAGACTATTCTGTTTGTTTGTTTGGTTTGGTTTTTTTTTTTTTTCTTTTTTTGTTTTTTCTTTTTTTCTTTTTTTTTTTTTTTTTGTTTTTTTCAAGACAGGGTTTCTCTGTGTAGCCTTGGCTGTCCTGGAACTCACTCTGTAGACCCAGCTGGCCTCGAACTGAGAGATCCACCTGCCCCTGCCTCCAGGGTGCTGGGATTAAAGGCTACCACTGCCTGTTTCAACCCAGTCTTAAAGGAATCTGCCAACACCATCAAAGAAGCCTGAGTTCCAGGCTCCAAACTCCTCTTTTTCCTCCATCCTCTAAGTAGTGGGCTAGGATATCGTAAGACAGAGTGGCTGACCCAGCGCAGCCTCTGAGGCCTCTGTGGATATCCTCGGGAAGCACTGCCTTGCCTCGCTGGAGTATGGGCACATGGCCGCTACTGGGACTGAGTTACCGTGCTGAGCATGCTTTCTGTGTGCTGGTGACTTGGGATCTTATTCTTCCATTGCAGATATGCCTGGCTTGAGTAGGGCTTAGTGGCTTTCTTTGGCACCAAGAAAGGAGAATGGAAACTTAAGCCGGATGATGCAAAGAACATCCTCCAGTCCCTGCTCGTGCCCCACCCTCTCCCTAGAAAGCCCTCGGCATCTTCTGTCTGAACTGCAGTGTCCTCTCCAGAGAGCCTTGTCAGTCTCTGGCACCATCCTTATTGCTGCTTCCTGGTGATTACATAGAGGGGAGCTGGCTACATCAGCTGATGCCACCCTGCACCCAGCCTCTGCTGTCAAGGGGAGACTTCTCAGTAGTGATGGGAGGTCCTTGAATGAGCAAGATTTTTCTCCAAAGAAAGCATAGTCACGGACATCCCAGATTCTCAGCAATGCCTTGGGACAGAGTTGAGGGGATCCGGAGAGTTTCCAGGATCCTGTGCACACAGACATGCTGGGCAGAGAAAGCCTTGATCAGAAGGAAGAATAGAGGGCATGAGGGTCTGACTGCCAGTCCCGTAATCACCTCCTTCCCAGGGCACCTATGACTTCCAGAGCCTAACCAACTAGCCCGGAACTGAGCCCTCCCTCAGTATCCTTACAGAGCTGTAATGAAGAGAGGGGTAGATGGGTGGGGGGGATTCTATGCAGAACCCTTGACATCTCCTGTATCTGGTCTCCTCTAGATGTTCCAGTGGCTTTGACCGGTACCGCCAAGAATGGCTGACCTACGGCTGTGCCCTGGAGGTGAGCATTATGAGTGGTATGCTATAGTCCCTGCTTGGAGGAGGGTCCTGACAGAGGACTCTACTACCCCTGATAATGCTTCTCCTGGTGGCTTTGCCTCGTGACAGCTTCATCTTCCACTTCATCCCAGATGTATTTTCTGTTCTGCTCTGAGTCACTTTGGAAGTGAGTGAAACATTTTCCAAGGCTCATTGAGTCTTGACACTAGTCCTACTGGTGGCCTTGAACAGGCAGCCCTTGGCAGCTCAGAGGAGATGGGGTGCTGAGTCTGGCCTAAGCCACAGCTGACTCCTATGGGCCACCATACTCCCTTTAATGTTAATGAAGCTCTCACCCTCCTGATTTTGAGGGAATCTATCAACCCAAGTGATGGAAGGCAAGCATTGACTCCCGGGTTTTGTTCTCTGTATGCTTGCTGTAGAATACACACTTTTTTTTCTCTTTCTTTTAATTTTAATTTTACTTATTTAATGTATGAGTGATCTGCTACATAAATATCCACAGGCCAGAAGACATCAGATTCCCTTACAGATGGTTGTGAGCCACCATGTAATTGCTGGGAATTGAACTCAAGCCTCTGGAAAAGCAGCCAGTGCTCCTAACTGCTGAGCCATCTCTCCAGCCCCTACATGCTTTAAATAGATAACAAATATACATTAAATAATTAAATGAAAAAAATTGTCCAGCCAGTCACATCTGACGCTGGCTATTAGTGACTGTTAAGATGTTGTTGTTGTTATTATTATTATTATTATTATTACTGGTTTTTTTTGTTGTTTGTTTTTTGTTTTTAGATAAGGTCTCTCTGTGTATAACTGGGTGTCCTGGAACCCAAGCTGGCCTTGAACTCACAGAAATCTGTTTGCCTCCAGGTGTTGGGACTAAAAGAGAGCACCCAGCTAATGACTATTAGGATTTTATCTATTTATTTAAGATTGACATTTCAGTCCCCTCCTTAATGAAGGATTTGAAGTAGCTGACAGAGAATTTACCCTGTACAATAAGACACTTTCAAGGTGAAGTGGGAGACGCCATCTTAGTTATTTTCTGGATAGGGTCTCACTGTGTTGACCAGGCTGGTCTTGAACTCCTGGGCTCTATCAGCTAACACCTCTCCCTCCATATCCCAAGTACTTGGGTGTGAATGCAAGGTTTGAGTGCATTCAAGGCTGGCTGTGTCCAGAAGCAGAATTGGAGTTTATTGCAGGCAGAAGGGAAGACATGTGAGGACTTCCAGGACGACGGCCACTACTCAGACTCCCCCCACAGCTCCTTCAGCCCCTTTGATGTCGACTCCACCACCTCTTCATCCCTCTTCATCGACAGCCTCACCACAGAAGGTAAGACACGAGTCCTGGGGCAGACAGACATCCCAGAAAGAGCCTGACCATTCCTGATTAGGACATTCTCACAGGACAGGAAGAACCCTGGCAGGTACTGCAGTTAAGAAAGCTTAGCTCTCTTTCTGGAGCTGATACAGAAGGAGAGGCTCTGACCTCTGGTACCATGAGATGGAGGTCCTCTCAGAGAAGGGGAAGTGGATGTTTGAGCACCGCAGTTCCTCTCAACATTAACTTCCCAGAGCTGTGAGACCACTTTGCTGTAGGAGGCACAAGCTCTGTCCATGTAGTCGGCAGCGAGAGAAGACTGTGATTTTTTTTTTTTATAACCTTCCTTTATTTATTTTTCTTCTTCTTCTGATACTGAGATTGAACCAGGGCCTTGAACAATGCTAAGCAAACACTCCCCCTCTACACTATATATCCACCCCTTTGGTTTACTGAGATAAGGTACGTAGGCTAGTTACTTTTCTATCGCTGTGATCAAACACTATGACCAAGCCGTCTTAAGTATTTATTTGGGCTTGCAGTGTCAGAGAGCTAGAGTCCATCGTGGTGGAGCGAAACGGTCCCATGTTGGCAGGAACAGCCGAGAGCTCACATCTCAAACCACAAACAGGAGGCAGAGAGAACACACTGGGTTTTTGAAACCTCAAAGGCTCCCCACAATGTCACACCTCCTCCAGCAAGGCCACACCTCCTCCAGCAAGGCCACACCTCCTCCAGCAAGGCCACACCTCCCAATCCTTCCCCAACAGTTCCACCAACCGAGGACAAGTATTCAAACATATGAGCCTGTTGTGGGGCTGGGAGTTCTCATTCAAACACCACACAGGGTCTCACTTTGGTCTCACTCTCCCAACCTGGTCTTGAACTTGTAAGCAATCCTCCTGTCTTGGCCTTTCAAGCTCTAGAATGGCAGAAAAGGAAAAAGGAAAAGAAAAAAAAAAAAAAAAAGCGTGTGACGGCTACAGCAAGCATATGGAAGTATGAGAACAAACCGCAGGAGTCACTGCTTGCCTTCTGTCACGTGGGTTCCAGGAATCCACTCAACTTGTCAGGCTTGGCAGCAGAGGCACCTTTGCTCACTGAGCCATTTTGCTGGCCTGAATATTTTTTTCTTAAGACCAGAGAAAGCCACTATATTTTAGCTTTTTTGAGACAAGGTCTCATGTAGCTCAGGCTGGCCTGGAACTCCCTGTGTAGCCAAGGATGACGTTGAACTTCTGATCCTCCTGCCTCAGCTTCTCAAGAGCTGGGATTTTTTTTTTTTTTTTTTTGAGGGGGTGGGAGTTGAGACAGGGTCTTTCTACACAGCCCTGGCTGTCCTGGAACTCACTATGTAGACCAGGCTGCACTCCAATTCAGAGATCCACCTGTAGATGCCTCCCTAGTGTTAGGATTAAAGGCGTGCACTTCTGCCCTTGGCACAGTGCTGGAATTAAAGGCACTTCACAATGCCCTTCTTAATTTTACTTCTGACTCATGCCTCCCTTCTTGACTTGGTGCCCATCCGCTGCCCACTGGGGCCTGACTCTCTGCAGGGCTCCTCTGCTACTTAAAGCCTGGGATCTTGGTTGAAGCGGCTGGAGACAAGGATACCCAGAGCATCACGAGAGTGTTGCTGGCAGCCCCAGAGACTCCAGGCCGAAGAGCTCTGCTCCTCAAACCCTTTTAGGAGTCAGTCCTCAATCGGATCCTCTTCCTTAGGAAGGCTGAAAAACGTGTGAGTTATTAAGTTTCCCAGGAGAAAAGGAAAATCTGGTGTCTGAAAATAAGACTCAGTCTTACATGCTAATAGGGGGCTTATAAGAGGCCGAGTAGGTCACTAAGGGCTGCATGAGTGCCTCCTGCCCTTCTAAACATCACCTAGAGGCCTGGAGAGACAGTCGACCTCAGACCTGATTGGAGGATGAATGAGCCGTCGATGAAGACACCTGACACATGGGGGGACCTGGCCGTGTGCCAGGATGTATGGTCATCCATCACATCCTATCCCATAGTCCTGGATGTTGATACTGTTGCAACCCTGTTTTGTAGAGAAGATGGTACGACTCAGAAAGGTGAATGACAGTACATGTCTATAATAATGCCAGCACTTGAGGCTGAGGCTGGAGTATCCCCAGTTCAAGGCTAGCCTGGGCTATGTAGTATAGCAAAATTTTATCTCAAGAGGTAAAACACAGGGAAACATTAAAGCAAACAAGAGCCTGATCAAAGTAGTCTTAATTGTCATTGGGCAAATTAACTTCACAGGGAATATAGACTATCCAAGTACTTGAAGAATGTAAATTTTTTTGATGTTATGTGTATGGATGTTTAGCCTGTATGTGTCTGGGTACCATGTGTATGCCTGGTGCCTGGTTACCGTGGAGATCAGAAGGAGGTACTGAATCTCTTGGGAAAACTGAAGTTGCAGACGGCTGTGAGCCACCACGTGGAGGCTGGGCATCAAATAGAGGTCCTCTGGAAGAGCAGCGAATGCGCTTCACCACTGAGCCATCTCTCCAGCCCTAAGAACTTCTGTAAGAAGTCAGCCCACCACACCAGCAGGAGCCCTTCCCCTCTCACAGACACAGACAGGCAACTCTGCTGAGACATTGTCTGGGAGCCAGCTAACAGACTTGAATGCCAGGGGTCTTCACCTGGGGAAGCAAGTTTACATCAAAGTGGGTATTGAAGGCCACACATCCTGCCCCCCACCCCCGCTCCTTCCCTGACTCCTTCCTGGGAACCTGACGGCAGAGCCTGACTGCACGCTGCTGCTATGAAACCGGTCGCATCCTCAAGGAAGGACAAGGAAAGACTAAACTAATGCTGTTGAGTTTTATAAAAAAAAGAGAGAGCCAGGATATGTTTTATAGAGCCAGGTATGGTGAGGTGAGACGGGCGCCTCTGCGGGCCCATGCTGAGGCATCGGTTTCCCCTGAGGAACCAGCCATACGACGGGTTTAATATAGAATAGAGTTTATTTAGGACGTGGGAAGGGGAGTTGGGAAGAGAGAGGGGAAGAGGGAGGGGAAGGAGAGGGAGAGGGAGAGACAGGAGAGACAGGAGAGAGGAGAGGGGAGGGGAGGGAAGGGGAGAGGAGTGGGAGAAGGAGAGAGAGAAGAGAGGAGAGAGATTAGCTAGAGACACGTAGAGAGAAGGGAAACGGAAGGGGAGAAAGGGGCAGGGAGAAAAAGAGTGTAAGAGGGCGAGGAGGGGGGCAAACACACCCCTTTATAGTAAGCCAGGCCTACCTGGCTGTTGCCAGGTAACGGTGGGGTGGAGCCTAGAAGGAATGCTAACACCTGCCCTGATTGGTCTCTTCAGCGTGCACATCATGCTGTCGTCTGTACTCCGCATCCCTTTGAGACCTTTTAATTATAGCCCAGCCCACACCTATCCTGGCAGACAACTGACATGATTGCCTGTTCCCGTCCGTCCTACAGAACCACAGAAGATGGCCACACTGGGCAAGGCATCCTCTCCTGCTCACCAGGACTGGGTGCCAGCGGCCATCTTGTCAGGGCTCTGTAAAACATGAAGCGGCTGTTTAATCCACGGAAAGATTCTAGCGCAGATTCTAGGAAGCCAGAGGTATCAGATGTCCCCGGGATGGAGTTCCAGGAAGTGAGCTGTCGTGAGTGCTAGGAATCAAACTCAGGTCCTTTGCAATAACAGTCTGTTCTCTTGATCACTGAGCCATTTCTAGCCCTCTAAACATTTAAAAATTATAATGTGTGTGTGTGTGATGTGTGCAGGAGTGCACATGTCGCAGCACACGTGTGGAGGTCAGAGGACAACTTCGTGGGGTTGGCCCTATCCTTCCACCTCCGCATGGGTTCAGGAATCAAGATGAGGTCATTACACCTATGCAGTAAGCTCCACTACCTCTGAGCCATCTCACTGACCCAAGAGATTGGCTTTTTTATTTACATTTTATAATCATTTAGTAATTGAAGGATAATTGTTAGGATTTCAAAGTAAAAATCTTTAAAAGCAGATATATTTCACAAATTTTGGTTTTTTGTTCCTGTCCGCCAAGCTTATTTCCTCTTGCTATATAGAGAACAAGTTTTTAAAAATTTTTAGTTTTTTTTTTTCCTAGCACATGTCTTAAGTGCTACAGGCATGCAGTGCCCACAGAGGTCAGAAGAGGGCATCAGAACCTCTGGAATTGGAGTTACAGATGTGTGCTGCCCTGAGGGTACTGGGAACTGAACTCTGGAAGAATGGCAAGCACTCTCCCCCACCCCCACCAGGCAGGGTTTCTCTGTGTAGCCCTGGCTGTCCTGGACCTAACTCTGTAGACCACACTGGTTCCAAATTCAGATCTGCCTGCCTCAGCCTCCTTAGTGCAGGGATCAAAGGTGTGGCTAGAATAGCAAACACTCTTTTTTTTTTTTTTTTTTTTTTTTTGGTTTTTCGAGACAGGGTTTCTCTGTGTAGCCCTGGCTGTCCTGGAACTCACTCTGTAGACCAGGCTGGCCTCGAACTCAGAAATCAGCCTGCCTCTGCCTCCCAAGTGCTGGGATTAAAGGTGTGCACCACCACTGCCCACCAAATGCAAACACTCTTAACCACTGAGCCATCTCTTCAGTCCCCAACTTAAATTTTTGTATTCTGGTTTTCTTCCATTATCTATGTTCTGACACTTCAAGACCCTGAGAGAGCAAACAAGTGTGTCAGGTGAGCAAGTGCCAAGGACAGGGAGGGAGGACAACAGATGGTCCCCTGGGAAGTGGCAGGAGCAGAGCAATGAGAGGTGAGAAGGCATTTGACTTGCATGAGAATTTAAAGGAAACTCCAAAAACCCCAAAAGTAATATTTGGGTTCAATGTAGTGTTTATAAAGATCAAAATTAATCTAAAAGTTCCACAATGCACCAAATACCAAAGTTTTCAACAAAGAATGGGTCAGTCTTGCAGAGTTTTCTGTGGTGAGACAAGGCAGGAGGAAGTGGGGGTGGGGTTTAGGTAAAAAAGGGCAGGAGGGAGGCAGAAGTGACAATACACTGGACAGCTCAGAAGTGTGGACAGCCAGGGGGTGTGGAGTTCCTTGAGCAGCTTCTCCACAGTGTGACATGTAACAGGAGGAAAAAAGGGCCTACTAAGGCCTAGAACCCAAGTGAGCAAACATGGGACCCACTAAGAGTCTCAAAGAGTTTGGACGTTGGAGGCGTGGTTAAGACTGTTTCTATGGCTGGGCAGTGGTGGCGCACGCCTTTAATCCCAGCGCTTGGGAGGCAGAGGCAGGCTGATTTCTGAGTTCGAGGCCAGCCTGGTCTACAGAGTGAGTTCCAGGACAGCCTGGGCTACACAGAGAAACCCTGTCTCAAAAAACCAAAAAAAAAAAAAAAAAAAAAAAAGACTGTTTCTAGTTCAAGTGATTAGAGCAACAGCCTGCAGTACTATGGGGCCTATGGACCCGGCTTCCTTTGCCTCCTGTGTCGAAACCCAGGGAGAGGGTTGGCTGCAGAACAGACAGAGAAGCTGCTGGTGTATGCCTTGAGGTATAGAGAAGGTATGAAAATTGCTGCAGGCCCTGGAATCTGCAAGTGAACCAGGGACCACGGTGAGCCTTCCACAGCTCCCAGCTGCCCCTTAGAAGGCCAGGCAAGATGTCCATACAGCACTCCAGCCAGTTGCCTGACCCCTTTCATCTCCACCCTGTAGTAGACACAGCTGGAAAATTCTTTGACTCGGGGCTATCATATCCTCCCCTCTTACTAGCTCAGGACTCACATCCTCCCTCTGGGAAATGTTTGTTGATTCCCATGACCTGGTGAGGCATCTTCATCATGTGAAGTTTATTTATTTATAGGGTGGGGTGTGTGCGTGTGTGTGTGTGTGTGTGGTGTGTGTGTGTGTGTATGTGTGTGTGTGTTTGTGTGTAAGCTGAACCGAAGCTTCCCACACATCCCGTGCTTGGCATGTGCTCAGTGACTGAGCTACAGCCTGTCATTGTAAGTGCTCTTCCCTACAGGTTCCCGGTTGTTGTAGGTGGGGACCATGTCCATCTGTGACTTCACTCTTCCCCCAGTGCCAGCCCATGATAAACACTCATGTAATGTTTGTCGATTGAAAGCTGGCTTGTCCCAGTCTTCCCTGTTAACCTGCTGTGTAGTTTTGGGCAGGACACCTCCCCTCTCGGGATGAAGAGTTGAAAATGAACTTCCTTAAAATCCCATCCAGAGCCAGGGTGCGAGAGGTCTGAACGATTCCACTAACTTTGCTCCTTCTGTCCTCTTTGAAGATGACACCAAGTTGAATCCCTACCCAGAAGGAGTCGGTGAGTACAAACTCTTGCCTCTTTTCACCAGACACATGGTGGTAGGCTCACCCTGAGGAGTCAGAGCAGGTGAGGGAGAGGGGAGAGCAGAGCAGCCAGGGTCCTAGGCCTCTGGCTGAATGGGAGGGATGGAGTCTGAGGCCACAGAGCCCTAGGCCGATGGAGCATGTCTGTCCTAGACACTTCTCATCTCAGCCATGAGCCTCCTGTGCCTACTGACCTGAAAGGAACTTGAGGAAATAGCTGAGCCAGTGCCACCAGCAGGGGGACTTGTAGCTGTAGCCTTGCTTCTCTGCAATATCCAGTCCCCCTCCCAGGCAGAGAACATGCAGATGTTGTCCACTGTCTGCCTGTGGAGTACCAGAAAGTGGGCTACTACCAGGTTCAGGGAGGATGTTCTCTGGTCATAGGAAGGGCCTCCTCCCCTGTCAAAAGCCTGGTCCTTGCTATAAGGACGGATGAAAGGCCTTGCTAAAAGGCCTTTGCAGATCAAGGCTGGAGGTGGTAGCCATTGGGAGTCCAGCAGGAAATGTTCCTGTTTAACGACTCAGTCTGGCATACCTCACAGTGGAGATGACATCACTGTTCTGCTCTACAAGGAGCTTGAGAGACTGTGTGGTGGGGAGGGACTGGGCCAGGCTCTTCCAACTTGTGCTCCATGCATCTATCACAACCTCGAAGGTCAGATCACAACAAGCTAGGAGCTGGTGGCCAACCAGCCAGTCAACAGAGACTAGCCTGGGGTATAAGTCCCTTCCACTGTCCTGCTTCATGCCAGCATACACAGGAGTGGCCCAGATAGTTTCTATCCTGGGTTTCCTCTGTGTACACGGTGCCCAGCAGAGACAAATGAGTACAGCAACGGTCCTGATGCTCTTGCCGTCCTATTGAAATCCCCATTCTGTTGCCTCCCTTCCCACCCACGACCCCCGTGAGAACTGGGTGTTTCCATTGCTGACATCCACATCCGTCTTTTTGGCTCATTCCTCCTTATTACGTAAGGGAGACAGCAAATACCCACCCGGGTAGTGTTAGGGAACCTGACTTCTCAGCGCTGACATTCTCTGTGTGTCCTTAGGCAAACGGTGTACCATCTCTGTGTTTCCATTTCCACGGTCATAGAAGAAAGGGTGGGTCTGGATGAGCCTCTTGTCCTTGGGATGTATTTCGGAAGCTTGGAATGTTCTCTAAGAGTGGACTGTGGGTGCCTCCAGGGGATCTGGTTCATCCATTGAATTTAGTTGAAATGGGATCCTCTACTTCATAGAGGACCCTGTTGTTAAGAACTGGAGAGTGTTTCCGCCCTCCGGCAGATCTCAACCTGGCAACAGACAGAAGCAAGGGTGAATATGGTTATCTGCTATCAAAGCAATTAATACTAGTTCAGGACTTCCGCGATGCTGGGAGTGGCTCTCGGGGCTTGGTATGAGCTCTGTCGTTTTTAACCACTGCATGGTAACCCCGGCTAGATAGCTACTGTCCTTGTCCTACACGGTGATAGCAGAGACTCACAGAGTATAATTTACCCAAAGCCGCACAGCTAGGAAGTGGCAGAGAATAGAGCTGAACCCAAGAAGCCAGTCTAGATTCCCCACCCCTCTTTATTAATTATTGTTATTATTATTATTATTATTATTATTATTTTAGATAGAGTTCTTATTGTATAGTACTGGCTGTTCTGGAACTCACTATGTAGACCATGATGGCCTTGAACTCACAGAGATCCACCTGTCTCTGCCTCCCAAGTCCTGGGATTAAAGGTACACATACCTGCCTCCACCATCAGATTTTTTTTTAGACAAGGTCTCATGTAGCCCAGGCTAGGTTCAAACTCACCATGTAGGTTAGAATGGCCTTGAACTCTTGATCTTCCTGCCTCCTCCTAAGTGCTGAGAGTACAGGCCTTTGAAACCACACTCAGCTAAGATCCCAATTTTTTATTGTTACTTTTTGTGTATGTGTGTGTAGAGTCAGTGAATATCTACTGTCCTCGCTGTAGTGGTCAGGGGACAACTTGTAGGAGTCAGTTCTCTCCTTTCCACCATGTAATTCCCAGGGATTGAACTCCTTAAGGTTCAGTGGCAAGCACCTTTACCCACTGAGCCATCTTATTAGCCCCCAGATCCTATACTATTAAGTATCACATGCCTTTTGTGAATTCCTTAAAGTACTTATGTGGCACAGGTATTGGAGAAAACTTTCTATAACTTCTTGAGAGCAACTTCTAAATGATTCTGAAAAACACCTTAAAGGTGCCAGAAAATTGATGCTGTTATAATCATTCCCAATTCCTGCTGTTACACCTTTCTGTGGGTTTGGGAATGTGGGCGTTCATCTCCAGGACCTTGTCGGGAACCCAAGTCCCAGAGGCCCAGCTTATTTTGGTCCCTGAAGCCTTTCTCTGTCCTGCTATCTCCCCAGGCCTTCCAGACAACTCGTCCCCAAAGACCAAGAGTCCTCCCGTGCACCTGGGCACCATCGTGGGCATCGTGCTTGCTGTCCTCCTGGTAGCAGCCATCATCCTGGCTGGGATTTATATCAGTGGCCACCCTAATTCCAATGCTGCACTCTTCTTCATCGAGGTCTGTGTGAGATTTGCCTGCATCTGCTTCATGCCAGCTTCTCTGGACATTTAGACCCTGCCTCATCCGATCCCACCCCTCACCTCCCTGAGAAACTGGCCTCTACTCCATCATCTCTTCAGTGACCGGTACCAGGGTCCATCATCCTCAGGACTCAGCACCTAGGCATTCCCTCCCTGGGAATTGGTCTGTCTGTTTTCTTGAGGTTAGGAAAGTCCCAGAGGAAGCTAATCAAAAATGCCATAGCATAGGGCCCTATTGGTGGCAGGTAGCTTTACCCCTAATGACTTGAGGTTTCTTGTCCCCCAAATTCTGAGTGTTGGTCTCATTCAGAGCCACCATGTTTCACTGCTTCTGTGGGCTTCTTAGGTGACAGTTGACAACCCAGATGTTAATGAGGGCTGTGCTCTCTGGGAGCTTGAGCTGAGGATGCATGCAGCAGTTTTGAATGTTCCAGAACCTAGTGTGAACAGGAGTGTATCATGGGAAGTGAGGCTCAGCCCTTGTCTGTGAGCCACAGGGCTCAGTACTCTCTGGCTCATATCCCACTGGTGAAGGCATTTCCATGGTTTCTGAGGACATAAAGATGAAGGAGACCCTGGCCCTGCCCTCTAGGAGGTAACAAGCAGATGATGCCCTTAGTGAATTCCTCAACAGCATGTATGTGGCACGTCACTGTGAACCCTTATTGGGAAGGATCATTTTGCTGGGGGCGGGGTACATGCCTTTAATCCCATGACTGGGGAGGCAGAGGCAGGAAAATCTCTGTGAGTTCAAGGCCAGCCTGGTCTACAGAGTGAGTTCCAAGTCCACCAAGGCTACATAGAGAAACCTTGCCTCAGAACACCCCCCCCCAAAAAAAAAAAACAAATCATTTGAGAAGGTTCCACAGGGACATCTGTCTCTACCTGGGCTGCAAGCCCTCTGACCTCAAGCTCCAGAAACCTAGGTGGTTCCCTTCCTTGGTTTTAAAAAAATGAAACAGGGTCTTTCCAGTTGTTCTGAATTCTTAGCCTATCTGGGTATCACCTAGGACTACAGGTGCCCAGGCCACAAGGACTTCTATGGGTGGATTCAAGGTAGGCCAAGGCATCTGCATATTAATAAGTCCCTTGTGGATTCTGATTCGGAAGCTGTGCTATCTTGGTACTTCCAGAGTAGGCCCTGTGGCCTGCTTCATCACTTCTACAGCCTCACGTCTCCAGTCAGCTGTTGAAGCTTCTAGCTCAGTTCTACAAACCACACAGTGTGCTCCTTCCAACCCTGCTTCTAAAAATGCCACGCACAGTGCTGCACGCCTAGAATCCCAACACTTAGGAGCCATGAGTCAGGGGATTGCAGCAAGTTCAAGGCCAGCCTGGGCTACATAGAGAGTTCTGGGCTAGCCAGGGCTACATAGAGCTTCTTGTGGTTGAGGGTTTACTGTGGGGAGTCTTGCAGAGAAAGTGGCCCCCACCAGTGAGGTCTTTCCACAGTGAGCCCCCATTCCTCCAGAACCCTTTCGAGAGGCCATTCTGCACAATCTCTCAGAGATGGGGTCCAGGGAGGTGGTATTCACTGACTTTGCCTCTGTGTTCCTGCAGCGGAGACCTCACCACTGGCCAGCCATGAAATTCCACAACCACCCCAACCACTCCACCTACACAGAGGTCGAGCCCTCCGGTCATGAGAAAGAGGGCTTCGTGGAGGCCGAGCAATGCTGAGAGCATCAGGCCAAAGACCTGGGGACGGCATGAAAGTCAAGTCACAGCAAAGAGAAGTGATTTTTCCTGGCCTCCTCTGAGCTGGCTCTGGGTCAGGAAGAACAACTTATGGTGCCAAAACTACAGTTCGGTCCGCACACCCCAGATAGAAGGGGCTCAGTAACACAACCTCAAAGGTTTCTTAAAGGAACACTAACCTCGGAGTTCCCTGTTTCGATGGGAGGAAGCTTTGTTTTTTTGGTCTCTCAGTGGTCTGCGGCTATGGCAGAGCCGCTGCCCACTGGAGACAGCCTCCTGTGCTACTTCTCCTCACTGAAGCCCGAACTGGGCCATTGCATTCTTGGGTCTATAGACTCAAGTGCTGGTTTTTCCTAGCTATGGAGACAGTACACTTGGCTCCAGATTTTGTGGCTCTGGAAGCCTGAAGAAGGGATGCCCTCTATCTGAGAGCTCTTATCCCTGGCCTTGGTCCTTTACGTCATTGTTTCTGCAGAGGCTGAGGCCATCATCAGAGCACCATAGCCTGCAGCTCATTCTGAACCCTGCCCTGCCCCCTCAGACTTCCCCTTGCAAGCAGGTCTTGCATGGCTGCCAGCAACGAGTGGGGCCCTCACTGTGCCGTGTGTCTGCTGCCTGCTCTACTCGTTGACCTGTTCTGTTGTCAATGACAGTAGTTTCCTTCAAAGAGAGGGACAATTTACCTGGCTCCTATTTTAACTTGGCTGACCAGAGTGGGGCTCTTGTAACCATTAAAAACAGTAAGTGGGCTGGGCGTGGTGGTGCACGCCTTTAATCCCAGCACTCAGGATGCAGAGGCTGGCAGATCTCTGAGATCAAGGCCAGCCTGGTCTACAGAGAGTTACACACAGAAAGAGTCTGTCTTGAAGAAACAAGACAAATAAGGGCTAGACGTTGCCTTGAGACACCCTTGTCTCGGCAAGTGGCTCCAGTTGAATCCTGTTGAAGCACAGCGGCCTGGAAAGGTAGGGCAGAGAAGTCTGGTTTGGGAGGGAGACACCTTGACCTGGAAAGCAGCCTCCATCTCTCTAGCTCTGCAGAGAGCTTTGGGAACTGGGAGTTGATGTTCCCACACTCAACCTGGTTTTAAGGGACTTCTGTCCTTGTGGTGGGCCAGGACTGCTTCTAAAGGACAATGAAAATCTAGAGCTCACCCTTATCCCAAAGAAGCATCATCAGCAAATAAATATGGTGTAGCCTCCACTCTGTCATGCCTATTATGCATGTAAGGAAGCACCTGGAAAGAAGTTTGAACTCCAGGGGGATCCATGGGAGGAGGAAAGGTTGTGTGCAGATACCTGGGCACATCTGGTGCAGAAAATTCCAGCCACTCCATGGCTGACCCATGAAAGGACACTGATGACATATACAACTTGGAAATATGCTGGTGTCTGCTCTGCTTCCTAAGCCAAAGGAGAAAAGGCTATGGGGACAGGGGCTGTGGGGATAGGGGGTGTGGGGACAGGGACTGTGGGGATAGAGACTGTGGGGACAGAGGCTGTGGGGATAGGGGCTGTAGGGACAGAGGCTGTGGGGATGGGGGCTATGGAGACAGGGGTTGTGGGGATGAGGGCTATGGGGATAAGGACTGTGGGGATGGGGGCTATGGGGACAGGGGCTATGGGGACAGGGGCTATGGGGACGGGGCTGTGGGGACAGGGGCTATGGGGACAGGGGTTGTGGGGACAAGGGCTGTGGGGATGGGGGATGGGGATGGGAGCTGTGGGAGGAACTTGAGAAAAATTACAGTAGATAGGGTAGAGTGCTTTGCAGACTTCAGAAGATAGCCAAGTCTGTGACTCTGGCATCCAGTCCTGTGGCTGTCTTTGACAGTGACCAACCAGCACAGCACCAAAGACCTCTGGGTCTGACATGGTTTTATAATTAGGTTTCTGCTGCTGTCCAGCAAGGCAAGGCAGTGCCTCTTGTATTATGCACCATCAGCTAGACTTTCCACCCCATGGTACATCCAAGATGGCTGCCAGTGCCTTTTCTCCTTGGTGCCTGTGAGTGTCCTAGGGGAAGTAGTGGGGGCTCTGTAAAAGTCCATCACACAGCAGAATGCATGGGCCAGGGGCTTTCCCTAATGTTCAAAGTGCTCAGTAGGTCTGAGGAAGGTTGTGTTTTGTATCCTTAAGAGACTCCCGAAGAGCCAGGCAGTGGTGGCACACGCCTTTAATCCCAGCATTTGGGAGGCAGAGGGAGGCGGATTTCTGAGTTCGAGGCCAGCCTGGTCTACAAAGTGAGTTCCAGGACAGCCAGGGCTACACAGAGAAACCCTGTCTCGAAACAAACAAACAAACAAACAAAAAAATAGAGACACTTGAAGAAACAGCAAGATGGCTCAGTGGGTATAGGTGTTTGCGGTCAAACCTGAACCAACAGGATGGAAGGAGAAAACTGACACCCACAGGCTGTTCTCTCTATACACACATATACCATAGAATACACACACACACTAAATACAATTTTAAAAGAGGAATAACCAAAAAAAATGAGAATATGCCCAGAGTGTAAGGGCTGGGTACACGGGGGCCCCTCTGCCTGCCCCATTCAGCCACTCATAGATTCGCAAACTTGTCTCTTGGGATTTCTAATTCTAGAGCACAAGTCATATGAGCCCACTGTGAACCCCAACACCCTGGAGACCCCCCCCACTCAATACCATAGACATGTTTTCCAAGTTTGGCCGGAAATCACTCTCCAGACATGACCTGCTACCTAGCCCAGTAGACCCTGTGTCTGTGGATGCCACTTGTTAGCCTGGAGCCTGAGGTCACAGATGTCCTTTGGTCACTGTGAAAAGTTCTTGGTGAACCTATGGAAACAGTTTTTAAAATTGGTGCATCTTATCAGGCTCACTGCATCATGTGACTCTCTCTCCATCTCTCTCTCTCTCTCTCTCTCTCTCTCTCTCTCTCTCTCTCTCACACACACACACACACACACACACACACACACGTACACACACAACATACTGTACGGCTAAAATCATTGAACAAACACTTATAGTGGAATGCTAGGAGAGTCAGGAGTTTGAGGTCATCCTTGGCTACATATCAAGTTTGAGGCCAGTCTGGGCTACACAAATCCCTATCTCAAAAAAAAAAAAAAAAAAAAAAAAAACAATAACAGCATGCTGGATGAGGGTAGAGCTATGCTCAGCAGTTTGCTGAATTTGTTGGGACAGTGGCAAAAGCTGCTAGTGAGACACTTCCAGAAGCAGAGTGTTCACCACTTGAGCAGACCCAGGCTGGTGGTGAGCAGAACTCAGAGTCTTCCGGTCGTGGGAACAGACTCAGACTGGCATGGAGTAGCACTCAGGGGCTGTGCCAGACTCCTTGGCCATGAGAACACACAGCAGCAGAATCAATGTCATCAGTTAAAACAGTCTGTCTTTCTCCAAGGAGTTGCTGGAATTTTAATATAGCTAGGAGGAGCTAAGTTCTTTTTTTTTTTTTTGGTTTTTCAAGACAGGGTTTCTCTGTGTAGCCCTGGCTGTCCTGGAACTCACTCTGTAGACCAGGCTGGCCTCGAACTCAGAATTCTGCCTGCCTCTGCCTCCAAGTGCTGGGATTAAAGGCGTGCGCCACCACCGCCCAGCTGTTTGTTTTTTTTGTTTTTGTTTTTGTTTTTTTTTTTTTGAGGAGCTAAGTTCTGAGGGGACCCTGGATGCCCTGGAACGGATTCCTGCTTCTCATGTGAAATCCTGGTGTTATGAATAAAAAGTAAGCTCAGACTAGTCTATAGAGCGAGTTCCAGGACAGCCAGGGCTACACAGTGAAACCCTGTTTTGAAAAACTAAAGAAGCTGGGCGGTGGTGGCGCACGCCTTTAATCCCAGCACTTGGGAGGCAGAGGCAGGCGGATTTCTGAGTTCGAGGCCAGCCTGGTCTACAGAGTGAGTTCCAGGACAGCCGGGCTACACAGAGAAACCCTGTCTCGAAAAACCAAAAAAAAAAAAAAAAAAAAAAAGAAAAACTAAAGAAAAAAAGAAGAAAATGAAACCGTCTTTTACAGCCTCGGCTTTGTATAAATCGAGATGCAAAGGATATGGAGCCATGCCCTTGGGTCTGAGGCTTGCTGCTCTCTGAGCTCTTCACTCAGGCCTGTCCCTGGCTGTGGAGAAGCGGCCTCCAGCCACTGGCCCAGCAAGTGTCCCTTCCCACTCTCCTGCCAGGCTCAACCCCGGCGATGAACTTTTGTTGGATTTGCAAATCCCCAGAAGCCATCCATATGCACTTTTAATCTACTATGGAGAGACACAAAGTAAATCTGAGTGAGTTGATACTGTCACAGTTCTGGATGCTTCACGTTCAAACAGCTTTGCAGCCTTGTGTTTTTATTCCTTTGTGGGTTTTCCCCCCTCACAAAATGTGGGTTAGCAAAGCAAACAAAAAGGGAAAAAAATTAACCTCCTCAGCCAAAACCACGGATGCCAAATTTCAGGTTCCAAACAAGCCAATTTATAAATAAACATGCTGCGATCGCTAAAGAGGAGCATGCTGGGAAAAGGCAGTGGAGGCTGTTGGAAGGTGGGAGCTGGAGCCTCAGCAGTGTCCCTGAGTAGCTGTGTGACATCAGACAAGTTACTGAACGTCTCTGGGCCTGTTTCCACCTCTATAAAATGGGATCGGCTGATATAGTTGGCTCAAGGAGAGGCCTTAACAATTGCTATCACAGATCACACAGCAATTTGGACCAAAGCAAACTTTTCCATCATCCTGACAGGACTACCACATTGTTTTAGTTGGTTCAAGACTCCCCTGGCTCTAATCCTGAAAGTCCTGCTTCCCAGAAGACTCTTTGACCTTTGGTACTCTCCCGCCCCATTGGCTGAAGAGACAATGTTAACTTGAGGGCTGTAGTCAAGAGCCTTTCTGGTCCACCTATGTCCAGACTGTGTGAGCATAGTTTGAGACAGTATACAGGACCCAGTCCCACCCACTCCAGGCACACTGAGTCAGACGTGCATTTGTGCAGCCTTGGGAATTCGTGGGAAGCAATTCTACTTACAGGATCAAGCCTGTTGGGGAAATGTTGCTTTCCCCATTTACCCAGATGAAGAAACTGAGCCTCCAATAGAGCCTTATCTATTCATCATGTGTGCCATGGACTAAATGACACATCCCAGTGTATGACAGATGGAGTAACTCATCCAAGGTCACACAGCTAGTAAGACAAGACCCAAACCCAGGTCTTCAAAATCTCCAGAATAATTGAAGACTATTCTCTGTGTACCATAGAACAGCGGAAAAACCATGTGGCCACAGTGTAACAGAGAACCTCATAGTCAGGGAGTAACATAGAAAAGGACTGTAGATGCTGACACAATGCCCTTGGACCATGGAGACCCCGGAGACCCCCAGTTAGACGCACAGCCATGACTTCCAGTGGTCACTCTTGGCTCCTGAGCTGTTCGTGCATCTTTGATTCATTTACACAACCTGATGATTACACAGATGTTCTCGATGCTGCTGCCTCTGTCATCTCCATCTGCTTGAGCAACTGGACCACAGGAAGAAAGCACCCTGGAGGAGCAAGCCATGACTGTAGCAGCTGCCACCGACGGTGATGACGATGACAATGATGGTAACGGTGATGATGTCTTTAAGATTTATTTTTTATTTTATGAGTATGAGTATTACACCTGCATGTCTGTGTGCCAGGCACATGCCTGGTGCCTGCAAAGGCCAGAAGAGTTACAGACAACCCTGAGGTGCCACACAGGTGCTGGGAACAGAACCCAGGTCCTCTGCTACAGCAGCCAGTGCTCTTAACCACCAAGCCATCTTTCCAGCATGCTCCTCAGCTTCTGGAAGGAGACTCTTTACTTGAGCTACTAAAATCAAAGAGGAATTCTCTGGCGGGTGGGGATACTTCTTTTTCTGATATTCACAGAACATTTTTATATCAGATCCCAAAGGATAGATTGACATTTCCTATTGTTTTCCACCAAACTAAAAGCCCTAGAAATGAGGTGTCTGACTGCAGGCCTGGAGCTGTGAGATGGCTCTGTGGGCGTAAGGCCCTCACCACCAAGCCTCACGACTTGAATGTGATTCCTGGACCCATTTGCTGGAAGGAGAAAGCTGATTCTCACAAATAACCTCCACACACAGACTGCAGCAAGGGCACACACTAAATAGATAAATGTAGGGTTTTTAAATTTTATTTAAATTTCATCAGCTATTCCCAGATTCTCGGGTTTGACCTCCTCCTTCAATCTGTCCTTTGTAACCACCTGGTGAGTTGATGGAGTGTCCAACACGGGTGAGAGTCACCCTGCCCAGCTGAGCTGAGAAAAGCCAGAAACCCCTCAAAACAACAAATCTGCTTGTTGTTGTCAATGGCCTGCTCTATGGTTGGCTCCAATTAAATTCTATTTTCTTTTGTTTATTTATTTATTTGTCTATTTTCTTTTGTTTGGTCGGTTGGTTAGTTGTTTTTTTGAGACAGTTTTTTTTTTTTTTTTTTTGGGTTGGTTTCTCTGTGTGGCCTTGGTTGTCCTAGAACTCACTCTGTAGACCAGGGCTGGCCTCGAACTCAGACATCTGCCTGCTTCTGCCTCCCAACTGCTGGGATTAAAGGCCTGGGGCACTACTGTCTAGCTAGATTCTATTTTTATTTTTATTTTTCTGAGTTCCCGGGGAAGAGGTCAATGTTTCACTAGCAAGCTCTATCTCCAGCCCTCGTCACCATCTTAAATTCACTCACAGAGATACTCTGCTGTCAGTCCACCCTAGCCTTCATTCTCTCAAGGAGTACCAGGAAGCCCCTCCTCAAGGTCAAAGGGCTTCCTCCAGGATCTGTCTCCTGGGTTTTACAGCTGCTGACTGCTCTTTCTGTTCCTTGTCTACTCCCCAGAGCCTGCCATGACTGAAAGTCCTAGTTACATCCAGCTTCCTCCCGCCCCAGAGCAACCAAAACGAACAGCTCCGGGCAAGAGTGAAGCCCAGAGCCAACGGCCCCCAGCCTGAGCATGATAGAAAGACATAGAAATTACTGGGGACCTGAGGTGTCTTAGTTAGGGTTTTATTGCTGTGAAGAGACAATATGACCATGGCAAGTCTTATAAAGGAAAATATTTAATTGGGGCTGGCTTACAGATTCAGAGGTTTAGTCCATTATTGTCATGGTGGGACATGACAGCATGCAGGTAGACATGGCGCTGGAGAAGGAACTGAGAGTTCTACATCTTGATCCACAGGCAGCAGAAGGAGACTGTGTGCCACATTGAGTGTAGCTTGGGCATAGGAGACCCCAAAGCCCACCTCCACAGTGACACACTTCCTCCAGCAAGGCCACACCTCCAAATAGTGCCACTCCCTTTGAGCCAAGCATTCACACACTTGAGTCTATGATGGGGATCATTCCTGTTCAAACCGCCACATGAGGAAAAAGAAGAACACCTTACCCTGGCAACCTGAAGCTTCTCACCAACTGAGAAGCTAGAATCCTAGCATTTACTGTAAAGGCTATTGAAGGGGTTAATGTTCCCTTTATATAGAGATATTTAGTGTTAAAGCAACAGTCTGGGGTCTGAATACATACGACCTTAGGTAAGGAAGGCCTCATTGCTCACCTCAGACCTCACCTGAGATTCTACAACACAAGTGAATAGACTGTTAACTCTGGAGACTAAAGAGATGGCTCAGTGATAGAATGGGAGTCTTCTCTCCTTCCTCGGCACTGCCAGCCCTCTGTCTGCCAAGGGCTT
This sequence comes from Mastomys natalensis, assembly GCA_021653895.1. Lineage (NCBI taxonomy): Eukaryota > Metazoa > Chordata > Mammalia > Rodentia > Muridae > Mastomys > Mastomys natalensis. The sequence continues at coordinate 785,998 of JAJTUV010000964.1, forward strand.
CATGGACCCTTCTTCCACAGAAGCTCAACTTCCTAGACAGGAAGTGGATTCTGCCTCAGCTTCAAGAGTCTTGAGATCCCACTGTTGGGTGACCCCATGTGGGTAGGCTCTGGCCTTCCAGGAATAGTCTCCTCTCATCATTGGGACACAGAGCTTACAGACTGGAACTTACTGCTTTCCAGTCTACAGCAGGGCTCTCTTATTCAGTCCCCCGACCTTGTGGCTTTACACAAGGGAGACTGAGGCCTGATGAAGAGACTTGCCTGGGACCACAGAGCATGTGGGGAAGCCCCAACTGTGGTGTCAGAGCAGGGTGGTGGGAGAGCAAGCATGACGCCTCTGAAGCTACGGGGCCTGACTCCATCCCCAGTGACTCTGTATCTCCATCTTACTTTTAATATCAGTTTAGTGACGATGATGGAATGACAGCATCTGCCACACCAGGCTTCTGGGAGGGTCAAATACCCCCTCAGTGTCTGGAACCTATGCACCCCATCAAACTCCCCCTGCCATTTTTTATTGTTAATGGCTTAGCACACTCACCCATTGGCCCAGGGTAGAGAAGGGATTTTTCTGGTGCTTTTTGTTATGTCTCTCAGAGGGAGGTTCTGCTCAGCTGGCTACCTGCATTTTATAGACACCACCTGCTAATCCAGGGTGAGGAAAGACACCTCCCTCCCACCAGGACAGCTCTCACTGTTCTGAGGAAAGAGGCATTTGGACATTTACTCACCACAGGTTCTTACCTCCCTGTATATATATATATATCCTCAAAACACATCTTTAACACAATGACTTGGAAGGCTGAAGCACCAGGATCGTGAATTTGAGGCTAATCTGGGCTACACAGGGACAATAGTGAGCTTCCATATCTGAAAAATATCTCTATATCTCTATCTCTGTCTCTGTACGTGGAGGATATCCTCAGAGATATCCACTAACTCTGTTTCTCTGTCTTTATCACTGCCCCCCTCCTCTCTCTCTCTCTCTCTCACACACACACACACACACACACACACACACACACTCTGTGGGAAGGAAGAGAGCAGGCTGAGTACCCAGGACGTCACGTTAATAAGCTACATAAGGCACTGAACTGATTTTTCTCTTTCAATTACATTAACCATTACAAATTCCTCCTAGAGACAGGTTAGTCTGGGGCGCACCTCAGTGGTAGAGACTGCCCTAGCATTCCAGGCTCTGGGTCTGAGCCTAAACATCAGTAAATAAAACCAACATGAGCCCAACACAGTAGCTAAACGACACTCAGCTTGTGACAGGTGCATCACTGGGTAAGGTAAATGAGTGTAGGCCCAACATCTCTTCCCCTTGTCAGAGCACTCCCGCCCCCACCCTCCCACCCCCATGGATTTTATAATGAGAAGACACAGGCTGGAAAGCCTTCAGGCTCTTTCAAGGTCACAGAAGGAGACACAGTGATCTCAGGTGATGCTTTCTTGCCCCCTGTGTTGGGGAGGGGGGGCTCAGACTGAGAGAGGGCATGGTAAGGCCTGGGGCCTGGCTGCAGACTCCTCTTATCCTTGGGACCATCCCTGCCAGTTTTCTGGTTTTGGGACAGAAAATTTAATCTCTGGTCTTCAGCATCCAAATACATGACTCATAGGCAGTGTGCTTCAGAGAGAAGGGGCACAAAACCAAGAAAGACAGAGAGTGCCCCAGTGGACAAACTCCTTCCCAGGCCCTCCTTTCCATCCGGGTTCCAGTTTCTGGGGAAAATCGCCTGCTGTGAAAGCGAGGGGCGGGGAAATGGAAGGGATTCTAGTCCTGCCACTAAGATCAGGCACCCAAAGGCTACCACGCAGGCCCTGTGAAACCGGCCTCAAAAAAAAGTAGATCTCCGCTGGGCCGCCCGAAGTTCCCCCAATTCCCGCTCGCCTCTGATAACTAAAGGAAGACCTGTCCCGCGGTCACGTCCGTCTTCTGTCTTCATTTTGCCCAGTTGTTTGGATTTGACAAGTGGCAATTATAAGAACCTAGATGCAGGTGGTCTCCCACACCCTCTTCGGAGCTCATCCGTCTGGCAAAGGCAGCGCCCCACTTCTGCTGTCGCCCCCTATGCTTAATCAAAGGATTACTCTGTAGAGCTTTATAGCTCTGAAAACACCTCCACACACTCACGTCTTAAAGACAGGGAGAGTGGGAGTGCCCAGGTGCAGCTGTCGGAAGGGTGTGGCAGCGAGGGAAGGGCGTGGCCCCGAAGGGTGTGGCCGCGGGAAGCCTGGTTGCTGGCCCTCTCCAGGTTGAGCGCAGACAAGCCGCGAATTCAGCACAAACACAATCATACTTTCTGTTGATGCTGTTTTCAAACCACTTTCTCATTGCGGTGTCTCATTGATCATCACAGGTTTCTTTGGAAGTCGGCAGGGTAGGGATTGGCTTCCTGCCTTTTTTTTTAATCTTACTTATTCTGTATACCTTGTGGGTACATATATTGGTGCACATGTGGCAAAGGACAACTTGCAGGAGTCTGCTCCCTCCTTCTACATGTGGGTCACAGGGATTGAACTCAAGTTGTCAGTCAGAATTTTCAGCAGGCGCTTTTACCCACTGAGCCATCTTGCTTGCCCAGCAGCCCACTTCTTAAAATCGGTAGTGCTGAGAGTCAAACAGAGACCTTGAATATACTATACAATTAAAAAAATAAGAAGAAAAGAAAAGAAAGAAAACATTGCCAGGGGTTGGAGAAATGATTCAGCAGTTAAGAACACTTTGTGTTCTTCCAGAGGGCCAGCGTTCAGTTCAGTTCACAGCATCCACCTTGGACCTGTGGGCACCCACATACATGTAGCATACAGTGTGTGTGTGTCTGTGTGTGTGTGTGAGAGAGAGATGGGGGAAGAAGAGGGGGAGAGAGAGAGCTTTATTTAAGAAAAGAGAGAGAAAAAGGCACATGCTGTCATCCCAGCATTAAGGAGGTAAAGGCAGGAGGATGAGAAGTTCAAGACCAGCCTCAGCTACATATTGAATTCACTGTGACCCTGTATCAAAGAAAACCATCAACAGACATTGCAGGTGTAATGATGTGTGCCAGTAATCCGAGCGCATAGGAAGTTGAGATGGGAAGACCTCCTTGAGTTCCAGGCCAGACTGGACACCAGTGTGAGAGTCGTTTTCAAAAATAATTTAATACAATAGGGCAACGAAACACCCCGGGGTAAAGCGCTTGCTGCCTACCTAGCCTGCCACCCTGAGTTTGATCCCGGGGACTCATGGTGGGGAAGTCGTACTACAGAGTTGTCCTCTGAGTTCCACATGTGCACCCACGAAAGCATGTATGTATATTCATACATACACAATAAGAATAGATTAGTAAAATAAACATGATGGTTTTTTTTTTTTTTTTTTTTTTTGTTTTTTCGAGACAGGGTTTCTCTGTATAGCTCAGGCTGTCCTGGAACTCACTCTGTAGACCAGGCTAGCCTCGAACTCAGAAATCCGCCTGCCTCTGCCTCCCAAGTGCTGGGAAATATGATGATTTTTAAAAAGACATCCTGTGTCTTGTCTAAGGGCATCTAGCTAGCTAACTGTGAAGCCAGGACTTGAACCCTTGACCTATGCCAACTTCCAGTTCATGCTTTTACCCCTGAGATCTCACTCAGGTGTAGGTGGAAGGCACAGGTGACAAACCTTCACTATGCCAGGTCTTGTCTCTGTGGTATCTCTGGAAGGCAGTGCATTGCTTACATACTTCCAGAAATGGGAGGCTCGCTACTTCATGATACAGTGTTTCCCAATGTTATACAACTGGTTATTAGATTTTTCTTCCTCCATCAAATAAGGAAAGTTTGTTCATCCTCATATGTGTTCAGGAGGATGTAGCCCACTTGAGCAAGGTGAAGGACAGGCTGCCTCACACTGGCTTCTAGGAAGAGACTCCCAGGTGGGTCCTGCAGGCTCCATGGCACCTCCCGGGTAGGACCCTAATCCACATTCATGCCACCCTCATCGAGTTCCGCAAACCTGTTTAGGGAACTCTTGCTTGCCTGGTGTGGCTTTGGGCCTCAGCTGTAGCAAATGCCTGAACTTCCATTCATGGAAAGGCCTCCCACTGCTGAAAGGATAATTACCTGCACTTGAGAAGACTTGTTCCCCTCTGGCAGGGGCTGAATGCTGAGTCTTTAGGAAAAAAAACACACGCACACACGCACACACAGACACACCAAAAAAGGCAAGTTTCTGGGCCTGCTTTGACAATCCCCTCAGCTACTTTAGGGAGGGAGGACCTGCTGAGGTGGGTGGGTGGGGGAGAAGGCCTAGAAAGGAGGAGAATCTGGGATGCTGTGAGCTTGCTCTGCTATTGTAGCACTTTCTCCTTTGCAAAATGGTAGGGCTGAAAAAAAAAAAATGGTAGGACTGCCTTGCCAGCTGGATCCTGAAAATATGCTCAGGTAGACAGAACCCAGAGTCCCAAGACAGCCTCCGAAACACCGGCTGCCTGCTCATGGGAAAATGTCCCGACAGAAAACAAAAGGTGTCTACTGTTGGGGCCCTCCTAGAGATTTCACTTCAGTGTTCTGTATTCCAGGCTGACCCCTCCACCTCTGCAGCCCTTCACCTCAACAATCAAGCTGCAGACCCAAGAACAGCTCCAGCCCACAAGTGCGGGCATCAATCCTGCCATCGCCCCCTCCCCTTCTCCTCTACATCCCCCATCAAAGACAATGAAAGAGCTGGCATGGAGGCTCTTGACTGTAATTTTAGGGATTTAGAACTGTTGGCAAAATGGTCAGACGTTCAAGTTCAGCTTCATCAGCTACATGAGATGCCAACCTGGGCTACATGAAATGGGCCTTTAAGAATGAAAGGGTGAAGTCCTGCTGGACAGAAGGGTCACATCTGCTGGGGACAGACGGACAGTTTGTTAAAACAGCTGTGGGAGCTCTAAGAAGAAAGGCTCAGGGACAGATACAAGGTGTTCTTAGAGCTCTGGAGGGTGTGCTGTGGTGGAGGGAGGGTGGGCCGTGATGGAGGATGAAGGGGGAAAGGGGTATTGGCTTTAGAGAAGCAAGCTGGGGCACTTTGTGAAGACCTGATCAGGTATGCTGAGGCCTCCCACTAAGAAAAGGGACTGGCAGCCGGGCGGTGGTGGCGCACGCCTTTAATCCCAGCACTTGGGAGGCAGAGGCAGGCGGATTTCTGAGTTTGAGGCCAGCCTGGTCTACAGAGTGAGTTCCAGGATAGCCAGGACTACACAGAGAAACCCTGTCTCGAAAAACCAAACCAAACCAAAACAAAACAAAAAAACCCAACCAACCAAACAAACAAACAAACAAAACAAAAACAAAAAAAAAAAAAAACAAAAAAAAAGAAAAGGGACTGGCAGAATTGTCACAGATCTAAGGAATATTTTCCTGGTACAGCAGAGAACATGGATTGCAGTAGAGGGTTAGTAAAGGCCAGGAAGAGCAGGCACATAGCCCTGAGTATACTCTACTATACTTACTTGCTTTTTTCTGCCCCTGTTGGACAGTGAACCTTGACATAAGCCCCATCCTGGATCTCAGCATCCTGAAGATAGCCACGCAGGACACTGGTTTCTTATTTTCCAGTGCTCAATACATATTTGTTGGTGGAGGGCTATGGAGATGCTTTAGAGAGATAATGAAGCCCCTCTGCAGGACAGTGGGAAGTCAAACTGGGCAGCCAGGGATGCTTTAATGAGAGAGACTGAATATGTAGCAAGAGTGTCTGATGGCAAAAGAATGACGGGGACATTAACAAAGTAACAGGAGCAGGGGCGGAAGTGGGTGCGTGGGAAAAGGCAGTGAGCCGGTGCTTCTAGGCTGGGACAAGGCCACTAAAAATATCTGCCCAGCAGCTGGACACATGGAACACCCACAGCTGAACACACAGAATGCCAGCTCCACTATCCTTGTGGCCTGGGAAGGTCCTGCTTTCATTTCTGTTGTTGTGATAAAAGATTCTGACAACAATCAGTTTAGGAAAAAAGAGGTTTATTCTACTTATAATTGCAGGATATGTTATATTATTTCAGGGAACTCCAGGCAGGAACTTAAAGTATCACATCCACAGTCAATGCAAAAGAGAAGCAGCTGGCTGTCATCTCTCTTTACTTTGTCTTATACAGTTCAGAACCCCCTGCATAGAGAATGATGCCTCCCATAGTGGGCAGGGTCTTTCAACCTCAATCAACAATCAAGGCATCCACCACAGACAGGCCTATATAGGCTACCCTGATCTAGATAATTCTCCAATAAGATCTCCTCCCAGAGGTGCTGAAAAACCATAAATAAATAAATAAATAAATAAATAAATAAATAAAATAAAAATACATTTTTAGAAAAGATTCATTCTGGGAAGAGTCAAGGTGTGTCAAACTGTTAGTAAAAACCAGAGCAGGAGCCATATGCAAAGAGGTGCTAGTAGTTGTCTCAGGAGAGGGTGAGACCACCCAGGAGGACAGAGAGAAGACAAGAGGCTCTGGGTGGAACCTTGAATCAGCACTGATGGGAAAAGAACAACTAGCTGTTGGGGGAAAGAAAAAGAGACTCAGTCAAGTGCAGAATCAGAGCAGACAAGGAGGAGTGGCTTAGGCCAGGAGATGATCCCAGGATACCCCAGAAATCCAGTGAGCAAACCTGGGCTACCACCCAGCAGCAATAATAGAGTTCTCAGAGGACACAGTGATTAGACTGTGGGAGGGCAGGATCCTGATTGTGTTGGTTAACCAAGAAGTGGGTGTGAGGGCTGAGGAAGCCAAGGAAAACACTCTGGGAAGGACTCTGGCAGGACGGAGAAGAAAAGACAGTCCCACTCCAGATGGAGGTGGGGCCGAGGGGAGCCTGTGTGTAGAACAGGAGAGACAAGGAGGGGTTTGTAAGCAGAAGAGGAGTCCAGAGGCAAATGGCTTTTGATAGTGCAGAGAATGTCCCAAGGCAAGAGAGCGCACAGTCAGACTTACGATAGCTTAGCACATGCTTGTGTCATGCCAGAACCGCAACAACAGGGTAACAGCATGCAGATCAAAGGAGCAATTCAGTTAGGGAACATAGCAAGTCCGTATATTTGAGAAGTGGAGTGCAAGCTACACAGCATTATTCTGTTTTATTTTATCTCGTCTTGATAAAGGACTAACTTTTCACTAAAACACAAGAGAATTAAATGGGTCACCCAGGACTACATAGTTTATCAAAGCTTGGGATCAAAAAATCAATTAAGAGAAGCTCATAGGCTGAAGATGTCGTTCAGTTTGTAGTCGCTTGCCTACCATGGATTTGATCCCTAGTACTGCATAAACTGGCATGGTGGCTCAAGGCTGTAATCCCAGCACTTGAAAGATAGAGGCAAGAAGATTAGACATTCAAGGTTATCCTTGGCTATATATTGAGGAGCCCAGCCTGGGCTACATAAGACCTGTCTCAAAAAGAGAGAGACAGGGCCGGGCGGTGGTGGTGCACGCCTTTAATCCCAGCACTTGGGAAGCAGAGGCAGGCGGATTTCTGAGTTCGAGGCCAGCTTGGTCTACCGAGCGAGTTCCAGGACAGCCCGGACTACACAGAGAAACCCTGTCTCGAAAAAACCAAAAAAAAAAAAAAAAAAAAAAAAAAAAGAGAGAGAGACATATTAGGTACCAAAGACCCAAAGAGAGCAAGAAGCAGGCTCTTGCTCACATAGCCTTATAACCATTATGAGTAGACTGGGCTCCACTCTATCAACAAATATGCTCAGAGGATGTGCAAATAATAACAATGTGCTCAAGTGCAGCCTGGGGGAAGGAAATGATGCACCAGGCTGAGTTCAAGAGGAGGTGACGTTTGACCTGAATCTGGAAAGACCAGAAGGAAAAACTTGGCTGACAAGTGAGTGACAGTCCCAACAAATAGGACTAATATGCAGAAGCCTGAGCCTCTGGGAACTGTGACCAATTCACTGTTCCGGAACACAGGGTAGGTGTGGCTGGGTCCAGGACAGCAGTGTGCCAAGATGGGGGTGTAGGAAAATGGCACACTGTGCTGAGGAATTGTAATGTTTTCCCTTGATCAAGCAAGGGAAAAGTATCAGATTTACACGCTAGGGCAAGAGCACTGGAGGTCTCCTGGGGACAGCATGGTGGATGAATGAAATAAGAACTATGGGAATCCAAGGAGCCAGTGATGATACAGTATGGTAGCTGAGACAAGAAGGGATGGGCAGAGACATAGACATTTGTAATGCAATAGAGAATGAATATATATGCTCATATATATGGATATACACAATGTGTGTGGTTTGAATGAGATATCCCCATCGTCTCAGGCATTTGAATATGGGGGTCTCAGATGATGGTATTATTTGGGTAGGTTTAGGGGGTGTGGCTTTGCTGTAGGAAGTATGCCACTGGGGATGGGCATGGAGTCTTCAAAGCCTTCTACCATTCCCAGTAACTCTGCTTCCTGCTTGGAGTTCACGATGTGAGCTCCAGCTTTCCAGATCTTGATGCTATACCTCTCCTCTGCCCTCTTGGACTCAGGAACTGTAAGTCTAAACAGACCATTACCTCTATAAGGTGCCTTGGTCATGGTGTTTTATCATAGCACTAGAAAAGTAACTAAGACACACAGATACTCACATATATAAGCATACATACATATGTATGTACCACACATATATGTATATTCTTTATATACATATATACATACATATACACACACACATGAAAAAAGTATTGACCAGCCTCAGAGGCAAAAAAGTTGATGTGGTAGTTCAGTCCTGTAATCATAGCACTTGTGAGCTGAAGCAAAAAGATTACATAGGGCACAAGGCTAGTCCAGATTACAGAGTAAGATCCTGTTTCAGAGCAGACAGACAGACAGACAGATAGGCAGTCAGCATGGTTCCCAGGTCTGGCTGGAACAGAAACAAGATGGGGAAGTGGATATGGCAAGTTGGGAAAGAATAAATCCAGGATGCTCGGGTTGGGAAGCCTACGGCTGTCCAGGAGGAAGTGTCAGGGTGAGCTGGTGGATGTGAGGGCCTGGAACTCAACGGGAGAGGCAGAGCTGCAGGAGCCATAACCATAAGGCAGCCACTGCAGCGCTTGTGGGGTGAAGACAGCAAAGCCCCCCCCCCCCACACACACATTCTGAGCTGCAGTGGCAATTATGGAGTAGATGGGAGAGAAGAGCCTGCGATGGACGAGAGGAGGAAGAAAGGAGAAGGAAGTTTTCATAATACCCAGAGGCCTGAGGTCACAGAAGAGGTGCTACTGAGAACTAGACAAGGGGACTCTCACACTCACCTGCTTCCTTTAGAGAGAACAGCTTTCATAGGAAAGGGGAGAAAGCAATGGGGTTTCTCTCTTCTCCCCTCTCCCCTCCCCCTACTTCCCTCCTTCTCCTTCCTTCCCCTCCCTTCCCTCCCTTTCCTTCTCTCCTCTTTGCCTTGTTTGTTTGACTCTTGCTGCAATAACCAGTGCATTCACAGAAAATAAAGCATGATATTTAACTAAAGGCAGTGATTCAGATGTACCAAATGTTTCCATTGTGAACTTCAAAACTAGGCAGGCTACACATGGAGACCGTCCAATACGATCACGCTGTCCTTAAAAGACATTCCTTGATAATAATCATTAAACTGTTCTGTTTACCAGAAATGCTAACAAGGAAAATAAACAACAGGGCCATTTAGGAGAATTTCAAAATTGAAGTTTAAACCATGAGAGAAAACAAAGAACAAAAAAGAAAAAAAAAAAAGTAACGGCATAAACATTGCTGACCTCGGCTGCTCTTGACTAACATTGCATAATTCTCCATCAGATATCGGCCTCAGATGCTAAAATTCACAGTGTATGTGTAGTACTTAAGGGACAGAATATTGAACAAAAAACAATAGAGCCAGACAATGATGGTACACGCCTTTAATCCCAGTACTCGGGAGGCAGAGGCAGGTGGATCTCTGAGTTCCAGGCCAGCCTGGTCTACAGAGTGAGTTCTAAGACAACCAGGGCTACACAGAGAAACTGTCTCAATGCACCACTCCCACCCCATAAAGATAGAAGAAGAAAGAAAGAAAGAAAGAAAGAAAGAAAGAAAGAAAGAAAGAATGAAAGAACGAAAGAAAGAAAGAAAGAAGGAAAATTGTTCATAACAAAAGTTATAGCCAGGCGGCGGTGGCACACGGCTTTAATCCCAGTACTTGGGAGGCAGAGGCAGGCGGATTTCTGAGTTCGAGGCTAGCCTGGTCTACAGAGTGAGTTCCAGGACAGCCAGGGCTACACAGAGAAACCCTGTCTTGAAAAACAAAAAACAAACAAACAAAAAGTTATAAGAAAAAAAAAAAAGAAAATTCAGTAATGAAATTTATATTAACAGAATAAGAGATAGAGGGAAGTCTTAGACAAAACTGAATATCCCTTCAAGATATTTTTAAAAACTTTAAAAATATTTGCCAGGCTGTGGTAGTCCAAGCCTTTAATCCCAGCACTAGGGATGCAGAAGCAGATGGATCTCTGTGAGTTCAAGACCAGCCTGGTCAAAAATAAATAAAAAGATAGACAGACAGATAAAACTTTTTAAATATTTATATTCATTATTTTCTTGTTTGTGTGGATGTGTGTGCCTGCATGCCACCTATATGGGCGTGGAGACCCGCAAGGACAGAGGAGAGCATCAGACTTTCTAGTTGAAAGCCATGGTGTGGGTGCCCAGAAGCAAACCCTGGTCCTCTGCTAGAGCAGAATGTGTCCTTCGACAGCTCCCTAACACCTTTCATCATCCAATAAACAAATAAATAAATAAATAAAAAGAAAAAGAAAAACCCGAGGAGGAAGGGAAATGGTTAAGGTTGGAGTGTGGAGGTCAGAGGTCATCTCCCGAGAGGTTCTAGGAATCAAAGGCAGGTCAGACTGTGCAGCAAGGGCCATCACCTGCAGTGCCACTGTGCTGTCCCTTTATTGGTGATATTTACTTGTTTGTTTGATTTTGGCTTTTTGAGTCAGGGTTTCTCAGACCCTGTAGCCCTGGCTGTCTTGGACTCACTCTGTAGACCAGGCTGCCCTTGAACTCACAGACATCCGCCTGCCTCTGCCTCCTGAGTACTGGGATTAAAAGCATGCACCACCACTGCCTGGCAAAAATGCCATTCTTAATAGATGACATGACTTTATATTGCAAATCTCAAAGAATCCACAGATACATTATCCAATAAAATAATTGAGCCAACCAACATATAAAATCAATACACACACAAAAAAAAAACCAAGGCACTGGGGATGTAGCTCAGTGCTCGGGCGCCTGAGGACATGCACTGGGCTCCTGCACCAAGAGTGTGTTGGGCTCCTGCACCCCAAGAAAAGAAAGAAAGAAAGAAAGAAAGAAAGAAAGAAAGAAAGAAAGAAAGAAAGAGAAAAAGAAGGAAAAAGGAAAAGAAAGACATGTGCATGTTGCGTAACATCTATTAACAGACACTGCAATTTAAAAGATGTATCTTGTCTTAGACTTTCTTTTTTTTTTTTTTTTTTTTTTTTTAATGTGGATAAATTGCCTGGATTGCACTGCTGGAGTGTGTGCATGTACGTGTGACTGTGTGTATGACTGTGTGTGTGTGTGCGCGCGCGCGCGAGCGTGTGAATGTGTGTTTGTGAGAGAGAATGTGCATATGTATGTGAATGTGTGAGTGTGTGTGCGTGTGCATGTGTGTGTGATGCCCTTGCAGGTCAGAGGATGGTGGATCCCTTGGAACCGATGTTTAGGAGCCACCATGTGGGTGCTGATAATAAAACCCAGATCCTCTGAAAAAGCAACACCTATTCTTAATGACTGAGACATCTCTCCAGCCCCTAAAAGAGGTATCTTTGATGACAGGCAGAGTTGTGTTGGGCACAACTCCCTTGGAAAGGGAGGCAGGAAAAGTACTTGAGTCCGGGAGCTCTTGGAGAGTGCAGACAACTTAGAGAGACTGTCCGTGGTAATGTAGAGATCCTTTCTAACTAGGTAAGAACTCCAAAGTACTGGCCAATCGAGAATCAGCCCACTGTTAGAACAGTTATCCGATATGTGTGAGGTACAGAGTTCTACTTCCAGTCCTGAAAAAATGTCTAATAGATGAGCAAAACCTAGATACAGTGATTTCTGCCTTTAACACCAGCAGAAGCTCTATACGCTGCCTCGAAACAACCTGGGCATAGTGGTACACTCCTGCAACTCCAGTACTCAAAAGGTACAAGCAAGAGGAGTGGGAGTTCAAGACCACCTTTAGCTACACAGTGAGTTCAAGGCCAGCCTGAGCTACCTGAGATCCTGTACCAAAAAACAAAACAACTAACAAATTAAAACTAAATTTTGAACTGGTGGTGGCTCACACCTTTAGTCCCAGCTCTTGGGAGGCAAAGGCAGGCAGATCTCTGAGTTTGAGGCCAGTCTGGTCTATAGAGTGGGTTCTAGGACAGCCAGGACCACATAGAGGAAATTCTGTCTCGAAATAAGTATTAAAAGAGAGCTTAGGGACTGGACAGAGGACTCTGTGATTCTAAACATGGTTTGCTCTCCCAGAGAACCTGAGTTCAGTTCTCAGCATCTACATCAAGTAGCTTACAATCTAACTCCAGGGAATCCAACAACCTTTCCTGGCCCTCTAGAACACCTATACATATGCGGCACACACTAATACAGATGCACATACATACACATAAAATCCTTTAAAAAGCAAACAAAAGAAGACAGCGAGCAATACTCTATAGGAGGTCCTTGCATGTAGAGGTAAGGGACAATATTTTAGGAGTTGCCACAGGGCTGAACACTGAACGTAGTTAAGATGATGAGTTTTATGTTGTGTGTACTTCCCCTCTACGAAAGTGGTTAATATAAACCACAGACAACAGTCGTCTCCAGGATGGAGGATGGTGGTGCAACTGGTGATACAAACTCGTGACTTCCCAGATGTGCTGGCGTTTGCTCTCTTGGCTGGCCACGAACTCAGCCATGTTCAGTTTATTGCTGTTTTTTAAAAAGCTATTCTTTCTCTGAGACAAGGCTGTGAAGTCCAGGCTGGGCTAGAACTCCTGCCCCATTTCTCAACACTTGCTTGCTTCCTGGAAGGCAGAGAGTACAGGCAGGTATCACCACTGCCAGCCTCTGCATACATCTTTTCACATGTTATTCAGTAAACCTGCTGTCCTTCTGCTACTATTTTTGTTGTTATTTTATTTGTTCGTTTGTTTGTTGTTGAGGCAGGGTCTCACTATGTAGCCTAGGCTGGCCTCGAACTCACAAAGACCCTCCTGCCTCTGCCTCCTGAGTACTGGAGTTAAAGATGTATCCCACCAGCTTGTTGTCACTTATTTATCCATCCATCCATCCATCCATCCATCCATCCATCTGTTTATCTAATGTGTGTGTGCCTGGTGCCTTAGGAGGCCCAGAGAGGGCATCAGATCAAGTTACTGACTCACACAATGGTCTTAGTCCTGCAAAGGTCCTAAGTGAATGTACTAGCCTGAAAAGACATTTTCAATACCACGAGCTGATGGCTCTGTACATATTAGACCAACTCTTCCTTATGTGCTCCCTGGTTGAAGGCAAATGTATCCTCCCCAGTGCTCTGTTAGAGTCTCACGAATACTCCCAGCACCTACAAACTGAGCCACTTGGTCCTCTGGCAACTTTCAGCCTGTTTGCTTCCTCTGTTTTTTATCCAACAGTACATAAAACACAGTCACATAAAATAGTCTGTCATCTGTAACAAGGAAGACATTTCTAGGCTAAAGTACCCGATATCTGTACTCTTATTTTAGAAAGTGAGTAAAGCTTGTTATCATGGGACCTCTGAGAGATGCTTGGCTGACCCACATAGTCACAACGGGCCTCAAATCAAGACTTTTGGGCCTTGGTAGAGCTTAGCAGTACTTTGAGTAGCCTTGGCAAGGCCTGGAGTTCTTTCCCAGCACAAACAAAGCACAAAACCCTTTAGATAACTGTCTTTGCACCCAAACAGGATTGCAAGACAATACCAAAGACACCAAAACAAGTCGAAACAAAGACATGTGCTATACAGATTTAAGGACATGTGCAAATATCAGACCTCACACTTCCTGTTGTGAGCTATAGATTAATGGCTGACAAATCGACAAATCCCACCATCTCACAAAACTTCTAACTCCAGCTCCAGCCATTGAGAGATGCTGTCTCAAAAACAAACAGCCGGATCGTGGTGGCGCACGCCTTTAATCCCAGCACTGGAGAGGCAGAGGCAGGCGGATCTCTGTGAGCTGAGACCATCCTGGTCTATAGAGTGAGTTCCAGGACAGTCAGGGCTACACAGAGAAACTCTGTCTCCAAAGACCAAACAAATAAACGATAGATGAGTCTTAGGCTAGCTATGGCTTCCCAGTAAAACTTTATCTCAAAAACAACTAAAACAAAGCCAGAAGATCTCTCTCCAGGCCTGTTTCCTCCATAAATTGAGGATGCTGTGTCTGAGTCAGTGCAGAGGTTGCCAGATTTCTGCCCTTTGGAGTGCACCTCATCAGACTATAATTCTTATACAGCTCTCTACCGCCATCTGCTGGACAGGATGCCGCGTACAGTTCTGAGCTGTAGTCGATAGTCACACTCCCTCTGAGAGTGGCTTGTTTACTTAGTGGTTTCAGCCAATTAATGAGATTTATTGTTTTGTTTTCTGGGTTTTCCATCTTACAGAGTTTCTAATTTGTAACTCATTTTTTTTTTTTTTTTTTTTTGTCTGTAGTCTTTTACTTGTGGTAGGAGGGAACAGAAAAGACAACCAGATAGACAGCCAAATCTTTTTTTTTAATTGGGGGACTGGGGCCCTCACTGCACAGCTTGTTCATTGGCACTGCCTCCAGAATCCTGTGGCTTCATCACATCTGGAAGCTCTGGAGGGCTGGAGAAGGACTCGATGCGCAGAGCTTCGAAGGTGTCATCTGCTCGGAAGGCCAGGCCCACTGTGGCTGGGGCCTGTAGCTGTGCTGTCTGACTAGTGAAACCACACTCGCCCAGAGTTTTTCCATCATCAAGGAGCTGGTCGTCCTTGTACAGCCGCTGCTCCTCCGGCGGCCGCTTGAGGATGCCCTTGACGATGCGCTTCAGTTCCAACACGGTGCTCGACTCCTTGGCGTCCGTGAAGATGGTGGTCTTGTGGCACCGGATCATGAGAAACATGTCCATCCCGGCAGCTGCTTCTGGCTCGACGTGCCGGCGGGGCCGCCTGTAACTCATTTCAAAGGAGTCAGGCCTGAACTTTATCCATCTGGAAATGAATATTTTAACAGTTTTTCCCAAACTGGAATATTTTTTATACTTATCTGGTGTCTTGCAGGAACTATCCTGCCAAATTAACTCAAAGAATATGCTTTAATAATTCACAAGAACAGAAAAAACTGTTTAAATTCTATGTTGTTGTTGTTTTGACATAGGGTTTCATAATATAAACCAGACTGACCTTAAACTCACAGCAATCCTCTCGCCCAGTTTCTCAAGCAATGATATTACAGGCAAGCAATACCACACCCATCTTTAAATGATAGTTGAAAGATTTCTGGAGCTTGATCTAGTGATGCAGCCTATTTGTGAAGTGGAGGAAAGAGTATCAGGAGTTGCAGGCTAGCCTGGGCTACATTGTGAGACTCAGCCTCCAAACTAACACGAATTTCTGAAGTGCCCTTCTGCTTCTTTTTTAAAATTTATGTTTCCATTTCCTCGGAAACTGGGGCAGGAGAATCTGGAGTTCCAGACCAGCCTGGGCTGTGTAGGAAGACTGTCTCAAAAAGAGGAGGGGATGATGAAAGAAGGGAGGAAGGAAGGAAGGAAAGGAGGGAGGGAGGGAGGAAAGAAGAGAGGACTAGAAAAAGGAAGGAAGGAAGGAAGGAAGGAAGGAAGGAAGGAAGGAAGGAAGGAAGAGGAAGGAAGGAAGGAAAGAAGAGAGAGAGAGAAGAAAGGCCAAACGGCCAAACTGTCTTCCCAAGTGGCTGGGCTACTTGCACTCCCACAGCACTAAATGGCCCTTCCCTGCTGTTTCCGAATCCTCCTGTCATTTGTGTTATCAGTGTTTGGGATTTTGGCCAGTTTAGTAGTTGTAGAGTTGTATCACATTGTATAAATTTTCTGTTGCATCTCTGTCTCTCTGCCTCTGTGTGTGTGTGTGTGTGTGTGTGTGTGTGTGTAAGTATCTGTTGATGACATGTGTGCATGTGTGTGCACATGCTTGTAGAGAATCCATGTCAATATTGGGTGCTTTTTCCTCCATCTCTCTCCATCTCTGTTGTTTTGAGAGAGGCTATCTCAGTGAGCCTGAAGCTTATGGGTTGGGCCAGGCTGTGTGGAGGAGGAGCTTCAGGGACTCACCTTTCCTCTCCACACCCCTCCCCCACCCCTCACTAGACTTTTCACAGAGATTCTGAGAATTCTAACTCAGATCCTTATGCTTGCAAAACAGGCATGATTTGAATTGAATAAGTGCTTTAAATTTAAAATGTTTATAACATGATATAGATCTTTTTTCATGTTTATTTGCCATTTGTGTATCTTCTTTAATGAGGTGAGTGTCTGTTCAGGTCTTCTGCTCATTTTTAATTATACAGGTCATTTTGTGGGTTTTTTGTTTCGTTTTTTGGGAGTATGTGTGTGTGTGTTCTATATGTATATGTGTATGTATGTATACAAATCTGTGCTTCTGTGCACACACTTGTGGAGACCAGAGGTCAAGGTTGAGGGGCCCTCTCTTGCTGTCCACCTTGTTTTCTGAGACAGGGTCGCTCAGTGAGCCTGGGCTAGCCTGGGTGGCCAGCTAGCCCCTGGGATCTTACATGGATGCTGGGAATCCAAACTGAGGATCTCATGCGTATATAGCAGGTGCTACCCCCCACCCCCAGCCCTCTCCCTGTAGGCGCCCAACATGGCTGGCGCAGCGTCCTGTATAAGCCTACTGCGCATGCGTCAGCCTCAAGCCCCTCCCGAGAGGGCTTATGCAAATGAGGCATGAGCCCTAACCAATCACAGGGCTTATGCTAATGAGACATGAGCCCTAACCAATCACAGGGCTTATGCTAATGAGGTATTGGCCCTAACCAATCCTGAGAGAACAGGCCGCCTCGCCCGCCCCCTTGGAAGAGTATATAAGCAGTGCATTTCTGCTGCTTGGGGGGCCCCTTCGATGGATGAAGATGGTGCCTGGAATAAAAGAGCTGTCAAAGAAGAATCCAGGCGTGTCTTACTTGCCGGCCGAGGGGACGCGACATCTCCCAGACCCTTGGGGGTTTTTGTTTTTGTTTGTTTGTTTGTTTTGAGACAATCTTTCTTGGCTCCGTGCCCTTGAACTCTCTGTGTAACAGAGTCTGACCTTGAACTCTGGCCGCTCCCGCCTCCACCTTCCAAATGCTGAGATTACAGGCAAGTGCCACTGAAGGGACTCTAGACAGTCTGAGTATGGCAATCATTGCCCTGCAGGCCTGCCCTTCTCCCACCCCCCATTCCCTCTGTCTTCTAAAAACCATTAGATTACATTCCTAGAGCTAGCCACCAAGGTCTATTCCCTTATTTGGCCATTTCCTCCTCCTGAGGCCAACTACCAAAATCTAGCTATCACAGTATTGAAGTCCACCAATCAAGAGGCCCCTTTGGCTCACCTAATTAACATGCACAATTATAATTTAATTAAATACCTCATCCTAACATGGAATTTACCTTTTATAAACAGCTGTTTTCCTAATGGCCACATCTGTCTCCTTTCTTTTTTTTTTTTTTTTGGTTTGGTTTTTCAAGACAGGGTTTCTCTGTATAGCCCTGGCTGTCCTGGAACTCACTCTGTAGACCAGGCTGGCCTCGAACTCAGAAATCCACCTGCCTCTGTCTCCCAAGTGCTGGGATTAAAGACGTGTGCCACCACCGCCCGGCCCGGTGTCTCCTTTCTATCTTGATAAAGTCCATCATAGTTATTGACTGGTCCTATTGTCACTCTCCCACCCCCCACCCCCACTTCCTTCCCCCACCCCCAACAAACACCCCCTTTCCCTCTCTCCTGTTCCCTTCCTGTTCTTCCTTGTCCTCTGTCTCCTATCTTTGTCTGTTATTCCCTGGCCTTTGTCTCTCTGGGGCAAATAAATCTCCTTCGTGCTGAGAACTTGGTCCTGGGGTGTCCTGAGCCCATACTGTCCCTTACAATGGCCACACCTAGCTAGTTGTTTGTAAGGGGTTTCGTCCTGTTTTGTTGTTTGGGTTTTTTGTTTTTGTTTGTTTTTGAGACATAGTCTCTCGACATACCACACCCAGTTCCTGTGGTCCATAAATTTTAAAATAAAACTACCTGAAATAGTGGCACCTGCCTGTAATCCAAATACTTTGGGTGCAGAGGCAGGTGGGACTTGTGAACTTAAGGCCAGCACAGTTTACATATGGAGCCGATCCAGGCCAGCTAAGAGACCCTGTCTCCAAGAACAAACTAACCCACAAACAAAAGCACTTTCCTTCCAGAATTCCCACCAGAGTGCTGAGATGTAAGAAGGATGGTTGGAAAGCTGGATGGATGGATGGATGGATGGATGGATGGATGGATGGATGGACAGATGGGCGGACTTCCAGTTCAGCTCCTGAATTCCCACTACCTCTATATTCCCATTACTTCCCTTGTTTAGCTGCCTGGAACTTGATGTGAAATAGAAAGTTATAAGATCCAAACTCTATATTGTTCTAAAAATGTATGTCGGGAAAGGATTCAAAGGAAGTCAGGAAAGACCTTGGGAAAGCAGGCAATGCCCAGTGCCCACTCACTGCTGTGCTATTTGTCCCCGTGCTTCGTGAATTCCCAGACAGCGGTCACTGACCTGCATGTTTTAATACTTTCATTTATTGCTGCCTTTCAGTTTATGGTGACGTTTATTTAAAAATATCCCAAAATACTTCCCTGCCCTTTCCTATCTCTTCCATTTGTGGTAATGTACAACAGAACATAGTTGAAATATTTTTCCTAATAGATAAAACACTGTAGGCTTGGGAGCGAGTTTAGAAAACTCCGACAGGAAGTGCAGAAAACCTTAAATCTCTCTTAATCTTTTTCTTTGTTTGCTTTGAGACAGGGTTTTTCTGCTTAGCCCTGGCTATCCTGGGATTCAATTTAGACCAGGCTGGCCTTGAATTGAGAGATCTGCCTCTGCCTCCTGAGTGTTGGAATTACCATCACATTACAGTTATAATATGCTCAGTTATAATACCATTGTTCTATATATGTGTGTGTGTATACTACTACTATTGTACTATATGTGTGTGTGTGTATATAATACCATTGTACTATGTATATGTGTGTGTGTATACTACTACTATTGTACTATATGTGTGCGTGTATATAATACCATTGTACTATATATATGAGTGTGTGTGTATATTATTGTACATATATACTACAATAGTATAACAGCACAATATGTATATATGTTATATATATATGTATATACATATATATATTATCATAATACTGCCCAGCATAATACTATACTCTAAAGTTCTATATGCCACAGTCTCTGGTTCTACACACTCTTGTGTGTTTACATTTTTTGTTGTTGTTAGTATATGACCTTATTGACTATGATGATGCTAAAGCCACTGCAAACTGAAAATATAAGTTCAGGGCTGGAGAGACCACTCAGTGCTTTGGAGCACTGGCTGCTCTTTCAAAAGAACCTAGGTTCAGCTGGGCAGAGGTAGCGCAAGCCTTTAATCCCAGCACTTGAGGGGCAGAGGCAGGTGGATTTCTGAGTTCGAGGCAAGCCTGGTCTACAGAGTGAGTTCCAGGACAGCCAGGGCTACACAGAGAAACCCTGTCTCAAAAAAAAAAAAAAAAAAAAAAAAAAAAAAAAAAAAAAAAAAAGAACCTAGGTTCAGTTCCCAGCATGCACAGAGCAGCTCACAGCAGTCTTTCATTCCAGCCCCAAGGAATCTAACACTTTTTTGGCCTGTGTAGCACCGGGCAGGCACATGGTACACAGGCATACATGCAGGCAAAACACCTACACACATGACACTAAATTAAATTTAATGAAAATATAAGTTCAAATTTTGACTTTAAGAGCTGGGAGATGGTTCAGTGTGTAAAATGCTAGCCATACAAACAGGAGGCCGTGAGTCGGGTCTCACTACACCTGAGTATATGGTATATAAAAGGACCAATATAGGTACAGGACATCCCGAGACCAAGTTCTCAGCACAAAGGAGATTTATCTGCTCCAAAGGACACAGACTAGGAAACAAGAGACAAAGACAGGAGACAGGGGTTGAGGGAGACGAGGACCGGGACAAGGGAAAGGAGGGGAAGGAATATTTGCCTGGAAGGGACAAAGGTCTGCCTCTGGGTAGAGAGGGGACAGAGGTGGCCCATAGGCAAATGAGAGTTTATGTTTGGAAAGGGAAGATACCACCCCCACCCCCACTCCCACCTCCATGTTAGGATGAGTTTCCTAATTTTGATTGGACATGTTAATTAGGTGAGCCAAAAGAAGGCTTTTGATTGTTGGACTTCAATACCGTTGATAGCTGGACCTTGGTAGTCAGCCTCAGGAGGAGGAAGTGGCCAAATAAGGGAATAGACCTTGGTGGCTCGCTCTAGGAATGTAATCTAAGCTGGGAGTAGTGTGCATGCTTTTAATTCCTGTACGTGGGAGGTAGAGGCAGGGGAATCTCTTTGAGTTCAAGGCCAGACAAATTGAGCTTCAGGACAGTCAAGGATATTACACAGGGAAACCCTGTCTCAAAAAACAAAAATAAAGAAAGAAAAGAATGTTACCTAATGGTTTTTAGCAAGGCAGAGGAAGTGGAGAAGAGCAAGGCCTTCCAGAGCCATGTTTGCCATACTAGAGCCCACTTAGTGTGCACTTGGAATCTCCATGCTGAAGAGGCAGGGATAGCAAGATCTCTGGAGATCATTGGTCAGCCAGCCTAACCTATCGGTGAATTATAGGCCAGTGGGAGAACTGTGTCAAAAAACGACATGGATGGTACCTGAAGAATGACACCTAAGGACAAGAACACACATGGGTACACACACATAAACAAACATGCACACAAAACATGCATTTAGTATGCTTAATCTGCCAAATATCACAGCTAACCATGCAATGAAGTGCAAATTTCTGGTTTCTTTGGAGACAGACTCCATTGTTTCATGTGATACTTTTCTGGAAACTGTCTTAGGAGAGGATGTTTTTGCTGAAGCAGACAAGTGGGAAAATGGTTTGCTGAGAACAGACACGTGGTGTTTCTGGGAGCTACCTGGGAAGAGGGCATGTGATGTTTTGCTAGAGCAGATGCTTAAGAGAACAGGTGATTTCTGGAAAGTTATAAATATAACCCAACAGTCAGTGGATGACAGTGTGTAGCCTTGGTTTGCCGTGCCTCTCTTTGCTGGTCTTCCTTTGGCTTTTCTGACACTGGTCTTTGAGGACGCTGTGGCATTAGTTTGCCTTGCCTTTTTTGCTGATCATCATTTGTCGTGAAATGCATCAAAGAGCTTCTGATAGTATTTCAGCAGCTAAGCCAATTCCTCAGACTCAGACCAATTGGCAGAGCCCCGAGGTTTCTACTGGATCTAACCACTGTGTGTTTGTAAGTGGATCTAGCTACTGTTGCTGATTTGTGTGAAAGATTGGAATTGCCCCCCAAAACTATTTCTAAATAGGTCCACATCCTCTTTTGCCTTATTAACCTTTCCTTTCCACTACCTCTAGTGGGTTGTGGGCTAAAAGAAAGGTTAAAGAATTTAAGTACCCTTATTAAACTATGTTTTGACAAATGTTAAGTCTACAATGCAACATCAGTCATCGGCCTCACAGCTGTGTGGCTCAGTGGAAGCTACAGATCCTGGTCCAGCATCCCCAGCATCATATACAGCACACTGGCCCAGGGAGGGGAAAAATCAAAATTCAAAATAATAAGGTTTCTCCTGAGTGCCCACTATTTTCATGCATCTTAAACTAAAATAACCCAAAGTCAAATCAAAGTATGTCAGGGACTATCTATGTATTTTTCCAACTGTCCTATATAGATAGATCACTTGTAACTGCTTAGTAATATTATTTTGAATTTCTAGGTAAAGATTATTTTTAACTTTTATTTATCTGTATGTATGTTTGTATGTATGTATGTATGTATGTATGTATGTATGTATGAATGCATGTGTATGTAATGCGTATGCAAGTGCTCAGGAAGGCCAGATAAGGGCATTGGATCCCCTGGAGCTGGAGTTACAGGAAGTTGAAGTCACAGGATATTATGGACCACCAGCTGTGGGTTCTGGGAACCAAACTCAGGTCCACGGGAAGAAAAGAAATGTTCTTAACGACTGAGCCATCTCTGCAGCCCTAGGTTGTTTTGTTGATTTGTGTTTTTAAGGTAAATTGACCTCAAACTTGATACTTAGCCCAGGTTGGCCTTGAACTCCTAATTCTCCTGGCTCTACCTCCTAACGGTTGGGACCACAGCAGTGTACCATGGTTCGGTTTTATGGGGGATTGAAACTGAGACTTCGTGTCTGTGAAGCAAGCATTCCACTGACTGAGCGCTGTCCTCAGCCACCGCCACACTGTTCCGTCCACTCAGCCTCCTGAGCACTTGAGTGCTTCCACGTGCTGGCTGGAACAACACTGATAAAATGAAAAAGTAAAACCAGAGTGTGAGTCCTGTTTCCTCTTCTTTATTATTTTACTTGGTGTGATACAGGGCATTGGAAGCAGGACCTCCCGCTTAGCTGCTCAACCCACTGAGATCCATCCCAAGCCCTCTTTTTACTCCTTTTCCCCCTCAGGAGCTCTTCAGCCTCCCCAGTAACTAGTATTAGAGCCCCGCACCACCAGACCCAGCCTTCCTGCCCTCTTTTGGTTAAAGGCCTGCAAGTAAAATTGCTGGATCACATGATGCAGTTGTGTAACTATTTCCTAAGAGGTGGAAATATTCCATCCTTCAAGAAGCTCCTCGCCGGGCGGT
Source organism: Mastomys natalensis (assembly GCA_021653895.1). NCBI lineage: Eukaryota > Metazoa > Chordata > Mammalia > Rodentia > Muridae > Mastomys > Mastomys natalensis. The sequence continues at coordinate 808,938 of JAJTUV010000964.1, forward strand.
GGTGGCGCACGCCTTTAATCCCAGCACTTGGGAGGCAGAGGCAGGTGGATTTCTGAGTTCGAGGCCAGCCTGGTCTACAGAGTGAGTTCCAGGACAGCCAGAGCTACACAGAGAAACCCTGTCTCGAAAAACCAAAAAAAAAAAAAAAAAAAAAAAAAAAAAAAAAAGAAGCTCCTCAATCAGGAAGGCAAACAACTCACAATAGCTTCAGGAAGTACCTGAAACTGACCAGATTCACTGGGCCCCTCCCAAGCTGAGGGTCCCTCTCAACAGAGTCAAGCTCAAAGACTCTCAGACAGACTGTTGGGGTCCAGGAGTCACCTCACAAACCACAAGAATACTCAAGTCAAACGGGGAATAGTTTATTGAGCATACACACCCCAGGACTGATGGATTAGGGCTGCAGTGCTGACTCAGGAGCTGAACTCCCTTGCCCAGCTAGAATCCTATAGAGATTTTAAGCCTAAATTCCACAAACATCTGTGCTTTTATTCCACTAATCAGGATTTAGGGATAGAGGATTTCCTTTAGGAACATGTCTTTGTTGTACATTTATCCTGCTTCCATTGGTTGGGGTATTCAACTGTGGCAGGGGACTTTCCTTGCTTAACACTCATCTTAATTTGCCAACTAGGATGTCAGTTCCCAGAGAGGCCTTGGGGACTTAAACTTTACTCAACCCCTATTCAAAATGGAAGTCTTATTCCAAATAGGAGCAGGTGTCTCTCTTATGTTGGGGTCCGTTCCTGGAGCAGCTCATAAAGGCAAAACCTATAAAACTTCATACATAGGTGCAGGAAGTGCTGCTGGGTGGTTGCTTCAGGTCCAAGCTCATTGTGGCTAAGTATACAAAGCAGTTCTAACGACTTCTATTGTGATGGGTTTCCAAGAGCACAGAACATAACACAATATGCAATCAACTTGGACATGAGAAAGTGTCCTTGTAACAGCAGAAATAACATATGAGAAAGTTTCCTTATACTATTAGTAACAGCAGAAAATGGCAGGCTAGCCAGGTAACTAGGCTTTAACATTCTACCTAGGCTTTAACAGAAACCAGCTGCCTGGAAGAAGCAGAAATCAGTCATGCTCCCCAAAAGAGGTTTAGGATAACTGAGGGACCTGAAAAGGACACTCTCCAACCCATTGAGCTGCCTGCGGACTGCACAGTGAGCTCCAGGTTCCTGGCTCTGTGAGCTGTCTGTCACCTGTGCTGAGGTGGGCTTTGATGATGCAGTTGTCTTTGAGTTATTACTGCTCTTGTAAGGAACCCCAGTAAAATTCCTTGGTTTGTCAAGCTGGACTTGGGTGGTTTCTGTACTTTTGTTTGTCATGGGTTCCCTATCTGGAGTGAGTAGACATATGTGTTTAGTCTCCCCAAGAAAAGTTTTGTGACACAACAGAAACACATGGGATTTTATATTAAAATTTTTGAAAAGCTACTATATTGTTTTCTATATCAATTGTACCTTTTTACAACCCCCAAAATAATTTAAAGAGCCCTTATTTCACCTCATTCTGGTCAGGCTTTTGTTTGGTGTATGAGTGTGTGTGTGTCTCTCTGTGTGTGTGTGTGTGTGTGTGTGTGTGTGTGTGTGTGTGTGTTTGTTTATAAGCATGTTGCTGAGGACTGAACCCAGAGCCTCTCACATGCTAGTCCAGAACTCCACTACCAAGCCACTCCTTTAGCCAATTTTTTCTTTTTTGTAATAGTAGGCATCAAATGATACACTTTCAAAATGTTTATTTACTTCTCATGCATATGTATGTGAGTATATGCACACATGAATGCCAAGTGCCATTACACACGTGCAGTGGTCAGAGCACAGGTAATCGCCACATGGCAGAATATAGATTAGAATAAATGTGTTAATTTAAGTTAGCATCTAGTAAGAGAAAACCTAGCTATATGGCCAAGGTATTTGTAAATAAATTTTGAGTCTGAGTCTTAATTCTGGGAACATGGGGCTGGGAGGCAGGACCAGACCTAACTTCCACATTTGGCTCTTCAGGTTTAATAACAAGTAAAGGCTTATGTAGCCCACCATTCTGGAGATGATACACTCTTTTTGTTTTTGTTTGTTGAATCAGAGTCTCTTTGTAGCCACGGTGTGGTGGACTGAATAGGTTTGGCCCCCATAGACACGTGTTTCAATGTTTGCCCATAGGGAGTGGCACTATTAAGAGACGTGGCCTTGTTGGAGAAAGTGTGTCACTATGTGGGTAGGCTTTGAGGTCTCCTATGCTCAAGCTCCATCCAGTGTGGCACACAGTCTCCTTCTGCTGCATTCAGATCAAGATGTAGAACTCTCAGATCCTCTAGCACTGTCTGCCTGCATGCTGCCATGCTTCCCACCATGATGATAATGGACTAAACCTCTGAAATTGTAAGGCACCCTAATTAAATATTTTCCTTTACAAGGGTTATATTGGTCATAGTGTCTCTTCACAGCAATAAAACCCTGAGACACATGGCTATCCTTGAACTAATGCCCTGTGTAGACCCGATTGGCCTTGAACTCAAAGAAATTTGCCTTCCAAATACTAGGATTAAGAGCATGAGATACCACACTGGATACCACTATTAAACACTATTAAAAATTAACTCTTTTAAAAGATTTATTTATATAATATATTTATTATCTATACAGCATTCTATCAGCATGCCTGAAGAGGGCACCAGATATTATTACAGATGGTTACAAGCTACCATGTGTTTGCTTGGAATTGAACTCAGGACCTCCGTGCTCTTGACTGCTGAGTCATCTCTCCAGCCAAAAGATGAAATTAACTTTTAAAAATATGTCCTAGCTGGGCATAGTGGAGAATAGCTGTAATCCCATTGCTTGGGAAGTGGAGGCAAAAGACTCAGAAGTTCAAGACTACCTTTTGTTACACAGAGAGTTCAAGGCCAGTCATGAGACTCAAGACCCTGTCACAAAAAACAAACAAACAAACAAAACAAAACCAAGAAAGAAATAAAGAGAAGCCAATCAGTCATGGCACTTTTAATCCCAGCATTTGGAGGCAGAGGCAGTCAGATCTCTTGAGTTTGAAGCCAGCCTAGTCTATAGACCCAGTTCCAGGATAGCCAGGGCTATGGAGAGAAACCTGTCGCAAAAAACAAAAACAGAAAAGAAAACGATAAAAGAAACAATTAAAAGGAACATGCAGTATCACAGTGCCCTTTCAGCATTATTTAAACAGAAAAAAGTTGAAACAGAAATTTTAACTTACTTTGTGTGTACAGGAGGTGTTTTGCCTGCTTGTGTATCTGTGTAGCACGCCGAGCATGTGGAGACTAGGGACAACCTTAGCATTCTTCTTCTGATAACAAACCTTTTGAGGAGGGCTGGGGTGGGTTGGAGAGGGTCTCTCGATGGCCTGGAACTTTCGATAACTAGCAATCGAGCTCCAGTGGTCTACCTTTCTCTGCCTCCCCAGTGATGGCATTACATACATACACTGACCCGAGCCGCGGGTCCTTAGTAATTCGTGATGACCTGGGGAGGACCGCAACCTGAGAAGAATGAGAGAGAGAGAGAGAGAGAGAGAGAGAGAGAGAGAGAGAGAGAGAGAAAGGACTCAAGGAAGCATTCGCTTGTCAAGAGTCATGTATTTGGGCGCAAAGCGCTTTTTTATACCATGTAAGGGGAGGGGGTAAGAGGGACCAGGTGGTGGGAAAGTACAGAATCTTCTCAGCCTGTGCCCTGGAACAATAGGTAGTCTACCTGCTTTTCTTAGAGACATGGTACACTGCTTTTCCTATCTGTAGCTGCCAACCCATTCTGTGGTCTACCTGCCTTTCTCAGAGGACATGGTACACTGCCTGAGCACAGCTTGCAGCTGCCAAACAGAATCTTGCGGCTGCCAAGCTGCAGGGGGTACTGTGCAGGTGGGGAAAGGTAGGGGGTGAGTAAGGGGCGAGGGTCCTGGCTCCTGACAATACACTACATGCCAGCTGTTTTTTAGATTCTCTGGATCAAACTGAGGGCCTTGTATTTGCAAGGTAAACACTTTACTAAGGGAGAGGTTCTCCACCTTCCTTATGCTGTGACCCTTTAATACAGTTCTTCGTGTTGTGCTGACCCCCAACCATACAATTATTTTGTTACTATTTGTCTTAATTAGGGTTCTACTGCTACCAAAGACAACATGACCAAGGTAAATCTTATAAAGGCAAACATTAGTTGGGGCTGGCTTACAGTTTCAGAGATTCAATCCATTATCATCATGGTAGAAAGCATGGTAGCATGCAGGCAGACAAGGTGCTGGAGGAGCCAAGAGTTCTATATCTTGATCTGAAGGCAGCCAAGAGGAAGATCTGGAATTCCTGACTGGGTGGAGCTTGAGCATTGGAGACCTCAAAGCTTACCTACATAGTGATACACTTCCTCCAATAAGGCCACGCTCACTCCAGTAAGGGCACACCTCCTAACAGTGCCACTCCCTGTGGCCAAGCATTGAAACACATGAATCTATGGGAGCCAAACCTATTGTAAACCACCATGCTACTTCATAACTATAATTTTGATAATTCTGAATCGTAACGTAAACATCTGGTATGCAGGATATCTGGTATGTGACCCCCAAAGGTGTAGTTGAAAACTGCTGTTTAAGGCTTTTTCCCAGCTCCTTATGGGAATTTTTAAAGGAATATTTGCATGGGAAAACCTACATGTTGGTTGTTTGGTTGTTAATATTTGTGACTGAACCCAGAGCCTCACATAACTAAACACACACATGTGCCACCGAGCCACACTCCTGGCTCTCCTACGGTTTTAATCAAGCAAACATGTGATGTCTCGCACCACCTCTCACGTATCTGCATTATGCAGTATGAAAACAGCTGTTCTTGAATAATTTATCCTCACACTGGAATTTAGCACAAAGGAATAATCTTTGTGCTATACAACAGTAGCCGAGGATGATATTCAAGATATCAATAATTGATGCTTATTTCATTAAATAAAACAATTGCAGCAAATCTTCCCTCCTACATAGGACATGGTAAAAAGTCAACTTCCGTTTGGATTCTTGAAAGATGCTGAGTCGTGACTAAAACACAATGAACACCACCTAGCTTGGGGGAGTGGGGGGAAGGATTCCTTGTGTTTGCGAAGCTACCATGTTGTATGTCAAAACTAGGGAAAAACAACCACACAGTCTATTTACCCAAGATGAGAATCTCACAACATACCAGAGTACGGATACCGCCAAAGACCAGCTTAGTGAACATGTGAGTTTTATTAGGATTACTTACAGGAGCAGAAATGACTCAAAGACAGCTGCATCACCAAAGCCCTCCAACACTGGTGATAGCTCAGAAAAGCTGGGAACCTGAAGCCCATGCACAGCCCGCAGGCACTTCAGCTGTTTAGTGAGAGTCCTTTCCAGGAGCCTCAGTTGATCTGAACCTCTTCCAGGCAGCTATGCTGGTTTCTGCTTCTTCTAGACAGGTGGTATAGTCTCAGAGTGGTCTTTGTGGTTTGTCTTATCTGAAAAGGATTCTTAGCTTTTATTGTTTACTATGGCGGGGCGGGGCCTAGTGAATCTGGCCAGTTTCAGGGACTTCCTGAAGCTATTTTGAGTTGTTTCCCTTCCTGGTTAAGGACCTTCCTGCAGGATGGAATGTTTTAATCCTTGGAGTCAGAGGAAACAGTTATAAGACACCAAGTCAACTCATTTGGTGTCAAACTCTATTTCCTGGATGGAGAGATGGCTCCATGGTTAAAAGCACTAGCTGCTCTTTCAGAGGTCCTGAATTTAGTTCCCAGCAACCACATGATAACTCCATAATGTGATCCGATGTCCTCTCCTGGTGTGCATGAAGACAGTGTACTTATATATACCTAAAATAATTTTTTAAAAAAACTCTATTTTTGATATTGTCTTTGAAAGGTCCACAACCTAACAGGATACCAAGACTAGTATGTAAGTAACCACAAGTCAAGGGCATATTGAAGGGGCTCTGGCCAGCTCCAGTGTGGCAAGCATTGTTCTGGAAAGCCTAGCCTTCTCTCCAATTCCCTCTGCCTTCCTAAAAACCATTAGATTATATTCCTAATGCTAGCCACCAAAGTCTATTCCTTTATTTAGCCACTTCCTCCTCATGAGGCTGACTACCAAGGTCCAGCTATCAAAAGACCCCTTTGGCTCCCCTAATTAACATGCCCAATTAAAATCAAACACTTCATCCGAACTTGGGTTTTCCCTTTATAAGCTGCCATTTTCCTATGGCCACATCTGTCTTCTCTCTATCCAGAGACAGTCCTTTGAAATCTTCCCCCCACCACCACACAAATATCCTTCCCCTTTCCCTTGTTCCCGTCTCCCTTCTCCTCTATCTCCTGTCTTTGTCTCTTATTCCCTGCCCTTTGTCCTGGTAGAGCAAATAAATCTCCTTTGTGCTGAGAAGTTGGTTTGGGGTGTCTTGTGCTGATACTGGTCACTTCAAGCCTTCTCTTTTTTACTTTTTATTTTGAGACAGGGTCTTATTAACTTTCTCATACTGGCCTTGGCCTCAACATGTATTTTCTAGGAAGGCCTTGAACTTGTGATCCTCCTGCCTCTGCCTCCCAAGTAATTAGAATGACAAGTTTGCACCCAAGCCTTCCTTCAGCTAATATTTCATCTGCTGTTTGAATACTAGAATTAAGGTACAGCATAAGAAAGGCGGGGGACAACTAGGCAGTAATGAAGTGTCTGTCCTTTAGTAAATGAGAGATATGAGACAGGTCATCTCAAGGTTACAGCACCATTTGGGGAAGAAAGTATGGCTACTGAAAAAGTCATGTACAGTGTGGGGTTTTGCTTTTTTTGGGGGGGGTTAAACCCGGGGGGGACCTCACAACCGCTAAGTACATACTTTCCACTACTGAGTTAACGCTCCCAACATCTAGAAGATACAGGTTTCCAAAAGAAACCTGGAGGAAGATTTAGAAGAGGGAAGTTAGGACTTTGAGGATGCTAGGGATGGAGCCTAGAGTCAAGTGTATGTTAGGCCAGCATTCTACCGCTAGGCTACCCCCACCAGGGAAATCAAGGGCATCCTACCATTAGGCTACCCCACCGGGTAAGTCAGGGTATTCTGTTATTTACTTTAATTGGTTGGTTATTTCTCTTGTTTTGTTTCTATGTGGATGGATGTTTTTCCTGAATGCCTGTGTACCTGAGGAGTCTAGAAGAGCTGGACTACAATGGAAGGTGTCTCAAATAATATGTATCATTCTCTGTCAAATGTTTAAGGCCACCCAGACGGCCTGCCCCACTGTAGGCTTCCACACTGAATCAAGACTTGCATATTGACACATGCTTATAATCCCAGAACCCTTATTGACTCATGCAAGAGTCAGAGCTTTAGGATAGCCTAGGCTACCCAAGAAGACCTTGTCTCAAAGAGAAAAAAAAGATAAAAGTCACAGGATCCTGCTGGGCAGTGGTGGCGCACGCCTTTAATCCCAGCACTTGCGAGGCAGAGGCAGGCAGATCTCTGAGTTTGAGGCCAGCCTGGTGTACAGAGTGAGTTCCAGGACAGCCAGGGCTACGCAGAGAAACCCTGTCTCAAAAAAACAAAAGTCACAGGATCCTTTTTTTTTTTTTTTTTTTTTTTTTGGTTTTTTGAGACAGGGTTTCTCTGTGTAGCCCTGGCTGTCCTGGAACTCACTCTGGAGACCAGGCTGGCCTCGAACTCGGAAATCCGCCTGCCTCTGCCTCCCAAGTGCTGGGATTAAAGGCGTGCGCCACCACCGCCCGGCTAAGTCACAGGATCCTTAAATGAGAATTTAATATTAAGATTTTTAGAGGAGGGGGGAGTTGAAACAGATTCTCAAGTAGCTTAGGCTTAGGCTGGTTTAGTCCTCATGTCTCCATCTTCTCTGTGTGGTGATTTTAGGGACATGCCATCACACCCGGCATCCAACAACTTTTTAATAAAAAGCTCTTGTGACATATCCTGTTGACCCAGGGGAAGAATGAGTCGAAAACTGCCTTAAAACTAAATATAGGGTTGGAGGAATGGCTCAGTGGTTAAGAACACTGACCGCGGTTCCAGAGGTCCTGGGTTCAACTCCCAGCACCCACATGGTGGCTCACAACTATCTATAATGGGATCTGATGCCCTCTTCTGATGTGTCTGTACTCCTATACATAAAATAGGTAAAAACTTTTGACTCCCCCAAGTTTGAGATCTCCGTTTACAGCCTCTCCACTTCCCCTACCATAAGAGTTCCCGTTTTTTTTTTTTTTCCGTTCAGCAACTTGGTGTCTAAAATGGAGGTACCACAGGCTTTAAAGGCCTCACTTTGAATAATACTCCTGAAAAGGAGGGAGCCATGGGAGCCTCTTCTTAGTATTCATGAAGGGGCGTGGCCTCCTTGGGGGGGCGTTTCCTGAGAAGGTTCTAGGTATTCGGAAGGGAAAGGCGGCAGAACCGCGGCTTCTGGCTATTCGCGCGGGGGGTGGGGCCTCCTCTCGCGCGGGCTCCCGGTTTCGCCCTTTCCTGAGGGGGTGAGAGGCTCCTCCCGCAGGGGTTCCTGGGAGAACTGAGTATTCGTGAGAGGAGGGGCAGAAGAGTCGAGGTTGCTTGATATTCACGAGGGGGCGGAGCCTTCTCCCGCTGGGGCTCCTGGGAGAATTCTAAAATCTACTTTAGGCCACGGGGGCGCCGGAGAGCTGAGGACACAGCTCCGGGGCGGAGCGGAGGGAGCGAAGCAGGATCCTCCCCCATTATCTGGCGGGAAAAGCCTGAGGAGATTTTTTTTTTTTTACTTTAAGTATTATGAAATCTGAGGATGGTGGGACAAGACGACTAAATCCCACTTTCCTGTGATACTGTAGCCGGAAAACTGTCGAAATCTGTGGTAAAAAGTGTTTTATCTTCCCCAGTACTCCCTGGTAGAAATAATTCCGTGTTTTTCCAGCACGTCCTATTTGATTTTTACGTGGGCCAGTTTCTGCTACGGTTCCCTGGGTGACCTCTCTGGAGGTGTTTAGGGCTGACAAAGGAACGTTAGAAAAAGCCCGGTGACTCGCTGGGTTTTCTCCCCCTCCGGAAGGGGGTGTGGGGCAGGGACGAAGTCGGAGCCCTAGACCCTCCCCCTTCCTCAGTGCGTGGGAGGACGCAGTGCTCGCCTGTGACCCGGCTCTTCCAAGGCCGAGGCAGGTTCGACAGTTCCACGCCCGCGATCCAAAAGGGAAAAAAAGTATCATATTATCATTTGGTTTGTGAACTTTATACCCGTTAGACTAAGAGGAAAGCAGAGAGTTAGGTAAGATATAGTTACTATTTCCAGAAAAACCTGCCGTCCCCCCCCCCCTCCTAAAATAGGTCTGAGTGAGGAAGATGAGACTTCAATTGTTTTGGTTTGGATTTTTGTTGAAGTCGGGGTTTGGTTTTGTTTTGTTAGGTTTTTGTTTCTTAGTTTGTTTGCAAAACAGTGTTTCTTTGTGAACCCCGCCAGCTGTTGTGGGACTTGCACTGTTACACTCCCGCAGACCAGGCTGGCCTCGAACTCAAAAGATCAGCCTGCCTTTGTTCCCTTCTGCTGGGACTAAAGGTGTTCGCCACCACCGCCCAATTGAGACTTAAGTTTTGAAATAACTGGGACCAGTTAGTTTTTAGTCCTCTCGGAGATTTAAGTGAAAAATTATACATACACGTATGTCAAACATATCATCCACCCTTAATGGATGATAAAGACCCCCCGGGAGGAGGTTGTTTAAAAAGTCCCACAAACCCCAACCTAGTCTGACTAGGATGGAAGTTTCTGGAAAAACAGGCAAATTTGTATTTTATTATAGTAAAAGTACTTTAATTGGAGGCAGAAGCAGGCGGATTTCTGAGTTCGAGGCCATCCTGGTCTACTGAGTAAGTCCCAAGACAGCGTTATTACAGAGAAAACAAGCAAAAAAAAAAAAAAAAAAAAAAAATTAAAAACAACCTTGTTGATTAAGTCAATCAGAATTCTTCCACTTGGAATTACATGCAGATACTAAAATACATATTCTTGTAGAAATACGTGTATTGGCATAGAATTCAATTATAACAAGATTACAAAATAGTATGAATCCTTACTTTTTTGTCAAAAATAAATACATAAATACAATTTTCACAGGATAAACACCAAATGCATAAGTGAATTTAATTTTCTTTGATTTAGTTGTGTTTTATAAAAATTAACATTGTGGCCGGGCAGTGGTGGCACACGCCTTTAATCCCAGCACTTGGGAGGCAGAGGCAGGTAGATTTCTGAGTTCGAGGCCAGCCTGTACTACAGAGTGAGTTCCAGAACAGCCCGGGCTATAAAGAGAACCCCTGTCTCGAGGAAAAAAAAAAAAGAGAGAGAGAGAGAAATTAACATTGTGTAAATGTAGTTAGTTTTACAATTACTAATCTAAAATTTCACTGAATGCTCAAGTAAAGCACAACTATAGTCATTTTTGTTTGGTTGGTTTTTGTTCTGGTTTTTTAGACAGGATTTCTCTGGGTAGCCCTAGCTGTCCTGGAAGTAGTTTTGTAGATCAGGCTAACCTCAGACCCAGAGATCTGCCTGCCTCTGCCTCTCACTACCACCCTGCTTCACAATTATCTTAATGGAAGTTCAGATTATGTTTTTAACTGAGAGATACTTTGTCATGTTTTCAAATGTGTAACAATTTAGTTGATGTAAACTAATATGTACCATTACAAGATAGATAAGTATCAATGTGGTTTTTAGTTATATTGTATAGAAAAGAAAACCATTCTTTTTCTCAGCTATATTGTAACTTTTTATGGAATGTCTTAGTTGTTGCCTCCGCTCTTTCAAAGACCTTAGATTGAGTTCCAAAACAAAATGTATGGTTTTCTAACGAGAATAGTAGAATAATACAAAGTCACTGTGTGATGCTACTTTTGTTATTGTTTATTGTAGCAAATAATGAGTGATTTTAATATATTTAACAAGTCCCTTTAGGAAATGACTGTAAAATCAAGCCCTATAAGCTTTTCCTAAGACCCATCTGTAACAGTTATTAACAAAATCTGGAAAGGAAGGAAATATATTATTCACCTCTTATTTGACAGTATAAATTTAAGTGAGATGCAGTGGTAATATACCTTTAATCCCAGTACTTGGAAGACTAAAGCAGGACCCACATAATTAAAATCTATTCCCAAATCTCCTTCAAAAATAATTTGATATAAGTAGAAATTTCCAACACTTCAATATCACTGCTTATTTTATTATTCAGCACACAACTAGTAATAGTGTTATTACCAGTTTTAACCTATTAGATTAAGGTGATACATTCAAATATATTAGATTAGATTAGCTGGTACAATTAAATTGCTCTAAAATTAAAATGCTTGTTTTTCTTTGTTTTTACTGTTTGTAACAGAAGCTTGTCAGTATCTAGTTTTAATAAAATAAAAAATTAAAAAATATTCTTACAAATATTTAAAGCTATATTAATACGTTGATTTTTTTAGTCTATAAAAATTGTAAAAGTAAGCCAGACCTGATGATACATGCATATAATCCCAACACTCAGGAGGCAAAGGCAGGTGGATCTCTGAGTTCCAAGACAGACTGATCTACAGAAAGAGTTCTAGAATAGCCAGTGCTAAGTAGAGAGACCCTCTCTCTCTCCAAAAAAAAAAAAGGGCAGTAAATATACTGATGACAGATGTTATATTACAGGGATTTGCTTGTTGTTTTAATCCTGTAGGACTGTGATTAAACCACAAGAGCTCAAATGCTGTGTAATTACTCTGTCACTGAGTTTTGGTCCATCCCTCATACCTATGAGAGTATTGAGCATATTTTATGCTGTAATAGCTTTTTGTGTCAAGTTTTTCTCTTTCCTCCCCCACCATGTTCCTTCATCCTTACAAAAATTCATATTGGACAGTGAATTCAGGTTACAAAAGGATTTATTTTTACAATAGTCTATAAGTCTGCCCACAAGTTAAACTGTATTAAATCTTTTATGTTTTTCCTATTTTGTGTTTTTCTTTTCCTAGAATATATTTCATCCAATTACATGTTTCGTTTCTTTCTGTTTTTTGTTTGTTAGCTTTTCAAACAGGATCTCAACATCCCTGCCTGGCCATGAACTTGTCATCCTTCTGCCTCCACCTCTGGGATTTGCTTTTACACCTAATTTTAAATGTTTTAATTTCTTACTAAAAGTTTTATTCTAAGAATAGATAGGATGGAATGCCAAAAGACGTTAAGGATTTAAAAGCTTTTCAAATAATGCTGAAATTGATAAAAAGACTCTGTTAATGGGTATACCATGATTGGACATTATAGTAAATATTTTGTAATGTAGAAAGACAGGTGTTGTCCATCAATGTGTTCACCATGGGCTGGGGCAATACCTCACTTGGCAGAGTGCTTGTCTGGCATGCTCCAGGCCTGAATTTGATGAGCAACACAAGAGGAAAAAAGAACAGAAAGTGTGACTCTTAATTTAAAAAGAAACAATTTCATTGCCTTAATTTTCTTTCTTTGTGTCTTGTGCTTTATTTTCCTAACCAGGATAAATTCATGGGATAAGAGAAGATGGCGTCTAAAGTAAATACCACTTTCACTTTGATACCCAACCAAAAATGTAGACGTTCGAATCATCAATCCAGCTATTTTTGCAACATCCTTGATTCAGATCCTCAACTCTTAGCTACACTTGGAAATTTTAAAGTCTTACCATTGGAAATATTACACATAATTTTAAGATATTTGTCAGGTGAGGTTTGGGGCTAAAAGTAGCTTATATAAGATATTAGAATATTATAATTTCCCCCAAGTATTATTTTGTCTATGTTAATACCATTCTGGAATATTAATAACATTTTATATTGAGTTTCTTTCTTTCTTTTTTTTTTTTTTAAATGAAAACTCTTTCATCTGGACATAGAACTACCATAGCATCCAGCCATACCATTACTGGCAATCACCCAGTACTTGCTCATCTCGGCTTCCTTTTTTTTAAAAGATTTTATTCATTTTATGTATATGAGTACACTGTAGCTGTCTTCAGACACACCAGAAGAGGGCATCAGATCCCATTACAGATAGTTGTGAGCTACCATGTGGTTGCTGGAATTTGAACTCAGGACCTCTGGAAGAGCAGTCAGTGCTCTTAACCACTGAGACATCTCTCCAGTCCAAGATTATTTTCTAAAGGTCCACCAACCACCTCTCTACCTTTTAGCTAAAATTAAGTGTAAAATTCCATTCACTCACCCTCTTCCTCTGTCTCTCCCCTCTCTGCCTCTTTGTTCAACAGAAAAGTTTACTTAGTAGACTACAAGAGGCAGCAGGCTTGGCAACTCCATGAACATTGCCCACTAGAATGTTCAAATTGTGTAAAGATACTGTAGGCTGGATACAGCACATACCTGAAGTGTCGGCACTAAGGAGCTAAGGCAAGATTACAAATATCTGACCAGCCTGAGTTACATAACAAGATCCTATTTAACAAAACAAAACAAAAACACTCAAAAACAAAACACAAAAAAATTTGTGTGGTGGCATGTGCCTTTAAATCCAGCACTTGGGAGGCAGAAGCAGGAATATCTCTTTATGTGCCAGGCCAGTCTGGTCTACATATCAAGTTCCAGGACAGACTAGACTACATAGAAAATGACCCAGTCTGAAACAGCAATAACAGTCTTTAAAACAAACACTGGGAGGCAGAAGCAGGTATATCTCTTGAGTCCTAGGCAAGCTTGGTATACAGAGTGAGTTACAGGACAGTCAGGACTACACAGAGAAAACAACAACAAAATTTACCAAAACCCAAAACACTAATACCACCTCTAAATTATCTGAATATTAATAAAATGATAGCTTGGTTGTTATTTTGTAGCATGTTTTTAATTATTAAGAACTAGATTTAAAACAATATTAAGATTTTCTTTTTTTTCGAGACAGGGTTTCTCTGTATAGCCCTGGATGTCCTGGAACTCACTCTGTAGACCAGGCTGGCCTTGAACTCAGAGATCCGCCTGCCTCTGCCTCCCAAGTGCTGGGATTAAAGGCGTGCACATCACTGCCCAGCAAACTCAATATTAAGATCTTTTAAGCACTAGGCATATTTATCATTTTGGTTTTTTGAAACAGGCACTTTCTCATAGCCCAGGCTGTCCTGGAACTTACACTACAGCTCAGACTGGCGTCAAACACCTGGCAGTTTGCCTCCCTCAGCATCCCAAGTGCTAACATTACAGGTGTGAGCCAACATACCTGGCACTAGATTTATTATTAAGTTAGCTTACAAGTTAATATACTGTACGAATCATGATGCTTTCTTTTAAGTAATTTATATTATTGGTGAGTTAACATAAATTAATAAAATATGCTAACAGTGATTTAAAGAATTTGCACTCATATATATTCATTTATTTCTTTTTGATAGTGAAAGATATTGGCATGTTAAGTATGGTGTCCAAAACAGTCAGCCAGCACATAATTAATTATATCTCAACCTCATCTGGAAGTAGGAGACTTTTACTACAGAACTTTCATGACCTTGATCTGCCTGGCACAAAAGAAGAGACTGCTCTACTGGAGCACTACAGAGCTCTAGGTAATTTATGAAATGCACACTGCAACAAATAAAGAATATTTATAGCTATATTTTATTATATAATTCTGTAAGGCTAGTGGCTGATAGATTGTTTCCTGGAAATTTTCCTTTAATATTTTTATTTTCAGTGTAAAGATCTTAACAGTATTCCTACCTACTTTAAAGATGAAAGCTGAACAAGGTGGCTCAGCACTTGTAATTCTAGTACTTGAAAACCCCAAACCAAGCCGGGCAGTGGTGGCGCACGCTTTTAATCCCAGCACTTGGGAGGCAGAGGCAGGCAGATTTCTGAGTTCGAGGCCAGCCTGGTCTACAGAGTGAGTTCCAGGACAGCCAGGGCTACACAGAGAAACCCTGTCTCGAAAAAAAGAAGAAAGAAAGAAAGAAAGAAAGAAAGAGAGAGAGAGAGAGAGAGAGAGAGAGAGAGAGAGAGAGGAAGGAAGGAAGGAAGGAAGGAAGGAAGAAGGAAGGAAGAAGAAAGAAAGAAAGAAAGAAAGAAAGAAAGAAAGAAAGAAAGAAAGAAAGAAAGAAAGAAAAAAAAACCCCAAACTAGAGAATCATACTTTGAGCCTAGCCTGCACCCCATAGTAAAAACCTATATAGGACTGAGAATACAGCTCAGTAGGTTGTGTGTTGCCTAGCATTCATAAATCCCTATGTTTCATCCCTAGCAATCCATAAACTGGGTGTTTGTGATATTTGCCTGTTGCCCCAGTACTTAGGAAGTGGAGGCAAGAGGCTCACAAGTTTACGGTCATAGTGGTCATAGTGAGTTGATAGCCACCATCATGAAACCTTGTCTGGGGGAAAAGGGCAGATACCTAGCCCTACTAATTAAATTATCTTTAATGTAAAGTGCCTGTCCTAATGAGTACACAAAGACATAGTTTAACAGATGCTGTTGTTTACGTGGTATACCAGCTTAGGGAACTGGTGTCTTTGTGTTTTGCCTCTGTTCCTTGTGACTTGGAGGGGTTTTGGTTGTTGTTTGTTTATTTGTTTGGTTTTTGAGACAGGGTTTCTCTGTTGCCTGGCTGTTTTGAAACTTGCTCTGTAGACCAGGCTGGCTTTTGAATTCACAAAGATCTGCCTGCCTCTGTCTCCCGAGTTGTGACATTAAAAGAGTGCACCACTATATCCAGCTAAATTTTATTCTGTTCTTAAATTTCTTTTCAGGCATAATCTAGGCCTGAAAATGTATACATTTAAACACACTACATGAAAATCATTATTCTGTTATCAAAATCTGTGATTTTCTTTTTTAAGTACTCTACACACTTACTAATAAATAATTATGCTGTAACTAAGTTGACCTTATCAAAGGAAATACTATATCATTTTTCTTCCCTTTTTAAAAATTTTATTTAAATGAGTACATTATAGCTGTCTTCAGCCACACCAGAAGAGAGCATCAGATCCTATTACAGATAGTTGTAAGCCACCATGTGTTTGCTGGGAATTGAACTTAGGACCTCTGGGAGAGCAGTCAGTGCTCTTAACTGCTGAGCCATCTCTCCAGCCCCATTGTTCTTCCCTTGATATAAAATAATTTGTGTCTTTTACTCCATTCATTGATTTCATTTTCCCTAGAGTGCTGAAATAAAATTCTAATTTCAGTATGACTAATGATACCCATTTAACTATGAAGCTAAAATATAATTAACCAAAACATGGCAATAAAACCAAATACCAGGATGTTATTGGGAAATAAAGATGTAGTAAGTTGAGTGAATCTTGCTTTTTAGTGAATCTTGACTTTTAGAAACACAGGAATGAATTTAAACACACTACAGGAAAATTATTATTTATATGAGTACACTATAGCTGTCTAATGGGGCTAGAGAGATGGCTCAGCAGTTAAGAGCACTGACTGACTGCTCTCCCACAGGTCCTGAGTTCAATTCCCAGCAACCACATGGTGGCTCACAACCATCTGAAATGCCTAGCTTTAAAAAAAGCAAACTAATATGTAAATTCCTCAATAACAACTTGTGGTATAGGCCTGTAATAACAGTTAATTGGGAGGCTAAGGCAAGAGGATTGTGAATTCATGGTCTGCCTGAGCAATTTAGAGAGAGTCTGTGGCAGAGAATGTCCTAGCATGCATGAGATAAAGACTCAGGTTCAATCTCTAATGGCACAAAAAAAAAAAAAAAAAAAAGAAAGAAAGAAAAAAAAGAAAAGGAAAAAAGAAGAAAAGAAAGAAAGAAGAAAAGAAGAAAGAAAATATTCTAGGGCTGGAGAGAAGGCTCAGAGATTAAGAGTCCTGACTGTTCTTCTGGAGGACCTGTGTTCAGTTCCCAGCATCTACATGGTTACTCATAACCCTCTGTAACTCCAGTTCCAGGGGATTTAACACCCTCTACTGACTGCCTCAGATACATGCAGGAAAAACATACAGATGGATACATAAATAAGTAAATAAATGTTTTTAATTTTTAATTTTGGTTTGTTTGTTTTTGAGACAGAGTCTTACTGTGTAGCCCTGGCTGTCTTGAAATTCACTCTGTAGACCATGCTGGACTTTAACTCAAGAAATTCACCTCCCTCTGCCTCCTAGGTCCTGAGACTAAAGTGGTACACCACTAACACCTGACTTATAGATCTTTCTTTATTTTATTTATTTATTTATTTATTTATTTATTTATTTATTTATTTTTGGTTTTTTGAGACAGGGTTTCTCTGTATAGCCCTGGCTATCCTGGAACTCACTCTGTAGACCAGGCTGGCCTCGAACTCAGAAATCCACCTGCCTCTGCCTCCCAAGTGCTGGGATTAAAGGCGTGCGCCACCACTGCCCAGCAAATCTTTTTTTTTTTTAAAGTCTGAATAAAGTGTTGCTGGTTTCAGTATTTATAAGTAGATTTGGTAAAGCCTATAACTGGATCTGGTATTTGATTATTATCTTTTGGGTTTGCCCTAAAGGATTTTTTTTCCTGATCAATTCTCCACTGCTTAAGCAAACCTAATTACATTGTCTGTGAATAGAGCCCAGTGGCAGAGTACTTCCCTAGGTTATGGCCCAAGCTTATTAATCATAGCACTGGAGAAGTGAAGGGAGTAGAATGAGAAGATCAAGGCCATCTCAGTTACATAGTGAGTATGAGGGTAGCCTGGGCTACTGTTTAAAACAAATAAATACACAAGGCCCTGGGTTCCATCCTCAACTCAACATTGAAAACGAAAAAAATGATAATTACATGGGTAATTCAATTAAAAAAAAAAAAACATTGATCTTAACACCAAATCTTCAAAAAAGGTTTGATTATATATTAGCTTTAATTTTCTAATCAGTTTTTTGTAGACACCTGGTTTATGGTTGGCTCTTTTGGTAAACGTTTGACATACTCAGCATTTTCCCATGCGATCTGTTCCTGTTTTTAGATATTAAAATAACATTTTTCAGAATCTTAACTTTGAACATTATCAATTTTAATTTGCATTTTCTACTGAACAGAGCAGATGGCCAATGTAGAAAGAATACTGCATCTGTCATTATTTGACTTCAAGAACTTAAATGAAGCTGGTCTCTTTTAAGAAAAAGTGTACCTGTGTTAGAAAAAACAGTCAGCCAAATGCAAGGGTTTTATGGTAAACTGAAACTCCTAAAAATAGGAGATTTGCAGTGGAAAAGGCAACCAGTATGCAATTTTATCTTGCAGTCCCAGCTATGATATAACATGAGACACGATGCCAAAACATGGAAGGAAAAGAACTCAGACTAAGCCAAACACTGAGAATAACTCCCTGTACGCAAAAATAAGGAGGGTTCATGTTTAAAATCCAATTCTGGTCATGTGTTATACAAACATAGCAACTTCCAAAATAAACTTGGTTCCTATAGATTCTTCAGGATTATATAATCATTTTATTATGTAAGGACTAAATGTAGAGAAGTGGTGATTATGTTATATAAAGAATAAAACTGGAGAAAGTGATATTTAAGTATATCTTTCCTTACCATGCATATAATTTTTAGCTGAATGCCTTTGTCCTTACAGGAATGTTAACAATGCATTGCCATTTAAGAAGACACAATACTTAGAGGAAATAAATCATATATTATAGGTCACTGTCACTATAGTTCAAAGAACATTTTACTGAGAAATTGGAAAGTTTTTTTTTCTTTTTTTCAATGTCATGCCACAGAATCCTACACATTATTAACATACTAGCCTATAAAATATCTCTGAGGGGCTGGAGGGATAGTTCAGAGGTTAGGAGCACTTGCTGCTCTTACCGAAGACTGGGATTTGTTTCTCAGCACCCACAGAGTGATTCACAACCATCTGTAACTCCAGTTCCAGGTGATCTAAAGCCCTGTGTACATAACACATGCTGTCGAAGCACTCATACACAGGAAGGTTTAATGAAACCTAATATGGTCGTACATACATTTAATCCCAGTACCCAGAGGCAAAAACAGGCAGATCTTTATGAGTGGAAGGCTAATGTGGTCTACATAGCTAGTTCCAGGACAGCCAAGGCTACATACAGAAACTCTGTCACAAAAAGAAAAAAAAAGTGCCAGTTAGTGGTGGCGCATGCCTTTAATCCCAGCATTTGGGAGGCAGAAGCAGGCAGGTTTCTGAGTTCGAGGCCAGCCTGGTCTACGGAGTGAGTTCCAGGACAGCCAGGGCTACACAGAGAAACCCTGTCTCGAAAAAAAACAAAAAAAAGAAAAACCAAAAGAGAAAAAAAAAAAAAAGAAGAAGAAAAAAAAGGTATGAGTTTTGAAAGGAAAGATAGTTATTTAATCCAATCTATATAATTTCTGTGAGCAAAAATGACTCCTAACCTCTGAAATGTTAAATGATGACATAAGAATATTCTTTTTATTTTTGTTTTTGTTTTTTGAGATAGAGCCTCTGTGTATCCCTGACTATCCTGGAACTTAGTATGTAGACAAGGCTGGCCTCAAACTTAGAGATCCATTTGTCTCTGCCTTCTAAGTAATGAAGTTAAAAACATTTACCGATAATTTTATCTTTCTCTTTCTTTTTTTGAGACAGAGTTTTTGTATATCCTTGACTGTCCTGAAACAACTGTCTTTGTAGATCAGGCTGTCCTCAAACTCAGAGATTTCCTGCCTCTGCCTCCCAAGTGATAGGATTAAAGGTGTGAGTCACCACATCCAGTTAAACTTTTATATTTTAGAGAAAGAAAATACAAAATCTTTTTATTCTTTCCATAATTGCACAATTTTTACAATGTTTTCCTTTGTTGACATTAGATTAATCACAAGAGATACTAGAATATATTTCCTACTGAGTTAAGTTTCCCTAATATATCCTTATGCCTTATTATCGTATCTTTTTTTTTTTTTTTTTTTTTTTTTTGAGACAATGTTTCTCTGTGTAGCCCTGGCTGTCCTGGAACTCACTCTGTAGACCAGGCTGGCCTCGAACTCAGAAATCCACCTGCAGGCGGGGCGGTGGTGGCGCACTCCTTTAATCCCAGCACTTGGAGGCAGAGACAGTCGGATTTCTGAGTTCGAGGCCAGCCTGGTCTACAGAGTGAGTTCCAGGACAGCAGGACTACACACAGAGAAACCCTGTCTTGAAAAAAAAAAAAAAAAAAAAAAAAAAAAAAACAAAACAAAAAAAAACAAAAAAAAAAAAAAGAAAACAAAAAAAAAAGAAATCCACCTGCCTTGCCTCCTAAGTGCTGAGATTAAAGGGGTGCACCACCACTGCCCGGCTTATTGTATCTTTTTAAATCAAACACTCTGACTTGTGTTCTATATTATTTATATCACAAGTTTTTTGCTTTCGCTAAAGCCAGATGGACATCAGCAACCACTTGGTGACTGTCATGCAGTAATGTTTTTTATTGTTCCTCCCAAATATTTGTGTAAAAACTGTATCACAATCCACAGTGGTGCAGCATACTTAATTTTTTAGCATACTTAATTCTTAAGGAATAGTGTACTATGCTTTGATAAGTTTAAATTTTACTGTCACTTTTTTCTTATGTCTCTTTCCTTTCTCAGGTCTACTATTTAAAAGATGCACCTTGCTGCTTCCCACCAAGGAAGACGAAGTACATTCACAAGATACTCTCAGAAGTAAGGTCATACATCAGAATTAGTTCACAATCTCGAGTTCCAGCAAAGAAAACTTTTCACTAATGTCATATATTCTTTATAAGCCTATCTTTTCACATTTCTGTATGTATGAATGGCTTGCTGTGTGTGTGCATAAGTTCATGTGTGCCTGGTGCCCATGGAAGCCAAAAAGAAGGCATCAGATCCCCTGAAACTGGATCTACAACAGTTGAAGACACTAGATGGGTGCTGGAAGTTAAACCTGGATCCTCTGCAAGAATAGCAAGTCCCCTTAACTGCTGAGTCATCTCTCCAACTCCAAACCTGTCTTTTAAAGACAGATTTGTTTTTTTTTCAATTGTGTGTATGTGTATGTTTCTGCTTTGGGTGCCCATTGAAGCCAAAGGATGTCAGATCATCTGGAGTTATTTAATATAAATATAAAATAAACCACCTGGTGGGATCCAACTCATATTCCCTGAAAGAATAGCAAGCTCTCTTAACCATAAACTATCTCTCTACCTCTAAACATATCTTTTTTTTTTCTAAGACAAGTATTTCTCTATGTAGCCTTGGCTGTCTTGGAAAAAAGCTCTGGACTGGGGTGGCTTCAGGTCCACCTGTGTCTGCCTCCTAAGTGGTGGGATTAAAGGCTTGTCCCCCCACTGCCCAGCTTCCTAAACCTATAACTAATAGATTTGATGAATTAGCACCAATAATTGACCAATTGATAATATTAGTACTTTAACAAAAGGTAAGTTTACAACCAACGAAAGACTCATGATGTTCATTTTTGGGGCCATGATGGTTGTGCAGTAAATTTTATACCAACAAAATAATAAGCAGGGGGTGTTTTTTAATTTTTTTTTGGGGTATATCGGATATATCCCGGTAACAATGGGGTCAGAGTGCCTTCTGGCAAAACCCCCCTTTTTTTCACATGGGTTTCCCGGATTGAATTCCCCCGGGGGTCAGCTTATGAACAAGCACTTTATCTGCTGAGCCATCATCCCCTTTCCAGTTGCCAAAGTTGTTTAAAAAAGGGGGGTTTTTTGGGTGGGGGGGTGTTCGTGGAGATTATTTGCTTTGCGATTTATCCCTAGCACCTCTTACCCAAAGGGGGGGGGTACAGGGCTGTAATCCCCCAAACCCAAAAAGGGAGGGCTTGAGGGGGCCCGGAAAACAAAAAATCTCTCCTATGGGGCCAAATTTTTGGCCCCCTGAACCCCTTTTTTTAAAAAAAAAAAAAAGTAAATCATTTATGGGGCACCGGAACCCGGTAGGACTCAGAAAGGGGGGAGCTTTTTTCTTTTGCTTCTTTTCCTGAACCTCAAAAAGGTTTTTTTCCCTACCTTGGGCTGCCTTGGGCTTTTTTCTAAAAACCCCCCCCTCTTTTGGGCCCTTTCTCGTGAACTGACCACCAGACAGTTTAAATGCGGCCTTTTTCCCCCTTTCTCCTCCATTTCTCCTCCCCCACTGCAAATTATAGTTGCCTACCCCGGGTGTTTTTCTTTTTTAAAAATAATGAAATTCAAAAAAAAAAAAAAAAAAAAAAAAAAACCCACCACTACCACAAAAAATAAACTAATCTTGAGGTATTTTTAGAATGATAAATTTTTAAATGTTTAAAAAATTTTTTGTAAATTCAAAACATAAGATTTTTATTTTCGTTTTTTTTTTTCTATTCTAAAATGGAAAACCCCCAAACCCCTTTTTTGCTTAAAGGGGAAAAAATAGTTATATCTCCAGTTGAAAAGTGCGTGTGTGTGTGTGGGGTGTGTGGTGTGTTGGGGCGCGCCCCGGGCCTTTTTCCCATTTTCATTTTCAGGGGGCCATAATTTTTTTTTTTTTTTTTTTTTTGAGAAAGGGTTTTTTGTAACCTTGGCTGTCCTGAAAAATTCCCCTTTTTAGCCGGGTGGCCTCAAAAACCCGAAAATTTTCCTGCCTCTTTCCTCGGCAGAGACAGTCGGATTTCTGAGTTCGAGGCCAGCCTGGTCTACAGAGTGAGTTCCAGGACAGCCAGGACTACACACAGAGAAACCCTGTCTTGAAAAAAAAAAAAAAAAAAAAAAAAAAAAAACAAAACAAAAAAAAACAAAAAAAAAAAAAAGAAAACAAAAAAAAAAGAAATCCACCTGCCTCTGCCTCCTAAGTGCTGAGATTAAAGGTGTGCACCACCACTGCCCGGCTTATTGTATCTTTTTAAATCAAACACTCTGACTTGTGTTCTATATTATTTATATCACAAGTTTTTTGCTTTCGCTAAAGCCAGATGGACATCAGCACCACTTGGTGACTGTCATGCAGTAAATGTTTTTTATTGTTCCTCCCAAATATTTGTGTAAAAACTGTATCACAATCCACAGTGGTGCAGCATACTTAATTTTTTAGCATACTTAATTCTTAAGGAATAGTGTACTATGCTGTTGATAAGTTTAAATTTTACTGTCACTTTTTCTTATGTCTCTTTCCTTTCTCAGGTCTACTATTTAAAAGATGCACCTTGCTGCTTCCCACCAAGGAAAGACTGAAGTACATTCACAAGATACTCTCAGAAGTAAGGTCATACATCAGAATTAGTTCACAATCTCGAGTTCCAGCAAAGATAACTTTTCACTAATGTCATATATTCTTTATAAGCCTATCTTTTCACATTTCTGTATGTATGAATGGCTTGCCTGTGTGTGTGCATAAGTATCATGTGTGCCTGGTGCCCATGGAAGCCAAAAGAAGGCATCAGATCCCCTGAAACTGGATCTACAGACAGTTGTAAGACACTAGATGGGTGCTGGAAGTTAAACCTGGATCCTCTGCAAGAATAGCAAGTCCCCTTAACTGCTGAGTCATCTCTCCAACTCCAAACCTGTCTTTTAAAGACAGGATTTGTTTTCTTTTTCAATTGTGTGTATGTGTATGTTTCTGCTTGTGGGTGCCCATTGAAGCCAAAGGATGTCAGATCATCTGGAGTTATATAATATAAATATATATAAACCACCTGGTGGGATCCAACTCATATTCCCTGAAAGAATAGCAAGCTCTCTTAACCACTAAACTATCTCTCTAACCTCTAAACATATCTTTTTTTTTTCTAAGACAGTATTTCTCTATGTAGCCTTGGCTGTCTTGGAATAAGCTCTGGACTGGGGTGGCTTCAGGTCCACCTGTGTCTGCCTCCTAAGTGGTGGGATTAAAGGCTTGTCCCACACTGCCCAGCTTCCTAAACCTATAACTAATAAGATTTGATGAATTAGCACCAATAATTGACCAATGATGATCTAATACTTTACCAGTAACTTGGAGATTACATAACATGATGTAATATATTATGGTTATCTCTGTCCACAATTTCAGTTCTACAACCAACCACTTCTATGAAAATATGAGAATTGCTAGACAGAAAGACTCATGAGTGTTACATTGTGTGCCATGAGTGGTTGTGCAGTATGTTTTATACCACACAAGAATAATGAAGCAGTGAGTGTTTTGTAATATTTATTTTTGTGTATATCAGGTATATATGCCCTGGTACACATATGGAGGTCAGAGTGCACTTCATGGCAGTCCTCTTTTTCTTCACATGGTTCCAGGATTGAATCCAGGTCCTCAGCTTATGAGACAAGCACTTTATCTGCTGAGCCATCATCTCTTTCACAGTTGCCAAAGTTGTTTAAAGTGGTGACTTAGGGGCTGGGGATGTAGTTCAGTTGGTAGATTATTTGCTTAGTCTGATTTGATCCCTAGCACCTCTTACCCAGGGCAGTGGTACAGGTCTGTAATCCCAGCAATCAAGAGGCAGAGGCTTGAGGATCAGGAAATCAGAGTCATCTCTCCTATGGACCAATTCAAGGCCAGGCTGAACCTTGTCTTAAAGAATAAAACAAAGTAGTCATTATGATGCACCGTGAACCTGGCTGAGGACTCAGAAAGGGCAGCTTTTCCTCTTCTGCTTCTTTCTCCCAGAACCTCATTGGCTTTTTCCATACCTTGGGCTGCCTTGGTCTTTCTCTAAAGCCTCCCTCCTCTGTTTGGTCCCTTGTCTTCGTGTAACTGACCACCATGACAGTTTAAATGACATGGCCTTTCCCCTTCTCTCCTCCATTCTCCTCCTCAGCTGCTAAGATTTATAGCTTGCCTACCCTGGGTGTTTTTCTTTTAAACTCTAATGAAATTCAAAAAAAAAAAAACAAAAAACAAAAAACACCACCACTACCCACAACAGTAAACTTAATGCTTGAGGTATTTTATTAGAATGATATAATTTTTAAATGTTAGAATCTTTTATGTAAATGTACAAAACAGTAGAGATTTTGGATTTTCGTTTTTTGCTATTCTAAAATGGAACCTCAGACCTCTTGTATGCTATATAAGAATAACTGAGTTATATCTCCAGGTTGAAAAGTGCGTGTGTGTGTGTGTGTGTGTGTGTGTGTGTGTGCGCGCCTGTCTGTCTTTACCTATATGTTCATGTCAGGACCATAATTTTTTTTTTTTTTTTTGGTATTTTTCGAGACAAGGTTTCTCTGTGTAGCCTTGGCTGTCCTGGGACTCACTCTGTAGGCCAGGCTGGCCTCGAACTCAGAAATCTGCCTGCCTCTGCCTCTCAAGTGCTGGATTAAAGGCTTGCGTCACCACCGCCCCGGCAACATTTCTTTTAATAAGATTTATTTTTACAGACATGAATATATTGCCTGAGAGTGTGTGTATGTGTGTGTGTGTGTATTATGTACATGTTTGGTGAGTGCTAAAATCAGAAGAGGGTATAGCCCCCTGGAACTGGAGCCTGTGGATATTTGTGAATCACCATGGGGTTCTGGGAACTGAGCAAAGGTTCTCTATAAAAGGAGCAAGGCGGGGATTAAAGGTATGTGCCACCACCGACCGGCTCTGCCTTATGTTTTGAAACATCTGTTGGCCGGGCGGTGGTGGCGCACGCCTTTAATCCCGGCACTTGGGAGGCAGAGGCAGGTGGATTTCTGAGTTCGAGGCCAGCCTGGTCTACAGAGTGAGTTCCAGGACAGCCCAGGCTACACAGAGAAACCCTGTCTCGAAAAACCAAAAAAAAAAAAAAAAAAAAAAAAAAATGTTGAAACATCTGTTGTTGAACCTGGAGCTCCAGCTTCCAGTTTCAGGGAGTCTAGCTGAATTGAGAGCCCTGGAGACCCACCTGCCTCTCTCCAAAACCATCTCATACTCAGCTGTTTTTATATAGATACTGGGCATTCTACTTGCCTCTGCCTCCCAAGAGCTGGAGTTAAATGTTGTTGTGTGTTAAAAAGTGGTGTGTGTGCCATCACCTTTTTTGGTTTTTTGTTTGTTTGTCTGTTTGTTTGTTTGGGGGATTTTTCTCTTTGAAAGTTTTTTCTGCCAGGCGGTGGTGGCGCATGCCTTTAATCCCTGCAGTTGGGAGGCAGAGGCAGGCGGATTTCTGAGTTCAAGGCCAACTTGGTCTACAAAGTGAGTTCCAGGACAGCCAGGGCTACACAGAGAAACCCTGTCTCGAAAAACCAAAAAAAAAAAAAAAAGAAAGAAAGTGGTTTTCTGTAAAAGCTCTGGCTGTCCTGGAACTCGATCTGTAGACAAAGCTGGCCTTGAGCTCACAAAGATCTGACTGCTTCTGCTCCCAATTTTGGGGATTAAAGGCAAGTGCCACCATACCTGGCTATAAAAGATTTATCTTATGTATGTAGATGTTTTTACTTATCTGAATACCACATGTTGATCAATGGATCCTATGGGACTATAGTCATAGATGGTTGTGAGCCATCAATTGGGTGCTGGGAACTGAACTCGGGACCTCTGAAAGAGTAGCCAGTGCTTTTAACTGTGAATCCATCCCTCCAGCTCAAAGTTTTTTCTTTAATGAGAGCTACACTCTGTTTCAAGATGTCTCCAGTATCCAGGCATGGTAGTGAATGCGATTAATCTCAGTAGAGGAGGTAGAGACAAGTGGATCTCTGAAGCCCTGTATGAATTCTCCAGTAAACCTAAGTGTCAGTTAGTTACTGTATAGGTCTACTAACAGTGTTCTCTTTACAGGTTTCCTGCTTTAAATTCAGTGGCTGTTCAGCTCCTTTGCAGTGTTTAGGATTATCATGTTACGGCATGTTTTTACAGGTACATTGTTTAATGAAAGATTGAAAGGAATGACTTTGAACTGTTAACAAATAGAACATTGGAATCCCTGTGTGAGTTATAGAAGGTATAATAATCTTAAAGCAAAGAACAATGTTACAATTTGTTAAGGGTCTGTTTGGTTTTGTAACTGGTGAGAAATGCCTAGCATTTATTTACTATATGTACGTGTACTAAAAGTTTTTTTTTTTTTTTTTTGGTTTTTCCAGACAGGGTTTCTCTGTGTAGCCCTGGCTGTCCTGGAACTCACTCTGTAGACCAGGCTGGCCTCAAACTCAGAAATCTGCCTGGCTCTGCCTCCCAAGTGCTGGGATTAAAGGAGTGTGCCACCATTGCCCGGCTGGAATTCATTTTGTAAACTAAGATGGCCTTGAACTCAGAGATTTGATGCTCCTGTGTCCTAAATGCTAGAATTAAAGGCATACACCCTAACTTTTTTTATGAGCATTTTGAATTTAAATTTGTGGACTAGTTTTCTGAAATGTGACTTTAGAAATCAATTTATTATTTCAAAATATGTACTAATCTCTTACAGGTAAAATGATGAACAGATAAAAACGAAAAGTGTCATTTGTTAAGCCTTATACAACATGAATTATCTAATTTAAAACTTATCACCACCTTAGGCTCTTAGCACACACTCAGACTCCACCTGAGAGTCTTATGCTGTATCCCAGGCTGCCAGCCACAGCTCCCACGCACCCAGATTCCAGGGCTTCCTACTAACACTCTTTCATGACAGATTTTTACTTTTTCCTATTTGTTTTGTACTTTCTATCTTTGGATTAAGTATGAAAATGTGGATTCATGTATAATTCAAAAGGAACAAAAGATAAAAAGTAAAAAGCCTGCCTCCCAGGCCTGTCTCCTGTCTACCAATTTCCTTTCACCCAAAATAATAACTGCTTAGCAATTTCTCTTATTCTAAAAGGAATAATGTTAAGTTGTAGAGTGCTGGAATTGAAGCTTATTTGTTTGTTTGTTTTGGCTTTACTAGACAGGGTTTCTCTGTGTAGCCCTGGTCATCCTGGAACTTGCTCTTTAAATCAAGTTGGCCTCATACTCAGAGATCACCTACCTCTGCCTCCCAAGTGCTAGGCACAATCATCACCTACCTGATTAATTTTCTTTTAAATGTGTATGGGTCTGGAGAGATGTCTCAGCAGTTAGAGGGCCTGGCTGCTCTTCCAGAGGACCCAGGTTCAGTTCCCAGCATGCTTATGCTGGCTCACAACCATCCCAATTCCAGTCGTAGGAAGTCTTTCGGCCCTCTTCTGACCTCCTTGGGTACCAGGCAAACACGTATATATGTAAGCAAAACATTCATACATATAAAATATATCTAAAATTTTTTTTTGAATATATGTATGTATAAATGTCAGAGGGATAACTTAGGGAGCCAGTGTTCCTTTCAACTGTGGCTTAGGTTTTACCCCTTTGCCTGCTGAGCCAACTCACTGTCCCAGAAGATTATTTTTTAAACCACTAAAATCCAGTTAAATATTTCAAGAATTTATATGTGGGGCTAAGAATGGTGGCACACACCTTTAATCCCAGTGCTCTGGAGGCAGAAGCAGAGGCCAGTCAATCTCTTTGAGTTAGAGGCCACCCTGGTCTACCGATGACTTCTAGGCCAACAAGGGTTACATAGTGAGACCTTGTCTCATTTATTAAAAACAAGTCATAATCAAATACAATTATCATGTTAAAGCAGGATCATTATCATTTGTAAACTATCAAAATGACAGGTATAAGAGTCTTGGAAGTTCTACTGTAAAACTAAGCTACAGAGGCTGAAAACACAGTCCAGGAGGTAAGAGCACTTGTTGTGTAAGACTACATTCAAATCCCCACCCACAAGTAAAGAGTTCCCATTGCCTTGATGACCTGTGATACATCCATGGGCATACTGGCTGCCAGCATAGCCAAAACTACAAGTTCTGAGTTTGATGAGATAGTGTTCCAAAGGTGTAAGGAACATGTAGAAGAGGAAACTCAACATCCTCTTCTGTGTGT
The DNA here is from genome assembly GCA_021653895.1 of Mastomys natalensis. Lineage (NCBI taxonomy): Eukaryota > Metazoa > Chordata > Mammalia > Rodentia > Muridae > Mastomys > Mastomys natalensis. Next base: position 837,706 of record JAJTUV010000964.1, read on the forward strand.
GTCTCTGTGTGTGTGTGTCCTCCATGGTCACATACATTCTTACATATGCATACACAAAAAGAAATTAATAATTGACTTAGTTTAACTTAATTTAAATTTAAAAGCTAAGTCACAAAACTGGTACTACAATCTCATTACTCAAGCCTAATGCAAGCAGATGTAGGATGTGAGGCCACTCATAGTACAATAATGAGTTGGAAGGCTATAGAAATGGTTCTTCAGTTAAGAGTACTTGATGCTTTTGTAGAACACCAAAGTTTGGTTCCCAGCACCGCATCAGGGCAGTTCAAAATTGCCTGTAGCTCTAATTTTTCTGGCTTCCACAAGTATCTATACTCATGTAGCATAACCTCACAGCAACACATAAACATAAATAGGAATAAAAACATTTATAAAAATGTTGAGCCAGGCAGTGGTGGTGCATACCTTTAATCCCAGCACTTGGGAGGCAGAGGCAGGCAGATTTCTGAGTTTGAGGCCAGCCTGATCTACAGAGTGAGTTCCAGGACAGCCAGAGATACACAGAGAAACCCTGTCTCAAAAAACAAAACAAAAATCTTGAAATTTGCTGGATGGTGGTGGTGTATGCCTTTAATCCCAGCACTTGGGAGGTTGGGAGGCAGAGGAAAGTGGGTGTTTGAGTTCCAGGCCAGTCTAGTCTTCAGAGTGAGTTCCAGGACAGCTAGGGCTACAAAGAGAAATTTGTCTTGAAAAACCAAAAAAAATTAAAAAAAAAAAAAAAAAAAAGTTTTTCTTATACTTCCTTCCCAACCAAAAAGAACAAAGATTTTGAAGAATTTTTAGGTTGTAATTATGTAAATTTCTTGTGAATTTGAATAGCTCCAGAGAGGGTAAACATTGCATATCACCTAGGTCATATGTTAAAAACAGCTTATTTATATTAGGAAGTGGTGGCTTGCCCTTCCAATTTGTGTCTGAACTTGTACACCATTTCTTCTATTTTCTTCAGACCTTAACAGCAGGTTGGGATGAACTTGAATGCCATCGTGTGTATAACTTCTTATGTGAGCTGACTAATCTCTCCCGAAAGATGCAGACTGTTGTCTGTAACAAACCAGGTAAAGACCTTCGGTTCAAAGATGGTATTGTGTAGAGAAGAAATGTTAACAAGAGGTAGAGTTTAAAAGTATATGTAAAGCAAGTTGTGGAGGGGCTGGGTTGTAGCTCAGCTAGTAGTGGGCTGTCTCCAGTACCACATGAACTGGGATGCCATGTGGGTGTGATCTGCTTCCTGTTTCTCTGGAGAACCTTGACTAACACAGAAGGGACAGGGACGAACCCTAAATCCAAGAGAATTATTCTGGGGAAAGTGACTGGAATTTATAAACAAGAAACTCAACATTTATAATGCTTATTTATTTTATAAATCCCAAAGCAAACAGAAATCTGTCAAGTTTAGACTAAGCTACTTGATTTGTATACTTTGTTTTCCTTTTCTGCCAAATTCAAACATTTCAGTATAAAAAAAGGTATAGATAAAAGGACAGATTTAGTTATGTACTTGCTTATTTGGAGTCTCTTGTTTCTTTTCTTTTGGGCAAGGGGCTGCTGAAGTTTGAACTTAGGTGTTTAAATGCAGTAGGCTCTACCATTGAGCTACATCCTAACACCAAGAGTGTCACTGTGTAGTAGTACAGGCTGTCCTCAGCTTAATATGTAGGCCATTCTAGCCTCAAATTTACAATCCTCCTGCTTCAACTTCCTGGAAAAGACAGATTTAGAAACCTGATGACTGATAATACAATTTAAATATGTCTTTCTTCTGACCAAAAACTTCTGTTAGCTTACTAACCTAACATATTCAAAATAAAATCTAAGCTTTCAGATTCTGGTCCCCACCTACTTTTTTTTTTGGTTTTTGTTTTTTTTTTTTTTTTTTGGTTTTTCGAGACAGGGTTTCTCTGTGTAGCCTAGGCTGTCCTGGAACTCACTCTGTAGACCAGGCTGGCCTCGAACTCAGAAATCTACCTGCCTCTGCCTTGCAAGTGCTGGAATTAAAGGGGTGTGCCACCATCTACTTTTCAAACCCTTTGCCTGATGGCCATGGTGGGACAGCCTTAATCCCAGACTCGAGGTAGAGACAGCAAATCTCTGAATTTGAGGCCAGCCTGGTCTACATACTGAGTTCCAGGACAGCCAGAGCTACATAGAGAGATTCTGGGTCCTAAATAAATAAATTCATAGTAAAGCGTACTATCCACTGTACTAGTTTGACTTCTGTATATTGTTCTTTAATTGCTGAGTTTCCAATGCTCTTTATGCAGTTGTATTGCACTGGGAATCTTTTTCCATTTTCTCACTTTCTTGAAATATCATCTGTGTCTCTCATGCTTTAGTATTTAATTTGTGGTCTGGAGAGGTAGGTTAGATGGTGGTTCAGTGCTTTCCCTGCATGCCCCAACACTGAATGAAATTGATATGGTGGCACATGCATGTCATCCCAGCTCTTTAGAGTTGGAACCAGAAGGATCAGAGACTCACAGTCATCCTTGGCTATATACTGAATCCAAGGCCAGTCTGGGATATGAGAGACCCTGTTTGAAAAATAAGTCAGTAAGAAAGTAAATACCAGGCCTAGCTCATACTTCTGATCCCAGAACATGGAAGAAAAGGCAGGAATGTTAGGAGTTCAAGACTAGTCTTAGCTGGGATATTTGAGATCCAGTCTCAAAAAGCAAAAATTTGTGGACTTGGCAGATAAAGGTAGTTGAACCCAAGTTCTCCAGGATCTGCATGGGTAAGAGGAGAGAACTGACTTCCATATGGGTCAGTTCCATATGGCCACGGCACACACACACATACACATAGGCACATAGAGAGAATTTTAAAATGTAATAATTTTTTAAAGATTTATTTACTTATTTTATATTAGTACACTGTTGGTCTCTTCAGACACACCAGAAGAGGGCATCAAATCCCATTACAGATGGTTGTGAGCCACCATGTGATTGCTGGGAATTGAACTCAGGACCTCTGGAAGAGCAGTCAGTGCTCTTAACCGCTGAGCCATCTCTCCAGTTCCATAGTAATTTTTTAACCATACATCTGGTAGACACACATATATGCAGTCAAGACACCCATACACATAAATAAAAACAAATACAATTAACAACAACAACAAAAAAAAAGCCAAGCAGTGGTGGCGCACGCCTTTAATCCCAGCACTTGGGAGGCAGAGGCAACGGATTTCTGAGTTTCTGCCAGCCTGGTCTACAGAGTGAGTTCCAGGACAGCCAGGGCTACACAGAGAAACTCTGTCTCAAAAACAAAACAAACAATATATATATATATATATATATATATATAATAATATATATATATATATAATTGAAAAATTATTAAGCCAAAATATAAATAAATCATATAACTTCTTAAAACTTTTATGGAAGAAAGTAGAGTACCACTATTAGTACAGCTATAATGATGATGTATGTCTGGTTTTTTCTTTACATTTATTTTCCTTTAAACCTAAAACCTGTCGAGAATGCAGTTCAGCTAGCAAGAATACCTGCACCACATAAATTGGGTGCAGTGACAGACCTGTAACTTCAGTATTTAGGATGTGGAAGCAGGAGGATCTAAAGTTTAAGGTCAGCAATTGACCACATAAGGACTTCAAAGCCAGTCTAGGATATATAAGACCAAAATAAATAAACAAATCTAAAACTATATAAGATTCTGGTATAATTCAGCATGGATTTTGATTTACCCGTTATTCAGATTACTGAAGATAAACACAAGAAGATAGTCAACTATAAAGTTAGGGGCACCTTTTACTTCTTGGTGACTCCCTGTTTATGCACTCAGCTTATGATCTCTCTCTCTCTCTCTCTCTCTCTCTCCTGGTTTTTTGAGACAGTGTTTCTCTGTGTAGCCCTGGCTGTCCTGGAACTCACTCTGTAGACCAGGCTATGATCTCTCTTTTAACCACAGTGGTTAATGCCTGACTCTGATCTCTATCCAGTATGTTACTTATCTTTCTTTTAAAAAATTACTTATAACTCCTTTTTCTTCATAGGAAGTGCTCGAAAACTAGAGTTAAGGGTTAGACTATTCTGTCGGAATGTCCTACTTGATCACTGGACGCATCGAAGTGATTCTGCATTTTGGTTAACTCGCATATTAAAGCCATGGCCAATGGTGAATCAGGCAAGATTGCTGTATATTATCTTTGGACCAACATCTCCTCATGATGGTAAGTGCCATTTTTTTTCCAGGGTAGCAAGCATGATGGCATACATCTTTAGTCCCAGCACTTGGGAGGCAGAGGCAGATGGATCTACTTGAGTTTGAAGCCAGTCTGGTCCACAGAGTGAGTTCCAGGGTAGCCAAGGCTACACAGAGAAACCCTGTCTTGAAAAACCAAAAACAAATAAACAATTCCACCACCACCAAAAACAAACAAACAAACAAAAAGCATCTTTCCTAGTTGGTGCACACTTCTAATCTCAGCGCTCAGGAGGTAGAGGTAGCAGAGCTCTAGGAGTTCCAGGCCAGGCTGATCTGCTCTAGAGGCAGGGGAACCTAGGAAAATGGAGCCTAAAAGCTAGGCAGACTCAGACAATAGCCTCATGCAATAGCCAACTTTATTCTTTTTTTTTTTTTTTTTTTTTTTTTTTTTTTTTTGGTTTCCCGAGACAAGGTTTCTCTGTGTAGCCCTGGCTGTCCTGGAACTCACTCTGTAGACCAGGCTGGCCTCGAACTCAGAAATCCTCCTGCCTCTGCCTCCCAAGTGCTGGAATTAAAGGCGTGCGCCACCACCACCCGGCAGCCAACTTTATTCTGAGCATCAGACAGTTTATAAGGCTGAGGGTAAAGAGTCACAGGAGTAAAGTGTCCAATCACAAGGACAAGCTACATGTGGCAAAAATGTTTTCATATAGAGGCAAATAAACAATAACAATAGGCAGTTGTAATGAGTAATCTGAAGTAACTCTTATCTGATTGACCTGGGAGGAGCATGAAAACACATTCCAAGAACAATTTCGAGTTTTTGAAGAAACTGAGGTCACAAGACTCTTGTCATGTTTTCTTGGAGTTTTTTCACGAGCGCTCAGAATTCTCCTCACAGGACTCCATTCTTGTACTGTATTCTGACACATATTGAGTTCCAGATCAGTCAGAGATACATAGTAAGGCTGCCTCAAAAATAAACAGAAACAGACAAATAAATATACACACATTTATTTATTTATTTATTTATTTATTTATTTATCTACTTTTGTGTGTGTGTGTAACATGGTGTGTTTATGGAGGTCATAGGACAACCTGGAGGAATCAAGTCTCTATATTGTGGCATTCTGGGGATGGCCCTCAGGTCACCAGGCTTGATGGCAAGTACCTTTACACCTTTACCCACTGAGCCATATAGCAGGCCCCAGGAAGGCCTTCATTGTCGCTAGTGTTTAAAGTGTGCTTCATGATTTCAGAGACAAACTACATTAACTGATGGAAATCTCAAGCTTCAGGACAGATGCTGTCCTGCTCTAATACAGAACCAGAGATGTCCCAGTCATCTCGTATTTACCTGAGTGTTGCTTTTCCATTTCAAACATTAATATGACTCTAATCTGTGCTTGCTATGGAGGACTGATGATGCTAAGAAACAAAACAGCGGCCTAGTCGGTGATTTACTTAGTTTTAGATTTTCAGATTTTTTTTTTGTTACCTAGGCTTTACTTAGATTAGTGTTAAAAATTATCTTACACTTCTTTATTCCACCTTTATTGATAGATAACCAGTTTAAATGCATATTGACTAGCAGCAAGAAATTTTATTTTGAAATTAAAATGTTGGGTATATGCGACAGAGAAGATTGGCAATAGATGAACAGATAGAGGTTGACTGAGCTGCTCTGGTGCAATACAGATGTTTGAAAGATGCTAACAGAAGCATGCTCCTTTCTAGAAGGATGCCAGTGAATTTATTTATTTATTTATTTATTTATTTATTTATTTATTTTTGTTTTTTCGAGACAGGGTTTCTCTGTGTAGCCCTGGCTGTCCTGGAACTCACTCTGTAGACCAGGCTGGCCTCGAACTCAGAAATCTGCCTGCCTCTGCCTCCCAAGTGCTAGGATTAAAGGTGTGCGCCACCACTGTCCGGTGCCAGTGAATTTTACTTGACTTTAGTAAAATTATAGCAATTGATATTACAATCTGTATCACAGGGTAATAGCATCTTTGAACTAAAAGTGCTATTTGAGGTGGGGAGATAATTCTGTAGATAATATGCTTACTGTATAAACATGAAGATCTGACTTTGATCCCATCACCCAGGTGATACACTGAATGTGCTTGTAATCCCAACACTGAGGATGTAGCAATGAATGACTTCTCCCTGCTGATCAGTCAGCCCCAGGTCTCAGTGTCACACTCTATCTCAAAAATTAAAAGTGGATGAGTCCTAAGGAATGACCGCTGGCTTCCACATGCATGCATACTCACACATTAAAAAGATAAAATAAATAATATGTAGATAAAAGCACTATTCTTTTGCATGAAACAGAGTTGTGACTTAATAAAGATATTTTAATGTAGAGGACTGGAGAGATGGCTCAGTAGTCAAGAGCACTGGCCACTCTTCCAGAAGACCTAGATTTGTTTCCTAGCATTTGTATGGTGGCTCACAACCACCTGTAACTCCCATCCCAGGGGATCCTCTTCTGACTTCTGTGGCACTAGGCATGCATATGATATACAGACATATATTCAGGGAAACATTCATACATATGTAATAATATAAACAAAATCTCTATAATCCCCAGTACCAAAAATGTTAAAATAAAAAGATATGTTAATATATATAGAAATAATTCTAGCTTTTCTACACCCACTGTAGCTCCCAAATAAAGTCATAGAGACCGTATATTTATTATAAGTTTTAGCACTGTAGCTGACAGGTACTCATATATTATAACCCTATTATAACCTGTAGATAGCTGTCCACTACCTAGACAGGTGTCCCATTACTTCCCAACTTAGTCTTCCTGGCTGCTCCTGCTCCATGGGTGTCCTCATGGAAACTGTCCTGGCGACCTGCTCATGGTAAATCTCACATGAAGAATCTCCCTATATCTTTCTGGTCCCCACCAGAGACCCTCTCTGGGATCAGACGTTCCCACCTCCTCCTCTCCTGGCTGGCTTAGCTGATCAGACTATTATTAACCAATCAGAGGTGATGAGATGAGATGATTGACAGTGCCAACGTCCAGACTGCAACCAGATCTCTGGGCAGAGTAATAAGCTTCTGAATACACAGTACATAAAACCATCTCCTTATGTCTCTCCCTTTTAGTCCAATAAAGGCTCTTTCTCTTATATTAATAAACTATGTAAATAAGCATAGTTATGAAAACAATAAGGTAAAAATTACATTCACAGTGTCCACTCCATTTGTATTTGGCAATCTTGGAGAAAGTACTCTACTATGTATCCTCTCTTGGTAGGTTCAGAGTTCTGTACTTAATTTTCTATCATAATCTGCATGTATCAACCTATGAATATCTTTTTAGACTTTAAAACTTATTTATTTATTTATTTATTTATTTATTTATTTATTTATTTATTGGTTTTTTTGAGACAGGGTTTCCCCGTATAGCCTGGCTGGCCTCAAACTCAGAAATCCACCTGCCTCTGCCCCCCAAGTGCTGGGATTAAAGGCGTGCACCACCACCGCCCGGCTAAAATATACTTTTTTTAAATGTTAAGCAACTTAAGCTTAATTCTGAGTCTGTAATTATCTAGTCTTCAATCCCATCAGCCTGAGAAGGATAAGTATTAGCTAAGTAAACAGGAAGTGCAGAGCAAGCAGCTTCCAAAACTATAGACATGACAGAAACAGCTGGCTGCCTACACAGTTATCCGAGATTCCTTTGCAATGTTGGAGCATCATATTCAGCCTTCTGGCCCAGTATATAACAGAAAATACTGTTTTTCTGTGAAGCAGGAATTAGGAAGAACTTGTTTACTTTGTCCTTACAAATCTTGGCAATAGACTTCATCTGTGTCCTGCTTACCCATAGCTTATATGAAGGATTTTTGATGCTCATTGTCTTAGTTAGGGTTTTACTGTGTGAAGAGACACCATGACCAAGGCAAGTCTTATAAGGACAACATTTAATTGGGCTGGTTTACAGGTTCAGAGGTTTAGTCCATCATCATCAAGGTCGGGGCAGGGCAGCATCTAGGCAGGTATGATGCAGGCAGAGCTGAGAGTTCTACATCTTCATCTTCATCTGAAGGCAGCTAATGCAAGACTGCTTCCAGGCAGCTAGGACAAAGCCCATGCCTATAGTGACACAACTACTCCAACAAGGCCACATCTACCCCAACAGGGCCACACCTTCTAATAGTGCCACTCCCTGGGCCGAGCATATACAAACCATCACACTCATCATCTTCTTTGAAGTGGAATGGGGTGCTGCCAGGAGCTGAAATGACTCACTGTCTAAAAAGCCTTTCATTAATAAAGCATCTTTAATTGCCATATTCTGTTTATCTCTGAAGTTTCTGAAGACCATCTATCTGTCTCTTTATAGTATAACTGAACAGGCAAACATTGTTTCTAGCTATTTTCTATCTGTTCGACCTAGGAAAACGTATTTCTGTAACTATCTAGTACCTAACATGAACATGAGTTTGATTGACTAACTTGCTTTTCTTAGTTATCCTAAACATTTTGTAATAGCAGCTCTCAAAAGGACTAGAACATCACACTGCATTTTTAAATAAGTTGCACAGGTACAATACCTGTATTGAATACAATATGAAACATACATATAGTATGTTATAGCAAAAATTACCTTAAATTTGTATGAATATACAAAATCCATACTAACGTAAAATATTTAGCTTGTTGATGCTCTTTAGTTTAAAAGTAGATTCAATAATCTCCCACTTTATCCTATCATGCCTATAACCCCTTTTTTCTTTTTATCCCTTCTGACCCTTTTCCTCACTAATACTAGATAGCAGAGAAAGAAGAATAGAGGAAAAGAAATGAGAGAAATCCCTGAATCTAACCTCTTTTATTTTGTATGGTCCCTGACCAAGACCATTGATAACTTGTGACTACCCTCCTAAAATGATGTCAGACATCCATCATCCATTGAACAACCTAAAGCCACTTATCCCACTTTTGGGAATGGAGAGTCATCTTCTTAAAATTTCTTCCTGCTGTCTGAGGGTGACCTCTCTTTGAAGGGTCCCCCCAAATTAGGATATTGCTCAGTCTTAAGAAATCTAGCTGTAGCCTTTGTTGTCCAGTCTCTGTATGATATAAAAGTGCAGGGCTTAACTGAAGAACTGACTGGAACAACCTGAGAGGCTGGATCGACTGGGGTCAGCTGCTTTGAAGCTGTCCTAGAAGCAAGTTTTGATGAAACAACAGCTAAGGCAGTCTGAGGTTGGATTAAGCAGGATGCTGGAATAAATATGTCTCTTTGTCTCAGCATCCTCGAGAGTGAATCTTGATGCTTTAACTTTACTGGTGTTTGGTTCTTTTACTTTGTGAACATATATATTTTTGAAGATGATGTACATTTCTGCATTAACGCATGCATGAAATATGCAGTATGCATAGATCAGCTAAAGGTGATTCTTTGCCTTTTGTTTGAACACCTGTCTTTCTTTATCAGTTAGTTTGGACTATATAATCAAGCTGTAAATATAATTTTCATCCTTGTTATTTGAAAGGATGCCATGACAAGTCCTGAGGACTCTGTAGACAGTAAGATTTATTGGCTACACATAGACCCTTCCACGTCTCAGCCAGCCTCAGTGCTGTTCCCACGTATAGGACTAGAGAATCCTTTTTGTCTAAACAACTCCTGAAGTCTTTATCACAAAACCATCTATTTGATCATATTCTACCCTTTGTTTCAATCCAGGACAGGTGATTTGGCAGGAAATGATAGAAGGACCTACAGATGAATCCAGTCTGAAAGGTTTGGCTAATGCCATTAAATTACTGTATGACACAGGTGCCAAAGGCTGGACAGCAGATGATGTCATCAGTCTTGTAGATGAGCTATCAGGTAAAATTTGTACTTACTAATATGGAATAATAAAAATTTATTATTAGAATACAACCATAAAGGTATACAGACAATTCTCTAGGTAGCAAAGAATGTTTGAGAAATTACCAATTGTGGGGCTGGAGAGATGGCTTAGTGGTTAAGAGCACTGGATGTTTTCCCAGAGAACTGAGGTTCAGTTCCCAGCACCCACATGGCAGTTCACACTGTCTGGGATCTGACACCCTCACCCAGACAATAATGCTGACAAAAATACTAATACTAATTATACTACTATATTATATTATTATTATATTATACTACTATATCATATTTTATAATATAATACTAATTATAAAATGACATGAAATATTAAAAATAAAGAAGTCACTAATTGCTCAATATATAGTTTTTAATTTGTTTTGTTACTTACAGCTCCAAAACATTTTTAGGTTTTTTTTTTTTTTGGTTTTTTTCCAGACAGGGTTTCTCTGTGTATCTCTGGCTGTCCTGGAACTCACTCTGTAGACCAGGCTGGCCTTGAACACAGAAATCTGCCTGCTTCTGCCTCCCAAGTGCTGGGATTAAAGGCATGCACCACCACTGCCCGGCCATTTTTAGTTTTAAATTATGATTGTTGTTTTGTTTTTGTTTTTGTTTTTTGTTTTTTGGTTTTTGGTTTTTGGTTTTTTTTTTTTGGTGTGTGTGTGTATGTATTTGGAGTATGTAAATACTATGGTGTAAGAATGTGTTTATCTCACTTTCCAATGTTTTAAATTTGTTCTTTGACAATTCATGTGTTTCTATAATGCATTCTGACTACTCTTGTATTTCACCCTCTCATAGCCCCTCCTGCCTATAAGACTTTCTCTCCATCACTAAGTTTAGCCAGGGCTGTTCACATGAGCAGACTTACCAGTAGGTACACAACTGGAAACAATGGCTCCCACCCCCACAGCACCCATCAACTGTTCCCTGGGAGGGATTCAGTGCTCAGTATTATAGATATGTATTTTTAAATCATTTCCTAGCTTAATTTGCTTACCCTCATTTTATAGGTTTGCACACAGACACACTCTTAGATTACATAAAAAGAAAGCCCTTGCTGGGCAGTGGTGGTGCACACCTTTAATCCCAGCACTTGGGAGACAGAGACAGGCGGATTTCTGAGTTCAAGGCCAGCCTGGTCTACAGAGTGAGTTCCAGGACAGCCAGGGCTACACAGAGAAACCCTGTCTCAAAAAACAAATAAAAGAAAGAAAGAAAGAAAAGGAAAGGAAAGGAAAAAAAAAAAAAAGAAAGAAAGAAAGCCTTCAAAGCCCTCTGCTGATGGTGGGAGAGAGTGAAGCAGTTATTTTAGACTCTGAAGTTCGCAGGGCTTTATGCTTACATATGGATGCTACACTGCCTGCTGCTGCTGCTGTTGTATATGTAGAAGAACTTTTTTGAGTAAATAAATAGCACAACGGTAGAAGCACCATGGCATGGAGGTAATTGCTGTCCCTGGTTGAATGCTGTAATTGAAAAACTAAAACATGCTAGGTATGGTGGCCATGTCTTAAATCCCAGCTCTCTAGGAGGCAGAGGCAGGCAGATCTCTAAGGCCAGCCTGGTCTAAGAGTGAGTTCTAGAACAGGCAGGGCTACATAAAGAAATCCTGTTTGAAAAAAAAAAAAAAAAAACCTAAAACATTATTTCTGAGTCTTTCCCTTGACACTAATTACATTTCCAATAAACTAATACAATATTTAGTGTGTTTAAAGATGTTTACTACAGCAATTATATAATTTCTCATTAAATAAATGTTCTTTCTCTAATAAAAGTGGTTCCCCGGGAATGGCTTCTGGAGAATAATGCACGCCTCCTAATCCTGAGTGGGAACAACATCTGTTTCACTTTCATGGCTAGTAAAGCTGTAAACGGACGAGCCATTGAACTGGCAAGACTCATAGTCTTTTTGGCTTTGGTAAGTAAATAGTTTTTCTCTAGTGAGTTATTTAGCATTACATTTGAGACAAAGCACCAGTTCTGTCTGTCTGTCTCTTTCTCATATACAGAGAGAGAGAGAGACAAAGAGACAGAGACAGACAGAGACAGAGACAGACAGAGAGAGAGACAGAGAAAGACAGACAGATAGATAAACACACACTACCAGGAACTAAGATATACAGAAAATATTATTGAAAAAGTAAGTATTAAAGTATATACTTTATTTGTTTGCTTTTGGTTTTTGAGAGAGGATTTCATATAACCCAAACTGGCCTCAAACTCAATGCCTACCTTGTGCAATAAACTATGCTATATCACAAGCTTGCCCTATGCAATAAGCTATGCTATATTACAACCCTTCCCTATGTAATAAATTATGCTATATCACAAGCCTGCCTTATGTGATAAACTCTGCTATATCATAAGCCTGCCCTGTGCAATAATAAGCTATGCCATATCACAAGCCTGCCCTATGCAATAAACTGTTATATCACAAGCCTGCCTTATGTAATAAACTCTGCTTCATCATAAGCTGTCATTGTCACTGCCTCTGTGAATCTCTGCTGCCTTCTTCACGTGGAGACTGATGGCAGTGCTTTGTGCGTGTGAATCAGGTGTGTGAGAAAGAGTTGTACTGCATGGACTGGACAGTTAGAATGATGCAAAAGGTCTGCAAAGTCTTCAACACTGCAGCAGAGAGGAAGAGCTTCCTGCAGAGCGTAGCAAATGCCTTTGCCTGTGTCACGATGGAAATGCTGCAACCTGTTATGTCTGGTAAGTTAGCATGTAGACAGTGCACAGAAGTGAGAGCCTATGGGGGGAGAGGGTTAATAATTTTGTTTTTTTTGTTTTGTTTTGTTTTGTTTTGTTTTTGAGACAGGGTCTTTCTCTCTCTCTCTCTCTTTTTTTTTTTTTTTTTTTTTTTTTTTTTTTTTTTTTTGATTTTTTTTGAGACAGGGTTTCTCTGTGTAGCCCGGGCTGTCCTGGAACTCACTCTGTAGACCAGGCTGGCCTCAAACTGAGAAATCCGCCTGCCTCTGCCTCCCAAGTGCTGGGATTAAAGGCGTGCGCCACCACCGCCCTGAGGTCTTTCTTTCTCTATGTAGTTCTGGCTACCCTGGGACTCTGTGTAGACCAGAATAGGCTTAAACTGGACTAAAGGTATGCACCACCACAGAAGGCCTAATCAATAGATTTAATTTAGTTTGGTGGCCAACACAATTTACCCTGTTTGGGGGCTTTTGTTATTTTAAGCTTTTTTTGGAACTCATACAGATTCACCTGCCTCCACCTCCCTAGTGCTCTGATTAAGGGCGTGGATGACCATACCCAGCCCTTTAAACATTTTTTAAAATTATTGTTGTTTTTATTTTATTTTATCTGTGTACCGTGTGCATGCCTAATACACAGAAGTTGGAAGAGGGTGTTATATAGATGGTTGTGAGCCACCATGCGGGTGCTGAGAACAGAACCAGGATCCTCTACAAAAGAACATTTGAGTCTCCTAACCGACAAACTCCTCCTTATCCCTGTTACATAGCAAGAAAAAGGAAGCACAGATAGAACCTGCCTTACCCAAGGATATAAGGTTGAGAGATTCCAAAGCATGGCCCAGGGTCCTTGCCCATTTTCTCTCTAGTGTCTAACTTCATGGCTTTAGTGGTTAATGTCTGGCTTAGTAAAAACCACCAACAAAAATTTTTGTTTAAATATTCTGCTGGGCAGTGGTGGCACATGCCTTTAATCCCAGCACTTGAGAGACAGAGGCAGGTGGATTTCTGAGTTCAAGGCCAGCCTGGTCTACAGAGTGAGTTCCAGGACAGCCAGGGCTACACAGAGAAACCCTGTCTTGAAAAAAAAATAAACACACACACACACACATACACACACACACATTCTTAGGGACACTTAGAATACCTTACATTACTGAGCCATGAGTTAAAATGTTTAACTTTTTCCCTTTCCCTGCTGTCTGTCCTTGTGCGTGTATCACAGGAGAGCGTGATGACGATGACAGAGGCTTCCTGAATTTGTTCCACCTTCTCCATGCTCAGGCGAACTTCCATAAGGAGGTGCTGTATCTGACCATGAATGCTGTGTCTTCCTAAGTCAGGAAGTTTGTCTCTTAAATCGTATGCACCCCACCCTGGACTGGCATTCAGGAGAGTGATGCTTTTTCACATCCAAGGATAGCACCTATTGGACTCTTGAAAATCTAATTAACCAGGAACTCCAGTTGCACAGGACTTTAGCTGTAACTGTTTCACTCTGATTATAGAAAATACCAGGCAAACTTAAGAATATATTGCAATTTTTCTGGAAAACAAATTCTGGCTCTCCAGTTCTTGGTAAATATAACATCAAACCAAATCAGAGTGTTAACTGTCCAAGAATCTGCAGCCGGCCCAACTTATTTTTATGGCTCTTTGAAGCAAGAGCTAATTCTGCCTTAATAAGAGCAGATCCATATTCAATGACTAGTGCTCTCTGTTCACTTGGCTTACTTTGAGCAGATATGGCCCACATGTTTTCTAATCTTTTAGAATATACATTATGTAAATCACATTCTTTACCACCTTCTTAGCATATGGTTACAAAACAATCTTATATGTCATTTATATTTGTGTGAACTAACAGAAAAAATTCAAACTAAGTATGTGTGGATGGTGTGTATGTATGTATGTATGTATGTGTGTGTGTGTATACATATGCATATATTTCCTGCAAGACAATCATACAAAAGGTCTACAAATAGAGGAAGGTGTGTGTGTGTGTGTGTGTGTGTGTGTGTGTGTGTGAACTATAGTTGTTTTTTTTTAATTTATTTATTTAATGTATATGATGAGTACACTGTAGCTCTCCTCAAACACACTAGCAGAGGGCATCAGATCCCACTACAGATGGTTGTGAGCCACCATGTGGTTGCTGGGAATTGAACTCAAGACCTTTGTTAGAGCAGTCGGTGCTCTTAACCGCTGAGCCATCTCTCCAGCCCCGAACTATAGTTTTCAGATAATGGAATTGTCTTGTAACTTCCCTAGGGATTAGAGCAGAAAATTGCAAGCAGAAGAAAAACATAATAAAAGTAAGTAGTTCTTCTGCTGCCAGAACAATCTTCACAAGTCAGTTCTGTTCTTGTAAGACTTCCCTCCCAGTCCCAGAAAATGGAGTTGATGATGGGAACTGAAAGCACAGACTGTAGAGTATCCAAAGAGAGAGCGAACAGGGCAGGAGGAGTTTGTGAATCCCCAGAAACTCTAGGCCCATATAGTAGACCTACTACCTACCTTCACCTCCACTTGCTGTAATGCAGGGGCCTCCTGTGGTTCCTCTTCCTCTTCTCCAGTCAAACCCAGGGCTTTGTGCAGCTAAGCAAGCACTTCACCATTGAGCTTCCCCAACCCACACTCACCTTCCCACTGGATTCTCAGAGGCTGCCCTTCTTTTCCTCTGTATACTGGGAGATCAGGAAATCACCTTCAGCAGTGGGATAAAGAAAATCCATGAATTTTAACAAAAGGCTCAGTGAACATTTGATAGTACCGAGGACAGTGAAAATTGTGGAAAAATAAAAATTGTGATATCAGGCTTTTACTATATTTCAATAACAAAAACAAGCTTAATATGGAAGGATCAAAATTAATTGCCTTTTTGTTGTCTAAGTATAATTCCACTAGTGGGAAGATTTTGGGATTTTTTTTTTCTCCAGAGTTTATTTGAAGATTTAGGGAGGGAAACATTCTTGCTTTTTTTTTTTCCTCATTTAATTTTCTTCTGTTCAGTTGAAGAATTGATCTGTAACCAACAGCCTGGGCAGCCTGTGGTAACAACAAGTGGCAGAAAACAAAGTAACACCTCAGAGTGGTTCATTCTTTCTCTGTCTCTGATACTTTCATACCCACTTTGAGAAGATGGCTAGATTTACTTATCAAAACACTAATGATTTCAAGTTGAAGTTTGCTTGGAAAGAAAGGGAAAACAAAGCAAATGTTACTGGGAACAATATTTTAAAGATTATACTTACTTATTTTCATTTACTATTTATTTTAGGTTCTTGAGTTACAGTTTACATACCCCTCACTGTCTTGAAACATACTATGCAGAACAGGTTGGCTTTGAACTCACAGAGATCTACCTACTTGTCTCCTGAGTGCTGGAAATAAAGTGTGTGCCACCACATCTAGCTCTAAAGATCTTGATAAGTAGATAATTTCATTTTAGGAGGCGAAGAGTACTTCAGGCTGCTCTTACGGAGAACCCAGTTCAGTCTCTAGCATCTGCACTCCATCTGTCACTCCAGTTGCAGGGAACCCCTTGCCCTCTTCTGGCCTGTGCAGGCATATTATACATTGTGCATATCCATTCATCCATCCAGTCAAAATACCCATATACATAGAATAAATGTAAACCTTTCTTAAAAGATAATTTCATTTTCTTAAGAAAGAAATGTATTCTTATGAAGCTTGCTTTGAATAACATAAGTTTCCACAATTCAGAAAATTTACCAAAGAAACATGTTTTAATTAAAACAATTTATTGTCTGTACTGGGAATTGAACTCAGAGTCTCACACTTGCTAGATAATCACTCTACTACTGAGCTATAATCTGCTAATTTAATTGGGATTTGACTCTGTACCTTTGTTGACAAAACTCGCTGCTATAAAATCTTTTAAATTCATGTAATTTTATTAATCTTGGTTACTTTCCCTACTTCTCCTGAGTTTGAATCTGAAAGAAAATTAAGCCATGAATGTAATGGCCTTACTTCTTCCTGAGACAGGAAGCCCCTGTGTAGCTCTGGCTGTCCTGGAACTTGCTGTGTAGACCAGGCTGGCCTTGAACTCATTAGATCTACCTGCTTCTGCCTCCCAAGTGCTGGGACTAAAGGTGTGTGCTATAATTGCCCAGCTCCTTTTTTCTATCTCTAAAAAGTAAATTAGCAAATTCTTCATCTAATTATTAACAGATAAGTAAATTTGGGAACAAATCTGAAGTTTCCACAATTCAGTGATCTGGTTATTGATTTTGCTAAGTACATTTGTCATAAAAAAATAAAGTGATTTTGAGTTTTAAAGAGAGACACTGGGCTGGAGAGATGGCTCAGTGGTTAAGAGCACTGACTGCTCTTCCAGAGGTCCTGAGTTCGATTCCCAGCAACCACATGGTGGCTCACAGAATATCTGTAATGAGATCCAATGCCTTCTTCTGGTGTGTCTGAAGACAGCTACAGCGTACTTGAATAAATAAAATAAATAAATCTTTAAAAAAAGAGGAGAGAGACATTAACTTGGAAAAAAAGACATTTGTATAGCACAGAGGTTTAAGTACTGGCTAGACTAGAATTAACTAGAATAGTTACAAAAATACTGTAAACTTTCCACCAAACAGATAATTTCTCCTGTCTTTTTCCAAATCATCTCAAGTCGCTGTGACCGCTGGAGACGCAGGCTCCCAGGATGTCTTTTCCCTTTTGTGTGGGTTTCCTTTCACTAAAAGGGAAAGTCAATGGTATCACTGCATTGCTGTTATTGTTATTTCTGTACACACAGCATACCATGTTGCTACTCATTTTAGGAACCTAAGTTTGTATCTTGTGATGACAATATTAACTGTGGAACCATGCACTTGTAGCACACTGTTGTGGTGACGCCATCTGTCCTCTCAGTCCCTGAGTGGTGGCATGTGAGTTGCAGTGGCAAAGCTCACACTGTTCATCAGACACCTGCTTAGATGCTCCTGACCCGTGCCCAGCCCACTCTGTTTGCACTCCCAGGTCTCTGTTAATAACAGTTTATTGCTAAGGTAACTGTTCACCTTTGAAGAACAGAGCAAGCAGGAGGCGCCCAGTAGAAGGTGTAACAACAGAACCATTTTATGTCTGAGAAATAAACACTACTCTCTGTGTGGTTAGCCTCAAGGTCAGCATCCTTCTGTGAATAGTACTCAGTCACATGAGTGCAGATTTGTACATGCCTTTGACAGCCTCTGTGCTTACTGGAAACTGCATTAGCACTCCACTAGCTGTGTGCAGGGTTATCTCAAACGCATTGTGTTGTGCTAAACATCTTTGAAAACTAATATTGTATTTGTTCAACTTTATTTAATTTCTTACTCATTTTAATAAAATTAAGTTTAAACTGGAAATATTTCCAGTGTGTTCAGAGTTCCTTATTGTTCCATTCATTGAATTTCTGCAGTGTACTTGTATTTATTTAAGCTGTTAATATTTTTCTCTTTTTTTTTTTTTTTTTTTTTTTTTTTTTAAGACAGGACCTCACTATCTAGGATGGCCTAGAACTCACTATGTAGAATGGACTGGCCTCAAACTCACAAAAATCCCTCTGCCTCCTGAGTACTGGAATGAAAGGCTTGTGCCACCATACCTGGCTAAGCTATCAATTAAACCCTACAGTGATTTTTTAAAAATGAATTGTCAGAGCTGGTTGCATACCTATAATCCCAGCACTTGGGAGGTAGGGGCAAGGGCAGGAATGCTGCTGTTAATCTGAAGCCAGCTTGTTGTACATATCAAGTTCCAGGCCAGTCAGAACTGCATACACAGCAAGACCTTGTCTCAAAACAAGACAAAAGTGAGTACTTGTTTTCAAACACTGGGAATGGGAACTGAAACCAGCACCTTGCACATGCTAAGCAAGCACTGTACCACTGAGCGTATCCCAGGCCTGTGTGCTGTGCCTTCCCCAGTTCGTCCCGCTACAGTGTGCCTGTCTGTTCAGGTGCTGATGAAGGAAGTTAGGGCCTCCAGCATGCTACACACACTCCACTACTAAGCTACACTGCAGGCTCTGAGGAATTGTCTTAATATAAACAATGTTGCAGACAGTTTTAATATATCTATCTTATCCTTAACAGTGTAGCATCCAAACATTAATTTACTAGTAACTGATCATAAATTGAATAGTAATCTGTAAATAGAGCAACATTGTATGATGTTCTCTTTAGTTGAAAGTCCCCAACCATTATTCCAATTGCTGCTAAAATAGATGATATAATTATCAGTTTAATGCCAGTTCCAAATCCCTAAATAAGTAAATATTACTGTTATTACCAGCAACTTCCCAAAACTACAAGATTTCAGTGTCTCCCTCCCTCCCTTTCTCCTTTCAGTCATGGAGGGAACAGATACAACCTAGTGTATTGTCCAAGATAGGTAAGTGATTCTTACATGTTTTTAGTTGGCACAGTGGTGAAAACTTTTAATCCCAGCATTTGAACTAGAGACAGGTGGATCTCTGAGTTCAAGACCAGCCTGGTCTATAAATCAAGCTCCAGGACAGCCAAGGATACACAGAGAAATTCTGTCTTAAAAAACCAACAGTAAGAGAAAGAGGAGAGAGAGGAGGTAGTGGTTCTCAATCTTACAAAAACCAAGTCTGATAAAGGCCAAATCAAGTAATAGACAGTTTCCACCTCAGTATGCTTAAGGAAAATGTTGTTTGTAATTTGAAATTTAAATGATATGTTAAGAAAGTTTACATTTTGAATGCTAAATTTAAGCCATTTTTGAAAAGCAAGGTATTTTTTCCTGAAATTTAATAGATTTTTAATTTTTCAGCCTCTTTTCAAAATGTATCCTCAGTAGTTTCCCTAAAATAAATTATATCACTTCTATAATTTCATCAAAAATATTAGTGTAATGATTCCTAGCATTGTATCATCTTAATTTTTTGCAACATAATTTACAGTTTTGGTGGTTTTTTGTTTTGTTTTGGTTTTTTGGTTTTTTAAGACAGAGTTTCTCTGTGTAGCCCAGGCAGCCCTGGAACTCACTCTATAGACCAGGCTGGCCTTGAACTCAGAAATCTGCCTGCTTCTGCCTCCCAAGTGCTGGGACTAAAGGCGTGTACAACCACCGCCCAGCTAATTTACAGTTATTTAGATATATTTTATTGCACTGGCATAAGCCAGATATAAGCTCCATTTTACATGATGATACTATAACAGAGATCTGTGAAATGTATACAAAACTTTACACAAATAACGTTTTTAATATTTTATTGTGCTTGAGAATCCCAATATATATGTAATTTAAATATGAAATAAAACATTTTCTAGCTAGACATAGTAGCTCATGTCTGTAATCCCAGTACTTGGGAGACAGAGGTGGGAGGATTGCCACACGTTCAAGGCCAGACTATAGTACATAGTTGTCTTAGGGTTTCATTGCCATGAATAGACACCATGACCATGGCAACTCTTATAAGTACAAACATTTCACTGGGGCTGGCCTACAGTCTGTTATCATCATGGCAGGAAGCATAGCAGTGTGCAGGCTGACATGATGCTGGAAAAGGAGTCGAGGGTCTTGATCCGAAGACAACTAGGAGAGACTTTTCTCTTCCACACTGGGCGGAGCTTGAACACTAGAAGCCCTCAAAGCCTACCTACATAGTGACATTTCCAGCAAGGCCACACCAATTCCAACAAGGACACACCTCCTAATAGTGTCACTCCCTATGGGCCAAGCATTCAAACACATGAGTCTATGGGGGCCAAACCAAACCTATTCAAATCAACACAACAATGGATTCCAGGCCAACTAGAATTAAAAAAAAAAAAAAAAAAAAAAAAAAGCCAGGCGGTAATCCCAGCACTTGGGAGGCAGAGGCAGGCGGATTTCTGAGTTCAAGGCCAGCCTGGTCTACAGAGTGAGTTCCAGGACAGCCAGGGCTACACAGAGAAACCCTGTCTCGAAAAACCAAAAAAAAAAAAAAAAAAAAAAAAAAAAAAAAAAAAAATTCTAACTATTTGAGTAGCAGACTTGAACCTAGAAGGTTGAGACAACCTGAACATCATTCAGAGACTATCTTAGAAAATGTTGTTGGAGAGATGGCTCAGCAGTTAAAACAATGTCTGCATACATACATACATATTGTTAAAAAAATAGAAATATATATGATATATAATATATAAATATAATAAATATATTATAAATAAATATTATAATAATATAATAAATATATCATATATATTTCTATTTTATTAAAGATCTATTTATTTTTATATGAGTACACTGTAGCTGTCTTCAGACAACACCAGAAGGCATCAGATCCTATTACAGATATTCTGTGAGCCACCATGTGGTTGCTGGGAATTGAACTCAGGACCTCTGGAAGAGCAATCAGTGCT
Organism: Mastomys natalensis; assembly: GCA_021653895.1. NCBI lineage: Eukaryota > Metazoa > Chordata > Mammalia > Rodentia > Muridae > Mastomys > Mastomys natalensis. The sequence goes on from JAJTUV010000964.1 coordinate 858,882, forward strand.
CTTAACCTCTGAGCCATCTCTCCAGCTCCAAAACAATGGCTACTCTTGCAGAGGACCAAGTTCAATTCCTAATAACCATCTGACAGCTCACAATTGGCTGTAACAAGTCTAGGAGATTCCACTTTCTTCTGGCCTCTGTTCCACTGACTCCAGGCACATGTGTGGCGCACTGGCACACACATAAGCAAAACACCCATATAAATAATAATAAAAATTTTAAAGCAAATAAGTTCACCAAAACCAAACACTACTAACACTGGAGCGGTCAGGACAGAGAGATGGCAAGTTGAGGCCAGCCTCAAGTCCAGTGAGACCCTGTCTTGAAAAAACAAAAACAACACAACACAACAGAGGATTTACTGTTATTTCTGGGTGTGTTATTGCCTGGATGTGTAGGCACAAAGCAACAATTTTCCAAAGTTTATTTCTTAAAACTATGGAGACATAAAGGTACCTGTGCCTGAAGACCTGTCTAATCCTCTGGATCCAGATAACGTAAGGAGGAAACAGACCCCCCACAAGTTGTCCTCCGACCTCCATATACAGGCTGTGGTACACACATGCACACGCACGTGCGCACACACACACTCCCGTGTACAAAATGTTTTTTAAAACTATATTTTATAAGTAACATTTTTTTTTTTAAAGGCTAAACTAGGCCTGGAGAGATGGTTCAATGGTTAAGAGTATTTATTGCTGTTGCAGAGGACCCAGATTCAGTCAGTTCCCAGCACCCACAGGGAGGCTCACACCCATCTGGATTCCAGTTCCAGGGGATCTGACATATTCTTCTGCCCTTCCTGGGTTCCTGCAGTTCCTGGTACATAGACATACACTCAGGCATGAATAAATACAAGATATATAAATACCAACACATGAATACAAGATAAAAGTAAAAATTTTTAAAAATTAAAGGAAATTTATCTGATCGTACGTTGTGCCCACGTCTGGAGGCATATGTTCCTTCTCTGAGGTTAGCCTCTTTGCCCTTTCATGAGATTACTGACAAGTTGTTTCAATTTTATATGGATACAGACTGAAGAACTTCGGTTTCGTAGAACTTCAGAGTGAAACTTGATTAGAGACTATGCCATAAAGATTTAATGACCATGATTAACTCTGTACTTTGGAGCCCTTCAAACCTTGGTACTTAGGTAAGGATACAGAACTACTATCTTGGTAGAAAATTGTAGTTTGGAGCAGGCACGGTGCTTCAGGCCTGTAATCCCAGCTCTCCGGGACTGGAGGCTGTTAGGATGTTATGTTTGAGGCCAGCATGGGCTGCATAAAGCACCCTCCTCCCAAGTAGGGAAGGAAAGATGGAGGAGATGAAAGGAAGACAGGAAGGAAAGAAGGAAGGAAAGAAGGAAGGAAGGAACTAGAGTGTGAAATAATAAGATTATGCTAGAGTCAGAGAAATACTTGAGAGGGAAATGTCAGGGTGCCCATGAAGATTACCCCTAAATATATCAATGCCCAGGGCCATGTTCATCAATTTAGTGAATCTGCTGATTATTTATCTTTTTTTTTTTTTGGTTTTTCGAGACAGTGTTTCTTTGTGTAGCCCTGGCTGTCCTGGATCTCACTCTGTAGACCAGGCTGGCCTCGAACTCAGAAATCCACCTGCCTCTGCCTCCTAAGTGCTGGAATTAAAGGCGTGCACCACCACCACCCGGTTTAAAGTTTTTTGTTTTGTTTTGTTTTGTTTGTTTTTTTACACAGTATATTTCTTAATGTCATACCACCTTCGACAAATTACCGGCAATATAAACTTGCAGTAAAAATATATTTTCTCCTCAAATTTATCTCATAGTTGAATTTTCACTATAAAGTCTTATGTGAAGACGCTCACACACCTGCAATTTCAGCACCCAGGAGGCTGAGGCAGGAGGGGAGGCTGAGGCAGGAGGACTGTGAGTTGGAGGCCAGACTGGGCTCCTTAGCAAGACCCTGTTTGGGACAAATAAGGCCACCTGGGGAAGGCTGAGAGTGTGGTAGCTACTCAGAGCTGCACACAGTTACTTAGCCTAGAGTTTTAGATTTGTTTGTTTTGTTTCAAGACCTGGTTTCTCTGTATCACCCTGGCTGTCCTGGAACTCACTCTGTAGACCAGCTGGCCTCAAACTCAGAGATCCGCCTGCCTCTGCCTGCTAAGTATGCCACCACATCTAGCTGTTTTAGAATTTTAACATGGAAAGGGATAGGAAATCTTTTCTAGTCTAGGAATAAACTAAAACTGTAGAGTTTAAGTGGCTCTGTTAGTAGACAGAATTGATGTTTCTTCCTTGTCTGGATTGTATCTTTTTAGTTGTTTGTTTTTGTTTTTTCTAGACAGAATTTCTCTGAGTAGCCCTGGCTATCCTGGGATTCACTTTGTAGAACAGGCTGGCCTCGAACTCACAAGAGATCTGTTTGCCTGTCTCACCAGTGCTGGAGCTAAAGGCGTGTGTCACCACCGCCCGGCTATCACCGTTATTTTTAAGATGTGAGGGTCTTGGGCTAGAGCTGTTAGAGTACTTGGCTAGTGTGGATGAGGCCCTGGGTTCAATCCTGAGCACTGCAGAGAAAGAGAATGGGAAGACGTTAGCTCTTTCTCTATTGCTGATGGCAGTCCTCCTGCCTCGGTTCCAGGACTATAAGGTAACCAACCACAAGAAGTTTTGTCCAGGAAGGACCTTTAAGATGCAAACTTGTGGCATAAATTATACAACCTCAATTTCTGCCTCTCTCTTTTTATTTGTACTTTATGTATATGGGTGTTCTGCCTTCCTGTATGTCTGTACACCACTTGTGTGTATAATACATGCGGAAACCAGAAAATACCAGATTCTCTGGAACTGGAGTAACAGATGACCTGAGTCACCATGTAGGTGCTGGGAACCAAAACAGGGTCCTCTGTAAAAGCAACAAGTGCTCTTACAGCTGAGCCACCTCTCCAGCCCCTCTCTTTGTAGAAGATAGGATCTCATGTAGCCAAGGCTGGCCTTGAACTCCTGATCCTCCTGTCTCTATTCCCAAGCGTTGGCATTACAGGTGTGGGCTACTGTACTCATTTCTTCTTAAAACAGCAACTGGACAAAATATTATTACAAGAAGTTATTCATTCTTTTCCTTGTTTATTTTAACCTAAAAAAAAGAATCAATGCAGAATGATTATGATAGAGACTTCAAGGGAATAATAGATACCACAGATTTGGGTCAAATCCACTCTGTATCCTAAAACACAGTTTTTTTCAACCCTAACTGGACAAGGAAATAACAGTTTTGTTTTTAAAGATAAAGGAACATTTAAAAAAAATTTAAAAAGTTTCAAAGCCTTCCATTTGGGATAAATTTTTTCTCCTAATTTAATATAGGCATTTTGTTTCAATGCTTTATGGGTATGCACAAAGAATACAGACTTCACAACCATGCGCCTCTAGTCAACTAAGGAGCTGGGAACAAATGGGAAAGGAGGGAAGAAATGATAAATCTTAAAGACGGCAAATAATAGGATTTTGGGATGGGGTGGGTGGTAGATCAAGGGAGCCACACAACCTCAGGCTGTACAGTTTGTAAATTACGGATCAGACAGAGTTTGCCCTTGAGTTTACAAGGGAACGCCTGCTTATGAAACAAAAAGGAAAGAACATTTTAGCATCGTGTGCAGCAGTTGCATTTAGACCTAAGGAAAGGCTGCCCATATGAATGTCTGGGCATTTTCCACTCTGACTTCACCGTTCCAACCTTCCATATTCTCAATACCCCTGTCAACAGCTCAATTGCATGCAGCAGCTGCCAGTGGCTGACATTCTTAGACTCCTGGTGTGCCCAGGAGTGCCCCTGCCTCACAGAATGCCTTCCTGCAAGGGTCCGCCACAACCGGATACGCTGGAAGAAGTCAGCTGGGCCTCAGGGTTGCTGCTGGTGGTAAGAGGCCTCTTGCTGGACCCGACACAGGAGCTGTGGGAACCCAAAAACAAAGGGGTCAGCTGTGAACTGCAGCAGGGGTACCTCTACTAGTCAGGAACTAGCAAGAGCTCTGAGAATCCTCCCGCACCCCCCATTCCTCTACACCAAATTGTGCCAGCACAGGTGGGGAAAGTGGGCACTTCCCCGACCCCTTACCCCAAGTAAGTTTCATTTGCTATTTTTTTCTCAAGTGGGAGTTAATAACTAGTGAATTAATGAATGCAGTTGTGCCAGCTGCAGTGAATTAATGAATGCAGTCGCGCCAGCTGATGTGAATTAATGAATGTACTTGTGCCAGCTGCTGTGAAATAATGAATGCACTTGTGCTAGCTGCAGTGAAGTAATGAATACAATTATGCCAGCAGATTTGAAAACTGCCTTGTCCACACATAAGGATGTACTGTAGTCACTGCCAGGAGAGAATGGACAACTTGGTTTTGCATCTACTCGGAAGAGGAAATTAGGAAATAATAGTCCCCTCACCCCCAACACACACTTCCCTCCCATCCTACTTAAAACCTAGTGCATTTTATGTATTTATTTATAGTGAAGTTTATTTTTAAGAAATCACATTTTAAATCAATTCCCAAAGAAAGCTGGCCTTTCTTATTCTTTTCAGATTGATCCAAGAAATGCTACGTCAATGTGTATGACAAATAGATTAAAAAAAAAAAAAGCTCTCTTTTCATTTTGTTTTTTTAATCAATACCCGAATAATGACCAGAAGCAAAAAATCTACCGGTGCGTCAGCAAGCAGGATGCTCGGCCCTTCAGCTCCATCCTTTCCCTCGCAGCCCCTGCAGCTCCAGGCCACTAGAGCAGGTAAATAATGTAGGATAGAACCACCAGGCCTATGATGGCAAAGAACATGAGGATGAAAATATCCAGCATGGCTCAGTACTAAGCAGAGTCTCCTAGATTCCGGGGAAGAGGGAACTGCAAGCGTGGAGGTCGGTCAGCGCGGAGAAATGGCTCCTATTCCCTCCCGCTTCCTGTCCCTCCCCCTCCCGGGGACCTGAGGCTAAGGGATGCTGCCACTCCATCGGCAGCTTACTCTCCACCTCCACCATCTCGGTCAGCCAATCACAAAGCCCACGGTGGGTAACCAGGGAACAGCTACTTTTAGACCAGGCAAAACCAGAGAGGTTCAATTTCTTCCCAGGAAGTCAGCCCCGCCCCTTTGTGTGGAAACGCTATCTCTATTTAGACACAGTTTCTGCACTGAGTGGGCTGCTCCGAAAGGTGCGAGCGGAGGATCTCTATCGACCCCTTAGGAGTGGATTCTTCTGCTTGCCCTCTTCCTTCTTCCTCTCACACATCTCTGGCAGTCTATCTCAGAAAACTGTTACCAGGTTTGTGGGCCATCGGCTAGTTCAAAGGAGAACAAGAAGGAAGGTCTCATGTGGGTCTCCGGGGACGACCCTGGGCACAGACTTGAGTTTTTCCACTGTGCCGGGGATTGCACACGTGGGGTCATTTCAGCAGGTCTGAAGTCTTTTTTAGCCTGAGCTCAGGGTGGTCAGGAGCTTGCCTGATAAATTTAACAAGTTGTCAATAGGGGGCAGGAGTCAAAGCGAGGTTCGCAGATTCCTAAATGCGTACTCTCTTGGAGTCCACCCCACTCTGGCTTGCCTTGTTGGTCTGGGAGATCCGAGGAACCTAAGCTCATTTGTGTCACATGAGGTCTCTCCTTCCCTTCTGTGCCGCCTTTTACCCCCATTTGTTTTTTCTGGATCTCCCGGATTTACCCCATGTCATCCTCAGAGAAAACAGCAAGAAACCCACACACCCGACTCCTGGGTAATGTCTAGAAATGCAAATCCAAGTGGGGTTTTGTTTTTTCTTCTTGTATTATTATTACTGTCGTTGTTTTATTTTGTCTTGAGATAGTCTCAAGTAGCCCAGGCAGGCCCTTGACTGGCTTCTCCTGCCTCTACCTCTCAACCTCCTGAGCACTGCCATTACAGCTGCCTTTCACGTGGTTTCTCCTGAGGGGACAGAATCTTACTAAAATTCAGTGATAGGCAGGGGGGCCTTACACCAAACCTGACGACCTGAGTTCAATCCCTGGGGTCCACAGTGGAAAGGGGTTGCTCTGTGATGTCCACACATGTCCTTTAGTGTACGCACACATACATACGTAAACAATCACCTTAAAAACCCCACACCCCACAGTGATGTATTTTGATGCTTTCTGCTGTGTGTTGTGCACGACCTGTTTCTTATTAAAAAGAAAATAATTTCTGTAGGCCAATTTCTAAGGTCTGGCATCCTTAGCCTCACCCCAGTATTTTTTTTTTTTTTTTTTTGAAGGGCCCTGGCCTCGAGATATTAGTAATCCTCTTTCTAACAGTAACTTAGGCCACTCCCAAGAGGGGAGCCCTCCTGAGCAGGCAAGTCCAGCCGACAAGGCCATATTGGTGGCCTTGTCACAGGCTCTTCTGCTGCTCTTGGGAACTCTAAGCTGCCGCTCCTTCTGCTGCCTGGAGCACTCCCTACACTGGGCTCACTTAGCCTCTCACCTGTTCCCGGGGTCAGAGAATGCTTTCATGTGAAACCCAGGTAGAAAATGCCCCCGTGCACAACACCTCTGGCCAGGTGGCTGCCGACCAGGAGTCAGGGTCAAGCACATTGCTTATCACAGGTGGCTTCCCAGGCCCACTGAGCAAACAGGCTGCAGTGTTTGCAATCAAGCTGGCTGGAAATGGGCCACACAGGGCTGGGAGATGGGAGAGGAGAGGGAAGACGGCCTCCAGGCTCCGTGGCACTGTGGGCTGTCCTACTTGCTATTGATTTACAGTTCAGACGTGGCAGTGGTACACACTGGGCTAGAACATGCCTGGGCTGAGCTCATTATTTGGCTTGAACTCTTGTAGAGCTGCCTGTCTCCAAGGCTGGCTAGAAGGAAGATGCTTAACTGAAGAGGGGGGTCGGTGTGAGGGCCTCTGAACTCAGGGAATGCCAGTCTTGAGTGCGACAGTACCCCATGCTGGGTAGAGCTGTCATTAGTGGATGCCACTGAAGGGCTGGGCTATGTCCTCAAGGAGAAAGCAAGTGTCAGGGTAGGAAGAGCAAGCGACTTTGGTTTTTAGAGTAGCCCTTCTCTCTTTGAGGGGTAGCTGGGTTCACTGTGAATGACAGGTCAATGCCCCCTGGAACACACACAGAGGTTACTTCAGAGTCAAAGAGGAAGCCTAGTCCGCAGGTAAAAATTACACTTTTATTTGAGTCACCAGGATAAAGATTCACTTTGTGGTTCAAGTCAATGTTCAAAATCATAACAGGCCAGAAAGAATTGATTCCAAGCACGAGGCCAGGAGGGAGGGAACCAAACAGACCAAAGAAAGATGACAACCCGATATAAAAGATGAGTGTAGGTGGCTACACACACACACACACACACACACACACACACACACACACTCTCTCTCTCTCTCTCTCTCTCTCTCACACACAGATGAAATGTTGGACAGAGGCGGACTTCACAGGGTCACTTCTGTTTCTGTTTAAATACAGGCTCTGTGGGGTGGTACTTTTTGTCTTGAATCCAGCTATTAGGAAATAAAATGTTCCCTGAAGGAACTCGAGAAGGGAAACCAGGAAGCAGCATGGGGAGAACTCATGTCCCCCACCATGAGGCTTCTTGTATTACAGGATTGGTCCACAAAAGTTAAGTTCACAGTCTAGCCAAGGCGCCTTCTTTCCTGGTTTTGATTGGCTGAAAAGACCTTTACAAAGGAAGAGACCATGGACTTGGGAATTCTGTGCTCTTCTAGGGGTGGATGCTTCTTGAAAAGTATGGACTTCAGCAGGCTTGGGGCCCTCAGCACCTAGGTAGTTCCTCTTCCTCTGCAGGTGTGTGAAAGACAACCCTCCCACCCCCATTTCTAGGACACTAGAAGAGCTGCTGACTTGACATGTTGGGAAGGGAGGTTCAGCTGAGAGGAACCAGGAGGCTTGTAGCAACTCCTGAACACAGGCCCTCCAAGAACCTCTGGTCCCCAGAACCACATTGTGCTTTGAGATCAGAAGGAAATGGAATGGAATGGATCCTTCCTAGTGGCTCCTGAGATGCTCCTACAAGGCTCTCCCCATGCCCACCAGAACACTCCTTGCCTTCACCCAAGCTAGGGTCAGAAGTAAAGGGACTGACCAGGCAAGAAGATGGTTACTCTAGCAAACCCTCATGACAACCGAATTGCTGGCCTGATCAAGGTCTTCAGGTTCAAACCTCACCTGCAGCAGGGTCTGAGTATGTAAAGGGACCTGATAGACTCAGGGTAAAGATGAGAATCAGGGGACCCAGAAGGAGTGACAAGAAAACCCAGAGATGAATGAAGTCTGAGTACTGCCCCAGATGCAAAGGAGGACCCTGAGCTTAGCACCAGCCCAGAGATGGTGCTGCCAGCTTTGGAGCCCTGGACTCTCTCCTTTGCTTCAAGGACAGGAGAGCCTCAGGTGAGGTGCCACAGTGTGGGTGACTTGGTCCTTCTGGTACCATACTCTGGAGCCTCAGACACAAAGACGGGAAAGCACGTCTAACCCAGAAGCCTTCTCCCACTTGCCCACTGAGGTGGGAGGGCCTCCCGTGCTCCAGAAAACTCTTTCCATTTTCTGGCTTTGCAGAGCTCTAAGCCAGTCCAGCCTTGTTCCAGGGAAGGAAGACCACAGGAGACAGAGACCTTTTCCCAGGAGAACAGGAAGAAACAGCTCAGTCAAGTCCCAAAGTAGCAAAGTCCCTTGTTCTACTCTTCACAGCAGGCTCTCAGCCAGGGAGATAAAGAGAGTCCCGGGAGGCTGGGGGAGGAGGGAAGCAAACAAGCCCAGGGAGAACACCCCTTCCTTTCTACTGCTGCCCCTAGAACTAAGGCAAGAATCTGACCGAAGCTGGGACTTCTGGGGAGCTCTTTGGCCGCTCTAGGTTTGTGTGGGCAGAATGGCACATTCCCTGTGAGGGACTTCACGCAGAGGCAGGGATTGAGCCTGAAGCAGGGACTCTGCTCTCCCTTGAATGCCCTGAGGAGGCAGAGTCAGGAAGATGGACTAGGGGAAAGGTCATCGCATCATTCTCTACATAACTGAGGCCTTTAATACCCACCCCCTGGGAATGTGTGGAGCCCCACCTAGAGGTATGAGGACTACGCAGCTCACCCCAGCTCTAGGAGGAAGGGTGTCAGGGGAGCTGGGCCAGGGGCTCTGAGGGGCCTAAGGCAGGAAGTGAAGTTGAGAGCAAACCAAACCCTCCTCCCCTGAGACAGGGTCTCACTACATAGCTCTGGCTGTCCTGAAACTAGTGATGTAGACCAGGCTGGCTTCAAAGTCACAGATCTGCCTGCCTCTGCCTCCCTTCTCTGGGATTAATTCTCTGCTGAGATTAAAGGTATATGCCACTATACCCAGTCTAGCTGATCCTTTTAATGGGTCTCCCATTTCAGCCCAGCCCTGTGAGTCTACCTTCCTCAGAACAACCCAGCCCTCCCCAGAGTGCCCAGCCTGTTCCATCCAGAGAGAAAAAAAAAAAAATCAATCAGTTGATTCGTCCAAGGGAAAACCTGCCAGAGGAAGGAACCCACGACAGGGGCAGAACAAGGCTTGGGTTGGCAAAAGAAGCTGGAGGAGAGTCAGGGATAAAGAAGCAGTTGAAGATCTTAAAAGACAGAGACACTGAAGGGTGGACGGGTCAGGCCCCAGGACAGATGTGATGCCATGGAATGCATTGAAGACGGAGGGTGGGGCAGCATGGGGCTCAGATGGCCTCCACATAGTTGGCTGGCAGCATCCCCGTGTCTCCGGTGCGCTCTACGGTCCCGTACATCCAGCCGTCATCGATCTGCTGCACATTGACAATGGTGTCCCCATCTTGGAAGGAGACCTCGTCCTCGTCGGCAGCACTGTAATCATACACTGCCCGGTACCGTTTCTGTGGAACACAGCCAATGGTTAGCCTGGGCATTGGATGTAGGCTCTCCCACACCCGGACCTTCTCCTGTGCGGGTAAGGGCTCCACCAAGTCATTCCCAGGCCCCGTGTTTCTCTCTACCTCTCAGGGACCTTGGGGGAAAGAAACAATAAACCAGAAGACGGAGCCTGAGGTGGGCTCTGTGGTGCAGTCTCTTGTATCTGTTTCCACATAGCAGCAGTAAAGTCCCATAGGCTTGACACAAATAGTGTCAAGAAAAAGTAATAAATTACTAAGAAAAAAAAGATGTGATGTGCCATACTGGGCATGGTAACAGAGGATTTTGAATCTCAGCACTCAAGAGACTGAGATTCAAAACAAAACAAGATCCTGAGTTCAAGGCCAGCCTGGGCTACATAGCTCTTTTAAATAAACTCTCTCATATCCTTGAGTCTTAGGTTTGATTCTCAACACCACAAAACAAAAAAGAGGTATAGCCTAATCACTGTTATTTGAAGGGCTATTAGTACCAATGTTTTCTGAAACCATTATTAGTCTGACTTCAGTCCCACATGGGGAACAAAAGGCTTGTAAGATGCCAAACCTATAATGAGATGCCAGCAGATCCCCGTCTGTATACCTTCATCTCAGGCCAAGCTGCCACTGCAGTCTATGGCTATCCTCTATACGACCCCCACACCCCCCAAGTGCTGAGGTTACACCTATACCCCACTGCCAGGGTGATTTTCATAAAGCAAAAGTCAAACATCAGTGTAGTGTAGTGCGGTGTAGATCACCAGTCTCAAAGGCCTTCCTTCCCCTGGGCCTACAAGTCCTCAAAGGCCTTGACCTCATCTACTTCCTCTTCCTGTCTCCAGGAACCTGGGCCTTCCCACAAGACACTGACCCTTCCAAGAATGTTCTGTCATAGAGTCTTTGTATCTGCTGTTCCCCTTGCACCGTAAATGCTACAGTGTGACTCTGCCGCTCTATGTCCCTTACCCTGCAGAGGACAGGCCTGTGCATATCAGGCGAGTACTCTACCACTGAGCTATATCCTTAGCCTTTATCACGTATGCCTGCATAGGTGAGTGTGCCTGTACACAGATGCATACAGCTGTGACCTCGTTCACCCCAGGGTGTGTGTGTGTGTTTGTGTGTGTGTGTGTGTGTATGTATAGCATACAGTTGTGACCTCTTTGGGCCTCTCTATTCCAGACAGGTTACTCACCCCACCGCCACCTGGGGCACTGCGCTGTATGGAGACAGGGGCTGCTGGCTCCTTGTACCCACCATAGGACGGGGTCACCTGCTGCTGTTGGGGCTGCTGGTAAACTGGAAGAAGGAAGAGACAGCTCAGAAAGTGTCTTGCCACACTCATTTCCCCACCCCCTACGAGGTCAAAGGCACGAATTTCCAACCCCACTCAGGCCTTGCTCAGCACTGGTGCCCCACCCCCAAGCAAAGGCTCGTGGCTGGGCACGCACATTCGTTAGTGTCTTGGCTTCATGCCAGGGCTCTATGCTCCTCACACCAGGATCTGGGTTCCAGATCTCCTGCTCTCACATCCTTAGCAGGGATGCGGATGAGATCTTGGGGAGCAGACCTACATGCATAGATGTCTGGGTAGTAGCCAGTTTCTTTCTTACTCCCCATTCTCCTGACCTCAGGCCCCCTCCCTCCAGTCCCCAGCTCCCTGGCTGGTACTCACCTGGGGCACTGGTTGGGATATGGTGGGGCTGTGGCTGCTGCTGCTCTGGGGGCCTCCGGTAGCTGCTGCTGTCCTGGGGTTCTCGGCGCTCTGGTTCCACACCTTCGCCTCCACTGGGCCCCATGCGGCTCTTCTCAAACTCCTCATGGTATTTGATCTGTAAGGCAGAAGGAACAGGTGAAGGGCTCTGTTGCAAGCCAACCAGTTCCCTCCCACTGCCACTGAAGCTGGGCATAGTGGTAAGTGCCCGTTGTCCTAGCTACTGAGGCAGCAGAGAGGAGCAAGGCTAGTCTGAGCAGCATTGTAAGACCCTGTTGCGAGCATGTGCATGTGCGCACAAGCGCACGGATGCACCTGGACTCCTGGAGAGCTACAGACAGAGTACCAGCTGTCTAAGTGACTTAACCATGACAAGCTTTTTTTTTTTTTTTTGCGAGAAGGTCTCACTATGTAGACCAGGCTGCCCTTCAACTCACAGATATTCACCTCCTTAATGCTATGTGCTATTACACAGTACAAGGAGATGCCAGCTATAAGAAGTCCATGCGAGGACTGGCTAGTTATATAGTTCAGTTGATAGAGTGTTTGGTCTAGTATAGCAGGCACAAAGCCCCTTATTTTGCACAAAATCAGGCATGGTAATATAAAACACCACCACTCCAGGGGCAGAGACAGGTAGATCTGAGTTTCAGGCCATCCTGGTCTACATAGCCAGTAGGCCAACCAGGGCTACGCAGTGAGACCCTATCTCAAAACAAACAGAAAGTGCAAAGACGAGGAGGGAAAAGGGAGAGCCTGCGTCCCTGTGGCCTGAACCTTTCTCACTCCCCCTTCAGTCAACAGTAACCACCAAAGCCCCTCCTGTTTATTGTCCCTTGCCGTGGGCCAGGCCCTGTGCTGCGTGCTTAGTGTCACAGGCTGCTCATTTTATATGTTCAGCACATAACACAATGACTGTGCCAGTCCCCGGAGTGACAAAAGGATGACTTTAACGCAATCCTCACAAAGCACGCAGGACTTTAGCATAAGAATACAGAGCTATCACTGTACAAATATGAAATGTGTATCGTAAAATGCACAAAAGGTGATGGACAAAATATGAGGCAGAGAAGCAGCAGGCAGCAGGGTCAGCGTCCTCCCTGCACCCTCACGGGGCACATCCTCCCCCCTAAAGAACCTCTGTGAGGCCTACTCCCTGCTCTCCCAGAGGAAACTGGGGGTTGGGGGAGATCAACCAAGGGGAAAAAAGGTCCAGGGTTTGGGTAGAAGGAATGACACAGAGAGACAAGCTGAACAGCTGATCCTCCTGGGCAAACAGCAAGGTGACTGTCCCCTCCCCAGGAGGCTTCAGCATCTGCCTGACAGGTTGCTTCTTGCTTGTTTACTAGAACTCTGTCCTGCCCTTTCCTTGACCCTGGAAAACGGCAGCGGAAGGGATGAGTAAGGGAGCCGGACAAACCCACTCACAGTCTTCCAACAGAAAAGGAAGGAGTCAAACCCATCCCCTGGAGACGTAGGAGTCCTGGAGAGGGCTTAGGCCATCCCTTCTCAGGCTTTCTCTGCTGCCTTCTCTCACCCTCAGCATTCTCTAGGAGCAGTTGGCAGGAAGCTCGGGCTGAGGCCAACTGGGAATACCTGGGTCACTGCCGCTGGCTGAATAATGGTTATTGCTGTAGTCTGGGCTGGCGGACAGGCAGGGCAGCAGCCAGTACAACAATGGAGTGTGGGAGGGGTGTTGTCTAGAAGCAGAGAGCTGTCCACTCACAGAGTCTGGTAGAGAGTCAGACCTCTCCCTTTCTCTGTCCTATCCTTTCATGACCGAGCAGGGACACACATCCAAATGGTGAAACAGTCTGGAACAGGCAGCTGGACTAACACTTCACAGGGGTGAAGCCCTCACACCTCCTGGAGGGCACGCAGGTGTGAGATATGCACAGACGCAGGGACATCTCTAGCTCCTTAGGGACCCTGCTCTGTGGTCAATAGGAAGCAGTAAAGAACGTCACCTGAAAGGCTCACAGGACTACTGCTCTTCCAACTTTTTTTTTGTTTGTTTACAACCTTCTCATGTTAATTTTATTTTATTTTTTTGCCGGGCGGTGGTGGCACACGCCTTTAATCCCAGCACTTGGGAGGCAGAGGCAGGCGGATTTCTGAGTTCGAGGCCAGCCTGGTCTACAGAGTGAGTTCCAGGACAGCCAGGGCTACACAGAGAAACCCTGTCTCGAAAAACAAAAACAAAAAAAAAAATTTTTTTTTTTTTTAAATTTCTAGTTACCACCTATTCCAATGTGATCCTGAGGACGCCCGTCAGGTCTGAAGGCAGGTATGTGGACATGTGTATTTCCACATTAGCTCCACCCACCTCACTTCTTAGAAGTCCCTGTGTGCAGCCAGGAATGATGGCATATGCTTATAAACCTAGCACTCGGGAGGCAGAAGCAAGAGGATGCCACAAACTTTCAAGGTCAGTCTGGTCTAGATAGCGAGCTCTGGGCCTGACAGGGCCCTGTCTAACAAAATCAGAGTCGCTACTTGTGGGAAGATGCGTACAAAATTAGACCCCAAAGACTCAGGCATCCCGAATAACAGAAACCTGAGCACAAGATATCCTCATCCTCCCTTGACCCACGAATGACGACACTTGCCACTGTCAATATCAACAGCCTGAACATCTGGGCAGCGTTTAACACCAAGGCCATGAACACATTCCATACATTATCTCCCCTGAACTATTAGAAGGGGGCTGGCAAGATGACTCAGAAAATAAAGGCACTTGCCTGGTGACTTGAGTGTGATTCCCAAACCAAACACAGGAGGAGAAAGCTGACTCGAAAGTTATCTTCTGACCTCCACAACATATGCACTAAATAAGTGATAATTTGAGCCAGATGTATACTTTCATTTCAAACAATAGGAAACAGGACCTGGAGACCTCTATGGGGGACCTTTCCCTGAGTGTGGGGCAGGACCATACACCCCTCTCTGTTCTCTCAATTTCTGTCCAAACATCGAGAGTACCTCAGGCCCCCTAAAAATGGGGGATAATCACAGGATCACCCTACCCTGGGGAGGACCTAGAAATGCAAACCCCAGAAGCATGGGGTGTAATGGCTGAAATGTGAGGCCCTGTTCAGGTTGCCCACTGCCCTCCACTTCCTCCTCAGCAAAAAGGGGAAGCTGGGGCTGGCGAGATGGCTCAGTGGTTAAGAGCACTGGTTGCTCTTCTAGAGGTCCTGAGTTCAATTCCCAGCAACCACAAGGTGGCTCACAACCATCTGTAATGGGATCTGATGCCCTCTTCTGGTGTGTCTTAAGACAGCTACAGTGTACTCATAAATATCAAATAAATAAAAATTTAAAAAAGAAAATACGTATAAGTTACATTAGGATTCATAAGAACAAAAAAGGGCGGAAGCTAGGTGATTACTCCTGACCCACATAAGCCAACAGCTGAAGAAATCCCCTCCCGAGGGTCCTGCCAAGCAGGACTCTGTTCTGATCATGAGCCATCATGTGGGTGCTGGGAACTGAACCTAGGCTCTCTGCAAGAGCAAGAAGCTCTTATGTGCTGAGTCAGCTCTCCAGTCCCCAAGTGCTGGACCTCCACGAAGGAAGCCAAGCCTTCCTGTACTGTAGCATGAAGTCTGTGCACAAGGGTTCAGCGACGGGCTGAATGCCTTGTCGGGCAGGCCTTTTGTGTGACTAGGTACAGTGTCCTTGAGGCCAGCTGGTTTATGTTCTGCTTTCTGACTACCTGCTTCCTGTCTGTGGTTGCCAAAAAGCCTGACAGGCCACACGTCCCTTCCCACATGAGGCTGTGTCATGGCTTACTAACATTAAGCGTTAAATGGAATAATCAGCTCACCCTCACAAGCCAACCCATTTGGAGAGGGAGAGGGCTGAGAGGGTGAACTCCTGCTTTGTCCCCTTTTCTCACCCAGCACAAGAAGAACATGTTACTATCGTCTCCATTTTATAGACGGGGAAAGCCTAGGTTGAAGAAGGGCTAGATTAAATGGATCACAACAGAATCTACTGTTAGTACATGAGAGCCACCAACACACAGCCTGGCTTCCAATCAGAGATTCAGGGTTTGGTTTTGCTTATGTTTTATTTTGGTTTTTTGAGACAGAGTTTCTCTGTGTAACCCTGGCTGTCCTGGAACTCAGAGATCCACCTGCCTCTGCCTCTGCCTCCTGAGTGCTGGGCTTCAAGGCAACTGGTGAGAGACACATAGTATTTTTAGAACACACATAAGCTGGGCATGTAACCCCAGCACTCAGGCAGGAAGGACCAGTTTGAAACCAAACTTGGTTACATCAAACTTGGCACAAGTGTCACGTGAGATGCCTCAGCGGTTACGAGTCCCCACTGCTCATGCTGAGGTCCTGGGTTCAGTTCTCATTGTCCACAGGCAATTATCCATAGTTGCCTGTAACTACAGTTCTAGAGATTCCCATGGCCCATTCTGGCTTCTCAGAGCAGCAGACACACAGCGTGGTACACAGGTACCCAGGCAAGCAAACACTCCAATTTCAAAATCAAATTCCAGAATTCGGGCCAAAGAGAAGGATCAGTGGTTAAGAACACATGCTGCTCTTTCAGGGACTTCAGCTTGGTCCCTATAGCATCTATTCTTATGAAGTGGCTTCACAATCTCCTCTAAGTCCAGTTCCAAGGGATTCCACACCTTCATCCAACCTCAGAGAGCACCCAATACGTGTGGCATAAAACCATACACATATAAATAAAAACAAAAAAATCTAATGAGCCTGCCTCATGACCATTTAACTCTAGGAAGGAAATGAAAATTTAGTTATTTGCCTTTTTCTATCTTTTCTGTCCATCCATCCATCCATCCATCCATCCATCCATCCGTCCGTCCATCCATCCATCCAAGGTCTCACTGTGTTGTTTAGGTGACCTTGAATTCTCAGCATCCTTCCTGCCTCAGCCTAGAGGGCACTAAATTACTGATATGTCTCACAATACCCCACAACTAATTACTAATTATAGATCAGGCCCAGACACTGAAGACTAAAACTAATTTACTGCATAGAATGTGGATTATTTTTATCTGACAGGAAAGCAAAGGATTCTCGCCTAGAGCAAAAGCATATGCAGAGTTTATGGTTTGACTGTCCTGTGGGTCATTAACCAGTGTGGAACCAGCAAGGCTTGGCTCCACCTCTGCCTCTCTCCCGTCCAGAGGAGTCTCTAGCTACTTATAAACCTGGGTGCTAAGAGAGTCCCAGATCTAATGCTCTACAAACCCCTTAGAGCTGGGCACAGGAATCGAACTTCCTTTCCTTTCTCTGTTTCTTTCTTTCTTTAAGGGGCTCTGAAGATTAACCCCAAGACCTCCATGCAAGTGAGGCAAGTGGACATCCGTGGTCCTTGATGTACAACGTGAGAGAAGAGCTGTGTACTGTGTGTGCCTGGTTCACAAGGGGAACAAAAGACACAAAATTGAGGCTGGACATGTAGACATGTAGACTGGAAGGAAGGCTCGCACAAAGGGCCCCAGCGAAAGCGTTTCTCATCCATTACAGTCCTCAGCGCTCTGGAGCAAGCACCAAGGTTGCAAGCATAAGGGCTCTTGCCCCCACAGCACAGGGCCAGGGCAAGCCTCGGTAAAGACAGAATTATAACAGATATGTAATTCCCTCTCTTCCATCTCCCTGTCTCACCTAGAGATGAGCCTCATGGCCTCCACACGTGCCAAATCCACATCCTGTCACTGAGCTGTACCTCAGGCTCTTCGTGTCCCTTCTCTATTCAGTGCAGAGCACATAGCTCTGCTTTGAGCACTACTGACAACACATCACTAACGAAGCACTCAGCATTGCCCTGAGCTTCCCAGAAGCTGTGGAATGGAAGACGGGAGCCTGGTGTGCCCGGCCCAAGGCCTGTGTCTCTTGCTCTCTTGCCTTACACAGGACTGAGGTAGACTTCACAACCCCAAGCAAACATCGCTACTCCAGGAAAATAGGCACTTGGTTTTCAACTGCTCTGGCTAGTGAAAGTCGTTTGTCTGAAGTGATTTCTCCAGGGAAGCCAGTCTCCCATCTCTTTAAGACAAGTCTGACCTTCAGAATTGACCACTAGTCATTAAGCGCTAATCTGGGAAGGGATGAGCCACACACAAGGGCGCTATTTTGGAACCAAAATACAGTGTGGCTCTGAACACACTTTCTCAGAGAGTTAGGTTGGCTCAATTTAGCCACAGTTCTGCCTGTGGTTTAAAGGTCCCTCAGGTTTCTGGGACACAGCCATGCCCTGTGTCCTCTGACTTAGGGGCTGGTAAGACCTTTTGAGTTTAAGTAGTAGTTTTCAGTCAGTACCACAGTAAGCCAGAATGTATGCTGATGATGCTGAATCTTAGGGCCCAGTCCAGGGGCCAATCTGGAATGCTGGAGAGACAGAGGCCTGAGTTTTCACTCAGTGCCCAGATGACAGAAGAGGATCTCTGTGTATGGGGGAAACCGAACCCACAGGTCCTTGTGCATGCTAGGCACTCTTCCACGGAGCTCTGTAGCCCAGCTGACTGTGCGGGGCTCTGATAAGAGACAGACTCTGGTCACACTCACTAAAACCAAGAGAAAGACTTCCAGCTTTGACACTCCCCAGCTCAGGCTTTGGCCGCTCTGGGAGCCCAAGTCAGATTCAAGGCACCTCCCCCAGCTGAGAACCAGGGCAATCAGCTAATTGCCTCCCTGAAGTGGCTGATTAGATGCTATCTGTGGTGTAGATACCTTGGTTACAGTGGGGTTTTGTTACCAGAACTCCTCAGGCATTTAATGTGTCCAATGTCCAGTAACAGGGCGCAGGAAGGTGGGTGACAGAGACTGGGTGTCAGAACACTCTGGAAACCTTCCAAGCAAGGAAGGCAGGGATGACTAGGGCTTGTCTCCTCTACACTAACCTTGTGAATCAATGAATGACTGTCCTGAAGGTTGACTGGAGGCATCTCAAGTCACGAAGCCTCATGATTCCAACTCTGTGAGCCATTCCAGTTCCCAATCACCCAAGGCCACACCACTTCCCGTCTTTCGATCTGGGGCACTCCGGACACACCCTTTTCCCCTTGGTGTGGTCTGAGCCTGAGAGGAAACTCCAGGGCGTGAGCTAGGCCCACACTGGAAGAGGGCCACTATAACCAGCTTTCTTGGGGGCCAAGAAGGATGTGAGGCCTTCTGCAGCAGGCCCTCCAGCCCAGGAGAAGTCCGTTTCATCAGACTGTTCATTTTCAACTTCAGCTCAACAACTGGGTTGCAAAACCCATTTGGTTAAGACTGTCCCTAGCATTTGTTATGAAACAAGAGTAGGAAATACTGAATGAACTCACCAAGCCCACCCCCTCCCGCCCCAAAAAGCAGTTAGTTATTCATGCTTCCTCTTCGTGGTGCATCTAAGCATCTAAGGAGGGGACTCTGGGCCCTGTGCATGGTCTATCACTAAACTACATCCTCAGCCCTCCTTTAAGTTTTCTTTGTTTCATGTGTGTGAGAAAGAGTGTGTATGTGTGTGTTTGTGCGCGCGCACATGTCCTATTATAAAGCCCAGGATAGCTTCAACCTCTTGATCGTATCTCAGCCTCGAGTGGCTTTGAATCCATCCATGACTCTCCTGCCTCAGCCTCCCAAATGCTGGGGTCCCAGGCATGTGTCACTAAACAAGGAAAACGTTTCCTCAAGACAGAGGCCAGAATAAGAAAGCTACCACCCTGCAAGAGGGTGCTACTGTCTATGCCCGGTGTTTATGGAAGCCGCCTGACCCTCCACTCCAGCTCACCAGCCCAGGGAGCTTTGAGAGCTGCGGAGATGTGGATCCTGGAGGGTGTGTGCAAGGTGAGCCATCTGAATCTGGATCCTGTCTTCCCCAGCCCCTCAGCCCAGAGTGACACAGGCAAACTGGTAGACCCTTTCCTGTTACAGACATGAGGATATCGGTCTGCCTCGTCCTTCATTTATAGGAGTCTGTTGCAGCTGACGGGGCAGGCTCTAGAACTCGGCGTTCAGGCTTGTGCCCATGTTCTGTGACGTCACTCCCAGCAGCACCTACTCCCACACACTCCAACAAGCTGCTGGTCTGCGGCTATGGAAAGGAGGAACCGAGGGCTGCTCTCCAGCCCCAGCTGCTCTACAGAGCCATATAGAGACTGTCACTCCACCACACACTCTCCACGCCTGTGTCTAACAACTAGACACCAATGACCAGTCCCTGACTGGGCCTGAAAGGACCTGGAGGGGGTGTAGGGCCTGTGGGCAAAGCCAGCTGGGTTTTCACACAGGAAGGAAGAGCAAACTGAGGTGGGAGGCGAGCGAGGGAGGGCGGAAATGACTGCTGCGTTAGCACCCAGAGGCAGACAGGAGGCTCAACCCCCAACCCCAGCTTTGACCCTGGTGCTAAAAACAAGCATCTAATCTGCCCTCTGACCACCCACCCACACACACACACACACACACAAATCATGCCCAGGGAATGGGGCCTGCTCTGAAGAATGGGAGTTGATTTAGACACTCTATGTGTGTCTGTGTCTGTCTGTCTGTCTGTAAAAGGGCAGTCTCTTTAAGGAGGAAATGCCATTTGGGCAGAGTGCCTACCAAAGAGGGAGAACAAAGGAAAGGCCTTTGGGTACCTCAGCCTCTCCCTCGCCTCTGATCAGGCCACTGCCACGTGGGCCTTTGCTGAGGTTGTCGGGGAGCAGATGAGAAAGGAGGGCAGAGGGTAGCTTGGGCATCAGGGGCTCACATTGCTGATCTGGTCCTGGGTCTTCTTGATTCTCTGCAGCTCGGGCGTGTCTGCCACCACGCTAAAGCCTTTGCCCTTATTCTTCTCAAACTCCTCCTTGTAGCGCACCTGGAGGCCAAGAGGAAAAGGAGAGCCTGGGTCAGGTGAACGTGAAGATGGGCTTGCCTCGTCTGAGGCCCCTGGTCAGAAACCCCCAACACAATGCAGAAGCCTAAGGAAGTGTCAGAGCAGTAATAACCCCATTGAGACGTATCTAGAGGGTTCTGAAGGGAGGCCACACATTGAATGCCCATGAAGAAGCAGTATCTTATGGGGGGAGACATGGCTCAATGATTACGAATACTAGCTGCTCTTCCAGAGGACCTGCAATAAAAACTCAGAGCACAAAATAAAGGAAACAAAGATGGAGGCACTTCTGCTCAAAATCCTGACAATTGGAATACACCAGAAGAGAGCACTAGCTGGGCACGGTGGTGCACGCAGTGGACATGGACATGATGGCTTGCTGTGTACTGGGCTTGCACAGGACTTGCAACCTGCTCGTGCCAACTCTACCCACTGTTGGGGAGTGAACTGCTTCTAGCTATCTGTTGCATTAGATGAATCTAACTAGATTGTTAGAGTCATTCCCTTTTCCTACAGTGCGGCATGCGCATAAACTGTACGTTCAAAACAGACATCAGACTGCCCACCTCTCTGTAACATGCATGTAACCCAGGTCCAGTTCCTAGCACCGTGTGGTAACTCACAATCGTAACTCCAGCTCTAGGGGGTTCTCCGAGGGTGCAGAGGCCAATGTCTCTGCTTCACAGTCTGGAAACGCCCAACATCCTGGCCCAACACATATCCGGTGCATAACATATAGGTGAAACACCAGCACACATAAATTAATTAATTAATTAAGTAAGTAATTAATTTGCTAGGTAGTGGTGGCACACATGTTTAATCCCAGCGGTTGAGAAGCAAAGGCAGACAGGTCTCTATGAGTTCAAGGCCAGTGTTCCAAAATAGTCAGAGACAACTACGGAGAAAAACCCTGTCTTGAAAAACCAGGGGAGGCCGAGCAGTGGTGGCGCACGCCTTTAATCCCAGCACTTGGGAGGCAGAGGCAGGCGGATTTCTGAGTTCGAGGCCGGCCTGGTCTACAGACTGAGTTCCAGGACAGCCAGGGCTATACAGAGAAACCCTGTCTTGAAAAAACCAAAAAAATAAAAAAATAAAAAAATAAAAAATAAAAAAGGAAAAAAGAAAAAGAAAACAAAAAGGGGGCGGGGGGAGGCCAAAAACCTGTTTTAATTAAAAAGGTCACTTCCACTGCCTGAGGTCACGTGGCTTAGCAGCAACTGTCCGGAGGCGTCAGGATGCCGGGCTCCTAACCCTACACTCCTCCTGCTACAACTATAAAAAAGAACACCCTTGCCAAATCTGAGTGTCGGCAGCCTGCATCCCAGCCAGGACATGGCTGGACCCACCAGGAGCGTGAGGGAATTTTAAAGCAACTAGCTGAGCAAAGGCTGAGCCAAAGGACAAAGCTGCTGCCCAAGAGAGCGGTGAGCCCATCCGTGAGCCTTTGACAAGCCAGAATAGCTTCCCGGAGCCTGCCAGCCTGGCCTCCTGAGAGAAACTACAGGAGAGGGAGTCAGGAGAAGAACCTCAGAACAGAGGTAGGAGCTCTGAGGAGAGCCCCACCATGCTGGCCCACTCTCCAGAGAACTCTATGAAAAATTAGAGGCACCCAGAACACACTACAGAAAGGACTTCCCCAACGCGAACGGAAGTGTCAGGAACACCTCCTCCTTCTCTGGGGATTTTGGAGAAGGAGGCTGGGAACTGTTTCTTGGCTTTGGCGGCCCACTGTCCACCTCAGGAACCATCTGTTTCAGACCTCACCAGCTGTCTGGTTTTCCTCTACAACAGCGGCACTATCCTGATCCAGGTCAGTCCAGGACACAGGGGCCAGGGTGTTGGGAGTTTCCAGAATGCGAAGCAGAGGCATTGGTCATGGAACTGAGACACTGCACCGAGGGCTCACAGCTCCTGAGCTCCGTCAGGCCCTCCAGGGTCAGGATCACAGTTTGGGTGGATCTTTCCTCCTTTGATGCAGATAAGAAGAAAAGCCTAAACCAGGTTTGGTAGTTCAGGCCTGTAAGCCAGCGTTCAACAGGCTGCTAAATCAGGGCATGTCTACAGAGTGAGACTAAAGAGATCCAGGGGTTTGAATGCACTTGGTTGACGCTAGAAGCCAGAGACTGGCATGTGGATCCGGACTGACATAGGCCTCAACTCCTTTGGAACCGCCCAGAGGACAGCCTATCATCTACTCTCCTAGAAGGCCTGAAATGGTACACTACTACTAGAAAACCCTTTAGAGAAAAAGACATCTGCAAAGTACGGAGACTTCAGCGAACCAGAAGGGTCCCAGCCAGCCTCAGTATCCTGTTAAAAAGTCACCACAGATACTAGTGAAAACACAAAAATATGCCAGGTAGTAGTGGTGAACACCTTTAATCCCAGTGTTTGGGGGCAAAGACAGGCTGATCTTAGTGAGTTCGAGGCCAGCTTGGTCTATACAAAAAAAAAAAAAAAAAACCTGTCTCAAAAAAACAAAAAGCAAACAAACAAATAACAACAACAGAAGCAAGCCCACAAGAAAACCCAGGATGGTAATACACACCTACAATCCCAATACTAGGGGGGCAGAGGACAATCTGTGAGATAGATACATTTGAAACCAGTCTGGGATACCTATACTCTTATGGCTAAAGACAGGGACAGGAAGATCATGAGTTTGAGGCAAGCCCCGTTTATACAATGTGATCTGAGTCTCTCTTTCATGTCAAAAGACAGGAGACTTTCCTGTCACTAAATATGGGCCAAGGACCAGAAGGAGCTTGGACTGATAGGCCCAATCTCCAACCTGCTGTGTTATCTTGGGCCCGTGGCTTAACCTCTGAAGCTTCAGGTTCCACATCTGTTAAATGGGAAAGCAATGGTGTCAACTGTGCTGAGGCAGAAGAGCTGTGCTGGACACCACATGAGGGTGACTTCCGAGCTAATGCTAAGCCCCACTCCCTCCAGTTTCCTGGCTTGGTCAGGCCCCCTAATCCAGGGAACAATTGCCATGGCAACATTGCAATGACATCAACTGTTTCCCAGGCTTAGGGATCGCCTTTCCTCCCTGCTGGGAAAGAATAATCCATTTCACACCAACACAGGAGGCAGAGAAGGTGAGCCTGGGTGCCACACAGTGTGGCCACAGGTCCCAAGACAAGCCAGTGTTCCTCTTGAGGTTGGTGTGCAGGGAAGAACAGGCTAGCTAGTCTCTAAAAGCCCACTCGTTCTGGAGTCTATGACCTATATCTAAGCAGCTTCTGGACTTAACTGGAGAATAGTGGTGGAACATTTTCTTTGAGGGCTTTTTATTTTATTATTTTATTTTGCTAAAAAGGGATACCCTCAATCAGACTCTCCCTTCACCCATGAAAGAGTGCTTGCATTTGGATGGCTCAGCGGCTGTGACAGGGTAGCTGGGGGCGGGTGAGGGGGGCTGCCAGCTCGCTCAAGCCTCTTGTCAGTTTGGCCACAACAGGGCCTGAACTTTGGCCAGATGTCTCTGTCTCTGCTTGGTGCTGCCAGGGCCTCCCTCTCTGGAAATTCCCACAGCAGCATTGGGCATCATGCCCAGCCAGCCAGTTATCCATGAAGATCTACCTTTCCTGGGTAGGTTTGATTACCCTCTCTCGTTTATTCCTGCTGAGAGCAGCCACACACCAGCGTTTGCCAGATAAAAACACAGACACATCATCTCTTGTGATCCAGCAGAAGCAGCCAGTAGTTTGGCAGCACACAGTAAGACCAGTGAGACACGGGCAGGATTGAAAGTTCTAGGCCAGCCTGTGCTACAAAGCAAAACAATTATCTCTCTCTCTCTCAAAAAGGTGGGGGCGGGGGAGCAAGGGGATGTGCATGCCTCTAATCCCAGGCAGAGGTAGGAGTTCCAGGCCCTCTTGGGCTATATAACAAGTCCCAGGCCAGTCAGGGATAAGTAGTGAAACTGTCAAAAAAAAAAAAAAAAAAAAAAAAAAAAACCCAGAACACTACCAACCATTTCTACTCATGTCAGACCCCTACTGTGTAGCCGATTCCCCCCTGAAAAAGCAACTGAATTTTACATCAGGGCCACAGATGTGAAGAGCTAATGAAAGACCAGACCTGGGAGGGGAGGTCAAAGTCATCGCATCCACTTCCTCTCCCTTCAGAGAGAACAGGAAAAGGAAATGTGTTAAGCTCTGACACCATGCCAAGAGTGGCAAACACCTAATACATACTAATGGGCCCACAGGCTAACTTGGGAGATGATTGCCATTTTATACATGGAGGCCTTGTGGCAGGGGGCTAAATAACGACACCCAAGACACAGCCAGTGTTGGTCATCTGAGACTTAACTTTAGGCTGCTGGTTCTGGCAATGAGACAAGGACTGCTAGGTGGTGGCGGCGAATGAATTTAATCCCAGGCCTTGGGAGGCAGAGGCATGAAGATCTGAGTTCAAGACCAGCCTGGTCTATAAAGTAAGTTCCAGGACAGCCAGGGCTATACTGAGAAACTCTATCTTGAAAATACAAAAACTGAGACAGTTCTCCATATATATAGCCTAGGCTTCTCTTAAACTCACCATGCAAACCAGGCTGGCCTTGGACTCCCGAGTATACGCATCACCAAACCTGGCTCAAACTATTAGAGCATTTTTAAGATTTCTGTACAAGTATGCTCGTTCATTGTTTATGCTCATGTCTGTGTGTGTGCACGCACACGTGCATGAAAGCTCAGATGTCTCCCTCAGAAAGACTACTCACCTCCCTTAAGACAGGGTTTCTTATCAGCATGGAGCCCACGGATCTGGACAGAGCCCCCAGAATCCTCTGGTTTTAACCTCCCCACTGAGGGGCTGCAAGCATGAGCTTCTGCCATTTTTTTACCTAGGTGCTGAGGACTTACAGGGGCAAGAACTTTACCAACGGAGCGCTCTCTCCCTTGTCTTTTCTGTCCAGGATTACACATAGGTGCTACTACACTCCAGCACAAGTGCTACTTACTCTTCAGGGTGCGCTGCTAATGTGCAGGTCACAGGATCCAAGCAGGAGTGAGAACCTACCCCAAGACAAGTGAGGGAGAGGCACACACACACACACACACACACACACACACACACACACACACACGAACGACATTTTCTGAAACACTCTATGAAGGTAACAAGGAACAGAAGAACAGAGAGACACTCCAGCACATCTGCCTGGGAGGGGGGCCTGGACTCAGTCACACACATCCTGTATTCCAGCAGTACCCCAAATATACTGTCTCTATTTAGTGGGCATCCAGGGAGAAGAGGGGAGCTGGGGACAACTGGCAGCTTTGATGGCACCACCCAAGAGTATTACTTGTGGGCAGCTCTGTGGTTGGGGAGGTTACAGATATTCCAAACACCCAAAGCACCATTTCAGGACCAATATAGCAGTGGGAGAACAAAGCAGAAATGGCCCAGGCAGCTCCCCAAAGGAAAATGAACCCACACATGAAGCTGGGCCAGGAAGCAGGCAGCCCTGGAAGGAGCCCAGGATGCCCTGCTGGGTGGGGTGGGGCAGGGATAGGGAGGAAGGTTCCCACTTTGCTTCCAGGCAGTCACACAAAGCTCTAGCTAGCCCTGCCCCCACAGCAGCCACAGATCTATCACCAGGCTGGCCAGCCAGGCCTGTCCTCCCAAGCCCTTAGCGACAGGCCCAGCCCCCAACTTCCAGGCAAATGGGTCTCTATCTCTATTTCACTACAGAGGGAGAAAAAACTGTAAGAGGGAAAGAAAGAAAAACAAACAAACAAACAAACGGCTCAGACTGCAAAGATGACAGACAGTGGGAGAGACGCACTGGCCCAGCGCTTTCCTTTTCACATGGTCGTCCATGTCCCCAGGTCCAGGAACAGATCTGTGTCCTCAATGCAATGCAATGTCCTTCACCTCCCACCCTGTTGACTGGGGTCACACAGACCCTCGTGTGGCACCATCTCAAAGCTGCCTTCCATTGGCTTTCTTAGCTTCACCCTGCTGGCGCCTAACTTAGCAGCCCAGCAGAGGAAGCCATCAGGGCACCCCTGCCTGGTCTGGGCACAGGCACAAAATCAGTAATCCCAACCCACAGGAGGCTGAGTTTGAAGGATTAGCAGGGGTTTGAGCCCAGCCCGGGTTAACCTCCTTCAAGCTTGTGTGATGGGCAGTCAGTTCTAGAGAACAGGTCCAGCTGTGCCCTGAGGCTCACCAGCCGAGCTCAAAATCTGCCCGCCTGTGGGCTGGACGAGTGGTGCTGAGAAACAAGGAGTTAGAGTCCCCCCACAGACAGACAGACAGATGGGGGGGCGTGGCTAGGTAAGAAAGACGGTGAGCCTTGATCAGCATGGCATCTCCAAACCTTAGTAACTCCACCTCCATAATAAGAACAGCCCCTTCTTCGTCTAGGAGTGGGGCTTACACCTAAAATTCCAGGACCCAAGAGGCTGACGCAGGAGAATCCATCCTGAACTACATAGGGAATTCCAGACCAGCCAAGGATAGTGAGACCCCGGCTCAAAAAAAAAAAAAAAAAAAAATCAAACAAACAAACAAACAAACAAAAAAAAGAGAAGCCAACAACCAAAGAGGCAGTCCCACAAAAGCGGCGCTTCACTTTTTGACAATACGGTGGTGAGGACTGCTACACAGAAGGCCTGTCCCTCAGTGAGAAGCTCGCAGCAGACCCCGGAGAGTCTAGGAACCTCCGAGTCTGTGTGGAGAGAGCAGAGCAGCCTACAAACACCACAACCCTGGTGCCGCTGCACACAGGCACAGGTAGGAGGACTGGCTGGCTGCCTTTTCACACCAGCCCCACCCTACAAGGGGTCACGTTCCAGAAGCAAAAAAATAAAAAGCTGAGGTGAGCTCTTGTGGGTTCCCAAGGGCAAGGGGGTTGGGTTTCTCCTTGCAGTAGGATGTAGAAAGAAAAAAAGAGGAGGAAGAAGAGGAAGAGGAGGAGGAAGAGGCGAAAGAGGAGGAGGAAGAGGGAGAAAGAGGAGATCTCTTGCGTGGCCCAGGCATCTGGCCCTCTGACCCCTCGCCCTGCCTGCTGGAGATGATTCCGTCATTTGGAGTCATCTGAAGCAGCTTCCGCAGGAACTGCTAGGGGACAAGCAGCTGCCTGTGCTGTGGAACACACTGGAGGGCTACACACACTCAAGGCGCACACTGTGTGTGGGAGTGAAAAGACCAGAACCCAGATATGGCAACCTCCCTCAATACAGCCTTGAACTCCTTTTTTTTTTTTTTTGCGGGGGGGGGGGGGGGCCGGTTGAGACAGGGTTTCTCTGTGTAGCCCTGGCTGTCCTGGAACTCACTCTGTAGACCAGGCTAGCCTTGAACTCAGAAATCTGCCTGCCTCTGCCTCCCAAGTGCTGGGATTAAAGGCGTGCGCCACCACTGCCCGGCTGACTATTGTGCTTCTTAAGGAGAGGGAAACTGTTCCCTTCAGGTAATAGATAGAAAATCATAAAGTGGTGTAGCCTGCAATTCCGGCACTGGAGAGATGGAGACGTGAGGAGGAGGGATTCGTTGCTATTCTGGTTTTTTTCCTCCTGAGATTTTTTTTTATGTTTAATTATATGTAGGTGCATGTTTCCACGAGGTTATGCACATGAACACATGTGAGTGCAGATGCCGGGGGCCAGAGGCTTCAGATCGCCTAGAGCTGGAGTTACAAACATTGTTAATGACGTGAGTTCTGAGCTGTCTTCCAGCCCCCAAGGTAATTTCTTAAAAGGGTTATGTGACATTATCATCTCAGAACAAACAAACAAAAACACCTGAAGCAGTCCTGCAAGGGCTGTGAGGTGTGAGTCCTTGTGGCCCAGGTGGCACCAACCTGGGCACCTTGCCAACTCACTGTAAATTCCCCCACTGTATTCTCTCACTTAATCTTTTAATCCTAGCTGAGGCAGGCCAGGCTGGTTCCAGGCAGGCTCTCCGGGCTCCAGAGTACCTAGGATAGTGCAGTTCAGTGTCCCTGAAGGACAGCGTCTTCCTCTTTGAGCCAAAGCATATGATGTCTCCTTCTCTATTGTAGGAGCCTGTGCCACTTAGGAAAGCCAAGCTAAAGAGATGGGAGGATGGGGTCCCTCCCTCCACTCTCCCTCCAAGAGATCCAAAAGAGGACAGGCTGTGTAACACAGACTGGTACGTTTTGGGTTGGCTCAAGCCCTTCTGTGTCAGGTGTGAAGGGAATAGGAGGCAAGGGACAGAGCAGCAGGTTCTAGGACCCCTAGCAGAGTCAAACAGATGTCCATACCTCTCCAACCAACTTCAGGTAGGAAGGTGGTATTTATGCCCTCACCGACCTCTGCAGAAGTCAGGAAGTGTGAAGTAACTGAGCCAGGGTGGGGGCAGAGAGACAGGCCAGCCTGGGATTTCAGCACCTTACAAGAGACCACAAGTGCCCTGGCCCAATCCGGTTACACAACCCCCTCCCTTTCCACCAGCTCCAGAGCACTGGGCTCTCACCTGACTCTGCAGCTCGCTTTGTTGCTTGAGGCGGAGGTTTTCCGGAGTGTCAGCCACCATGGTGAAGGACTGCTTGGGGTAGTGTCTGTGGGACAGAGAGTGGATCAGGCGTCACTCAGGGCAAAGACAAGGAATTGAGCTTCTCTCTTACCGCTGAGCAGCCTGCTTGCCAATGCTGAAGGGAATCAGGGGCTTCCCAGGCACAACCTAGACCAGCTGAGAGGGCAAGACACAGCAGGTCTGAGTAGCTGCCTGGCAGACAGAACTGTCCTGGCCCACAGGGAGGCTTCTGAGGATTGCAGATTACTTGTTTCAGATAATCCATGCTTTGGAGTCCCCCATAGAGAATCCCAGGGAGAGGCCACCCAGGAGAAGCAGCCTAGTCAGACATGCAGATGGGTACAGGGTCAAAGCTGACACTCCTGGCAGTAGAGATCAGACACACAAAGGAGCATGAGGGACCCAAGACTAAAATACCCAGGAGGCTTCCTGTCATTGTGATAAGAAAATATTGCATGTACAGGATCGTGGTGGCATGCGCCTTTAATCTCAGCCCTCAGGAGAGGGAGGCAGGTGGATCAGTGGGTTTGAGGCTAGCCTGGGCTACAGGGTTCATTCCAGGATAGCCAGGAAACCAAAGAAACCCTGAAACCAAGAAAAACAAAAGAGAAAGACAGAGGGAATACTGTGTCCAACATGGTCCAACTCACAGGTAGGTGGGAAGAGCTGCTTGTGGCCAGTCATCCTTAAGTGACAGGTAAGAGCAGCTAGTGGTGTCCTGTGCTAAGGGCTACTTCTGTGACTTAGTTATCAAATTGGCAGTCATCTTACCGCAGTGTTGTTACCCCCCTTGACAGACAGGAGAACAGACACGCTAGAGAGGTCAAATGATCTGGTCAAAACACAGAAACATCAGAATTCTGACCCCTAGAAGAAGCTGGCCTACAGGTGGCCCAGAATCTAGCCTGCAGGGACTTGAAGGATGTCATCCTTACTGCACAGAAAGGTAAACTATGCATAGCCATCACTCAGCCGTCTCTGAGGTCCTGTTCTTATCACACGCTCTCTTCCCGATTCTCCATGAGCGGAGAGACTTTTGATCATTTGTCCACTGAATTACCCACGCTTCCAGAAAGACAGTTGAAGGTCAACAAACACTTGAGTTAACAAACGTCACACCGGCACTGAAGTTGATCTAGGACCAGAGAGCTCTTCATCCCTTGTGTCCCCCTGAGGTCCTCAGGTAAACCAGCCAGAAGACAGGCAGGTCTGTGTTTAGTGCTAGAATAATTGGGGTCCACGTGACTTTCATCTACCTCAGAGACCTGGTGGACGGCTTCTCAAGCAGTCATTGTATTGAAAAGCCTGACCATGTTTAGTTCTAGGTAGCTGCCCATCACAGCTGTGACTAGTGCAAAACCCGACTCAGAGATTCACAGGCACCAGATAAGAAAAAGATGGCCCCGACGGTCCTTTTTCCAAGTATGACCCACGCCGGCCCATCGTGCCCACAGGAAGTCATGACTGCCACCTGCACCACCCTGTGAATGTATTATAGCCCTCTGGGCTACCTAGAGTGGAGCGGACTCAACCAAAGAAGTTGTGACCAGAAGGGACACAGTGATGGGCTCTTTCAAGGTGACCAGCTTCACCTCCATGGTGATGTCATTGTCTTAGGCCTAGGGGATGCCAATGTGAGATCTGGCCATCCCAGTCAACCAGATAAACAGCTCCCTCGGCAAAATGAGGAAGCTGGATGAGAAAAGCAAACATAGTGCCTGCAAACAGCTGGCAGCAGAAATGGACGTGGCTGGAGACATGCAAAGGCAAGGCTCCGCCCCCAGGTCGGGCCTCGTGCCCTGCAACTCAGGAGACCATCCAAAATTCCTGCTCCCGTCCAGGGCAGGGAGGATTAAGGTCGACTCTGCTCCTAGAGACAAGAAATGAACAGAAGGAATGGAAGAGAGACCTCTAGAAGAGCTGGCTGGTCCTGAGACGCTAGGAGACACAGCTTCAGAAAGGATCCTTCGCCGGGCGGTGGTGGCGCACGCCTTTAATCCCAGCACTTGGGAGGCAGAGACAGGCGGATTTCTGAGTTCGAGGCCAGCCTGGTCTCCAGAGTGAGTTCCAGGACAGCCAAGGCTATACAGAGAAACCCTGTCTCGAAAAACCAAAAAAAAAAAAAAAAAAGAAAGGATCCTTCATACAAACTGGGCCCACTCTGAAGGGAAGTGGAACACCAACCAGGGTGAACTGGGTATCAGTCAATAGAGATGCACACAGCAGAAGCAAGGGATACAGGATGTAGGCAGCTCTGGCTACAGGTACAGGGCCAAGTCATTATGTTGAACAGGGTGAAGGCAGTCTAAAGAGCTGAAGATAGGAACTCAAAAAGCAACCAGCCACAGAAGCCATCCACAAACCCTGGAGAGATCGTTCTCATTTGGCTGCATATACAGACTTAAGGCAGAAAGCCATCTTCATTGGCTCAGGGACAGCCAGGCACGTGCATCAGACTGCCACGCCCACCCCCTTCAGCTGCTGCACCGGAACAGCGTCTGCCTCGGGCGTGATTATTACAAAGGTGTGTCCTCCACATAGACAAGCATTTCCTGGACACAGAGCTGGCAGCTCTGGAGCCTCCACGTTCACACCTCCTCCACTGGCCCTGCCCCTGTCACACCCTGTACCCCATCAGAAGATCCCAGGCAACAGATGCTTCAGATGGAATGGGGAGGGGGGACACTTCACCTCTTTGTAGCCACCATTGTCTTCTCAACCCCTTAGAACAGGAATGTTAATGGAGGGAGGGGCAGCCTAGAGGTGGACTCTAGAGTACTAGGATTGGGGAAGGAATTTAATCCTGTATCAGTTCGAGTAGGTTAAGACACTCCATCGAACCGCTACATACATACACCCAACCCCAGGCAGAGAAAGGGCACCACAAGGACTACATGACTCCTGATGGGTTAGCCCAGTCTGCCCCCCCCTACACACACAGCCCCCAACCCTGGGTGAGACATCGCTGCCTTTCCCTTCTCCTGCTAGCTGCTGTGCTTCAGGTTCCCATGGCAACCTCATCCTCAGCTCCAGGCAGGAGAGCAGAGAAAGGGAGAAAGGAAGGAGGGAGAAAGAGGTCTATGGAGTATGGGGGCAGGGGAAGACAGACTACAAGAGTATCCTCCACCAAGGAGATACCCAAGGGGCCTGGGCTGGTTTCTTGTAGACAGCTGTGCTCAGATTTGTTTCTAGAAGGCAGGATACCAGAGCATCGGTGCTGCTCCCCTCCCCCAACAGGGTGGTCTTTGAAGAGGACTCCAGGTGATCCTGCAGAAACCGATGCTCAGATGCTCAGAATTCGGCATTCCTCTGCCCTCTCAGACCCCAGGTTGAAGCCATGCCTTCACTTTCGGATTCAGGGGGCAGGGATGGGGGTGTGCAACCAGAACACATCAGTGTAGCTTCGGAAACAGTTGGGACCACCCACCCTCCATCCCAGCCAGATCTTCAGGTTCCCAAAGAAACAAAATGAGGGGACAGTGTAAGTAAGGAGCAGAGATAGAGCCGAGTTCACAGAGAACAGCTGCTCCTTGTCCCTTCCTGGGCTAGCCTCTTATTCATCATTCCCAGAGAGTGTGATACTTTCGCTAGGGACCTCATCATAGACCAGTCTTTGCCAATGATAGCTCTGGGAGGAGCGGGGGAGTGGAGACATAGAGAGGCCAATAGGACAGAAAGCTGGGTGGGGAGGGAGGGACAAGGAAGCTACCTGGCGTCAGGAAGGTGAAAGCAGGAAGACCCTGTGGTGGCCAGAAGGGCAGCTGCTGGGGAAACCCCACACACAGGCTCACTGCTCAGCTCCTCTACAGGCTGTCAGGTGTACAACCTCTCCCCAAACACCTCCCTGGCTCTAGGCTGGAAAAGGCAGCATTATCAGGGCACCAATTTTGCATATAGGGAACCTGAAGCTTGGATTCAAGGATAGTGCACTTTACCCTGCCCCACGGCTGCCTGGCCAGATGAGGGCATGCGGACCTGTTGGGGCAGATGGACTCTGGCCCAGCTCCAGCCCCCAGGAAGGTATCCTTGGCAGAACCACAGCCAAACAAAAGTCCTTCATCCTTGAAGCCTAGCCTGACCTTTGAAACCCTTGAGAGGACAATGGCCTAAGGGATCAAGAGAAGCAGCCTCCATTCCAGGAGATAAGTGAACCCAAGGGTCTGAGCTACACTGCTTTATAGCAGGAAACTTCTATGAAGCGGCTTGTGGAACAGTGTGCTCAGGAGCTGTATCCTGGGGCAGAACAAGGACAGGCTCACAGATGCTGAAGGCTCAGCTGCTCATTTTTGCAAAGAACATTACCCTTCCAGGCTGGGACCTCTTGGAAAAAAAAAAAAGAAAACAAAAACAAAACAAACAAACAAAAAAACCCCACAGCTTTGTGTTCAAAGAGGAATAAAAATACATCAGCAAAAATAAGAAACTGTTGGTTTTGCCAAAAGGAAGGGGGAGAAGAAAAAGATCAAACGTCCTGTCTCAGTTAGAACCCTGGATCCCCAAAGCCCTTGCTAGGAACACTGCCCACACACAGGCAGGCGAGAGAGTGCAAGCTCCGTTAGCCTTGATTCTTACCAGCCCAGCTCCAGGCCTTCAGGACTAAAATGGCAAGGATAGGAAAAAAAACAAGGAGGCATTGTTTGACCAGATGGGTGAAAATGAGCAGTCCAAAAAATTAAGTGTAGACTGGAGGAAGAACTTACCAGCCCTTAGGCTTTGCAGACAAAATGAAAGACCATGACATTTTATTTCTTTTTCTTCATTCACTAACAACTTTAAACAATGTCCACACTTTTTCCCTGTAGGCAATATTTAAAAAGATTCTGCCAAGCTAAATAAGGCATGGAAATATCGGGCCTCAATTTTCTTATCAATAAATAAGGCCCTCTCATGGGAGAGAAGTGATCCCCCAAATTCCTTGAGGCCCTGACATGTCTATGTGAGTGAGACAAGAGGTGTTTGATGGCTGTCGGTGACACTCTGGCTGCCTGTTTTTGCTTGCCTCCTTTACCCCAGTATACCACAGACACACCCTCACGTCTGTGTTGCTTCCAGCTCCCTGAGACATTCAATTTCTCCAGTAAGAAGCAGAGAATTGCGGGGAGGTAGACAAAACTGAGTGAGATTCCACGAATGCTCCACCCAGGACTGTAGCAAGGCCAACCAGATCTACATACATAGCAAGGCCATTTGTGCCTAGAAGTAGCTCAGCAAAGCCGGGCGGTGGTGGCACACGCCTTTAATCCCAGCACTTGGGAGGCAGAGGCAGGCAGATTTCTGAGTTCGAGGCCAGCCTGGTCTACAGAGTGAGTTCCAGGACAGCCCGGGCTACACAGAGAAACCCTGTCTCGAAAAACCAAAAAAAAAAAGTAGCTCAGCTGGTAGCATGTTTGTCCTAGCTAGCAGCACAAAGCCGGCAAATCTCCAGCCCCGATCAACCAGTCCTGGTGACACACACCTGTCATCTCAGCACTTGGAGGTGGAGGCAGGAGGATCAGCAGTTCAAGGTCAGACAAAGGAGCAAGATGACTCAGCTTGAGAACAGGAGTTCAAACTTGAGAACTACGATGGGAAAAGAGAGAACCTGACTTCACCTGTATTGCGTGCGCACCTTGGCTTGTGACTTGCCTGGACCCACACTGACCTCTCCCTCTCTGCCCCTTCACACATACACAATAAAAAAACGATTTAAGTTCAACATCGTCATCCTTGGCTACATAGTGAGTTTAAGACCAGTCCTGGCTGCTAGAATATAGTGACACACTGACTAGACCCTAGTACTCCCACTTACAGCCCTGGAAATGGGTACACTCACAGTCCCCAGCAGAAAGAACATTTTCACCCTTCCCAACTCAGCCCCTTAGCCCACAGATCACGAAAATTGAATCAGGAACTCAAATGTCTTTTGTCAGTCTGAGGAGAAAAGGTCCTACTGAGTCCCCTCTTCCTTCCCCAGATAGTTCCTCTAGCTAATAGTGGGCCTCTTGTCTGCAGGTCCCCAAGGCAGTTTGTCCCCAACTCCATCCCAACCCCAGCCCTGAGCACCCCACCACACTCTGTGATTGTTTGCAGGGTCCCAGTGAGACAGGTTTGCATGAACCACGACTCTGAGGATCCAACTTGCACAACAAATAACCCAGGACGTAAATGTAAATATTTCCCTAGCCAACAGATCAGGCCCACCCCACCCACCTGAAAGTGGCTGAAAGAAGAGGTGAGGGGGTGGATGGGTGGGGGTCTTTGGCCCCTGTCATCAGAGAGCTGACCATAAGGAATCTGCAGGAAGCTCCGTGGGGGCCCAGCAGGTCCCCAGGTGAGGAGGAGGCTACTCCAGGAGTAATTGCATGCCTGTGGTTCCCAGCACCAGGTGGGCTGGCTGCGAGCCCTGGCCTGTGCGCTCGCCCTGACTCCTCCTCACACATGTCTGGTCCAAGGAGAGAAACAGAAGCCTTTCACTGTTCACTTTCTAGAATTCTGGAAAGACTGAGAGGATGGCCGGCTCTCATTCCTTCCTCCTCCACAAGAGCCTAGCTGCCCTCAGGCTCAGACACTGGCCAGAAACAGGCAGCACACACAAGTTCCCTGAACACCAGAGTCACACTCTGTGGGTGGCCTAGAGCCCTGGCAAAATGCCAGGAGATGTCACCTGGCTCTGTATGTCCCTCCCAGTCAAGCTTAGCCCTGTAGAGGGTGAGCAGTGCTTAGCAGAAGGAGGCCAGGCCTGGGGCTCACAAGCACAGCTGAGGTTGGAAGGAGTCTGGGGTGCATGGGGAGCGATTCCTCAGAAGCCCCAAGATCTAGGAACCCTAATGCCACTGGAAACTAGAGCCAGAGACAGCTGGAAACAGGAGGGAGTGAAGTTTGGCACAGGGCCTGGCACATAGCAGGGATTCTGGTGTAGGGCAGGGGGAACCCAAGTTCAGACAGGTGCAGAAGCCACATAGCTGCATTAGGCTTCAGAGAAGCTCAGCAGACAGCACCAAGGACAAAGCCACCAGGGAGCATCAGCTGAGGCCCAGAGGCTGCTGCAGCTGGAATGAAGCACAGCTGAGACGGGAATGCACGCACGCGCGAGCGTGCATGCGCACGCACGCACGCACAGACACACACACACAGCCTCTACCCCAACCAACACACACACACATCCCAATGCACGTCCTTCCCAACAAACACCCACTGGATCAAAGGTCAAAGGTCACCTGGATAGGGTTGAAATTAGGGTCTGTAAAAATGGCTGAAGAGGCAAAGGGAGATGCCAACCCACTCTGCTAGCTGAATGTCAGGAAGGGAAGAGAGCTGATCATTCTCCAAGCAGGGAAGGCTTCATTTCCTGCTTTGCCCAGACCCCCCCAACTGCTGCAGGCTCTCCCCTCTTCCGTTTGCTTCTAGTCTCTCCAAGAAGACTAAGCTTGAACCAGAGCTAAGGGAATTCTGACAGAAAACATTCTCTCTCCAACTTCCGATGCTCACTGGTTAATAAGCTGACTGGAGAAGAAGAGAGCAAAGGAGGCCCTGCCTGGAGATGCCCAAAGGAGACTGACAGAGCAGCCTGAAGTACTCCAGCACCCAAAGGGTTAAGTGCCCTGGGGTTTTTGGTTTTTTTTTTTTTCTGAACCTCACCCCACTCTCCAAAGGAGGGTGGGGGGAGGAAGTGGCAGAGAATCAGGGTTTGTGTGAGCCCTTAAGAATTCAAAGAATGTCCCATCTCCCTTGGGGCTGGACTGGCTTCAAGTTGGGGTGGGGGAGGCAGAAAGAGCCATGGAAATCAGAATTAAGGGACCAAAAGAAAAAAAAAAAAAAAAAAAAAAGCTGTGGTCCTTCCTCTAAACTGCCTGAGACAGGTCCTTCAGGAGGAACAAAAGTCATGCTGCCTCTTGGGTTTGGGATATTATCAGAAATCAGGTTTCCAGCACCTGAGAGATGTTGGTATATATCAGAGGGCAGGCAGCAAGTGTCTAGTAAATGTTCAAACCCCCAAAGAGATAGGGCCATGATAGCTAGCCCTCAAAGAGAGTCTCCAGTGTCCCTTCCTGGTAAACTTTGGCTAAATAAAATAAAATTGGGAGACCAGCTGGTCATGGTGAAGCAAGTCCATAAACCCAGAAATCTGGGGTTCACATTGAGGTTGAACTTGCTGCTAATGAGTCCCCTTCAGCTCTCTCTGAAGCTGCAGGAGACTCATCTCCTGGATGGTGTCCCTCTAGGGTAGGCTTGTCCCCAAGCCCTGCTTCCAGCTGGCCAGAACAGAACCTAAGGTAGCAGCTCTCAGGATAATGGACAGTGTCTGTAGTCTCCTTTCTAGGCAGAAAAGGAGAGGCTCAGAGGTTAAGCACACTGGCTGCTTTTGCAGACGACCTGGGTTCAGCTGGCAGCACCTACATCAAGGCTCACAACCACCTAGAACTCCAATTACAAGGGATCTGATGCCCTCTTCTGGTATCCATGAATACCAGGCACACAAGTGGTACCCCCCCCACACACACACACACATACATAAGACATTTATACACCTAAAATAAAATAAATGAATAAATCTGTTTTGTATTCTCAAAAAAGAAAGAAAAGAAGAGAATGAAACAAGAGGTGTCTAGAACCTTCTAGAAGGGACAATGGAAAAGAGTCACCAAATGAGAAGAGGGCCAAGGGGGAGACTCTCACTCCCAAGCCTGGATGCTTTGCAGCAGGCACAGAACAAGTCTCTTAATCCCTACT
Organism: Mastomys natalensis; assembly: GCA_021653895.1. NCBI lineage: Eukaryota > Metazoa > Chordata > Mammalia > Rodentia > Muridae > Mastomys > Mastomys natalensis. The sequence continues at coordinate 896,546 of JAJTUV010000964.1, forward strand.
GTGTGTGCCCTTCGCACAACTGTGCAGTGAATGCAGCAGACTAACTACACCATCCAGAGGCTGTCTACAAACCAGCCTCACATTGGCCTTGCTGTGTGATCTTGAGAAAGGCCCCCTCCCTTCCCCAAGCCGGTTCTCTCATCTGTAAAATGGGGACAGTGAGACCCCTCTGCTATGAGGGGACAATTTGATCACAATCTATATCAAGCAGGGTGTGCAAATGCTCCAATGTCACCTTGGGCTATCAGAGGGGAGGGAAGTCGGTGTCCCCAACAGTGTTGTGTCCCCCTGAGACTTACGCATTGCAGTAAGGCTTCTTCTCATAACCCTTGTAGTTCTTCATGTTCAGGGTCATCTTGCAGGTCTCGCAGTGAAAGCATGCTTTATGCCAGAACTGAGTGGAGACAGACAGAGGACAAGGATTAGACGATGAGGCTTCCCTAGAAATGGGTATCCAAGTTCTCCACCCAGGTCCCATGCCAAGGCTATAAGAGCACCTGGTGAACAGGTCCATTTCAGGTCACATGCTCTGACAGCCAAAGACACGGCCCTCCCCTCCCCATGTCCCACCAGACAGTTATTTAGCTGGAGAGGAATCTGATCTGAGAGTAAAGGGGAAGAACCCACTTAAGAAGGAGATGCGGCCCCCAGAAAGGTCAGCTCCACCTCCCCAGACCACTCCAGCCCAGAACTGGATGGGCCTCATTGCTTATGCAAAGCAGCACTCTGTTGCTAAGCAGCACATGGAAAGAGCTGGTCCTTCTGCCACCAAGCCTGCAGAAGAAAGCCTCGCCCCTGGGACACAGGCTCAGACCAGGGTACATCTAATGCCCCCTCTAAATGCCTAAGACTCTCTCCGATTCCCTACATGATGCTCCTCTAGCTCAGCTGGTTTCCATTTCTCAAGAGACCAGGGATTAGAAGAACTGGTGCGTGCCCCAGCCACACCCATATCCGGTCTAGTCCCATCTCTACCACCCACAGCTGGATAAGGGTGGGAGACATTTGTGAAGGCAGGAGAGCTCTGTTTCAAAGCCCAGCAACTAGACTACAGGTGTGTCCATATCACAACCCCACCCAGAGAGCTAGAGATGACCTTGGCCTCAGCCTGCCAGCACCGAGCCTGGGAGTTGGATTCTACTTCCTGTCTACAAACTGTAGAATAATGTCTATCCTCCCGGGACTGTTAAAGATTCATGAGAAATCCTCTGCCCCCCCCCCACCCGGAGAAAGCACCTGGCACCTCCATGCAGGTGCTGGATGCTGGAGGCAGTCACCCAGCCCAGCTTGAGCTCCAACATGCCTATATGGGACTGAAGGGTGACTCTAATAAACACCGAGTTTTAAAACTGATCCATCAAGGACTAATTCAAGGGGTTGATGGAGGGACGGAGAAACCACATGAACTAATTTAATTCCATTCCAAAAATCTAGGCTGACTGGGTGTCTCTGACTGCTTGTACCTGCCTGCTTCTCAGCAGTCAACACTGAGACACTCCTGACCCCCAAAGGAGGTAGCCAGAGGCCAGAGAGGGGCACAGGGGAGACCTCAGAAAGTGCTTGATTGAGCAAGCAGTAGGACTGATTCCCAGCCATCTGTCAAGGAACTCCCCCAAAGTGGTGATTTTTAAAACATGTTTCCCAAACTAAGAGAGCTTCAGACACACTTGGAAGAGGGGCCGGAAGAAAGGAGGCTCAGATACTGGAACTCTAAACCAGACACCAGGGCTATTTCTGGGGGCAAACGCCCTCCAATGGGACATTTTTCCTATCAAGGAGACCCAAAAGAAAAAAAAAAAAAGAGTCTAACAGGGAATGCTAACAGGGTGAGGGAGGAAACCACTCTTTGGGAAGAAAGCCAGCTCTAAGTCTGGAAGTAAAGGGTTGACTGGTCTGAGCTTGACCCCACCCCCCACCTGGATCCATCCTAGAGCCATCACCCCCACCCTCACCCCCAGTAACTTACGGAATCTTTACTGTTTGGGGATGGCACATAACCCCAACATCTAAACCCCCAGAAGAAAACAGGGTGGTCCTATCCCTATAGATTCCCTGACTGGGAGGCATTGGCAGATTGCCCTAACTCTGTCACCAGCCAGTCTGCAGCCTCTGCCTGCATGCCCCTGCCTGGGCCCCTGCCTCCCCCACCCCCGCAGGGGCCTGCCAGGAAAAACATTCTGCAGAATCCAGACCATGACCCACTTTCACGCACACATTCGCAGGAATACACTGTCCTAGGGCTAGGGACCTCCAAGGCCAACTCCTGATTGACTCTGGATAAGGAAAGAGATGGCCAGGCCCTCACCCTCCAGCCAAGCCACGTGGAGAAAGTGGGTAGTAGATACAGACTTCAACACACCACACTTGAGGCTGACCCCAAGAGTTTGCTCCTGTTAGCAGTTTACCCTCAGGGATCCTTAGGGATCCAGTGTTCTCGATGTGATACATCAGTCTGGGACAGAGGATGGCCATCAGTCAAGGGCAGAATAATGGAAACCAGAATGGGCTGTGGACCTGCTGGGAATTGAGCAAGGGAGGTCTCTATATCTGTATAGAGGGGCCACAACTATTATCTCTACCCACCCACCCTCAGGAATCGTAAGAGAACCAGGAGGCCACTCCTTCAGGTGGACAGGAAACGGTCATTCATTCAGCAGTGCCTGTGAACCAACTCCAGGATAAGAGAGAAACTTCATCCTGTCTCTGTCAGGTATCGGGGAAGGATCCTGCTAAGAAAAGAAAATAGTACAATCCCAAGATGGTCTGTCTGCCTTCTTCCCCTGGTCCTAGGAGCTTTGGTTCACAGCAAGAGTGGCCCTGCTTACAAGGACCAAGACAGGAATGCACTCCTAGGACTTGTGACTGAGGAAGCAAACCACACCTGAAGGCGTGCAGCTCACATTCTCTAGTCACAGGTCAAGCTGCTCAGTCAGACCCAGGTACTCGAGGACGACCACCCTTCCGTCACCTGCCTGAAATGCACTTTGGAAAATGGATACTACAGAAAGACAAACAAGCCAGTGGAGATAGAAGCCCCACAAGGATCCGACCCACTAGAGCCAGACCCTATGGCTCCATGACTCTAGGGAGAGGAGCTTCATTCAGGTCTCTGTCCTACAGCCTGTCATCTGCTCCCTAGGTGGCAGTGACTCAGGGCTGGAGTATGGGACACCTCCCTTCCTGTAGCCTAGAGTCAGGTTTGTCCCTTCTTTAAGGTCAACACCAGCACCACCCTGACCCAGGTTATCAACCTAATTCAGGGCCTCCAGCTTAGAAAGGCCAAGTAGCCCACACACTTCCACAATTCCTTTCTAGTAACCTAAAGCTCCCTTGAGCAACAGGCCTCAGGATCCCAGGCCCAACACATTCCTCCAGACAGGATGAGGAAGGGTGGGACACAGTTCCCTATCACTACCAAACACACAAGGGGTTTCATTATGTAATTCTGGCTGGCCTAGAAATACACTATCTCTGTAGCCCAGGCTACTGGCCTCAAACTCAGAGATCCTCCTGCCTCTGCCTCCCAAATGCTGGGATTAAAGATATATACCACCATGCTGCCTCAGAAGGATCCACTTTTGGAAAAGACAGTATCAATTAATTTTTTTTTTTTTTCAAATATTCCAGCAGAAGACCTAAACAGCCAGAATTTTAAAAGCTGGGACAGCAGCTTAGTTGATAAAGGACTTTACCTAACAGGCAAGGACAATCCTCAGCAAGGCAAAACTGGCTGTGGTGGCAGAGCTCATCCAGCACCCCGGCACTTGGGAAGCGGAAGTAAGAGAGGATCAGGAATTCAAAAATAACTTGGGCTAGACGAGACACTATTTCAAAAAATTAAAAAAAAAAAAACCACTTTGTAAGTCAGAGTGACATATGACTATAATCCCAGCACTTAGGAAGCTGAGGTAGTAGGATTTTAAAAAAAGAAAGATAAAACTTAGCTAAAAGGAGGGGGCCATCCCATCCATCAGACTCCTGTTCCAGGCAGGCATAGTCCCAACCAAAGTCAGGGACTGTGTACGGCCAGAGTGTAGCCCAATATTACAAAATTGGAACTTAAAATATTTTAAGAAAAAAAACTTTTTGGCAATTTGAGCCATATGGTTGGATATCCCTCTATAGAGAACTTTGTAGATGACAATGTCATGCCCCAATGACAAAAGGCTGGACACACTCGCTTATAGGGCTCGTAGATTACTGGAGCTATCCATTCTGGACTGTGAGGCTGGCCAGCTCAGTACACTGAAGTAAGTAATAAGTTAATATGAATGGGTGGTCCTGAAGTGATTACAGGGTATTCTAAACTTTTAACAACAGCAACAAAAACCGGAGGGTGGGCGTTGGGGGGAGGGTTGGAGCACTGGAACAACAGATCAACGGTTAAGAGAAAAAAATCTCTCTTCCAGAGGATCCTGGTTCCATTCCCAGAACCCACACGGTGGTTCTCAGTATTTTGTAACTCCAGTCCCAGGCGATCCAGCTCTTCTGGCCTCCTCAGATACCAGGCATACATATGGTGCACAGACATACATGCAGGCAAACATCCATCCATATAAAATAAAACACAACAACAATAACAAAAATGCTATTCCCAGCTCCACAGACTTTGTTCCCTTGAGGGAAGAGAGTACATCCATAGAGCCATTCAGGACAGGAGGTCCTCTGCAACTGGACATTCCAAAGCAACTGGCCGTGGACCAAGCCCTAGCCTTCCTGGCCATCTCCACCTGTTTTTAGAAGCTGAGGGAGAAAGAGAGAGAAAGATGTGGCAAGATTCTCAACAGTGTAGGTCACTGGATACAAAGTAAGTGTTCAATAAATATTTGTTAAATGAATGAGGTCACCCTGTTTCTCCTTCCTGCTCTAATCCCAGAAACTCTCTAGGGAAACAAACCTCAACCTCCTTCCTCAAACACTGTCATCAGCACTGCATATTTATCCAGCAGGCAGAGCACGCTGGTACAATGGATTGGGGACAGAGTGGTCTTCATTGGTGACAAGGTTTACCCACTTATGCTTCTGAGAGATAAGGTTCAGGCAGGAGAAAAGATGAACCTTAAGAACAGCTTACTGTTCTAGCTGTGCTGCAGGCTGCATGCCATGGGGGATTGCAGGGAATCAGGCCAGTCTAAGACGATTCTCCCTGACTCTAGAGAAGCCTTAGAAAGTTGAGTAGCAACCATGCCTATGGGATTGAACTTTACCCACACCCAGATTTCTGCCCAGCCTTCTCCAGGGTTCCAGTTCTAACTTCCTATTGCCTACAGGGCATGGAAGGAAGAGACAGAATACCTGGATTTTCCAGCCTGGGTGGGGGAGGCGTGTGGAAGGCAGATGTCTCTCCAGGGCCACTTCCGCTAGGGGAGTTCTAAAACCAGGAAGAAATCACCCACTCCCACTTCCCAGGGCAACCCCGACCTGATTATCCTCTTCTAGCAAGGACGAATTATCACAGAAAATCCCCACCCCCTTCCCCGTGACACACAGCACTGAAGGTCTTTACAAGGAGAGTGGGTGAAGTGCTGGACAGAAAGAGAGGAAAGACCAGCCTTGACCACAGTCCCTGCACTGTCCACCTCGAAGGCAGTGACATCATCCATACCCATCTGGTGGCAGACGGGGAATACTGAGGCCCAGAACCATTCATAAAGTTGATGGCCACAGACCTGGAACTAGGACCAAGTCTCCCACTCCCCAAGCTAGCAATGCTTCCATCATTCATTGACTCTCCCCATTCATTACTGGGACTATATGGGAAGCCCACTTGTTGGCCCAGGGTGCTGCAAATGCAGGGTCAAAATATCTGATCCCAGTGACGACAAAGACCCTCATGTAAGGACAGGGTTTCATTTTGGGGGGTTTGGAGGTGTCCATCTAGGAGTGTCAAGAACAAATCCTACCCTCCAGAGGCTGGTACAGTGACTGGGCCGACCAGCACCTTCCCTTAAGCTCCTCCTAGCCTGGTATCCAGCCAAGCCCCAGCCAAGCCCCATGTATCTTTCCTCAGGAAAAAGTTCAAATGTTTCAAAACCACAAGTCCCCACCTCCTGACCTGGACCTGGGCGAAGGGTGTGTGTGTGTTGGGGGGGGGGGTGTCCAAAGGTTCCTAAGAAGGAAGTAACCCTAGCCCGGAAAGGAGAGACAAAGTATCCAATTCCAACAAAACTAGATGGCCTCTTTCAGGCGCCTGGCTCTGGCCAATTCAGCCATCAAGGTGGGAGTAGGTAAACTCAGATCCAGCTTATCCTCCTTATCTACGAGGAGCCAAAAGGCTTCCCTGAAGAGGAGACACAGAGAAGAGATGGGTTGCCTTAGACTTTAGGGAGTTCACAGCAAGGCAGGAGGTCCCTCCTCAAACTGTGCCGGAAACACCCAGATCTACTCTTCAGTCCCCCTTGCAAAAGTGTAATGGCAAACAGATGATCGGGTCCAGCTTGGGCCGGGGATGCGTAAGAGCCCCTAGGGCCAGCTAATTTCCAGAAGGTTACCCTCTCCCTCCTCTTAAAAAACTCCTTTTCCTCTGCTTCCCCAGAACTCGGTCAATCCCACCCTCCGTCGGAGAAAACAGCTCTGAAAAGTTAGCTCTTTGTTCTCTAAGCTGAGCACAATTTCAGATCTCCAAGAAGCGTCCTCCCCACTCCCCACCCCGCCCAGCTCCGACTGGGCAGCCCAGCACCCGGAGTGGCTTGCAATTTGAATTGGGGGTTGGGAAAGCTACGAAGGAGGTCTATGGGTTCCCCAACCAGCAAGGAGGGGACCAGCAGGTCGTTCAAAAGAGGGGGTCTCGCAATGAGATTCCGGTGCTGACCCTAAATCCCTTTCACCACAATTGACACTCGCTGGACGAAGGACCCGACGCAGCTTACAAGCCAGGAAGCCAGGCTACCAGCAGCCCAAGCCCGGCGGGTAGCGCCGGCCCCAGCCTCCGCCCCGCCCCCGCCGCCCCCTCCCCCAGCGCCCCGCGCTTCCGCCTACTTGGCGCTGGCCGCCGCGGGGAAAGGGAGCGGCCGTCTCTTCTCGCACTCCCGGCCTGGGGGGGCGGGACTGCACCTCTAACCTCCAGCACACACCGGGGGACTCTGGTTCCCTGCTGCTCTCCCGCCCTTCCAGCCCTCCCAACCCCGATGCACAGAGCCCACCCTTCTCCAGCGGTGGCTGCCCACCACCTCGCCCTGGACCTCCCAGGTTCCAGCCTGGGGTCTGTTCCCACACCCCAAGTCGCCTCCCGCCTTCCTTCTCTGCTCTGGGGATCGCAGGGAAGAGCCCGCAAAGACCCAGCCCCTCTTTCCTCCCCCGATTGCAAGCTGCACTGGCACTGGCTAGCTCGCGGCGCCCGGTACTCGAGCTCACCTTATCCAGACAGTTCACCTTCTCCGTGGGGTACACGATCTTCCCGCACCGGGCACAGTTAGGGTTCATGGTTCCGGGGAAAGACTGGGGCGGGGACGCCCGTGCTCCCGCGCGTTCCCTTTCCCTTAGGCGAGCTGGTGGGAGGCGGCGGCTGCAACTGTGCAGGCGACGGCGACTGGAACTGGGGAACTGGCCTCCGCCTCCGCCCTCCTTCCCCTAATAAACACAGTGGGGAGGAGGGGCTGCACTGACTGGGGCGGGGACGCGCCTCGGGCGCGGAAAGAGGCGCGCGCGACCAGGCGCGCTCCCCGGGCGACGTGGGGCTGCGTGGGGGCGGGTTCCAGGGAGGACTGCGGGACTGGAGTGCTGGAGCCCCTGAGCTCTCGGGGTGCACGTGTCCCTGGGCTCCCCGATCGAGGACGGGCCCGGGCCATGGCCCTTTCCGCGCTGGAGAAACAAACGCGACTGTGGCAGAGCCCGATTTCCCACGAGAGGTCAACCCCACGCACCCGAAGAGGGTGGGGATAGTACAGATTCTCCAGACTCGGGGACTTTCCTTAAACCCGTGTGTCCCCAGCGTCAACCTACGGGGAAACCACCCCCTGCCCCGCCCCGTCCCCCAGCTAGCTCTCTTCCCGCCCACATCCTCTCCCACATTGGTACCTGTCCCTTTCCCTTTGAACTCAGCACCTCAGGATGTTCACCCTCCCCGCGCCTCTGCGCTGCTGCTTTCCAACGGGTTCTTCGGATCCGGGCACCCTCTGCTTTCAGCTTGGCCGCCTTTGCACTTTCATTCTTTTCTCTTGCTTTTATTCTACCTGTGTAGCAGCTGCAACAGCTTCTTAATACTGAAAAGAGATTGCTTCAAGCAGCGTGGCGGCGCGGGGGTATAGCTCAGTGGTAGAGCATTTGACTGCAGATCAAGAGGTCCCTGGTTCAAATCCGGGTGCCCCCTCGGAGCCTTTTCCTCATTTCAATGACAATAAAAATACATCTCACTACAAATGTGATCTTGACTCGACCGTGAGTTAAAACAGGTAGAAATATAAAATCCACTCCTCATTTTACAATCTGAACAGAAAAGCCTTCGTTTTGCCTCGTACCAAGCAAGTTGCGAGACCTCATTTGACTGGCGCCAGATTTCTGCCCATGGTACCCTTGTGAATTTGAATTGGATGGTCCCACACTTTGGGTTCGGAAGCCAAGGTCACTCCCCAGGTTGGCATTGTGTGTCCCGTGTTGGGTAAGGGTGGGTCAAAAAAAAAAGGAAACTCGTGGACATAGCCCTTCTCCAACCTAAGCTTTCTTTTTTCTTTTCGTTTCATTCTGCGTTCTTTATCATTCTATATTCTTCACACGCTTCCTTGTTACTTGGTGACGTGGACAGAGTAAAAGCGCTTCGAGAACGTGAAACCGGCCTATGAGCACTCATCTGCTCCCTTCGGTGCAAAAGAACAAGGACTCCAAAGCCAAGTAATATAAAGTAATGCAGTGGTGTTCACACGTGGGCGTGTTCCGGAGTGACCTGGAGGGCTCATTAAAACATCCCCAGTTTCTGAGTGTGTACATACTGAGGAAGGCCTTGGCATTTAGTTCTTTGGTGGATTTTTCAGGTACATTATTCAGGGACCCAAGGACCACTCTTTGAGGATCACTGGAGTGTTACCACACGCTATCAAGTTTCAAATCCTCGACAGGGACAGGTATCTAGCAGCTGAGTGTATGGCTTTAGGGTATCTGGTCTGGAAAAAAATCTCTTAAGAATGAACAAGAAAGCAAGGGCGGTCCCCTCAGCTAGGTTTTGCCCAAAAAAAGGAAAAAGAAAAGAGACAGAGAGAGGCATGCTGCCTGGGTCAGGGTGTGGCTGTGATATTTTAAACACGGAATCTGGTTGTGTCATCCCAGGACCCCAGGGGAATATTCTCATGCCTTCCCTCCCAGTTCCCATTACTGTTCTCTGCTGAGCGGAACAAGGAAGGGGACAGAGCAGAGCTTCAGGGCAAAGCACAGAAATTCCGAAGTAGCGAGTCTCCATTTCCAGACGCTAGGCCTTGAACTTATACTTTCTCAGGTCTCAACTTCTCAGAGAAGACACTTGTTTTTTATATATTTAGACCGTGTCTTTTTTTTTTTTTTTCCAATACACAGCGTCATGTAGCCCAGGATGGCCTCAGTTTTGACATATAGGCCAAGGCTAATCTTAAACTCCCTTGGACTCTGATCCTCCTTCCTTCTTCCAAGTGCTAAGATTAACAGGCATGTACTACGACACCTGGCTGTAACATCTTAAAATAGACAAGTATATAAACATTGTTTCTGGATTCATCCTCAATTTTTCGGGCCAGGATACAAACTAGGTAAAAAGTGTTCTTTCTTTCATCCCTCACTTGCCATTTTGTTGTCATCCTTCCTGTATGCTGATTCTGGAGTACCAGGAGCAGTCAAATGGGGAAAATTGGGAGGGTAGAGTTTGGATTTGGAAATAATTGAGTGGAGTAACAAGAATGTTCTCAAAGGTAAAACATGCATTATCCAGCAAGGGGGCACCCGGATTTGAACCGGGGACCTCTTGATCTGCAGTCAAATGCTCTACCACTGAGCTATACCCCCTCTGCTGGTAGGAGGCTACAAATTCTTTTTACATAACTTGTTTGCTTTTTCATTGAAAGTTGCTGACTCATTTAAAGCTAATATTGTTTTGCTAAATTACATTGACTTTAAACAATAAAAAGACATACATTTAAAACAAGAAAATCACCAACAATTTGAAACTGTGAATTTAAGTTACAAATTTGCAAAGCTGTCCCCTGCTCTCTCCAAAATCAATTCCCACCTCAATCAGAACCACTCCAATCAGAACATCCACCTAGAGTCATCCCTCGAATACAAACTGTCGCGATTTTCCTCTTTAATTCATAAAGCACTATGTCACCCCATTAAGAGGCAGCACAAACTTTCAACAAAAACATAGATTCTGGTTCACTATGAGTTTAGTGTCCTAGAGGCAGACTAGAAAGAAAGGCACAAGTGAATTAACAAGTAAATATTCAGGAGTGAAAATGAGAAACACATACATACATACATACATACATACATACATACATACATACAAAAGGATTGAGGTGTGCCTGGGATGAGTACTTAGCACTCAGGTGGACTGAGACAGAAAGTTAAGAGGTCAAGCCTATCGGCTAGATAGCAAAACCCTGCAAATATGTGAATATACTAAAAGCACGTTTTTTAGGAAAGTACCACAGGGCCATTTCAAGTTGGATAGACATGGAAGGACAGGGATCTAGGCTGACATCCGACTCAGAGATCAGCCTCTGTCTCCCAAGTGCTGGGATTAAAGCATGCACCACCATTGCTGAGCTATTATGCACCTTCCTTCCTTCCTTCCCTTCCACTCCTCTTCGTTACAATGTTTGGAAACAGTCTCCCTAGTTAGCCCCCAAGGTCTGGGGAGATCCACCATCCACCAGAGGAGTAGCCCAGATCAACATCCGGTATCAGCGTGGTGATGATGATACTGGGGACGGAACTCAGTTCAGCATGAGTTTTCCACCACTGAACTACACACAGGATGGAGACATTAGATAGACATTTGAGGCAGATGTTGAGAATATAGTTGGAGTTCATCTGGAAGGTCTGATCCAAAAGTAGAATTCTGGTCATTTCCACTCTATTGATGCTGCTCTACTTGATAAGAAAGCTGTTATCTCAAAAGTGTGCTAGGTTTGGCTCAATCAGAAAATTAACTTCTATAGATAGCTTGAAACTAGCAAGTTGTTTGAATTTCTTTTTCTTTTCTTTATTTCTTTTTGGATTTTTTTTTTTCAAGGCAGTGTTTCTCTGTTGTAGCCTTGGCTGTGCTGGAACTCTCTCTGCAGACCAGTCTGACCTCCAACTCACAGAGATTCACCTGCCTCAGCCTCCGGAGCACTGAGATTAAACACATACGGCACCATACCTGCCTGCTGTGTGTATTTTTAACACACAGCAAATGCTGGCAAACCTACCAATAGGTCCTTTATAGTCAGTTTACGCACAGCATCTGTTTTCTGCAGAAAGGAACTGGCAAGCTCTTCAGCTAAGAGAGGGAAGAGGAAGAGGAAGAGGGAAGAGTGTGGCAGTCACAAGACAGGAGAAAGTGTGGAGTGATCACTTTGGAAAGGAAAGGGTGAACATACTTTGGCGAAAGAGGTGTAGGGCTGCTAGATAAAACATTTAGAGACAGGCAGAGTGCCACAGACAAGCGCTTTCCCAACAACCTCAGCCGCTAGGTGGTTGTGGAAAGGTCTTACTATAACTCATGTTACTTGGCCTGTAGGTTGGCAAGGAAGTACAACCTAATGCTCAAGCTGAACCAGACAGTGTGCCAAGCACGAAGAATTCAAGGTACTCAAGAAACACCAGTCCGCCTAGAGGTGGGGAGGGTGAGATGGTTCAGCAGCTACTTCTCATGAAGCCTGAAGACTTGAGTTCAATCCCTGCGTAGTGCAAGGAAAGATTCAGTTCCCGTGAGTTGCTCTCAGACCTAGACACACTCACACACACACACACACAACACACACACACCACCACACCTCTCTCTCTCCTCTCTCTCTCTCTCTCTTCTCTCTCTCTCTCAATGTACTTTAAAATCATGAACAGGATATGTGTACCATGTAACAAGTTCTCCAAAACCAAATGCAGATGAGAACATCTAAGACAGGTCTTTGATGATGAGAGACATGAGCCCAAGGCTTTGTCCTGGGAGTTGAACCCAGAGCTTTGGGACATGCTAGGCCAGTGTTCTCATAGGCTTTTACTCAGAAAAGTGTCGTCTTCACCCCTAAAAAGGAAACTTCTCTTTGCAACAGAGACCATTACAGAAAAACCACCAATCAAAATGCAGGTTGTGGAGCCAGTGCCAATGGATACGTGTACAAAACACTCCTGCACCCGAGGCTCAGGGAGCACTGCAGAAGTGAGGATGGAAGGATTGTAAGAGCCGGAGGAGCAGGGTGTGTGCTGTGAGCTTATCACAACATCAGAAGCTATACCATAAAGTCTCACCAATGTGACCACCCAAATGTGAACTGAGCAAGGACACCAGCAAATATGCCAACTGAACAGGGAAAACCACACAAGACCTCAACCATACACAGAGAACAACAGGCAACTGAAGAAAGCTGGAGAAGGGAAGGGTGGACCTCCTCCAGGATGAGCAAACTAATCGGTTGTCCAGTTCAATTCGGTTAGCCTACAAACATACATACAATATGGACTGGACACAACAGGTTATAATTTAGGAATTAAAATAGATATATATAATATACATATGCATATTAATAATCATGGAAAAAGAGGCAAAAGAGTTTGAAAGAGGTCGGGGAAGGAGTATGAGAGGGTTAGGAGGGAAGGAAAGGAAGGAAGGAAGGTTATAGCTAAGTTACAAAATCAAACTAAACACACGAAACATTGCTGAGAAGCTGAGTTTGTGGTACACAGCAGCAATCCGGCATTTGGAAGACAGAGGCAGGGGACCAAGAGTCCAAGTTGAAAGAGTTTAAAGCCAACCTGGAATACATAGGACACTGGGGGGGGTTAGGGGGTAGGCTCTGTACACCTTTAAATCTAGCAATTTCAAGAGGCAGAGGCTGGCAGATCTTCTTGGGGCCAGCCTGGGCTACATAGACTTTCAGGCCAGTTAGGGATGCACAGTGAATCCTTGTCTCAAAAGAAAAAGAAAAGAAAAAAAAAAGTAAAATAATAAACGATTTAGCTGGACTGTGGTAGCACATGCTTTTGATCCTAGCACTTGGGAGACAGAGACAGGCAGATCTCTGAGTTCAAGGCCAGCCTGGTCTATAAAGAGAGTCCCAGGACAGCCAAGGCTACACAGAGAAACCCTGTCTCTGACAAAATAAAAAATAGAAGTATTTAAAAGATTGAAAGATAGATTAAAGACCACAGTAAAAGAAACATTTTTCTATCTAGGAGGAAGGTATTGATGTCCTACGGAGCTAGCACTGTCACCTGAAGCTTCCAGCGAAAAAGCTGCTCCTACATTAAACATTCTAAGATGAACTGATTTGATATCAATGTTTGTGGACAGTTGGAATGTTGCAGGTCCAGAGCCAAATTCTGCTGAGCTATCAGTAGCCACTATAGATATCTATGAATGACTACGTCCTTGTGACTGTTAGGTAAATCCCTATGGAATGCAGAAACAACCCCACCAAGCGAAGGCTTAAGAATATCATCAGAAAACATTCCAGGCCTTTTCAAAGAGGTTTCCCTCTTGGACAGAACCTGCTACCAAGGATTTTCACCAATTTCTTTTAAAAGTATTAGGACCAGGTGTGATGGCACATGCCTGTAATTCCAAAACAACAACAACAAACAAAAACAAAATAAAACAAACAAACAAAAAAGACCTTGACTTATGGCTTTACTTTGGTCTATTTCTATAAACCCTTTACAGAATTGTTATCCTACTAAACACATCGAACCATGGCATTTAGAATAAACTGAATCTGTGTTCCCTGGCCGTGGTCACTGTGTTTGTCTCCGGAATAAACTCTCTTATTTCTTTTTTTTGTTTTGTTTTGTTTTTGTTTTTTTCGAGACAGGGTTTCTCTGTGTAGTCCTGGCTGTCCTGAAACTCACTCTGTAGACCAGGCTGGCCTCAAACTCAGAAATCCGCCTGCCTCTGCCTCCCAAGTGCTGGGATTAGAGGCATGCACCACCACCGCCCGGCTCTCTTATTTCTTTTGAGGTCAGAATGATGTTGGCTTTTTTCACAGTTCAATTATGGTGCTCAAAGTGGGGCCCCAAGGGTAAGGCACTTCCCTTTCTTCCTTTCTTCCTTTCTTCCTTTCTTCCTTTCTTCCTTCCTTCCTTCCTTCCTTCCTTCCTTCCTTCCTTCCTTCCTTCCTTCCTTTTCATCTACTCTTCTTCCTTTTAGTTTTGGAAACAGTCTCGCTAGTTAGCCACCAAAGCCTGGGAAAATCAACCATTCAGCAGAGGAGTACCCCAGATCAGTATTCAGTACCAACATGATTTCCCAGTGTCAGCAGCCTGGCACTGTCTTAGGGGAATGCTCTTTCCAGGACATCAGCATCTATGATTCGGTTGAGGGGTCATCTTTTGGTTCTGAGATGGTGGTGTGGGATAGATGTGGTGGATACCTTCTCTTTTGCTTTCAGAGCTTTGGATAAAGGTATCCTTTCTGTTGGGATTCAAGATGATCTTTTTTTTTTTTTTTTTTTTTTTGGTTTTTCAAGACAGGGTTTCTCTGTGTAGCCCTGGCTGTCCTGGAACTCACTCTGTAGACCAGGTTGGGCTCGAACTCAGAAATCCACCTGCCTCTGCCTCCCAAGGGCTGCCACCACTGCCCGGCCAAGATGGTCTTATGTTTAATAAGTATGCTAATTCAACAGGCAAGTATTTTTAAAAAGTAAATAGAGCTGGGTGGCGGTGGCACACACCTTTAGTCCCAGCATTCAGGAGCAGAGGCAGCTGGATCTCTGACATCAAGGCCAGCCTGGTTTACAGTGTGAGTTCTAGGACAGTCAGGCTACATGGAGAAACCTTGTTTCAAAAAAAAAACAAATAAATAAGGAAATCTAACTAAAGACAACTTAGCTCTACACTTTCCTTAGTGGGGAGCATTTAATGTCAGTAAACTGGGTGTTAGGCATTTTGGGTTTTGGTGTTGTATACTACACTTAAAGTCCTAGGCAATAGATTTTTTTTTTAAATCATCTATGAGGACTGGAAAGATGGTTCATCAATTACAAGTTCCTTGTTGCCATTTCAGAGGGCAGAAACTCAGTTCCAGTATCTACATAGTGACTCATAACCATCTGTAACTCCAGCTCAGGAGCTCTGGTGCTCTCTCTACCAGGCACATCTGTGGTACATAGACATGCAAAACACACTGATAGAAATAAATACATCTAAATATTGTTTTTGTTGTTTTGTTTGTTTGTTCGACATAGCCAGTCTTTTGTTACTTTGTGGGCTTTTCTCTCTTTCACCCTTCTCTATGCCTTTTCTTTCACCCTTTCAACCCCCTAACACTAGATAAGAGAAGAAAAAAAAAGGATAGAGAAGAAAGGAAAAAAAATCCCTGAATCAAGTCAGGGGTCAAAAAGAGGGCGACATTATCATTAGTCTATTTCCTGCTGATTAAAGATATCGACTTCCTTGGGTCAAGTTTGGTCTTTAACATCAGGATATCTAGTTTCTTCTTCTTTGTGCATGACTACTTAAAAAAAAAAAAAAAAATCACTGGGCAGTGGTGGCGCACGCCTTCAATCCCAGCACTTGGAAGGCAGAGGCAGGCAGATTTCTGAATTCAAGGGCAGCCTGGTCTACAGAGTGAGTTCCAGGACAGCCAGGGCTATACAGAGAAACCCTGTCTCGGAAGAAAAAAAAAAACAACAACAACAAACAAACAAATAAAAAAATCAAGGTAATCAACACCAACCAATAACTCCTCACCAACAACCCACCCCGGCTCTCTGGACCCTAGCATTTATATAACCTCTAAAAAGTTCCCAGAATTCCAAATGTCACATGACCAAAGAAATTATCTGTACCTGGCAAAATTTTGTCATTTCCTACCCTACACAGACACAGACACACACACAGACACAGACACACACACACACACACACACACACACACAGACACACACACACACACACACACACACACACACACACACACCACAGCATGAGGCAAATCAGCTGCTGTGGACAATCTGACACAGCCCCATATCTTATACCTGGGATTAAAATGAAAATATATTCTTATAATATTTCTGTGGGGTGTTTGTTTGTTAAAAAAAAAAACCAAACTTCCAAAATTGTCACTATGGTGTTTGTTGTTGTTGTTGTTGTTAAGGTCTCACTATGTGCGGGTCCCACAACTATGTAGCTTTGATTGGCCTGGAACTCATTATGTAGACCAGGCTGGCTTCACAGAGATCTGTCTTTCCACCTAAGGGGATGTAAAACTGTTGGTTAAATAAAATTTGGCTACAGCCAATTACTAGAGGGATTAGAGGTAGGTGGGTTTTGACTTACCTGGTTGGGGGTGGGAAGAGAGAGGAGAGGCCAAGAGGAGAAGGTAGGAAGAATGAAAGGAGGGGTGATGGACCATGAGCAAGTGGCCAAGAGAAGCAACAAGTATCTGGGATACACCAGTGGGGAGGCAGCCAGGCCAGCAGATAGGAGATTAGGGATTACCCCTCAGTAATTATCAAAGCCAAATAAAATAACCATAGTCTGAGTCTTATTTATTCGTAAGCTAGTCAGGGATAGACTTAAAATTGGTTGTAGAACAGGTCAGGAAAGTAGAGTGATAATCATCTTAACTATATTAACAATGGGTACCCAAGTCGCTCCTCCTTTTTTGTGTGGGGTGGGGTTTTTTTTTGTTGTTGTTGTTTTGTTTTGTCTTCCAAACAGGGTTCCTCTGTATAAGAGTCTTGTCTTGTCTGTCCTGGAACTCATTCCGTGGACCATACTGACCTAATAGTCACAGAAATCTGCCTGCCTCTCCACCTGTGCTAAGACCTGTGACCAACTTTCTTTCTTGCTTGCTTGCCCCTGACTGTCCTGGAACTCTCTATGTAGACCAGGCTGGCCTTGAACACCTGCCAGCCTCAGCCTCCTGAGTGCTGGGACTAAAGGTGTATGCCACTGTAGTTTCTGGTCACAGTGATTTCATTACAGCAATAAAAACCCTAAGACAAACTGGTACCATCCTAGTGGGGTACTGCTGTGACAGACCTGACTATGATTTTGAGAAGATTGTGGAAAGACGTTGGAACTCTGGGCTAGAAAAGTCATTCAGTGTTAAGAACTCATTGGAATGTTTTCAGGAGCTTGGAAGATAAGATTGCTGAGAGCACTGCAGAAGGAATCCTGGCTTGTGACGTTTCAGAGGAAGTTTAAAGACTCTATCAGGACTGCTTGCCGTTTTGACTTAAGATTCTGCCATTCTGGTTAACTGGGACTGAAGATTAATCATCTGGGATTAAGAAGAGACCGACATTACTGAAGTGAAACCTTTGTGGTACTAGATAATTGATGCTGGTTAGCTGGAGCTAGGAAATTCATGATGATTGAGAAGAAACCAGCATTGATGAGGTGAAATCTTCTGGAAAGTGTTTCCTCAAAGCACAGAAAAGCTGTGTTCAGAGGCAGCCACATTGTATCTCATGTTGGCAGCCAAACTGGTAATTGTAAGAGCCACCTGGGTGGTACTGGTTTTGAAGTCATGAAAGGGTCGTGGAGATCAGCTGATACTTGGCACTGTGAGAGGCCAGGAGAGGCCTTCTGTGAAGGTGCAGCCTCAGCAGCAGTTGAAGACCCAGGACTGAAGGAGTCATGCAGAGAAGTTGAGGTTTGGCACTGTGAAGAGAGCCTATGAGAGGCTATTGGTGAAAGTACTGCTCAGTTACAGCCAGGAGCCCCAGCAGGTTTTGGAGATGTCAGCATCATGAGATGACCACCAAGAACAATAGCAACTGTGGATTGGAGCCTAGAAGACAAGCTGTGTGTGCTGGCCAGAGAGCAGGGTCAGAGAAGTGACCCAAGCCCTTTGGCTGTCCCGGAACTTACTCTGTAGATCAGGCTAGCTTTGAACTCAGAACTCTGTCTGCCTCTGCCTCCTGAGGGCTGGAATTGCAGGCATGCACCACCATGACTCTGCCACTCACCATTTTTAGTGATGCTGATAGAAGCAATAGTAATCCAATTGGTTGAAATCATTCATTTGTTTGTTGTTTGTGCTGGGATTAAAGGCATGTTCCACCACTGCTAAAAACTAGGTGGTGGACGTTTTTTGTGGCATATACCAAAAAAACCTAACAAATACATTAGATTTAGACAATTAAAAAAAAACATATAGATAATGCTACACACATCTTTAATCCAAGTTCTTGGGAAGCAGAGGCAGGTGGGTCTCTAAGAGTTCTAGGACAGTCTGGTTGGCACGGTGGGTTCCAGGAACAACCAGAGCCACATAGTAAGACTTTGTCTAGAAAAATATGAATAGCCGGGCGGTGGTGGCGCATGCCTTTAATCCCAGCACTTGGGAGGCAGAGGCAGGCGGATTTCTGAGTTCGAGGCCAGTCTGGTCTACAGAGTGAGTTCCAGGACAGCCAGGGCTACACAGAGAAACCCTGCCTCCAAAAACCAATATATATATTCATATATATATGAATAAGTAAATAATAATGAATTGATTTAAGAACTATAAAAATTGGGATTGGAGTGATGGCTCAGGGGTTAGGATTTCTTGTTGCTCTTCCAAAGGACCCAAGGCTACATAGAGAAACCCTGTCTTGAAAAACTGAAATAATGATGATGGTGGTGGTGGTGGTGGTGATGATGATAATAATATTACAGAGATAGGTAGATTCCTGGGCTAGACATAGACAGTCTAGTTGGTAACCTCCAGGTCAATAAAGGAGTCTATCTTGGCGCCATGAGATGGCTTGTCTGGTAAAGTCATCTACTGCTCAAGCCTAGGGACCTGAGTTTGATCCCTGAAACCTACACAATAAAGAAGAGAACTAACTCAAGTTGTCCTCTGACCTTCCACACACACCTGCCTATGAACTCAAACGGCAGGATTCCCCCAACAGGGAAATAAGCAAACAAACAAACCAAAAGAAAGTGTTGGGGACTGGAGAAATGGCTCAGTGGTTAATGCTGCACTGGTAGAAGACAGATGGAGTTTTCAGCAGCCACAAGGCAACGGCTACAGATAGACTCTTATAGATGGACAACCATCTATAACTCCAATCTAATGGATCTGATGCCCTCTTCTGGTCTATGTGGGCTTCTACACATATAGACAAAACATTCATACACATAAAATACAAAAATAAATAAATAAGCAAGTAAGTGAGAAAGCAAGTCAAGTCTCTTGAGGTTCTCTGTGCTAAGATCATCTGGGCTCAGGGTTTTGGATTTTCCTGGTGCCACGGGGAAATAACACTCTGTTCCATCCTCAGCTCCTGTCACAAAAGCAAGACACAGGGAGAAAATCAAGAAGCAATTATCTATGTTAAGTATACAGTGACAGCGACAAAGAGAAAAGAACAAGCCACAGAGGAAAATCTGGAAATAGAAATATTACAAACTTCAGCTATTTTTCTCAGCTGTCCACAGGTGTTCTGCCCTGCTTGGGAGGAAGATGAAGAAGCCCTGGATTATTTATTTGGTCAGAGTTGAAGCAGAAGAATAGAAAGACATAAAATCAGGTTACAGAGTACATTTTTATTTTGGTGAATGTTCTTACTTAGAAAATTAAGGCCGCCGGGCGGTGGTGGTGCACGCCTTTAATCCCAGCACTTGGGAGGCAGAGGCAGGCGGATTTCTGAGTTCGAGGCCAGCCTGGTCTACAGAGTGAGTTCCAGGACAGCCCGAGCTACACAGAGAAACCCTGTCTCGAAAAACCAAAAAAAAAAAAAAAAAGAAAGAAAAAAAAAAGAAAATTAAGGCCAGGTAGTGGTGGGGCGTGATTTCGATCCCAGTACTAGAGAAGCAGAGTCACGCAGTTCTCTGAATTGGAGGCCAGCCTGATTTACAAAGGGAGTTCCAGGACAGCCAGGGCTACACAGGGAAATCCTGTCTCTAACTAATTAATTAATTAAATTATTTCCAAAGAAATTCATCTAGATGAGAGTGGTGATTCGTCTTCAAAGTCCAATGAAATAAAAAAATCTGGGAAGGATTTCACAAAACATTCAAGTCAAGCACAGAATAAAGCCAGGAGGAAGAGGTGGTGCGAAGAGGCAGAGAATGCCTTTACCTGGGTCACCTTGCCATTCTATGCAAGTGCAGATGAGTTAGAAGAATTCATTAACAGGGGTATTTGACAATCAAACAAGTTGGCTGTGCTACATAGTTTTTTTGTCAACTTGATACAAGCTAAATCATCGGAGAGAAGGTATGGAAATTAAGACAATGTCTTGGTAAGATTAGGCTATAGACAAACACAGAGAGCATTTTCTTAATGACTGATTGGGAAGGGCCCAGTCCACTGTGGGAGATGCTATCCCTGAGCTGGTGGTCCTGGGTTCTATAAAAAAAGCAGGCTGAGCAAGCCCGTGGGAGCAAGCCAGTAAGCAGTGCTCTTCCATGGCCTCTGCATCAGGTTCTGACTTCCTCCAATAATGAACAGTGATGTGAAGTGTAAGCCAAATAAACCTCTTCCTCCCCAAGTTGCTTTTGGTCATGGTGTTTCATCGTAACAATAGAAACTCTAAGACTGGGGTGCACACTTTTAATCCCAGCACTTGGGAGGTAGAGGCAAGTGACTCTCTGAGAGTTTAAGGTCATCCATTCCAGTTTATACAGCCAGAGCTACAGAAAAACCTTGTCTCAAAAAATAGTGACATTTGGCCAAAGCAATACTATTTGGTTCCTGAGACAGATGATAAAGGAGAAGGGGAAGAAGATGATAATGATGGAGAAGAATTAGAAGACGTTGGTGAAGAAGGGATGGAGGTGATGAAGAGGACAATGAGGAGAAGGAGGAAGGGGAGGTGAGCAAAAGAGAAGATGGCTAATACTAAAAGAATACTGTTGAATTCCAGCCTCCACTTAATTTTCTCTCTTTCCTCCTTAATTTTTTCTAGTCTGGGCAGCAAGTCGCAGTCATTGGTCCTTAACTTATTAAGGGAGAAATACCTTGGGCAATACCTTGTTCCAGGTTAGCCAGGGCTACACAGTGAGACCTTGTCTCAAAAAAAAAAAAAAAAAAAAAAAGAATATAAGGTGAGCATGGTGGCACAGGTCTATAATTCCAACGACTCTGGAGGCTGAAACAGGAAGATCACAAGTTCAAGTCTTGCCTAGGTCACAGAGTAAGTTTAACACCATATGGACAGCTGATAGAGCAAATTAGGCAAGTCCCTGTCTTTGGTGGGTAGTGGAAAGCAGCATAAAGTATATAAATAAAGGTGTAAAACGGAAGTGTGTAACCAGGAACCCTGGGTAAGTTGGTGTTGCTGGAATGTGAGGTATAAGAGACAGGAGGGGGATGGAGAGATGGCTCAGTGGTTAAGAGCACTGACTGTTCTTCCACAGGTCCTGAGTTCAGTTCCCAGCACCCACAATGGTGGCTCACAACCATCTGTCATGGGATCCAATGCCCTCTTCTGGTGAGTCTTAAGAGTGGGGCAGTGTACTTTTATGCATAAGATAAATAAATCATAATTACCCCCCCCAACAAAAGAAGAGACAGAGGGACAGGAGGACAGTAGGTGAGGTCAGTGAGGGACAAGTAATTGTGGGAAAGAGAATGCAATGCTGAGGTTAGGAGCTGTTGTGGTTTGAAGGAGAATGAGCCACAAGGCTCATGTACTTGAATGATGGGTTCCTAGTTGGTGGGACTATTTTGGGAAGGGTTAGGAGGTGTGGCCTTATTGGAGGAGGTGTGTCAGTGGGAGTGAGCTGGGAGGTTCCAAAAGCTCAGGACAGGCCTACTCTCTTGTTCTGTGCTTCCAACTTGTGGTGAGATGTGAGCTCTCAGCTACTGCAGGTTCCTATGCTTACCTGCCTACCTGCTGCCATGCTCCTACCATGCTGGCCATGGACTCGCTTTTGATCCATAAGCAAGCCCCTACGTAAATTCTTTCTTTTGTAAGTTGCCTTGGTCATGATGTCTCTTCACAGCAGTCAAACAGTGACAATAGATAAGCTTAGATTTTATTCCACCAAAGCCAGAGGGCTTAAAGCAATGGAGGCTGAGGTTAAACCACTTAGAAGCTTCTGTAGTAGCATTGAGTCAAAGGCAGACCTTGAGATGCCTGGCTCAGCAGTCCAGGAAGAGTCAAGTCTACAGACCTTGGTCATTAAATATGGGTGCCTGGGAAAGAGAAGAATATGTGTCTTTTTTTCTTTGGAGCCATAACCAAAAAGACTGTCTAACAACAGACACAGAGATCCAGAGCCACTCTCTCACATTCTTCTCTATGTTGGTTTGTTGGTTCATGGCAATGCCATCTTCTCAAGACCAAGACATAGCTTGGCTCTTCTCTGTTGTTTCTTTTTTTTTTTTTTGGTTTTTTGAGACAGGGTTTCTCTGTGTAGCCCGGGCTATCCTGGAACTCACTCTGTAGACCAGGCTGGCCTCGAACTCAGAAATCCACCTGCCTCTGCCTCCCAAGTGCTGGGATTAAAGGCGTGCGCCACCACCGCCCGGCTTTCTTTTTTTTTTTTTTGCTTTTTTTTTTTTTTTTGGTTTTTCTCTGTTGTTTCGATTCTCTCTCTTGTCTTTTTCTATTTATTTATTTATTTATTTATTTATTTATTTATTTATTTTTGTTTTTCGAGACAGATTTCTCTGTGTAGCCCTGGCTGTCCTAGAACTCACTCTGTAGACCAGGCTGGCCTCAAACTCAGAAATCCGCCTGCCTCTGCCGCCCAAGCGCTGGGATTAAAGATGTGCACCAGCACTTCCCGGCTTTTTCTTTCTTTTTAATATTCATTTATTTTATTTATATGAGTACACTGTAGCTGTCTTCAGACACACCAGAAGAGGGCAAAAGATCCATTACAGATGGTTGAGAGCCACCATATGGTTGCTGGGAGTTGAACTCAGGACCTCTGGAAGAGCAGACAGTGTTCTTAATCGCTGAGCCATCTATCCAGCCCATTTTGGTTTACTTTGCTTTGCTTTTTGAGACAAGGTTTCTCTGTATACCTCTGGCTTTCCGGAAACAGTCAAGACCAAGCTGGCCTTGAAGTCACAGAGATTCCCCTGCTTCTGCCTCTGGAGTGCTGTGATTAAAGGCATCCACCACCACAGCTAGAGTGGCTCTTTTTTTCTTTTTTCTTTTTCTTTTTTTTTTTTGTTCCATCTCCAAATGAATCTAGATCCTCACTCCATCACTGCTAATCCAAATCAACCATTTCCTTTGTGAGCAATGACCTCTAGCAATCTTCCTCTGATCTGACTTTATTAGTTAGCTGGTGCCCTATTTTGGCTTTAAGTCAGGCCAACATTAGTTCCCCGTTTCTCTCAGTAAATACCACATCTCTACAGTGGTGTGCAACGCTCTCCCTAGTCCATTTCTGTTGTTCTCTATTTTTCAATCTTTACTTGATTTTTATGTATATGAGTGTTGCCTGCCTGTGTATATATGCACTACATAGTTGCCTGATGCCTACAGAGCAGGAAGAGAGTGTCAGAGCCCCTGGAACTGGACTCACAGATAGTTGTGAACTGCTATGTGTGTTGGAAACAGATCTAGGTCCTCTGGAAGAGGAGCAAATGTTCTTAACCCAGTGGTTCTCAACCTTCCTAATGCTGTGCATAAAATTATTTTACCCCTACTTCATAACTGTAATTTTGCTACTGTAATGGATCATAACACAAATATCTGGCCGGGCAGTGGTGGCGCACGCCTCTAATCCCAGCACTTGGGAGGCAGAGGCAGGCAGATTTCTGAGTTCGAGGCCAGCCTGGTCTACAGAGTGAGTTCCAGGACAGCCAGAGCTATACAGAGAAACCCTGTCTCGAAAAAACCAAAAAAAAAAAAAAAAAAAAAAAAAGCCCCATAAATATCTGATATGCAAGCATGTTTGATGCGTGCCCCTGTGTCACGTCTCTGGTTTGCTCCCCTCTTTTCTTTTCTTTCCTTCTTTTTTTTTTTGTTTTTTTGTTTTTTTTTGTTTGTTTGTTTTTTTGTTTTTCAAGACAGGGTTTCTCTGTGTAGTCCGGGCTGGCCTGGAACTCACTCTGTAGACCAGGCTGGCCTTGAACTCAGAAATCCGCCTGCCTCTGCCTCCCAAGTGCTGGGATTAAAGGTGTGCGCCACCACCGCCTGGCTCCTTTTTTTTTTTAAGACAGAGAATTGCAGGGTAGCTCAAACTGGATTCAAACTCCCTACAACACTCCTTTCTCTGCCTTCCAAGTGTTGCCACAACTGTTTGTTTTTAATTTTACCATTGTTGTTTATATGAATAAACGATGTGTGTATAGGCACATGTGCCATGCCATGCACGGGGTCAGAGGACAACTTTATGGAATTGGTTCTGTCCTTCAACCTTTATAAGGGTTCTGGGGATCAAATTCAGTGGTCTGGCTTACAAAGCAAGTGCCTTTACTCATGGGGGCATTTTTCTAGCCATGATTTCACACACACACACACACACACACACACACACACACAGAATAAAATGAAATGTCACGCTTTTTTTTTTTCCAGTGTTAGGGACTGGACCTAAAATCTTGTATATGGTGTCTGTTGGTAGCTACAGCAGCCTACATCTTCAATCCCAGCACTTGAGAGGCAGAGGCAGGTAAATGTTTGAGTTTGAGGCCAGCTTGGTCTACAGGGGTAGTTCCAGGACAGCCCCAGCTACACAGAGAAACCCTGTCTCAAAAAAAAACAAAAATCTTGCATGTGTTAGGCATGTATTCCACTACTGGGAGACACCTCTAGCCCTTTTTCCTACTTGGTATTTTCTTTTTTTTTTTTTTTTTTTTTTTTTTTTTTGGTTTTTCGAGACAGGGTTTCTCTGTATAGCCCTGGCTGTCCTGGCACTCACTCTGTAGACCAGGCTGGCCTCGAACTCAGAAATCCGCCTGCCTCTGCCTCCCAAGTGCTGGGATTAAAGGCGTGCGCCACCACCGCCCGGCAATTTTTACCTTCTTTTTTTTTTTTTTTTTTTTTTTTGCCTACTTGGTATTTTCAGATAGGGTCTCTACATCGTTCAAGGTGGCCTTGAATTTGGGATAGCATCTGAATAGTTGAGATGACAAACCATCAGGCACCAATGTTTCTACTGCAATCTACCTCTTCACCTCTCCACACTTTACTGTCCTTTCTTCATAATACTTTGTCTCATTTAACAAAGTATATGCTGGAACTCTCACAATTATTCCTATTATTCGGTATACATTACCTGCCTCCAACCTCTACCATGGCAGAGTAAAATCCATAAAGGCAAGAATAATGCTCTATGCTGGGCGGTGGTGGCCCATGCCTTTAATCCCAGCATTTGGGAGGCAGAGGCAGGCGGATTTCTGAGTTCGAGGCCAGCCTGGCCTACAGAGTGAGTTCCAGGACTGCCAGGGCTATACAGAGAAACCCTGTGTCGAAAAAAAACAAAAACAAAACAAAAAAAGAGAATAATGCTCTATTTTATCCCTTCATGTAATCTGGAGAGAATCAGGCCAATAGGTATTCAACACACATTTGAATGAATGTATCAACAGAAGGTAAGAGGCTAGGAAAATAGGGAGACGTTGAGGTAATAAAGAGGACAGTTAATAAATTAAAACATGCCATCTTGATTATACTATAAGTAAACATAAACTATACTATATTTAAGCGTTATGAAACGTTACACATCTTTAAGAAGCAACAGTGCCAATCAATCGTTCACTGATAGCTGAGGGATAAGTTTGAGAATAATTAATAAGCTAGTGAGTGGTTGTCTGACCGGGTGTGTGAATGTCACTAATACAAAGTATTGTTAATTGTCATAACAAGAGAATGTTATGGTACCAAGCACACGTAATCATCTGTAGCGCTCCACTTAATTGCTCCATAGACAAATGAAACCATTCTAAGCTTGCTCTTGCTCCGTCTCTGTCTGTTCTTTGGGAACCCTTACAGAAGAATTTATTTTTATTTATGTATTCATTTGTTTCGAGAAAGGATCTCATGGGTAGCTCAGGTAAAGTCGAAATCGCGGCAATCCTGCTGCAGCCCCCCAAATGCCGGGATTATCGGCGAGTCCCACCACGCCCGCAGCAAGAATTAGTTTTGAATTCCTGTCATCCAGAGAAGGGCTTGGCAACAGAGCTCAAAAGAAGGTGTTAAGCAAATTAAAGACAAAAGGCAATGTGTCTATATCGCCAATTACTTCCGAGGCGTTGGGAAGAGACCCCAAATTACTAGCGCCTCCATAACTCAAACGCAGCTTTCACAGTCAGGGCTGACCCAGAGGCCCAGGACTTTTACGTCATATAGCTGCGACCAGGGGAGGGAGGCCGGCTTGAGAATCCGGTCACATGGCCGAGTGGGCGGGGCCTCAAGTTCATATCCCAGTGTCCCTTGTACTAGCTTCCTTTCTGACTCTTTCCGGGCACTCAAGATGTCGAAGCGAGGTGAGGATTTTGGGTTTGGGGATCCGCTGGCATCCGCCGCGCAGGACGGACGGCCGGTTCCTTGGCGGCAGCCCCCGGCGGCAGTGATAGTTTACAGTCCCCGGGCCGGAGAGGGAGACGATGGGGCACCGCAGAGGCCCAGGAGAGCGTCGAAATTGGAGGGCGGTAGAGTTGGCGTTGAGCTGGTAGGAGCGAAGCATGGGGCCGAACGGAGACCGTGGGGTCGGCCTGCTTTGGACCAGATTGGACGATCTCTGCGGCCCCCCGCCTTGCCGTGTAGATAACGTTTCGTAAAAGTGGAGACGTAGTTGGAGACGGCCAGGTTCTGTGACAAGTGGATGGTGGTCGGGGAAAGGCTGGTCTTTGTAAAGCTTGAGCAGTGGGTTATAGTTTGGAACTGTGAGACGAACTGTGGTTCCCCCTTATCCTGTTTGTTTTCCTCCCCGCAGGACGTGGTGGGTCCTCCGGAGCGAAATTCCGGATTTCCCTGGGTCTTCCGGTAGGAGCTGTGATCAACTGTGCTGACAATACAGGTGAGGCCTGTTGCTGTGTCCTCTGTCCTGCCACGATCCCCTTTTAAAAGCACTCAGTGGGCCTTTTGCTGGTGACCCATTGAGCCGTCAAGAAGGGGCAGAGTGAAAACACCACTTTTGGGTGAAGTGGCAACGTGTTGTGTTGTTTAACTTCAATCAGTGTTGTGACAAGACAGCTAGCAAGCCCGATGAGTGCGAGGACTTGGGAAGCATTTACAAAACTTTTGTTTTTGTTTGCTTGTGTTTCCGATTTCTGAGTTACTTGTGTGTAGCCCAGGCTCGCCCTACATTGGCAATACTTCCATCTCATGCAAAATTAATTTTTGTTATGTTCTATAGGAGCCAAAAACTTGTATATCATCTCTGTGAAGGGAATCAAGGGACGGCTGAACCGACTTCCTGCTGCTGGTGTGGGCGACATGGTGATGGCTACAGTTAAGAAAGGCAAACCAGAATTAAGAAAAAAGGGTGAGTAGGGAGGAAGATTGAAGTTCTCCAGGTATTAGAAAATGGGATGTTAGCTGGGCGGTGGTGGTACACGCCTTTAATCCCAGCACTTGGGAGACAGAGGCAGACCTGGTCTACAGAGTGAGTTCCAGGACAGCCAGGGCTACACAGAGAAACCCTGTCTCGGAAAAAAAAAAAGATTGGATAGGATGTTAATTCTGTGGCTGTCAATTCCCCTAAATAACACATTTGAGAGGCTGTGAGATGGATACCTCTGCTCCTGCTGTCTGAGACAGGTTTGACTTGGGTCTCAGTGTTGGGGCTTAGAGTCTCTTCAGGTGTCTTGCTATATAGTCTGCCACTCACCTGGCTAAGTTCTTCCTCCGGTAACAGACTACTAGAAAAGATCTCCAGTTGTCTGTATTCCTAGCTGTCAACCAGCTGGCAGTGTTAAATGGGTTTAATTGTGTGGGTTATTGTCCGAACAACTGGAGGCAAACACCTCATATGTCACCAGAGGCATGTTTTCCCTTGTGATGGATGCTACGGGGAGCTGACTATTGGCTAATTAACTACTCTGCCGTGTGTCCCCATCAGATGGATGAATTAAAAAGGACAGACCTCAGAACCTCTCCCTTGAGTGGTCTGGCTGTGGAACTCGTTCATGGAGGATATCACTGTAGGTTTGGCTGGCCTTGAGCTTAGACCCAAGAGCTGGGTGCTATCAGGCACTGTTCTTTTCCAGAGATAGGGTTGTGTTTCATAGCAACACTTCCCTTTCACAAGTGCCAGTGTGCTCTCAGCATTTAGTTGGAAATCTTCCACTGTTCCCCTTTAACACCACTTGAGGGAATGGCTATACTGACCCTAATGTAGTTAGACAGGGATGGATCTGCCAGGACTCCTCCTCTTCTCAGAACACTTCCAGGGCCTGGTTGGTGGCTCAGGAAGCTGTCAGAGAAGAGCAGAGCATGGCCCCCTTACCTTGTGGTATGATAACAGTTCCATGTACTGTTGTCTCCAGTGGTGGGGATATCCTTAGTGTGTCAGGTGACAGGCTTGTTCAGTATTAGTTTTTTTCTGATACGTAGCTTTAAAGGTGGTCTGTAGTCTGGTTCTTAACTACCTTTAAACAGGTAGTTTAAACAGGCTAGGTGGTACCAGACTTAACTCCAGCTGTTCGGAAGATTGTAAGTTCAAGGCTTGCCTGAGTAACTAAATGGTACACCATTTGGCCTAGTGTGCAAGGCCTTGCTCAGTCCCTAAGACAGAAGTTCTTGTGGGTACTAGTGAGACCCCAGCTTCCAGCTCTTAGTCTTTCATGTTATGGGTCCTGTCTGACTTCAGTAAGGCCCCAAAGTGATCTAGTCTTGATTTTTTTTTTCCTGTATTAATGGGCCATTATCATGTGGTGACTCTGTAAGCAGCTAGTAAATGTTCAAATAATTTTAAGTGTTTGTACAGTTTTCTATAGTATTGGATGTTTAGTTCTGTTTTGATCCATTAAAAACAACATATACTGGGTAGTTCCTTAATAATGCATACTTTTTAAATGCAAGTGCCACTTTTTTCAGAGGTGATTTAATAATATTGGACAACTTGGGCAAAGTCAAAGTTTAAGGCTTTATAAGTGGAACCGCCTCATCAGTAGGCATGGTAACAGAATGCTCTCTACAGAGTGCATGGCAGACAATAGTAATGGCTTGTCTTTGAGTGTTTGGTTGGCAAACGAGGTGCTGTATGTAGAATCTGACACTTAGAAATACAATTTTTTTAATGTTGTTAACATTTGTAGATGAAAGTATGTGTAATTTGTAGGGCAAGCCCTATCAATTGGGCTGTAGATATGTGAGTAGGTGTGACAAGCAAATGGTGCATACCTTATATTTTAACATTATCCCTGGAAAGGAACATATTTCTACTTTTGTACAAAAACAGCCAATTAAGGGGTATTGGATGTTCGCACTAATTCTTATCCTTGCCAGTAGGTAATGGAAACCTCATGGTGAGTGAACATTGTGTGGAGAGGTTTTTCTGCTTAGTTAATAACTGCTGCCCTTTCTTTTTTGTCCTTAGTACATCCAGCAGTGGTAATTCGACAACGAAAGTCATATCGAAGAAAAGATGGGGTGTTTCTGTATTTTGAAGATAATGCAGGGGTCATAGTAAACAATAAAGGCGAGATGAAAGGTATGAGGAGATTTAAGCCATCGCTGTATGTCTCTGCTGGGTGACTCTAGGAGCACAGACAAGGACCTTGTCTGACCTGCCTTCTCTCTTTGCAGGTTCTGCTATCACAGGTCCAGTTGCAAAGGAGTGTGCAGACTTGTGGCCCAGGATTGCATCCAATGCAGGCAGCATTGCATGATTCTCCAGTGTATTTGTAAAATATATTCATTAAAAAGTCTTTGCTCTGAGAACTGGTCTTCTTGACACCTTTACCAATATCAGCTTTGCAGGAGGAAACTTCTAAATGTCAGCTCTGGGCATGACCTTGGAAAACTTCACCTTCCGATTAAGTAAGGATTATCTTCAGGGGCTGTCAGATGGTATAAAAGACATTCATTAGTTCTCAAGAGGACAGATGGTTCATGTCTCAGTGCCCATGTGGTGACTATAAGTCCAATTAAAAAAAAAATCAAGACCCTCTTTCAGGTCCCTCCTGGGCCTAGGCACATGGTATGCAGATAAACATGCATGCAAAAACATGCCTGTACAATAAATTATCTTTGTGGTTTGGGTCCCTAAAATAAATGGAGTGGTATGTTCATCCTCATAATAAATGGCTGTGTGAGTGTGCTTCAGAGAGAACAGCCTTGGAAATGACCTAATGTGAGCCTGGGTGGCTGCTTGACTAGAGGAGTGCTGGGTTGTGCTCAAGTGCAGATGCTTACGTAATCTGGTCACCTAGCCAGAGATCACCTTGCCATGGATGTGGTTGATTTGGGTACTTAACACTTGTGAACCTTTTAACTTTTTAATTTGATTTATATGATTACACTGTAGCTGTCTTCAGACACACAAGAGTGGGTCAGATCCCATTCCAGATGGCTGTGAGCCATGCGGTTGTTGGAAATTGAACTCTGAACCTCTGGAAGAGCAGTCAGTATTCTTAACCGCTGAGCCATCTGTCCAGCCTGCCTTTTAACTTTAAGAATGGGAAATAGTGTCCCTAGAACAAAGTATGTATAGAAAGTAGTCCCTGCATCGTGTCCATCCACCTAGCAGACATCTCTGCGTTCAGGGCCAGCCTGGTCATGAGTTGTGCACTATTTTATTTAGCCACCTTTGGCTGTCTTTAAGAGATCTACCTGCTCCTGCTGGGTTTGTGTGTGGGTGCTGGAATGTGTGTACCATCCCTGTGTACAGTGCCCTCGGACCAGAGGAAGTCAGATCCTCTAACTATAGAGTTACAGGTGGCATTTGAGCCTCATGTCCTCTATGAAAGTAAGTGTTCTCTAACAGCCCTGGCTGACCTGGAAATCTTTAGATGAGGCTGGTCTCTATCTCCCCTGTGCTGGGATAAAAAGCACAGAAAAGTCCTTAGCTGTGCTCCTGCAAGCCTGCCATCAGTACATGTTTGACCTACTGGACTAAGTAGTCAAGTGAAAGTGCTGAGTGAAGAATTGGTTCCAGGTGTGTCACGATGCCTGCGATAGCAGCAGTGGGAGCTGTTAGAAACTTGAGGCTAGCCTGGACTACCTAAAATGGTTTCCAAAGTGGTATTAGAGAAACCAGGGATTCTGGAAGAGTTGAATTCTGGTTTTAGGTTCTGCAACTAGACTCGGTCAATTAGGGGTAGAGAAGGGGCAATCTGAACTAAATCAGGCTGACTTCAAACATTCAAGGACACCATTTTCCAAATACAAGGATTACAAGTGAGCCCCACCATGCCTGGTTTACAGAGACCCTTTTTTTTTTTTTTTTTTTTTTTTGGTTTTTTCGAGACAGGGTTTCTCTGTGTAGCTCGGGCTGTCCTGGAACTCGCTCTGTAGACCAGGCTGGCCTCGAACTCAGAAATCCGCCTGCCTCTGCCTCCCAAGTGCTAGGATTAAAGGCGTGCGCCACCACCGCCCGGCACAGAGACCCTTCTAAACCTTAGCTACCTACACTGAATTGATGAGGGTTCTGAGAAGTCTCTAAATTGTGGTCAAGTTAGATATTAACTTTCGGGGGGAAAGACAGCCAAGAAATTTAATAAAGGCTGGAGATGTTGGACTGTACTGTTTTGCAGAGGAACTGTTCCATTACCATTTTTTGTTGGTTGGTTCGGTTTGACTTTGTGTAGCCCTGGCTGTCTTGGAACTACAGAGATCTACCTGCCTCTGCCTCTTATGGGCCGCTGCCACCACCACCGGGTCGGTTACCACACAACTCCCACTCGGGCACACCTGCACTCACATATACAATATGAAATGTTAAATGCGTGTGTGGGTGTGTGTGTAAGCAAAAGACTGTGGATGTAGGACAGTTTGATATAAAGTGCTTTCCTACTTTGCACATGCATAAAGTCTTCCTTGGTTATATATCCCACCCAGCATCACGATGCGATGGGCGTGGTGGGGACCCTGAAACAACAATGGGGTTTATGTCTCAGGGAGGTAATTTACGGACGTAACAATGCTCAGTGAAGTCCCCATTTAAGGCTCTCTACCTGAGAAAGCCCTCAGACTCAGAGGCTGCCGTGGTAAGGATGGCTCGTTGTTATGACAGTCCTCTGCGACTCGAAAAAGCTTTTGTTTTGGATGGGGTGGCTGTGAGCACACTGGCCCAGGCCTACAGCATCACGAGACCCAAGCTGTGGTCGGCCATTCCGCCTTATAATCCTCAACTGGACTACCATACTCGTCGGTACTTCCGGAGCCGCGTAGTTCCGCCCATTTTGCGGAAAACTGATCAGGTATGTGTGGGAGCATCCGGGAGCACCTGCGACTTCAGGCAGTCAGCTTCCGGGGTTTGGCCCTGGTGGCCCAGGACTTTGAGGTTTTGCACCCCTCTAATTCTGGGCCTTGTGCTGTAGTGCTCTGGGTACCGCTGAAGCTCGTACCCTGCGGCTACTTTGGTGAATTAGTGAGAGTAGCAGGGTGGTGGTGCCGAGCTCAGGTCATCTCTACCCAGAACCCCATCCATTTACAGTCTCATTTCTTGTTTCTGCGAGGGGAAGTTAGGGCGCAAAGCCTCTCCGGGCAAATAGGTTTCTTTGTCTTTGTGACGTCACAGGGGTCGCTTAGCTGTGACCTCACTGCGGATCTTCAAAACCGGCAGAAACTACCAATGAGCTTTGTGAACCAAAGGGATTAAGGGGATTGGCTTGACCTGTCGCCTAAGACAAGGGGACTGCCTTGTCCTATGCTGTCACAGTCACAGGGTTAAGGCTGGCTTGCCCCTGTGAGCCCAAGAGAAGTGACTGCCCCACCTCCGCAGACATCCCTCTTCCTCAGTACTTACTTGCACAGGATCATAGTTCTCAGGCTGTTGACTAACAGTTCATTTTCTCCCAACAGTTTTTTTTTTTTTAATTTACTTCTCATTTTGATGGAGTCTCCCTGTATCCCAAGCTGTCCTTGAACTCTTATGCTCACGTGATCCCCAGTCCAGTAACTGGGAATGGGGCCGAGGATTAGCTTACTGGTACAATACCTGCCTCACATGTATGAGGTCAGGTACCACTCCCATAAAAACCAGACTAATGGCTGGGAATGCAGGGCTCCAGCCCACATCACCTGCCATGCCTTCCGACACTCTTGCCTCTAGTGTGTGTTGATTTCAGAGATCTGAACGCAAAAAGGACCTCCAAGGTTGCAGTAGGAACAAATCTGGGGGATTTCTGTGGCCCATAACATTGTGTGTGCCTATATATGTACAGTGCCTGTGCATAGACACACATAATCTGTCTCCTTGTCACTTTGATACCAGGAGCCAGAGATGTGTATGTCTAAGAATGTCAATATTTTTTTGTTGTTGTTTTGTTTTGGAGCCACAGTCTGGCTGTGTCCTTGGGTTTGTTTGTTTGTTTATTTTTGTCGAGACAGGGTTTCTCTGTATAGCCCTGGATGTCCTGGAACTCACTCTGTAGATCATGCTGGCCTCGAACTCAGAAATCCTCCTTCCCCCAAGTGCTGGGATTAAAGGCATGTGCCACCACCGCCCGGCTGTCCTCAGGGTTTAGTCTCTAACATGAAGCAATCCTTTTCCTCTGCTTCCTGAACGTTGGGATTAGTGGCTTATGACACCTACCTTGAATTTCATTTATTTGTCTTTCTTTCTTTCTTTCTTTCTTTCTTTCTTTTTTCTTTCTTTTCTTTCTTTCTTTCTTTCTTTCTTTCTTTCTTTCTTTCTTTCTTTCTATGAGACAGGGTTTCTCTGTGCATCTCTAGCATTCCTGAACTCACTCTAGACCAAACTGGCCTAGAATCCAGAGATCTGCAGCCTCTCACTCTGAGTGCTGGAATTAAAGCCCTGGGGCACCAGCATCTGGCTCTTTTTTTTTTGGGGGGGGGGTTCGAGATAGGGTTTCTCTGTATATCTCTGGCTGTCCTGGAACTCACTCTGTAGACCAGGCTGGCCTCGAACTCAGAAATCCGCCTGCCTCTGCCTCCCAAGTGCTGGATTAAAGGCGTGCGCCACCACTGCCCGGTTTGGTTTTTTAAATAATCACCATCCATGCTGCATATTGTTATTTGAATACAGATGTGAGAACAACATATTTGAGCTGCGTGAGGTGATGCATTTGAGAGAGGTGAGGATGCATTTGAGAGAGGTGAGGATGGAGGCAGAGGAGACTGGAGTTCAGGATCACGCTCGACTAAATAGGTTTAAGCCTTCCTTTGAGCTACATGAACCCCTTATCTTGAGAAAAATAACCAACAATGTATAACAAAACAACAAAACATGTGTATTTAGTCTTTACTGTGGCAGGCCTTTTATCTAAAGTAAGTCAATTATCTAAAGTAAGTCACTTATAAAGTAAGTTATGGAAACATCATGCCAGCTTCCCTGTTGGTTACTAATGAGGACAGAGAAGCTATGTAATTGGGCTATGATCACACAGCTTGCTAATGGCAGTACTGGAGTTAGGATCCAGACTGTGTAGCAACAGAGTCCTTACCTGCCTGTTCTGATCATT
The DNA here is from genome assembly GCA_021653895.1 of Mastomys natalensis. Taxonomy (NCBI): domain Eukaryota; kingdom Metazoa; phylum Chordata; class Mammalia; order Rodentia; family Muridae; genus Mastomys; species Mastomys natalensis. The sequence goes on from JAJTUV010000964.1 coordinate 931,142, forward strand.
AGCGTATATAATCTGTCTTTCAGTTTCTTCTGGCCCTGAACTCTCCCCTTCCCCAAAGAAGCCCCAGGAACTTCACACCTCACTCCATGGGACACCAGAACTGACAATCTTTTCTTTCCTTCATTTTCAGGATCAAGGTGGTACTGGAAGGGACGGCTGGATGGTGGATTATTTCCACATTTTTGGTCAAGGACAAAGATATCTCAATAGGAGAAACTGGGCAGGAGCAGGCAAGTGCCACCTCACTGTCCATCCTCACAGTGGTCCCACCATGGAAAAAATGTGAACCCCCGAGCTTAGAGAGGCAGGGCTACAGAGAAGTGTGGTTGGGGGGAAAGGGGTCAAGGACTGCATCCTGCCATAGGTGAGCAATAGCGGTTAGCATTCGTACTCTTCACTTCTGAACACTTCTATGTACTGCTCTTCCTCTTGTACTGCTCAGCCTCATTTTATCCCTGTGGTACAATTCATCTGCTAGGCATGATTTTAAACTGATGTGCTGGGAAAAGTTGAGATGGAGATGGGCTTTACCTCTGTCCACTCTGAAGCTTGGTGTGTGTGTGTGTGTGTGTGTGTGTGTGTGTGTGTAGTGTCGTGTCCTCCTCTACAGACACTCTGGCTCCCTGATCAGGCTTAGTTTAGCAGCTGTGGAAAAGGAAGGTTGACTTTTCCTGGCGGGGACAATCTTTCTTCCATCCAACTCCACCACCTTTTGGACACATGATTACCATGAAGTCCTTTGCACCAAGTCATCAAATTGATCTCATCTATTTTCTCCGGATAGGATAGCGGCAAGGGTAAATCCTTACATGTCCTGGGAGTCAAGTCCAGATCCAGTACATACGACTTGCAGTTCTCTTGTAGATTCACATGGGGTAGGGTTTGATTTCTAGGACATACATCTCTGTCTCCTGAACCTCACTGCCCTTGGTTTCTTTCAAGGGGTTCAGGGTCCTGCTGTGGTGATGGGAGATACACTGACTCACTGGGTTTAAATGGGGAAGGCAAGAAGATGCTGCCGGTAGGCTCAGCCTCTCTCCTCTCCCCAAAGGGCATTCCCTCCAGCAGGTGAGTGGTCATGACTACTACAATGCCAATCCGAAGGCCATCACTACTGGCTTAAATGGTCGATTCGGCTACCGTCGGAACACTCCAGCCCTCCGCCAGCATACATCGGTGTTCGGAGAAGTCACACCATTTCCCATTTTCTGAAGACATTGCATCCCAGGCCTTGGCCTGCATCTTCAAGACAGATGTTTAGATGGACTGTCAAGGATATTCTATATTTTTAAACATTGCATTTGTGTCTCCCGGTGTGCTCATTCTTTCCTGGGGTGGGAGGAGAGAACAAGTTGGTTTCTCTGCATCTTTGGAGGGGAGAGGATCAAGGAAGCTTCAGTTTCCAGAATTTTGCCAATGAGCTCCCTTGTTAGCTATCACTCAACACAGTCAGCTCTCAACCAAGTGCTTCCCCAAGCATCAGTAGGCTCCTAGGTCCGAAGCTGGTCACTGTTGACATCAAGGACAGGGAAGGGAACTGTGTATGACAATCTGATTTATATTCCCAGGACCCACAGGAGAGAAGGGTACTGACTACACAAATTGCCTTTTGACTTCTGCATGTACTCTGTGACATGTGTATACCCGTATACATCCAAAAACCCAATTAAAATATAATTTAAAACAGACAAAAAGAAAAAGAAAAACAAATAAAAACAAATACAGCAGGCATAGGCAGAGGGTCCTCGCTGGGCATAACGACACATATTTTTTTTTCCTTCGAGACAGGGTTTCTCTGTGTAGCCCTGGCTGTCCTGGAACTCACTCTGTAGACCAGGCTGGCCTCGAACTCAGAAATCCGCCTGCCTCTGCCTCCCGAGTGCTGGGATTAAAGGCGTGCGCCACCACCGCCCGGCTGCAGGCGGATTTCTGAGTTCGAGGCCAGCCTGGTCTACCGAGCGAGTTCCAGGACAGCCCGGACTACACAGAGAAACCCTGTCTCGAAAAAAAAACAAAAAATAAAAAATAAAAAATAAAAAACAAAACAAAAAAACAACTGACATTTTAAGTGTGTCTGGGAGTTTGGGTCTATAATTCCAGCTATCTGAGGCTGAAGCAGAAGGGAGTGCATGTTCATGGCTAGACATATAAAGACATTGCCTAAATTAAAAAAAAAAAAAAAAAGGCAAGGGACACAGGATTATAGATAGGTGGTGAGGGTAAGAAAGCTTAGCTGGCATTTTTGAGGCCTTGAGTTCAATTTTTAGTCCAAAACCAAATAACAAAAAAGGCCCCAAACAAAAACAAATAAAAAAGCGGACGCCATCTATCTCTTTTACCCACAATTCATTGGAGGGCCAGTGGTACAAGATGACCTTCCAGGGTACATATTAGCCCAAATCACAGTATTCTCTGTTCACGATGTCAACTTTCTTTTCAACCAGTTGTCATGTTTTCATGTCCCCACCCTGTTTCTTGGTGACCAACAGAAAAGCCAAAGCAGACGGTGTATACAAAGGTGAGGCTTGAGAACACAGAGCTCCCCGGGGCATTTGTGTGGGTGGAACCAGTCCATAGTGACTCACCATAAGTGGACAAGGAAGAGGACTACAACAAGGTGAGGGGGTATAGCTCAGGGGTAGAGCATTTGACTGCAGATCAAGAGGTCCCCGGTTCAAATCCGGGTGCCCCCTCTACCTTTTGTTTCCATAAGTGGGACTAAGACCCAGTATCACTAGAGAGAACAAGCAACTTTTATTAGCCTGGTCCTCTTACATTTCAAGGGACCAATAAACCAAAGTCACCACACACCTCCGCCTGAGCTTCAGTTACCATAAAGTCTTTGGGTTGCCGGGCGGTGGTGGCGCACGCCTTTAATCCCAGCACTTGGGAGGCAGAGGCAGGGGGTTACTGAGTTCGAGGCCAGCCTGGTGTACAGGGTGAGTTCAGGACAGCCAGGGCTATGTAAACAAAACCTGTCTTGGAAAAAAAAGAAAAAGATTGGACTCAAGAAAGAAAGGAAGGTGACTTATAGCTAGTTCTTCCTCTTTTTTTCTTCTGTCCTCCTCATTTTATTTATTTATTTATTTAGAGACAGAGACTGTGTAAGCCCTTAGCTGTCTTGAAAGTTAAAATTTGCAGCCGGGCGGTGGTGGCGCACGCCTTTAATCCCAGCACTTGGGAGGCAGAGGCAGGTGGATTTCTGAGTTCGAGGCCAGCCTGGTCTACCGAGCGAGTTCCAGGACAGCCCAGACTACACAGAGAAACCCTGTCTCGAAAAAAAATCGAGAAAGAAAAAAAATTTGAAATTTGCTATTTAGGCCAGGCTGGTCTCAAACTTATAAAGATCCAACTGCTGTTTTTGTTTTGTTTTTCGAGACAGGGTTTTTCTGTGTAGCCCTGGCTGTCCTGGAACTCACTCTGTAGACCAGGCTGGCCTCGAACTCAGAAATCTGCCTACCTCTGCCTCCCGAGTGCTGGGATTAAAGGCGTGTGCCACCACCGCCTGGCTCGCTCTTTTTTTTTTTTTTTTTTTTTTTTAAATTAATCATTCTATTCGTTTACATCGCAAATGGCATTCCACTTCCCAGTTACCCCTCCACAAACCCCCATCCCACATCCACCCTCTCCTCCCTCCCTTTTGCCTCTATGAGGGTGCTCCCCTACCCACACAACCTCTTCTGCTCTACTGCTCCAGCATCCCCCTACCCTGGGGCATCAAACCTCCCTGGAACCAAGAACCTCCCCTCCCATTGATGTCAGACAAGGCCATCCTCTGCTACATATGTATCTGGAGCCATGATCCCTCCCTGTACACTCCTTGGTTGGTGGTCTAGTCGCTGGGAGCACTGGGTGGTCTGGCCAGCAGATGATCTTCCTATAGGGTTGCAATCCCCCTCCACTCCTACATCCTTCTGCCAGCTCCTCACCGGGATCCCTGAGCTCAGTCTGGTGGTTGGCTCCTCCAACTGCCTTTTAAGTGTTGAGATTACAACACCACCATCACTTTTTTAAGGTGTATGTGTCTGATGTATGTGTAGGTACCCATGGAGGTAAGAAGAGGGTGCTGAATCCCCTGAAACTGGAGTTACAGGAAGTTGTGAGCTGGTTGAGCCATCCCTCAGTACTTTCTAGGTATTTCTAAAAAAAAGTCTTAATTCCCAACCACAAACATGTAGCTAGTTTTTAAAAATCCTTGAGATTATGATGTGGAGTTGACTGGCTTCGAACTCATAGAGATCAGCCTGCTTCAGCCTCCAGAGTGCAGGGATTAAAGGCATGTACAATTACGCCCGGCCAAATTCTTATTTATCAACCACCTCCAGCTAGTTCAATTTTTTAAAAAATAATTTTATGTGTATGGGGGCTTTGCAATGAATGTATGGTTGTACATCATTTGTGTGGCTGGTGGTCAGAGAGGCCAAAAGAGGGTGTGTGATCCACTAGAATTGGAACCACAGATGGTGATGAGCCACTACATAGGTACTAGAAATCAAACCAGAGTCTTCTGAAAGCAGCCAGTGTTTTTTAATGGCTGAGACATCTTTCCAGTTCTTTAATTCTAACAACTCAAAAATAAAAACACAAGGGGGCCACAGTGTAATAAACTCTTTAATTCCAGCATTCTGGGGACAGGAGCAGGTGGTATCTGTCTTTCAAAGTTCGAGGCAAGTCTGATCTAAATTGTTTCCAGATAGCCAGGGTTTTACACAGAGAGACGTTTACAAAGCAATAAAATAAAATAAATAAAATAAAAACAGGGGTTTCCAGAACAGAATGACCTCAAACTTTGTGCCAACGCTGGCCTTGAACTTTTTTTTGGTTTTTCGAGACAGGATTTCTCTGTGTAGCCCTGGCTGTCCTGGCACTCACTCTGTACACCAGGCTGGTCTCGAACTCAGAAATCCACCTGCCTCTGCCTCCCAAAGTGCTGGGATTAAAGGCGTGCGCCACCACCGCCCGGCTTGAACAACTTCTTTTCTTCCTCTCTTCTTCTTCTTCTTCCTCCTCCTCCTTTTTTTTTTTTTTTTTTTTTTTTTTTTTTTTTTTTTTTTTTTGGTTTTTTGGTTTTTCGAGACAGGGTTTTCTCTGTATAGCCAGCCTTGAATTTCTGATCTTCCAGTTTCTATCCACCAAGCGTGGAGATGATGGAAGTGTGCCACTTCTGGGATTTTGTTTGATGGTATCTATTTCTATAAAACATGCCAGGAATGAGGGAGCTGGCCGGAAGTCTAGTTTTGAAAGCTGGTTTGGAAATCCTGGTGTAGCGGTGTGCTGGGAAGGCGGCCTAAGTTGGCAGAAACTGACGTCTTACCGAGTCATGCTTCTACAGCAGAGCCTTGATGCGTTGCCAAGGCAACAGAACCCTGCCATAACTTTTCAACAGTTGGGCCAAGGTGCTTAAGTGAGGCAACCAAAAAAAAAAAAAGACCACCAAAACCATGAACGAGGATAGAAAGTACTTTCAGTTATAGGTTCACGTACACTTAGGGCTTGTACCAAACGTCATCGATCGGAGACGCTGACGCAGTTATAAGACGCCACTCCCGGAAGTGCGATCTAGAGCGGGCGGGGAAAAGGGCAACTGGTTCCTTTAGGGATTAGTTCCCGTGAGGCGGTCTCTGAACTGTTTCACTAGCTTTCCTCTCGACCTTCGCTGAATCTTTCAGGTCCACAGACTGAGAAACCGTCTCTACCATCATGGGAGGCGGAGACCTGGTAAGTGCTGGAAGCCTGGGCAGGGACGACTGAGACCGAAACTGGCAATGATGGGGTGGAAGTCGGGGATGGCAGTGGGTAACCCTGGTAATGAAGTCTTGTTTTCAGCACAAGAGAATGATAAACACGGGGAGGGAGCGGTTGGTGAAGCCCACAGAGGGACTGGGATGAGACTCGGAAAGATGTGCGGCGAGTGATGTCTGCTGGTGTCTGGATTTGCTGCTTGGGGGCCCCCGGTCTAGGAAGTCTGAGGTCAGGGAGGGGACAATTGGACCCATGGTATGGAAGGAGGCAGATCTTGGGCCCGTAGACTTTATTTTGTGTGTGTTATCTTAGGACACAGTACCCCCGCCTCTCCTCCCCCCTTTAAAGCTAGGAGTTCACAGTTGTATCCTGGACCTGAACTGTCAAAGGGTGGGCTCCAGTCATCTCCAATCCTGTGCTGTGCCATTTAGACGAATCAACTTAAAATATTTTTCCATCTTTGTTTCATTCCTTACATCAGTGTTTTGCTTTGATGTGTAGTGAACGAGGCAGCTTTCTTCTGTATAGGTAACGCTTTTTTAGGCTAAGTGGCAATTCCTCTTAAATCCTGTAGTTCGTTTGTGGGGAACTCATGCCTTAAACGAGGCAGAAGTATTCACAAAGCACAAAGCTAGATTAGGACACTATTGATCTTCTCAAAGTGAAGTTAATTGAATCCATAAGTACATCAGTTTAGGTATCTGTCCATTAAGCTGAGTTAGTCAGGTATCCTTAATTTGATAAAGTTCCGGGACTCCATCAAAGTTAGTCTAGTTTAGTATGTTCTTCATGTAACTGTTTATTATGGATAGTGTGTTACTACTTTACTTCTGTAATAAGACCAAGATCAAAAGCACCTTTTGGAGGAGAAGGCTATTACATCGTATAGGTTAGACCCCATCATTAATGGAAGCCCGGAAGGAGTTTAAGTTGTAATGTAGAGGCAGGAACTGAAGCAGAGACCATGGAGGGATGCTGCTTACTGGCTTGCTTCTCTTGCCTTACTCAGCTACCTTTTTCACAGGTGGCCCAGCTAACCCAGGGATGGCACCACCCGCGGTGGGCTGGGCCGTCCTCCATCAGTTTGTAATCAAGAACACACACTCACAGACGTGCCCAATCTGATAGAGGCAATGCCTCAATTGAAGTTTACAACCAAGACTAGTCATTCGTGCCAGGAAAGCGCTAATCTAGATCATTGGCTGTGTGTGTGGTGGTGGAGCTGTCCTGTAAATTGTTTATTCAGCAGCTTCGTCTAGCCACAGGATGCCGTTAACCCTCTTACTCAGTTGTGACATTTACAAATTTCTCCAGACGCTGATTGCTGTTTGTGCCCTGAGATGGAAAGGAAAAAAAGTAGGACAAAGTAAGGGCGTGTGTGTCTGTGGTGGTGGAGGAGGAGGAGGTGAAGGCAGTCCTGATCAATGGAAAGAATGTAGGAAGAAAGGAAGGATAAAACAACTTGATAAGGAGGGAAAGGCAGTAAAAAGTAAAGCAGGAAAGGCGATTCCATGCCTTTAGTTCCAATGCCTAGGAGGTGAAGTTAGTAAGATCTCAAGTTTGAAGGTAGCCTGACTTTACACATGCATCTGCAAGGCACCGTGTGTATTTTTATCTCATTTAGTCTTAACTGGTCTCCCATTTTGCACCTCTCTGTTGGAGGGGGTGTGTTAATAAATAATTCATTTATATCTCTCCTATCCATTCTTTACATGATAGCCAGTCATGCAGCTTGCCTGCACCATGCCAGTTCTTGCTTCCTGCCACCAGCAGGGTGGAGTGCAGTCCCTTCGCATGCCTGTGAAGGATTTGATTTGCTCTCTTCTCAGCCGGCTTTATCTGACACCCCCTTCTCCATCAGCTTGCCTCCACCTCCAGCCACAGGGAATTATTCATGCTGTGCTGTTCTCACCGCTGGGACAGCGGCTCTGAGTGCCGTCTCTGCTTATAGTGCTTCCCACATTGCCAGCTGTATTCCACCCATCCTTAGATGCTGCCTCCTCGGGGAGACGGGCTAGGATTACAGCCTGAAGCAAAGCAGAGAGAGGAGAAACATTCATTGAGGGTGAAGGGGAAGAAACAAGGGGAAATTCCTGGGAAGGAAAGTTGAAAGAGGGCTAGGTCTGTGGTGAGCATGCAGGTTTAGGCACAGCACAGTCAAGTGGACTCAATAGAAAGAAGGATGTTTGCAGAAGAGTGAGTGTTCTGTCCCAGTGAATTGTGTTGCTGTTCAAAGTCAGATAGCTTTTGCTTTGCTCTTTCCCCCTGCCTTGCTTTTATCAACTCCCATTTTAGGCATGGCTAGTGGAGTCTAAGGTTGAAACTGTTTGAAGGAAACTCAGAAAAGACCTGTTCCATCCTCAGACTGTGACGGCCAACATTGCCCACAACCTTATGCCTGCCAGTCAAGTACTCCTGAGCTGCCCTCTTGCCTTTACATGACTTCATGTGCTGGCTATGGGAAGGCTGAAGGAGGCCGACCGTAGTGGTTACCGCTAACTGTCTACGTAACATAATCTGAAAAGAGAACCTTAAGGAGAGATTGTCTCTATTGGATTGGCTTGTGGTTATGTCTCTTGGGGATTGTCTTAAGTAATCAATGTGAGAAGACCCCACCCACAGTGGGTAGTGCCGTTCTCTAGGTAAGGTCCTGAACTGTGAGCGAGCACGAGCCTATGGGCGCATGTGCATCTGTATGTCTGTGCCTGTGACTGTGGATGCAGTGGGCAGCTATTGGAATTCCTTCCTTGACTTCCTCACAGTGTTGGGCTGTAAGCTGGGTTATACGATGAGGTGAGTCCTTGTCCTCTGCAGCATCCGAGGTGAAATCGGAACACAGGGCTAGTTAGAGTCATCACCTTCCACTTAGCACTCACTGTGTTCTTTCCTCCCTCTCGTCGTTCACACAGAACCTGAAGAAGAGCTGGCACCCGCAGACCCTTCGCAATGTGGAGAAAGTGTGGAAGGCAGAGCAGAAGCATGAGGCGGAGAGGAAAAAGATTGAGGAGTTGCAGCGAGAGCTTCGAGAGGAGAGAGCTCGGGAGGAGATGCAGCGCTACGCTGAGGATGTCGGGGCTGTCAAGTAAGGAGCTGGCTGGTGTGTGTAGGGAACGGCTGTGGTGGTGTGTAGGGAATGGCAGTGCTCGGGATGCCTGCCTGATCCAGGTGCCACGTTAGAGTTAAGTGGCTTACCCCAGCACGTGGATTCTGCAACCTGACCAACTTGTTTCTAAGATTCGCTTTGTGTGTCCTGAGTGCATACCTGAGAGAAGGTTTGGGAGCCTTGACATCTCAGTAAGACCCAGGAAGCCGTAATACCCAAGTCTGTGAGGGTTATTGAGGACCAGACGTGATAATGCATAACCAAACTAGTGTAGGCCATGCTCCCACAAGACAGTGGACAGATAACCTTGACCGTGACAAAGAATTTTTGTCTTCATGCTGCCCGAGGCCTCCGTGAGTGTATTACAAGGTTATCTTGGGGCCAGTGGGTAAATGTGTGAATAAGTAGATAAGGTATCTGTCAATAAAATCCTGCTGTAGCTATGATTGGTCTTGCTGAACTTTACCTTTGGTCAGTTTCTTGGAAACTGTAGGGCAATTGCAGTAGATAATTACCCTACTTATCTCATGAAATAAAAAGCATGAAATCATTTAATAGTGCATTCCTAAATCAGGATGGTGCAGAAACTGCAGACAGATTGTCTTAGAGCCATCTCTGCTGTGCTCCTTGTTTTGTTTCGGGGTGAGATGTGGACACGTTCCCTGGGGGATATGTGGGCTTTTCCTTAATTTCATGGCAGAGGGATTTGTTACATCCATAGTTGTGTGTTGAGGCTCAGTTTCAGTTCATGAACATTTCATCATGGCTTATACATAGGGAGAAAACCCCATTCTTTCAAGAAATGGATTGGGAAGGTTCTGATATTTTATAGTGAATGAAGTTTATAGAACTTTAAAATGAAATACCATGTATTTAGGGAATGGTGATGGTAACTGTTAATGGTAAAACTTGACAGAATACAGTATCACCTGGAAGATGGGCACATCTGTGGGGAATTATCTGATTCTGTTAGGTAATGGGAAGACCCATCTTGACTGTGGCAGAGTCTTGTCTATGCTGGGGATCCCAAACTGTGTAAGACTCAGCAGCTGAGCGGTTACGGGAGGCGGTGTGACTGACTGGCTGCTCCAGCTCCTGCCACCTTGGTTCCGCTGTGATGGACTGTATCTGGGACTGTGAGCCAGAATAAACCCTCTGTCCCTTAAGTTGCGTTTGTCAGGGTATTTTATCATAACAAAAAGAAAATAAGGCCAGCATTAATACAAAAACAGAACAAGAACGTGAATTATTTGTTTTTAAAATATTTACTTCCTTATTATGGGGCTGGTGTGGTGGTTCATTGTTTCAAGACAACTCACAGAGGGCAGGTTTGATTCCCAGCATATCTGCTGCTCACCAGTGTCTGTAATTACTTCAGAACTCCAGTTTCAGAACATCTGGCACCCTCTTTTGGCCTTTGGGGTACTGCACACATGTGGTACACATGTGTAGACAAAATACATACAACAAAAACAGCCTTTTAAAAAGTGCAGACAGGGTCTCATGTTATAGCCCAGACTGGTCTCCTCTTGCCTTGACCTCCTAAGCATTGAGATTCCTGTCTCCCATGATCTTTTTTTTTTTTTTTTTTTTTTTTTTAAGTTTGAGGACAATTTGTTAAGAGTTTAAAACGAAGGCAGACAAACTGTCAATCTCCTAGAGGAGGAGAATGGAGAAAAGAAAGGGGCAAAAGCCATCCTATTGTGATAAGCTGGCATGGAGGTCAGCTTCGTGGCTGTACACATCCACAAGGTGGGGAGGGAATCTTTAGAGAAAGGTAAGGCAGCCCAAAGAGCTAGAGAAAGGACACTTAGGCCTGGTCAGCATCCAGAAGAAAAGACAGAAGCGAGAGGGAAGAAGCCAGTATTCAGGCCTCAGAAAGCCAGGCTGGCCCTGCAGGACCCTGTAGCTGTTGGTCAGACCCCAGCTTTTGTAGATGATTTACTTGTCCACTTGGCTGGTTTCAAAACTTTGTATAGTGATATGCTTTGACTTTATCTAATTGAACACCGTTGATTTAATGATTGACTCCACGAGGTTCAGGTCGTCTTTTAAACTTTATTTATTTATGTATATGAATGCTCTGTTTTCATGTTTGCCTGCATGGCAGAAGAGAGCATCAGGTCCCATTACAGATGGTTGTGAGCTACTATGTGGTTGCTGGGAATTGAACTCAGGACTCCTGGATGAACAGCCAGTGCTCTTAACTGCTGAGCCATCTCTCCAGATGATCTTTTCTGTGTTTGTAGTGCATTCATTGTTCTTAGAGCAAAGAAGACCTCTCATATACACACTTGTAAATCTCCAAATCCCTTTCAGAACGGGGTCAAACCCAAGGCCTCAGGCACGCCAGGCATGTAGTCTACACAGAGCAGTAGAGTGTCTTAGTATTTGCTGATAGTGTCACCTTGGTGTAGTTCCTAGACAGTGACACCTGATTCTTGCATTAAATAAAGATGGGAAATCCTGTCTCATCCAGTTCCTGTGGGATAGAAGGGACTTCAGGAGACAATGGGGATCCCTGGTGGGGTTTCTTTGGCCTTTCCTGTGACCCCTCTACCCCCAGAGCTGAGGACTGAAGTCAGGACCATGTTGCTGCTAGACAAGCACTGTTATCACTGAGCTAAATCCCCAGTTCTGGGCATGTGGGTGTCTGTTCTATGTCACTCATGTGGAAGTCATAGGACAGCTTGCTACAGTTGTAGTTTCCTCCCTGTAGTTTCCAGAGACTGAACTTAGGTTGTCAGGCTTGGTGGCAGACACTTTTATCCACAGGCCTGTCTTTCTGGCCTGGTTTGTTTGTTCTTTTGAGGTAGTTTACATAGCCCATACAGGCCTCAAATGTTGTATCGCAGAACCCGTTGAATTCCTGCTCCTCCTGCCTCTGCCTCCTTTGAATGCGGCATTCCAGCATGTGCCATCTGTACATTTTGAATCACCTTGGGTGAAGCTAATGTGCAGTTTTAATGGAGAACCTACTCTATACCCTTTGTGTTAGCAAAACCAAAAATGTAGACGATCACTACTCTGTTTTTATGTGCTTTCTCTTCAAATAGCTTCTCATTTGAAGCCTCGGGAAACAGTGAAGGGCAGCGGTTGATGGCTGTGCCTTAGAGATGAAGGTACAGAAGCAGCCTGCCCAGAATCCCCCAGTTCTGGCTGATGGTGAACCTGGTGTCTCTCGGAGCCCAGCTCTAGAGCTCATAGGCGCCCTGGGCTCCCCACCCACTCTCTATTGTTTACTAAGCTCAGAGCCTCATACATGTTGAACAAGTACTCTACCTTTCAGATATACTTTAGGCCAGGGTGAGTTATAACTACATAGATCATTCACAAGGGCTGGTTATGTGGTGAGACCAATATCTCAAAAGCAAAGAGTGTGTGCCTTCCTCTCTCAATTCCTTTCCCCAGAAGTGTTTTATTTTTTAATTGTAGGCTGCTGGCTCTCCTGCCAGTTCCCTCACTCTCCGCCCCTTTCTGTTAGTGGATTCTCTCTCATCTTAACTGCACATGGTCCCTTCCTTTTGTCCAGTGAGAGTCTTCAGCTGTCTGGCACCAGCGTTCCGTGTCATGCTAATTGGTCTTCAGTTTATCCCCCGCAAGTTCCTTGCCTCTGTGCATGCAGCTGCAAAGCAGGCGGTTCTACCTTGGGTCTCTGAGTGTCTCTCAGTCGCTTGGTCACCCCGCCTCCCCCCATGATTTGTTGACCTTTGGGCCTCACTCAGTAGCCACCGAGCAACCCTTTTCTATCTTTCTGGCCTTACTTATCTGTCTGGCACAGGAGATGTGATGAGAAACTGCTTACACATAAATAAGTGTAACTTATTTACTGGCCCCTTGAGTAGCAGGCACACAAGGCGCAGTGTGACCGGTCATCTCAGACATGTTCTTTATTAAGTTTGTTGTTTTTCCTTAGTGAACATGTGCTTTTAAAATCCTCTCCCTCAGATAGGTGCTGTGGCAAATGTCAGAACTCAGGAGGCAGAGCACAGAACCCTGGAAGCACCGGCATCCAGAGCTAGCCTGGGTAGCATAGCAAGGCTTGAGAGAACTGGCTGTGGTGGCACTCAGGAGACAGAGGAAGGAGGATGTCTGTGGTACATAGCAAGTTCCAGGCCTGCTAAGGCTGTATAGGGAGCCCTTGTCTCAAAACCAGAACCAACCAACCAATAAACAAATAGAAACAAAGTAAGCAAGAACATATCAAGTTTTAGGCTAGCCTAAATAACAATGAAACCCTTCAGAAACAAAGCAAACACCACAACAATAACAAGGGCTACAGAGATGTCTCAGTGGTTAAAAGCACTTGTTGCTCTTGCAGAGAACCCAGGTTCAGTTCCCAGCACCAACATGGGTGCTCACAGTCACCTATAACTCCAGGTCCAAAAGTTCCCATGCTCTCCTCTGGCCTCCTGAGTACCTCATGCACATTGTGCCTATACATACATATTAATTAATTAGGTAGTTAAGGACTGGAGAGGTGGCTCAAAGTTTAAGAACGTGTAGTGCGCTTGCAGAGGACCTGAGTTCATTCCCAGCACCCATGTTAGATAGCTCACAGCTGCCTAGTCTAGTTTTGCCTTCCACGTGTGTCAGGAATCCTTGTGTTGCACATATACACAGTAGTCACACATACACATTTATAAAACAAAAGATCTTGTCACAAACAAATCCACTTGGCTTAATTGTACACACCTGCAATCTCTGCACTTGGGAGGAAGAGGCAGAAGGGTTAGGAGTTCAAATCCAACCTTGGCTACTTGCCAGATGACCCTGGAAGGAGAGACTGATTCCTGAAGGTCCCTCTCTGACCTTCACATGCATACTGTGATGTATATACCCCTCCTCATTATACCCACACACTAACGGTAAATAAAAGATTTAAAGCAAATTAAAACCCAGGAGCTTATTTGTGTGAGCGCTTACGCCGAATGCCCAAAGCCCTGGCTTTGCTCTCTAGTGCAGCGTGGACTGGGTGGCGTGGCATCGGACCGTAAGACAGCATTTGTGTGGATAAGAAGCTGGCCATCCTCGGGCAGCCTGGAGCAGCTCCTCCCCGGGAGCTCTAGTGTTCACACAGCCTCCCCCTAGTCTATGCTTTCCTTGCAGGGGAGACTTAGGAAAGCCTGTGATTACCTGGACGCCACAATCTGTGACACCCATTGTAAAGACCACCCTCCCTCGTAGTTTTCCACAGCCTGCCAGAAGCTGGCATTCAGTGTGACCTTCCATCTTGACTCTAGCTGCATGAGTAACTGGGTACGCTAATAGCAGTTTGACCCAGCAGCCACAATCAATTCTTAATTACAGACTAATGCTTTTCCAAACAGATCCTTTTAATAGCCAGAAAAGTTACAATGGTCATGTTTGTATTGCTTTAAATTATTTTTATTGAAAATGTCCAGGGAATCCAGTGCCTTCTTTCGTCCTCTGAGGTGCCAGGCACTCATACAGTACACTGGTATGCATGCAAGCAAAGCAGTCATACATGTAAAATTATACTTAAAAAAAGCTCAGCTGGCAGAGACAGGCGGATTTCTTTTTTTTTTTTTTTTTTTTTGGTTTTTTTTTTTTTTTGGTTTTTCGAGACAGGGTTTCTCTGTGTAGCCCAGGCTGTCCTGGAACTCACTCTGTAGACCAGGCTGGCCTCGAACTCAGAAATCCGCCTGCCTCTGCCTCCCAAGTGCTGGGATTAAAGGCGTGCGCCACCACCGCCCGGCTGACAGGCGGATTTCTGAGTTCGAGGACAGCCAGGGCTACACAGAGAAACCCTGTCTAGAAAAACCAAAAAAAAAAAAAGCTCAGCTTCCTGTCACATAAAGATTCCATTTAAAGCCACATTTTTTTTCCACAAGGAAAGAAACAACGTTTAGCATGATGCTGTGACACAATTTGGTGTCCTCCTTTTGTGTTAAAGCTTCATTTACTATTTTACTTTCTTTTAGTTCTCAAGTGCAAGCTCACTTACTAAGCAGGTATATCTGGTCCTTTCCCCTTTCTTCTCAAACATGTAGCCCCACTGGGGCCACTGTGCCAAGGGCAAAGTTAGGCAGTGAGCGTGGCTGCGTGTGGGGTCACTGAAGTTCTGTGCTGATCTGGAGTGCTTTCATCATTTTAGAATTGTCTTTGGCATGCAGGCATAATGTATAAGCTTGGCAGAGAAGACTAGGTAACTAGGGAAAGATCCATGCCTTAGCTGGAAGATTCTGGTTTTTCCTCATGGCTTGTGAAAAGTATCTCTTCATTTATTTGTAAGCCTTGTTGCTTCCTGTCTGTGTGCCAAGTGAGAAATGCTGTTTGGCCTGCAGTAGGGGTCTGCAGAGAGGCCCAGTGCTGACCAGGTCAGGTCCTGTGTGGAGCCCAACAGGGTCCTATCTGCCTTCCCTTCCCTTTGAGTGAGTGTGTGTCTAACTTCTCTCTCTCTCTCTCTCTCTCTCTCTCTCTCTCTCTCTCTCTCTCTCTCTCTCTCTCTTTCTGTCTCTCTCTTTGTCTCTCTGTCTCTCTCGCTGTCTCTGTCTCTCTTTCTCTGTCTCTCTTTCTCTGTCTCTCTCTCTCTGTCCTTTATTTCTTTTTCAAACCAGGAAAAAAGAAGAAAAGCTGGATTGGATGTACCAAGGTCCGGGTGGCATGGTGAATCGTGACGAATACCTGCTGGGGCGCCCCATTGACAAGTATGTTTTTGAGAAGATGGAGGAGAGGGAAGCTGGCTGCTCTTCTGAGACAGGACTCCTCCCGGGATCAATCTTTGCCCCGTCGGGTGCCAATTCCCTTCTTGACATGGCCAGCAAAATCCGGGAAGACCCTCTGTTCGTCATAAGGTACTGCTGGGCAGTTGGAAGGGTTGCCACGGGGATGCCTGGGGACTCTGCCAAGGCTGGCGCTTCTCTTGCTTTATGGCTGCCCCTGCTTTCCATGTCCCCACTCGTGCTTCTGGTGATGAGAGAGATCCTGTGAGGATGCCTGCTATAGGCCAGGAAAGATACTGGCACGGGCACCAAGCCAGACTAGGTTTATCCACCAAACTCTTAAAGATCAGCGGTGGAAGGCTGGGGGATGCCCACTGTTAACTGCATGTATTGTTCCTGCAGAGCCTGAGTTTGCATCTCAGTACCCATGCCAGGCAGTTTAGAGCTTTTGTAACTCCAGCTCCAGGGAGATCCAAGGCGCCGCGCGCACGCTGGCAATGAGGCAAATACTCCCTTAACCCTACAGTCACCCACTGCAAGTGTATAGCCAGCAGACAAGTCTTCCTTTCTCCTTCAGCCCCCTTCCTTACTATATATATATTTTTTTTATGATGAGTGTGCTTCATGTGTTAGTGTACATATGTATGTATGTGTGCTTACTTGTTTGTGGAGGCTAGAAATTGACATCAAATGTCTTTCTCAGTCACTCTGCCTTACTTGTATGTGTGCGTGTGTGCATGTGAACCCACATGTGTATACATGCCAGAGTGTGTGTGGAGGTCGGAGGACTATTTTGGGGAGTTGGTTTTCTCTTTCCACCATATGGACTTAGGGATTTGAAGTCAGAGGGGCTTGGCAGCAAGTTCCTTTAACAGAAACTTGCTCTCTACCCAGCCCTCTTACTTCAGTTTCTGAGACGGAGTCCTCTGCTAAACCTAGAGCTTGCTCATTTGTCTACACTGGCCAGCAAGCCCAGGATCCTCTGCCTCTGTCTCCAGAACACTAGGGTTATGGCTGTGTGCTGCTCTGCTTACGTTCCTCTGTTACTGGTTTTGAGAGAGGGCCTTACTATGTAGCTTTGTTTGGCCTAAAGGTCGCTATACAGACCAGGCCTACTGAGGACCCACACCTGTCATTCAAATGCTGGGACTGAAGGTGTGTGCTACCACACCTACCTCGATCAGCTCTCTCACCTGCTGCTGCAAGGTGGAGCTTAGGCCCTCGTGCTGTGTGACAAGCACTTTCCATCCCCAGTCATTTTTGCTTGCTTGCTTGCTTGTTTGAGGCAGGGTTTCATGTAGTCCAGGCTAACCTTGAATCCATACTGTGGCTGAGTATGACTGAACTCCTGACACTGATGTGTGTCACCATGGCTGACTTTGTCATTTAGTGGGACTGCATTTGTCTATGTGGCCTAGGCCTTGAATTTACCATGGTCTTACCTCAGCCTCCTGAGTGCTGGGGTCTGCACTATCACGTCCAACTCTTTATTAGTATTTCCGTGTATCCCTAACTTGTTTCCAAATACCATTTTTTCAAATTGCTATAATTTGAAATCTTTGTGGTGACATTTCTTGATTTTTTTTTTTAAATGTATTTTCAGTGTAGACTATTTTAGTGTCATGTGCTTCTCTGTACCATATACATGCCTGGCACCTATAGAGGCCAGAAGAGGACTGAAGTTACGCCAGCTGTGAGCCACCATGTAGGTTCTGGGAATTGAATTCCAGGGAATTTTCCGTGGAAAAGCAGCCAGTGTTCTAAACTGCTGAGCCATGCTCCAGGTCCCAGCACCAATGTGTTCTCTCTCTCTCTCTCTCTCTCTCTCTCTCTCTCTCTCTCTCTCTCTCTCTTAAAAGAAGAACCAGAAGACCCATTCTACTGTCTTTATTTCCCACAGGATGAGGCTGTTTTTATGCTAAGCAGTGGAGGCTGTTTTTGGAATCTTGCAGTCTGTGGGTTCACAGGTCCACACCCGATTCCTTAAGCTTGAGGGAAGCCTTGAACATTAAGCCAACCCCATGGTCGAACTCTGCAGTGCCCCACATAGATGTTCTCTTGTGTGTATTTGTTGGAGATTTTTTGTTTCCACACCATCCTGTAGGTTTTAGAGTAAATTCTGTGACTGTGGTTCCTGTTGGGTTTTTTTGTTTTGGTTTGGTTTTTTTTGGTTGGTTTGTTTTTTGTTTTCTTTGGGGTTTTTTTGTTTTGTTTTGTTTTGTTTGAGACAGGTTCTCACTGTGTAGCCCTGGCTAGGTGTGCATGAGTTTTGAAAAGGAATCATTAAATATAGTTTGGTGAGGAGGATAACATAATTTCCTTTGCAAAAAAAAAAAAAAAGGCTATTAAAATTCTTTTATTTAGGAAGAAAGAGGAAGAGAAAAAAAGAGAAGTACTGAACAATCCTGTGAAAATGAAGAAAATCAAAGAGTTGGTAAGTCATGCATTGAACACGCACTGAGATGGGGATGGCTGCCTACATGTGTGTCTGCACCGTGTACCTCTGTGTGTGTCTGCACTGTGTGCCTGTGTGTGTGTGTGTGTGTCTGCATGTGTGACTACACTGTGTGCCTGTGTGTGTGTTTGTCTGTCTCTGTGTGTGTGTATACTGTGTGCCTACATGTGTATGTCAACACTGAGTGCATGTATGTGTCTGCACTGTGTCCATGCTTGGTTCCTGAAGAGGCAGGAAAGGAAGGGGCATCAGATCCTCTGGAACTACAGATGGTTGTGAACTGCTATATGGACGCTAGAAATTGAACCCTGGTCCTCTGGGAGAGCAGCCAGTGCTTTTAAGTGCTAAGTCATTTCTCCAGCCCCTCCTCTAGCAGAAGAAGCTGCTGCTGCTTCTCCTTCCTCTTTCTCCTCCTTCTTTCTTTTCTTTCTTTATTTTATTTATATGAGTACACTGTAGCTGTCTTCAGACACACCAGAGGAGGGCATGGGATCCATTATAGATGGTTGTGAGCTACCATGTGGTTGCTGGGAATTGAACTCAGGACCTCTGGAAGAGCAGTCAGTGACAAGTGTAGTTAGCCAGTGAGTGGCAGGCCTGCCAGAGGGATGTAGTGAGAACAATAGTAATTATTATTACTTATTTATAGTTTATGTACATTGGGTGTTTTCCCTGCATGAATATTTGTGTGAGGGTGACAGGTCCCCTAGAACACAAGTTACAGTTGTGAACTGCTATATGGGAGCTGGGAATTGAACCTGGGTCCTCTGGAAGAGCAGCCTGTGTTTGTTAGCTCTGAGCCATCTCTCCACTTCCCAATAATAATACTTTTAAAAAATGTGGCTTCCTGCCGGGCGGTGGTGGCACACGCCTTTGATCCCAGCACTTGAGAGGCAGAGGCAGGCGGATTTCTGAGTTCGAGGCCAGCCTGGTCTACAGAGTGAGTTCTGGGACAGCCAGGACTACACAGAGAAACCCTGTCTCGAAAAACCAAAAAAAAAAAAAAAAACCAAATGTGGCTTCCTTGCTCACTTATCAGAAATATTTTTCAGAAGGTGTCTGGGTGCATTTGTACCCAGCATGGATACCTTGATAATGTCCTGGGCCAGTTTGGATGTGAACCATTCCCTACACCAGGTACTAACAGCAGTGTCAGTAATCTCATGTGATTATATTCTGGACATTTCCCAGTTGCAAATGAGTCTTGAAAAAAGGAGAAGAAGAAGAAGAAGGAGAAGAAGAAGAAGCACAGGAAGCACAAGCACAGAAGCTCGAGCAGTGATCGCTCCAGCGGCGAGGAAGAGCAGAGCCACGCCCGGTAAGCAGGTGCTGCCAGCTCCCCAGCACAGCCTTCCTACCCACGCATTCATCCATCCCATGCGAGGACTGAGCAATCCTGAGCTGGGAGCTGCCCCGAACTGGGCTTTCAAATGGGGAACATGCCATTGTGCACTCTGTAGTGCAGAGCGTGGCCACTGGCATTTGAATTCTTTGGAAATACTAAAGCTGTGTCTCTTGGTTCACTCTTGTTGTTTTTTTCAAGACAGGTTTTCTCTGTACAGCCCTGGCTGTCCTGGAACTCACTCTGTAGACCAGGCTGGCCTCGAACTCAGAAATCCACCTGCCTCTGCCTCCCAAGTGCTGGGATTAAAGGCGTGCGCCACCACTGCCTAGCTCTTGGTGCACTCTTGGATAGGCAGACATTCACTTCCCAGATCTTAGGTGGAGCTCTGACAGGACTCTTTCATCTCAGCTTGAGTCCTTGATACTGATGGGGGGTGTTTCTGTAGTCTCTCCCTCTTTTTTTAAAAAAATGGATTAATGGAACCACGTGGGCCCATTCTGCATTTTCCCAGGGGGCAGCCGGCTTTGTTGCTGCTGACTCACGATTAGTCCCCGGAATAGCAACATGGGGTGAGAGGAGAATGTATTCAGGCTCTGAGGCTGAGTGCTCTGCCCACGGCTTTCCACAGGAGAAACTTGACTGTGCTTCCAGTGAAGACAGGGTGCTGCCAAGCCATGGAGGAATCGCTGGGTGCTGGGAGACGCTGGTCTCAGCAGGAGAGATTCAAACCAGACTCACGTGCCTTGTCTTTTTTAAGTGAATGTGTATATGTTTTAATCCCTTAGGTCTCAAAAGAAGATGGCAAATTCCTTTCCTGTTTTGTCCAAAGTCCCTGGATATGGCTTACAGGTAGAGATGTGGGCTTTTCAAAGGGGGTGATTATGGGTCTGTGCAGTCCAAGGGGTCACCCTTGACACCAGCAGATAACAGGGAAGTTGGGATAGGGGCTCTGGGGCTGCTGGAGGCCAAGCCTGCTCCTTATGCTTGAGCCCTTTGCCTCTTTCTGAGAGTCCTCCACATAGAGAAATCACTAGTTGAATACTTAGCATCCTGCCAAGAACTGCACATAATTGACATATACAGACCAGGCTGGTCTTGAACTTACAGTATACTTACCTTAGCATTTTGAGTACTGGGATTCAGGTAAGCCCCGCACACCTACGTGCAGCTATGTAGTCACGTGATTACTTTTGGCATTTTAAAGAACCGTCCTTCTTTCCCCTGCTTTACCGCATTTCTCTATGAACAGCTAGGTTTTCCTATGACTGATTGCTCCTTGTTCCTTAATGACACAGGTGAGGGACTCTGATCGTCACCGGGGGCTGCAGAGTTCTCTGAGTGAACAAAGGGTGATAAAGAACCATTCCCCATCAAGAAGCTCCTCACCCCCCAGGCATGTCAGCAAGAAGAGCACCAAGGAAGAGAGGGCCCGGGACAGGAGGTCTCGATCCCCTGGCAGAAGGTCACGGTCCCCAAGGCCCAGCAAACAGTGAGTATGGGGATCGAATGGGAAATAATCTGTGACTCTAAAGGCCCAGGGGTTTGCCTTGGATGGTGTTCCTCACTTCCATCTTCAGATGTCTCAGCTTTATTTTCTTTGCCATCATGGTACTGTCACGGCGCAGTCACAGTGTAGCCATGGTGTATCCACGGTGCAGTCACAGTGTAGCATGGTACAGTCATGGTGTATTCATGGTATATTCACAGTGCAGTCACAGCACCATCATAGTGCAGTCCCAATGCAGTAACAGTGTAGTCACAGCACACTCCCAATGCAGTAACAGTGTAGTCACATTGTAGTCCCAGTGCAGTAACAGTGTAGTCACATTGTAGTCCCAGTGTAGTAACGGTGTAGTCACATTGTAGTCCCAGTGTAGTAACAGTGTAGTCACATTGTAGTCCCAGTGTAGTAACAGTGTAGTCACATTGTAGTCCCAGTGCAGTAACAATGTAGTCACATTGTACTCCCAGTGCAGTAACAGTGTAGTCACAGTGTAGTCCCAGTGCAGTCACAGTGCAGTCACAGTGAATTGCACTTGCAGGACTATAATGCGCTGACAGAATTTCCTCTCCTATTTGGGTTATATTTTCTCTTTCTGTGTGTATGGTGTATATGCGTGATGAATGCACATGTGTGAGGGTGGGTGCACGTACTTGTGCATGTATGGAGGACAAAAGAAGATATCTGCCACTGTTCACCTTATTCCATTGGGGCAGCTGCTCCCTAATCCTAGAGCTCACTGTTCTTCTCTTTGGCTGGAAGCCTTCAAATCCCGAGATCCTCCTGACTCCTTCCCATTCGGTGCTGGGTTACAGGCATGCGCAGTGTGTCCCTGACTTGTTATGTGGGTGCTGGGATCTGAGCTCTGGTTTGCATACTTATCTAGCAGAAATTTTAACTGCTGAGGCCCTGGATTATAGTTAAAAAGTCCTTATTTGTGTGTGTGTGTGTGCGTGCACCTTTGTGTCGCTGCATGTTTGTGGAAGTCAGAGAACAGTGTGAGGGAGTTGGCTCTGATCTCTGCCGTATGGGTTCTTAGAGATTGCAGTCAGGATGTCAGGCTCGATGGCAGTGCCTTTACCCATTGAGTCATCTTGGTGGCCCCAGCCTGGATTATACTTTTAAGGGAGTTCCATTGGTTCAGGTTATACTAATAACCCCCATATGAAAAGGCTTTTCCTCTGGGTCTATTACAGGCACACCTCTAAGGTAAACAGGAAAGAGAGACACAGCCCATCACCTAAAAAGGAAGTCTACCAGAGGCGGCATGCTTCTGGATACACTAGGTAAGTCAGCACCCTGCTAAGTTCAGATTTCATAAGGCTGCGTCTAGAGGCAGCTCGCAGCAGGGACATTGGTATTGTATCTGGTTTCCTTTAGTTCTCTGATTTTTTTTTTTTTCAAACATGGTCTCATGTATCTCAGGCTGCCTCAAACTCAGTGTATAACCAAGGTGACCCTTGGTCAGTCTGCCTCCATCTCCTGAGTGCCACTACGCCCAGTTTATGTGGTATTGGGGGAAACAGGGCCTTGTTCATTCAGAGCAAGCACTCTTCCAACTGAACTACATCCCCAGTCCTGCCCAGCTTGGTTTAATACTGGGTCTTACATTGTGAACTAAGCTGACTTTGAGCTTGTGGTGATCCTCCTACCTCAGCTTCTCAAGTGACGTGTTTACAGGTGTGGACACCGATAGCCACACCCTCTGGTCAGCTTTTAGTCATAAGGCACACTGAACAGACAAAATCTGGCTGGCCAGATGGCTTAGTGGTAAAACCTTGCTACCAAGGCTGGCATCCTGGGTTCAGTCACTAACACCCATATAGAGGAAAAAGAGAACAAGTTGTTCTCTGACCTTTACATATGCACTATGGTACACCCCCTCACTCACCCACACGCATTTAATAAAAAGGTTATAAACAAAAATAGGGCTAGAGAGATAGCTCACTAGGTATAAAGGGCTGCTGCCTAAGTGGGCCCCTGGGCCTTGTTCGTTAGCCCGTCTTCTGACTGAATTGATGAGCTCCAAGTTCAGGGAGAGACCTGTCTCCAAAAATACCGTGGAGCATGGGTTCGGGATGACATCCGCCACTGGCGTGGTCTTCCACATGTACACGTGTGCACACACATGTGTTCACACGGCTGGCCTGGAATTCTCTGCAGTCCTCCTGTGGAATCAGTTTTATATATTTATTTAGTGGAGCTGTGTTTTAGGGATTTTTTTTTTTTGTTTTTGAGACAGGGCCTCACACAAACAAACTCATCGTCCTCCTGCCTCCACTTCCCAAGTTGTGTAACTATAGGCAAGTACCACAGTTCTTAGTTGGGAAGTAGTTTTGTTTCTGTTGTTTTGTTTTTGAGATAGGGTTTCTCTGTATAGCCCTGGTTGTCTTGGCCCTTGCTATATAGACCAGGGAAGACTTGAACTCACAGAGATGCCTGTCTCCACCTCCTGAGTGCTGGGGTTAAAGGGGTTTGCCACCATGCCTGGCTAGCTAGCTTAGTGTTTTTTGACAGGAAGCATAGTTACCATGGATAACTAAATGTCAGGTTTTAGTATTTTAGTTTGTTTCTCCAAATGGGCACTTTTTAAAAAACAGAACTGTCATTTTTCCCTTTAAAGTCTGTGTATCATAAACTATCTATGTATAAACTGTAACATACCTATTTTAGAAGCAATAGATTTGGATGTCTGACATTGTTAAGTGGTGACTAATCTGGCTCATCACTTCCTTTTTTTGTTCTAACTTCATTTAGGATGAATGCCAGAGAAGGCAATCTACCTATTATATTCTGAGGTCAAGTCAAGTCAGTTTGCTGGCATCTAGCTTCATCCCAGAGTGGTACTTTACATTCCTGGGTTGTGTCCATGAATGTATGTGTCATGTACACCCCTACTCACACATATTGAGACCAGAGGAGGACAGTGGACTCTACCTTATCATTCTCTGAGCCGGGTTTCTCACTGAATCTGGAGCTCAGTGATTTAGCTAGGCTAAACGGCCAGCCAGTTCCTGGGATTTGCCTGGTTTTGCCCATTAATGGTAAGGTTCCAAGCTTGTGTAGCTATGCCCTGCTTTTACAGGGGTGCTGTGGCTTTGAACTCAGAACCTCAGCCTTGCACAGCAAGTACTCTTGAACCAGTCTTAATTGGTAGCCATGGCTTTTGTTTTTTATCCATGGGTTTGTAAGCATCTCTTATGGAGTGTGAAGTAGCAACAATCACATGGATGGCCCAGTCCTTTGTTCTAAGGGTTCTTAGTGGCAAAGCTGTTACAAGGTTAGGTTCCTGATTAGCTCTCAGTCTATTTTGTAGTTGTTTTAAAATAGTTATCCTAGAGATTACTGAGTGTGATTATGAAATACTTCACTGAAGTCTTCATAGTTTGGTTGGAAGCATCTGCCTGAGGCATCAGAAGGAAGGAAACTCACCTAGCATGGCATTGCTCCTCCTCTTAGGGGACCCCGAGCTGGCAAGCCTGTGACCCGCCTGCATGCCAAGCTGCTTCTGTCCTGTTTGGTTTTGCTGAGGAATGGGTAGAACCTGGGATTGTTTTTGTGCTCAACAGAAAACTCTCAGTGGAGGAACTAGAGCGGAAACGGCAGGAGATGATGGAAAATGCCAAGTGGAGGGAGGAGGAGAGGGTCAACACCCTCAAGCGGCACGCCAAGGAGGACGAGCGGGAGCACAGGCTGGAGAGGTTGGACTCTCGGTCCGGCAGGTTCATCCAGTAAGTGGTTCCTCATGCCCGGGCCCCACCTGTGTGGGCTCCATGAGGTCACGTGGCAGCAGGCCCACTGCTGGGGTTGGTGGCGCTGCTCATCTGTGCAAAGACTTCAGAACTCAGCCTTGGGACCACTGTGGCACTGCTCCCAGTTTCTAACCAGATAATAGCATTTTTATTTGACGTAGAAGAAGTAATTGGTATTTTTCCCAAATCACTGAAATTCCTTGGCCTTCCTTTTAAGTAAAAATTTGTGGCTCAGAAAACCTTTTTCCAATGAAACTTGACTTGTTTTCCAAAACAGATGAGTTTTCCCTTATGGACATTTAAAAACCCTGGTTCCAGATGGAGTCCTTTGAAAATTGTCTATGTGGGCTGAAAAGAACTTGTATTTCTACAGTTGCTTTCTGGCTACAAACCTGTTTGTTCTGATTCTGCCAGGATTGACCAGTTGAAAATGTTCTTTTTCCCACTACCTGTCTTTCTTTCCCTAGCCGCATGAAGCTGGAGAGCGCGTCGACCTCCTCCTTGGAGGACCGGGTGAAGCGCAACATCCATTCTCTACAGCGGACATCAGCAGCTCTGGAGAAGAATTTCATGAGAAGATGAAAACCAGTCTCTTTTACTGGTTTGCCAGAATTTGCCAGGGAGGCTGCTGACTCCTTAAAATTCTCTTTATAAGAGTTCAAATGGCTTCTTGTACAGATGAAAACCCACCACTGTTCCAAGTGCCCTTTGTCCACTATCCCTGAAACACTTCACATCACTTAAAAACACGTGTGATCTAATTCCGGGATCCTCGGGAACTTCGGCTGGATGCACTGTGGGCTATGACTGTTTTAGTGGATGGTACTGGAAGGCTTGGATGCTTGTCACCCTTCCTCCTCCCACCTGAATGACTGGCACAGACTTCCAGAGGCCCCTCTCCATAGCCACCCAGATGGATGGTGCTTACTTGGATAAATGAACATTAACTTTATTTAGATTATGTGGCAAGATAGCCAAGTATCAGGAAGAGCCAAGAGAGTGACAAAGAAGATGGAAGAGAAAACAGAACCAAAAGGCTCTAAGTGAGCTGCTAACTACCTAGGCTTTAAGCTGTAATGGTGTAATGTATATATACAAATGTATAATTCCATATTTGCTTTTAAAAAGTCGTTTTGTTCAATGACTTTGTCAGAAAAGTAACACAGTAAGGCAGCTTGGCTTACTCTCCTCTCTGACTCGGGGCATAGGAGAGCTTCAGGTTACTGACAGAATCTAGCTGTGGGTAGCTAACCTTTTGACTTTGTCCTCTACAAATGTGTTAGGTTGCATTTATAGGTATGTACTGGCTTCAGGAAGAACACACCTGCCAAAGTACACATCCTCCTCTGTTCCTCAGAATCTCATAGTAGGCACCCAGTAGGGCAGGAATCAGGACCCATGTTGTCAGGATGTCCCATGACTCCAAAAAGAAAATACTGAGGAAGCTGTTTATTTTCTGGCTATTTTTTTTATTTGTTTGTTTGTCTGTTGAGGCAGGGTCTGTAGCTCAGGCTAGCTTTGAATGTACTGTGTAAGCTGAAGAGGACCCTGAACTTCGATCCTCTGACCATACACAGTCACTACTACTGCTCCTTTGTAGTTTGTCTTTGATACAGGGCCCTTAGTGGCCCAGGGTGGCCTGGTGGTGGCTCTCCTGCTTCAGCCTCCTGGGTGCTGGCTGCAATTACTGGCCACCACCCCCAGCTTCCTAGAGGATCTCTTACCCTGTAAGAACTAAAAATCTAAGACAAGACTCAAGGGGCCACTCCTATGTCTTTACTGCCATTCTTTCTCTTTCTTTCACCAGAAGCCCTCATTTGGTCAGGAACTTCTAGGTGCTCTTTAAACAGACCACAGATTCACCCTAGCCGCAGCTGACCTTAAACTGTAGATCTCCTGTTTCAGCCTCTGGAGCTGTGATTACAGACCTCGTGGCCCTCAGAGGTGCTCTTAACTCATATATTAAGCCATTTCCTTGTTCAACCAGTTCCTAATTCCTCCTAAAATATGTTTGGATTTTAATTTTTTTTAAGCACTAAAATTCCAGACACTGTAATTCTTAAAAATTCAGTCGTCCCCCCCACCAGACAGTGTAACATTATTCATTTAATCACCTCATCCTGATGCCCTATGCTTTAGTTAATTATGGCTTTTATTTTATTACTTGGTAATAAAGGCTACATTTATTTTTGTAACTGTGTAGAGCGACCGACCACGTGTCTGGTACTGAGTCTTGATATCCCAAATGTTAACCTGTGATTTTGTGTCGAATACAGAGACCTTTCGGCCAAGTGGAATTACGTAATAAACCGTGGCCAGTTTACTCAAGAATTCTTGGAGCAAGAATGAAGGGATTATTACAATGCGCGTCCGCAGATGCTAGCAATATCTAAACTTGACCATCAGTATAGAGAAGGCTAGGTGGCAGGTGGGTGGGCGCGCGGCCCATTCATAAAACCTAGGATTCCCGGTCTGCTCCTCTGATTGGCCCGGGGGAGAGGGGCGTGCCCCGCGGGTGGGGTGCGCTGTCGGCCCAGGAGAGTGGGAAGACCCAGGCTTGGGTGGAGCGAGGGGGCGGTCCCTGGTTTTTTAGGCAGGACTTCCTTTCCCTTTGCCGCGTTACTCCTCTGTCCCCCGGGGTGGGGATGGTACGTCCCAGCCTCTTCTCATGCCGGCCCTTCCCCTCCCGAGGCTGTGGCGCCGACGCCATTTTAGTACTTCAGGTGGAAGCAAAGCCAAACCCGGCCTTGAGGGGCTCGGAGCAGGAAGCCCTTCTTGTGGAGAGCCTCGAGGCTGTCCATTCCCTGTCTTCCTCGTTCCCGTGCGTGAATCTTCCCGGGTTCCAGTCAGGCCGAGGGAGGAGGAGTGGGCGGGGCGGTCGCAATTGCCCGGGGACGGACGGTACCATTCCGACCAGGAGGGGAGAGCCGGGATCCAGTGGGCGGTGCCGCCCGGGGCGGGGTGAGGAACGGGCTGGCCTGCTCCCCGGGGCGGGGCGGGGCGGCGCAGCGAGGGCGGGGCGTGGGGCGGACGGAACCACCGGGGCGGGGTGGGGAGGTAACGGGACGGGCGCGACCATGGCTCCGTGAGGCAGCGGGGGTGGGGATCGGTTCGGGGGAGGCCTGGGGCCGCTCGCTGGTGCGCTGTCTCCGCCGCCCCCCCTTTCACCGCCGCCGCCGCCGCCGCCCCGGGCATGTCGTCCAACTGCACCAGCACCACGGCGGTGGCGGTGGCGCCACTCAGCGCCAGCAAAACCAAGACCAAGAAGAAGCATTTCGTGTGCCAGAAAGTGAAGCTATTCCGGGCCAGCGAGCCGATTCTCAGCGTCCTGATGTGGGGGGTGAACCACACGGTAACCAGCTTCCCCGTGCGCGCCCCCACTCCCTCCGGCCTCGCCACGCTCGCCCCGCGGGTGACGCCTGCAACCCCTCCACCGAGCCACTTGCATGCCCGCCCACCCGTGCACGCTGTCCGGCCGGGCGTGCACTCCCCGTTCGCCACGCGAGGCCTGGTGTCCCCATGCTATGCCGTCTCCCCTTCGCTCCAGCCCCTCTGGCTTCCTGCGTCCATATGCCGGCTCCGTGCAACCCCGGAGCTCCGAGGGAAGGCCTGGGTGCTGCAACGACGCTGCTTCTACCCTCAGAGTGTTTGTTGCATGGCTATTCCTCTTGTCCCTTATAGCTGGTTACCAGATCATTGCTCAGTTGACAGGGCAAGTGATACTGGCTTGTCTGAATATAACTGTTTGTGGTCCTTCGGTTGGTGTGGCTGTTCAAAGTTTCCCATCTTCTAGGCCTCCTTACCCCTGGCTGTGGAAATCCTCTCTGGGTTTCCTTTTTTTTCTTCTTCTTCATGAAGATGTGCCAACTGGAGAAGCAGAGTCTTCTCTAAACGAGACACACTTGACTTGGATCCCCTTGGATGAAGGATAAGTGTGAACACAAGGCCCGAGGGAGTGTAGACTTGGTTATAGAAATAATGTATCTTCCCCGTTCTTCTATGATGTTTCAAAGACACTGACTTCTCGTCTGTCCTATGGTTTTCCAGGATGTGATAATGGTGATAACTGTCTCAGATGAGGGGTCCTTTGGGTCCTGGGTGCTTTTGGGATTGTGCAGGAGCCTCTGCCAAGAAGTTGGATGTGGACAGTGTTAGCTGGTTGACTTTGTTTATGTGCTGTTTGTTTAGGATCTGTTCTCTTTTAGCGGCTTGCTTCCTTGCCTTCTCACCATTTCTTTGTGAGTCCCTACACTGGGAGCAAACAGAGGAAGAGAAAGGACCTGAGGTGCCAACTTCACCAGCCACAAGTTTAGAATGGGGGGAATGAAGGGGTGGGTCTCCTTTGGGTTTTATTCTTTAGGCTCCCTGACTTTTCTGAACACTTGAGCTTGTCCACAAGACCAAACAGTGACCCAGGGGCTCAGGGCCAGCAAGACTTCATTTTTCTGTTGCTCTGGTAGAAGACCTAGAGGAGCCTTTGGCTAGAGATGGAGGAACAGCCTTCTAAGCCAGCATGTCCCTTAGAGAAGAGTGCATTTGTATGTGAGGTCCATGTTGGCCACTTAGTCTTGGGCACGTTACCCTTTTTCATGTCATCACTGGGGTTAATGAGTATCCTGGCAGGGTAGTGTGATGTCTTGGACCTCTCAAGCTGCTGCTGGAGGTCAGCAGTGAGCGGAGTTTGTCCCTCTTGCTTCTGGGGTCATCTGACATCTCCAGGGAAACTGGGTCAGCAAATTGTGAACCCTGCATCCCTTTCTGGGAGTCACTCCTTGATTTTGTTTGACATCCTGCTTCTCACTAGAAGGCATCCTGTCTGCAGAGAGCTCGTAGGAGAGGCCTCAAGATGGGTAACTTCGGGTCCCTAATTTCACTCATGAGACTGAAGCCTTTGGGCTCAGGGTAGCTTGCCTGTGCTTGCTGTAAGATACGGGTCCTTGTCCAGCACCAAGAGGCTCTGTTGGTTAGTGACAGTTCTTGAGTGACGGGTCTTTTGTTCCTTTTACTCTCTCAGCCATGACCAAGGTTAGATGAGGGCTAGAGAGCCTGAATATGTACTGAGAGAAGGGGTGTGTGTGTGTGTGTGTGTGTGTGTGTGCGCGCGCGCGTGCGCACCAGTTCCTGGGATTGCATATGGGATTTGGTTTTCTCATGGGCAAGTAATAAGTCTGCAAAGACCTGGGCATCTGATGGAAGACTCTGAGGGCAAGAGGGCATGGTGGTCACTGTTTCCCTTTGCTAACTTTAAGAAAGTTTGGTGTGCTAGCTGGAAAAGCATTGACCTTAGGCAAGATCCACCAAGAATCTGAACACAGGTGGGAGGAGGATCTGGAGTGCCACTGCCCTGGATAGGCGAGCCTGGAAGGTCAGTTAGTTAGCTGCCTTGCTTCCTTCCGGTCTACAGTAAGGTGTAGAGGTGCCATGTGAGATACGTGTGCCCAGAAAGCCATAACATCTTGCTGTTTCTCCAGGGCATCAGGGCCGATTTGCTCCTAGTGAGTCGCTGGTCTTTCTTGAAGGTTCCCTTTCATCAAAAGCATCTTGTTAACACCTCTTTACCACTTAAGATTTCAGATACCACCTTTTCTTCAGTTCTTCAGGTTCTCAGTGTTTGAAGCCTTTTGTCACGTTGGTCTAGAAATGGTGTATCAGGTGTGAATGCATATGTCTAAGACAAAAAGCCAGTTACCTTTTCAGGAGCTAGTTGCTTTCTTCTGAGTGGAAAAGAGAAACCTTTTTTTAAAAAAAGAACTGATTTGTTTTTGCTTTAAGAGAGGCATTTGAACTCAGTGTAGTCAGAGGAGTCTCTATGTAAGATAGGCAGCCCCTTGTGGTCCTCAGTGGAAGCAAAGAGGGTAGAGAGGATGTTAGAGCCGAGGGAGCAATACTGGGGCCTTAGTGGATGAAGCATAGTTCAGAGGGTCTGGAATTAGAGAGTAGGTCCTCTCTGCAGGAACACAGTACCTGAAGGCTGCCCTATGTGGTGGCTGTTAGTCCCTTTAGGAACCACTAAGTGTGGAGTGTCACCAGGAGTAGTAGTAGCAGTCGATGGTAACTCTGTATTTACTCATTTGAGAAACCGCCAGCTCTTCCCCAGAGTGGCTATGCCATTGTACATTTCCTCCAGCAGCATGTGATGTAATTGCTCCAGCTCCTTGTCAACACTTGTTACTGTCTTTTTTAGCATAGGCATTCTAGTGGGTGGGAAACGGTATCTCCTTGTGATTTTTGATTTGCATTTCTGTGGTAACTAATGTTAAACATCCTTCCATATGCACTGGCCATTGTATATTTTCTTTGGAGAATGTCTATTAAACCCTTTGTGCGTTTAAAAACAAATTGTGATTATTTGTTTGTCTATTTATTAATTGTTTGCTCATTTGTTTTCGTGGTCCTGGGATATGATTATGAACCCAGATCCTTGTTCATTTTAAGCAAGCACTTTTTTTTTTTCCCTTTTCTAACTTTAAGATATAGTGTCATATCAGGCTTCTGAAGAAAAAGAAACTTCACGTAAGGCTAGCAACCCACCAGGAGCAATGTATTCCTGATCCCGTGGCTCAAGCTGGCCTCAAACTCTCTGTGTAGCCTAGCATGACCTTGAACTTCTGAAACTCTTGCCTCTACCTTCTGAGTGCTTGATTTACCTGCTGGATCGATGGATCGTTACTCTTGGTTTTATGCAGTGCTGGGTATCAAGCTCTAGGGCCGTGTATGCGTCTGCCAGATGAATACTCTACCCACTGAGTTACATCCTCAGCCCCTTTCTACTTTTTTTTTTTTTTTTTTTTTTTTATTGAAATGGAGTCTCATTAAGTTGCACAGAGTGGCCTAAACTTACTCTGTATCCCAGGCAGGCCCTGGTTTTGCAGCCTTCCTAAGCAGCTGGGAAATCCCCGCCTCCACAGGGCCCAGTTTATTTTCTTTTGAGCCAGGATCTCACTGTCTGGCATGTAGTCTTCTTGCTTCTTCCTCCCTAGTGCGGAAGTGTGCGCCACCATGCCCAGCCTTGCTTCTTACTCAGCTTCCTTAGCTTCTGTATTATTTATGCTCATGGCTCGTGGAATTAATCATGTGGATAATCCAGAAACCATTTATGTGAGGAGATGCAACAGGCTTGCCTTCCAGTGTGGTGTGCTTAGCTTGGCATTCAAGCAGGTCTGCATCCCATGATGCATTGGATGCGTTGAAGGGGAAGAGATAGGCTCAGGACCTTGCAGATAGTCAAGCAAGCGCACATCTCCTGGGACCTCTTCTGTCACAAAACTTTAAGTTCCCTCTGTCTACCAAGTAAAATTTATTTTTCTCTTTCTGGTATGTGAGGCTTCAGAGCATGGCCATAGCTTCAGCAACTAACCTTAACTCTTAACCCTTCCCATCTCCAGACGGGGAGATATTGGCACAGTTACAGGTCTTGCTTGCCTTCCCTGGGTTTATCTTTCTGCTCACCTTCATCCTTTAGACCTCCAGCTCCTGCCTCCCCCACCCCCCCACTCAATTATCATTTAGCGTAACATTTATTGAGCAACTTTTTGGTTCCCATCATGTGTAAGGGTTCTCAGCCAAGTGGAGAGATCAGATGGAAAGAAATAGTTACCCGGCCTATGAGGCGGCTCTGATGCAGGTAAAGGCATCTGCTACCAAGCCTGACCATACGCATTCAGTTCCTGGGACTCATGTTGTGGAGGAAAGAGAAAAATGGCTCCTGTTAGTTGTCCTCTGACCTACACGTGTGCCTTAGGACCCACGATAAACAAACAAACAATAAATAAACTTACCCTGAATGTGATACTTAGTTTATAAAGATGCACAGAGGCCTGAGTAATTAATTCGCCCTGGGGAAGCAGGGAGCCTCTTGAGACAGAACTATCATTCAGCCAGATCTTGGGCTTTCATTCTTTCCATTCTTTTTATTTAGCCTTCCCCACCACCCCCAAAAGAAAGACTTATTCTTTTATGTGTATGGTGTTTTGCCTGCATGTAGTATCCACAGAGGCCAGGAGAGGGCGTCAGATGTTCTGGAATTGAAGTTACAGACTTCGAGTGCTGGGAATTGAACCTGAGTTCCCTGTAAGAGCAACAGGAGCTTTGGACCACGGGACCATCTCTCTAACCCTATGTCCTCTCCATTATTGGTCTTCTCTGTCATCCGAACTGTTCAGTGGGCCCATAAACGATCATCCTGCACACTCTCCCGGGCACACATACACACAGAATAAATAAATGGGGGAAAAGACATAGGAGAGAAAATTCATTAAATCACTGACGTTACAGTCTTAGAAAGCGTCAACCTGGGATTTAGTTACAAAACTAAAAACAACTAATTAAAAAACAACTGTTATTTTAATCAGTTAATCTTTTTACTTGTACTTGATGTTGAACTCAGAACCTTGGTATTCTAGATAAGTTCTCTAATACTGAGCTACATTCCCAACTCCTTCATTTTGTTTGTTTGTTCATTTATTTAAAGATTTATTTATTAAATATATAGTGTTCTGCCTGCATGTATGCCTGCAGGCCAGAAGAGGGTGCCAGATCTCATTATAGATGGTTATGAAGTTGCTGGGAATTGAACTCAGGACCTTTGGAAGAGCAGCCAGTGCTCTTAATCACTGAGCCATCTCTTCAGCCTTTGTTTGTTTGTTTGTTTGTTTGTTTGTTTGTTTGTTTTAGAAACCTGGCTATCCTGCCACCTCAGTTCTTCGTCATTTTATTCTAAAACATTAATTTATTTATTTATGATCCTTTGTGTGTGGAGGTTAGTAGTCAGTTTTTCCATCCACCACCAGGGTTCTTGGGATGGAACTCAGGTCATCAGACTTGGTAGCAGATGTCCAGCTACAGCCCATCACTTCCCACGCCTCTTTTTAAATTCTTTGAGACACTTCTTTCTCTTCCTTCTTTCCTTCCTTCCTTCCTTCCTTCCTTCCTTCCTTCCTTCCTTCCTTTTGTTTTGGTTTTGGTTGTTTGTTTGGTTTTTTGTTTTGGTTTTGTTTGAGACAGGGTTTCACTATGTAGCCCGGGCTGTCCTGGAACTTACTCTGTAGACCAGGCTGACCTCGAACTCACAGAGCTCTGTCTGCCTCCCGAGTGCTGAGATTAGAGACCTGTTTTTCAAAACTGCCAATGCTGACCTTGAGCTTGCTTGGAAGCTCAGTGTAGGCTGGTCTCGAACTTGTGATCCTTCCAGTTTCGGACTTCTAAATGACTAGGCTACAGGCATACACCATCAGTTGTTATTTATTAATTAATATTCATAGGATGCTGTATCATTTACGTGTCTCTGCTGTATCCTCCCCCGCAACCCTTTACCTCTGACCTGTGCCCCCTATGTACGCACTATTACTGCTCCAGAAACATGTACTGTATTTCGCAACCAAGGCTCGGAGCTGGCTATCCCTACTACTTGGAATTCCCTTCCTCTGTCCCCCCTCCCCCTCCTCCCCCCAGGACCATCCTAGACTTTTTTCAAATGCCTTTTTCAAATGCACCTGCCCTAGCCACCGGCGCTCTTTCTTTCCCACTGCCAGACAGAGTTAGCTTAGTCTGCTTTTTCATCTCCTGTTATCTCACAGTTCCAACGCTCATCACATTGCTTTTGTTACCCAGCTGTCTTCCCAGCCAAATGGAAAAGATGTCTTTTTGTTTGTATATCCTCAGCTTCTGGCACACTCCTGGCCTAAAGTCAATCGAGTTTGGCAGAGGCTAAGCCAGATCAGGAAAGGTATTGAATGCCAGGCTAAGGAGTTAAAACTTTGCCCTGGAGTTGATGAGGAACCATGGAAGACTTTTAAGCAGAGATGTAACGTGATCTTATTGTAGAGTCTTCCAGCGTCAAGTGTTCTTGGCAATGCTGGGAGAGGCTTAGGTTCCCGGTCTGTCGTCTGATGTATGAGGGCCAGGGATCTGCCCTGAGAACCTCTGCTCATGTCTCTCCATGTTCCCACTTGATTGTGTGCTCCCTGAGAGTCCACGTGTGGGGTTTGTTTCATGATCCCCATAAGAGCATGAGTGTCTTATTTCTTTTGTGTATACAGCATCTTCCTACCCTCCCCCCTCCTCCCACACATACACCCAACATAGAAAGACGTATATAGTAGCTATTTCAATAAGTGCTGTTCAACTGAAATCAAATCGAGCTCTCAGGGGACGTAAAATTTAGTACAACTAAGGGGAAAAAGGTACTTCTGGTCTCCAGAGTGAGTCACCGTCTGTATCCGTGGCTCCACGGAACCAAAGGTGAGATATAATTGTTCACTGTTGTACTATCTGAGCTTAACCGTTCTGTTGTTACATTGTAGACTCAGTAATAAAAAGGTTAGAATTGAAACCCAAAGATAGCCAGCTTACAACCATTTAAACCATGTTATTGTAAGAGTTACACACAGGGCCAGAGAGATGGCCCAGTAGTTAAGAGCACTTGCTGCTCTTCTAGACGTCCTGAGTTCAGTTCTTAAACTTCCATGTCTGGTGGCTCACAACCTCCCGTAACTCCAGCTAGGGGGTTACACACAAATAAATAAAAATAAATGTTAAAAAAGAAGTGTGAGCCAGGCGGTGGTGGCGCACACCTTTAATCCCTGCACTTGGGAGGCAGAGGCTGGTGGATTTCTGAGTTCAAGGCCAGCCTGGTCTACAGAGTGAGTTCCAGGACCGCCAGGGCTACACAGAGAAACCCTGTCTCGAAAAACCAAAAAAAAAAAAAAAAAAAAAAAAAAAAAAGTGTGTACTGCTCTTGCAGGGTCCTGAGTTCTGAATTCCATTTCCAGTTCTCATCTGTTCACACCAGCTCCAGAGACTCTGCTATCTGTTCTAGACCCTCAGGTACCCACACTCATTATATACACACCTACATGCACAGACATACACATAAATGTGTAATTAAAAACACAGCTTTAAAAAAAGGTTCAGAGAATTAATGAGTAAAGCATTACTGAGTGGATTCTCTTAGAATAGTTCTGCCTGGTCCTATTAGAATAATCATTGTGTCCCTGGCAGTGCTGGTACTGATGAATACCTTTAGTCCCAGCACTCAGGAAGCAGAGGCAGGTGGATCTCTGAGGTGGAGGCCAGCCTGGTCTACAGAGAGGGCTACACAGAGAAACCTTGTCTTAAAAAAACAAGTCAATAGCCAGGCTGGGGTGGCACACGCCTTTAGTCCCAGCACTTGGGAGGCAGAGGCAGGTGGATTTCTGAGTTCGAGGCCAGCCTGGTCTACAGAGTGAGTTCCAGGACAGCCAGGGTACACAGAGAAACCCTGTCTCAAAAAACCCAAAAAAAAAAAAAAAGAAAAACCAAAAAAAAAAAAAACCCAAAACAAAACAAGTCAATAATACAACAATAATAATAAAATTGTGGTTAATATACAGTCTTTTAGTTCCAGAAGTATCAAGCCCTGGCCTTAGCACCACGTTATGTCTTGTATTAGTCGAGAATCAATTTGTAGCGGGGTATAGTACTTGAGGGTAGAGTATTCTCTGAGCCAATGAAATGTTCTTCCTGATGGAGGGATGAACTGGGAAAGCCAAACTAAAGCTCAGCATGCAGATGACCCTGGGAGAGAGAGAAGCAGACAGGCACGTTTGGGCCAGCTTGGTCTACATATCAGATGCCAGGCTAGCCAGGTTTACATAGGAAAGGCTCTGTCTCAGACTAGGAGAAAGTCAGAATTGTCTAAGAGCCCTGCACTGCATTTTCTGTCTTGCCTCTTTGTTTTTATGAGTTTTGCCTTCTGTTTTTAAGAGTTTGTTTTCTGAGGCTAGAGCCTCACCTCCATGTAGACCAGGTTGGCCTGGAACTGGTTATATAGACCAGGCTGGTCTCCAACTCAGATCTGTCTGCTTCTGCTTCCCAAGTGTTGGAATTAAAGGCGGTTTCCCCCTTTTGTTTTCCATGTTTGCTTGCAATAGTCTTCCTGTCTGACTCATGCTGCTGTCTGTCTCCTAACTGCCAGATCTCCAGGCGTGTCCCAGCCCACCCCACTCTTATCTTTCAGCCAGGATCTTTCTGTGTATCCCAGGCTGGCTTTAACCCCGAGGTCCTCCCGCTTCAGCTGTCTGAGTGTCTGTTTCTCCTTTAACTTTTAGAGGGAGGCTTGGAATCCCAGGGACAAGGAAGTGGGATAGCCATGAATTGTCTGATGACAGAGGACCAGAGCGATGGAGCAGTTTCCACTGCAGGCCCGGATTTGACAGTCAGTTCTCTGGGGCACCCTTACAGTGCAGCTGTTCTTTTGACCAGTGGAAGGTGTAGGAATGAAGGGCATCACAGTCGGGGATGCTGGGAATTACAGAACTGCCTTTATTAAAGAAAACTGCAAATACAGTAAACCCCACAAATCTTTAATGACCAGTGAGTGTACTGACTTTTCACAAAAAATACAGTGAAGATTGAACCCACTGTCTGTCACGAAGCTACATACCCAGCCTTTTGTACTTACGTTTTGTTTTAGGTGCTCTCATGTAGCTCAGTTGGCCTTGAACTCTTGATTTTCCTCCTCCTAGGTACCAGGATTGCTGGCAAGGGCCACTGCCCCTGCTGTGACAATTTTTATCACCCTGGGATGTGCTGCTGCTTCTTTTTGGCTTGTTGTTTGTTTTTTGAGACAGGATCTTTCCATGTAGCCCTGGCTGTCCTGGAACTTGCTATGTAGATCAAGCTGGCCTCGAACTCACAGAGCTCCACAGAGTTCCACTTCCCTAAGACTCCATAGTCTGTCTGTCTGTCTTTCTTTCTTTCTTTCTTTCTTTCTTTCTTTCTTTCTTTCTTTCTTTCTTTCTTTCTTTCTTTCAGATTTATTTATTTTCTGTATATGAGTGTTTTATCAGCATGTATACTTGAATACCAGAAGAGGGCATCAGATCCCATTACAGATGGTTGTGAGCCACCATGTGGTTGCTGGGAATTGAACGAACGCAGGACCTCTGGAAGAGCAGTCAGTGCTCTTAACCACTGAGCCATCTCTCCAGCCCACTGGGATAGTTCTAAAGACTTGACACCATGCTGGGGGTTTGGAGGAGAGCATGTCTCCTCAGTTCCTTTCACTCTGGGCCATCCGTAGCCCACACAGACTGTAGTATGGGATTTCTGTGTTTAAATCCCTGCTCTGGAGTTTCACGTAAATGCAGTTACCTGGGGTGTGCTTACCTGTCTATTCCTGTCAAGGTTTTGGTTTTGCCAGCTATTTGTTGAATAGCTCCCTCACTGCGTTCTCTCTCTCTCTCGCTCTTTCTCTCTCTCTCTCTCTCTTTCTCTCTCTCTCTTCCCCTCCCTCCCTCCTTCTATATACTTCTATACACACACACCCTCATCTTCCTCAGTTTACCTATAAGTGCATTGGGCTTTTCCAGCTCTGGGAAAGTGGTTCGCTGGCCCCATTAACTTGAAACTTACTTCATCATCTGACATTTCTAAGTAAAAAAGATTTAGAACATAAAAGGAGCAGCAAATTAAATGTCAGTTTCCCCATTTGTTCTCCTGATGGAATCCTAATGACTGTAGGGTATCCCCTTCCTGCCACATGGGGCCCAGAGTAGATGATACAGGGTCTGCGGACAGAGGATCTGGGAGACAGAAGGCTGTGCCCTTCATCCCCAGCCCATTAAGTCATGACTTAGGTTTTCTCTGTAAATCCTGAATGCATTAGTGGTGACTGGGTGGAGGGTCAAATGTCAAATACTCTGCTGTGGTGGGGGAGGACATCTGTGGCTAATTACACCACTAATTGACTAAACAAAATGGGGAAGTGCAGGAGCCACTCTGGGCCGCTGCACCAATGGGGAGCCAGCTCCCTTGTCCAGGCCTTGTGTGTGCCCTTGTGTGTGTGTGTGCGTGTGTGTGTGTGTGTGTGTGTGTGGTGTGTGTTTGCACTAGGGCAAGGTATCTCCCCCCAATTCAGCATAAGCAGGTTGTTGCATAGTGAACTGGTGCTTTCCTCATGGGGGTCAAAATGAACCAGGGCCCAGATGTTTAACTCCTCTGCTCATTATATTTTGTCTGTCTGTCTGTCTGTCTATCTATTTTGAGTCTTGGCCTTATTATGTAGCCTTGGCTGGAATGGAGCTCTGTAGATCATGTTGGTCTTGAACTCACAGAGATCCTGCCTGTATCTGACTCTAGGGTGTGGAGATTAAAGGCATGCAACACTACACCCCATGACTTCACATTTAATCCTTCAGAGATACAAGTTACACCCACTCAGGTCCACCCAGCTTTTTTCTTGCCATGAGCTAATTTCTTGAATGACCCTCAGTTTGTATTAAGATAACCAAAGGCTTCACGTAGTATGCACTGAGGTTGTAGGACATTTATTTGTTAATGCATCTATTACAGTTGGCAAATATTTTTTGAGCAACTGTCGTATACAAGGGTGCCGTCTTGGAGTCCCCACAGGTCAAATAGGTGATCTTCACTAACACAGTCAGTAGTACGATCTGGCATGTGCGGAGTTCTCGATTCGATCTCCAGCATTGGAAAGAAAAGAAAGATCAGCCATATGGCATTGCCTAGCTGGAGTCCAGCAGGCCCAAGAGGTTTATCAGCATTAACTGAACCACATGGTAGGCCTGAGAAGACGGCAGGCCTCAGGGAACGGGTGTCTTTTGAATTCTTCCTTATCGGGAAGAGGAGACTCCGACAGGTGGAGGTGAGTCTGAGGAAAGCAGAAGCAGACAGGGAGAGAATCTGGATGGGGGTGCATTCCATGCTGACAGTCTGTCTCCAAGGCTGGGGCCTCCTGGCTAAGACCCTCTCTTTACCCTTGCTTTGCAGATCAATGAGCTGAGCAATGTCCCTGTTCCTGTCATGCTAATGCCAGATGACTTCAAAGCTTATAGCAAGATCAAGGTGGACAATCATCTCTTCAATAAGTAAGTCGTCTCCTGGGGGAAGGGCTGAGGTTTCGTGGACAATCCTTTCCTCCCTTAAAGCTCCTGACATTGTGTCATAAGTACACCTGTTGGCAGAGTTGACCAACAGGTCTGGAAGATGCATTTAAAATATGTGACTTCCCCATGCCTGGCTCCATTCTGTATCACCTACCTTCAGTGTCCCTTGGGACATGTGGCCGGGCACCCCAGGTGATTCACCCAGGACTAGCTCCAGAGAAGTGAGATGCTGGGAGCTGAGGTGTACTGTGCTGCGGCAGGGGCCCTGTCTTCATCTCAGTTACCGAGCTTGTTCCTGGTCTGGATGTAGCCAAATCCTTTGTTCTCCCACCCATGTAGGATAAGACAAACCTCACGCAGGGCCTGGTACTCAGCACCACTACCCACAGTGACTCTTCTCACTGGTGACTTTGCGGCTTTTTGGACGTCAGACCAGTGTCTACAAGTTGTCTTGACATCTTTGGAGACCTTCCAGTGGTCATCTGTTCCCTACTCTAAGCCATTTTTTTGTTTGTTTGTTGAAACAAGATTTGTCTATGTAGGTTGGTATGGGGCTCACTATATAGACCAGGCCAGCCTCGAATTTTAGGCTCAAATTTCAAATTTTGCCTCTGCCCCATTAGCTCAGGGATTACAGGTATATGGCTGGGATTCAGAGTGGCCCGAATCCTACTGTGTGGACAAAGTTGGCCTCAAACTTTTGGCAGACCTCCTGCCTCAACCTCCTGAATGCTAGGATTATAAATGTGACATGCTACACCTACTTTCTGAGCCTTTTCTTGTTATTGCTGCCATTGCTGCTTTGAGACAGAATCTCATATAGCCCAGGTTGGATCTCAGTTTGGTGCTTTGACATTTTGACAGTCTCTTGCCTCCACCTCCAGATGCTGGAGTCCCAGGACCTCACCCACTCCTGGCTTCTAGGCCTTTCTGGCAGCCTTAGTTTACTCTTCACCATGGGCCACACCAGAAACCTTTTGGCATTCCCACCCCGCTCCACTCCGCATGCTCCTCCTGGGCCCTGACGTACATTGTCCTTCCTCACCAGCTGGGTGGGCAATCACCCTGCCATTTTCAGACTGTGAGCCCAGAGGAAAAGCTTGACTTCAGAGCATATCCTAGTGGCCTTTCTCTGCCAGACTAGGTAGGGACATCTTGTTCTAGAAGCCATCTGTGTTCCGAACAACCACCTCCCAAGTGTGCTCTCAAGGGATGACAGCAGGTCCTGTTTCAACAAACAAACAAAAATGGGCTTAGCATAGGTCCTCAATGGTGCTAGGTTAGAGATGACCACTGGAAGGTCTCCAAAGATGTCGAGACAACTTCTAGACATTGGTCTGATGTCCAAAAAGCCACAAAGTCCACAGTGCAAACTGAACTTTGGGTGGTGACATTGAACACCAAACTCTGCCTGCGGGTGTTACTGTTTGAGAGGTTAGGGCTCCAGGGGCAGACATGCCTCTTATCCAGGGTTTCCCATCCCAGGGGCATTTGGTCCAGGGCGCGTAACTGTCTTTCATCTTTGCTCCCGTTCATTTCAGTAGTTCCAGTCGTAGTGTGCAGTAGACACAGTGCTGTTCTAGAAATGTGTAGGGAGGCTGCAGGAGGGACCTTTTATTTTGATTTTTGGGAAGTCTGGCATTGTGGTATAGCCAGAGGGCCTCAGTCCAGAAGGGAGTCCCTCAGCAGACTTACCATAAAGAGGGAGATGTGGGGGGGGCCTCATTTCTAGATAGCTTTCTCTCTGTCTAGGAGTCTGGGCTTGACCAAGAAGTAGCATGCTTTTATAAAGCCGTGATTCCAGGGCTGCCATGTAACTCACTGGTACAACCGAAGTTCTTGCCTTGTGTGTGGGAGGCCCCTGGGCTTGATCCATAGGACCCCAAAAAGCACAAACAAACTCAAAAGACACATTCCTAGTCAGCTGACTCAAGACCTCTTCTTCTTCTTTTTTTTTTTTTTTTTGGTTTTTCGAGACAGGGTTTCTCTGTGTAACCTTGGCTGTCCTGGAACTCACTCTGTAGACCAGGCTGGCCTCGAACTCAGAAATCCGCCTGTCTCTGCCTCCCAAGTGCTGGGATTAAAGGCGTGCGCCACCACCGCCTGGCTTCAAGACCTCTTCAAACCAAGTGTGTTTGTTTGGGGCGTATGTCCCAGACTGTTCTGGAACTCAGCAGGTAGTTCAGGTTGGCCTTGAACTCTCAGCACTTCTACCTTAGTCCCCTGAGTGCCGCTGGCATTACAAGGAACACTTGGGTCAAGCCACCTTTATCTTCAGACATCCAGGCAGGGCTCCTTGGACATAACTATCCTCAGGATACTTCCTTGGCAGTATCCCAGAGAAGAACGGCCTTTCAGTGAGAAAGAGCTTTCTAGACACTGCCGTCCCAGCGTATTGTGGGCAGGTGCCTGGTCTCACCGGGCTCACCTCCCAGGAGGTACACTTGTCTTTTTAAATTTAACGACAGCATACAAGCAAGCAAACAAACAAAGACATATGAATTACAAGTGTACCATTAGATGAATTCTTACAGAGATGAGGTATAAAGGTCTACCTGCCTAGAATCGCCTACAGTGTTTGTTGAAAATGCAGATTTTTGCCAGATGTGGTGGCATGTACATTTAATGCCAGCTCTTGGGAGGCAGAGGTGGTCAGATCTCTGTGAGTTCGAGGCCAGCCTGGTCTACAGAGTGAGATCTCCAAAACAAACAAATAAACAAACAATGCAGATTTTGAGACTCACTTCCAGAATTTCTCCAGGCCACACTTTGAAGGGCTCTGGTGTCGCTCAAGCTGCATAAGACTGGCTCACAAAGCCTGTGTCTGCTTTCTCCAGGGAAAACCTCCCCAGCCGCTTCAAGTTCAAGGAGTACTGCCCCATGGTGTTCCGAAACCTCAGGGAGAGGTTTGGCATTGATGACCAGGATTACCAGGTATGGCTGTCTTGGCACAGCAGGAGGATTCAGGGATGAGGGGGTCAGGAAGCCACAAGACAGGCAGGGGGCAGAGTGTCAGCTGTCCCTGGCTGCTGCATCTCCCTGTCCAACCTCATGCCTAGTGCCAGCAGACCAGGACTGGCAAGCCTTTCGGAGCCTCAGAGGATGCTCCTGCCCTGGGGAGGGTGAGGGAGGGAGGGAAACGGGAGAGAGCTGTGTGTCAGAATTTCAGTCTGACATTCCTGGTCTAGGTTGAGAAGCCCTCTCCTGGGTAGTTTGACTGAGGCCTGTTAAAAGCAGGTAAGACAGATTAGCAAAGAAAAGCATCAAGGGTGACATAACCTACATCATCCTACTGCCAAGTGTGAGCTTCACCTCCTGAACAAGCCCTGTGTCCTCATGGTAGGCGGGGCAGGAAGGGAGTAGGCATGGTGGGGCAGGCGACTGCTGCCTTCAGAGTTGATCGAGTCCCAGCTCTGAAGCCATTGGCCTATCAGGAGTGTCAGTCAGACAGAGTGACTCAGCAGCCGTGGCTCTGTGCTGTCTCTACCTCGCGCCTAGAGCCTTCTTTCCTCGCACACAGCCTGCTAGTGAAGGAGGAGGAGATGTTCTTTGCCCTTAAGCAGTGAGACCAAGCTTTACTCATTCAGTCACCTGTGCCGGTACCACAATGGGATCAAGAAGGAATGCTTAACCCCGAAGGCAGTGTTGTGAACCTGCTAGGGTTCCCGGGAGTGGGATGGGTCTGGGGACCAGAGCCTTCCCTTCCCCTCCCCCACTCTGGAGGACATGCAGGCAACTATAAGTGTCCTGAGGAAGAGGGGAGAGCAGACGCCAGGCTTGCACCTGAGGGAAGGTCCTTGGCTGAGAAGTCCTGAGGTCCCTCCAGCCCTTCCGCTGAGACCAAACCCTGAACCCAGTCCTAACCTGAATGGAGTCTGCTTTTCTGAAAATATCTTCTGCCACCCCTAGTTGCTTGGCTCCGTTCCTACCACTGTGGTTTGTCCCCTGTCCCTGAGCTGTCTTACCACATCCTCTCCGTGTCTGCATCGTGCCTCTAATAGCCTTTTGGGCACATGACTGTGTTCAAGGCTGAAATGAGGGCAGCAAGGCTGCTCTTCAAGGAGCAGACTCTTAGCTCCTGCATTCCCAGTGCTTGCAAGTCCTGGATGCTGCTGCACACAAGGTCGCGGGACTGTGTAGCTCCACTTGGCTTATTGTTACAG
Source organism: Mastomys natalensis (assembly GCA_021653895.1). Lineage (NCBI taxonomy): Eukaryota > Metazoa > Chordata > Mammalia > Rodentia > Muridae > Mastomys > Mastomys natalensis. The sequence continues at coordinate 974,774 of JAJTUV010000964.1, forward strand.
GGCAGGCAGGGAGAGAGGACAACTGGTTGACACTGCCTACTCATCTTTTTTGGGCTTGGGACTCATAGGGCATGCTTCTTTAATTTAGCACCCTTACTACGGAATGTCAGCACTCGCGATATTGCTGCCCCTGTGAAGACAGTGCTGGCTCTCCACAGGTTGTTGTTGTTGATTTGTCCTTTGAGTTTATTATTGAGCTCTAACTATCCAGGAACCTGGTATGTTGACCAGGCTAGCCTTGAATTTACAGAGATCCACAAGGCTCTACCTCCTGAGTACTGAGATTCAAGATGTGTGTCATCAAACCTGGCCTTTTTATTTAAGATTCATTTTATTTTTAATTACGGGTGTGTCTGTGTGTGGGTATGTGTGAGCGAGCGCCATGGCGCTCAGAGCTATCGGATTCCCCTGGAGTAGGAGTTACTGTTAAGTGCCGGGAATAGATGTTTCAAAGCACTAAGCCGTCCCTGGGGCCCCTCCAGAGGGTTTTGTGAGGTTGTATCAAGTGATTAAGAAGGACTTCAAGAGACTGGGAAAGGTTGGGAAGGGAACCTTGCTGTGAGCAGATCCCAACAGGGCAGTTAGTAACATGGGCAGCAGGGATCACCCCTGCACCTTACCTCCTGAAGTCCCCGTACTCTTGTCTGTATACATGTCCCACCCTCTTTGGACTTCTCTGTCTGAGCATAACTGGGGACAGAATTCTGACCAGAGGATAGAAGCACAGGCTCCTCGCATTGCCTTCCGACATGCTCAGATGAGGGAGGCACTGGCAAGAGAGATGGCATCATCCCTTCAAGTGATGGGATCCATACTTAGAAAAGAGGCATACATACCCATGGCTCCCCGAGGTGGGCCTTTGAATCTTTCCTAAGCTTGATACCCAAGAGACTCAGCAGTCCTCTTGGTCTGTCTCCCTGTGTTCCAAGTGGGGAGACTTAAACAGCTCCCTTGAGGCCATATTGTTGTGAGGGTGGAGATTAGAACTCGGTCACCTCACTGAGGCAGTTCTAGTTTTTTGAGCAGTTCTCTGGGTGAGACATGTCACATATCAAACACAGAGCCTAGTCTGAGGTCAAAGGTAGGAGCAACTCTTGATTATCTGGAGAACACCATAAGAGAAAAGGGGTTAGGAAAGGTCCACCCTGGGCACCTCTATCTTGGTGCTTGTCAGTCTATAGAAGTTCCGAGTTGAAGCCAGAATCTTAGGGATGGAGGGGTAGCTCAGCAGTGGGGTACTTCTCCAGCATGTGCAAGGCCCTGGGTTCACCTCTTAGCACTGTGGGGGAAAAAAGGGGGGGAACCCTGTTTCTTATCAAAATCAATTGCTTTTGTTTGGACTCCTCAGAATTCAGTGACACGCAGCGCACCATCAACAGTGACAGCCAGGGCAGGTGTGGCACACGCTTCCTCACCACCTATGACCGGCGTTTTGTCATCAAGACTGTGTCAAGTGAGGATGTGGCCGAGATGCACAACATCCTAAAGAAATACCACCAGGTATGGTGAGTCCCAGGCCCGGGCTGTAGATTACCACAGGTATGGTGAGTCCCAGGCCCAGGCTGTAGATTACCACCAGGTATGGTGAGTCCCAGGCCCGGGCTGTGGATTACCACCAGGTATGGTGAGTCCCAGGCCCGGGCTGTAGATTACCACCAGGTATGGTGAGTCCCAGGCCCAGGCTGTAGATTACCACCAGGTATGGTGAGTCTCAGGCCCGGGCTGTGGATTACCACCAGGTATGGTGAGTCCCAGGCCCAGGCTGTGGAGGATGGGTTGGGAGAGGGAAAGAGAGAACTACAGAGGGGCTTGAAGGGGAGGCCAGGACCACTCTGGCAGTGTCAGGTGCTTTCTAGTACATTAGTCCTTTTTCTCATTGCTGTGGCAAAACACCTGACAGAAACAGCTTAAGGCAACATCTCAGCAGGCAACGGTGTTTGCCACCGACCTGATATGTTAGTTCCTTTTACCTGATATGTTAGTTCCTTTTCAAGCGCTTTGGTAAATCACCATGATTGAGACACCTTTTAGAAGAATTTATTTGGGCTCACAGTTCCAGAGGGTTAGTTAGCATTCATGATGGTGGAGTAGAGGTGGCAGGCCTGGCAACTGGAACATCAGGCCGAAAGCTTACATTTTGAACTGTAAGCAGGAAGCCAAGAGAGTAAACTGGGAATGGTGTGTAGCTTTGAAACCTCAAAGCCCTGCAGCGACATACTTCCTCAGCAAGGCCCCGCCCCCTAAAGCTACCCAACCCATGCGACCAACTGAGGACCAAGTGTCCAAACATCTGAGCCTCTGAGGGCCATTCTCATCCAGACCACCTGATGAGTTCAATCCACACGCTTGAAGGACAGAACTGGTTCATGCAAGTTGTCCTCTGACTTCCACAAGCATGTAGTACCACGGAAAAGCAACCCATCAAGTGTAATAAAACATAAAAGGAGCCGGGCGGTGGTGGCGCACGCCTTTAATCCCAGCACTTGGGAGGCAGAGGCAGGCGGATTTCTGAGTTCGAGGCCAGCCTGGTCTACCGAGTGAGTTCCAGGATAGCCAGGGCTATACAGAGAAACCCTGTCTCGAAAAACCAAAAAAAAAAAAAAACATAAAAGGGAGGAAGGATCTGTTCTGGCTCATGGCTTTGAAGAGCTCAGTCCCTCGGAGAGAGACTGAGAGTATCAGGAGAGTATCACAGTGCTGGAAATGCGAGCAAGGGAGAGACAGGCTAGGAGCAGAGAAAGGACGTGTAGGAAGTGGCCAGGGCAGGACACAGCTCCCGAGGACATGTCCCAGATACTGCTTCCTCTAGCTGCCCCCACCTCCCACCTTCCCCCCCTCGCTAATAATGGCCTCAAACCATGGTTCATCAGTAGCCTAAATCATTGCTTAGGTCTGCCCTCATGGCCTCCTGGCTGTGGACTAGATCCCATATCCCCAGGCTGTTGTACTAAACTCTTAAGTTAGCATTCATGATGATGGAGTAGAGAATTTTTAAAAAATTAATTTGTTTATGTGTATGGGTGTTTTGCCTACATATATGTCTATGCACTATTATATGTATATGAACCATATGTGTGCCTGGTGCCCAGAGAGGCCAGAAGCCAGTGTCAGAACCCCTGGAACTAGAGTTACAGACAGTTGTGAGCTGCCACGTGGGTGCTGGCAATCGAATACAGGTTCTCTGGAAGAGAGCAAATGCTCTTAACCACTGAGCTATCTCTCTAGTTCTTTCCTAGATGCTTCCAGACCAGTTAAGATACCATCGGAGTTAACCATTACACCTGCTAATCAGGTGTAATAGTTACTGAGACGTGGTAAAGGGACTTTGTTTTGATCTTCAATGTTAGAGCAGAAGCCCTGGGCTTTAATCCAGGTATAGTCAGGGTTGTGGATTTGGAGGCATCCAGTCCTCCTGAAGTCTTCTAGAAGAACAGCCAGTGCTCTTAACCACTGATCTATCTCCTGAGCCACTGCAGAGCCTGTGAATGTCCGAGAGCATCTTGGCCTGGGAGAGTCCCAGTTGTTCCAGGTGCTTCCCTGCCCCTCAGCCTTCCTCCCTTCCTCTTCTCCGTTCTAGTTCATAGTGGAGTGTCACGGCAATACCCTCTTGCCACAGTTCCTGGGCATGTACCGCCTGACCGTGGATGGTGTGGAAACGTACATGGTAGTCACCAGGAACGTATTCAGTCATCGGCTTACCGTACATCGCAAATACGACCTCAAGGTAAAGGGCTCCGTGTTCCTCTGTGGGTCCACTGCTGTCCTGGTGGCTGGGAGAGGCTGCTCCTCCGGCTGTGTGTATTGGGAGGGGGGAAACACACCTTTTAGTGGGATGGGTAACTGGAGTTGACGTGCCTAATGATTGTAGACCGGCTATTTGAAGTCAAGGTGACAGTAATAAAGAGGTTAGTTAAGCCCTAGGTATAGCATATGTGACAGTTTTTTTTTTTTTTTTTTTTTTTTGGTTTTTCGAGACAGGGTTTCTCTGTGTAGTCCAGGCTGTCCTGGAACTCGCTCGGTAGACCAGGCTGGCCTCGAACTCAGAAATCCGCCTGCCTCTGCCTCCCAAGTGCTGGGATTAAAGGCGTGCGCCACCACCGCCCGGCATAAGTGACAGTTGATGCACTCCATTTCCTGTCTATGGGACGTGCACGCCAAGGGACAGGCTGTCCCAATGCATACTTGCTGGCTTTTGTCCAGTGCCACGCAGTGACAGCACAGATGCATTTCTATACACTGAGAAGGATGTGCTTAAGGCTATGAACTGGGTGCTGTTCTCCAGCCAGGCTTCCTGATTTCTGTCACCTCGCTTCCTGTCCCCTCCCTCTGCTGCAACCACACAGTCCATCCTCTGTCCCTAGCCAGGGTTTCATACATACTGTCTGCACAGTCTCCCTCCCAGCGGCCCTGTACTCCTCCACTCCTCCTCTTTCCCCTCACTAATCACTTCCTACCTCCCTTCTAGAAGTAGGCCTGGGCACCGCTACACCCTACAATCCAGGTCCCGGCCTGTGTTTCATGCCTAGAGTGTCTCCTTCCGGTGACAAATGACTTGGCCAGTGCTGTAACGAAAGTTCCATGAGTGTGGGAACCGAGCTATCCAGGGCAACCTTGTTTACTGAGTATCTGCAGGGTCTTTAGTCATCAGTTCAGGAATGGCTGTGCCGGAGTGGCCATGGCTGCCTCTGGGCTCCTCTGAGATGCTAACCAGCCTGCATCCATGCACTCCTTAACTGTATCTAGTGTATATTCACGTGCTCAGAGGAGTTTGCCTCAGGAGCCAGGGCGATGGCTTAGCAGGTAAAGCACTCACTGTGAAATCCAAGTGCAGTCCGCAGCACATGAGAAAACATCCAAGCATTGAGTTGTTCACTTCTGATCCTGGTACTTGGGAAGCAGAACCAGGAAGGTCACTTGGGCTTGCTGGCCAGTCTCACACACACACACACACACACATACACACACACACACACACACACACACACACACACACACACACACGAAGAAAGGTAGGGGGTGAGATACCAGCACTTGGGAGGTAGAGCCAGGTAGATCCTTGGGAGTTGGAGGCTAGCCTAGTCTACATAGTGAATTCCAGGGCTACATAGGGAAACTCTGTGTGTCAAAAAGCCATTTAAAAAAAAAAAAAAAAAAAAAAAAAGGCAAAGGAAGACACCTACTGTCAGCTTTTGACCCCTATGCATATGTACCCATATGTCATATACATGTGTATCTGCAAAAGGAGTTTGCCTCAGCGTGACTTCTGGTGGCTCTTGTCCCTCCAGGGTTCCACTGTTGCCAGAGAAGCCAGTGACAAGGAAAAGGTATGTGAAAGAGTCACTTGCCCGGTGACACCTTCTGTTGGCCATCTGTCATATCCCCTCTATGACCCCCCCACCCCCAGCCCAGCTCCCAAACATGCAGTCTGTCACCATGAAAGGTTCTGTGTCATCATGCACCTGTCTGCCCTTAGCACACTCAGCGTTGACTTCTGCCTTTCCTGGGTCTTGTGCTTCTGCTGGGATGGAGAGGGTGTCTGCTGTAGTCCAGCCTGATGCTGGGATGGAGAGGGCGTCTGCTGTAGTCCAGCCTGATGCTGGGATGGAGAGGGCGTCTGCTGTAGTCCAGCCTGATGCTGGGATGGAGAGGGTGTCTGCTGTAGTCCAGCCTGATGCTGGGATGGAGAGGGTATCTGCTGTAGTCCAGCCTGAGCCAGTCAGCGGTTCCCTATGCTCTGCCCAGGCTCAGCAGGAGGGGATCCCCCATTCTGCCCTCAGTTCTGATACATGCCACGATTGCTGTCATTGCCTGCCTCTCACTTGTCTCTCTGCTGCTGTGCATCTGTGTTAAAGACCCCTCCCCTCCTGCACACTGCTCCCAGCAGACTGGCCATTCTTCCTGGCTGAGTGAGTTAACCTGCCTAACCTGACCCTACTGTTGCTCTTCCAGGCTAAGGACTTGCCAACATTCAAAGATAATGACTTCCTCAACGAAGGGCAGAAGCTGCATGTGGGAGAAGAGAGTAAAAAGAACTTCCTGGAAAAACTGAAGCGGGACGTTGAGGTACCCTGTAACCTTTGTCTTCAGCCTGTTTGTGGACCAGAAGCCTCTTTAACCTTGAGAGACTGGAACTAACTGTTCCCAGCAGTGCCGTGAAAGGCTGTGTCCGTGTGAGCCTTGGCTAACACCTGTACATCTGTACAGATGGGCATTCCTGGGGTCACACTGTCTTAGTTACTTTCCTGTGGCTGTGACAAAACACCATGACCAAGGCAACTGAGAAAAGAAAGTGGGGAATTGGGCTTCTGGTTCCAGAGGTTTAGAGTCCTGTGATGGCAGAGCAAAGGCATGGTGACAGGCATGGGAGCTCACATCTGCCTGCAGGCGGGAGGCAGAGCATAGGATGTAATTGCCCAGTCTCCTGAAACCTCAAAGCCCACCTCAGCCACACACCTCCTCCAACAAGGCCACGCCTCCTAACCCTTCCCAAACAGTTCCACCAGCTGGGGATCAAGTATAGAAATATATGAACCCACGGGGCCTATTCATTCTCATTCAAACCTCCACAAACATCATTTTACAGGTGGGGCATTTGTAACCCAGTGTGGACTGCTTTCTCCCCGTGTCTTTACTAGACCATTTCACACACACAGCTCCCACAGTGGAAGGGCGTGGAGCATTAGTGACTGGAAACCAGCTGCTGAGGTCCTCCAACCAGCTGTTCCCTGGCTCTGACTCTCTACTTCCCCAGGGAGGGTCAGGATTCTTCTCTGCCCCACATAGCTTCTTTTGATCTTCAGCAAGGAGTGGTGGGCTGGGGCTGCCTTTTTGTTTTATTGTGTTGTGTGTGTGTGTGTGTGTACCCAAGTTTGTGCAGGTGGCTGTGGAAACCAGAGGAGGATATTTGAAGTCCTAGAGCTGGAGTTACAGTAGTTGTGAGCTGCCTGATGTGGTTGCTGGGAATTGAACCCAGGTCCTCTTGAAAGAGCATCTAGTGCTTCTAACCACTGAGCCATCTCTCCAGTTCAGTGTCGTGTATTAAATACATTTTTAAAAATCTTTTCTTGCCGGGCGGTGGTGGCGCACGCCTTTAATCCCAGCACTTGGGAGGCAGAGGCAGGCGGATTTCTGAGTTCGAGGCCAGCCAGGTCTATGGAGTGAGTTCCAGGACAGCTAGGACTACACAGAGAAACCCTGTCTTGAAAAACCAAAAAAAAAAAAAAAAAAAAAAATCTTTTCTTGTTTTGAGATTCTCTCTCTCTCTCTCTTTCTCTCTCTCTCTCTCTTGGTGGGGTGTGGGGGGGTTGGGACAGGATTTCTTTATGTATCCCTGGCTGTCCTGGAACTCACTCTGTAGACCAGGCTGGCCTCAAATTCATAGAGATCTGCCTGCCTCTACCTACCAAGTGCTGGGATTAAACTTGTGCATGATCACACCCAGCTTAAAAAAAAAAAGAAAAGAAAAGAAAAAAGAAAGAAAGCCTTAAGACCAGCCTGCTTTATTGGCTTCGGACCCAGAAGCAGTTGGGAGTCGTGGTTTGAGAGGAACGTCTATGCGGCACCAGTGCAGCACGCCTTGTGTCACTCCTCCTCAGACAGACACCATTCTGGACTGTTCCTCCCTCAGACAGTGGGCACTTTGATCTTTACCCTACAGCCCTTCCCTGTCTGGCTCATCCTGTAGCCACCGCCCTGCCTGTCCTCAGGGAGTCCTGTCACCCCGCCACCAGACACTGCTCTTGTGGTAGAGACTACTTCCGTTGCATTTTTCTTAAGATTTATTTATTTATAATGTATACAGCTTTCTGCCTGCATGTATGCCTTGCAGGCCAGAAGAGGGCATCAGATCTCATTACAGATGGTTGTGAGCCACCATGTGGTTGCTGGGAATTGAACTCAGGACCTCTGGAAGAGCAGACAGTGGTCTTACCCGCTAAGTCGACTCTCCAGCTCCTCCCGTTGCATTTTTAAAGCCCATGTGGAGATGAGTTGACAGGGTGGCCTTCCCCTTTCCAGATGCCTCGGGGACATGCCATATAAACGTTCACCTGTCTGTTCTCACCTTCTAGTTCCTGGCCCAGCTGAAGATCATGGACTACAGTCTCCTGGTGGGCATCCACGATGTAGACCGGGCAGAGCAGGAGGAGATGGAGGTGGAAGAGCGAGCGGAGGAGGAGGAATGCGAGAATGACGGGGTGGGCGGCAGCCTGCTCTGCTCCTACGGCACGCCTCCAGACAGCCCTGGCAACCTCCTGAGCTTCCCCCGGTTCTTTGGCCCGGGAGAGTTCGACCCCTCCGTGGATGTCTATGCCATGAAAAGCCATGAAAGTAAGAGCTCTGCCCAGCCAGCCCTGAATGCTTCTGCTCACTGTTAGAATCTGGGGTGTCTGCGTCCCCACCTCATTCACTGGTGACTTACCACCTCCAGCCTCAAGACTTCTATTTACGGCCACCCTGAGGGCTGGGAACCTGGGGTTCCTTCTCTCGGGTCCTGTGTCACTTCTCTGGCTGTCTTGGTGACCAGGCACAGCTCATGGGAAGGACAGACTTTTTTGCTGCTTTAATCCTACAGAATGGGTGAACGTTGAAGGAGACAGGACTGTAAGGAGCCCTCTCCCCCTCCCCACCCCCTCGACTACAAAATGACAGAGGAATTCTGAACCTGGGACCCAGGAGTTATGGGTATGTCCCAGACACATTTTGTCTTCTCCCTCCAGGTGCCCCTAAGAAGGAGGTCTATTTCATGGCTATCATTGACATTCTCACACCATATGACGCTAAGAAGAAAGCTGCACATGCGGCCAAAACAGTGAAGCACGGGGTGAGTGATTCCCAGTCTCCTCAGGTCCAGCCCAGTGCAGTTCGTCTGTACCCCATGGGCTGGGAATATATCCGTTCCCTTCTTCCCAGGAGAATAGGGGAGCAACCCCACACACACCCTCCCGCCTTCCCCTTTTTTTATTTTTTGGTTTTTCGAGACAGGGTTTCTCTGTGTAGCCCTGGCTGTCCTGGAACTCACTCTGTAGACCAGGCTGGCCTTGAACTCAGAAATCCGCCTGCCTCTGCCTCCCAAGTGCTGGGATTAAAGGCGTGCGCCACCACTGCCCGGCCTGCCTTCCCTTTTGCTGCCTGCTTTTCCACCTCTGCCCAGCCTGGCCAGATAATAAACACAACTTATTTTTCCCAGTTGTCTGGCCTTTGGGCCCGAGCTGCCAATTGCTTTCCCTGGGGGCTGCTGGGCGTGGTGTGCATCTTGTGGGATAGCCAAGAATAGCTTTGTTTACCTGTGCCCAGTGCTCCCCGCAGGCCAGGCTCTTCACACGGTGCCCCCCACAGAGGCCAGGGCCCTTGTGCCACCTCTGCATTGCCTTTCTACTTCTTCAGTGGATGTATCAGTAAGAGGAGGGCCCCAGAGAGCTCTGATGTGACATAGGTGGCCTGCCCAGCCTGGTGATCCTTGGTGCTGAATGACAGGCTCATTGCCTAATGACACACCAGTGCTTGGGAAACTGAGTCAAGAAGACCATATAAATTCAAGGTCAGCACAGGTCACACTGAAAACCATCTTTGTTTTTGTTTTCAAATTTTTTTTTTTTGTCTAAGACAGCGGTTCTCAACCCCTTTGGGGGTCAAAAGACTCTTTCACAGGGGTTGTGTATCAGATGTTTACATTAGGATCCATAACAGTAGCAAAATCACAGTTATGAAGTAGCAACAAAAGTAGGTCAGCACAACACGGGGAACTGTGTTGAAAGGTCGCACCTTTTAGGAAGGTTGAGAAACAGTGGTCTAAAATTAAGTGAGTTTTTTTTTGTTTGTTTGTTTGTTTTTAATTTTAAAAAACAAAAACCAAATAAATAGAAAGGTTCCAGCAGACTCCATGCCTCTCGGCCGTCACCTCCTGCACTTCTGGTTAGGCCTGAGCATCTGACCCCAGTCCCTATTTTGTGTGTTCCAGGCAGGGGCTGAGATCTCCACTGTGAACCCGGAGCAGTACTCGAAACGCTTCAACGAGTTCATGTCCAACATCCTGACGTAGTCATCTCTACCTTCTGCCAGAGCCAGACTGCTGGACAAGGGGTCGGGATTGGGAGAGGGAAAGGGTGTATTTGGGCTGGAAGGGAGGGTGGGGGGCACAGTGGGGGGTCATGAGGGCTTTAGGAAAGGGACTGCAGCCTGTGACACGAAGCAGCTCTAGAAAGGAAGAAGGGGACGCGCTGTGCTCACAGGATGCAGCCTCACTCCCCCCAGCACCTTTGATACGCCCCTTCTGTCCCTGGTTAAAACAGGGTTTCCTCTTCGGCATCTCTGTAACCTTTTATGATACCCGGGGGCTGGAGTTGACTTTGTGGGTTGATTTGAGTTTGTTTCTTACATTCATTGCTCCAGGATCGTTCTTTATAACGCTGTATGTCATCACCCTAGGGCACCCCCCTTCCTGTCAGGCTCTCAGTTCCCTTCAGTTAAGGCCAGCACAAGAGATGAGAACAGCAGTTGCTCTGACACCACGAGAAGTCAGACACCTCAGTGAGCCACGTTTTGATCTCACCTAGATGGACTCTTTATTTCCTGGAGTATTGTGCATAATTGCCTCCGTGTTTCCACCTGGGATCCAAGTGAAACGTTACCTAGGCTCTTCCATCCCGTCCTCACGGAAGAACATTGCAGGTTGACCCTGACGTCTTGGACCCGAGTCAGAGGCTTCAGAGGGGAACAGGTTTGTCTTCAAGAGATGGTGAGTGACCAGAAAGCAGCTGGGCCCTCAGACACCGGTTCTCAAAGAACCCAGAGATCCCCCGCCCAAGCCACCTGCGCCTCTGTGTGGAATTCTGATGTCTCTCAAGCCTGCCTCCCACTGGCTCAAGGGGAACTACAAGCATCTTTGCATTTATTGGGACCCCTGTGTTTCGATGGCTGTTTCCCTTTGGGAAAATCCCAGAAACTAATATATATCAACCGGGGTCATGTGCACCATCCATATCTTAACTACTGACCTCTGGGTGCAGTCACCTGTAACTGGCATGTGGTCGATGCACAGCTCATCGCAGAAATGCCACTCCAAGCCCCGACCTACCGTGCAGGTGTCTGGCTCCTGTGCCTGTGACTTCTCACCTGGACAGCTTTTAGCCAGCAAGGTGCTCCACCTGAGGTTGCCTGAGTTACCTGAGAAGGTGACCCAGGAAAGCCTATTTGGAGGCCTGACGTGGGGCTTTGCCCATCCCCCAGCCTCAGGGCTGACTAATTTTCCTTGTTACCGGCACTCTTTCTGAACTTGGGATGTACCTGCGGTCCTCCTTGGAAAGAGTGACATCCTGCAGCCTCCTTCAGGATTCTGGCCCAGGGCCTCGGAAGGGAGCTACACAAGTCATTCTGATGCCACCAGAGCAAGTGGTTGCTAGGAAGAAAAATGGCCTGTTGGCCTGCCCTTGGGAGAGGGACACTCCCTACCTCTTCCCAGCCCCCTCAGAAGGAATCAGGAATTTAGGATGAGATGGAAATTTTGTAGATAACCCCAAAGATGTGAAGCTGGTTTGTGGGACTGTCTTGGGTGAACAGATGATTTCCGACGCCTGCCTCCCAAACTGGCCGAGCTCAGCCTGGGGAGCTGGAGCCTCTGCGCCGAGTCCTCCCTACCCACCGCTGAACTAAGAAAGGAAGCCACATGTCAGTCTTGGCTTCCCTGGGGCTGCCAATTGGGTGAGGCAGATGGGGGCTCACTCCTTCCCAGGCAGAGAACAGGTAAGGTTCTGGGGAGCAGAACCACAGGGGTCTTGGGAACCACATGGCTCATAGAGAAATGATTTTAATGTAGGAGAGGGGTTACGTAGGAATAATGTCGGGACTTGATTTCCCACCTCACAATCAAGAGTGAAAAACTGTGGATCTGCCCCAGGCTTGGAAGCCGATCCCGCTGTGTGTTTGCAAAGCCTACAGTCCTATCAAAGCCACTGCCAGCCGGCTAACTGCGTGAACGGTGGGTTTTGTGGGGGTTTCATTTCGTTTTGTTGTATATTGTTTACAATTTTGAGAGGTAACTTTCTGTTTCAATCTCTTTGTTTTCCTGACAGTATTGTTGAGTAGGTCAAAATATTTGAGATGTGGTTTGATGGATTTTAGGTTGTTTTTTTTTTTTGTTTGTTTGTTTTTAAAGGTCATTCTCTGCGCCGTCTTCAAAAACCTAGGGTTTGACTCTCTGATTCCTTTGGCATTCATATGTTTAAAAGCTATTTATCTTGGTTTCATACAAGTTTTCTTTCTCTTTGTGACAAAGATGTGCTTTTTGGCTTCAATCTCCAAGTGATTACACCCTCCCCCCATTTATCTGCTCCCTCTTTTCCTGAGTCCCACCAGTCACTCTCTGGGCAGAAGGTGTCAAGCGGAAGACAAGACCCTTAACTTGACTCCTCAGGGCCATGAAGAACAGCCAGACTGTCTTATGGCATCCAGAATCATGTTGGGTCTTCCAGAAATAGACATTCAAGAATAGAGTCCCAGACAACTGGGTGAAGTCTCGATGGGGGTGGGGGGAATTCTGTTCCTTGTTCCTCACCCTGCCACCTACTGTGTAGCAGCCAGTCCCCATCCCTCCTGTGGAAACTGTGGAGCTGAGAAAGTATGTCTCACATTCAGCTGACGCAAGGGGTACTATGAAAACTCTGACACCAAGCAATGGCCTCAGGATGTGTTCCCAGTCTAAGGCCATCCCCATCGGGGCCCTGCAGGGCAGCGCTAGGAGTACATTTCAGTTTCGCTGCAGTGCTAAATCTCTCCTTATCTAGCTCAGGGGTTACTGGTCTGTGGCTGGCGCCATGAGTGGCTCCCAGGCTGTTCCCAGTGGCACTATAGGTCCCCCCCCCCCCAAACAGGCAGCTCTTCCCCTTTCCCTCCCCAATCACTTTTCTCAGTCCTGGGCTTTAGGCCTGAACAGGTCCCCTAGCAGTTCTCAGTCAAGGGAGCTGGACTCCTGTCAAGACCTCCCCTCTTCACAACGTGCCAGGCCTCCCTGGGGAGGTGGACCAAAGACCCAGGACTTTGTCAGTAGCCAGTCACCACCCCTCACCCCCACCCCCAGTTGTCTTTTTAACAATTCAGGTTGAGAGGGAAAAACCATTAGCTGTTTCTAGCGCTTGACCTACTCAAGTGTTTTGGGCAGAAAGGACGGTATACTGAGACAGCCCTCAGAGCTCTGGCCTTGTGATTTCCCAAGTTTAGAGATCTCATCAGCAGTAATGGCTGGTGGGGTAGAGGGATCTCAAAGGGAAACACAGTTAGACAACTACCCAAAATCTGCCAGCCGTGGTCCCAGTCCTCTGAAATGTGTCACTTAGGAAGAGTGTCACCAAGGGGAAATGAGACTCAGCTGCCCTTCAGGTTGAGTCACCAGGAAGGAGGCTGAGGAGACACCAGAAGAGCCCATCCCTTGCCCACAGCCATGTTGTGAGGTGGGAGCCCATCCATTTAGGGGGACCATCTGCTTAGCACATCTCAGCAGCGGGTCCGAGCATTGCACACACACAAAATGTGAATGAAATCTAGAGTCATCTTTGGGACCGCAGGATTAAAGTACTACCCACCACATGTGACTTGTCCATTTCCGGCCGCAAGTTCCATTTTTTTAAATAGGAATTTTCACCCCTGTGCTTGTCTAATGTCTGCTCTGAACAGTTCGAGCCTCTGTTACTGTTTTAAAATGCATGCGTGTTAAAAAAGAATCTCCAAATGGAGGACAAAATAAAACTCGAAAAGCTTTGTTGTACATCTGGTATGAGTCCTTTGAGATGCAACCCACCCTCCTTCAGAATTAGAACATTTTTGTCTCAGTTTTAGAGGCAAAGTCAGTGTATGGTTTGGAGAGGCAGTGTGAGTGTGGCAACAGCCCGTTCTGAGATACAATTGATGAGCAATACTAAACTCACAGCACTGGGCAGCCTGCCCATTAGATAATATTACCATGTACCACTGCCCCCTCCCTTCAGCTGTGGATAGACAGTGGCTAGGAGCCATGTATCCCAACTGCCTGTGTGCCTTCGAATACAGCATGCATCCCTGTAGCTGAAGGCTCCCCATCTGCTAGGTACTTGTACCTTAAAGTCTAGTACTTGGGCTGGAATGTGTATCTCAATGGTACAGCCAGCATGTGCAGGCTCCTGGGCTCCATTTCCAGGGTGCGAACACACACACACACTCAGGGGTGGGGTAGGGGTGTTAAGAGCACTGGCTGCTCTTCCAGAGCTCCTGAGTTCAATTCCCAGCAACCACATGGTGGCTCACAGCCATCTGCAATGGGATCTGATGCCTTCTTCTGGGATGCAGAAAAGAGTACTCATACATAAATCTTTAAAAAAAATTTTTTTAGTAGCTGTCAGTGTGGTCTTGAACCAGCTATGTCAGTGGCGGCTGACATAGATTCAGCAACAAAACTTAGCTCATTTCAGACCTTCTGATTCAGAAAACTTTTTTTCCCTAAGACAAACCCCATCAGGGTTGTGTGGATCTATAATCCCAGTTTGCAGAGAATAGGTAAAAAGGTCCCTGGAGCCCGGAAGGCCCGGGCTGTGGTTAGTGATAAAATCCTGCCTTACACTGGAAAGCCTTGGGTTTGATTTGTCCAGCACCACAAAAAAGTTATTTTAAATAGGAATGAGTTTGAATGGGCCCTCAGATCATTCAGAGGCTACCTGGGAACCAAACATCCATGTACTGGAGCCTGAGTCTACTGCAGGTTACGGAGTGTGCCAGACGGTGCTCTAGGAGGAGACCACGCCCACCCCTCCTTGCCAAAGTGATGAAGACAAAGATAAACACTGACCTACCATTCACCGGTCCTTGACCAAATCCACTGAAGCCCTGGAAGCATGGTGGACGACTGCCAACCGAGCTGAATGAGAGGGACTCGGGGCTGGGAACAAATGGAACACGGGCTTATATCCTCGCACTACCCTGTAGCAATTAGATTTAGATGTGTGTGTGTGTGTGTGTGTGTGTGTGTGTGTTTCATCTCTGAGGCTGCTGGGAACCGCCTTGGCTCACGATGACTGAGTTCTATAATATGTAAGGCATGCTCTGCACAGCCCAGCACAATGCAGGCATCCACTGGTGACTAGGAGGGGGCCCCAGGTGTGCCGACGATGTAAGGGCAAATCCAAAAGGAAACAGGGTTGGGGTGTAACTCAATAGCAGAATGTATGCTTAGTATGTCTGAGGGCCCAGGTTCAATTCCCTGTACCAAAAAAAGGGAAACCAAGGACGATTGGGATAGTCACTCTGTGCCAGACTCTTCCTGATGGGGACAAAGCTGCAGAAACAAAGGCAGGCAGGCATGAAAGAAAGGTGATTTTATTAAAAAGAAAAACAACAAAAGGGAGAAGGGACCAGAGCACAGGTTAGTCCATCCGGGCCTTCAGCGTCCTGGTAGTGATCTTGTCTTTCTCACTGTCAAGAGAGAAATCACACACAGTCATGTCTACTGTCCCTCCTGCCTGCCTCTCCTCTGACCCTCAGCTGTAAGACAGGGAAAGGCTGCCTGGCGACCTAGATGTCTGCTGCCCACAGACTGTTATGAGGGCAGGATAGGCAAGGGAGCTTTGCTGCAGATGGTTAGGGTAGACTGAGCCACCCTCCAAGGAGTGGAGACCCCAGGCCTACAGGGCAAGTGCTTCCACAGTACCCGGTCTCACTGCAGAGGATACGAAAACCTTGGGTGGCTTGATTCTGCTTTTCATGGTCAGTAAGCAGGAGCCTGAGGAAAGGAGACTCTGTTCCAATCTATTAGGGTCCTGGTGACAGCCTCAAACGGGGAGTGTGCACTATGCACCTCAGGTCTGGCTAGAGACTGTGATGTGAGCCACACACAGTTCTGGGCTGCAGACTAGAGGGTGTAGGGAGGATGGGAAGCCACAAGCCACTGGGTCTGCTGTCCATGATCATCCCTGAAACTTTGGGGACACTGTTAGGGAAGGAAAAAATGTCCACAGTGAGGAGACTCAGTCACAGCGTCACCTGAGGCCTGGAGAGTCTGGCCCGCACCCAGGTGCCTACCTCAGTAAAGCATTAATTGCTGCTGTAGGCTCACTCCTGTCTTCTGTTCCTCTCTTCCTCAAACTAATCTTGAATTCAAAATCCTCTGCCCGAGCCTCCCCAGTGCCGAAAATACAAATGTCCTGCCACCTGGCTGCAGTACCCAGGCTCTGCTTCCTGTGGCACCTCTCGGATCCCACACCTGACAGGGGCCAGTGGTGTGCTGTGGAGGAGGGGAGACACTGTCTGTGAAGCATTTACCAAGTCCTCCCAACCTATACTCACATGATGTGGACAACGATGCCCATGCCCGAGACGGCGTCCCGGTCCACAGCGTTCAGCATGGCCTGGGAAATGGTTTCAAATAGGTGCTCTGGATCCTGCCAACAGAGTAAAGCATTCAGACCAAGGACATGTTCTGACTCCTCAATCTGGATTCTAGCTGCCCTGCTCTAGACCCTGCTGTGCTGGAGTGAGGGATGGTGCCTTTGATATAGGAACCGCTCAGCTCCTTCCTTGGGAAGAAACCGGATGAAGAAAACACTTCAAACCTGAAAGTGTGACATTGGGTAAGTGTCATAATCATATCCTGTTTCAGAGGCTCCGCCCCCTCTGTAAAGTGAAGAGCATCTCCACTAGGTTCTGGCCTACTTCTCAGCAGCCCGAGACCATCCCATGGGTACCTCAAAACCCAGCCCACCCAATCTTACAAGCCCACCCCTCAAACCTGCTCTTTCTCCTGAATTCTCCACCCTGACATCCTACCCTGACTCTGCCTGTCCGCCTGTCCCCAGTCAGGACCAGCTCACACCAGCTGTAGCCAGGTTCCCTCAGGTTCCTTCCACCGAAGGAAAGCATTTAAACATGGCGTGGTTTTCAAGCTTGCCTGTCCCCTTCCCCAGCCTCATGTCACCACACGCACTCTCCCACCTCAGCACTCTCAGCAGACCGGACACTTCTGGCCCCACCCTGCCCCAGCACCGGCTGTCCTGCCTGCCCGGGGCCAGGCTTTTCCTCTTCCTCCTCTACAAGGCGTTTGAATGTCTGCCTTGTTGATGGCAGTAGGCCTGTGAAGTCACTCTGTACCTGGCTTCCCGTGAGCCTGAAGAGTGCCTCCCCATAAAGTGCGGCTGTAATGTTCTCACATACTTTCCTCAGTGCCCAGTCTGAGGAATGCGCCCATTCACAGCTGAGGTAAATGGAGGCAGAGCAAGGTTGACTCACTTATGCAAGAATGGGTTTCTACTCAACACTCAGGAGGCAGAGGCAGGCAGATCTGAGTTTGAGGCTCAGCCTGATCTAGAGGAAAGCCAGGGTTATACAGAGAAACCCTATCTCGAAAAACCAAAAAAAAAAAAAAAAAAAAGAAAAACACCTACACGAACAAAAAAGCCAGGCGGTGGGTGGTGGCGCACGCCTTTAATCCCAGCACTTAGGGAGGCAGAGGCAGGCAGATTTCTGAGTTCGAGGCCAGCCTGGTCTACAGAGTGAGTTCCAGGACAGCCGGGGCTACACAGAGAAACCCTGTCTCGAAAAACCAAAAAATAAAAATAAAAAATAAAAACCCCAAAACAAGTTTCTAGTTCAGACCACCAAGCTCCAGTCTCACTCTGGTGCTGCCTATCAGGGGAGGAACCCGGAAATCCAGCATGATGCTGTAGTAAACACGTGACCAGGGTGGGTTAGAAGGCTGTGCTCGATGCCAGCCCACCCAATGGAGCTGCCGCCATGGCCTGCTTGCTTGCCACACCTTCCTCTCCACCTCCTGCTGCACAAACCGTTTGTTTCTCTAGCATGGGTACAGAGGCCAGCCGTGCTGTTGATAACTCACCATGTTGGGCTCCCAGAGAGACTCACACATCCCATACATTTGTTCAGAGCAGGTGCCACTGACCACGAAGTCATCCGTCACCATGGGGCAGCCAATGAGGTCCAGAGAGCAAATGAAGGGCTTAAAGGTCTTCGGGTCCAGGCCAGCAATCACAGGCTCTGTGTAGTAGGGACCAAACCTGTGGCCGAGTGAGAGTCCAGAGTTGAAGAGCACTGGCTTCCACACATATGCCTGCTCAGACCGGGCTGTCGAGGGAGGGGCAGGAGATGTCCTTGCCTCGGGGCCAGCTTTGTGCAGCCACTTTCCGTCTCCTGGCATCTGGCAATGTGTTCACCCTCCCCTCTGACCTCTCCTCTTCCTGGAACTCCGTCCCTTCCTAGTTTCTCTGAGAATTCTGCCTTCTCAACCTCCTCACTGATCCAAAGTCCTACCAGGACAGCACTCAATCTACACATTTACATTTCTACTTCTTTAGAGAAAGGATTTGAGACAGGTTAGGGGATGGCTCAGTGGCAGAGCGCATGCCTAGAGTGCATGGAGACCTGCAACTGAGCTCCACTACCGCAAAAACAATTTTAAAAAATTAAAAATCAGCTGGATATGGTGGTACACATTTGTAGTCCTGGTATTTAAGAAGCAGGGATCACGCTGGACACCAACATGGACTACAAACAAAATTCCCAGAGATCTTGATGTCTATCTAAGTCCAAGCTGGGTGTGGGGAGGCAGGAGCATCTGAGTTTGAGGTTAGCTTGGCCTATATAGTAATTTCTAGTTCAGCCAAGGCTACATAGAGAGACCCTGTCTCAAAGCAGACCAAAAAAAAAAAAAAAAAACCACCACCAAATGGCCAGTCTCTCAGCCAAACTATCCACGTGTCTCCTTGGCCTGTAGCACTTTTTATAACTTGAGTGTGTGTATGTAGGTGTGTATATATACACACACACATACACTACGCAGAGGTCAGTTTGTGTGTGCGTGCACGCGTGTATCTCGGAGGACAGCTTGCATAAACTGGCTTTCCTTCCACCATGTGGTTCCAGGGGATTGCACACAGCAGTATTACTCAGGGCATGGTCTTCAGTAATAACACTATAAAAATTATTTACCACTGAATATGGACCTCAACGGTACAGCATTCGCCTGGAAGGTATGCTGCCCTAAGCTTAAACCATTCACCACAAAATAAATGCTTAAAGGGAAAAAAAATTGATGAAGGCTAAGGGAGTCTGATGGAGGCCTAGGCTCACCCATGAGCCAGGAGAGGTCAGAGCCAGAGGAGTCTGACAGGGAGGAAGCGATGAGGTTCGATGCCCAGGTCAAAACGGATACTCTGATGCAAAGTTGTTTCTTTTTTTTTTTTTTAGTTTAAGATGTGTTTATTTATTTTATGTATGTGAGTACACTGTTACTGTCTTCAGACACACCAGAAGAGGGCATTGGATCCCATTACAGATGGTTGTGAGCCACCATGTAGTTGCTGGGAATTGAACTCAGGACCTGTGGAAGAGCAGTCAGTGCTCTTAACCACTGAGCCATCTCTCCAGTCCAACAAAACTGTTTCTTTTACTAACACTTTATTTTAAGTGGGGGTGGGTGGGGTGGCATGGGGGATTGGGAGGATGGCACACATCTTTAAACCCAGCACTTGGGAGGCAGAGACAGGCAGATCTCTGTGAATTTGAGGCTAGCCTGGTCTACAGTGTGAGTTCCAGGATAGCCAGGGCTGTTACACAAAGAAACCCTGTCTTAAACAAAAAAGAAAAAGGAAAAACAACAACAAAAACAAGAAAAAACAAAAAACAAAAAAAGTTTAAAAGTTTTTAATTATGTACATGTGTGTGGGTGGTGAAGCCGGAACCATTCATAATCCTGAGTCTTCAAACCTCACAAGCTGCGATTTCTGTAAGAAATTTATAAATCTATACTATCCTCTTTAGATATATGATGACCTTCAACTTCTTGTTTTTGTATTTTAAATTTATTTTTATTTTATGTGTATGGGTGTTTTGCCTACATGTGTGTCTGTGCACCACATGTGTACAGTGTCCCCAGAGGCCAGAAGAGGGCGTCAGATCTCCTAGAACTGGAGTCACAGATTGCTATGCGCTGTCCTGTGGGTGTTAGGAATCAATCCTGGCTCCACTCCAAGAATTACAGGTGCTCTGAGCTGCTGAGCCATTTGTGTAACCCCAAGAATGTTTTTAAATTTATTTATTCATGCATGTACTTCATGTGTATGAGTGCTCTGTCTTCATGCACAACAGAAGAGGCAATCAGATCCCATCCCAGATGTCTGTGAGCCACCACAAGAACCAAACTCTGCAAGAGGAGCCCCTGCTCTTAATGCTAAGTCATCTCCACCCTGCCCCGTTTCTGTTTATGTTAATAACTTCTCTATAAAACCTAAACTGACTTCAAAATAAAAGGTTAAGAGCATCGACACAAACTAAGAGACGGAAAACAACAACGAACACATTTCAGCTCGCATCCTGCAGGGCCGCCCTTCAGCTCACCCAGCTGTGGTGCTTATCTTTACTAAGAAAATTTTCCACACTGGGGCTGCAGAGAGACCTGCGTCAGGTTCCTAGCACCCACACTGTAGCTTATAACTGCTATGACTCCAGTTACTGAGACCCTCTTTCTGTTGTGAATACATAGTGCACATTTACGCACACTGAATAAAATAAATGAAGCAAAAATGAACACATCGACCCCAGACTCTAGCGCAGAGAGAAAAGCTCCCACAGTGCTGCAGGACTCCAGAACTCTGTGCTGGGGCTCCAAATGAGTTCACAGCTCTGGGTTCCCTGATGTCAGTCCTCTTGCTCCTATCTGATTGAGACAGGCTCAGAGAACTCAGAGCATCAAACAAGGCAGATCCTGTGAGCCAGAGGCAAGAACATCACCATGACCTCAGGGCCAGCCTGGTATGTAAGGAGAGGTTCATTGTAAGGTCTTGTTCCCCAGTTGGTTCTTGACTTGTCAATAAAGAAGGTCGGAGGGTGGGGGGAAACTGCTGGATGGAAGGTACAGATGGGACTTTTGGGTCCCAAGAGGAAAAGGAGATGCAGGGAAAGAGAGGGGCTTGTTTCTGCCATAAGGACATTGCAAACACATAAGGTCTTGGGGCAGCTAGGGCCTGTGGCCTCTGCTATGGGTGAATGGCCAAGGAGGCTGGCAGGGGCTAGCTGATACAAGCCACTGAGTTCAGGGCAGGAGGAGAAATGGAGATAATTGGTAAGGGCATGCCTTTCCAGGCAGGAGATTCCTGTGCCCAGCAATTGTGCCTAGCTGGCAAGTTCTAAAATAATAAAGCTGCCTGTGTGTCCTTTATCCGTGGAGGGGGTGGGCTGGTAACTCGAGCCCTCCCAGAGGAAAGGCAGGTAGGAATGAGAAGACTGGTCAGCGCTGGCAGCGCCGGGGCAGAGGCAGGAGAGCATGTTCTTTAAAATTACATGCAACACTGGTGTGTGAGGAGCTGCAGGACAGGCAGGAATGAGGGAGGGACAGAAGGACAGTAAGGTGAGAAATAAAGAAAAGCAGGGATCCATGGGGCGACTCCCCGACAGCAGCCTCCACACCACTGGGTCAACCGAGCCTGTGAGCCCCGCAGGTCCCGGCCTTTGTTTGCACTCACCGTTTCTCATACAGGAGGTTGGCCACCATGCTCATGAGGGTGTAGGGCTTGATCTGCCGGCCTTCCTTCAGCTCATAGAGGTTCAGTCGGAACTTGAGACGCTGGGCACTGGGGTAGGAGGAGTAGAGCATGAGTCACCGCTAAAAGTCCCCTAGCCTTCAACCGTGACCTCGTGTCCCCTAGGCTACCTCAGAGTTCTGGGATAGACCCTGCATAGAACCAACCAATGCCACACCTACTGAGCAAAACAGGGCTTCCCAAGACACAGGAATAAGGAGTCTTGGGGGTGACTTTCATCTCTCACAGGCAAGGAAACCAATGTTCAATGAATCAGGAGTTGCTGTGCACAGGACGTAGGTAAACCTAGTGAGAAGATTCTGCAGAGGCCTGACAAGCTTCCCTCCCATCTCTTCTGATGCTGCTGAGGCCCCACGCTCCCTTCTGGTTGTTGTTTTATGGAGAGTATGTGCACACACAACTGCAACACACTGTATATGTGAAGGTCAGAGGGAGACTTGTACGGCGCCAGTACTCTCACCATCTGGATTCTAGAGACTGAACTCAGGTCACTGGGCTGGGCCACAAGCACTTTTACCCACTAAGCCATATTGCCTTCCCTTTCCTCTCCTTTTCCGAGTTCTCCCCCAATCCCTTACTAAAAACAAAGGCTCAGTTTTCTAGGTGCAGCTCACAACCTGACCCACCCCACCCCCTCTCTCTCTAGACTCTGCTCCCCTAGATTCAACAGGCTACTAAGGCATCTCCAGACCTAAGGTCTAACCTCAAAACCCTACCCCTTTGAGGGGCGTGTCTTAGCTCCTCAAAACGGGTATTAAAAAAATTATCATCTGTCACAGTCCTAACTGCTGGACTTCAGTCACATGTTCATAATAAGAGCTATCTTGGAAATGTCACAGCCGAGCACTAGACTAGATGTTAGTGTTGCTTCCTCAATAACCATAAACACTGGTTCCAGGATCCCCGTCAGATCAAAAGTGCAGCAGGGACAGTATCTTATATGAAATGCCATTATTTCTCAATCACTTTTTAAAAAAAAGGTTTACTTTATTTTGAACATGAGCGTTCTAACTGCATGTACACCTGCATGCCAGAAGAGGGCATCAGATCCCATTACAGATGGTTGTGAGCCACCATGTGGTTGCTGGGAATTGAACTCAGGAGCTCTGAAAGAACAGCCAATGCTCTTAACTGGTGAGCCACCCCATCTAAGTCACTTTTTAATATGTAGCCATCCCCTAGGTTTTTCAAACACCCCTCAGTGACTGTGTGCTAAAAAACAGCGTAAACACCACGTGAATGGCTCTTCTACCCCAGTGTCTGGGGAATACTGACAAGAAAAATCCGGGCATGCTCAGTGTAGATGAAATTTTTTCCTCCAAATTCATAGTCTGCCCTGCCCCCTCAGCTCTGTAGCCCAGGCTAACCTAGGCTAGGTAACTCTGCTGACCTTAAAGTCAGGTATCAGTCTCCTGCCTCAAGCTCCCTAGTGCTGGGATTATAAGCAAGAGCCATCATGACTGGCTTTCTTTCTTTCCCCAGTGCTAGATATTGATCCCAGGGCCTTGTACATGCGAAACATGCACTGAACCACAGCCCATTACGGCCGAGTAGTTTCCATTTAAGCTTGTTCAATCTGATGCAAAACCTTCAGATTGGACCCAGAACGTTCAGGGTAGACTTCAAAGATAAAAAGGCACTAGGGAGATGGTTCAATGGGTGAGAAAGAACACTGGCTGCTCTTCCACAGAACCCAGGTTCAATTCCCAGCACCCACAAAGCAACTCACAACTCCAGTTCTGGACAATCCAACACCACCTTCTGGTCTCTTGGGGTACAGCATGCAGCTGGTACACAGACAGACATGTGGGCAAACATCCACACGTATAAAATAAATCTAATAATAATATAAAGGACATAGGGGCTTGCGCTTCAGGATGTAGTTCAACCGTGTGTGTTATGCTTAAGATTCAAACTCCTGGTTTCAATTTCTAGTACTGGGGTTGGGGTCAGGGGAAGACTTGACTCTTGACCTCCATGTTCAATGAATCAATGAATGACTCTTTCTTCCGCAACAGCTCACAACGTCCCATCCTTGAGACAGTGAGATGGGTCAGCGGGTAATAACACCCACACCAAGCCTGACCAAGTCAATGCCTGGAACCCACAGGATAGGAAGGCAGAACCAACTCCTGCAAGCTGTCCTCTGACCTCCACACACACACGCTATGGAACCTGGGCATACAAACACAATAAAATAATAAAGGTAGGGCGGGAGAGAAGGCTCAGGAGTGAAGAGCACTGGTTGCTTTTCCAGAGGACCTGCTCTCTATTTCCCCTGCCCATATAAGGGCTCACAACCACCTGCAACTCCAGCTCAGGGCATGAGCGTTGTCCAACGTCTTCTAGCCTCTGCAGGCACAGACACACATACGCATAAAATAAAAATAAGTAAAATAATAATCAATGAGTTTTGTTTTTTAAAGGTGCCACACTTACTTTCCCACCACCAACCACAGCAATCAGAGCTGGCACACTAGGGCCACCACAAACAACAACCGGTTTCCCCTCTCAGACTCTCCCGTCACTCAAATCACATAACCACTGTCAACAAAGTAAGTTAAGTGGAAAGACCTACGCTGGGATCCTGGCTGACATTCATTACTGTGCATCTTGAACAAAAGACTCAATATTTTCAATTGCAGAATGAGACAGCTAGCCATTAATATCAAGACGGTGATTAAGTGACTCCCTAGCAAAGATAAAGCCCAGCACAGAATGATGTCAGAAAACGTAGGTTAGGACCCATCTCTGTATGGCTGTAGTGTTCAGCTGATCTCACACTCAATGGTGGCTTTTGGCAGATGGTTGACATCAGGCTGCTCAACCAAGAGACCTGGGTGAAGGTGGGGCTGGCTAAGTGTAGGACACTTACACTGTCTGGACGTCAGTGGCCAGGCCGGCCAGGCCTATGTAGAGCCTGTCACCCATGGGAAAGATCTTCTGGAAGTCCGTGGTCACCATCTGGGCCTGGATCCCGAAACGCCTGTCTGCAGCGATGGCCACACAGTTTTTTCCCTTCATGGCCATGACGGCCCCTCCATTATAGGACATAATAGACTAGAGGCAAACAAGGAACTCAGTTCGTGGAGCTAAGTGCGGCCATAATCTTCAGCTCAGTCCTGGACCCCAAAGCTCATACACCCGTGCCCTCCACTCCAGAGGAGCCAGGACGCCAGGAGCTCCAGCCCTGAGAGGGGCCCGGTGGGGCACCCAGGAACCGCGCTCATCCGCACGGTCCTCCCATGTGCATTCTACTGACCACCAGGCCCTCTCTGTCCCGAACCCAAGCCTTACCCATCCATGCTTCCAGTTCCCATCCCAGACTCCTTTCCTTATTCCCCAATCTCACCATGATTGCGTTGTATTGGGAGCACGACCACTACTGAGTTGCCTGCAAACCGGCTCTGGCTTTCTCAGGGCCAACGCTGTCGCCGAGTCCTCCCCATTGGCTGACGGGCCAATAAGGATTGATCAGTTCAGCTTCCTATTGGATACCCATCCCGTCAGTCACAAATATGCATAGTTTGGTTGAGACACCAAAACGGAGGTATGGAAAGCGGAAAGTGAAAAGTCACTGTGAGTGCGGAAGAGCCTGCGGTCCGGGGCATGTTGGGATCTTGGCGGACCTGGACTCCCGGCTGTCCCGCCTAGGGGCGGAGTTTGCAACACGTGGGCTTGGGACAGGGCCTTGTAGGGCTGGTGCTGTAGCGGAGTAGGTAACCTGGCGCTTACTGTGGTGCTGTAGGAGTTAGGCATTTTACTCAAGCTAGCTGACTTCATGTATTCATTCACAAATCCCTACTGTTTGTCCGGATTTTTGCAGGTGCCAATTTACCTATTGGCACCGAGTACACCGAAGCCGCCCATTCTTTGCAGAATGGGAAGACCGCGCCGAGGCTTCGAGTTGAGAGGGTTCAATTCTAGAGTGGAGCTTTGTTTTTTGTTTGGTTTTGCGGGAGTGGGCTACAGGTTGTTCAGCTTTTGGAGTCCCTCACCCCCAATGCCTGCTGGCCGACAGGAACGTTCTGTGCCACATCCATTGACAAAGGATAGCCTGGGCCAACGGCTACAGGGCAACCTAGGTGGGACGCGTGCACCCCTCGTCTTCCTCTCCCGAGCACAATCCCTGTTCCCCCCGCCACAGCCACGATTCGCTGTTCTTCGAGACTGGATTTGTTTCGCTGGATTTCTAAGCTACTATAACGGCTTGCGTTGTGGCTGGTCTTGCGCCATATCGGGCTCATTTCTATTGACTCAGCTCTTTGCCTCGCAAACAACTGTCACCGTCTCTGTGGCGCAATCGGTTAGCGCGTTCGGCTGTTAACCGAAAGGTTGGTGGTTCGAGCCCACCCAGGGACGGTCTGTACATTTTTAAATCGCAAATGCTCAAAAGTCAAATTCGGTACCAGAAGCAATAATTTGTGATACACCAATCCAGATGGTCAATGTATTTAGAAATGAGTTTGTGGTCAGCGACCGGGTCGCTCCCTAACGTCTCGCCACCACCCCTCATCATTCTTTCTCCTAATCAGGTTGACAGAAAACCAAAGCCGGGTTTCTGTCTTCACTGCCATGTTTAACAATGCAATTTTCCTTGAATTAAGAATACATTTTGCTCTGGAGGTCGGACAGCTTTCCATTGTCTGCATCAGTGGATGATATCAACTTGAAATAGGACATCTGTCCCGATGGATTGAAACAGGAAAGAAACCACAAGGACAAAGCGAGGGATAAAAGAGCCGCAGCAGGAAGAACCTAGCCGTGATCTACAGAGAGGGGACTTAAGTAGACAGGGGGATGGGGACATAAATCCAGGAAGGAGGACCTGTAACGGACACGGAGGTAGAACTGCACACAAGCAAGGGGGAAACACTCTCTCCAACTACTGTCACCATTTAAAAGGGGATCTTTGTATTGCTCTAGTATCCGATGAAAACAGATGCCGATTGGTCCTTGCCTTGAAGTCCTAGGTTCCTGCTCTCTGAGAACTTCTGACTTAAAATGGATCGTGCTCACCACAAGTGGCGATCAGCTAGAGGACAGGGCAAGACATAAACCTGGTGAGAAATAAGGACTCTTCATGTTGGCAGAGCGCATTGGAGGAGGTGGGCAGGAGGAGGATGTGCAAGGGACTCTTCCCATCAGTTCTCTAGACATTTGGCTCCAAGGAAGTCTCTTCTAGACTCCCTCTCTCATGTTTTCAGATACACAAAAGCCTAGAGGACCACCTGGTGCTTCAAACACGAATGGAGAAGGGTCTTTTCAGGCTTGCCCTCTCGGGCCCTGCTCAGTGTCAAAGCCCAGCTTACCTACTGTGCCTAAAACAACACTTGACGTTGGCACCTGCCAGGTGCTTCCAGGTGGTTAATGGAATAAAGCCAGAAAGACCAGAGGACTTGCGATGTTGGGACAATTGAGTCAAGGGTTCGGATGAGCCACGGGGGTTAACAAAATTCCAGCATAGATGATTTATTGGAGTTTTAGTGGGTGGTGAGTCTTAAGTGTGCTCCTCTCCAGCAGTTTATTTGGAACTGGAACTTTATAGTTGTTTGAGGAGCCAATGGGTACCCACCCACCCCAATAAGCAAAGGTATCCAGGCGCAACTCCCTGTTGGGGTACCCTTCGCGGTGAGCGTTTGTGTTTGCTATAGCAGAGTTCAAGATGCTGGGACACGTGGGCCCTGATGACAGTGGGCGTGTCTAACTCGAGACCCCCTTTACACCGTAATCTGTGAGCTCCTGCTTCCCGATGTAAGGATTGGGAAGCAAGTGACCGATCCTCCCGGGGCCTCTTCCGCTCCCACGTGGACCACCCGGTTTAAGCGGAAATTTCTTGCCCTTTATTTACAAGCTGAAGCTGGTGGGGTCACTGGGCGGACAGTCTTCACAGGGCTCCTGATAAGCCTACCACTGTATGAAAGCACTCACTTCGGGACTGCTTTAGGCTTGGAACAAGGAGAGGAGGCAGGCTCGACAAAGATTCGTTCCTGTCTCGAGCCAACCCACCGTCCAGGCGCTTAAAGGTGTTTCTGGCCGGATAATCGAGCTCTTTGGAGGGACAGTCACAGTGGCCACCCCCAATAAATCATAAGTAACGAATCAGAGAAATCGAGCGACCTAATGAGGCCCACGGTTCTTGTAGTAACGCAGAATCGATTCGCTTTCTTGGCGCCGTCTCTTCCAGCTCTCCTTCCTACCCTGCCCGGGGCCTGAGGCCGCAGGGGACTGGAGAGCGAGCGCTGGGTGGAGCCGAGGGCGACAGTCAGAGTGGGCTGGCACCAGCCACCTTCGCGCTCGCCGGCCCCTCCGCGGCCGAGAGGGAGGCGCACCGGCGGCGAAAAGGCGCGCGTCCTCTCTCTGCTCCTCGCTTCCTACTGCGTCCGGGCCTCTCGATTTCGGCTAGTTATTGTGTCTCTGGCTCGGCGCCCGAGTTCGTGTCTCGGGCTGCTCTCCCCGCCCCGGATTGCGTTCCATTCTTCTCCGCCCGAGCACGCTGAGCGCGCCAGCCTCGGCCACAGCCAAGCCCCGCGGCCACCGTGCGCTTCCCGCGAGGTGCGACGACCCCGAACCGGTGGGGTAGGGGTTGGTGAGGGCAGGCTCCGGGTCACACACGCACTTATGAATCCCAAGAGATTTCAGCCTGGAGTGAGCGAACCTCACCCGGACGCGTAGCCCGAGGCGCCGCGTCCCCCGCCGAAGCGCCCTTTGGTAGCGGCGACGCACCGGGTGCTGCGAGACACATTTCCGCCCAGTCTGCATCTCACCATTTTCCAAGCTCCCCAGCTAGGGTAGGGATCGCAGGGTCGGTGGGGGGGGGGGGAGAACACACTTAATTTAGGAGGAGGTGGTTTCATGACGGGAGGTAACACAACAGGACCTTTCCTCCGGGTTCAAAGGATCTGTTTGGATAAGAGGTGGTCTCTTCTTGGTTTGGGGGAAGCCCAGCGCAAGGCGGTGGGGAGCAGCTGAGCTAGCCTCTCCCCCTCCTCTTTCCCTCTCTGCAAACATCCTGAAGGAATGAGGTCACGTGGGTGAGTAGTGGGCGGGACCTACTCTTGTCTGGAGGAAAAAAGCCATTTTGGTCCCCCCCCACGGCCCCTCCCCTCCCCTCGGGTCCCCTCCCCTCCCCACTCTCCCTCCCACCCCAAGCTGCTCTTACAAACTCCTTTCTTACCATAGGTTTCTCCCCTCCCGCCGACCGAGCGAGCGACAGGGCTGTGGTCCCCCTCCCCTCCCTTCCCTCCCTCCCTCCCATCCCCCCCCTCCCCGAGACCCACCGGACCCCGAAGCCAGGTAAGCGGACGCCGACTCGCGCTTGCCTCCTTGCTATCTCGTAAGCGTCTAGGGCTGGCGACCGGGACCCGTTCACCTTTTCCCGCAGACCCCAGTGGGAGCCGGGAGCCCCAGCCTGGCCTGCCGCTCACGTCCCCTTCCCGCCCCGCCAGCCGCTGTCCAAGCTCGCCCGGTCCGCCTTTCTTTCTCCTGTTCCCGGTCTCTTTTTTTCCTTTCCTCCCTTCCAAGATGGCCGAAGTGGATTCCCCCTCTTAACGATTTGGCGTCTCCCTCGACCACCTCCTCTTTGTGCAGCAGCCCCCTGCTAAGACCCTGCTTGTGAGGTATCGAGGGGGAGGGTCCGGGCGGCCACGAGGGCTTTGGGGACACACGCTAGGGTGGGTCTCGTCTGCCGACCCGAGTGTCTCTACAAGCTGGAGCAGACTGGCTCTGGCCGATCGGCCCCTTTGGAGTCGGGCAAGGGTCGCCTCCCGAGTGGGCAGTGAGCGTGGTAGACGCGCGAGGACTTGAGGCCCGGAGGAAGGGGATTTGGCTTTCTGGTGGCCGAGGGAGGGCGCCCTAACTACTGGGGTCGGGATCTTGGGCACCTCCCCCAGAGGTCCCTTTCGTCCCGGTGCGAGGCGCCCCGCCCCCTCCCTGAACCACCTCGGCAGTGCTTTTCCCCTGCCTCCCTCCTGGGGCCCCACCAAACTTTGGCTCTAGGGAGGGAAGGAGTGGCCACTCGGTCACTGGGGGGCCTGATCCTTTGACCTAGGCTTCTCGGGGAAGCACGGGAGCGAGGAGAGATTTAGCATGCTCTGTGCTTTCATTAGTGGCCAGGGGGTCTGATGAGCTGGCCCTTGTGCCACAGGGGACGAAAGGGGAAGCAGCTACTCTTTTCTCCCTGAGCCCTGCCGCTGCTAGCTCTGAAAGCTGGGAACCCTGAGCCTGCAGACACCCTGCACCCTTCCTATCTCCCAGGGGCGTGTAGGCAAGCCCCCTACTCTTCCATCTCTCGCTTCCTGGGTCTATCCAAATTGCTTTGGTTGCTTGATCGAGAAGGGTGTATGTATGTGTGAATTTAAATGTTTAAGTATGTACAGGTGTTATCTCGAGTTTTCCCTGCGTCTTTGTCTGTCGTAGCCCCCAGCCGTGCTCCCGCCATCACCCATGCTGCCTCAGTCTCTCTTGGTCTCCCTCTCGCTGAGGGAGGGGCTTCTCTTAGCCAGCTCTCAGAGTCCTGGGCCTCCCTCTCTGGACTTCTTGCAGTTGTACTGTTCCCGAAACTCATGACAACCCCCCCCCCCACCTCCGCCAACATACACAAATCCCTGCTCCAAGGTGTTATTACTGTAATCGGAGGAGCATAAAGCCAGCTCTGTTGTAGCATTTTGGTGGAGAGGTTTTTCTCAGGGGTTCCCCTAGTTTGAGGTTGGGGCTTGCGCACTTAGAACCGTGTTTAGAATGAGGCAGGAAACAGTCTCCAGGATCCAGTCCGGCTGTCGTCTGATCCTGTACAAGTTGAAGTATTGGGAGGGGAGCAGGGAAAGGGGAAAGTAACTCCCTGAGTGATCTTGGTTGATGGAGCCGTTGCCATGGGAATGGAGAAAGCCTGAAGTGGAAGAGGTTACATGTTACACAGGTCAGATGCCAACTGTAGCCCTCCAGCCTCTGGCCCCATAGCAGAGTTGGGGGCTGAACCACCTTTGTTGCTGCATGACTTAAATTCTAATATACCCTGAGAAGACTAGAGGTTCATAGAAGGTTAATGTCTGTGGCTCCGGTTTCAGGCAGGGATGTGATGGGGTGGATGGAAATCATTTCTGCATCTGTGGAGTAGGAACCTGGCTCCAGCCTAGCTGTGCATGTGGTGATGTGTGTCTGGCCAAGTGTCTGTCTGGCTTGTGTGTGTGACCACGCTTATCTGGCTCTAGGTGCTGTGGATGTAAGACATGAAGGGGGTGTGTCTGGCTCTGGATAAGTGTATCTTGGGGTGCCGCCCTATGCATAGTCTTTGTTTGTTTTTATTATTGTTGTTTTATTTATTTTTTAATTGTGTCTTCAGGAACTGAGTGATAGGTAGAGGCGTCTATCGTTTTTCCATACTAAGGGCTGTATGACGGTCAAGAGTTAGGAAAAGATAAGAGATTCAGTGTCCTGCTTCAGAACCCTCTGACTCATATATAAACACATGGGGTTTTGAAGCCAGGAAGGGAACCAATGCTAGAAGTTCATGTCTACACACTATACTCTGGCTCGCTTGCTCTGTTTTTCATTGTGCCTCAGTTTCCCCATCTATACAGCGGAGGTGGTTTAAGGCATCAGCTTTTGCCTCCCGTTCAGCAGACCCACAGTATGGGCCTCCCGCCTGCCCTTCTAAGCAGTTGCCCTCCATCCTTCTGCCCACCTGCTCAGCTCTTCTGCTGAATAAGGAGCACCCACCTGGGTGCCAGCTTGTGACATTAGAACAGGAGGCAGGCAGATACTTGTCCGATCATCGCCTGTTTTTCTGAGTGACCTTGGGCAAGTCACGTCTAAGTTTTTTCATCTGTAAATTGAGAAGACTTCACAACAACATGCTTTTAAAGATCACATCCACCTCCACTAGTCCAGGGCTAGGATGTGACCTTGAGTGACCTCTTGTGGCCTGGGGCTTGATTTGATTTGGTGAGCCAGCAAGGCAGAGGGCTGTAGTTGGTGTCCCTGGGGGGGGGGGGGAGCAGAACCCTCTCTCCGTGGCATCAGGCCAATGCCTTACAGAAGAAAAAGTCTAGTTCGTTGGAGAGATGTGGGATGTTTGTCAGCTGTAGGCTGCAAGTGTAGGGAGAGACTGATGAGCTCAAATTGCAAGGGACTGGTGCTAGGTGCTGACCAAACCCCTTTCCTGCCTGGGGCCCCTGGGAGCCAGGAGCTAGAACCAGAGAGGACTAAGGCTGGGTGGGGGTGTAGAGTGGCTGTTGGAAGAAAGTAGAAGGGACTGGGCTCTTCCCCAGCTCCACTGACACCAGTTCCAAATGGTCTCAGCCCCATTTTCTGCTTCTTGGGACCTGTGTCTTTCACTTTTTCCTCCACAGGCCCTTTGTCTCTCCCCGCTGTCCCCTCCATAGTGATGCTCACTCCGTAGTGATGTGGTACCTCATTCCCTTTCCCTCTCCTCCCCACCAGCACCACAGCCCCCTGCATCAGCAGGTCCTGGTCCTGAGCGGGGGGGGGGGGGGGGGGGGGGGGGGCTGCTCTAGGGACGAGGAGCTCCTGTTTACAGCCACTCTTGGCACCTGCTGACAGGGCCCTGCAGGTAACCATGGCAATCAGGTGAGGAGCCAATCAGTGCCTCTCTCCACCCCCAGTCCCAGTGGTGGCTTTCTGAGGCCCCTAGGGATGGGAATGGGAACAGGGAGGCTCTCTTGCTCCCAGAGGAGACAAGGAACATTTCCTAGCATCTCCTTCCCTTATGGCCCTGAGCTTAGACTGGGGTGGGGGGTAGGGGCAGGGGCTGCTCTGATGTGAAACCTCTAAAATGTTGGACTGTGTGTGGCTCCTATGGCTTCTTAGGAACGTGTATCTCTTTGCAAATGAAGTATGTGGGTGAAGAGCACATATATTCTTCGTGTGTGTGTGTGTGTGTGTTCGTGTTCGTGTTCGTGTGTTCCCGCACGTGCACACGTGTACTGGGTGGAGGGGATTTACCCTAGCAGCCTGGATTCCCTGGCAGGATCCTACTCTGATACAGTTTGTTTCTGACTCTTGTGTGTCTCTGGACACAGACACACACAAGGCAAGCAGCCACATGAAGTACCTTTGGAAGCCCAGACAGCACGTACACACACGGTGGCTATTACATACGCTCAAAGAGACAGCCACTTGGAGTTTGTTCTATCCTCTGGATGGTTGTAATAATATTTGGGCTTCTTGCCAGAGACTGTGTTACCATGGAAACAACTAAACAGTAGAGTAGCCAGCAGCCTCTTTGAAATTGTGCAGGGGGAACCCATGCAGGGAGCACCAGCTAAGGCCACCTCTAAGGGCAGGGACTCTGCTCCAGGTTTGCAGGCCAGGGCGCCTCTTGCTGGCTAGTTCCCCTCTCTCTCTTTTCTGCAACTTGGTGTCTGTCACAAGTGTGGCCTTTTGTGTAGCTCCATCTATCCCAGCCTCTGGCCAGGTGCCCTGGGGCTTTATTAGCTGTCTGGGTTCTGGCCAGGCTCATCCTGGGGTCTCTATAGAAACTGCAGATCCTGGCTGTGAATTTCTTGTCCTAGAAAACCCTGTGTGGTGGCTTTAGAAATCTTTCTGGAAAAGAGAGAAGGGTGTATGTTGTTAAGGAGCAGTTGGGGCTTAGCCAGCCTCTCAAGACTCCTGGGCTTTTGCTCTGGAGAGAAGAACGAGGTAGTTGCCCCCCTTCAGTCCAGAGCCAGAGCCAGCTTTGAACTGACCTCTACCTCTAGGGCCTGGCCAAGTACATTGGAAAGCTGGGGACAGAGAACGCTCTCTGCCCATTTTTCGGCAGGTGTCTAGGAGAGCCTGCGGTTTATTGGTGGACAGCCCGTAAACAGGTGGCAACAGTCGCCAGGTTGGGACATGGTGGGATCCTAGTGGCACATGAAGCAATTCTGTGTGTTCAAGACTGGGTTCCTGGACCATGAACACTGGAGGGCAGTTAGTAGCCGTTGAGGGTGGGGTGGGCAATATGGAGCAGTTTCCACCACGGGACAGGAGAGGTCTTTTTGCCAGGCCCTTGGCTTACCTGTAGAGTACAGTGTCAAGTTGGGCTTACAGCTCCTTCTTTATAACTTGGGACATATGAAAACCAGTCTTAGGTTTGGCCAAGAAAGCCAAAGGGTCAGCAAGTAGTGGACATGCAAGGAGCTGTCTGTGTCCAGACACATTAGAGGAGTGTCGTAAGGCCAGAGTGGGACAGTCAAGAGGACAGGTGATGGCCCGTGTCCTGGTGTCTCTCTGGAAAGTTTCCTCATGAAGAATCTCTCATTGATGGAGTGCCAGTAGTAATTTATTCTTCAGTTTGGTCTGAATTGAGTTGTCTGGACTATTTCTCTTGGTGCTCAGTAAATATCTGACCACTTGAAAGGATATGAGTTGGAACCAGGAATATTGTTAAAATTTTTTATGGCATTTATTTTCTGTGTGCGCGCGCGCGCGCGCGCATGCGTATACGTGTTCAAGTAGTCAAAGGACAACTTGCAGGCATCGTTTTCTTCTCTCTTCCTACCATGCGGGTCACCGGGCTTGATTCTACTTTTACCTGCCAAGATCTCTCATAGGCTCACAGATCCCACCCAGGGAGATCTTTAAAAACACTGATATCAGCCGGGCGGTGGTGGTGGCGCCTTTAATCCCAGCACTTGGGAGGCAGAGGCAGGTGGATTTCTGAGTTCAAGGCCAGCCTGGTCTACAGAGTGAGTTCCAGGACAGCCAGGGCTACATAGAGAAACCCTGTCTCGAAAAAAAAAAAAAAAGAAGAAGAAGAAAGAAAACAAAAAAGCCACTGATATCTTCTTCCCTTTTCCTGCCCTCCCACGTCTATCTTCAAGAGTTGGGTAGTGCTTCCTATGGTCTGACTTTAGTCTTTCCTACGGCTTCTAAGATGGTATATGATCCTGCTTCTCAAGGTGGCAGAAGCCTCCTGAGCCCCCACCACCCAATGAACACTCAGAGGGAAGGCCAGAAGCAGCCACTATCAAACTGATACCCAGTTGCACATCTGAAACAGGGGTGGGGGAAACGGGCTTTGGGCCCAGGGGGAAGCAGTGTAGGGAAGCAGCTAAGGGTGGCTGGATTTCTGACCCCATTTCTGTTTCCCAGGGTGACACTTCCCAAGGCTCCTCAGACCTGACCCCGGCATCATGCATCGGACCACTCGGATTAAAATCACGGAGCTGAACCCTCACCTCATGTGTGCCCTCTGTGGGGGCTATTTCATCGATGCTACCACCATTGTGGAATGCTTACATTCCTGTGAGTCGAGTTCAGGGGTGCCCAGCTTGGGGACACTGCTTAGTGAAAACGGGGGACATTTCTTGCTACCCTGGATCACTGAGAAACTGCCAAGAAGGGACAGTATGTGTGTGTTTGTGGTGGAGGTGATGGGGTCCTAAACCCAGAAGCTCGTTCCTGGGACAGCATAAGAAACCTCTACTTTTTATGATATCTCTGGCTGAAGTTTGACCCCTGTAGATTCAGGGGTCACTCATTTGCACTGTCAGATTGGTTATAAGAGATCCAGGACTGTTAAGGTGTCTTACCTGGCTGGCTCAGAGGAGCCCAGGACTTGGTGCAGTTTCTATGGTAGGCAGGACACCACCCTGGCTCATAGAGATAAAGGGCCCATCCTCCTCTAAGGCTAGACAAGGTACAGCAGCCCGGATGTGCGACTGCGCATTGCCATGCTGGGCCTGTGAAAAATCCTGAACTACTGGGTCAGAGTGGGAAGAGAAAGCCGGTAAGCACAGGCCTGGGCGGGATGGAGCTCTGACTGTCTTCTCTCTGTCCATACTCCAAGTCTGCAAAACCTGCATCGTGCGCTACTTGGAGACCAACAAATACTGCCCCATGTGTGATGTCCAGGTCCATAAAACTCGACCACTGCTGAGTATCAGGTGGGCTTCTGTCCCTGTTCCCTGCCTCCAAGTGGCTTCCAGCTTGACATAGGCTAAGAAATGCCAGACCAGGAACTGCATGCCTGAGTGCTGGGTTTGCAGAAGGGATACAAAACCAATCCCTGGCTAGAGACGAAGGGACTGTGGCCACTAATGTTCCTGTACGTTCTTTCCCAGATCAGACAAAACCCTTCAGGACATTGTCTACAAGTTGGTGCCTGGGCTTTTTAAAGGTATCATGAGCCCTGTGTTGTCCCCGCTCACCTCCCCCCGACCCCCAGCTTCCCAGCTGTCCCCCACTCATCCCTGCCTCCTTCCTTTAGATGAGATGAAACGTCGACGGGACTTCTATGCGGCATACCCCCTGACAGAGGGTGAGTGTATGTTCTCTCTGAGCCCACAAGCACATTCTGGTTCCTGAAGCAACATGACTGCCTAGGGCTGCCCCAGCTGTGAACTGCCTAGGGCTGCCCCAGCTGTGAATGTACCAGCTTTGGCCCCCACTATCCCTCCGACCTCCAACAGACCTCCCAGCTAGAGTACGGTCCAGAGGGAACTGGGCTCAACCTCTGAACTACTCCCCTTCCCTAGGTCCTCAGTCCCTTGCTCTATCTTTGACCAACCCCTCTGAGCTGTCTCCCTCTGCAGTCCCCAATGGCTCCAACGAAGACCGAGGCGAGGTCCTGGAACAGGAGAAGGGGGCTCTAGGTGACGACGAGATTGTCAGTCTTTCCATTGAGTTCTACGAAGGTGTCAGGCAAGTTCAACCTAGGCCCCTTTTCTACCCTGGCCCATTCTCTAAGATCCAGTCAGACATGCATTTGGTCCAGCAACTCTATGGTCCTTAGCTTCTTTCTCTCTCTTTCAGGGACCGAGAGGAGAAGAAGGGCCTCATGGAGAACGGGGATGGGGACAAGGAGAAGGTGAGTCTTGGGGCCCATCTAGGAGTGGGCTGTGGACAGAGAGAGCCATGGATATACCTACTCACTGGGGCCTCTTCCCCCACAGACAGGAGTGCGATTCCTGCGATGCCCAGCAGCCATGACCGTCATGCACCTCGCAAAGTTCCTCCGCAACAAAATGGATGTGCCCAGCAAGTACAAGGTGAATGCCCATGCCATCCCAGACAGCAGAGCTCTGTCGATGTGTCTGATTGGTGGGAGTCACAGCCATCTCAGAGTTGTATAGCTGGGCCTGCAGGGACGAATAGCCTAGCCCCACTGTTGAGGATAAGGCGGTCTGTAATTGTTTTAGTTGGTGTACAGAGGGGCTAGCACCAGGGATGTGTGTATGCAAATGCCAGGCCTTTGATAGGGCCAAGGAACGCTAGGATACAGACTGGTAAACCAGGTTGAACCCAGGATCCCTTGGAGGTCTCTGATGCGCTTGATTGACCTTGCTTCTTTGACAAGCTCCTAGGTTCAAGGCTTCCCTTAGCCTACACTTGGCCAGAGGGACAGTAAGCATTGTGGTGCTCATCCGTCAGGTGGAATGATCAGATCAAAGCTGCTTCAGTGGTTCCTTTAGGGGCACAGGCAAGAGCCTGGGTCAAAAGGGTCCTAGAGAGAGAAGCCTCCCTCTCCCCATCAGTGGGTTGAGGGAGTTTCTTGAAACAATTCTGGAAGGGAAGTCACATCTGCAGTAAGAAGAGGCCTCCTGGAGTCCACCTCTCAATTCGCTTACCTCTATCCCCCAAGACTACCATTGCTGGCAGCCAAGGGACAGCTGCCAGGTCCCATGGGTGTTCTTCCCTCCCTCCAGGTGGAGATCCTCTATGAAGATGAGCCCCTGAAGGAATACTACACCTTGATGGACATTGCCTACATCTACCCCTGGCGGAGGGTAAGCCTGTGAGCAAGGGATGGAAAGTGGGAGTCACAGCCCCTACCTGGCCAGGCCTGGCATTGGTCAGTGGCCACAGTGACACAAAACACCCTCTTATGTCAGACACTCTGTCCCTTGTCTCTGGAGCCAGGCCCTGGTAGTTCATCATTCCCAGGTCAGCTCTAGGCCATTTCTTTCCTTTTTTTTTTTTTTTTTTGGTTTTTCAAGACAGGGTTTCTCTTTGTAGCCCCGGCTGTCCTGGAACTCACTCTGTAGACCAGGCTGGCCTCAAACTCAGAAATCCGCCTGCCTCTGCCTCCCAAGTGCTGGGACTAAAGGCGTGCGCCACCACTGCCCGGCTTTTATTTATTTTTATTTTTATTTTTATTTATTTATTTGAGACAGAGTCTTTCCCTGGCTGGCTTTATATTTGGTATAGAGTCCAGGCTGGCCAAGATTTCAGAGCAGTTCAGCCTCCTGAGTGCTGAGATTACTGGCCTACCTCCCACGTGTCCCTTGTTGATGCCCTGGTTACTACCACTCAGATTTGGGGTCAGCAGTAGGGGCGGTGGCTACAGTGGAGTGTGGTGTCTTCTGATCTGCATGGTCCCCACCCCTACCCCAAGTCTCTTACACTCTTTCTTCACTGGGTCTATGTCTCTTTATTTGCTCATCTGGCTCTGTCTCTTCACTCTGCAGGGCCTCTCTTCAAGGCTCAGACCTTCCCTTTGTCCTTGGTTGGGTGGCCCCTGGTTGGGTAGCCCCTGCTTTTCTTATTGCTGGCTTCTTCCTTCTCACCACAGAATGGACCTCTCCCCCTCAAGTACCGTGTCCAGCCAGCCTGCAAGCGGCTCACCCTGCCCACAGTGCCAACTCCCTCAGAAGGCACCAACACCAGCGGGGCGTCCGAGTGTGAGTCAGTCAGCGACAAGGCTCCCAGCCCTGTCACCCTTCCAGCAACCTCCTCCTCCTTGCCCAGCCCTGCGACCCCATCCCATGGCTCTCCCAGCTCCCACGGCCCCCCTGCCACCCATCCTACCTCCCCAACTCCACCTTCAACTGCCGCTGGACCACCACAGCTACCAATGGGGGCACTTCGAACTGCCTGCAAACGCCATCTTCCACCAGCAGGGGCGCAAGATGACTGTCAATGGAGCTCCTTGTCCCCCTTGAGGAAAGGGACCCTCCCCTTTCTTCCGCAGCCATCTTTTCCCTCCTTTTTACTTTTTCTGAGCCCCCTTTTCCACTTTTGACTTTCCCTGGTTCCTCCCATCTTCAGAGTGGGAGGTGGGTTTTATAAATAAATCTATATATATATATATAAATATATATATGTACATAGGAAAAACCAAATATACATACTTATTTTCTATGGACCAACCAGATTAATTTAAATGCCACAGGAAATAAACTCTGTGTGTGTGTGTGTGTGTGTGTGTGTGTGTGTGTGTGTACGGGTGGGGGATGTCCAGCTCTAGGGGTCTTTGTATTTGTAGTTTACCCTGCTCTTGGTAACCTGCTGGTCTTAAGGGGCCATTGGAAGTATTAATGTCCTTCCCTATGTTCTTTCTGCTTTCCAGGGCAGAGGGCATGTTGAGTCCCTTAGTCCTAGCTGACTAGGGGGTCCATCTTGGCTGTTCCCAATCCCTGTCCAAGCCCCCCATTGTTGAATGTTCAGAGAGTTGCTGAGACAGTGCCTTTTACAAGTACAGTTTGTCCTCTGGTAGCGAGGACCAAGTGGCTGTGGAGAAGGCATTTCCCTCACCTCCTCAGACAGTGGAAACCTTGTGCAAAGAATTGATAGTTCTGCCCCACCCCCACCCCCACCCACTTCCCTCCTGTGGGAGACCCCAGCCCTATAAAGTCTATGTGTGACTTTGGCATTGTGAACACTTCATTTTCTTCTGCCCTACCCTGAGCCAGGAACCTAATCTAGCAAGATTGGAGGTGACACTGGGGGCTTAGAGTAGAGGGTTGGGGTGGGTAACCCCAGACAAACAGACTCCAGTTCTGCCAAAAGCCAACAGCCCTCCAGTCCACTTCCTCATCCCCAGCTGAGGCCAGGCAGGGACAGGACAGAGGCATCTAGAAGCACAAGAAAATAGTGAGCTGACCCCAACTCGACCTGGTGGACCACCTATTAGGGGCAGACCTTACTCACCTGGTTTTCCTCAAGTGTACATAGATCTGGGGGAGGGGGAGGAGGACAGGGTATTGGCTTAGTGTGTGAGGTTCTGAGCCCGGGTCTGTTTGCACCATGTCCTGAGTCTGCGGTCCTGTGACTGTGCCCTCCTGTCCTGGGTCATTTGTATCTCTTGGCTTTGTAATAAATGCTGTGTACACTCTTGAGCCTGTGGTTCTTTGGGACAGAGGGGGAAGGAAGAGGAGGAGGAGGGGGGAGCGTGGTGCTCCCCAATCTTACTCTGCTAACTGGAGTGGATCTGAACTAACCCACTTTTGGTTACCAGATACCCTCTGCCTCCACAGATCATACTTTAGCAGAAAACCTGTGAGCCTTGAAAGTGACCACAGGGACAGTTAGAGGGTGGGCCTCAAGTGTTTAATGACAGCTTTACCAGATGCTGAACCAGGTTGTTCAGGGTACAGTTGCTAACAAGAAGATGTGGTCCTTGGATGTTTCCCTTCTGCGTATGGCTCAGCGTTCGTTACTGCCTTCACGGGAGGGATGCCTGGAGGCGGCCTGGAATCCCAGCTCCCCTCAGAGTGGGGAGCCTACTTCTGCTCTCTGTACCTGCTCGCTCTTGTGGGTGCCATCACAGTAAGGGGGTCGCCGCGTGGCCTTGCAGGTACATAGGGCCACTGTGCGTGCTCTTGGGCCTTGAACTTGAGCGGGGAAAGGCCAGTGCGCTGGAAGAAGTGGGAGCCATCACAGAAGGGCTGGTGAGAGAGAAAGAGAGAAAGGGAGAGGGGGGGTTAGAGTGGGGGGCGGGGGAGCTGAGCATTTTCATTTCCCCGGAGTCCTGCAATGTGGGGTCATGGGGAGGCATTATGCAGACCTGCAGGCATTTCTCATTGTTCACTTTTGGGAGATCCAGAAGGCTAAGACAATTTGGAAGAGGAAACGGGCCTCAGGTAGAGGCAATGTACCCCCGATATCATATGACATTAAAAGGTTGGCATTTCCTGTTTGGCTTTTAAATTTTTAAAATTGTGTGAGTGTGTGTGTGTGTGAGTGTTGTGCATAAAAAGTCATAGAACAATTTGTGGGACTTGGTTTTCTTTCACCATGCAGGCTGCGTGAAACGTACCTTTACCCTCGAAGCATCTTGCCAGCCAAGTTCTCATGTGACCCAGACCTACCTTGAACTCCAATCTTCCTGCCTCCACTTTCCAAGGGCCAGGACCGTGGATGTGTTGCTACACCCTGTTTACTGAGTGCTAGGGTTGGACTCCAGGGCTTCCACGCACATCAACTGGGCGTCCTCCATCCACTGGGTTATATTCCCACCCTCAGGTTTTGTTTTTTTTTATTTTAATGGCTAGGTGAATCCCCATTGGCCCATGAAAGTGACGTTCAAAAGCGACATTCTTTGCAATGTTCCTCAGGGTGGGAGAGAGCCTAGCACCCCAGTGCCTTTCCAGGGTGGGCTCAGTCTTGCCTGGTTACAGAAAACAATAAGCAAAGGAGTTGTCCACAACAACTTGCCTGCCTAGGGTAGTAGTATTAACGTAAAGCACCACGTCTCTCAGGAGAAGCCTTCAAAACAGAGGATGGTGAAGACCAAGGCCCAAAGAGGGGCGAGGCCTTGTCAGGGGCAGAGTGTGAGGAGAGACACGCTGGTGAAAGACAGCACCCTGCCTAACAGGCATGGGCATGTACCCACAGTCCTCTGGCTGGCATGCCCTTGAAACTGCCCCACCCTCTGGAATATCTGTCCAAAGGCCACAAAGTAAGTGAGCCTCCAGAGCTGGGTTTATCATCCCAGCCACTGCATAGGAAAAAAGGGCAGAGTTCTCCAGAAGGAGAAGGCGAGGCTCCGGTACAGCCTAGGGCTCCTGTACAGCTGGAATGGCATCAGAAGGCAAGCAGAAGTCATATCCAAGGTGAAAAGAGAGGAAAGAGACCTGGGAGGGGACACTGGGGAAGACTGAACAGAATCCATGAGATCCAAAGCCTGGCACATGGGCAGAGACGCTGCATGGAAGGACAGACAAGTCCTTGGTGTCTTGGAGCTGGAGCCCAGACATACACACCAGGCAGAACTTCGAGGAGAGAAGACTGAGCCAGCCACGGAGCTGTCGTCCACTTCTGTGCTTTGTATGCTTCTCGGGAGGGACACGTGCATATGATGACAATGCCCATCCCGATGGTGGTGTCCCTGGCCTGTAAGCTGGTTCCTGCCATCAAAACCCATCCCCTAATTGTATCTCAGGTAAATATAGAGAGAAGAGAAATGTGGACGGCCTGAAAGTTCCCAGGATATAGTATCTGACCCCAAGCAAGAGGGGAGTGGAGGGGATGGATGTCACACTGGCAGGTCTGGCCCTGTTAGCTTCTGAGATCAGGCTTGTTCAGGATGGTATGATCATAGATGTGTCACACGTGAGTGAAAAGCTACAGGAATAACTCACCTGCTTCTTGCTTCGGCCACATACACACCACCTGTAGGTTTTCCCGGCAACCAGCTCCAACCTGATGGGTGTTTTCTGTGCCACCACTGGCTTGGCTGGGTCTTTGGGGAACCATCGGGCCTATGACCAAGGTGGACAAGTAGCTCAGGTTCATCCCAAGCAAGTCTTGGATGTACTTTTAGTTGGCAGGATCCAGTAACTTTCTTCAAACTCTGGGGCTTAACCTATCAGGTAGCTGTCCTCCCTTCAGCGGGAAACCTAGCTCCTTGCTTTCTGCCCTCTGGTCCGCCAAACCTTCCCTAGAGCATGCTGGGAGCAAGGGTGTCCCTGTCTCTGTCTTTGATGTGGCTCTTGAGGCTTGGGGAATTGATGATAATTGTGCTGAGAGAAGACGTGAGGTGTACTCACCAGCCAAGAGGAAATTTCCCGCCTCTGACATAGCTTCGACAAGGCAGGCAGGCCGATGTGATTTGGAAACAGAAAAATAAAATCAGTGGAGAAAGAAAGACGCCGGAAGCCCATCAGGGAAGGGAAAGACCACAGGCCAAAGGAGCGTGGGAGCTATTTAAAAAAAAAAAATGTTGGGAAAAGGGTCAAAGAAGAATCCTTGGAGATCTAGGCATCTACTCGGGCACTCCCTCTGGAAAATGACTGCCCCGTGGGGACGCGCGGCCGAGGGGTGGAGTCTGACCTGGGCCGGGGAGGCGGGGCCGAACGGCCCGGGGTCACCAAAGAAGGGACGCTCACCCAGACGCCGCGCATGACCACAGCATGCACGCTCGTCCCCACGCTGCGCATGGCCGCCCTGCGCGTCGCCGCGTCCGGGTCGCCGCCCTCTCGGCTCCGCCCCCAAGGAAGACAGCGCCTGGCCCCGCACAGGAAGGGCAGGACCGAGTCGTCCTGGATCCCGCAGGTGCCGCCCTGGCCCTACAGAGTCCAAGGCAGTATGGGGAATCTATCACTCTGCAGGGCTCGGATGTCTGCATCTTCACCTGCACCGCACATTCTGTGCATTCCGGTCTGAACTATTCTTACAAGTACTTGAGAAAAAGGGTCACTGCCCATATCCTGTCGTCCGCCCACAGGCCTCCACAGTTGGCAACCCAGCTCCCTCCCTACAATGAAGTCAGACAAAGCAAGGTCTCTTTGGATTTTCTTTTTTTTAGTAAAACATTCTTTTATTAAAAGAACAAGTGCTGTTTACGAACTGCCCTTCGTACAAATAACATCCGTTATACAAAGATACAAGACCCAGGCTATGCACAATTCCAGGCTTGGAGGTCGCAGGGGACACTGCCTCTTGGGCTGAGGATATAAAGGTTTCAGAAAGAATGAAAAATGAGCCCCTGGGTTTGCAATCTGTGGCGTCTCTTCCTTGCTCCCCCAGGAAGGGTCTGCTACATGGAAACAGGTTGGGATGGAAGAAAGAGAGCCAGGGTCCTTCGTGAGGGTCCCAAGTGAGGCTGGAGAACGCGAACACAGGAGAAAGAGGACAGCCCTCAGTCCCC
Organism: Mastomys natalensis; assembly: GCA_021653895.1. Taxonomy (NCBI): domain Eukaryota; kingdom Metazoa; phylum Chordata; class Mammalia; order Rodentia; family Muridae; genus Mastomys; species Mastomys natalensis. The sequence continues at coordinate 1,018,151 of JAJTUV010000964.1, forward strand.
AGCTCTTCAGTAGGTCAAAACAAGGTGGTCTGCTGGGAACTAGAAACACCTGTAATCCAGGAGGATGTGGCTGGAGGGAACAGAGGGGCTCCCTGGCCCCACCTCCCTCCATCCTGTTGGGCACCCCTCCCTAGGCACCAGCTGCCTGTTACTCCCTTTGGCCCACTGCACTCTTAGGACGACAGAGACTAGCAGGGCGAGCCTGTCTTTGAAAACCTGTCAGCATTTCCAGGGTGAGAAAAAGAAACGGAAATGTAACTCTCTGCGCTCCCCTCATTTGTCTAGGCCCTTCCTAGGAGTCTAGGGTGGGCACTCCCTGGGTCTCAACATAGGGAAGGGAAGGGGTCACCTGCCTCATGATCAGGCTACCCAGGGCCAGCAGTAGACCCAGGAACCTGAGGGAGAAACCCACAAGCTGGGATGAGGGAGGGGGATGGGAGATACAATTTATTTCTTCTCTTAAAGGCAACCCTTAAAGTGTCATTGTCTGTGGAGGATTCGTTAGCTCAGAGCTAAGACAGTCAGTGCTACATAGATACCTTCCTACCACTGGCATTCACACCACCACACACCCACCACACACACCCAGGGACAGCCAGCCAACAGCTGCAGCTAAAAGGCTCGACAGTGGGGCAGTTATGACCAGGTCAGGTACAAAGGTTCGTCATTGCTGTTACTGAGGTCCTGGGCTTAGAACAGTCACCTGTAAAGCCAGCTCAAATGACCCCAAAATACAGCCAGGTCCCTTCTGACCTCCACGAGCTCTGACCACCCCCGTAGCCCTCGTCACTCCCTCACCTCTTCTCACTGAGGGTGGTGACATTAAGATCTACTCATGCATTCTCAGACTCCACTTCCGCTCTGCAAACCACATCCTCCCCCTCCCAGACAGAGATGGCCCCAAATCTGCATCCTTTCCCTCCTTCTACCAAACTCTTTATCAAAAAAAAATGGACCAAAGCCAGACATAGTGGCACATGCCTTTAATCCCAGCACTCAGGAGGCAGAGGCCACCCTGTTCTACAAAGCAAGTTTCAGGACGACCAAAGCTACGTAGGAGTAGATCTTGTCAAAAAAAAAAAATTTTTTTTTTTTTAAAAATGTGAGGTTGTCAGAGCCATTTTGCAGTATCCTGCTTCCTTTCAAGGATTTTCATAATTCTCCTGTGACGCTGCACCAAGTCCCAGCTTTCCTCAAGTCTCAGTATATGGAGTAGCACCACCAGCCCACCTCTAATCCCAGCACTCGGAGGCAGAGGCAGGCAGATCAGAGTTTGAGGCCAGCCTGGACTACAGAGCCAGTTCTAGGTCAGCCAGGGCTACACAGAGAAAACTGTCTCGAAAAACCCCTCTCCCCTCCCCAAGAGAGGAGCAGCACCCAACCATACAGTCCAGAGCTCTCAGCAAGCCTAACCTGACTACCTGCTAAGGTATCCTGGCCCAGTGTAGGAAAGGAGCTCGGGGAGGGTTGAGAGCCAAGTTCCAGAGCACTGAGTGCCCTTCTCCACAGGTGATCACCTGTCAAAACACCTTATCAAACACCACAACACAGGGTACTTGGTTCTGAGTGGGACAAGGGTGTGGGCCTGGATAAAAAGGTCATCTAAGAATCTGAAGAATCACGGTCTTGTAGACAAGTAGTCTACAAGAGCTGAAAAGATGAAGATGTCTTCTATTATTAAGCGGTTAGAAAAGTGAGTATTTCTGAGGTCATCTCAACTGTCTCCCAAAACCCTTCCAAGTGCCAAAGAGTTTGCCTCCGAAGGATCCCGGCCTGTCCTAAATCTTACAGCTTCATCCACAGGGATATTGTTTCCCAGATCAGAGGGGGAAAAAAAACAGTCGAGCAGCACAGGCAAAAATATATCTGCACTACGTTTCTGTCCTTGCCAAAAATATACACATCTTTTCTTTATTAAAAAAAAAAAAAAAAAACCTCCAACAACAAAACTCAAAACATAAACACACCAAAATGCACACATGCAGAGAGACCCACAGACATGAGCAAGGGGAACTGGAACTGACCCTCAGTCCCAGCCAGTGCAACCGAAAGGGACACAGACTTCCATGACGGTGCTGTGTCCCACTCAACGTTTTTTTCATTACTGCCCTGGGCAGAAAGTCTCTGCCACCTATTACTACACCCTGGAAAATAGCTGGTGGGTGAAGGGACAGTTGTTAGCTTAAGTGGCTCTACTAGCTGGTGAAAGGACTCGAGCCGGCTAGCTACTGTGGAGAGGGGGGCTTCCACTACAAAGAAGTGGCTCTTTACCCACCCTCCCCTAAGCTCTTGTGCCAGGACCATCAAACTAACAGTGGGGGAGGAGGCCCTGAGGGGGCCCTGAGATGGAGTGGGGTCCAGGGGAGGGAAGGTAGGATATTACCCTGATTCAGAGCCCCCAGCCCCTAAGAATTCTCCAATACTGGAGTACTGGTCTCGTTTTTTTTTGTTTTGTTTTGTTTTTTTTTTTTAAATAAGTTAACCATTCATGTCTTGGAAAAGGACCAGAGTTAGTGAGGGGTCGAGAGTATAAGAGCTAGGAGCTCTTGCTCCTGTACTGGCACTGCTCCTGTCCTTGCCCTTGGCTGCCCCAGGTCCAGAGGAAGAACTGACAGACAGGTTAAACAGACTGACCATCTCGCTCTCACACACACATACACACACACACACACACACACACACACACAAACACACACTCACTCACTCACACTCACAATCTGTGGAGTCAGGCAGCTCCCTCTCCCCACCCTCGGCACTCCTCAAGCCAATAGTGCAAAAAGGGGCAGGACACCAAGGACAGCAAGGGACTTCCCCGCCCAGTCCCATCACGGGGACCCCTAGAGGTGCTATCCTGCCCTTCCTCAGCCCCCCACATCTGTAGGCTTTTCCAAGCTCAGCTTGTGACCCTCAGCGGGGAGGGGTGATAAGAAACAGTCAAAGGGAAGCATCCCTTCTGCTGGGAAGAAACTGAAGGTCAGGTGGGACCAGCCCTTTTTCCATAAGGAATTTCCACACAGGGATAGGCCCGGGGGCCATCCTTCACCTTCCCCATTCAAGTGCTGATTGGTTTATGTGGTAGGTCCAACCCTCCACTCCTTATGCCAAGACCTACTTTGCTCTTTGGGGGCCCCTAGGCATCTGCGGAGGATGGAGGCTCCTAGGCAGGCTAGGAGCCTGTCCTCCCCTGATCCTCTGAAGCAGCCAGTGCAGTGAGGGTGGGCCAGGTGGAAGGGCTCCCTCCAGTCTCTCTCCTCAGCACCTGGAATTCCAGGCACATACACACGCCCTGCGGGTCAGCACAGGCTCTGGGCCCGCTCTCCAGAGTCTGGGCCCAGGTGCCCACTCCAGGCAAGGACCCTCGAGCCAACTAGGGGTCAGGAGGAGCAGGGTAGAGTTAGCCTTTTTCCTGGCTGGCGGAGGCTCCTTTGTCAGCGGTCTGGAAAGACAGGAAGAAAAGCTTTAGTTTGGGGGTGGGGGAGACCTCTTGTCCTGATACCCAGTTAGGACCAGCTCTCAAAGGTGGAAAAGGCTGCTGAAGGAGATGAGTTGGCCTAGGGCATAGTCTGTGGAGTGAGGAGGTGTCTAGTATGTGCCAAAAGCTGGATTCTTAGGCCCAGGCTGGCCCTCTAAGGAAGGCCTTTTCTTCTGTAAGCCCATGCAGAGTCATCTTTCTGTGACTGCTGCACACAGAAATGTCCTTCCTAACTACTCCTCCGATAGAAGGCCGTTCTTTTTAAAAAAGAATTTAAAACAAAACAAAAAATGTATTTCTTTAGTGTGTGTGCATGTGTGTATACACACACGTGTGTGGACAGCAGAGGACAGTGCTCTGATCAGTTCTCTCTCTCCACTACACGGGTCACTGGGGTGAAACTCAGGTCATCCGGCTTGGTAGCAAACATCTTTTCTTCTTCTATTTTTTTTACACACTGGGCCATCACCAGGCTGGACGGCTGTTTGCTAAGTGGTCCCTTTATTACTGGCACCTACTCAGTTCCTCTAAGGGAACACCAATGGAAGCTGAGGTCCTGCTGTCTGCAGCAGGCTACCAGGTTGACGACGAACTATGGGCTGTCGCCTCCCACTAGAAACATATCTGATGATGTTGCTATGACCATCCTCCTCTGCTTGTCCCATAGGAATATAGGAAGACCCGGGTCCCTTACTCACCCCTCCTTTGGGGCCATTCCCACTGGCATCTGCCCCAGGCAGGCTGAGAAAGGGGTTGGTCTGAGCAGTGAGAACTGGAGGTCCGCCTGCCGCTGCCACCGCTGCGGCCGCAGCCGCTGCAGCCATGAGACTTGTATTGCTGCCCAGTGAAGGGGCCACCAGGGCTCCAGCAGGCAGCAGGGGTGGGGCTGATGCTGTGGGCAGCAGGCCAGGGGTGCCCGCGGACAGAAGCGGGGTGGAGCTTCCAGCCAGTAGACTGGCCATGGGCAGCTGGGAGCCCCCAGCCATCTGCAGCCGCTGCAGCTCCCGCTTCTGCTGAATCTGCTGGATCATCTGGTAGACCACAGTCTGGTGCTCCTGCAAGGAGGACAGCCTGTTTATTGGCAGTGGGCTCCTGCTGTCTCTCCCCAGGACTGCCTGCCTTGCTAGACCAGGTCCCCCGCCCCCACTAGAACCACAAAGCCCAAGACAGGGAGACAATCAAAGTTCTGTGTCTACTTTCGTACTCTGAGCCTGTTTCCCATCTGGACAAGAAAATGCAGACACACGAGGTAAACACCTGTGAGCTGAGTACACGGGCAAGTGCAGGCTGTGAGCATTTCTGGCCTCACCTACTGTGCCAGGCCCTTAGTCCCTCAGACAAACACAGTGCCGTTCGAAATGGAAAAGCCCTGGGATGGCAGTCTCCAAGTGCTCCCCCCATCTCCTCTCTCCTTCCAACAAGTGGCTTGAAATATTTTAGAAAATAGGTTATGGGTTGGGTGTGGTGGTACTCAAGAGGCAAAGGCAGAGGCAGGAGGCCTTCTGTGAGTTCAAGACCAATCAAGGCTGGTGGGATACTGCCTTAAAAAACAAAAACCAACAAAAAAACTGGTTTGTGGGCAAGAGAGTTGGCTCACTGTCTGCTTTTCCAAGAGGACTTGGGTTCGAGTCCTAGCAGGTTCGAGGTAGCTTTCAACAGTCTGTAAGTCTAACCTGATCTACAGAGTGAGTTCCAGGACAGCTTGGGTTACATAGAGAAACTCCATCTCAAAAATAACACCACAAAACTAATAATAAACAAATGAAGTTATGCATATTTAGTGTGTTAGGGGCTGCAAGCGTGGGTCAGGAGATTGGTTTTCCCTCCCTCTAATGAGTCCAGGGAAAGTCAGGTCACCAGGCTCAGCAGCAGGGCCTCTACCTGTGAAGCCATCGTAATAATCTTATTACTGTTTGGAGTTTTGTTTTGTTTTTCTTGGTTGTTACAGGAGTCTTACTCTGTACTCTCGGGTAGACTAAAATTCATTATTTAGCCCAGTCTGGCCTTCAACTCATAGCCATCCTCCAGGCTCAGCTGCCAAGATGCTTAGATTACAGCTCACAGCACTTGTGTGCCTTGTTGGGGACACAGACAAGGACCAAATAGATGCTGGGCCACCCGGCCAGTCCCTCATTTTAATAGGTGAAACTACTCTCCGAAGAAGAGTGATCGAGGGCAGCATATGACAGACCAAGGTGTTGACTGAACCTCCCCTGCTCAGACAGACACCTTCCGTTGGAGACTTGGGGCAGGGACTGCAAAACTCAGTCACTGTACCTGCCATCTCCAAACTCTCACTGGGATGTGACCCAGGGCCCCAGGGCCTCACAAGACCCCTTGCCCAAAGCCCAGGAGGCTCTGAAAACAGACTCATCTCCTAAATGCCCACAGGCCTCCCCACAGGTTCAATCCCACCAGTGTGGAACCTTCCCTGGGGGCCTTCATTCTTAGAGGTAGACAATTTGGGGAGGGGGACAGCAGGAAGGGGGCACTCACTGGGGTCAGCTGTGGAGAGGCCAGGAGCTGCTGTAGCTGCTGCAGCTGTTGCTCTTGCTGCTGAAGGAGGTGTCTCTGCTGCTCTGTCAGGCTGAGGTAGGGATAACACAGATGAGGAGGTGCAGAGCACACCCCACACCCAGGAGCTCCCAGACTCCCTTAGGCCCAGGCAGATGGACGGCCTGTCTAGACCTACAATGGGGACATGGATAAGATCTTGTCCCCTGGACTGTATCTGGACACTCTGGGGAGTCCCTTAAACCAACAGACTGCCAGGACTATAAATCCCATAGGGTCAGGGGATATTTTTTTCCTTTGGGGGAATAAGGGGTTGTGGGGAATCCCTCCCACATCCAGCCTCCCGCTCCCTTCCCTAGGGCTGAACTTTCCCTCACCTGTTGAGACAACCTGGCAGTTGAAGCGTGGGGGCCCCGCCAGCCTGGCTCAAGCCCGCAGGGTTGGGAGCAGCAGCCCCATTCAACCCTCCCAGAAGCCCATTGAGGGGCAGGCTCCCGCTGCCTGCCAGCCCACCCAACAGCCCCTCAGCCATGGGCATGGCTCCCAGCCCCGCTGCTCCGGGCGCCCGGCCCAGCCCGTTCTGTGGCTGGGGTGGGAGTGGGGCAGGAGCCCCAGGCAGGGCCAAGGGCAGAGTAGCGGGGCTCTGCTGGAGCAGGGGCAGCGGTGGGGGCGTGCTGTGGAACGACAGCGACGAGCTGCTGCGGCTCGGGCAGCCTGAGTGTGGGTCCTGGGGAGGGAGGGGGAAGGGACAGGTCAGAGGGCGAAGGGCCAGTGTGACCCTTCTGGCCCTCAGCCCAGAATCCACCAGCATTTTTCCATAGCAAGCCCCTCAAGCCTGCAGACACCCTGGAGAAACAGCAAAGCCCAGGGATAAAGGCTAGATCTGCACAGTATTCAGATGAGGTTTACTGAGCACCCAGGAGGCCCAGCACCCCCAGTTCCTCAGGCTTAAGAACAAACAAGGGCAAAGTCACGGTATTTCAAGAGAAGCTCAGGTTCGAATCCCATGCCTACTACTCAATGGCTTGGGTAGCCCTGGGCTCAACATCTCTGCCGCCGTTTACATCTTCATAATCTATGAGTGACAGCACTGTGCGTCCCACAAAGTCAGTGTAGAGCGTGAAGAAACTTATACTTTTGAGTTCCGAGCTTGCAACTAGCGCTACTTTTATGATTCCGACTGCCCGAAGTCTCCGTAAGCGGCAGAGAAAAAACAAGGATTGCTCGATTCCAATAATAACCACAACATAACAATAGCAAGTGCTATTCCAGCCGCCACCAATTACACAGGGATTAGTTTGTGTGAGGCCCCGTAATAAACCCTTCACAACGCTTCTCTGCATTCCTTCCCCACCACTGCCCTCACGCTCCTTTAGCCTTTAACTGTGCTCATCTTTCTATTTCTCCTTTGCAACCACTGGATGTTTTCCTGGGCTCAGCCTATCTTCAGGAGGACTGAGTCTGTCCTTCACTGCTCACTTAGTGAGCACCCTGTATTAAAAAGGTTCTCACTCATATTACTTAACCAATTATTCCGTCAACTACTTCACTGGCCAGCTTCCAACAGCTGTTGGTTAGTAACTAGACCAAAAGGACCCTCTCCAGCCCCCTGCCCTGCCCTCTCCTCATGGAGCATACCTCAGAAGATGTGGACAGGGAGTTGTCCAGGCCAAGGCTGTTCTTCCCAGGTGGGCTCTTGCTGATGCTCAGGGAGTCACTGCTGCCAGCTAACGGAGGGAAAACGGGAGCTGCAATGGAGCCAGCTCAGGCCACCAGGCAGGAACGCCTCACCCTAGCCTGGACTGGATCCCCTCACCTTGAGGAAGCAGTCCATAGGGCCCTGGGACAGGGCCGTTAGTGGCCGGCAGGGCAGCAGGCAGGACAGGGAAAGGTACAGAGAGCTGCACATTCAGGATCTGCAGTCGCTCCTTCTTAGCTGTCAGGCTAAGGATTTGCTCCTGCAGCCTCTGGTTTTCCTTCTGCAGTGCATGCAGCGCCTTCAGCATCTCCACAACTTGAGAGAGAGGAGGAGCCTGGGGTTAGTGCATAATGCATCGAGGAGGCAGGGCCAGCATGAGGGACAGGGTCTGGAGAGAAGAGGTGGCCAAGATCTCCTTTGAGAGGCTTCTCCTGATAGCGCTAAGGTGGGTCTGAGGTACATAAGTTTGCTGATCTTAGGAGGGCCCTGATGCCCCACGGGGATGGGGGAGCAGGTGCAACCTGGGGTCTGGTTAAGATCTACGCCAGGAGGCCCTGAGAAACAGAAAGTGCCCAGAGCGTCCCTTAGGCTAGGCTAGAGATGACCCCAGCGGCCGCCACTGGCAAGGCCAGTGAAGAGGCTTGAAGACCTGGGGAAGGGCGGGGTGTGGCTGGGGCAGGCCTGCCATCCCTGTGCACCCCTGCTCACTGTTGACACCAGTCTCTCCGTCACCCTGCTTCTCCAGCAGCTGCTCCATGTTGGTTGTTCCAGGGGCTGTGGAGTCTAACTGGCCACCCCCACAGGGCGCTGATGTCGTCTGGTCGAAGAGCGCAGGGAGGCTACTGATGGGAGACCTGGGTCCAGAGGAGAACCGAGCACCTAGCACCTAGCTCTGGAGGCTCACCTAGCACCCTGATTCCAGGCCCCCACCTTCCACCAGGGCGTCCCATCCAGTCCTCGCCCACTCCTCCCCCCTCCGAGGTTCACCCTCCCTCACATGGAAGACAGACTCTCCTGGGGGGAGGTCCCATGACACCGGAAGCTGCAGTCTTCTAGGTCTGGCTCTTGGAAGGAGAAGGCAAGGATCAGGGGGAAGGGGGACTCAGAGCCCCCCACCACCACCACACACACACATAACAGGGTGCTGCTCCCAGGACCTCAGCACAGACCTCCTTCTTCAGGACCCCTGAATCCTAGCCTGGAAGCTCATGTTGGCAAGGAGCTGAGCATGGCACCCCACCTCAGGAAAGCTCTTCCCCTTGCCACTGGGTTCCTGCTACCTGCTTCCAGATCTTTCAGTTACAGAATCTGAGGTCAAGATAAACCTGGATAAACTGAAGGTGGGTGCTGGCTGGGTGACTTGTGTAGGTGATGAAATGAGGATTAAAATGAGGCCGTAAAGTGAAGTGTTGGGCTGGAGGACTCACCAAGCAGGGAGCAAGCCCTTGTCATTGGATTATCATAATTAGCTTTCTTTGACTTTTTATATTCATGAACTCAGATGAGAAATACTGTTGGCCACAGAGCCCTGGTTCTGGGCTGCAGAAAACCTTGATGTTACTCAACTAGGTCCTGAAACTAAAGTCACATTTGCTTTCTTTGAAAGGCTTACCTGAACTGGCAGCCTGCAGCTAAGCCCTCCACTCAGGCTGACAGGCTGGGTATCTGTTGGGCTCTCGGACTGAGTAGCCTCTAGGGAAATGGTTGGGGAGTGCCTCCCACCCCTAACTCCTAAATACCCTGAGAACAGAGAGACCAGCTGCCAAGATCTGTGACCCTAACTACAACTGTACAGCAAGAGCTGGGGGGCGGGTTACATTAGGCTGGGACCTGATTGGCTGAACTGGCTTTGTCATTCTCTATCCACTGCTTTGAGGTCTCTTCTGTGCGATGGAGTAGCACCGTCATGCACCTCCCCCCACCCCGTTCTCTGATAAAGTGCCTCATGGTTTGTAATATGTGAACTCATGCTTTATACAGCAGCAGCCTTCAGAAGGGGAATAGGAGCAGGGGCTAGCATACCTGTGTGGCCGCTCTCCACTTGGGTGAGGAGAGGGTTAGCAGTGCCCATGGGGGTTCCAAAGATGTGGGATGAAGGGAGGCTGAAGGTTGAGCCAGCCAGAGAAAACACCTGTTGGGAGGAGCAAACAAGCCTTGTGCTTGCTCTCGGAGCTAGCACAGCTGAGTATAGTTGTACTGTATGGTAGGGAACAAGGACTAGCCGGAGAAGACAGGACATGGGGCACAGAGGAGTTCTGTCGGCATTCTGCCTAGGAAAGGAGTCAGGAACAGGGTCTTACCTGAGTGGTGGAGATGGAAGCAGAGGAGGATGGGAGGGTGCTGGTGAATGGAGACCGGCTGAGGCGGGGCAAGGCTGAGGTCCCTGTGGGTCCCAGCAGGCTGGAAGAGAGTGGGGTGCTGCAGACAGCCCGCAGCATCCCTCCACCATGAGAGATGGGGTCTTTATTACTGGTATAGATGCCTAAAGGTACAAAGACATAGAGGAAAACCTAAAGTTATCTTCTACCCCAGAACTCTCCAGTCAAAGGTAAACGCAGCCCCTCCTCAGAGAACATAGCATGCCCGGGGTCCTACATATTCTACTACTCTACCTCAGTCTGGGAAATTCTTAGCTTTTCTTATTCCTCTATCAGAACCTTGTAAGTTCTGCCAGTGTCCAGCCCAACCTCTTCATACAAGAGACATTTAAGGGAACATCTTAGAGATAACAGCCACCTCCATTCTGCCTGTTGGTAGTTTCCAACTGTATTTCTTCTTTATGCCCTACCCTCTCACAGGACTGGCTGTACACTGAGATGTTTTTTAGTTACAGGAGACACTAACCTGCCCCCAGCAGAGGTGACTCCAGGCTCAAGCTGGGCAAGCTTCCTGAAGGCCCAAAGGTACGGGAGGCCAGACCCCCTAGGCCAGAGCTGACCAGGGAGCCCCCAGAGAAGGGTGAGGCTGCAGTGGCAGTAAAGCCAGCCAGCTGAGCCGCAGGAAGGGAGGCAGTCGGGCCTGTAGCACCCTCCTTGCCTCGGTTACCCTTGGGTCGGCCTGGCCCGTGTCGGCTCCTCTTGCTGGCTTTGTGTTTCTTCTCTTTCAGGGTCGCCTCAGGGGCCTCCTCAGCAGGTCCAAGGGTGGCACTCAGTGCAGGCATCCGTTTATGGGAGCCTGCTGAGGCTCCGGCCCCTGAAACATGGGGAGACTTATAGTCTCCAGGTGAAGGGGCTCGGGTCCGGCTGGAGCTGGAGGTGGTGGTCGTGAAGCGCATGACGGGCCCAAAGCCGGAGAAGACAACTTTCTGTTCAAAGAGGTCAGCCTTCGGGGGCTCAGGGATCGTGGGCGAGGGAGGGGCTGGCGGAGTGGGAGCCGTGGGCTTGGCGTACTTGTCTTCCTCGGGCTGCTCCAGCTTGGGGAATGCTGCAAAGTCAGGAGAGCTCTGCAGAGATGAGCCTGCAGCAAAGGAGGGGTTTTACTGCTGGACCATCTCCCTTCTTGCCCACCAGCATGAGACCTAGGTAGGACATGCAGCCTGGTGTCCCAGCCAGCTCTACCACCTTTGTCCTAGGATGACAGTCCCTGCTGGAAACAAACCTGGAGGTAAGTGACTCCCACCCTTGAGCAAACCGAGCAAATTACTGTGACATTAGCACAGGTTCTTATGTCTTAGCACAGGCTGGCCTCAAATTCAGGTAATTCTGCAGTTCCCAAATGCTGGGATTATGGGCCTCTGTGCCTGGAACTAATATTGGTGCTTTTTCCAAATGGCCCTTTTGATATCCTTTTGGGGATGCTACTGTGGGGTTAGAGGGGTGGGCCCTGTAAGGAAAGGGAGGGTGGCTGGAGAGACAACTCGACAGTTTAAAACAGCACTGGCTGCCCTTCCACAGGACCTGAGATCAATTCCTAGCACTCACATGGTGGCCCACAAGCATCTGTAATGGGTTCCAATATAACCGTCCATGACAGGGTCTGATGCCCTCTTCTGGTGTGCAGACAAAGCACCCAGATAAGTAAGAGGGGGGTGGAGAATCCAGCCGGGGAGAAGCTCCCTGCCTTGTCACCCCACACCAGTTTGTAAAAAACAAAGGAGCAGGCACAGACCCTCCCCTCAACAGCACAGGTCAAGGGGCAACCCTCTCTCCGCCTCCTCTAGGACACCCAGACTCACCTGCAGGCTGAAAAGGCCCCCCAGAGGAGGAGGAGGAGGAGGAAGAGGAGGAGGAGGAGGCGGAGGTAAAACTGCTCACACCTTTCCCACTGCCCAGCTTCTTGCCCTTATGACTCAGGCTATGGCTGGAAGACTTTCTCCCCTTTGAGTCCCTGCTGCTCTCAGAAGTCTCCTGAGTGCTGGCCTCGTGGTGGGAGGAAGTAGTAGCTGAGGAGACCTAAGACAGAGACAAGAGGCTCAGCATTAGCTGCAGTCAGGGTCAGCCTGACTCGGGAATGAAGGTGTGCGACCTGGGCTGGAGTCCTTCCTGCAGGACTTGGAGGCAAGGAGCCTGTGGGAAGCCCTGAACACAGAAATGGGGAGGTAGCTATGGAATTCTAGGGAATGCCCTAAACCTAAAGTCTCTCTCTTTTTCCCATGACCCAAAAGAGAGACCAGTCCACAATCTGCACTGGCCTAGAATCCTTCAGTGGTTACCACTCACAAGCTACATGGCTCTAGCCCATCTCTGACTACTGCAGGCTCTTGCTGGATATCTGGACCTACAGGCAAACCCTCCTCCGGGCAGCCAGTCTTTGCTCAGCCAACATCCAGCTAGGAAGTCCCACTCCAGGAAGCCTCCCCTACACACCTAGGCGAATGACCCATTTTGTCTTCCTCTCAGGCCACTGGGAGCCATGCCTGCAGGACAGCAGTAGCCATACTGCCCTGGAGTGAAAGGTATTGCCCTGTGTCTGAGGTGTGATACTGGGAGAGCAGGGATGGGAGGGGCCCAGCTGTGAGCCCAGAAGCCTCTGGACCCAGCTCAGCGGCATCATTCTATGTTCCTGGGAGTCAGGAGCAGCTCCGCGCCAGGGACATGGGTGGGGTTCAGTACACAGTGAGTCTGATGCTGGCTGCTACTAGACCTAGCAGGGACAGTTTTGTGTGCTAAGCAAGCACAAAGCCTTTCAAGGCAGACTACACTGGTTCAGAACCTCACCATTTAGTATTACATTGTGCTTTCAGACAAATTATAAAACTTCTCTGTGCCTCTGCCTCACTTAAGGGGAAGTGATAAGCCATCTACCACACTGGGATATTTTGAGGAATAAATTAAGGCCTCCCCATGTGTCCCTTCTTTTGGTTCTGAGGACAGTCTGGCCTTTATGTATGTGTGCCGCAAGTAGCAGGGAAGATTTTCTTTTGGGTGGATACCAGGTATTCAAATTGTGCTCAAGGAACAAATGAGGGGGAAGTCTGAGCCACCCCATTACTGCTGCCCCTCCCTGGGTGGAGCCCTCGTCTCTGTCTTCCTTTGTTCTTTTCAGCAGCTGGAGTTCTGAAGGGAGCCAGATGTGGTTCAGAAGCCATGGAAGAGAGGAGCTGGTGGAAGGGAAGCTTGAATGTTGGGATGGGTGTGGGGGACAGGCAAAGCTTGTCCAGGGTTACCCAATTAGGAGGGGACATTCCAAGTCTTTCTACCAGTCTGTAGGCTCCTGGAAAGGTCGGGCCAGCTTCCCAGGTGAGCTCAGGGAAGCAAAGCGGGAGGGGAGAGTTACTGGGGCAGTTGCCACAGCAACATCACCCTGGAAACCTGATACCTGAGCCTCCTGCTAAGATGCCCAGTGCCCTGCCAACCACGTGAGGGAGCGGAGGTGACTGTCAGTAATGGGACAGGAGGGAGTGCTTTCTCCAGCCCCCAGGAGACTCTTGCTAATCTGCTCAGGCTTGGATTATCACTCACTGGCCTAGGGTAGGGCCTGCCCGGCACGGAGCTCATTCAGATGCTACCCATTACTAGAGCCGAGCCTGCGGAGAAAGGCGGTGTGGTCGGAAGCCTGATCCCACCTCCACTCCCATTGGCTTGAAATAGGATCTAGATTGTCTCCTGGTGGTAGGAGTTTGGTAGAAATTCACCAATCCTGCAGGGTGGGGCCCTCAGAAGCCCAAGGGCCACACTTTTGCTCTTAGAAGACGAGACCCCAGTGCTGAGCCTCTGCCTGGACAAAGATGCCCATATGGTAGCTAGCGAGCAGAAAGGCACCCCTACATCGCCCTCAAGAAGTGTTGAGGCTTGCTGGGCAGAGCGGACTCTCTGTGAGCTCAACCGGGTGGTGGCAGCAGAGGTGACATTAACCATGAGCTGTGAGAGGATGCCCAAGCAGGCCGCTGCTCACCGTAACCCTTCAGACCTCACGCTTCCTCACCCCCAGACCAGCACACCCTACATCCCAAGTATAAGCAGTGATACCTTATCAGCAGTGGGAACCACAGGCGGGGCAAGGATGCTGGGGGGCGACTCAGGCCGCTTCTTGTGCTTCTGTTTAAGGCGTTCTTTGTCCTTTCGACTCTGGGGGAGGGAAACATGATCAGATACTGATACAGGGGTTGTTCGAAGGAGGTCAACCGTGACATGTGGGTGTGGAGATCTGAACCCCTCTTAGGAATGGGGCTTAGAGAGTCCTCTCTGTCTATAGAGGGATGGAAAACTCCAGCTGGACAGGAACAGCTCAGACAAGATCCTCTGAGAGCCAAGAGCCCCTCCCCCATCCTCCCTCCTGCTAAAAATAGCCTGTCCCATTATCGTGCCAGTGACAGAGCGAGACCGAGACCACACACACACACACACACACACACACACACACACACACGAGAACAGGCACTCACAAGAGTGTCCCTCCTGGAACGCAAACTGAACACAAGTGGGCACTCTGTGGGATGGGACACAAGGAGACAGACTGGAGATGTGTGTAAACATGTAGGGACACTGGAGTTTCATGAGGAAAACTGGAAAATACAGACAGGTCCCAATCTCCGCGCCTTCTGTGCTTCCCAAACTCTCTCTCCAACCTCAGTGGCCTCAGAAGGCCAAGGCACCTGGTGCTAGTCTCTAAAAAGAGGTGTGTGAGACAGGGGGCCTTCACCTTCTTCTGGCCCTTCTCATGGTGGGTAGGGTGCTTCTCCTGCTGGGTGGACGGTGAGGATGACCGGCTTCTCCTGCCGCTAAGGAAGCTGTTGCTGCTGCCTCCCCCTGTGCCACCTCCACCACTGCTGGTACCACTGCCGCCGCCCGCCGCCGCCGCCTCCTCCTCCTCCTCCTCCTCCTCCTCCTCCTCCTCCTCCTCCTCCTCCTCCTCCGCTGCCGCCTCCTCCTGCTCCCCCGCTGGAGTGCCTGGATGTCTTCTGGAGAAAGAGATTGAGAGAAGCTGCCTTTCTTTCCCGAGTTTAGGGAGGGTTCCTGAAGGTCACATGACCCTAGAAGCAGCTCCCCTCTGCTGCAGATCTCGTTGTCTACCACGGTACTCGCTCAGCCTAGATGTCCTAGAGCTTCGCCAGCTTAACCAATGCACAGACTCAACCACAGAGGCTCAGAAGAGGCAAGAACCAGCCTCAGCCCCCAACAAGGTGCAGTGGGGTTGGGGGTGGAGCTGGACCTGGGCTTCTCAATCCACTCCTACATCCACAGTGCTCCCTAGCAGAATGGACCACGGCCCATTTCTATCTCCTTCCCTTAGAAATAGGGTCTGCAAAGGACACGCAGGGAGACCCTGCTCCCCAGGAACACCATTCTTTCTGACCATCCCTGCTTTCCTCTGTGCAGCCGTATAGCAGAAGACCCGCTGCCCTGGACTAGGGGGCTGCTGGCAGTGAACACTAACCTAAACTACACTACGTTCCTGGGTTTGCTCTCATCCCAGGCTCACAGCTGCCACTCCCAGAGGTCACCAACCTCTTCCCAATTGCCAAAGCCTAGGATTAACTTCAGGCCTCCTCAGGCTCCGCCCCGACCTCATCAAGCTCTAGATCTCTCTCCCCTGTCTCTTTCACATCTGGACAGCCATCGAGACAGCCTTAGCCTGCATCCTCCATCCGCCCTTGCCACCTGCCTGGGGACTTCCACCCAATCTGTCTCCGCTTGGTGTCACCCACAAATGTAACGAACAACTGCCCTTGTCCTAAGTCACTGAGACTCTAAAAGCTTGGAAACCAGATAATTTATGAGCAACCCAGGACACTAAGAAGGGAACTAACTATTAATCGTTACAGCAGGGTAACAGGTACAAACCAGGATGCTCTGGGGTGCACTCCTCCCCACCCTGTGGTAGCTACAGCCTGGATCTGAGCTTGCATTCACCTTCCACCTCTCTGGCCACTCTCAGGCTCCTCAGCCAGGTCCACCTAGGGTGACTCCAACATCAGCCTCTGTCACCCACCCCCATCCTCCCAGCTGTCTCTCAACCCAGCTCCATGGTTGCCTGCCAGGGTAATCTGCCTGAAACTCAAATCTGATCGTGTTACTCTCTGGCTTAGGAGCTCTCCAAGTTGTGGCCTGGGGCAGAGAGTCCTGCCTGCACCCTGCCTCTGCAGATCATCCCAGTATGAGGACTGTCTAAGTCTGCTCAGCCATGAGACCCTTGGACTGAATGAAGCTCATTCCCCTGCCTCAAACTCACTCCATGCCTGGTCGCAAACAACCTCCCTTGCAGCCACCAACACAGGTTCCTTTTCACCTTCCTAAGGAGCTTTCTGATCAAACTGTTCGGCCTGAATCCCGCTCACCAGCTTTGAAACAAGCTATCTAACCTTGGGGGACCTTAATTTACGTATCTGTAAATGGGGCACATGCAGCATACTTGGGGCTGAGAGAGAACCATACAGGTCATGAATGTGGCAGAAACCGTCCAGTAAGAGCGTATCTTATTTAGTCTTCTAGTTCTCCGTAGCGTAGATCCCTACACTGACAGACATGGGGTGGGGAGCATCTCCCAGCCTGGACTGCTTGAGGGGGGAGGAGGCAGGCGGGCGGGACTCACCATCTTGCTGAAGTGGTATTTGCAGTAGCCGCAGTACTTGACATTGTCTACCTCCAGAACTTCTCCTCGCACAGCAGGCCTGCCATCTGGGCACTGAGGAGAGGTAGGTGAACAGGGTATAGCCAAGGCAGCCCCCACCTCCTTCCTCCTGGACCCAAGACCTAAGCATGGCACTGCTGCCATCTCCCAGGAGACAGCAGCGAGGCTGCTCCCACTCAGCAGACACCTTCCACCTCAGAGCAGTCAGGCACAGGAGTCTCACCAGGTAACATGAAAAGCTTGTCTGCATCCATGGCGGTTACAGGTCATGCAGGCTCCTGAAGCGGCTTTGCTTTCCCGACCCTGTTCCTCACAGATGTAACAGGTCTGTGGAGCACAGCACAATTGACCCCTCCTCAGCACAGAGAACCCCGCCTCTCCTGCTGAGGGGATCCTCTGGCCTGTCTTCAATTCCATCCTGTCCCCCACCACCCAGATCAGTAACATCCAATAGAATTTTCTGCAGGGAGAGAAAGGCTCTCGAACCTGGATAATCTAAGTCGGCAACCACTAGTCACAGGACTGGCAAGCACTTGAAATGCAGCTGGTGAGACCAAGGAAATGAATCCTAAGTATTCAATTTAAAGGTTTATCTCCTTTTATCTTCTATGTACATCTGGCTGTAGGTATATATGTATGTACATATGTATGTATACCACCTCGTGTGCCTGGTGCCCTTAATGGCCAGAAGAGGGCACCAGATTGATTCCCTGGAATTGGATGTAAACATGGTTTCGAGCTGTCACGCTGGTGCCAGGAACTGAACATGGATTCTCTGCAAGAGCAGCACGTGCTCTTAACCACCAAGCCATCTACCTCTCCAGCCCGAGTACTCAATTTAATTTCCACATCCACAGGTAATCAGACAGCACACTCCTTGGTAAGGTTTGAGAGGCCCTGATGTGCTCACTGCCCCATTTGCTAGGCTGTGCATACACTGTGTGTCTTTTTCATGGAACCTGGGACTGGCCAGCCATCCTCAAAGTCAGTTCTTTCTCATGCCCCAGGTCTCAACCTAAATGTCTCCTTCCATGACCACCTTATACCCAAGCAAGCCTCACTGGGTGTCCTTTATCTCAAAGCTTGTTTATACTTGTCTTGATAAGCAGCAAGCACTTGGGTACCTGCCGTTCCATGCCTGTCATCCATTACAAACTTCATAAAATGTGACCTCTGAGCACCGTCTGGCTGTACCACTCTGAGGGAGCCTACAGAGTTACAGTACACAGACATACATCTGTCTATGCACAGAAGGCAGTATAGCTCAGTGGTTGGTATCCATCCATCTCCTGAGTTCCCCAAGAATACTAGAGGGCATAATGCTGGCACCCCAGGACTGCTGGCCAGGAGGGAGGAGTGAGTGTGCTAACCTTGTTGAAGCGATCATGAGGCACGTACTGCAGCACGATGGGCTCCATGGTGAGCACGTTGGCGAACTGCACCTCGGGGATGTAGAGGGCACACACCACATGGGCCCAGCCTGGGGCGGTGTGGGGACTGGCCTCAGCAGGACGGCAAGCACAAGACCCCCGCTCCCCCCAACAGCAAGCTGTAGATGTCCCCTGCATCCACAACCTTCCTGTACCAACCAGAGCAGGGAAAACCAGCCTCCACCCCACACCTGCTGGGGGGCCTGGGGGCCTGGGGGCTGGGGGGCCTGGCTGACCCCAGCAGGCGTTCAGGGCCCCTCACCTCCATTGTCAGTCCTCTTCAATGCCCCATCTTTGTGTGGGCACAGCTCACACCTCTGCCAATGCAAGGAGCACAGGGGATTGGGGGAATCTGCTGAGCTGGACCCTCCCTGAACTCATCCAAAAAACCCCCTGGATGGCATAAAATCGGGGTAGGAGCGAGGATGTAGAGTAAAGAGGCCTGGCCATGAGCTCGCAACTGCTGAAGGCTCAGTAAGGAGAACTATTGTGGCCCCTCAACTTCCACAGTCTTGAAAACCTTTCATAATAAAAAGTTACAAAACAGCACACATATACCTGGCCCCCCTCCCTAAATCAAAGCCCCCAAGCCAGAGGTGAGGTGGGGCAGAGCTGAGTGCTGAGCCCGGGGAGAGATGGGGCAGGTGATAGGCAGCAGGAAACAGGAAATCCTGAGTGACAAAGCTTAGTCCTGCCCCAGCCTCAGGGTACCCTATCAACTACAGGAGATGCTCAGGTATGGGGGAAGAGGAAAAGGAGAGAGGAGAGGCTGAACTCACCACCCTGGCTGCACGCTCCTGAGATTCACATTTCCTGCAGAACCAGGGTCCTGTTGGCACCTGGACGATGCCATAGCAAGCTAAGGGTGAGGGAAGGAGTCACTGAGCAAAGCTGTCAGCCACTGGTTTTTTCCCCAGAGTAACCGGGGGCGGGGAAGAGACCCCGCGGACTAAAAACAGTCCGGTGGGCGGGGCTGCTCCGCAGACCTGGGATTACTCTATCAGGACCACAAGAAACGTCCAACTGCATAGTGCCAGCCTTCAATCACAGAACCAAGCATTTCAAAGGGCAGAAAGTCTGACCGAGTCCTTGACCTTAAACTTCCAAGGATCTCCATTCTCACCCACCTCCTTCCCCTTTTTTCTGGACCTGTTTCCCGGCCTCTGCCCTGACCAGTCCCCTAGGTACCAGAACAAGAAATAGTCATGATTGTAACACGTTTTGTTGTTATGGGGGGGGGGGGTGCTTCTTAAAGGGCCAGTAAGGGATGAGGCAAGGAAGTCGGGGGTTCAAGGACCTCATCTTCTGCTTCGGTCACACGTACAGGTCAAAAGTCAAAACTGAGGGTAGGTGCTGTGCAGGTACCCAGAGGAGTGTGGCGGGAAAGGCCCGCAGCCACAGCATTAAGGGTTGTCTCAAGAAGGGGGTGGTGGTGGTTGCCTGTGCCAGACAGGCGGAGATGCCAGCCTGCGCCCTCGGCAAGATTCCTTAAGGAGTTAACTCCCGAACCATGTGCGGCAGGGGGAAACTCCAAACCTCCCTCTCCTCCATTCCGGCCCCCTGTACAACCGCTCTCCCAGCCTCAGCTCTTCCCCGGAGGATTTCAGGATCCCTTCTCCCGTGGGACCCTTCTCCTCCCTTCCCAATTCCGCTCCTCCCAGTATCCGGAAGCGAAGGGGGATGACCCCCCCTTGACCTCTTCCTCCCGGAGCGGGAACCAAAATAAACCGGGAGGGAGGGGGGGGAGACCTCGCAGGTAAACATTCCCGGGACAGCCCTGACACCGGCGGTGCGGGGCTCAGGGAGTTCACTCCTTGCTCCCTGGAGTCTCCCGCAAACTCCTTCAACTTGGGGTGGGGGGCGCGGGACTGAACAATAGGCAAGAAAACAATGCCTGACCCGGTCCTGGACGACCAGGCTGGGGGGGGGAGCCCACGCTGCCTTTCGCTTCAGGTGGGTGGGGGAGGGGCACGCGCCCCAGGAGGGCTCTGGAGGGCGCGGCCGAGGGCACCCTGTGCGCGCGCCGCCCCGGGGTCCCGCAGCCCCCGCCGGCCGTCCCCCCCCCCTTACCTTGGTGGACGGCCACGCTGCACGCGTGCCCATCGCAGTAGACCAGCGGGTTTTCGGCCCAGCCCCTCTCGTCCGAACATACGCAGCAGCCTCCTACCATCTCCTTCATACTCCCATGAGCTCCCTCCGGGGCTGGGGCTGGGGGCCGGCCGGCGGGGGTCGGGGGTCAGGGGGGGAGGGAGGGAGCGGGGGCCGCGCGCCTCCTCGCCCCCTCCTCCGCCGCCGTCGCCGCTTCTTTTCTTTGCCTCCTCCTTCCTCCTCCTCGGCGTCCTCCTCCTCCTCCTCCTCGCTCGCTCTGTCTGGCCGCCCCCCCCGCCGTGCTCTCGCCCTCATGCCCCGACGGGCCCCCCCCCCAACAATGAGACTCGCGCGCTGCGCTCCCCTTCCGCGCCGCTCGCCGGCTACCAGGGCCGCCCGGCCGCGGTGCAACCAGGGCCCGGCGGGGGAGGCGCCGAGTGGCACATCGCGGGCGCCCGCCCGCCCCGCGCCGCCCGCTCACGCGCCGCCCCCCCGGCCCCCCTGCCCGGCCGCGGCAGCCATGGCCGCGCGCCTCCGCTCGCTCGCTCGCTCCCGGCCCGCCCGCCGCCGGGTAAAGTCTTAGGTTCAGGGAACAAAGCCTGGCTTGGTAGGGAGCTTTTCGCTCGTGCGCTCAGTACTGCTTTCCCCGTCTTTTCTTTTCCGTTTTATGACTCTAAGTGGGTAGTTCCCGAGTCCTCCCCTCGGCTGGCCCTCGGTGTCACACTTTGGGTCTCCTGTCCCCCATCCCCATTTTGAGTGTTCTTCAACCCTAGGGAAATCTAGGGGAGATGAAAAACCAGGGGTTCTGAAAAGAACAGGAGCGATGTAAACCATTTACCCGTGTTTGTTCTTGGAAGGGGAAGGGTGTCTCTAGATGGCAGTTCGTGGGTGCTGTCCCTGGAGGCCACTCTGCAGGGGAGACAATGCCACGTGTAAACTTTTACTTACTCTACAAGTCTTTTTGTTAAGTTTGAGACAGGATCGCCAGTAGCTCAGGTTGGCCTCGAACTCACCACGTAGTGAAGGATGACCTTGAACTCCTAATTCAGCCTCTGCCACCAAAGTGCTAGAGTAAAGCCGTACACTACCACGCCCCGCACAAGTATTTGTTGAATGCTAGCGTCGGCGGTTCGCCAGAGTAGAGGTATTCCTGCCCTCCGGAAGCTTCCCTTTGAAGTCTTGACTGTCAAGGTCTCCAGACACCTTAGGGGTACACTGAGGTACCCGACCTTCATCCAAGATCTCTGATCTCTCAAAGACGTAACTCCACCTCTAGCCTCAAGGCGTGCCTCGCGTTTTAACGCGTTAAGAGATCGCTGCCTTGGAGGCAATTGCAAACAGAATCACGCCTGACTTCTGGGAATGCACTGAAGCACAATAGCACACAGAAATGCACACCGAAGGATTAAAGTCCCCGAAATTGGGTCTGGGGTTTGATGGAGAGCGACCTAAGACTTCCCCCAGACTGGTAAAAGCCCAAAGACGAGATCTGATTCCCCCTTTTTTTTCTTTGCAAGGGGGAAGACGGTGCCCCACAGGGACCAAAGGTCAAATACCCCTCAGCGGGAGGTTGGGTGGTAGAGGGGAGAAGGCAGCCCTGGGGGCTTCATCCACACTTCAAAGACCTTAAGGCCGGGAACGCTTCCTGGGGGGAGGGGCAGAGGGATCGGGGAGGAGAAGGCGGGCTAGGGGGATTGAGGGTGGAGGGGCCGCTCCCCCTTCACCGCACTGGCCCCCTGGCCGACTCTTCCGCCGGGCCCGCCTCCTTTTCACTAGCACCTGTTCAACCGGAACATCAAGGGGCCAGAGCCTCCGCGTTTCTTTAGTACCTTTCATCCCGGAAGGGAGGGGGGATGAGTCCCCGCCCAGGAGGGGGGAACAAGGCGGGGGAGAACTTGTCCTTGACCTGGTCGGTGGCGTCTGGGATTTACTCCCTTAATCCTGGAGAGGCGGGAGTTATGGGAGGTCTGTGAAGCTGAGTTCTGGGCTGGAGCCCACAACTCTGCTCAGTTAGGACCTTGGGAATCACAGAGGCCGAGGGGACGAAGAGACTGTGATAGAAAAGTGGACTTGCGGTAGTCTGTCTTGAGACTTCTGAGTCAGGACACGTCGAAGGCCAGGATCACGGCTATGACGCTTTTTACTCAGATTGTGAAACTTGCTCATACGAAAAGTTAATACTCAGAAGAGAAACCTTACTCGGAGTTTTTAACGAGTTACTTCTACCACGAAACTACAAGAAAGCCGCGAAAATGTCTGTCCTAACTAACTGCGCCAGTTTCAAAACGTTGGAGTATTTGCATATGAAACATTTATTGTCAAAGTGGCCACTTTTGGGTTTCGATGGACGAGGGTCATAACCCCTTGTTCCCTGTGCCCAAGAATTGGTGACTTGGGAACAGAAAGCCTGTCTTGAGTCAAACCCGCGTCCGACATGTACCCAAAGCTATCGGGACGGATGGTCGAGGCACGATTAGTGGTTTAGGAATGCTATTTGGTTTAATTCTCTCCATGATCATTTAAAGTGGGTGAAAACGTTCTCCATTTTATGGATGGACATGGAGGAGGTTGCCATGGGTTAGATGACTTGCTCAAAAGCATACAGTTTGAAGGCTACAGAGCCAAGATATAAACCCAGTGTTGTCTTCGGGCTAAGGCTCTGCTACGGTGTCTCCAGCCTGTGAGAAGCTGAACTTCCCGCCCGCCTCTTCTCCATGTGATCTATTGCCAGGGCTCCCCATCTAATCCTGGGGAACCCTCTGCAGGCCAGGCTGAACTGTCAGGCACATTGGCCAGCTTCCAATCTTTCTTGAGCTTCCACTTTGTACATAGCCACAGAAAACGAGCAGGAGCAGGTCTCGACCAACAAGTGGTTCAAGTTTATAGTGCTCTCCGTAGCATGACTTATGACTGATTTGAGGTGTCACACATATTCTATTCTGGCCGTGCAGCTTTCAACTCTCGGGCTCCGCAGGTCCCTCCATAAGTGGGGAGTTAAACCCTGCGGTGTGGACCTAGAATACCTTCGTAAAGACCTAACACACACAGTAGGCGCTGCTCAATCCCTGCTGCTCCTCTCTTTAGCCTCCGACGAGGCGCGCCAGTGCAGGCGGTGCGTCCCGCTCCCGCATCTCCGCCTGCCTAGCACGTCCCGCCGCAAAGGGACTGGGGCAGAGAGGGCGAAACAGAAAATTATTTCCGCCCTCTCGGCCCGCCCCACCCCGCCCCGCCCCGCCCCGCCCCGCCCGTCCCCGGAGCCAGAAGGGGATTGTGGGGCCGCCTTGGCCGCCGCCGGAGCCGAGCGGGGCGGAAGCGCGCGCCGTGCTGCTGCTCGGGCCCGACCGCGCCGGCCCCCGCACCTCCCGGCCCAGGCTGCGGGCTGCGGTCGGGGCGGTCCCGGGCCCAGGCGCCTGCCGCGGGACGTGCTTCCGCGAAGTCTGGCTCACGGGTTCCCGGAACGGTGCGTGGGAGGCTGAAGAGAGTGGCGGGTTTCGCTTTTTGCCCTACGTTTGCTTTCGTCGGTCCCCGCGGCCCGGGATGCAGACAGACCTGGGCTGGAAGAACAGACTGCGCGGGTGCCTTCCACCTCCTTTGCGAACTGTTTTCAGCCCCCAAAGCAAAGCCGCTGACCTTGGGGGGCGCATGGAGAGGTTAAGTGCTTTTGCGGGGGGGGGTAACCCAGCCAGTGAGTGAGAGACTTCTGGTGGGGGGGTAGTCTGGTCTGGCATGGGGTAGAGGGAAAGCGGGTGTTCCAGTTGGCTCAGGTGCCAGTCCCAGCCCTGCCATTTACTGTCTGTGACTGGTTAGAATACCTACCGTAGCTGGGACCTTCAGTTTCTCCAAAATAGGCTGTACCAGCCCAGGGATTGAAATGGCAAGTTGTACAGGGTACAAGGAACGGTGATTTCCCAACCAAAGGTTATGACCACCCATGACCTGTCTAGTGGGGGAAGGGAGATGAGCCAGCATGTTCCTTCCTAAATCACAGGCCCTGTGCTAGATGCTCAGAGGCCCATCTGAAGAGGAACCTTGGCAGTCTGGGGCTTTCCCAGGCCTTAGGCAGTGGAGAGTCATAGCTGTCTCAGTGGTCCTGAATATGTTCTTTCACAGGAAGATACAGCACTTGGGGTTCATAAGCAAATAGATACACATCGCTTTAGTTTGCCAAACTGTAAAATTGGGATAGATGCCCCTTCTCCAACCTGTAATCCTAGCATGTGCTTTACAAACCGAGTGAGCCTAAGTAGTACCTTTGACCACATTATCGCAACAGCTACTTCCTCTGTGGAGTTAGCATGGGTAGGAAGGGAGAAAATTCATAAGAGTCATGAGCCCAAACTTCAGAGCTACTTGGAATCCAGTCCCCAAGCCTTCTGTTCCTCAATGTAGCCTTGTGCAAAGCGGTTACTGTCTGACAATTGGTTGGGTGACTTATCTTGGAAGTCCCCTTGGACTTAACACTGTGGGCTGGTGACTGTTCCTGGGGAACTTTCCAGCCTGCGGATGAGATGATGCATGCTTTCCCTACCGTGTCCCTCTGGGCCACCAAGTCTTCCTGAAGCTTTGGGTTCATGTTACAGACAGGACAGAAGTTGAGAACATTCAGCAAATACTTCAGAGAATCCTGGGCTGGCAGAGAGCTATAGATAACACCTGCCCTGGTGGGAGCAAAAGCAATAGATAGACATCACTTATTCCTGATGGTCGGTCTGTGAGAATGCTGTGAACAGCTTCCACACTGACTGGAGGAGGTGTGTTCATCAGATCCGGGAAGGCCTGGGCTGGGGCCCGGTGGGTGAGCCAGGGTTCATAGGTAGAGAAGGGCAGAAGAGGTTCCAGGCAAGGACCCACCCAGCATGCTCCAAGTGACAGAGACAGGAGCCCCCAACCCAGTGTGTTGAAGCTGTGTTTTGTGACAACCAAATCTTAGCAGATATAGCTGGAGGAAGCACTGGGAGGAGTCGGTAATAGGCAACAAACAGAAAGGGGCCATGAGTGTCTTGTCGCAATGTTTGGGTGTAAGCCTGGGGGTGAAAGACACAGCACTTAGGGTTTATGAGCAAATAGATGCAAATAGCTTTGGTTTGCCAAACTGTAAGATGACAATAAGATAATTAGATCATCCTAATTGTATGATTCAGGAATAGAACCCAGGGCCTGGGGCCTTTTAGGTAAAATGTGGTTGGCTATATACGCTCATCCACTGTCCCTGAGGTATAATACGCTTAGGGTTAGCATGGAGACTAGCAGTTAGGAGGTAGTTACTACAGTTAGTCTCAGTCTTAAAGTTCATGTAAATTCCCAAGGGTTTTTTTTTTTTCTTTCTTTTTTTTTTTTTTTGGTTTTTCGAGACAGGGTTTCTCTGTGTAGCTCGGGCTGTCCTGGAACTCACTCTGTAGACCAGGCTGGCCTCGAACTCAGAAATCCACCTGCCTCTGCCTCCCAAGTGCTGGGATTAAAGGCGTGCGCCACCACCGCCCGGCGCAAGGGTTTTATTCAAAGGCAGCTGCTTTTTTTTTTTTTTTTTTTAAGTTTTCTGAGACAGGGTCTCTGTAGCTCAGGCTGGCCTCAAACTCACAGCAATCCCCTTGCCTCAGCTTCCTAATTGCTAGGGTTGTAGGCCTGTACCACCGGGGCCAGCCCAGCCTATAGCGAGCTTTTTCTTTGAAAAGCTCCTAGGCCATGAATGAGTGAACAGCAAGGGCACACTCGAATAGAGCTGGGTGGGAGTCGGGGAGGGCGGGCATGCAGGAGTCCAGGGGAAAGGTGACACCAGAGCAGGGGAGAAGACGGGGCTGGGTGTAAAGGAGGTAGGGTGGTAAGGGTAACCTGGGACCGCATGGCAAGGTAAGGCAGAGGGGATGGCACCAGGGTACACTCAGCAGTCAACCAGGAGTGGAGTAGTGACAGACCCCTGTGGTACAGGAGGTGGCAGCTCTCGGGAGACAGTCAGCTGTTCCAGTTGGTCCGATTCAGTGGAAGACCTAAACTGGAAAGATGTCAGTGGGCAAGCAGGCTGTCACCAGAAGCAGGAGAGTGTGTCTCATGGAAGACCGACAGGCACTAAGGATACAGGTGGTAGTGGTCACAAGCCATCCGGAAGTGGAAGGAAGGATTGTAGGAGGAGTGGGCCTGGTGACCTCAGTCTGGAAAATTCCAGGCTAGAGACTGACAGATTGAGAGGAAAGACAGTAAGACATTCCCAGATGGCACACACCTTTAGTCCCAGCACTGGGGACACAGAGGCAGGCAGAGCTCTGTGAGTTCAAGGCCAGCCTGATCTACAAAGTAAGTTCCAGGATAGCCAGGGATACACAGAGATGCCCTGTCTCAAAAAAAATATTCAAATAGAAAATTCAAGACAGCCTGGACAACTTAAAGTAAAAAGAAGCCACAAAGGGTGATAC
Source organism: Mastomys natalensis (assembly GCA_021653895.1). Classification (NCBI taxonomy): domain Eukaryota; kingdom Metazoa; phylum Chordata; class Mammalia; order Rodentia; family Muridae; genus Mastomys; species Mastomys natalensis. The sequence goes on from JAJTUV010000964.1 coordinate 1,044,770, forward strand.
ACACTTAAAATCCCAGCACGTACAAGGTCCAGACTAGTCAGGCCTACATGATAAAACTGTGTTTCTAATAGTAATTCAGCTGGCAGAGGAGACACTTACCCAGGGTGCCTCTTCTCTAGTACCCTCCAGCTGTGCTGTCCCTTAGGGTTTCCCAGATGTGGGAAACTGGGCCAGTAATCTGTGGTAGTGGGAGACATCCATGTTCCCATACTAAAAAAGGGGGGGGGGTGTCAAAAGAGGGCTGGAGATGGAGTTCAGTGTCAGGAAGCCTGCCTACTACACACAAGTTCCTGGGTTCAATACCCAGTACTGCGGTACAAGGGCAGGCGTTAGGGTAGAGACGAAAGTGGCTCGGGGAAGCACAACTCATGTGACATATGCAGGCTGTGATGGGGTGGAACAGGTGCAGAGGGAGCCAGAGATGAAGAGTTGCAGTGATGCTCTGAGCTCAGCCATGGCCTGAAGGTAACCAGAGGCCACGCCTCAGGCTGAGACCAGTACCTGCACACAGCACACACGGGTCAGTGTGCTGCCACCTTGCTCAGACAGTGCACTCTGACCCCCCTGCACTTTTTATGTGCTGGGCTTAGAGCCCGACTCTTGAGAAAATTAACAATTTTCTCATGTGGGATGGGAGGGAGGGAGAGTGAATCTATGGCAGGAAAATCAGTTCCATTTTTGGGAGGCAGGGGTTTTGGGACAGGATTTTCCTGTGTAGTCCTGCCTGCTTTAGAACTAGCTCTGTAGAGCAGGCTAGCCTCGAACTAAGATCCACCTGCCTCTGCCTCCTGAGTGCTGGGATTAAAGGTGTGCACCACCTCATCGGGCTGTGGCCATGGGACTGAAAGCAGATAATTGACAGTTGGTGATCACAGACTGGGTGACTCCCAGGATTCCACAAGCAACCTACAGAAGGAGGGGGGAGGGGCAGGGTTGCCAGGTTCGGGCCTCGGCTATCCCAGAAGAGAGCCATACATGTATATTGCCTTAAAAATTATTAGAAGGCTCCACACAAAAGCTTTCTACCTCCTCACATGCCTCATGAGACAAAAAAATCTTCATGGAAGTCTTATGGGCATTGTTGGGGATAGATGGTACCTGGAGGGAATGCAGTCGTGGTGGGAGGCTGGAGCCCTGGAGGTACGCAGTTGTGATGGGAGGCTGGGCAGGTGCAGAGAGGACAGGAGTAAAGGGATGTGACATGTAAAAAGGGACAGAGGAAGGAGAACATAGACATATCCAGAGAAGGTGGAAGGACCCCAGGGGAAACAGTCCCGGGAACCCAGGACTGGGATGTGGTCTGACAGTTGATTCATGTGTGTCACAGTAACCTGGGTGGCTAAGGGAGTCCAGACAAGTCTTCACAGAGGCAGTCTATGACCTAGAGGGAGACTGGGAGATGGAGGTCAGAGGAAGTAGGGTAGTGGTTTGCTTGGGATGGAGGGCTTCCTCCTAAAGAAGGAAGGAAGGCAAATATGGCAGTAAAAGACTTTTTTGACTTGGTGGCATATAGTCTGGTATGTATTTGTGTAAATCTTGAGGCCAAAAGTCAACCTCGGGTAGGTATCCTTCCTCAGAAGCTCACCACCAGACAAGACCTCCTATTAAACACACACATGTACACACACACACACATATATATATGTTAATTTCTGTATCTATGTGGGTATAAGAATGCCACTGGGCAAGCATGTTCGGAGCAAAGGATGATGGGAAGGAATCAGTTCCATGTGGGTTCTAGAGATCACATTCACACCATGCTTACATGGCCAGCCTGACTGACACAGGGTCTGGAACTTGCCACCTAGGCTAGGGTGTCCAGCCAGAGAGCCCCGGACCCTACCTGTCTTCATCTCCTCAGTGCTGGGATTGCAAGTGCTTGCCACCACACCCAGCTTTGTTCTTTAAAGATTTTTTTTTTAAACATAATTATGGGTATGTCTGTGTGTGTGCATTTGAGTGTCTAAGGGGCTGTGAGCCACTTGATAGGGGTACCGGGAGCTGAACTCAGGACCTCTGGAAGAGCGGCCAGTGCTCTTAACCTCTGAGCCATCTATCTACCTGATCTTACTGTTATTTCTAAATACAGGTTCTAGGGATCATATCAAACTCAGGGCTTCATGCTTGGTGGCAAGCACTTAATAACTCTACCTCCTTGGCTCATTCTCCTTTATAAAGGTGCTTGGTTCTTTGAGACAGGGTCTTGCTTTGTAGCCCCGGCTAGCTTGAAACTCCTAATGTAGACTACCCTGTCTGGAATTTCCTTCCATTGTCCTGCCTTTGCCTTCTGCCTTCTGTCGTGAATCGTAGGTGACCATTGCTGTGCCCAGCTCTCTGCTTCTTAGAAACAAATTTAGTGTGGTACAATTTATATGTAATAGAACATACTTTATTTTGAAATGGCAGAAACCAAACCCAGGGCCTCTTGTATTACACCAGTTCTCCACCACTGAGCACATCCTAACTCCCTAGAAATGCACTGATTAAACAAACTTTTCCTTATTTGTGCCGTGCTGGAGACTGAACCCAAGGTCTTTTTCCTATTACAGAGTCAGTTTCCATGTCCCAGAAGTGGACACACAGTGCATTGTAACAGTACAGGTGTTGGACATGGTGGCGTAGCTTGTAGTCCCAGAACTCATGAGGCAGAAGCAAGAGGATTCTCGAGTCTGTGGCCATCCAAAGCTACTCAGCAAGATGCTGTTAAAAAACAAACAAACCAGCCAGGGCAGAATTGGGGCAGGCCTTTAATCCCAGCACTCTGGAGGTAGAGGTAGGTGGATCTCTGTGAGTTTAAGGCCATCCTGGTCTACAGAGTGAGTTTCAGGACAGCCATCCGTACATATAGAAACCCTGTCTCACTCCCCCCAAAAAACCCAACAACAACAAAAAATCCAAACATAGCTATAATTCTAGTACTCAGAATGAGGAAGGGAGATGGCCCAGGATAAGGCCAGCCTGGGCTTCATAGTACTAGGTCATACCAGAGATACCAAGTGGGGATCTTATCTCAAACAAAAGACTGGGCTTGCTCGTCCATTCCTGTAATCCATCATTTGGGAGGTAGAGGCAGGAGGATAAGGAGTTACAGGTTGGATGAGACTCTCAAAAACAACAAACCAAGCCGGGCGGTGGTGGTGCACGCCTTTAATCCCAGCACTTGGGAGGCAGAGGCAGGTGGATTTCTGAGTTCGAGGCCAGCCTGGTCTACAGAGTGAGTTCCAGGACAGCCCGGGCTACACAGAGAAACCCTGTCTAGAAAAAAAACAAAAACAAATAAACAAAAACAAAAAAAAAAACAAACCAGAACATAAAATGAGCTGGTTAGGTGGCTCAATGTGTAAAGGCACTTCCAAAAGCCCAAGGACTCCCACAAGTTATCCTCTGATTACCAAGTGCACAAGTGCAGGCACATACACATACATAAAAAATGAAATAAAAATGAAATGGGCTAGTTACTGGTGGCTCATGCCTTTAATCCCGGCTTCCAGGAGACAGAGGCAGACAGATCTCTGTGACTTAGAGGCCAGCCTGATCTACACAGAGAGATCCAGGACAGCCAAAGCTATACAGAGAAAGCCTGTCTCAAAAAAACCCAAATAAATAAATTAATTCATTAATAAAATAAGTTGGGCTGGAGAGATGGCCCAATGGTTAAGAGTGCTTCCTGCTATTACAGAGGACCTGGGTTAGGTTCCCAGCACCCATATGGTGGCTCACAACCATCTGTAATGCCAGTTCCCAGGGATCCATTTCCCAAGATCTATTGTGTGTATGTGTGTGTTCCTGTGAATGTATGCCAATGTGTGATCACAAAATTCCTGTCATGTTCAGAAAGAAACCCGAAAGGTCTCCAGTAACCTGCTGCCTCAATCCCTCTGGTGTATCCCTTGGACTTCATCCACACTAGGTTCTAGCCAAACTGGCTTCCTGGACATTTCTCAGCATGTTCCTCTGCAAGACCTGTCTAGACTCTATTTAACATTGTACCCCAAACCTGGTATGGTGGGCTTATAATCTTAGCCCTTGGGAGACTGAGGCAGGAGAATTGCAAGTTCTAGGCTAACCTGGGCTATGGAGAGGGACCTTCTCTCAAAGATAATTTTTTTTTTTTCTTTTTTTTTTTTTTGGTTTTTTCGAGACAGGGTTTCTCTGTGTAGCCCGGGCTGTCCTGGAACTCACTCTGTAGACCAGGCTGGCCTCGAACTCAGAAATCCGCCTGCCTCTGCCTCCCAAGTGCTGGGATTAAAGGCGTGCGCCACCACCGCCCGGCTAAAGATAATTTTTTTAAAGAGGGATTTCATGCAGTCAAAGCTGGCTGACCAGTCTTCAGGGTAAGGATGAGCTTCGATTTCTTCTGAACCTCCAGTCTCCAGCTCCTCAGTACTGTAATTACAGGCATGTACTACCATGCTCGGTTTTATTCGATACTGGAAATTGAACCCAGGACTTCCTGTATGCTAGACAAGCACTGTATCAACTGCACTACAGCCTCAGCCCATAAAAACAAGACTGCGCTCCTGTACTCACACTCCTTAGCCTCCTGTTCTTACATGACTTCCATTCCTATGTGAGTACCAGGAAGAGAGGATCTTTGGAGGTTGTGTATAGCTCCAGATTGCCTGGCAGGTACTAGATTCTCAGTAAATGTTTACAGAGAGGACTGAAAGATGGAATTCCCTGCTCTGTCTTCATGCCCGGGGCAGCCTGGAGGTGAGCATATCCCTCCTGTCCATGGTCTCATGCCTGTGTGCTGTACTCAAGTGGCCGCTTCCCCTTGGCTTTGCTGGTAGCTCCACTTAGCAGGTGATCTTCTTGGGCCTATTCCTGCTGAGACCCCAGTGTGCTTTCAGCTTCCTGGCCCCAAGCTCCAGCTCCAATTGACTTTTCAGTTCTTTGTGCTTAGAAACCTGTCTTCAACGATGTTTAAGATCTCCCCTTACACTTTAAAGATGTATTTTTACCTGGTGAACTGTGGTGCACAACTTTGACCTCAACCGTTGAAGAGGCTGAGGCAGGTGATCTCCGAGTTCAAGGCCAGCCTGGTCTACAGAGTAAGTTTCAGGACATCCAGGGCTACACAGAGAAACCTTGTCAGGCAGGGTAGAGTGTATTTTATACGTATAGTACCTGGTGCTTGTAGAGGCTAGAAGAAGATACAAGATCTTCAGGAACTGCAGTTACAGAAGGTTGAGTGGTCGTGTGGGTTCTGGGGACGAACACTGGTTCTCTGCAAGAGCAGCGGCTCTACACTGCTGAGCCGTCTCTCTAACCCCTTTGTGGTTTGTTGTTTGTTTGTCATCCTCTGACTATTTCACAAGTGTAAATCATGAATGATTTTTCTCTCCCATTCCCTCTTGGCCCTCGGTCTCCACTGAATCCCTTCTTCCAGATCCTTCTCGGTGTCACTTCAGCCAGTCCTCCATCAAGGCGCCCCCCTAAGCTGTCAGTGAGTGGTACTTCCTCCTGTGCTTAGCCTCCTGGTCATTCCCCCTTCCCCTCTCGGCAGGGAGCAGACCACACACACACACACACCCTACCTGCAGATCCTACCTCAGTTCCCAGCCTCCCTAGACAGAGCCCTGGGATTCCATCGTCCTCTGTCTGATTTAGCCCTACAAAACCAAGCCCTACAAAATCTCCCTCCCTACCTCCTAGATGCAGAAGGGCCCCTTTCTCTTTAAGTGCCACCCTCATTCAGCCTCAGTGTCCTTGTCCTTGATTTTTTTTTCCAGAGCTAAGGACCGAACCCAGAGCCTTTCGCTTGCTATTATTTTGTTTTGTTTTTTAATAATGATTCCTTCCCAAGGTCTCTGTCTCCTATCCTCCTTGACATTAATTCCTAGGTCACAGTCCTGGCTTTTAGTCACTGTTGCATTGTTGTGAAGAGACACTATGATCAAAGATGACTCTTAGAGAAGAATGCATTTAATTGGGGGCTTGCTTACAGTTTCAGAGGTTTACTCTGTTATCACCATGGGGTGGGGGGAGCATGCCAGCAGGCAGGCGGGCACTGGAGCAGTCACAGCTACATCCTGATAGATAGATGGGGTGACTCCTTGTTACTAAGCTTCAAGCTTATGGAAGCCATTCTTATTCAAACCACTACACTGGCTGTGCCTCTTCAAGGCAGTTACCTTCTGAGGGGAGGGCACATCCCAGTGCTCCCTGCCCTGCCACCTGACTCACCTGGCCCCAACTTTAGTCTCTGGCCAAGTCCCACCACTGAGAGACCACAATGAAGATGTACTAACACAGGTTCACCGGCCCCTTCTGTGACTCCCATAGAGGACCGGCCTCCTCAGAGTGAATGGAAGGGTGTCTGTGCTTTGAATGAGACATCAATGAAGGATAACGTAGGCTAATTATCCAGGCATGCAAAAAGCCAAATTACAGACATTGTCATGTCATAAACACCATTTCTCAAGAGAGAGGCTTGGGGACATCTGGACAGCTGCAAGGGAACAAGCTCATTATTTTCTCTTCAAGGCTTTGTCTCCTTCTCCCACCCAAGACGTGGGGGGTCCTGGGCCTCTGCCTCAGCCGAGCTCCTCCTTCCCAGTCGATGCTTGCCTGCTGGACCTGCCATCTGATGGGTCCCCTCTGGTGCTCACCAGCTGCCCTCAGGTCTTAGCCAGTCAGATCCTCCAATTTCCTCATCTGTAAAATAAAACTAGTGGAGGTGTAAGTTGGAAGGCTCACACAAAGCTACCACCTGAGGCAGGGTTCACACAGCAGCAGGCAAAGGGTAGTCCCTTTTAGAGCCATCCTGCGTGGCAGGACTCCCTCCATCCCATCTCTTCCAAGTCTAACCTGCAACTTCTAAGAAATAAGAAGTACATTTTTCTTTCTTTTCTTTTTTTTAAAATTTATTTTATGTATATAAGTACACTGTAGCTGTCTTCAGATACACCAGAAGAGGGCATCAGATCCCATTACAGATGGTTGTGAGCCACCATGTGGTTGCTGGGAATTGAACTCAGGACCTCTGGAAGAGCAGCCAGTGCTCTTAACTACTGAGTCATCTCTCCACACACACCCCTTTTTTTTCTTTTCTTTTTTCTTTTTTTTTGTTTTTTGTTTGTTTGAGACAGGGTTTCTCTGTATATCCCTGACTGTCCTGGAACTCCCTCTATAGACCAGGCTGGCCTTGAACTCAGAGATCTGCCTGCCTCTGCGTCCTGAGTGCTGGAATTAAAGGGCGTGCGCCACCATCCCGCATCAGCGTTTTTGTTGCTTGTTTTTGAGACAAGGTCTTGCTATTAGCCTTTGCTAGCCTCGAACTTACTATATTGCCCAAGCTAACTTCAGAGTCACACAGTCCCCCTGCCTCTGCCCCGTAAGTGCTAAGATTACAGGTATGTGCCATCATAACCAGAGAGAGCACAGTTCAAATATCTTAAGAAGTCACCCGTAACCAGGCTTTCTTTCTCAACGCTGTAATCCTAGAATTTGAGAGGCAGGAGGAGTGCACAGGTTATTTGCCGGTCCTAGAAGAAGAAAGTACAACTTCTAGGTGAGGGGTTGACAGTACTCAGCCAAGCTGGTGATCAATACTGCATCTTTCATGGTAGAACCTGGGCCTGGGGGACAGCGCAGCATAGCATATAGTGGGGTGTGTCACCAGGGGCTGGTTTTGTGGGTCTAGTCAACCTGAGTCTAATCTAGGGGCGTAGGTATTCTAGATGTAAACGAGGCTTCAGAGAAACCAAATGTGGCGTGCATCCCTTATTTAGACACTGCTTAGAACAAACTGAATTTTTTTTTTTAAATCAAGTTGTAAGGGAAAGAAGATGGATTTGAAGACAAGTAGGCATTAAATGACACTAAGGAATCACAGTTAAGATCATGAGGTGTGGCCGTAACATTGGAGTAAGAGAACTTCCCGAAGTGGATGTCTGAGTGAATTGTCACACAAATTATAAGGCACTTGAAATATATATGCTGGGCCTAAGCACATATGATTTTAATCCCAGTAGTTCCCAGGGAAAGCAAAGGCAAGAGGATCACTGTATGGGACCGGCCTGATCTACGTGGTGGGTTCTAAACTCATCGAAAGCTACAGAGTGAGACCCTCTTTCAAGAAGAAAAGAAAAAAACTATGTTAATCTGGATGATGAAGTATAAAGAGGTCCATTTTTACTATTGGTACTTTTTGATCACTATGAGTGTTTTGCCCGCCGTATCTGTTTCTGTAGTGTGTGCAGGCACTGCCAGAAAAGGTTTCAGGATTCATAGGTGGCTGTTAACTGCCGTGTGGGTGCTGGGAACCAAACCAGGATATATGGAATAGCAGCCACCTCCCCAGCTCTTAAAGGTGGTTTTTTTGTTTGTTTGTTTGTTTGTTTTGTTTTGAGACAGGGCTTCTCTGTGTAGCCCTGGCTGTCCTGGAACTCACTCTGTAGACCAGGCTGTTCTTGAACTCAGAAATCCACCTGCCTCTGCCTACCAAGTGCTGGGATTAAAGGCGTGCGCCACCACTGCCCGGCTTAAAGGTATTTTAAAACTGTGTGTTTGTATGTTTATGTGTGCGTGTACAGGCTTGTGAGGCACCCCAAAATTGGTTCTGGAACCAGAACTGAAACCAAACTTGGATCCTCTGGGAAAGCAGTCAGAGCTCTTAATCACTGAGCGATCTCTCTCGCCAACCCCTTGTTTGTGTTTTCTGAGATAGAGTCTCATGTAACCTAGGCTAGCCCCAAACTTGATAAATAGCAAAGCTGACCCTGAACTCCTTGCTGATCTTCCAGTTTTAGGAGCTGAGGTAGCAAGTATGTATTACCATGCCAGGCATAAAATAAATTTTAAACTGTTTGTACATTTTATGTATACAGGTGTTTGTCCATCTGTACATCAGAAGAGGGCATCAGATCCCAAGGGACTACAGTTATAGACAGTTGTGAACCACCATGTGGGTACTGGGAATTGTACTCAGGATCTCTGGAAGAGCATCCAGTGCTCTTAACCACTAAGCTATCTCTCCAGCCCTGAGATAAGATATCTTTTTTTTTTTTTAAATATTTATTTATTTATTTTATGTATGTGAATATACTGTAGCTGTCTTCAGACACACAAGAAGAGGGCATCAGATCCCATTACAGATGGTTGTGAGCCACCATGTGGTTGCTGGGAACTGAACTCAGGACCTCTGGAAGAGCATTCAGTGTGCTTAACTGCTGAGCCACCTCTCCAGCCCGAGATAAGATATCTTAAGTATATTTAGGTGTTTTTATGTTATTAATTGGTTGGCTTTTTAATTTTTAAATTATAAAAGTTTATTTTTTAATATTTTCATGCCTAGGGGCTGAGGAGATGGCTCAGCGGTTAAGAGCAACTGACTGCTTTTCCAGAGGTCCTGAGTTCAATTTCCAGCAACCACATGGGGGCTCACAAGCATTTGTAATTGGAACTGATGCCCTCTTCTGGTGTGTCTGAAAAAATAGTGTACTCATATAAATAAAATAAATAAATCTTTAAAACAACAAAAAAATGTGTTATCATGCCTGGTTGTGGTAGTGCACACCTTTAATCCCATAACATAGAAGGCAAAAACAGGTAGAATTCTGTGAGTAAAATGCTAGCCGGGTCTATATAGTGAATTCTAGGCTAGCCAGGACTAAAGACAAACCAGGACCTTGACTCAAAAGGGGTAGAGTGTGGAGAGATGGCTCAATGGTTAAAAGTATTTTCTGCTCTTTCAGAGGACCTGGATTTTGTTTCCCATAGCCATATGGTGACTTACAGTGACCTATAACTCCAGTTCTGGGGGTCTGGCGTCCTCTTTGTGCTTCATGGGCATCCCTGCATGCATGCGCACAACCACACACACACACACACTCATGGGCACCCCACGTGCGTGTGTGCACACAGTACATATAGATACATTCAGGCACACATACATAAAATAATAATCTTTCAAAAGAAAATGTAAAAATGCCTTTATTACTAACTTGAAATCTGAGGCTGTCCCCTTCTTGCCTAAGAGTTCATGAGTATGGACTTTGAGAAAGTTCTTCGTTTACAATGATAATTTCTGAACAGGTTAACGGCGATTTCTCTGGGAACTGATTAGTTGGCTTTGTCTCCATCCAGAATGCATAGCTTAATTTCTATGCATTGAGAGGACTAAGACCGCCGGGCGGTGGTGGCGCACGCCTTTAATCCCAGCACTTGGGAGGCAGAGGCAGGCGGATTTCTGAGTTCGAGGCCAGCCTGGTCTACAGAGTGAGTTCCAGGATAGCCAGGGCTACACAGAGAAACCCTGTCTCGAAAAAACAAAACAAACAAACAAACAAAAAAAAAAAAAAAAAAAAAAGAGAGGGACTAAGACCTAAGACGTATAATGTTCACCAGGAGAGACCCTCCTGGGTCCCCATGTTTTCTGCTTGATGTGTTATTTTTTCTTTTCATTTCCTGTTGATTTTTTGGCTCCATGGCCAGTACTCCCTTTTGCATATTCTCCATAAGTGCCTGTAAATTTCCTTTGTCTATAGCATGATATTGGCAGGTGACCACTGATGCAGGAGATTTTTGTTTTGGAGTAAGTGAGCATTCAATGTATATGAGTACATTACATAAACATTCTTGAACACCAGAAGAGGGCATCAGATTCCATTACAGATGGTTGGATGCCACCATGTGGTTGCTGGGAATTGAACTCAGGATCTCAGGATCTCTGGAAGAGCGTCCAGTGCTCTTAACTGCTGAGCCATCTCTCCAGCCCCATAATTCAGTCTTGATTCCAAGGGAAATTGAGGACAGAGAACCAAATGCTCTAACAGTCCTCCGGTCACCAGGCTGCCAGCTCCCAGATCATTTAAGTAAATAAAGCCTCTCTCTGTTGCATTCTGACCTGCAGATTCACTGTAGATCATTGCCACGTCCTGGAAACTATGAGCACAGAAAGCAGAGGAGGGGCTGGAGACACTGCTCAGTGCTTAAGAGCGCTTGCTTGCTCTTGCTCTTGTAGAAGACATGAGAGCAGTTCCTGTTACTCCCACAGTGGCTCACAACTGCCTGCATCTCTGTCTCCTGGAGATCTGATGCCCTCTTGTGGCCATTCGTGATTCCTAAATTTACAGGGACAGGCAACCACACATAACACATAATTAAAAATAAATCTTCTTTTCTCTTTCTTTCTTTTCTTTTTATGTTTAATTTGTCCAATAGGGTTTCTCTAGCTACCTTCAGCTGTCCTGAAACTAGCCCTGTGGACTAGGCTGGCCTCAAACTCATAAATGCACCCACCTCTGCCTCCCAAGTGCTAGGATTAAAGGTATGTGCCACCTCTGACTGGTTAAAAATAAATATTAAAAATATTAATAAAGGGCCGGGCAGTGGTTGCGCACGCCTTTAATCCCAGCACTTGGGAGGCAGAGGCAGGCGGATTTCTGAGTTCGAGGCCAGCCTGGTCTACAGAGTGAGTTCCAGGACAGCCAGGGCTACACAGAGAAACTCTGTCTCGAAAAAAACAAACAAACAAAAAAGATTTATTTTCCTTTATTAATATTGTTTTTGTTTTGTTTTTCGAGACAGGGAACTCACTCTGTAGACCAGGCTGGCCTCGAACTCAGATGTCTCTGCCTCCCAAGTGCTGGGATTAAAAGCGTGCGCCACCACCGCCCGGCCAAAATAAATCTTTTAAAATGTATCTAAAAATTAAAAGCCAGAAGAAGGAGCCCAATTAACACATCAGAGATCCCCCCATTTTAAGGTTCCAAGACATGGCATCGGATCGTTTCCAGATGAGGATCCGGAAGTGACTCGTTGATTTGCATAGCCCTTCGGAGACTGTTAAGCAGATTACTTTCGTCAGTACTGAGCCAGGAGTGGAGGTTAAAGTCACCATTGCAGATGCCTAAGTCGACTGTTTAAATAAATTGACTTAACTGTTAAAAAAAAAAAAAATTGGTCCAGGCACAAGAGGCCATGTTAGTGTCTGTGGTTAAGATTGCCATATTGGAGTCTATGGTCCTACTTCAGCTGGCGACCCTCTTGATGTTCATGGATGTGTCACCACCGAAAGCCATTCGGCTGCACACGGTCTGTCCCGCCGGAAGCCATGTTGAAATTCATGGGCAGGACTTCCACCGGGGACTCCATATTGGTGGCTGAGGCGCATGCGCGGGTGGTCACGTGACTGCCTTGTCTGTCTGTAGACCATGCTGACGTTTAAGTGTAAAGCTTCCCTGACTCCGGATGTCTGTGGGCTGTGCTGTCCCCAGAAGCGATGTGGAAGTCCATGATCCCGAGCTCCCACTGCCTGTAGCGGATGAGGAAGCTTTTGCATCGGTGACTGAAGACTTAGAGTGGATAAAGAGTCATGGAAGGCATGTGGGACACCCATCCCCCAATCCCCGAAACGTAACACAGCCTAGACAGCAAAGAGAACCCTTCAAAATTGGATTAAGGATGCTAAAGTGTAGCTCTCCACAGCTGATGGCTCTGGTGGGGGTGAGGAGGGAAGGACTTGGCCACTGCAAGTTTGACCATGCGCCAGTGAGCATATAGTATATAAGTAACACAGATTGGATTTGAGTATTTGTTGTTGTTGGTTGTCTAATTTTGGAGGGAGAGAAGAGGGGAGGCCACAAGGGTCGGGAGGCAAATCTAGGAGGACTGGGAAGTGAGTGTGCTGGGGGAAAGAGTATGTGAATCAATAAAATATTCAATAAATAATAAATATATTATGTTGGGCAGGGGAATAATTTGGTCCAAGATCCCACAGGAAACAGGAAACTTGATTGGCTGCTTTTGTTTTGTTTTGAGAGAGACTCTCATTCTGTATGAAAGATTGGCCTAAACTGTTCAGCAATTCACTAGCCTAAGGGTTTCTCTGTGTAGCCCTGATTATCCTTGAATTCACTCTGTAGACCAGGCTGGACTCAAACTCAGAGATCACCCTGCCTCTGTCTTCCAAGTGCTGGGATTAAAGGTGTTCTCCAGCAAAGCTTTGAGAAAGGTTCCCACTATATAACCTAGGGTATCCTAAAATTTGCTGTGTACCCAGGCTGGCCTTTGCTTCATAGAGAGAGTCACATGATTCTACCGCCAAGGAGTGCTGGGATTAAAGGGGTAGCACCACCAAGCCATGCCTATCTGTTTTTTGAGGTAAGGCCTCTTGGAACTCACCCTAACCTCAAACTCACTGTGTAGCTACAGAATGACCCTGAACCCCTACTGCTAACTCTACAGAGTGGGAATTACAGATGAGTGCCACCCATTCTGGTCTTGCTTTTTGTTTTGAGATGAGGGTCTCCCTGTGTAATCCAGGCTGTCTTAGAACTCCTGATCCTCCTGCCTCAGCTTTCCAGGTGCTTATGTCATAAGCACGGGCCAGTATGCTGATTAGCTATACATTCTGAAAGGGCCATACAGTTGATAATCACCAAGGCTGGAAAGATGGAGAAAGGCTCTCCGCTGCCCCAGGGAAGGGGTTGAGTAGGAACAGGCATTGCCCTGAAAAGGGAGCGGGAGAAACAGAGCTGAGGGGTGAGACAAGGAAGCAGTTGCTTTAGACCCCCAGGGGTACCAAGTAGCTGAAGAATGGAGAGAAAATATCATAGGGCAGAAGGAAGAAGGACCCATCCCTCCTTCTAGCAGGACCTGTGTGTAAGACTCTCACACTTAGAATTCACTACCTGTTTGGACTCAGTTATGGCTGGGGACAGGAGAGATGGCTCAGCAGTTAAGAGCACTGGTAGAGCTTCCAAAAGACCTGGGTCTGAGTCCTAGCACCCATGTGGTAGCTTACAACCGTCTGTAACTCCAGTTGCAGGGGTCCCAGCGCCCTCTTCTGGCTTCTTTGGGTTTTGCACACACATTGTGTGCTGACATACATGCAGGATAAATGTCCTACACATAAAAATAAATGAAGCAATGTGGCTATGATATAGTTCAGTAGTAGAGCACTTGCCCTAGCATGCTAGAGACCCTGGGCTTGATCCTCACAAACCACAAAAAGACACTGAGGGCTGAGGATATAGCTCAGTTGTAGAGTGTTTATGCAACAACCAGGAAGCCCTGGGTAGGGTCCCCAGCACCGCATAACCTGGCCTGGAGCCATACACCTGAGATCTCAGCACTTGGAAGGTAGAGAGAGGCAGGAATATCAGCTCAAGGTCATCATTGGCTACACAACAAGGTTTAGACCAGCCTGGGCTATATGAGATGCTGTGTAGGAAAAAAAAAATCAGCAGAAAAATGTCTCTGAGAAGGGTGTAACACAATCCATTGGGTGGCTGTGGACACAATCCTGTCTGTGGTTTGGCTGGCTGCAGGACTGACTCCAAGGGTCAGGATGACACCAAGATTTCTGGTTGTAGAAATGGATTGTGGAACTGTACCCTGCAATAGCTGTCCGTTGAAGTGGAACTCTTGGCTGTGGGAACAGGAGGAAAACTGAGGGTTCTGTCAGGTCCAATCAGATTGAGGACTGAGGAGGTCCCAGTAGGAGACTCCAAGGCAGCTTGACATGTAGGTCTGAGCTGAGAGCAGAGCTCTAGCCCTGGATGGCGGTGGCAAAGAGGACACAGAATAACGTGTGAAAGGACAGAGTTCTCATTGGAGCCCCACAGGCCACCAGCATTTGGGGCTGAAGAGAGGAGGGGAGCCTGTGATGGAGACTACAGAGACAGGATGACAGCAGAGAGCTGGTACCCAGAGGTGCAAGCCTGGAGTTACTAGAAAGAGGAAGAAGCCGGGGCTGGGGCAGTTGTGGACAGGTCAGGGCTGGCGAGGACCAGCTGGTTTTGGTCGGATGAGTTAGAGGCCACTGGGATGGCAGGAGGAGCTATTTCAGTGCCAGGTGGAGGAGGAAACAGATGGCAGTGGGTTGAGGGGTAAGTAGGAAGTGAGAAGAAAAGAAGGAAGGCAGCCTGCACAGACAGGCTTGGGCAAGTTTGGCTGTGAAAGGGAGAAGGGATGGGAGAACAGACTTGGGGTCAAGAGATTTGGTGGTTGATATTTTTTTTTTTTTGACTTTTCAGTGCTGGGGCTTAAAGTGTGCCAGGGCTTAAAGTGTGCTGGGGGCTTAGTGAGTGTGCCAGGCACGCACACTAGTGCTGATCTGTAGCCTCAGGCTTGGCCTCTGAATAGGACAGAGATGATGGTGGAGGCTGGATAGCTTTGTGCAAAGAGGTATCTCAGCACTTGGAAGGTAGAGGCTGGAGGATGAGTCGAGCATCCTTAATTACATAGTGAGAAAGGAGAAGTGACTCCCACTGCCCTCCACGTGTGGGCCACAGGACAAGCATCCATGCAAGCAGGTGCACACACACACACACACACACACACACAGAGGACAAGCATCCATGCAAGAAGGTGCACACACACACACAGAGGACAAGCATCCATGCAAGCAGGTGCACACACACACACACACACACACACAGGACAAGCATCCATGCAAGCAGGTGCACACACACACACACACACACACACACACAGAGGACAAGCATCCCTGCAAGCAGGTGCACACACACACACACACACACACACACACACACAGAGGACAAGCATCCATGCAAGCAGGTGCACACACACACACACACACACACACACAGGACAAGCATCCATGCAAGCAGGTGCACACACACACACAGAGGACAAGCATCCATGCAAGCAGGTGCACACACACACAGAGGACAAGCATCCATGCAAGCAGGTGCACACACACACACACACACACACACAGGACAAGCATCCATGCAAGCAGGTGCACACACACACACACACACACACACACACACAGAGGACAAGCATCCATGCAAGCAGGTGCACACACACACACAGAGGACAAGCATCCATGCAAGCAGGTGCACACACACACACACACAGAGGACAAGCATCCATGCAAGCAGGTGCACACACACACACACACAAATAACTATTGGAAGAGACACAGGGACTGGAAAAATGGCTCAGTGGATAAGTGTTGGTAAACCGAGTCACTCGGGATGACTGAAGAGAGACATTCAAGCATGTAATGAAGCCTTAAGGAAGTGTGTGTGCGTGTGTATGTGTGTGTATATGTGTGTGTGGTATGTGTGTGTATGTGTGTGTATGTGTGTGTGTGTGAGAGTGTGAGTGCATATGTGTGTGTGTGTATGTGTTATGTGTGTGTATGTGGTGTGTGTGTGTGTGTGTGGTGTCAGGGGGGGCAGACTCTGTGGACTGAACCCAGAGCAGCTTTACAGAAATATATTTATTGTTTGTTACACAAAAGTTATTTTTAAGTTGTCATGGTACAAACTAGACATCAGCCCCTCCCTCACTGGGTCAGTCCTTGGGATAAATTTGCTCCTTCTAGTCTAGTGGCTGCAGGGCTGCAAAGAACCCGGTCACAGCGGGCCTTAAAACAAAGCCTTTCCAGCCCACAAAAAAAAAAAGAAAGAAAGAAAAAAGAAAAAAAGTTATTTTTAGAGTAAGTCTCCTTTCTCATCCCAGACACAACAGCAGTACTAATTTTCCCTCTATAGGTAAGACCATTTGCTGCTCCTGCAGAGAATCTGAGGTCGGTTCTCAGGACCCACAGAGCTTCTCACAACCATATGTACCTCCAGTTCCAGGGGCTCTGACTCCCTCTTCTGGCTTCTGTAAGCACCAGGCAACATGTGGTGTACAGATACACATACCGGCAAAGCATCCATACCCATAAGATAAATCTACAAAAGCTTATTTAAAAAAATATTTTTTGAGGGCTTCTGGAAACCAGGTATTGAACAAATGGGGTTTCTCTAAAATCACTCATGTGGGACCTGTTCCCCAAGTCTCCAAGAATGGAGACTCCCTGAGGTAGAGGTTGGTCTGTCCGTGCTCACTGCTTGTACGTCTGCTACTGTGACAATACGCACATGTAGGATTGTCACATGAAGCAAAGGTTAATTATCACTTAAGTCGGTTGTGATTTTTTTCGTTGATTTGTTTTGAGACGTGGTCTTACTGTGTAGTCCTGGCTGTCCTGGAAGTTGATGTCTAGACCAAGCTGGTCTCAAACCTACAGAGCTCTGCCTTCCTATGCCTACTGAGTGCTGGACTAAAGGCGTGGTCACCACACTCACCTACAATTAAGTTTGAAATACAGAACAGGGATTGGCAGTTTGCTTGGGTTTTGTGGACATGGTGGCACTTCTCTGCAATCTTAAGACATCGGTGGTAAAGACAGCAAGGATCAGAAATTCAAGGTCATCTTGGCTATACCGGGAGTTGGAGGCAAACCTGGGTTTCATGAGGCTCTGCCTCAAGAGAAGCCAAAGACGAGGGCTGGAGAGATGCTCAGTGTCTGAGCTCACTGGGTGTTCCTGCAGAGGACCAAGTTTTGGCTCCCAGCACCCACATGGCAGCTCACAACCATCCAAACTCCAGTTCCGGTGAATTCAAGACCCTCTTCTGACCAAGCAAGCAAATGGTACCAAGTATGCACACGGTACCCAGACATACATGCAGGCAAAACACTCAAACATATTAAATTAAAAAAAAATAATAAAGTAAAGACACATTAACCAATTACTAAAGTCAACAAACTTTAAATTATGAGGCAATTAGAAATTTGGTTTTTGCCGGGCGGTGGTGGCGCACGCCTTTAGTCCCAGCACTTGGGAGGCAGAGGCAGGCAGATTTCTGAGTTCGAGGCCAGCCTGGTCTACAGAGTGAGTTCCAGGACAGCCCGATATACACAAAAAAAACCCTGTCTCGAAAAAACCAAAAAAAAAAAAAAAAAAAAAAAAAGAAATTTGGTTTTTGAGCTGGGCGGTGGTGGCGCATGCCTTTAATCCCAGCACTTGGGAGGCAGAGGCAGGCGGATTTCTGAGTTCAAGGCCAGCCTGGTCTACAGAGTGAGTTCCAGGACAGCCTGGGCTACACAGAGAAACCCTGTCTCGAAAAACCAAACCAAAAAAAAAAAAAGAAATTTGGTTTTTGCTTGTTCTATTTTTTGAGACACGGTTTCACCACCACTCGGCTTGGTGTTATTAGAAATTTGTACATGGGCCATTTTTTTTTCTTTTGTATGTTTGTTTGTTTGCTTTGTTTTTCTTTTTTGTTTTTGGTGACAAGGTTTCTCTGTGTAGCCCTGGCTGTCCTTGAACTAGCTCTGTAGACCAGGTTGGTCTCAAACTCACAGAGATCTGCCTGTCTCTGTCTCCCAAGTGCTAGGAGATAGAGGCATGCACCATCACCACTTGGTTTGTTTTCAAAACAGGGTTTCTCTGTGTAGTCCTAGCTCTCCTGAAACTCACATTGTAGACCAGGCTAGCCTTGAACTTGAACTCACAGAGATCTGTTTGCCCCTCCCTCCTGAGTGCTGGAATCAACAGCGTGCACCATCATAGCCTCTGTGTGTGTGTGTCTGTGTGTGTGTCTGTGTGTGTGTGTTTAAGACAAGATCTAGCCAGGCAGTGGTGGCGCACGCCTTTAATCCCAGCACTTGGGAGGCAGAGGCAGGTGGATCTCTGAGTTCGAGGCCAGCCTGGTCTACAGAGTGAGTTCCAGGATAGCCCGGGCTACACAGAGAAACCCTGTCTCGAAAAACCAAAAAAAAAAAAAAAAAAAAAAAAAAAGAATGACTGTGGGCTATAGAGACGGCTCAGTGGTTAACAGCACTGGCTGTTCTTCCAGAGATCCTGAGTTTAATTCCCAGCAACCACATGGTGGCTCACAACCATCTGTAATGCCCTCTTCTGGTGTGTCTGAAGACAGCTACAATGTACTCATATAAATAAAATAAAATAAAATAAAATAAAATTTTATTTAAAAAAAGGATAACTGCAAATTCTTTTAAGTTTTATAATATGTGTGTGTGTATGTGTGTGTGTGTTGATGGAGATCGAACCCTGAGCCTTTTAGACACTAGGAGAGTATTCTGCCAACTGAGCCACACATCCAAAGTCTCACCAAGTTGCCCAGACTAGTCTCAAACACAACACCCTCCTGCCTTTGCCTCCCACATTTGAGGAGTGCAATTGTGGGCCAGCATGCCCAGAACTTATGGTAACAAGCTAGGATTAGGTTGCCTGGGTTTGAACCTGGGCTCTGCCCCTTGCCAGCAAGGCAAGAAAAATAAATACAAATACAATGAACAAATGAACACACATATACACACACATACACATGGACATGTGCACACATTCATGTGTGCACACACACATACATCCTGGATGAGAATAAGAAGGTACAATGGCATGAGCATTTTGAAAAGCAGTTGGATGGCCAAATGTGTGGTTATCTTTGTGATCTCAGCATTTGAGAATCAGAGGCAGGAGGATTGCTGTGAGTTCCTGAGTCCCTGTCTCAGCCAAAGCAGGGCTGGCAAGATAGCTCAGTAGGTAAAGTCGCTTGTCACCAAGCCTGTCCCCCACCCCGAGTTTCTTCCCTGTAGAAAGATTAAACACAGCAGAGGGAGAGAACCAACTCCTGCGAGTTTCCTCTGACTTCCACCAAACACCCAGCAATGCACACACAAATCCGCACACATAAATAAATATAAAGTCCACTGTAGGCCTGGTGGTGTATGGTGCAACAGCAAAGCATTTTCCAGAATACACAGGGCTTAGGGGCAATCCCCAGCACTAAAAATATAAAGAAACATAACAGAAACGCCCCATTTAATCATCTGGCAACTCCACTGTAAACTAGGTGTGTAAGAGAAAGCGACGCTGGGCGGTAAGATAGGTTCTGGCTCCACAGTCAAGGTTGGGCTGGAATTTTCTGCACAAAGC
This sequence comes from Mastomys natalensis, assembly GCA_021653895.1. Classification (NCBI taxonomy): domain Eukaryota; kingdom Metazoa; phylum Chordata; class Mammalia; order Rodentia; family Muridae; genus Mastomys; species Mastomys natalensis. The sequence continues at coordinate 1,064,485 of JAJTUV010000964.1, forward strand.
AGGCTGACGCAGGTTGGTGGTCCTGGCTATGTCTCTAGAGTGCTGAGATTATCATCCTGAGCCACCACACCCTGCGTTTGTCTTTTGAGATAGGGTCTCTGATAGCACAGGCTGGTTTCAAACTCATTGTGTAGTCAAGGATAACTCTTCCTCACTATCTCTGTCTGTCTGTCCTGTGTGTATTAGTGCGTACGGATGCAGGTGTGTGTGTGCATACTTGTGAAGGCTGGAGGTCAACGCTGGCATCTTCCTCTGTAGATACCCACCATATTTCCATACTTTCTTTTTTTTTTTTGGGGGGGGGGTTTCGAGACAGGGTTTCTCTGTGTAGCCCTGGCTGTCCTGGAACTCACTCTGTAGACCAGGCTGGCCTCGAACTCAGAAATCCGCCTGCCTCTGCCTCCCAAGTGCTGGGATTAAAGGCGTGCGCCACCACCGCCCGGCATTTCCATACTTTCTGAATCAATCTTTCATTGACCCGGGAGCTCGCTGACTGGCATCAGCTGGTTGGAGAGCCCCAGGGATCCTCCGGTCTCTGCCTCACAGCACTAGGGTTATAGGGTCCTGCTACCTTGCTCAGCCTTTTATACGGGTGTTGGAACTCTCCCTGGCCCCCTCAAATATTTTTAAATCCTAGTCTAGGAGTTCAAGGCCAGTCTCCTTCATAGTGATTCTGAAGTTATAGAGACCCTGCCTCGACAGAATTGTGTGTGTGTGTGTTATGTGTGTGTGTGTATGTGTGTGTGCTTTGCAGTACTAGGAATGAAACACAGACCCTTGGACATGCTAAATAAAATGTTCTACCATTGAGGAACACAGACAGAAACTTAAATGATTGTATGATTTATAACGAAGAAGTAAACCAATCCAAATGTGATTGGGTAAACCAAGCCGGGTCTACCCATCCGTACGCTGAGATGTCACCCAGAAGCAAAAAGCCATAAACCACTAACCCATGGGTGGACACTTGTATATGGATTAGCCTCAGAAACACTATACTTTTGTGAAAGAAGCCAGGACAAAAGACCACACACTTCCATTTCTAAGATGTGTCCAGAGATGGGAGTTACTGCAAATGGGGATAAGGATTCTTATAAGTGATATCTTATTAATAAAAATGTCTTAAAATAAAATTGGATTTTGATCCCAAGATAGAATCTTACTTAGCCCAGGTTGGCTGTGAATTTACTATGTATGTAGTTGAGGATGACCTATACCTTCAGAAGGTCTCCTGTCACCATCTCCTGAGCCTGGGATTACAGGTGTGGCCCACTATGGCTGTTTTCATCATCATCATCATCATCATCATCACCTATTTTGCAGGAAGATGGAAGATAATTTGCAGTAGTCAGTTTGCTCACTTTACCATGTGGGTTCTAGGGACTGAACTCAGGCTTGGTGGTGAGTGCCTTTGTCTGATGAGCCATCTCACTGGCTTGCTTTACATAGGACTGGGAATCAAACCCAGGGCCTCTTGCATGCTAGACAAGCAGCTCCTCAGCCTAGAATTAGATCACGAAGATGTGAGTTTACTTTTGTTTAATTAAGCCCTTATGATGGCACATGGCTCTCTCTCTCTCTCTCTCTTTCTTTCTCTCTCTCCTTTGTATTTGAGACAGGGTTTCTCTGTATAGCCCTGGCTGTCCTGGAACTTACTCTGTAGACCAAGCTGGCCTGAAACTCAGAGATCTGCCTGCCTCTGCCTCCAGAGTACTGGGAAAAATGTTTAATTAGACATTGGGTTAGGTGTGGATTTCTGTATCAGGAAAGCTCATATCTAAGGTCTGGGGAGATGGCTGAATCAATAAAGTGGGTGCCCTGGAGGCCATGTAAGTCACCTTGGATGATACGAGAGCAACTCTACAAAACTGTCCTCTGCCTTCAACATATACACCGTGGCGCCTGCTGCCATGAAACAATAAGAACAAAGAATAAAACATTTAAAAACCCCAGTGTGGTAGCTTGGTTTTGTAATTCCTTGGACAGGGGGTAGAGTCAGGTTGACTCCCCGGGTCCACTGACCTGCCATCCTCTCCTGATCCTCGAGCTCCGGGTCCCAAAGAAAGACCCTTTCTCAAAACTAAGGTGTAATAAATATATACATAAAAATAAGTACAGTTTTCCAAAAGCAGAAAGCTCCCGTGGAACAATGGAGGCTGACCTCTGATTTTGATACATGCACACACACTCACATGCCTTTGAATATGTAGGAATGCCCATACCACCATACACACACACACACACACACACACACACACACACAAACCAGAGTATACGTAGTGGTAGACACTTATAATCCCAGCTACTTTGGAGGCTCAAGTCAGGAGGATCTGGAGTTTGTAGCCAGACTGGGCTACAATTGTCATGAAACTGAACAAATCAAATAACTGTGTCTACGCTAGAAAGCAGTTATGGTAATAAGTAGCAGAATTCTTAGAGATTAATAAACACAAAACGCTGGGAAGTTCTATTGGGTTGGAAGGCTAGGACACTTCCTGTCCTATCTTCTTCAGGAAAAAGCTTAGTCTGGGAGGCCCCTCCCTTCAAAATCCTTGAACATGGCCCCTTCTGCCTTGGATAACAACTAAATGGGGAGAGAAAGAGAATTGTTATCTGGGTTAGCCCCCAGGGGCCCTTCCTTTCTCTTCTGTCCCTCTCTCTGGAATGGTATTATATAGTTCCTCGCACCTAGCCTGAGTCTGTAGGGGAAGCCCGCACCCATCCTGTGGTAGGCGGAGGAAGGGAGCAGAGTGCCCTCTACTGTTCACTGTGGGAAGTGCAGCAGCTGGGCCCGCCCACGTGAGAGGCTTGGTGCTGGGAAACTTCGTGTTCAGCCCTGCTGTTGATGTGAGAAAACCACAGTTGTCCCATTTTCTGAAAGGGACGTTGAGACACAGAGTATCTGGGAAATTCTGCTTAGGGGTTCATAGCTGCCCCACCACGGCTTCTGAAAAAGATGGCACCTAAACGCCGGGTCATTTCAACTGTGGCATGCATTACCTATTCTGCCCAGTGTTTTTTAACTGCTTCCTTGTATTCCGGGAAGGGAAGATGGAGGGGATTTCTTCTCCAGGGGAGAACTCTTTAACAGCATCGACCCCTTCATTAAAACCCTCATCTCAGGTTTCGGGAGCTGGCAGCTTTGGAGTAGGAGAAGAGAGAGGCCTGGGAGCTGCATTGTTATATAATATTCCCTGATTTATTCACACAGAGATCTACACCGGGCTGGGTGCAGAGCTGCAAATTCGAGAGACTCTAGAAAAAGGAGAGGAGAAAGGAGTCTCCCAGGCCAAGCTCCCGCAGTGGGCCAAGGCGGATCTCAGACATCCGCCATGACTAGAGAAGAGCATGGAGTTAGATGCCTCTCTTCAAACTAAAAAAATCCTTCGAAGGCTTCCAACCCCTCCCTAGTGTAGATCATCCACCTTCCATAATTTCTTCCAGCCTTTGTGTGAGTGTGAGTGTGTGTGTGTGTGTAAGTGTAGCACTCAGGAAGCTGAAGCCAGCCGATGGAGTTCCAGGTCACATGGTGGGTGAGACCCTATCAAGGAGGGAGGGAGAGCTTTCTTTTGCCCTGGCCCTGAAGATAATTCCGTATCCCTCAGTCTCATCTTACCTCTAGTCCAAGCCAACATATAAATCTCTTGTACTTCTGCAGATGAAAAGCAGCTGTATCTAACCTGATTTTAGAATGATGACGAACAGCCCAAAGACTCGTTTATTCACAAATGTTTATTGTGCCGTTTGGGCAGTAGGAATATAGCAGCGATCAAGACTGGATGTTTTTCTGGCTGCTAGGTTCGACTGTACGGCCAGGGCACCAGCTCTTTCTAGACTCCAAGAAGAGGTCAGCACCAAGGAACAAGCCAGTTTCACAAATTATGAGCAGGCTGTGTAGGAAGTAAGCGGGAAGAGCTGTGAGAGATGTGTGCATTATAAAGTATGTTCTGGGAATTATTCACTTTTTGTTTGTGGGTGGAGAGTAAAGAGTCTTTTAGTCTTTTCCACCCATTCTGGCCGCTCAGGATCCAGAGGGTAAAATCCTGGGATCTGAAGGCTCCCGACTGTGCCAGCGCGTTGGAATTCCGTTAAGACGTGGGGTACTTCCATGTGGGGTACTTCCATACTTCGCCAAGAAAAGGAAAGTACCGAGAGAAAGCCAGCTTATTGTCTCCCATGAGTCTGTCGAAGCTCCCCCTCCCCCAAATTTATTTTTTTCTTTATGAATCTTGGACATATATATCGAATTCCTAGTCATTCACTCTACTGCGTTCTTGTTTGTTTTTGAGCTCACTGAGTGCCAGGCCGCTGTTCCACCGGCCGTGAGCAAAGACCACAGGACAACCTTAGCAAGAGACTCCTTGCTACACCAAGCTCGTAAGCCACCGACGCTTGGTTTCATCCTTTTTCTCCACGTTGTTTTTGAGTTTGTCTCTCTTAATTCATGGAGCTCCATTCTCTTCCAAAGGGATGAACCAAACTTTTCCATTTTACAGATGCGGAAAAACCGCGACTTCTACGGGGTAAACGAGTGGCTGGACCTCCGACCAGGTAAAATGATTCCAGGCCGTCAACAAGGCCACCAGGAGTCGTGCGTCTGGCCCCTCGCACTTCCACCCGCGCGCACCCAGACCCACGCGTCCCTGCTCCCCGCCCTCCAGCCCAGCAGCTCCGGGTCCACGTGTGTCTGTCTGGGTGCGGAATGGGGACGGGGGCCGTGCCGCCCGAGGGGTGGGGTCTACGTGACGTCAGAACAGCAGCGCCCAATCAGAGGCGGGCTCGCAGCCCGGCGCTGGTATTGGGGCAGCGAGGGGGCAGTTCTCTATAACGCGGTCTCCGGAGCCAGCGGGGAAGAAAGAAGCCGAGAGGGCGGAAGGCGCCCTCCCTGCCGCTGGGCCCGGGCACCGGGCGCCGGGCCGGGGTCCTTCCCGCCGGCGGCGAGCGCCGGCTGCTTTGTTTGCCCCCGCCTCGGCGTTGAAGGGGGCTCGTGCCGGGCGCTGCGCGGGGAACGAGGCGGCAGGAAGCGCGACCGATCGCACCGGGGACGCGCGGGGACCCAGGAGTCCGGCCGCGGCGAGGGCCGCGTGACGATACCGAGGAGAGAGCCGGAGCGCCGCCGCGGTCTCTCGGCGCCGGGCCCGGGACGCCCGTGAGCAGAGACCTCCCCGTCGACGGGGGGCGATGTTCCCCTGGCCCGCGGGCTCTTCGGACCGCCGGGGTATCCCGCCGTTGGGACCAGGGCCCCCGCAGTGGGCGACCCCCAAGGCTGCTCCATGGAGACTCTGTGTCCTTCTGCCTGCCTGGCAGTGCCCACGTCCCCGCGGGGGTCTCCCTGTTCGCCTACGCCCCGGAAGCCGCGACGGGGGACCCCAGAGTTCTCCCCACTGTGCCTACGTGCCCTCGCCTTCGGCGCCCTTACCAAACCCCGGCCGTCCTCCCTGGGCCTGGGGCCTGGAGAGCTGGCGCCGCGGACCCCGGTGCTGCTGGGCCCCCGGGCCTCGCCATGCATAGGCGGCTGGGCCGCGGACGGCCTGAAGCACCTCGGGGGACAGGCCGGACGGCCGAGCGACGTGAGCTCCCCGGCCCGTGAGGATGCAGACGTCGCGGTGTGCCCAGGCGGTGGAGAGGAGGAAGAGGGCGGAGGCAGCTTCCCGCACTTCGGCGCTGGTTCCTGCGCACCTCCGGGCCACTGCCCTGCTCCCCTGCGTCCTCGAGACTCTCCGACCAGCCCCGCCTGGTCCCCGCCCAGACCAGCCCGAGGTCTGGAGTCCCAGCTTGATGCAGCTAGCAGTCCGCCTCCTGAGCCCGAATCCCGACTTCCATCGCCACCTGCGGGCCCCTCCCCGGAGTCTGCGCCTTCCGAGCAGCCTGTGCGGGACTCGGAGACTCCAGAGGGTGGAGACCCTGTGCCGGCCACGCCTGAGGCACCCGCGCTCAGCCCTTCGACGGCAGACGCAGCGCCGGACGCGCCGGGTGATCTCCGCCAGGAACATTTCAACCGACTGATCCGCCGCTCGAAACTTTGGTGTTACGCGAAAGGATTCGCCCTGGACCCTCCAAGTTTGCGCCGAGGGCCCGAACGGCCGGCAGCCAAAGCCCGGGGAGCAGCCAAGAAACGCAAGCGGCCACCGCCGCCCCCGCGCAATGTGCAGCCACGGCGGCCCGCCCCGACGCTTCCCACCTCGAGCACCTTCAGCCTCCTTGACTGCTTTCCCTGTCCCCCAGCCCTGGTGGTGGAAGAGAACGGAGACTTAGGGCCGGCTTCCTCGCTTCGCCTCCAGGGAGACGCAAAGCCGCCGCCTGCCCACCCGCTGTGGAAGTGGCAGATGGGAGGACCCGCCGTCCCCGAGCCCCCGGGCCTCAAATCCTGGTGGGTCAACTTGGAAGAACTCTGAGCATCGGACCTCTTCTATTGGGGGCAAGCTGGAGCCCCCGGACAGACTGAGGGCTCCAGGAGGGAGCCTCGATTCTCAAATTTGTCTGTTCTCCTTGCTTTGCATTTTATGGGCTGTGGCCCGAGGGACCTCAAATGACAGTGATCTTCAAGCACCTGAGAGGTCGGCGTGATATTCTTTCTACTCGTCTTTGTGGAGGATCCAAGGACTGGCGTCCGGGAAAGTCTACAGAAAGCTGCGGGACCGGCTCCATCTCTGCCTGCTCTGCGGGCGGGCAGAGCCTTCACCCCAGGGGAGCAAAGCGACTAAGGCTCTAAGACCAAAAGAAAGGGACAGAGGGACGGACCTTGGTGATGGACAAACCGGTTGTTTCCATGTTTGAATGGGGGTCAGTTTAGCGGCGTGGGGGCTGTGGTGGGGGTTTGAAGGTGATTGACAGCTCCCTGGGGGCATCCCCACCCCCACTGCCCAGACCTTTAACCCCTTACACGTCCCTTTTTTCTCTTCCTAGCCCTCCCCCACCCCCCAAGTTCAGGTGATTCTTCCCTCATCGAGAGCTTCAGTCTCCGCCAGCAGACTTTACCCTTTTGTCTAGTTTTGGAGTTTCCCTTTGCCCGAAGGTTTGATGAGGGAGAGAGACCTCCAAGCTTCAGCGTCCTCGCAATCAGAGAGGCAGAGGGCCGTGCTGTGCGGCCCAAGGCTGGGTTTGCCTGGGGAAGGAGCCAAAAACTCCCTGGGAAAATGATGGAAAATGAAATAAATCAATAAAATCTGATCAAACAAGTCGTCTTTCGAGTTCCTCGCCTCCAATTTTTGGATGGGATGGTGGGGTAGGTAGAAGACTAGTCGAAATCCAGACTTCAGACACCCAACGCGGATGGGTACAAAACAGGCTGGAGGAAGGCAAGCGAAAGGACCCATGGCCTCTAGGGCGTGGAGGGAACCCGTGTGACTCGAACTACCGTCAGCATTTCTTAGCCTCAGGCATTTTGGGACTTGTCAGGGATCTGATGGATCAGAAGGGGGAAGGGCCTGGGGGATTAGGTTCGGGGTCAGAGGTTCTGTTTTCCGGGCTGAGAGGAGCTAGGCCTGGACCACGCCCCAGTCAGGACCGACTCCTTGAGTCAGAAGGGTGGAGTGGCTTCCTCTACACGGGGCGATCAGGTTCAGGGTGGGTGAGTTATGCTGCTGCGAGCCCATGCTTTTGAGCTCTGCCCGCAACCGAGGGCTCTAATGGCTCTTGTGGCTACCTGATGCACGTGTCCCCACGTGACACTGGAGAAGGACATGTCTCCTGTTTTTGTGAAGATGCTTTGTAAAAAGTTTATCGTTTACATAGAGCAGATCCTTGGGGGGGAAACTCTCTTGGACCTCAAAAAGTGTTTTCAGAATTGTCCCCTTTCCTGGAGGTGAGGAGGGAAAGGGTGGGGTGGGTGAGCACTTTGGCTCTCCTTTTCCTTAACATCTGGCCTTTATGAACCCTGCTGACCTCCCCTCCCCCTTCCAGCTGTGTCCTGGGGGAGGGGGAAGGAGGAGGGGAAGACTGCTATCCATTCCGATGGGGCTGGGGATATCTGTCATCTCCTGCCCGCCCGCCCGCCCGCCCCCGCCCCTACAGGAGTGAAAACGGAAAGAGAAAAGGCAGATTTGGGGAATGGGGAGAAAACACCCTGAAATAATCCATTACAGGGGAGAGTTGAGGCAGGCGCCACATTCATGGTAACTTCCCTGCTTTGGTAGAGCAGCGACTTTTGGATGGGATTTGTGTCTTTTAGTCTGTCTGGAGTTGAGGGGTAGAGAGTTCAGCTCTGGGCAGAGTGCCTTCTCTGAGCAGCTGGAAGGAATGGGGTCGCTTGGGTCCCTCTCTTCCCACTGGAAGGGTTTATTCTCCATCTGACACCTTTTGGTCAGACCTAGAACTACCCTCTGGGCAAGGTTTAACTTGGAGACTTTCAGAGCTCTAAGCTCTGAGAAACTTCAAAGCCCTAGAAACTTCTAGCCATGTTACCTAGTAAGGAGCAGAATTTGGTTTTAGATCTACCACAGCAAATTAGCACAGAGGTGATGGGTTTGAAACAGATTATTTTCCCCCACTCACACTTGAACAGGCCAAGACAAAATGACAGCAGTGGGGCTCTGCTGTCCCCAGTGCTCTAGGGGAGAGTCCCTTCCTTGCTTTCCAGCTTCCAATGGCCCCAGGCATTCCCTACCTCCTGTTCTGGAGGCCTCTCCGTCTCAAGGACATTTGTCATTGACTTTAGAATCCACCCATATCCTACCTCGTTGATTGTGATTCCAGACTCCTACTGTTTTGAGACTGAGTCTTACTATTTAGCCGGCGAAGGCTTGGGATTTGTGATGTAAACTAGGCTGCCGGGAAACTTGCTGTGATCCTCCTGCCTCTGCCTCTAAATGCAGAGACTGCAAGTGTGTTGCAAGAGCCCATTTCCCTCCTTCCTTCCTTTCTTTAAAGAGCCCATTTTCTAAGGCAGGCCGCAGCCACAGGTTCTTGAGGGTGGGGACATATCTTTGGGGGTTCTACCATTCAGACCGCTACAGAACAGTCCCAGAAAAAGGAAAGTCACTGAGGAAACATGATCAGCATGGGCTGGGATTGGGGGTGCACACAGACCCTCCGCAACTGGGACCAGTCCCTTGTAGGGAAAGGCCTCTACCGTTCCCCAGGCTGGCCTTGAGGGTGCGAGAGGGCCTCTCCTTTTCCCAGTGCATCAGAGGCCCCAGAAGGGTCAGGGAAAGTGAGCCTGGATTTCCTCCGTGTTTGTCATTGTCAGGGATAACAAGACTACAGTTCTTGGCTTCTTACCAAGGTGTGTGTGTATGTGTGTATGTGTATATGTATGTATGTATCTATTTGGACAAGCCTTCGTGTAGCCCAAGTCGATAAACTCACTAAAGTTCCTAAAGCTGGCTGTGAAATTCTGATCTTCCAGCCTGCATCTTCTGAGTGCTGGGGTTCAGAGGTGTACCTCCACTTCCAGATCACTAGCAGGGTCTCTTAAGTCCTACACAGAGCCCCTGGGTTTCCTGGGCCTCCCTTCCCAGAGCCTCTGCAGGATCCCCGGATCATCCTCTCCTCAGTTCTCATCTCCCTTGTTCCCCTGGCATTCTCAGCGGCCTCCACACCCTCTGTTCTTGGCTCCTTAACCTGTCTGCAGCCTGACTTCTGCCCCTGAGAAAATCAGAGGATGACAGCCACACCCAGGTGTCCAATAGCCACTCCTTCTCAGGCTTCTCTGTGGCCTCTGGACACCGTGGCCATTGCTGACGCTGTCTATCCTGGTTCACTCTGAAGGCTCCTCGTCTGTCTTCCCTTACTATCTCTGGTATCCCCCTTACTTTCTCCAGCGTCTGCCCCATGCAGTGCCATCTTCCACCAGCTAGTTAGGACATTAGGACTCTCTCAGTCCCTCTCTCCTCGAGACCCTCTCCTGAGCTTGGGTTCTATACCTCCAGGTGGACAATGGCAACTCGTCCTACTGTCTCTCTGCCCATGTCAGCCCTGCAGCCCTGGTCTGTTTCCTCCCATCACCGCCACAAGACCTGGCAGCCTGATCAGACTTCTCCTCACCCAATGGTTTATTTCCAAATTGTGCTCCCTCACCTCCCAAGACCCATGTCACCTTTTTCTTTCCCTTTTGTTTGTTTTCAGAGACAGAGTTTCTCTGTGTAGCTGTCCTGGAACTCACTCTGTAGACCAGTCTGACCTCAAACTCAGAGATCCTCCTGCCTCTGCCTGCGGAGTGCTGGGATTAAAGGCGCACATCACCCATCTGGCGTCTTCCCTCTTCTTTCCTCCTTTCCTCCTTCTCTTCTCAGACAGGATCTTCCTGCTTCAGTCTCCCAAGCCCTTATATTGCAGGGATGTACCACCATTACTCATCCCTGTAGCTCTTGCACCCACTTTCTGTTCCGACCTGATTCTGTGCCCACTGCCTGTGCCCTGGAGTGTTGCCACAGCCATCTCTCCCATTTCTGGACATCTGTTTTTCTCTGACTCCTCTCTGTCAGGCTTCTTCCCTATTTAGTGGGTTCCCTGGCTTTATTCAATGTAGTTTTCTTGAACCGTCTTCTGGGGCCTGTGTTGTTTGACCTTGACTCCCCTGTGCAGCCTGGACTACTTTACTTCTTTTTAACACACCATGGGATTACTAAACTTGAAAACACTTCCTTCCCTATATGCTCTTTCTTTTACACTCATTTTCCAAAGCCCATTTGAAAATGACATATTTTCCATGGAATTATTGATTCTCCAGTTGAATGCGACCTATGCCACACTAGATTATTTAGTGAGAGATAGATGATAGGCTTGGATAGACAGACAGACAGACAGATGTGGTGGTTAATGCAGATGTAGGAGTCAGAGGACAACTGCAGAGTTGCTTAGCTCCCACCTCCTTTCCTTTGGTCCCAGGGATCAAACTCAGACCAACTCGCATAGCCAAGGGTTTTACACACTGAGCCACCTCACCCGGTCCTCAACTCTTGAATTTTCATTTCGTTGAAGGCACAAAGGAAAATAGAGCTTTGGGGTCACATACCCCTCTGCCTCCCCATGGCGGACCCGGGTCAGGATTCCACAGTGCAGTCAATGCCAGCAGCAAGACAGGAAGCAAGAAGTGATCCCCTCCTTAAGATCTCTCCACAGACAGACATGCTGTGCTACTCTAGCTGAGAGGATTATCCTCTCTGGTCTTCTGTGTTACATCTTAAAACTCTGAGCAAAGCTTTCATTTCCTGGTCATTTCTTGACCTTCACTGAACTGAGAGTCTCTGGCATGTGACATCATCTCAGAATCACTCCTGTAACTTCGGAAGCTTCTACAGAAGGCACTGTTCAGTTTGACAAGCTCCCTACAGAATGTTTATATTTCCTTTAAGATAAAGAGTTGGAGCTGGTCCAGTGAGATGGCTCAGTGGGCAAAGGGGCTTGCTGCCAAGCCAAAGGACCTGAGTTCAATCCTAGAGTCCCACAAGGTGGAAAAAAGGACAACACCTGCAAGTTTTCCTCTGACCTCCACACCCACACCACCATGCAAAAACACTTGCACATGTGGCAGAGCCCATGCCTGCATGGGTGCACATGTGTATAACACACACACACACACACACACATACACACACACACTCTTTTTATAGTTGGGCAGTAATGACAAGGTTATACTCCTTGGGATTCCTTTTTCACTTTCTCGTGTAGCCATCCAGTCTCTCTTGCTTTCTTTATTCTAGGACCTGGATCAGTTCCTTCTCCACAGAAGGCAGTGAATGAATGCTTGCTTGATGTTGAGTGGGTATTCCAAGGACCCCACAGCCAAGTGGATAGCGTCGATTTGCCAAGGTGCAGTTCCTGAGCGTCACCACAAGATGTCACTGTCTGCAAGCATCTGCAGGACCTTGGTTGTGGATTGGAGCGTGAAGATAATGCTGGCAAGCAATTGAATGCCTTGCTGTGCTGGCTCCTAGTCGAGGCCTGAGAAATGGTGATGACTTACGTGGCCCCTGTTCCTAAGAACTCAAGGCTGACGTTAAATGCTGTGCATGTGTGTTATTTTGGTTACTAAACAATAAAGAGTATCTGTTCAACAATTGAGGAAACCAGGCTCAGAGGAGCTAATTGATTTGCCTGAGGTGACACAGGCTGTAGAGGAGAGTTCTTCTTGAGGTGGCCTGACTGTTTTTCTCCAGATAGCTACTATCATACAGTCACACAGTACTGGTACTTTGACAGCATGTGCTGAGAGTTGTGCATTGTTCTGATCTAAGTGCCTCGGTATTTGGTTTGGGGCTTTTTTTTTTTTTTTTTTTTTTTTTTGGTCTCACTATCCCTGGCTGGTCTGGAACTCACTATGTAGACCAGATTGGTCTAGAACTCACAGATCTGCCTACTTCTGTCTCCCGACAGCTACTATTAAAGTTGTGCACCACTACACCTAGCTTATTTAAGTCCTCTCTTTCTTTCTGTGTGTGTAGGATGTGCATGCCTGCCATAGCGCTCTGCTCACACATGTGGAAGTCAAAAAACACCTTTGTGGAGTTGGTTTTAGAAGTCACAGCTCTGTTCCAGAGACACAGAGACACACAGTATGTGCCTATGTGTGCCTATACTAGCATAGGAGAAGCAGGTCATGTGATCCCTTCTTTAGGCTGCGGATACTCTACAGATAACGCTTGTCAACTCTGGCTCAGTGATTTACTCTTTCCGAGCATTGCCACCTAAAATCAGTGGGTTTTGCAACACACAAAGTAGGCTAGTTACCTGCATAGGTTAGTTTTTACAAATTGAACATAACCTAGAGTCATCTGGGAAGAAAGAATCTCAGTCGAGAAAATTCCCAGGTTAGATTGGCCCATGGCTTTGTCCATAAGAGTTTTCTTGAGTGATGATGTGGGAGGGCCCAGCCCATGGTGGGCAGCACCATTCCCTAGGTAGATGGCTCGGGGCTGCATAAGAAAGCTAGCCGAGAATGAGCCAGTAAGCTGCATTCTCCCACGGTTTCTTCCTCCCTTCCTGTTCTGACTTTCTTTAATGATGAACATGGAAGATGAAATAAACCCTTTTCTCCTCAGTTTGCTTTTGGTCATGGTGCTTATCACAGCGATAGACAGGAAACTAGAACGTCTTCCATAAAGAGTTATCACAAAACCCAGGCACTTAGGAAAAGCCCCTGCTTCGTGTAGAGAGCACCCGCGGAGCATCTGGAGGGAGGCTTAAATCTTCAGCGCCAGGAGTGGGGATGACAGACACAGGAGGTGGGGAGGGAGAGGGCAAGAGGAAGAGGGGTGAAGACTGAAAACGCACTTGGCTTACCGCATCTAGCTTTAACTAGTCCAGATCTCATCACACAACGTTTCCCCCTGGGACCTACTTCTGGTTGGTTAGCCATCCTTTTGGCTCCTGTGTTGGCATGCGCATCAGGGTGAATCTTCCTAGGACCCGAGGTCTGGCGCAGGTGCCCAGGTAAGTCAGCCACTCCAGGGTGATTTGGCTGAAGGAAGATTGGTAGGAACCATGAGGTCAGGACGGGGCAAGAGACCATCCTTGGGGTGTGTGTAGAGAGAGAAGGGGCCAAGGCCAGAACCCTAATGACGTCAGCGGCCATGGAGTGTAGAGCAATGTAGGCGTGCTTTACTGTCACTGCTAATTGTTCACCAGCAGATGTTTCTTCTTCTTCTTTTTTTTTGTTTTTTTTTCGAGACAGGGTTTCTCTGTGTAGCCCTGGCTGTCCTGGAACTCACTCTGTAGACCAGGCTGGCCTCGAACTCAGAAATCCGCCTGCCTCTGCCTCCCAAGTGCTGGGATTAAAGGCTGCGCCACCACCGCCCGGCTGGACTCGTCCTTTTTTAAATTTTATTTTATTTAGTTATTTTAAATAGTGTCTTCCTATATATAGCCTTGGCATGGCTAGAACTTTATATAAAACCCAGATCGGTCTTGAATTTGCAGTGATTATCCAGCAGTGAGCCTTCAAATATTGAGACTCTGGGCTTTAGCCACTATACCTGTTGGTTTTATGAGCCACAGTTTCTTGCTTTATTTGTTCAGAGGCAAGGTCTCCTATAGCCCAGGCTGGTCTTGAACTCTGTATGTAGCCAAAAATGACTTTGAATTTCTGATCCTATGAGAGCACCTACACCTGCCTAGAATAGTTTTAATAGAGATTTAAGTTCGAACATTAGGAGATAGAGCGAGCGCTTAGGAAAAGATCTCCCCAACCACCGGCTTCCAAGTTACAGGGATTTAATTAACTAATACCACTCGGCCTAACTAAGCTAATGCCGTTTAGCATAATACAACTATATGACTAATTCAGCTAATTAACAAAAATGTGTCCAATTAGCCAGGTGTGTGGCGCATACACCCACACGCCTAGAAGCCCAGCATTCAAGAGGTAGGAGATAGTCCTCCTTTTGAGACCAGCCTGCTCTTCGTTCTGAGTTCTAGGCCAGCCAGAGATTCACGTGAGACCTTATCTCTCAAAAGGTGGGAAAAAAAGGAGGTGGGAGCAGGAGGGGCCTAGTGAAATGACTCAGCAGTTCAGAGCACATGATGCCTCTCCCAGAGAAGCCTTCCCTGCTGTGCTAAATATCACCACCGAAAGCAACTCGGAGAGGACAGGGTTTGTTTGGCTTACACGTCGGGATCACAGTCCGTCAGTGAGAGAAGCCAAGGCAGGAACTCAAGGGGGGAGAAACCTGGAGGGAGGAGGTGCAGCAGAGACCATGGAGGAGTGCTGCTCACCTCTCTGTGTCCCCCACCCCCAGTTGTCTTAAACCAACCAGGGCCACCCGCAGTGAACTGAACCCTGCTAGGTCCATCAATCATTAATTAAGGAAATTCCCTATAGGCAATCAAAGTGAGACCTTTTCTCAGTTGAGGTTTCCCCTTCTCAGGTGAAACCTACCATGTTTTAAGTTGACAAACTAACGATGACACTGTTCTTGCAGAGGGCTGAAGGTTCAGTTCCCGGAACCCCTATCAGGAAGCTCGAAAGTGCCTGGAACTCCAGTTCCTAGTTTTTTGCCTCCAAGGAGAGTTGCTGGTGTATAGTGAGTGAGTGTGTGTGTATGCACTTAAATCTAAAACAAAAACAAAAAACAAACCAACAACATCAAAAGCCGCTTGGTTCCCCAGTTAGGAGCACAGACTGTCTGGACAGTGGGGCAGACAGAGACAGTCAGATCTTTGAGAATTCCAGGCCACCCTGGTCTACAGAGTGAGTTCCAGGACAGCCAGTGCTGTTACATAGAGAAACTCTGTCTCAAACAAAACAAAAGCAAAAGTGAAAAACTCCACAATTAATAGAAAATTCGCCTGAAACCATTCAACTTAACCTAAGTAATGGCTGAGTCAAGGGAGCGTAGGGACGTAGCTCAGTGGTGTTTGCTTTCCTAGCCTGTGCAAGGCCCTGGGTTCCATCCGCATATTAAAGAAAGAGATGAGGGAGGAAAAAGGTAACAGAGGTAGAGGAGAAAGTGAGCCATCAGTGCTGAATGTCACACAAACACTGGATGCAGTGAGGGGGCCACAGGCTTCGCTACTGGGGGCTCCAGTGGGTCCTTCTGTGAGGGGAGAGCAGTCCTCGGAGGAGGGAGAAGACAGTCCAGCAGCGTAGACATCCCATCTGTGGAACTTAGAGTATGAAAGACAGATATGGAGAAGAGTCTAGAAGGAGACTCAGAAACTAGCACCCTCAGCAGTGCAGTTACGGGTGGGTGAGGGGCTGAGGAGTCTGGGTTACAGAAGGCAGGATGATTGCGGAGTGAGGCCTCTGAGGGGCTGGGGAGGAACTTAAGGTCCTCAGCAGGCTTCTATTGCTTTCATACACACACTTGATGTATGCAAACACACACACATACACATAGACACACACACACACACACACACAGAGGCTCACACACACACACAGAGGCTCACACAGACACACACACACAGAGGCTCACACAGACACACACACACACACACACACACACACACACACACACATACACACAGAGGAGTAGACCTGCCTAGTGAAGTGTGGGTTGGCAGCTGTGGGGGCAGAAGGTGGGAAGATAGCTTTCTCTAAGAAGTCAAAGAGGGCCGGGCGGTGGTGGCGCATGCCTTTAATCCCAGCACTTGGGAGGCAGAGGCAGGCGGATTTCTGAGTTCGAGGCCAGCCTGGTCTACAGAGTGAGTTCTAGGACAGCCAGTGCTATACAGAGAAACCCTGTCTCGAAAAACCAAAAAAAGAAAAAAAAAAAAAAAGAAGAAGTCAAAAGAGGGATGAAGTAGGGAAAGGGAGGAGAAGTGGGTGGCCAGCTTGAAGGAGGGGTGAGACAGGAGAGGGACAGGGAAGGAACATGAGGGAGAGACTGGAGGTGCTTGAAGGAGGAATTTAAGAAGAAAATTACTAACAGTGCAGAAAGAACTGGAAACAGAGTAAAGGGAGCAAGTGGCCTGGCCAGGGGCTTTTCTCTAGAGCTAGGAGTGAAGCAGACCCAGGGTGGAAACTTCTGCCCATTTTAGGGAGAAAATGGCAAGGAACGTGAGGGGGGGGGAGGGGGGGAATCCCTAGAGTTTGGATTGGACAGAGAAGGAAGCTGAAGCCAGAGGTGGAGGATTTGTGGGGAGGACTATGAATCCAGTACTAAGTGCAGACAGAGGGGGTGTAGAGGTAGGAAGGAGGGGCAGTGGGTCAGAAGAGACTGCCTTCTGCCTGGATTTTGACAGACACCCCAGCCCCCAACAAAAGGAGTTGGATAGCCACTGTGGGAGGTCCAGAGGTGGACAGGCTCCTAGAGGAAGCAGAGTAACAGGGGCTTCATTTCTACTTCTGCCTTTGTGTCTTCCCACTTAGGGAGGACTGCCATACTCCTTCAGTAAAGCCAAGCTCTTGTTTGTTGTTCATTTATTATTAATTAATTAATCAATTAATTTCACAGTGCTCATGTGAAAGTCAGTTTCTCTCCTTCCACCACGTGGGTACCAGGGATTGAACTCTGGTATCTGGTAGTCAGGTTTAAAGGCAAGTCCCTTTACCCTTTTCCCATCCTGTATTTTTGATTTGATTTTTGAGAGAGTCTTATGAACCCCTCTGCAAGTCATCTCTCCCCCCCCGCCCCCTTGTCTGTCAGTCCAGTCAGCACTTCTCACAGAGACCCATCTGCCTTTGCCTCCCCAGTGCTGTAATTAAAGCCATCACCACACCTTAATTTTTGAAATATTTTTTCTTTCATTCATTTGTTTGTTTTGTGGGATTTTTGTTTCGTTTTTGTTTTCTGATATAGGATCTTTCTAGGTAGCCCAGACTAGCCTCAGACTTACAGTGATCCTCCTGTCTCAGCCTCTGGAGAACTGGGATTATAGATGTGTTCTAACTACACTTGGCTTTTTTTTTTTTTTTTAGATCATCTATTTTTAGCATGTATGGTTTTTGGACCATGTGTGTGCCAGGTGCCTGAAGAATTCTAGCTGCTTGTGAGCTGCCGTGCAGATGCCGGAAACAACCTGGATCCCCTGCAAGAGCAGCCACCGCTCTTAATACCGACCCCTCTCCTCCGCCTTCCTTGTTTTCTAGACTGAGTCTTACCGGTTAATGTGAAATTTGCTGAATAGACCAGGCAGGCCTCTAACTCTAACTCACAGAGATTCTCCTGCCTCTCTCTCCAGAGGGATGTTGTGTAACAGTTATTTCAGAGATGCAGAGAAGCTATTTATTTATTTATTTATTTATTTATTTATTTATTTATTGGTTTTTCGAGACAGAGTTTCTCTATATAGCCCTGGCTGTCCTGGAACTCACTCTGTAGACCAGGCTGGCCTCGAACTCAGAAATCCGCCTGCCTCTGCCTCCCAAGTGCTGGGATTAAAGGCGTGCGCCACCACTGCCTGGCTGAGAAGTTCTTTTTTAAAAGAGTATTTACTTTGTGTATGAGTGCTCTATCTGCACTTACAGCTGCACACCAGAAGAGGGCATCAGATCCCATTACAGATGGTTGTGAGCCACCATGTGGCTACTGGGACTTGAACTCAGGACCTCTGGAAAAGCAGCCAGTGCTCATAACTGCTGAGACATCTCTCCAGGCCCCTGTAGAGAAGCACTTTAAACAGAAAGGTACACAACTCAAAATAGCTTCAGGAAGTCCCTGAAACTGACCAGACTCACTAGGTTCCTCCCTGCCGGAGTAAGCAATTAATGCTGAAAGTCACTTTCAGAGGGGTGAAGCTGAGCAGCAAAGACTCTCAGAGGAGAAAAGCTGCAAAGGCCGCTCTGAGACCAGACCAGCTGCCTGGAAGATGCAGGAACCAGCTGAACTCCCTGGAAGAGGTTTGGAGCAACTGAGGCACCTGGAAAGGTCCAACCTGTTGAGCAGCTTGCAGGCTGTGCGACATGTGCTCCAGGTTCCCGGCTTTGTGAGCTGTTGGGGTGGGCTTTGGGGATGCAGCTATCTGTGAATCATTTCAGCTTCTGAAAGTAACCCCTCACCCATACTCCTGAAAGTGACCCCAAGAAAACCCATTGGTTCCACAAGTGAAGCATTGGTATTATCTATACTCTGAACTACCATAGGTTCCAATCTGAGGTGAGTAGATCCGTTGCCTCTCTCAGGAAGAGTTTTGACACACAACATGGGATTAAAGGCATGTATCATGGTGCTCAGCTCTTCCTTTGTTTGAGTTTCCTGCTATGTAGTAGGCCTCATATATTGAGTCCTCTTGCCATAGCCTCTCAAGTGGGTTTCCCCAACCTCCAGCTCCTCTCTCCAAGTCCCCACCCTTTAGGTTACAAATATCTCCAAGGAAGTCTTGCTGCCATGGCTTTTCTGTCAGGGACTTCCAGAGCCTGGGATGGGTCCTTACCTTCCTCCATTGTGCCGGCCTGAGGTAACTGCAGGGGCTTATTCTGCTGACAGGACCGTTTCCTTCTGTTTTCACAACACCGAATTCCAGATCATGTAAGCATATCTATTCAGAACACAGAAAAGCATCCTGAGAGATCCTGAGCCTCTTCATCTCTCAGGCCTCCTCCTCTTCTCCCTCCTCTTCCTCCTCCTCTCCTTCACATTCTTCACATCTATTGAGTGTATTTATGAGTTCTCTCCTCCAAAGGTGTGGGTCCTAGGGATCGAACTCAGGTCATCAGGCTTGGCTACAAGTGCTCTCACTGGCTGAGCATCTTTCGGGGTCTCTAACTCTTATCGTCTGCTGCTTGGGGTTGTTTGGTTTGCTGGATAATGAGACAGGATCTTATGTATCCCAAGCTGCCCTTAAAAACTTCCTGCAGGTGAGTCTGCCCTTGATTCCTGATCCTCCTGCCTCAGGTTCCCAAGCACTGGGACTTTAGGAATGTGCCATCATGCTGAGATTAAATTTCTATTCTGTTAAAATGGTGGCACGGTGGCACATGTTTCTAATCTCAGTTGGGAAGCTGAGGCAGGAAGAGCACAAATTTGAAGCATGCCTGGGCCACTGAGAGAGACCAATCTCAAAACAGCAGCAGCAGCAGCAGCAGCAGCAGCAGCAGCAGCAGCAGCAGCAGCAGCAAAAGGGCCAGCAAGGTATCTCAGTGAGCCTGAGTTTCATTCCCAGAACCCATGTGGTAGAAGGAGGGAACCAACGTCTGCACAACATGTGCATGTGTGTAGACACACATAGTAGTAAATGAATGTAATTTCCTTTTTTCTTTCTTTCTTTCTTTCTTCTTTTTTTTAAAAAGATTTATTTATTTTATGTATACGAGTACACGGTGTCTTCAGACACACTAGAAGAGGGCATCAGATCTCATTACAGATGGTTGTGAGCCACCATGTGGTTGCTGGGAACTGAACTCAGGACCTCTGGAAGAACAGGTGGTGCTCTTAGCCACTGAGCCATCTCTCCAGCCTGATAAATGTAATTTCTACAAGAATACCAGCCGGGCGGTGGTGGCGCACGCCTTTAATCCCAGCACTTGGGAGGCAGAGGCAGGTGGATTTCTGAGTTCGAGGCCAGCCTGGTCTACAGAGTGAGTTCCAGGACAGCCAGGGCTACACAGAGAAACCCTGTCTCGAAAAACCAAAAATATAATAATAATAATAATAATAATAATAATAATAAGGCCAGGTGTGGTAGCCTCTAATCCCAGCCCTAAGGAGGCAGAGGCAGGTGGATCTCTGTGAGTTCTAGTACAGCCTGGTCTACAGAATGAGTTCCAGGACAGCTAAGACTACATGGTGAGACCTTGTCTCCAATAAATTGAAAATAAAAAAAATTCCAAATAAAAATAAAAAAAAAATCTAAACTCAGTGTGGCACTTGCCTGTGATCTTCATTCTATGCCAGGATCCCATAATGCAGGGAAATCCTGTCTGTGTGTGTCCTATTAACTAGATCCCTGCGTGTCTTTGAGGGGTCTCTGGGCCTGTTTGTGAGCCATGTGTGAACGCAGCCGTGAGTCTGAGAGTTCTCGGGAGTGTACACGGTGTCCTTCTCTATCATCCTTCCCGTGTGCACTGGTGCGACTCTCAGTTGGACACAGCTGTATCTAAGAGTGTGTAAAATGTGTCTCCTCAGAAAAACAAGGGAGGTCAGCCTGCTGGTATCCCCTGCAAATGCAGTTAGAGTGATTCTCCAGGAGTAACAGGCTGAGTAGGGAAAGATTTGGGGAGAAATTGGTACCAGTTTCCTCAGACTTAGGGCCACAGCCTCTTCCTGGTACTTGCCTTGGGAGGTGTGTAACTAAAGAGAGGGAGAGGCTTATCTGTTTTTTTTTTGTTTTTTTTTTTTTTTTTCTTTTGTTTTGTTTGAGACAAAGTTTCTCTGTGTAGTCCCAACTATCTTGGAACTCACTCTGTAGACCAGGCTGGCCTAGAACTCAGGGATCTGTCTGCCTCTGCCACCTGAGTACTGAGATTAAAGGCATGTGCCACCACTGCCCAGCCGGGTGGTTGCGCTCTCTCTCTCTCTCTCTCTCTCTCTCTCTCTCTCTCTCTCTCTCTCTCTCTCCAGGGTCTGCCTAGAACAGCTTTCTGGAACTTTGAAAACATGTCCCTTTCTAGACAGGAGTAATGGTATACATCTGTTTAATCCCAGGATTTGAGAGGCTGAGACAGGAAGAGGCTCAAAGTGAGTTTGTGGCAAGCCTAGGCTACATGGTGAGTTCAAGATCACCCTGGGGTACGGAGCAAGATCCTGTTTCAAAACAAAAACCGGAACAAGGAGGAGCTGAAGAAATAGCTCAGCAGTGAAGAACACTTGCTGCTCTTCCAGGGGACCCTGGTTTTTTTTTCCAGCATCCAGGTGACAGATCTCACAACCACCTATAACTCCAGTGCCAGGGAATCTGTCTTCCTCTCCTGGCCTTGAAGGGACCCCCCCCCTCACCCTCCCAACATATAAAATAAAATGAAACTATGAATAATCTATAAGCCAATAACAACAATGTTGCTAGAGAGATTGCTCTGTGGTTATAAACTTGCAGAGGCCAGGAGTTCCTTTCCAAGTATCCACTTCAGGTGGCTCATGACTGCCTCACAGCTCCAGGTTCAGAGGATGCATGCCCTCTTCTGGTTTCCAAGGGCATTCACATACTGTGCACACGCACATGCACAAGCACACATGTGCGTGCACGAGCATACACTCACATGCACACACACACACACACACACACACACACGAATACATGCGCACACTAAAGTAAAATAAAAATGAAAAACATCTTTAAAAAGTCTCTTCTTTCTTGGAAAAAATGTTGGTGTCCCCCGTGCTCAATGGCCTCCAACAAGGCCCCTCACCTACCCCACCCACCCCAACATTCACCTGCTCCTATGGAGGCCTGTAGGTACATCCTGGGTAAGGATGAGGTCGGAGAGGGAACTGACTGATGGATGAGAGACTAGACTTAGTCAAGACTGCATCACCCTCTCCAGCTCTCACCCCATCCCCTGGAGTCGGGGCAGGGGACACACGCAGTCAGAGAACCTGCCCCATTATCTGTAGCATGGGAAGGGCTCCTATCCCTGGGACTAGAGTTCACCAGCCAGAGAGATGCCTGCTGTCTGTCGGTGCAGTGCTGGGCACCCCTCACTTGAGATCTGTAAATCCTTATCCCATTTGCCCCTTGTGCCCTGCCCTAGGCATAATGGAGGCGGGGAGTGTGAAGGTCGGGGTAACTGCATCTCAGCTCCTCCCTGCTTGAATTCTTGCCTTGGCAGTGGATTGTCCTGGTGCCAGGCCTCTTGGGGGAGTCTGTTCTTCCTGTGCCAGGGCCCCGTGCCCACCCTGCCTCTGCTTCCCACTTCCTCCTCAGTCTGAGCTGGCACAGTAGCCACAGCACCTCCTCCTAGCACCTTCCAACGGGGCGCAGCCAAGCAGCACCCAGCCCACAGCAGCAGACAGCTTGCAGCAGCCCAGAGCTGGCAGGCTCCCTAGAGCCTGATCGTCTCTCCAGCCTCACCTTTCAGTCTTCCACATCCTGCGGGTCTGAGGAGAGCCCCCCTTTCCTGGGCTCACCTGCACTGGGGCCCTTCTTGGGTTAGGGGCTCAGCTATGAGTATGTCATCAATCCTAGCCATAGTGAGCTGGGCCACCCTGGGCCAAATGGGTGTCTTTGTAGGATGTCTTCAGTCCAGGCTCCAGTGGCCAACTAATTCTGAGACAAAGTGAGCCTGCCTTCTGAATCCAGATGGGCTCTATGATACTCTAAAGTGACACGAACACTTATTTGTCATCCCCAGGCCTTGAGGACTGTGTCACTACAGAGCCTGTGATCTCTTTTTTAGTGTTGGACCCCTGGAGTCCCTGATACTCTGGTCACGCTTTTTTCAGGTCACTGTGAGAAAACATGGGTCCTTGGCCTGTGTGTGACAGATGCCACATACAGGTCACATGTATTCTTGAGTTTTTAGGCTGAGCTCAGTTGTGTTCTAAGACTCTTGGGTTTGTTGGGTTTGTTCCCAAAGTGGTGTTGCACGTCTCCGATCTCAGCAGTTAGGAGGCAGAGGCAGAGGCAGAGGCAGAGGCAGAGGCAGAGGCAGAGGCAGAGGCAGAGGCAGAGGCAGAGGCAGAGGCAGAGGCAGAGGCAGAGGCAGAGGCAGAGGCAGAGGCAGAGGCAGTGGCAGAGGCAGAGGCAGAGGCAGGTGGATTTCTGTGGGTTAGAAGCTAGCCTGGTAAATTGCAAGCCATGCTGTGGGGGTTGGGGGTGGGGTTTGAACCTTACATGCACCAATCAGGTTTTTGGAAATGTCGACTCAGCCCCACCCTTACCCCCTGGGTCAGAGTGGGCTACATCAACAAGATTCTTTGTCAGTCCAGACCCAGGCAAGAACCTTAGTGACCCACCTCTATGAATTTCATGACACCCTCAGCATCACAGTGCCATGTTAGAGGCCCTGTGGTCTAGGGCTTGAGGTGTGCCCCCAGCAACCTTAGATCCCCCTCTTCTCTTGCTTTGGCCCCTCTGCCTTGAGGTCTTGCCTCTAACCAACCTCCTGTTCCCTTGCCGAGCTGGGCAATGGTATTGTACAGAATACAAGCACAATGGGCTTTACGCCACCCTGAGCTCAGCTTTGGGGTGCCTCCTGACCCCTCCTGCCAGCCTCCTGTCTCCGACCTCAGGCCACCTCAGCTGGAGGTTGCAGCGGTATTTTTCCACAGGCGCTGCTCTGCCTCATACACGTTGGGAAGATAGATGCAAAGTCTGTGTCTATATATACCTCCCCACCCCGGATGGCGTGCATCTCCTTCGCCAGGCTGTGGTCGTGCAGTCTGTCGCTGGTTAAGGCACTTCTCAGATTTGCGTGTTTAATATTTTATCCAGGAAGTACTCCTGGCTGGGTGTGCTGGAAGGTGGTGTGAAGTTGACAGAATGTCAGGTCCCGGAATGGCTGCTTACAGCTCCTGGTGGTGGTGGGACAAACAGGTGGGGGGTCTGGAGAATAGCGACGTCAGCCTCTGGATGTTTGTTAGAAGCTTCAGCACTGCGGTCCCAAGGCAGGGTGGCACTGAAGGGGGCATCTTGGATATGGGCTCCTGCAGGCAGCACAGAGGACATTCCTTTTTTGGGACATATAGGCAATGACAGAAGTGGCTTTTTTTGGTCCAGCTGTTCAACCAGGACAATTAACTGTTAGGGAAGTCTCCAATGGGAAGAAGCCCTTTGCGTCCATGAGGAACATTACCTAGGGCCACAGAACACTGTAAGAAGGAGTAGATCCATCAGAGGGTCTGGTGGATGCTATGGACATCGCAGTCCCTGAACCCTCTGGGATCCAGTGCGTGACAGGAGGGGCATTAAGATCTAGCGTCTTGGTGGTGCACGCCTTTAATCCAGCACTTGGGAGGCAGAGGCAGGCGGATTTCTGAGTTCGAGGCCAGCCTGGTCTACAGAGTGAGTTCCAGGACAGCCAGGGCTACACAGAGAAACCCTGTCTCGAAAAAAACCAAAAAAAAAAAAAAAAAAAAAAAAAAAATCTAGTGTCCTCACTGGAGTGTTGGGGCAAAGAGCACCAGCCGCACAGAGGACTAAAGACAATCCCTCTGTCTCCACTAATCTGTGTATGACACAGAGTCTGGGGTGGGGGAGAATTGAGAAAGAGGAGGCCCAGGGGCAGATGGAAAAATCTGGAGATGGAAGAGGGTGAGAGGCAAACAGACAGACACTGGCCTTTCATTCTGACCCTTCTGAGACATGAAATGCTTGATTGTGCTGGGTCCCGAGGGTGCGGTGCTTGGGGAAAGCCCGTTCCATCCCCCAGCCCCTGGGGAACAAGATCCCCACACATCCCCACCGCTCCTGACAAGAATCAGACAGAGAGAATTCTCAGGCAGTGGGGTGGGGTGACCCCTCCCCCCTCTGGTCTGGCGCTATCCCTTGCTGAGTTTCAGAGATTTATCTCTGAGCAATTCTAAGACTCAGCTCTGATAGGAGCTCTCCCATCCCAGAGAGCAATTCCCCCAGGTGCTAAGTTGGAAAGTTCTTCCTGGTGTCTAGCCCCATTCTTTGTATTGCCATTTGAGTGTGATAGCCCTGTTCTGCTTTGGGAGGAAGTTGATCAAGGACCCTCACTTCAGTCCTGAGCATCACTGTGACATTCCTGTGACAGGAACGCCTAGAGGCTTGCGTTTCACACCCTGTCTGTTCCCGTTCACATGCATAGATCCTTGGGTTTAAGGTACAGTGTTCTTTCTCTCCTCCACATTCTGTTCCTATCTGTGGCAGGAGCTGGGCAGGAAGCTGAGAAATCCTCCAAGCAGCTACCCCAGAGCCACACACCACACACTGGAGAGCGGACATGTTGGGAAGGGGAATCTTGCTTATATTCCCTCGCTGGCTGAGTGGTTGGCAACTGCCTTTTGGAACTTTTGTCCACTTGGGACTTTTTATCCAAAGTATGTGATTCAGAAACTCAGAAATAAAACCAAGAAGGTCTGAGCTGCTGGGCTGGCTCTACTCCTGCTGGCCCCTCCCATCACTCCCGGAAGCTTCCAGAGGTCCCTCAGGATTGCAGGCAGCACTGGGAAAAAACGCTGGTTGGCAAACTTGCCTTTCTGGACTCTTGGGACCTATCTATGGAGCCCACAGACCCAGCTATATCAACTGGAAGACAGACAGAAGACAGAGGAAAACACTAAAGAACAGCCTTGCAGCAGGGCAGTGGGGACCCACACCACACCTTTAATCTCAGAACTCCAGAGTCAGAGTCACTCAGATCTCTGTGAGGCCAGCCTGGTCTACAGAGCAAGTTCCAGGACAGGACAGCCTGGGCTACACAGAGAAACCTTGTCTCAAAAAAAAAAAAAAAAAAAAAAAAAAGCCAGGCAGTGGTGGCGCACCCCTTTAATCCCAGCACTTGGGAGGCTAAGGCAGGTGGATTTCTGAGTTCGAGGCCAGCCTGGTCTACAGAGTGAGTTCCAGGACAGCCAGGGCTATACAGAGGAACCCTGTCTCGGAAAAAAAAAAACAAGAAGAAGGAGAAGGAGAAGGAGAAGGAGAAGGAGAAGGAGAAGGAGAAGAAGAAGAAGAAGAAATCAATAAAAATAAATCAATAACAATATAGAACACTAAGTCCTTAGAACTAAACCCTTACTTAGCTCAAGGAGTATGCTAGCTCGGCCAAAGGGCTCACGGCCTTAGACATCTAAGTGGTGTTTTGTTTTTGTTTTAGTGCAGGGTTTCTTGTGTCCAGCTGGCTTTACATTGTCTATGTAGTTAAGGACATAATCGATTTCTTGACCCTCCAGCCTCCACCTCCCAAGGGCTTCCAGGTACATACCGCCATGTTTAGTTTGAATAGTAGTTTTTAAATATGGATGCTTTTTGGCTTCTTCCATATTAGGCCATGTCTGGGGACATGTTTATTTGTCACAGGTCAAGGGTTGCTGCTGCCATTTATCTAGTGGGCCAAGCCCAGGATGTTACTAAAGAAAGATGGAAGGTGTGCAGAGCTCTGAGGTTGGGAAAGTCTTAGATTCTAGAAGAAGCCAGTCTTTATTGTTTATCCCACAACCCCATAACCCGAAAGAATGCACCTACACCTCAGAAGCAGTGAGCCCCTTCCTTGTCTTCGGCATCTGCTTCAGCCCTCTCACCCAGTAGGTGCTTTACAAGCCTTTGTCAGATGAATATGAATATGCAAATAGATGACTCACCTCCACGCAGTGGGTGGGGCTTCCCTTCCTAAGCAGAGCCCTGCTGTCCTAGAGGCCGGCTTCTGTTCAGTTACCAGGCCTTCCTTTTGGGGTTCCTGACCCTAGCAACCCTGGGAGAAAGCTGGGGAGGGCCCACTCAAAAGTGCCTGAGCTGTTGACTCAGAAATAACAGATGCTCATTCCCAACTCAATTTACATCTCATTTGCATACCACTTTGACTATGATTTTCATGCTGCTCCTTTAAAGGCAAAAGGCATGAATCTCCAGGCCTCTGTCTTGACTTTCTCTCTTCCTTAGGGACCACCTCTGGCTCCACCTCTATCTCTGCTCACCTGGGACTCATCCTTTGGTGAAATCTCAGTTGGCGAATTTTTGTACAGCTGAACTCAAAGACTAAGGGGCCTGTTACCTCCCCATCCTTTATGGTCAAAGCCTGACTTTTGGTGTTGCCACCCTACAAACCATGTGGTATTGTGAGTGTCGTCATCTGTGAAAGGGAGGTTGTGACTTTTGACCATACACAGTTACTATGGGGCTTGACCCGAAGACTATTCTTCTTTTCCTAGACAGTCTTGTTATGTAGTCTAGGCTGTCCTTGAACTCTCAGTTCCTCTGCCTAGGCCTCCCATGTGCTGGGATTACAGGGCTATCCCACCATGTTCAGGTAAGGCTATGTTAAAGTGCCAGGAACTGTTATCCTTCTCTGAACTTCCTGCTGAGTTACACCCCTTAACTGGGTATTCCTTCCATCTCGGGACACCTCGGGCTTGCAGTGGCCGAGCTCTTCCACCCTTCGGGGCCTCTCATCTTTTCTCTCTGGGCACTCATGATTTTCCACACTTAGAGCATGCCAGAGACTCCCCATCCTCTCTCCAGAATGGAGGCCATACCTAACATCTGTTGCAAGCTCCACACAGCTGTCCAAAGGTTATTCCATAAGAGTGTTGGGATTGGGAGGATTCTGGGGCCAGAGCATATTATAGGCTTCACCACTGGCTATACCGCTAAAGGCAATGAATCTGCGTGCTATGTTTATTTCTCTGGAGTGTTTTTTCCATGTAGCTCAGGGTGGTCTTGAACCTACTACACAGCTTAAGCTGACCACCCAATGTGACAATCTTTTTGTCTTTGATTCCTAAATGTTGGGGTTCCAGGCATTCACTATCATATCCAGGCAATATTGTGTTTTCTTTTCTTTGGGGAGTTGGCTATGTTTCGAGATAGAATTTCTCTGTGTAACCCTGGCTATTTGGGAACTTGCTCTGTAGATCAGGCTGGCATTGAACTAGGAGATCTGCCTGTCTCCTCCGAGTGCTGGAATCAAAGGAGTATATCAGCAATCCCATCGTTAACATTGTTCTTTCTAAGGCTTCTTTCTGCGGAGATTCTCTCCTTTGGTAAATGCTGCTGACATTTATCCAGTGTTCAAGCCCTAAACTCCAATATGAGTCTCCCTCATCTCCTGCATTATGCCCTGCTGTGCAACAGACTACTGCCAAGTCAGTGGTTTAAATAGCAAACATCTATGTGGGCCATGGTAGCACCAGCCTGTGATTACTTGGGAGTGGAAACAGGAGGACCAGGAAGGAGGTCAAAGTCATCCTCCGTTAGGTAGTGAGGTCCAGGACATCCAGAGGATATGTCCTGGTCATAGCAGTTCCTTGTTTTCAGAAACAGGAAGAAGGCTGGAGAGGACGGTTCAGCAGTTAAGAACACTAGCTGCTCTTCCACAGGTTCAATCCCCAGCCCATTCCCAACTGTCCATGACACCCATGCACAGACATACATGCAGGCAAAAACACTGCACATAAAATAAAAATGAAATGTTTTTAAAAAATGTTTTGCTACACAGAGAAACCCTGTCTCGAAAAACCAAAAGAAATATTTTATATTGTATACCTTTTATATTTTATAAAATTGTACATTTTATAATGTAGACTATATAAAATATATAATACATATAATGTAGAATATTTAATGAAATAAGTTTTATATATTCTACATTTCTACATTTACTCTGTTCCATTCTTTTCTCCTTTTCTTTTTTTTTTCCCTTGGTTTTTCAAGACAGGGTTTCTCTGTGTAGCCCTGGCTGTTCTGGAACTCACTCTGTAGACCAGGCTGGCCTAGAACTCAGAAATCCACCTGCCTCTGCCTCCCAAGTGCTAGGATTAAAGGCGTGCACCACCACTGCCCGGCTCTTTTCTTTTCTTTCTTTCTTTTCTTTCTTTCTTTCTTTCTTTCTTTCTTTCTTTCTTTTTCTTTCTTTCTTTTTAAAGATTTATCTGTTTATTTTATGTATATGAGTACACTCTGTCTTCAGACACATCAGAAGAGGGCATCGGATCCCATTACAGATGGTTGTGAGCCACCATGTGGTTGCTGGGAATTGAACTCAGGTCCTCTGGAAGGGCAGTCAGTGCTCTCAGTCATCTCTGTTCCATTCTTTAGAAGGAGTCCTTGTGTCCAGCCATATCAAAGGGAGGCATGGTTTGAATGTAAATTGTCTTTTTTTTTTTTTTTTTTTTTTTTTTTTTTTTTTTTTTTTTTTGGTTTTTCGAGACAGGGTTTCTCTATGTAGCCCTGGTTATCCTGGAACTCACTCTGTAGACTATGAGAACTTTTGGACCTAGGGCCCAGCCAGGGTCAGACCTTGAAGACTGTACATTGCCTTCTACCGTGGCGTTCCCTTAGCGTGCTTCTAGCTTCCCTGCCCACTTTGATCCTAGAGGAGAACACGGAACCTTGGGTGTGATGGCTGAGGGTTCTACCACTGAGCTGCATCCTGAGCCTAAATGGCAACAAAAGCAAGAAACGGAGGGGCGGGTCTGGGGAAGTAGTTCAGCTGGTAGAGAACTTGCTTAGCATGCACCAAGCCCTGGGTTTGATCCCCAAGATCACATACAGCAGGTGTGGTGGTGAGCACCCAGCACTGCAAGGTGAAAGCAGCAAGCTCAGGATTACAAATGTGCTGTGCCTTGGCTATACATCAAGTTCCAGGCCAGCCTGGGCTAGAATAGACCCTGTCCGAAATCACAACACTGAAGGGAGGAAGGAAGGGATGTGGAGATACCCAGTAGGGACAGAGATGCAGCACACACTGGGAAGAAGTTGACCCTCTGTTTCCATTGTTGCCTCGACAAGGCTGAAGAGCGAAGGTGTAGCTCAGAAGCAGAGCGCTCGCCCAGTTCAAGCATGTTCAAGGGCCTGAGTTCAGTCTCAGCACACAGGGAGGAAGGAACTATTTTGCCAGGCAGAAGCAGCCAGGTCTACAGAGCTGGCCTAGTCTATAGAATTCCAGGAGAGCTAGGACTACACACACACACACACAAAACCCCTGTCTTGAAATTAAAAAAAAAAAAAGAAAAAAGACATAAAAAAGAAAAACCTTACAAAAAAGTTAAAAAAAAATTTGTTATCTGGAGGAACTGAAAGGCTTCCAAGAAGCATTTTCAAATCTTCACACTCAGAAGGTCCTCAGTGAAACCACCGCTGGCCCGATGCCCAGTCACGGAAGAGCCCAATCCACTGACGTAACACCTGTGTCATCCTCTCCCAAACGCACTTTCAGTCTGCTTTCTAACGCTTTTCAAGTTAAGTCCAAGCAGCCAACAAGGACCACGATAAATGAGGAAAAGTCCTTCGTTAGTGCCTGATCTCAGTTAAGATATGTCCTCAAGGTTGAAGGCTCTGTCCTCAGTCTCTGATACTATTGGTGGTAGACCACTTAGAAGGTGGAGTCTAGTGAAAGGAAGTTAGCTCACTGGGGTGTGGCCTTGATGGGGGGGGGGAGCCGTGAAATGGGGGAGTAGGGAGGTAGGAGACAGAGGAGGGGGTAGGAGAGGGCAGGGGTGGGAAGTAGGGGTGGGGGTGGTAACTGAGGCTCTTACTCTGCCTCCCTTGTCTCTGCTTTCCAGGCACCATGACGCTGACAGCCCGCTCTGCTACACACTCCTGTGCTGTATCACTACCAGCAACAGAGGATGGGACCATAGACTGAGCCAACCTTCCCTCTTACTAAGTTGAGTTATTGCAAGTATTTGTTATAGCGAAGGAAGGCTAACACACACCTGGCAGGCGGGGTGTAGCTACCACAGAGTTAGAAGTGCTAGAAATATCTTGCACCTGTTAAAGGAAGTGCTTGAGGGAATAAAAAGAGGAGGAGCTGGCCAGTCTTCAGACTCCTGCCAAAGAAGGAGAGGAAAGGGGAAAAGGCCTTCCAGAAGACTCCTAGGCTACAGTGAGGCTCCGAGAGAGTCTTAACACAGAAACTGCTCACTGTAGGAGTCCCCACTGGGCACAAGTGTCCATTCCAAGTCCCCTGTTGTACTCAGGATAGGCTAGAGCTGTTTGGAGAAATGGTGACCCCAGCTTCCATGCTCACTAGACCTGACCGAGCCTGGAGTGTGCCTTCCTCCAGGTGAGGGCCAAGTGTGCTTCTCAGGGACAGCCCAGAGACAGCCCAGGGGCAGCCCACAGCCAGCCAGCCGTACTCCTGGGGTGAAAGGGAACCGACAAAACGGGGAAAGGAGAAACAAAATGAAACAAGCCAAAATATATCAAAAGAAGCTGGGTAGTAATCCCAGCACTGTGGGTGGGGTGGGGGAAAGCAGGTGGATCTCTGTGAGTTCAAGGCCAGTCTGGTCTACATAGTGAGTTCCAGAGTAACCAGGGCTACTCATAGAGAGACCCTATGTCACAAAACAAAACAACAATGAACACCACCACCACCAAAAAAAAAAAAAAAAAACCAAAAATAAAAACAAACAAACAAACCACAAAAACCAAACCAAACCTAACAAAAACAAAACAAAGAGGAGCTCACTCGGGATTCTCTCTGGCAACATGATGTGTTTCCCTGTGATCTTGAGACCCTAACTCAGAATGTTCATGTGACACACAGGGATAAGGAGAAAGGTTAAGGAAACAGAAACTATCCTTTAAAACTATGAAAGGAAACCAAGACAAGACCCAGAGAGTCGAATGCTGTTAAAAGGAGTCATAAGGGATAGAATAGCAAAGAGCTTCCTGGTATTTAAACCAACCAGGAAGGAACGGAAAGTTAAAATTAAGTAGGAAGGTTGTGGAGGAGATAAAAATAAGGATCACCCAGAGAGAAGCAGGAAAAGACGGGCTGGTGAGACTCCTGGAATCTTTTAAGAATTCACAGAGCACCCACTGCTCAGGGCGTGCAGGCAAAGCTCAGCTCTGCAGTGAAGCTCCCAGAAGACAGACTCAGGGAGAGCCAGGCCTGCTGGCATTCTATTATAATGCCAGCATTTAGGTGGTGGAGGTAGTAGGATCAGAAATACAAGACTAGCCTTAGCTATTGAGTGAGTTGGAGGACAGCCTGGGCTACCTGAGACCCTCTCAAAAAAACCAAACAAACAACAACAACAACAACAAAAAAACCACATGAACAAATGAACAATCACATAGATGGATTTCCAGTGTTAGACAGGGAGCTCCTGAAAAAGAGAGGCGGGGTAGCAGGGGGAGGAGGTGAATACAGCAAAAGAGTAAGATAATGCCACAGAAAAGAAGGCTTTTAATCTCTAAAATGAATAGGCTGTTTTGTCTCTGTCCAAAATGAGTAATAAGAGGTGGGTTTTCCTACCTTCCTGCTCAAGCCAACTACAAAGACAGGCAAAATATATGGTGGTGGTGGTGGAGTTTTGAGGCAAGGTTTCATAGCTCAGGTTGGCCTTGAACTTGTAATTTAGTCCAGGCTGGCCTTGAAGTCCCATATTACACCCCCATCTCCCTACCTCTCAAGAGCTGGGATTATAGGCATGCACTACCAAACCTAGCTGGGTTTTTGATTTCGGTTGTTGTTTTTGAGATGGGGAGGTCTTGTAGCTCAGGCTGGCCTCAAACTGGTGATCCTCCTGCCTAAGCCTGGATTACCATGCTCAGCTCAACTGTGGGATATGGTTGCTAGGCTTCGCTTCATGGTGTGTTTGAATAGGTATGGATGACCACAAGTTACCATAGCGGTCTGGCTTACACAGTGAGGTTGTGGCTATCACAAGACTATGGAAATACATTTCCATGCGATTTCTTTTTCGAAATTCTATTTTTAATCGTTGATACTTAAGCTTATTGTCCACTTCAAATCGATTTGGGGATGTATTTGAAGTAAGAGCCGGGATTGAATTTTCTTTGTGAATATCCAATTATCCAGCATTTTTTGAAGGCTCGTCCATTCCTGTCTGGACTGCAGCTGTGTCTTTGTGTGAGCCAGGTGATGCTGTGTGGATAGCTTTGTGAGAGTTTCTATTCAGCACTGAGGGTCTAGCCGCACCCGAATGTATCTCTCAGTATTGCTTTACACACATACTCGTACAAAATTTTTAAAACTGACTAATTTGCTCACTTTGCATTTCCATATAAGTTTGTTTTCTTATGAGATGGCTCAGTGTTTAAGAGCACATGTTGCTCTTGCAGAGGACCTGGGTTCAGCTCCCTCCACCCACATGATGGTGCACAACCATCTTTGGCCCAATTCCAGGGGACCTAATGACCTTTTCTGACCTCTACAGGTTCATGCAGGTCAAAACACACACACACACATACACACACGCACACACACACACACACACACACACAATTAATAAATCTAAAGAAGCCGGGCGGTGGTGGCGCACGCCTTTAATCCCAGCACTTGGGAGGCAGAGGCAGGCGGATTTCTGAGTTCGAGGCCAGCCTGGTCTACAGAGTGAGTTCCAGGACAGCCCGGGCTACACAGAGAAACCCTGTCTCGAAAAACACCAATAAATAAATAAATAAATAAATAAATAAATAAATCTAAAGAAGTCTTAAAATTTACTTTATTTTGTGTATGGTTTTGGGTTTACCTTTTATTTTTGCTAAATTTCTTTCCTTTTAGTGTGTTTGTGTGTGTATCTTTGTGTATATATGTATATCTGTGTGTATATATATGTATACATGTACATGTATGCATGTGTATGTATGTATGCATGTGTGTGGATCTGTGTAGATCGACACATACTCTGAAGTGAGTTGGTGGTCAGAGAAGAACTTTCTGGAGCCATTTCTCTCCTTTGATCATTGGGTCCTGGGGACTGAACTCAGGTCACCAGACTTGGTGGCGACTGCCTTTACCTGCAGAGCCATCTTGTCAACTCTGGTTTTCATTTTTTTAAGTTAGCACAGGCTGGCATCAATCTCTTTATGTTGTTGTTGTTTTCTGTTTGTTTTGTTCTGTTCTGTTTTTGAGGCATGCTCTCTCTACGTAGCCATGGCTGTCCAGGAACTCACTATATAGATTGGGCTGGTCTCAGCCTCACAGAGATCCACTTGCCTCTGCCTCCCAGGTGCTGGGAAAGTGTCTAACCCTTGATCCTTGTGCCTCAGTCTCCAGAGTGCTAAGATTATAAACATACGCTACCAAGTCCAGCCTTATATACATTTACAATTAAGCTGTTGAGGTACCTCCAGCCAATAATTGTACTAATTGGGAAGATGAGGCAGGAGGATTACCATGAGTTTAAGCCCAGTCTAATCTACATTGTGAGTTCCTAGCCAGCCTAAGCTGCAATTCAAGATTCAATTTCAAAAACAAAACAAGTAAAATGAAGGGAGTGGTGGACACCTTTAATCCCAGCACTTGAGAGGCAGAGGCAGGTCGATCTCTGAGTTCCAGATCAGCCTAGTTTACATACTGAGTTGTAGACCAGCCAGGGCTACATAGTTGTAACACGGAGGCTTATTTTCTCTCTCTCTCTCTCTCTCTCTCCTCTCTCTCTCTCTCTCTCTCTCTCTCTCTCTCTCTCTCTCTGTCTCTCTCTTTTTTTTTTTTTTCAAGACAGAGTTTCTCTGTATAGCCCTGGCTGTCCTGGATCTCACTCTGTAGACCAGGCTGGCCTCGTACTCAGAAATCCGCCTGCCTCTGTCTCCCAAGTGCTGGGATTAAAGGCGTGCGCCACCACGGCCCGGCACGGAGATTTAACTTCATTTACGATTCTTAAGGCCTTACTTTAGGCTTATTCCCCAACTAGCTCTTATATTAACTCATTCATACAAATCTAAATTCTGCCTCGTGGTTGGTTTCCTCTCCTTGTGTCATCTGCCTGACTTCCTCCTTGTTGGTGAGTCTTCCGGCGCCTGACTTTCCCAGAGTTCCTCTCTCTGAGCTGGATGACCCACCTTCTATTCTATCTTCTGCTATAGGCCATAGGCTTTTCATTTTGACCAATCAGAAAGTGCCTTAGACAGATAAGGAAGGGCAGAGACACATCTTCACACAGTGTTTAAAAACATACTCCAATAGAGTGAGACCCCCGTTTAAAACAAAGCAACACCCAAAATGCCAGGGAAATGACATAGTCAATAAAGTACTAACTTTACAAGCGAGAAGACCTTAGTTTAGATTCCCCCAAACCCCGGCAGAACATAAGCAAGATGGCGCGCACTTCCAGTCCCTACCCCACCCCACCCCCAGGCGGACGAGATGGGAGGCAGGTAGCTTCCTGGAGCTGGCTGGCCAGCTAGCCTAGCCCACTTGGGGACACTCCAGGCTCGTGAGAGATCCTGTTTCAAACAAACAAATAAAAAAGTAGAAAAGTGTCTAAGAAAAGCGTCTAAGGTTGTCCTTGGACACATGTGCATGGGCATACCTGCACACACACACGAACACAACGCATGTGCAAATAAACATATACACAAAAATAAAAGCAAACGAAGCCAGAGAGAGGGGTCAGCAAGTGAAAACCCTTGCCACCAAGCCAGAGGACCTGAGTTTGGGATCTCCAGGAAGTGTCTTAGCTACCACTCTTCTATCGCATCTACGCATCTACGAAACGCCAAGACTAAGGTAACTTACGAAAAAAAAGCATTTAGCCTGGGGCTCATGATTCCGGAGGGCAGCAGAGTCCATGACCATCGTGTCAAGGAGCATGGAAACAGGCAAGCATGGTTCTGGAGCAGCAGCTGAGAGTTTATGTGGGGACAGCAGCCAACAGGGAGACAGACGGCGACCTGGGTGGGAATGGCTCTGGGTTTTGAAATCTCAAAGCCAGCTCCCAGTGACCCACCTCCTCTAGCAAGGCCACACCTCTTAATCCCTCCCAGATAATAAGCCCAACAATGGACGAAGCATTCAAATATATGAATCCACAGGGACCCTTCTCACTCAAACCACCACAGAAGAGAACTGACTTTTGCAAGTCCTCTGACCTCTGTGTACACACACAAACTATAAATAAATACATAAATAAATACAGTAGCACTCAAGAAAGTGCGTGCACACACAATAAATAAATGTATTTTAAAAAGGAAACCGAAGCCGAGAACTGATGGCGCATGCCTTTAATCCCAGCACTTGGGAGGCAGAGGCAGGCAGATTTCTGAGTTCGAGGCCAGCCTGGTCTACAGAGTGAGTTCTAGGACAGCCAGGGCTACACAGAGAAACCCTGTCTTGAAAACCTCCCGAACACCCCCCCCCCAAAAAAAGAAAAGAAACAGGAAATAATTAAATTTATTTTTATATTATTATTATTATGACTATTTTGGCTCTTTGGTTTTTCATGACAGGGTTCTTTGTATAACTGAGCCCTGGATGTCCTGGAACTTGCTCTGTAGATCAGGCAGGCCTTAAAATCAGAGATTCTACTGCCTTTGATTCTTGAGTGCTGGAATTAAAGACATGTACTACCATACTGACTTGATTTTCACTTAAGCTGTATTATGTATGTATGTATGTATGTATGTATGTATGTATGTTGACAGGTTTTCTCTGTGTAGCCCTGACTGTCCTGGAACTATAGACCAGGCTGGCCCCTAATTCATAGGGATCCACTTGCCTCTGCCTCCTGAGTGTGTGAGCCACCATCCTGGCCTAAGAATAGACTTTCGATCTGCAAAACTGTTTTCTAGGGTGGTGATTGGCGTTAATTCAATTTATGAAAAATTAGGGGCAGAACTAATATCATTTTTGTTGTTTTTTAAAATATAGAGTCTTGTATAAGAATGGCACTGTATGTCTATGTACTAGGGCTCCCTTAATTTATTTAAGATTAGGAGATAGCTTTTTTTTCATTAATTTCTTTCTTTTCTTTTTCTTTCTTTCTTTCTTTCTTTCTTTTTTTTTTTTTTTTTTTTTTTGGTTTTTCTTTTTTTCTTTTCTTTTCTTTTTTTTTTTTTTTTTTTTTTTTTGGTTTTTTGAGACAGGGTTTCTCTGTACAGCCCTGGCTGTCCTGGCTGTCCTCTGTAGACCAGGCTGACCTGGAACTCAGAAATCAGCCTGCCTCTGCCTCCCAAGTGTTGGGATTAAAGGCATGTGCCACCACTGCCCGGCCATTAATTTATTTCTTTATTCACTTTACATCCCAAACACAGCTCCTGCTCCAATCCAACCCTCAAACTCCTCTTCCTAGTACCCCTCACTTTCTCCTCAGAGAAGGGGAAGCCCTTGGGTACCAACAGGCCCTTGGGCATCAAGTTCCACTAGGACTAAAAGTCTCCTTTCCCACTGAGGCCCCACCAGGCAGTCCAGCATGGGGAAGGGGACCCAGTGGCAGGCCACAGAGTCAAAGATAGGCCCTGCTCCAATTGTTAGGGGACCCACATGAAGACCAAACTGCACATCTGCTACAAAATGTGTAGGGGACCTATGTCCAGCTCCTTCATGCTCTTTGTTTGGTAGTTCAGTCTCTGTGAGCCCCTATGGGCCCAGGTTAGTTGATTCTGTAAGTCTTCTTGTGGTTTTGTTGAACAGGCATCTTTTAAAAGAGATTTAAAATTTTTAAAAAATATCTATGTATTTTATTTTTATGAGTACACTATAGCTGTCTTCAGACACATCAGAAGAGGGCATCAGATCCCATTACAGATGGTTGTGAGCCACCATGTAGTTGATGGGACTTGAACTCAGGACCTCTGGAAGAGCAGTCAGTGTTCCTAACTGCTGAA
Organism: Mastomys natalensis; assembly: GCA_021653895.1. Classification (NCBI taxonomy): domain Eukaryota; kingdom Metazoa; phylum Chordata; class Mammalia; order Rodentia; family Muridae; genus Mastomys; species Mastomys natalensis. The sequence goes on from JAJTUV010000964.1 coordinate 1,101,937, forward strand.
CCATCTCTCCAGCCCTACATCAGCCATCTTGAGTCAGAAGTCCAATGCTAGGGCTTTACAGAGGAGCAGAGCTGGCACACACAAAGGGCAGGGTGCGAAGATTTGATCAATTGGAAACTTTGAGCCAATGAGAGAAGAGAGTGGAAACTGAAGGGATCTGGGTGAGTATCCCTGCATCTGTAGATAGGATGCTGAGGAAGACGGGGAATATTTGAGTTAAAGGCAAGGAGCACAGTTAAAGACATCAGGTCAGTGGTGACATCTCAACTAGAACGAGGCTGGAGAAAGTGGTCATATAGATACTGGGAGTTATACAACCAAGTGTCTGGGACTTGGGAGTTTCCCAGGATGCACTGAGAGCCAGATGAGAAGCCAGTGAACAGAATTACCAGTGAGGACAAGGGAAAGAAAAGAATGGGGGGGGGGGATTCTAGAAGCAGCAGCCTAGAGAGAGGCCTGGTGTCTCCCCCTCCCACTCCCTCTCCTCTTCTCCTTCCTAGCTGTCTGGAACTTGGTCTTTAGATCAGGCTGGCCTCAAGTTTGGAGATTCACCTGCCTCTGCCTCCTGAGAGCTGGGGTTAAAAGTGTGTGCCGCCACTACCCAGCCTGATGTCACTTCTTCACCCTGAGGTTAGAGGTGAGATTCCCCAGGCAGCCACCCCTAGAAGGGATGCTGGGACAGCAACAGCTAAGGGGAACTGCAAGGCCACAGGACGATGTTCTTCTCAGTTCTAGGAGCCCCTCCTCTTCCTCTGGATAAACTTGGGCCGTGGAGTATAGCAATGACCCCACTCCTCACGGACAAAAGTGTCCTCTGAACATCACGCACCTACAACCTTCCTGAGGACACGTCAAGCGCAGTTCTGTGTGGAATTGGGGAGCTGCCCATTGACCGCGAAAGGAGCAGCAGAGGCTATGGGTCCTAGAAAGACCTGGGAGGGAAGTGGTATACGTACCATCATCACCAGCCTGGAAAACGGATAACGCACCACTGGCTGGATAGATGTGGCCTGACGGGACACCAAAGCAAGGCAGGGCTGGTCTGGTCTGGCTGGGTTGAAGTGAGGCTGCTTATCACAGTTGTCTATTGGTGCCTTGTTTTTTGTTGGTGGTGGTTTTTTTTTTTTTTTTCATTTTTATTATTTTTTAAATTCATTTCATATCCCAGTCACAGCCCTTTCCCTGCTCTCTTCTCAGTTCCATCTTTACAAATCCCTTCCCCTACTGTCCCCACTCCTTTTCCTCAGATGTCCCCCTTGGCTACCATTCCACCCTGGGGCATCTAGTCCCAGCCAGTCTAGGCACATCCTCTCCCACTGAGGCCCAACCAGGCAGTCCAAGTAGAGGGAAGGGGATCCAATGGCAGGCAACAGAGACTGAGACGGCGCCCACTCCATATTCTTTTTTTTTTTTTTTTTTTTTTGGTTTTTTCGAGACAGGGTTTCTCTGTGTAGTCCTGGCCATCCTGGAACTCACTCTGTAGACCAGGCTGGCCTCGAACTCAGAAATCCGCCTGCCTCTGCCTCCCAAGTGCTGGGATTAAAGGCGTGCGCCACCACCGCCCGGCCCCACTCCATATTCTAAGGGACCTACATGAAGAGCAAGCTGCACATCTGCTACAAATGTGAGGGGGGTCTAGGTCCAGCTCCTTCGTGCTCCCTGGATGGTGGCCCAGGCTCTGTGAGCTCCCATGGGCCCAGGTTAGTTGACTCCGTGGGTCTTCTTATGGTATCCTTCACCCCTCTGACTTGTTAATTTGATCCCCGGACTCTTCCACAAGACTCTCCAGGCTTTGCCTGATGTTTAGCTGTGGGTCTCTACATCTGCCTTTATCCACGACCGGATGAAGCCTCTCAGGAGACAGCTGTGCTAGGTTGCTGTCTGCAAGCATAGCAGAGTATCTTTAATAATACCAGAGGTTGGTTCTCTCCCATGGGATGGGTCTCAGGTTGGGCCAGTCATTGGTTGGCTGTTCCCTCAGTCTCTGCTCTACCTTTATCCCTGCCCATCTTGTAGGCAGAATACATTTTGGGCTGAAGGTTTTGTGAGTGGATCCATGTCCCCCTCCCTCCTCTGGAAGTCCCGCCTGGCTACAGGAGGTGGCTATTTCAGTCTCTCTATCCCTCGTTAGGAATCGAAGCTAGGATCACCCCCTTTATTTTGTTTTTCTAAGACAGCCCTGGCTGTCCTTGATTTGTAGAGCAGGCTGGCCTTGAACTCACAGAGATCCATCTACCTCTGCCTCCCACATGCTGGAATCAAAGTGTGCTACCATACCAGTTATCCTTATTTTCTTGATCTAGGAGACAGAGACAGAGTCACCTAATCTAAGGCAGCTCATATGTAGGGCTACAGTAAGAACATTTACTATTCTCTGTCCCTACTCCTGGTCCAGCCTCTCTGGTCCTGTCTTAGCACCTGCTTCAGGACAGCAGAGGCTCGGCATGGTTTCCACTTGCATCCCAACACCAGCAAAATGGTCCTGCTCCTTCCTAGTAGGTGCTCCGCAAATACTTGTCGAATATTAAACCAATAAAAGAAATACGGCAAACTGTAAATGCATTTGTTTGTTTGTTTGTTTTTCGAGACAGGGTTTCTCTACATAGTCCTGGCTGTCCTGGAACTCACTCTGAAGACCAGGCCCACCTCAAACTCAGAAATCCGCCTGCCTCTGCCTCCCAAGTGCTGGGATTAAAGACGTGCGCCATCAATGCCCGGCATATGTAAATGCATTTTTTTTCTGTTTTTTTTTTTTTTTTTTTTTTTGGGGGGGGGGAGACAGGGTTTCTCTGTGTAGCCCGAGTTGTCCTGGAACTCACTCTGTAGACCAGGCCGGCCTTGAACTCAGAAATCCGCCTGCCTCTGCCTCCCAAGTGCTGGGACTAAAGGCGTGCGCCACCACCGCCCGGCTGTAAATGCATTTTTAAAAGTGGCAGTTTTTCCTCTATCCCAGCTAGCTCCCAAATAAATGAGACTGAGACTATAAGATGTATTAATTAGCTTTAAAGCACAATAACTGGGTAGTCATTGTCTATTCTAATTCTCTAAGCTCATCTGGTTACCTCCCAGATAAAATCCCCAATACCTGCATTTTAGTATTGGTTTAGCTCTCTGGGCTTCAAGTGTATTTCCATGAAGTCTCTCCAGACTCCTTCCTTGTAGGATTCCCTGCTTCCTCCTCTCTCCTCTTCCCTGGGCTGGTGGAAGTCCAGCCCTATTCTCTCTTCTGCCTAGCCATTGGCTGATCAGCTTTTATTGACAAGTCAGAGAATAAATAGGGAGCAATGTTTGCACAAACTTGAAACAGGACATACTTGGAATAAGCATTACAATACCGTGTCAGTTTATATGGGGGCAGTGGAATGGGCGTTTGAATAAGACAAGGATAATCTTTACACAGTGTACAAAAACCTTATGACTACAGCCAGCAGCTTCTCTCTGTGGGTTCTCACCCCATTTCTCCAGGTCCATTTTATGGATGAAAAGACAAGAGATCAGCTGGGCAGTGGTGGCACACACTTTTAATCCCAGCACTCAGGAGACAGGGGCAGGTGGATCTCTGAGTTCGAGGCCAGCCTGGTCTACAGAGTGAGTTCCAGGACAGCCAGGGCTATACAGAGAAACCCTGTCTCAAAAAACCAAAAAAAAAAAAAAAAAAAAAAAAGAAGCAATAACAGGCCAACCCACTACAGAGTCCTCCCTTGATAATAGGCAGTGTGCCCTTGGGTGGACTCTTGGCTTCTTCATCCAAGTGGCTCTCTTGGGGTTGGAGGCCTGGGCCAGGTAGAGATGAGGTAAAGGTGAAAGCTGAGACACTTATCTAGTTAGAGTGCGTTAAGTGGTGAAAGGGGAGCTGGGCAGTGGTGGCGCATGCCTTTAATCCCAGCACTTGGGAGGCAGAGGCAGGCGGATTTCTGAGTTCCAGGCCAGCCTGGTCTACAGAATGAGTTCCAGGACAGCCAGGGCTATACAGAGAAACCCTGTCTGGAAAAACAAAAACAAAACAAAACAAAACAAAAAAGAGGTGAAGGGGACACATGGGCCTAAATTCCTCATCTGGAGACAGGGTTTGAATTATTATTATTATTTTTTTTTTTTCTGAGATAGGGTCTCAGGTAACCCAGGCTATCCTCAAATTTCCAATTTCCCATGTAGCCAAGGATGAACTTGAACTTCTGATCTGTCTCTACCTCTCAAATGCCAAGAGAGTAGACCACCTTGCCTGGCTGGACTTTAATTTCTTGTATGAATTTTTTTACCCCTGTTTTATTTTTAATATTTATTATTATTATTTGTGTGTGTGTGTGGGTAGACACATTGACACTATGATAGCAGTCAGTTCTCTCCTTCCACTGTGAGACCTAGGGACTGAACTTAGGCTGATTTGTTTGCATGGCAAGGACTTCGGTATCCTGAACATCTTGCTGACCCTGGACTTGAACTTCTTAAATCTTGTTTCCACATCAGTACAGAGGAAGAAGTGTAGCCATGGCATGGGCCTGTGGTAAGGACTCAATGAAGCCATTCATCAGAGTGTCCACCGAAGGGCCTTAGGGAGCCCTAACACCAAGGGCTCCCCTCTGCCAGCTCTTCCAGGAAAGCCTCTTGAAATGCTGCCCCCATCCTGACCTTAGCCCCTAACGACAGTAACTTTCTCACATCTCCACAGGGACCTTTTTGTTCACATAGATCTCCCTATCCCCAGTCAGGATGGTGCCACTGCAGGTCACTTGGAAGAGGACAGGGTCTTGGTGTTTGGTGACTGGAACAAAGTTCCCTCCCCCCAGACCTGCCTCTCTCTAGCGGTTGTCTCCTGCCCACAGCCATGTGCTCTGTCTGAATCATGTTACTTAAAAGCCTGGGGTGGGGATTGCTGGACAGATGACTCAGTGGTTAAGAGTACTGACTGTGCTGGGCGGTGGTGGCGCTTGCCTTTGATCCTAGCACTTGGGAGGCAGAGGCAGGCGGACTTCTGAGTTCAAAGCCAGCCTGGTCTACAGAGTGAGTTCCAGGACAGCCAGGGCTACACAGAGAAACCCTGTCTCGAAAAAAAGAAGATAAAAAAAAAAAAAAAAAAAAAAAACCCAAAAACAAGAGTACTGACTGTTTTTGCATAGTTCCTGGTTCACAACTGTCTGCAGCTCCAGTTTAGGGGATCTGATGCCTCCGAGGGCACCTATAGGCACATGGTGCAAACACATTCACTCAGATGTGCACATAAAATCAGATAAATTTATTTTTAAAAATTCAAAGCCTCACAGTCGGGAGTTTGTAGAATGTTTACTAGCATGCATGAAGTCTTGAGATCAACCCCTAGTACTGTGTAAGCCTGGCATGGTGGCACAAGCCTGGAGCCTCAGTACTCAGGAGGTAGACACAAGATGTACAGAAGGTCAAGAGAAAATATCCTGTCCTCCATGCTGGGCAGTGGTGGTGTACGACTTGAATTCCAGCACTCAGGAGGCAGAGGCAGGCAAGGCCAGCTTGGTCTGCAGAGCAAATTCCAGGACAGCCAGGCCTACACAGGGAAATTGTTCTAAAAAAAAACAGAAAAAGAAGGAAAGAAAATCTTGTCCTCACTCAATGGTGTGAGGCCAGTTATGTTTGAGGCCATCCTTGGCTACATAGTGATTTATGAATAATATGAATTTCAGTGTCCAGGAAAAAATCACAACAAAAAATGGGCAACCAAAATAAACGAGTTGGTAAACGTGCTTGTTGCCCAGGCTGCCGACAATTGGAGTTCCATCGCCGGTATCCATACGTAGCTGCCTAATGAAGGGTCTCCTCCCGTAAGATGTCTTCTGAGGGCTGGAGAGATGGCTCAGCGGTTAAGAGCGCTGACTGCTCTTCCAGAAGACCTGAGTTCAATTCCCAGCACCCCCACATGGTGGCTCACAACCATCTGTAATGGGATCCAATGCCCTCTTCTGGTGTGTCTGAAAACAGGTACAGTGTACTCACATGCAGAAAATAAATAAACAAATCTTGAAAAAAAAAAATCTTGTTAAAAAAAAAAAAAAAGATGCCCTCTGAGCTCCACATACTTGCGTCTCTCATGCCACCCCTAAATAAATAAATAAATAAATGTAATTTTTCTTTTGGAGTCTTCATGAGTGTACCTGTAGGGCACACCTAAAGCTCCTAGCTGATTATCACACACATATACACACACACACACACACACACACACACACACAGAGAGAGAGAGAGAGAGAGAGAGAGAGAGAGAGAGAGAGAGAGAGAGAGAGAGAGAGAAAGAGAGAGAGAGAGCGTGCTCCTACAGGCATTCCTTGGCCAGTTCTGCCCTAGCCCTGCTGACTCCTGCACATCCCAGGGGCCCAGGCTTTTCCATTGTGCTCCCTGCTAGGATCCTTTGCATGCTCATCCTTTGCGGAGGAGAAGCTTGCCCGCCTTCTACAACCCGGACACCTCGCCCCTTCCCTAAGGACCGTTTCCTCTTCCCTCTGTGCCCCACCGACAAGGTGACTCCTCCTCTCCTGGAACGTGTACAGACACAACTGGACCCCATGCCCTTCCCATCCTGGTCACAGGGTGCTTGCACAGTATCTGCTGGCGCCCCTGGTGACTCGCCACAGCCCCTATCTGGGCTCTGAGCCCCAGAGGCAGCAGGTGTAGCCGCCTCCGGCGGGAAGCCTGTGGCTCCACCCTGCTTGCCTGCGCCAGAAGCTTTAGTACAGATGGGGATGTCGAAAATATCTGTGACATATTCCAAACTGGCCTACTTTCCTATCACGAGAGTCTGAGATAGAGACGGGCGAGGGCAAGCGAGATGGGAGTTTGGGATTTGCCCCCTCCCTCGCCAGCACAGGTGTTAGACTGGAGACTGGAGACTCTAGGTTTCCCCGCAGGCTCCCCTCTTCTGGGGCTTTGTGACTGGGCTGTCTGTCGGGCGGTGAGTGGCACCGTGAAGCAGAGGTGTACTGGGCTTCAGGGACTGGGTAGAAGGAAAAAAGGAAAGAGTCCTGGGTCCCATCCAAAGCTTCCTCCGGTTCTGCAGGAGGGCACACTGGCAGGCCTCTCATTGGATACGGGGAACAGGGACAGAAGGCCAGCGCCCAAGTCTTTACTGTGCTGTGAGGCCCTTGGACAGGCCTTGAACCTCTCTGGGTTTCTGGGTTTTTTTTTTGTTTTGTTTTGTTTTGTTTTTAACGAGTAAATGAGTAACTCATAATTCTTGCTCCCTGCAAGCAGTGGTGGTGGATAGCTTTGGGGACGCCAAATTTCTGGGGCTTGCTTTTCTAACCGGGCCGTGACCTTTGGCCTGAGGACTACTAGCCTCGACTCTAGTCACAGAGCAGCGTTAGCGAATAGAATATCTACCTGTTCCCGGGCTCTGCCTCCCAGCGGGCCTGGCAGGGCCTCTACCCTTAATCCTCGGCTTAATGAGCTCCTTGCAGAGAGTCCTCCAGAGTCTCTCCCTCTGCCGCTGCCTCGGCATCACCGCTCCTGTGCGCTGCCGGGAAGTTCACACTCAGAGCTAATTTCAGTCTCTCTTGCTGACATGAAAGCCCTTGGGTGTTCTGCTTGCCTCCTTCCCACACGAGGCAATTGTTATTTTAGTTTCTCTCTTTGCAGGATAGATGAGCCCTCTGCTGTTTCTCAGGGTAGGCAGGATCCTCGAAGCTTTTTTTTCCCCTTCTAGTTCCAGTGAAGCTGAGTTTTGATTTTTTTTTTCCAGCTTTGTGATGTAGGTGTTCCCCACAGAAAGACGGGGGCAGGCACGAGGCCCTGGGTTCAAGTGGTAGCTTTGCTATCACAAAAAAAAAAAAAAAAAAAAAAAAAAATCCATTCCTAAAAATCTATGTGTTAGGTTGGAGAGAGATGGCTTAGACATAAGAGCACCGGCCGCTCTTCCAGAGGACCCAGGTTTGAGTCCCAGCACCTACATAATAGCTCACAACTGTCTGGAACTCCAGTTCCAAGGGTTCCAACACCTTCTTCTGGCCAACTTGGGCACCAGTTTCTCAAACATTACACAGACACATCCAGGCAAAACTTCCATATATGTAAAATAAAATTTATATTTGTTTAATTTTTGAGATTATAATCACAACAGTTTTTCCTTCTCTTTTCTTCCTCTGAACCTTCCTGTGTACTCCTCCTTCCTCTCTTTATTCATTGATTGTTATCATATGTATATTTGTTGTATGTTTATACATGTATATTCCTAAGTAGAACCAACCTACTCTTCTATATACTGTTAGTTAGCTGTATGTATGTTTTCAGGGAAGATCATTTGGTATTGGATAACCAATTGGTGGGCTCTTCCCTGAGGAAGACTCTCCCCCAGATTGATTTTTTTTAGAAGTCCATATACTAAGTTGGGCAGCGGTGGCACATGCCTATGATCCCAGCATTTAGGAGGTAGAGACATGTAGATCTCTGAGTTCAAAGTAGCCTGTCCAAGATAGCCTGGACTATACAGAGAAACCCTGTCTCAGAAAAACAAAGGAAGAAAGGAAGAAGGAAAGAAAGATCATGGATCCATAGCAACCAACCTTCCTCTGTTTGCTCACTTAGCCTTCTAGCTGTGTGCTAGTTGGAGGAACTAGGGGAGAAAAAGGAGAGAAAAAGGCTTTTCTCTCAGAGCTCAGAGAAAAAGAAAAAGGTGGAGGGAGTCCATATTCTAAAGACTTGGTTTCTAGGGTGCTCCTACTGGGAGATGGTGGCTTTAGGAGCTGGGTCTAGAGGGAGGTGATTAAGCCATTGGAGGTGTGTCCTTGAGGGCATTGTGGGGCCCTTTTTCTCTTCCCTTTGCTCTCTGGCTCATGTTGTTCATAAGCAGTATTGTTCCATACCAGTTGCCACCATGATGCACTGCTTCACCCATGATGCACTGCTTCACTCTCTGCCCAGCGCAGCCACCTGATCATAGAGTGCCTTCTGAACCCCCTCACCCCTACAAGGTTTCTCTGTGTAACCCTGGCTGTCCTGGAACTCACTCTGTAGAACAGGCTGGTCTCAAACTCAGACATCCACCTGCTTCTGCTTCTCTAGTAGTTCTGGGATTAAAAGAATCCATACGGCACCATGGTCCACCCTGGCCAGCCTTTTCTTTTTATAACGTGATGAGCGCAGACATTTTGTAATCGACATGGAAAGCTGACTCTCACAGCTTTGATTCCACCAAGACCTTTCTCTTCCCCAGTTTCTCCTACCAGTGCACAGCTAGAAGGCTAAGCGAGCAAACAGAGAAAGTTTGGTTGCTATGAATCCATGATAAAGACAAAAACAGAAATAATGATTCATATTTAAATTTTTTTTGAACTGAAAGTGTAGGTCAGTGGTGGAGCTCTTACCTAGGCCTCAGTACCACAAAAGTAAATAAAGTGAACCAAAACTGGCCTTGGTGGCGTACACCTTTAATCCCAGGACTTTGTAGACAGAAGCAGGAGGATATCTGTGAACTCAAGGCTAGCCTGGTCTACATACGGAGTTCCAGGCCAGTCAGGGCTGCATGGTGAGACCTTGTCTCAAGCAAAACAAAGCGGAAGAAAACAATACCCTAGTAAAACAAAATGGAACAGACTCATCTTCCGTCTCCAGCCGTTGTACAAGAGGGAGTTGGTCCATGGATGCGCATTACCTGCTCCAGGTAGAGTCACGCAGCTGCCAGGGTTTTCGCTGTGCTGGAGGCGGCTGGAACATTCATCAAGCAGCTCCTTACCGTCCGTACTGACAGCCGAAGCTCCACGTGAGCTGCCGATGTGCATCCTGTCACTGTGTGACTGACAGAGTGGACTAGCCACAGAAGCGAATCCCTGCAAGGCTCAGAGTTTGTTACTTCCGGGGCAGGATTAGCTGGCTGAGGACAAGCAAGGCAGAAAAAACGACTCTTCACTATATAATCTCCCCCGCCCCTCCCCGATTGATTGACAGGCACAGGCGGGGATTTGAACTCGAGAGAGACGGACTGACTGAGAGCCGCCTCGGACTCCAGAGCGCAGCGACTGCTGCGGTGCGCCACCGCTGGCCGGCTACTATATTTCTTTTATAAAAAATTAAACGTTTAAGTTTTTCTCATAAATTAATTAATATGTTTTTGATACAGAATCTCCCTGTGTAGCCACGGCTGGGCTGGAACTCACTACGTTGCTGAGAGCGTAGCCTTGAACTTCTGATCCTCTGGTCTTCACAACTCCGATGCTGAAGCTGCAAGTGTGTGGTCTCTCTTTGCACTGTTTGCATCTTGTATCACACATCACATGCCAACACAATTTCCTATTCAACAAATATGAAACAAAACAAAACAAAACAAAACCAACTCCCCAAACCTGCAGTTCTTAATATTTTATATATCACTATATTTATTCCCAGTCATATACCAAGAATAATGGCTGAGAGAGACAAACCTCAGAAAAGGGCCATGAAACCAGGGCTGTGGCAGAGAAAGTGACAGAGATCAGCATTAAAGGGCCCAGGCGGGGTCATAGCAGGACAGCAGCATGGTCAGAATCCGCCTAGCACAGGCTAGATGCTCTACGGGGTAGAGAGGCTAGAGGGGCCCAGGGGAGCAAAGCTCTGCCTCATCTAAAGCAAAGGGATGGCAACAAAATGCCAAGTGGAAATGGGCTGGTGAGAGGCTCAGTGGTTAAGAACACTGATGCTCTTCCAGGGGTCCTGAGTTCAATTCCCAGCAACCACATGGTGGTTCATAACCATTCTAACTCCAGGTCCATGGAATCCGTTGTCCTTTTCGGGCTTCAAGGGCACCAGACACATATGTGCACATACCAGGGACACATGTACACATACATACAAGAAGGCGAAAATACAAACATATTAAAATGAACTTTTAAAACAAAAAAAAGAAGAAAGCTAAGTGAGTTTTTGAGAGCCCAGGAGGGAATGTTAGCTGGAATTTCTTGATGTGTGGTTTTGTGGGGAGGGGCAGGCTCTGGAAGGGCTTCCTGGAGGAAATGGGATCTTAGCTGGCCTCAGAGTACTAGCTGGCCTATAGGTACAGAGGAGGAGATATAGAAAATCCCCAACTTGGGAACAGTATTAGGCAAAGGCCTGGATGAGGAAGGGAAGGTACAGGATGTGTGTTCATGTTCCTGCTGCAAGAGGCAATCAGAGGGGGCCGGAGAGATGGCTCAATGGTTAAGAGAACTGACTGCTCTTCCAGAGGTCCTGAGTTCAATTCCCAGCAACCACATGGTGGCTCACAATCATCTGTAATGGGATCTGATGCCCTCTTCTGGTGTATCTGATGACAGCTACAGTGTACTCATAAATAAATAAACCTTAAAAAAAAATAAAAAAATTATTAAAAAAAAAAAAAAAAAAAAGAGGAGGCAATCAGAGATAAGGCTAGCCAGATTAGGCCAGATCTGTAGGGCAGGGCTTCAGGGCCTGGGAATGCTCCATCCGGGACAGTCCCATTCCTCAGGCTATTTTACCTGCGTTCTGACGATAGATCACCTATAAAGCCGGGCTCCTCAGACCTACTTGGGTCCAGTTAATTCTCCTGAGTGCTTACAAAACACATGGAAACACTGAGATACTTATTTAGATTTACTGGTCGATACCAATTTATTTATTTATTTATTTATTTATTTATTTATTTATTTATTTATTATTTATTTACTTATTTATTTATGACAAGGTCTCATGTAGCCCAGGCTGGCTTCCAGCTTGCTATGTAGCCAAGGATGGTTTAGAACTCCTGACACTCCTGTCTTCACTTCCCAAGCCCATAGACTCTACCCATGCCAACCCTACATTTTTTTTTTTTTTAAGAACAAGATTTTCTTATGTTGCCAGGTTGGCTTCAAACTCCCAATCCTTTTGTCTCAGCCTCCCCATTACCTCCATATCCTGATGTTGTTTTGCCCTTCGTAAAAGCTATCATTATTTGTGATAAAGGCCTGAGTACCAGGGTTCAAATCCCTAACACCCATGTAAAAAGCCCAGCGTGGGGACTTGTACATCCGTAAGCCGAGCTCAGTGGGGTGGGGGCAGGGGCGGGGACAGGAAGATCCTCTGGGCCTTGGTGGCTCGAGCTTAGCTTCAGGTTCAGGTAGAGAACCTTCCCCAAGGGAATACGATAGAGCAAGACAGTTTGTGACCTCCCCTGGCCTCTGCGCATGCTCACAGGCATGTGCATCTGTGCGTACACATGTGCATACATCATACACACACCACACACACACACTATACAGACACACACACACCACACACACTCATACACACCACACAGACACAAACACACACACACAGGAACAAAAATTAAAAAGTAATAAACAGGGCTGGAGAGATGGCTCAGTGGTCAAGAGCACAGGCTGCTCTTCTAGGGGACCTGAGTTCAATTCCCAGCACCTACATGGCAGCTCACAACTGTCTGTAACTCCAGTTTCATGGGATCCAATACCTTCATAAGGGTATACACCCAGGTATAACAACAATGAACATAAAATAAAAATAAATAAAATCATTTTTAAGTAGGAAATAAAGGCTATTGCAGACACAGACGAAGAGCTGAATGGGTGAGGCATGGGAGGGGCCCAGAACACCCACATACGCTTCTTGGGTCACCCTTGACAACCTCCACACGTCTGCTATCCAGAAGCTCCCCAAACCCTGTCCTGTCCTTCTGGGTTTTCATGGAGATTTTGTTGCATAACTGTGATTGCAGGAGGGAAGCCAGCACCAGGCTTGACACTCACATCCTTCAGCATTCCTCCCTGGTGTGGGCCAGGAACCTTCCAGAATGATGAGGTCTGATGACCTGCTTTTGGGCGAGTGTTAAGACAGAGAGCTACTCTAGGGCTAATTGAAGGTGAAGAAGGTTAGAGTTGCTAGAAGCTAAAATGGGGAAGGAAACTCTAGCTTGTATGGCCTGCCTTAAGGACCCCAGGTATGGATATGAAGCAGGAACAAGGGCAAAATCCAGGACAAACACACACACACATACACACACACCACACACACATCACACACACATCACACACACACATACACACACATCACACACACACATACACACACCACATACACACACACACAGAAAGAGAGAGAGAGAGAGAGAGAGAGAGAGAGAGAAGAGAGAGAGGGCGAGAGAGAGCGAGAGAGAGAGCGAGCAGTGCTTTTTAAACTCTTTGTGATAAAGGGGCTTGCTTTTTAAGTTTCCAAATGGCTGCACATCATGTTTTTGTGAAACACAGCAAAAACAGTCACGTGCTTCAATGTCAAACACTGTCATGGTTTTTCAAGGTTATTCTCTGTTTCTGTCTTTTTTGTCAAACAGCAGCTAGGCCAGACCTGACCCACAGAACTCACTCTGAGTGCCTGTGCCCTAGGGGGTCCTGAGGGCCTGGGTATTTGTTGCAGATGAGCATGCATGTCTATTTGTCTGCTAAGAGGGTGAGAGAGAAGCGTGTGTCAGAACCTCAGAGGGATGAGGGTCTCCAAATCCATTCTGTGGAGGGCGTGGGAGTGAAAGCATCTGTGAGGGGAACAATGTCCAGATCACTCTGGAAGGCCTTGTACCACCAACTCCCAGCAGCTAGTCCAGGGCCTAACACCTGGGCAGGGACAGAGACTATGAGCTATGTCAGATTCCAGAGAACAGAGTAAAACAAACAGAGGGTTTATTTGTTTGCTTGCTTGAAACTGGTTTCTCTGTGTAGCCCGGGCCGTCCTGGAACTCACTCTGTAGACCAGGCTGGCCTCGAACTCAGATAGTCACTTGCCTCTGTCTCCTGAGTGCCAGGATTAAAGGTATGAACCACCACTGCTAAGTCGTTGGGTTTGGTTTTTAGCTTACAGCTCTGAGAATACCCGGATTCTCGAATGTACTAGGCAAGCGCTCAATCTCCATACACAGCCTTTAAAATTTTTCTTTTTGTTAATTTTGAAGAGCTTGGCATGGGGGTGCATACCTGTAACTCTAGCACTTGGGAGGAGAAGGCAGGGGGTTAGAACTTCAAGGTCACCCTCAGCTACACAGTGAATTTGAGGCCATCTGGGGCTATATAAGAATTACTCTAAAAAAATGTAAAAATTGTTTTTTTACATTTATTGTGTGTGTGTGTAAGGCAAGGGCTTACTGGTTCATAGCTACTTGCTATTTTTCCAGAGGACCTGAGTTCAATTCCCATCACCGACATGGTGGCTCACAACTGTGTGTAACTCCAGTTCCAGGGAATCTAATACTCTCTTGTGAGTTCCATCCAGACCAGGCAAAACACACATGCACATAAAATATTTTTATTAAGAACAACAATGGGCTGGAGAGATGGCTCAAAGGTTAAGAGCACTGACTGCTTTCCAGAGGAACTGAGTTCAATTCCCAGCAACCACATGGTGGCTCACAACCATCTGTAATGGGATCCAACACCCTCTTCTGGTGTGTCTGAAGAGAATGACAGTGTACTCCCATTCATAAAATAATAAATAAATCTTAAAAGAAGAAGAAGAAGAAGAAGAAGAAGAAGAAGAAGAAGAAGAAGAAGAACAGCAGCAGCAACAACAAAGCAGGCAGTGGTGGCCATGCCTTTAATCTCAACATTAGGGAGCAGGCAGACCTCTGAGTTTGAGGACAGCCTGGTCTACAGAGCGAGTTCTAAGACAGACAGGACTACACAGGGAAACGCTGTCTCCAAAACAAAACAAAACAACAGTCTTGTCTGGCTAAGTTGTCCAGGCTGACCACCAGTTCATAGCTTTTGCCTTCTAAGGGTCTGGGATTACAAACGTGTGTGTCATCATGCCAGAGGGCTTTTTAAAAAATTAATTTAAATGTAACTTTAACATTTTTACAATGATTTTGGATTTATTTTAGTTTGTGTGTACGTGCGTGGGTCTGAGTGTGTTTTGTGTAGTGTATGCGTGAAGGTGCCTGTGGAGACCAGAAGAGGGCATCAGATCCCCAGGTGCTGGAATTTCAGGTAATTTTGTCACCATGTGGGAGCTGGAAATCAAACCCAAGTCCCCTTCGAGAGCAGCAAGTGCTCCTAACAGCTGAGCTGGTCTCTCCAGCCCTCTTTTGTTTGTTGTGTGTTTGAGTGTGTGTGTGTGTCTAAGTGTGACTACGGTGCACACGTGAGAGTCAGAGGACAGCTTGTGGGAATGGGTTCTCTCCTACCATGTGCATCTATGGGGTCAAACTCAGGTGGTCAGGTTTGGTAGCAACCCGTTACCCAGGGGGCCATCTCAAAGGCCCAATAGGTTTTTAAAGCTATCTTTGAAACACAGGACAAAGACATGTGCGGTAGGCCTGGTGGTGGGCCAGATGGCACACCGATAGCTGAAATTCCAAACTGAGTTTCTCAATGCAGATCCATGCGTGCCACTTGCTTGAGAAGACGACAGGTCCTGGAAGGCGGCAGGTCCTGGAAGGCGGCAGGTCCTGGAAGGGAGCCCCCCATCCCACCCCCACTCGCAATGGGAGACTGGTGAAGGAAGAGACTTTGGGAGGGGCTATCTAGCTGGAGAAAACAACATTCTGGGGCGTTTAGCAGTCATCTGAGACTTCAGAGCAAGTGTTTGGTGCCCCTGGGCATCGGAGAAGGTTGTGACATGAAGGCACAAATGCTTGTTTCCAAAGAAGGTAAAAGAAATGTTAGGAGGCAGAGGCAGAGGCAGAGGCAGGCGGATCTCTGGGCTCTAGGCCAGCCTGGTCTACAGAGGGAGTTCCAGGACAGCCAGGGCGAGCGCACGCGCGGGAGACCTCTTGAGCTTACCGTGTAGCCAAGGCGACCTTGATTTCCTCCTGTTCTTGCTTCTCCCCGCTAAGTGCTGGGATCACGTGTTTTTCTACCACAACCAACTGTCTTTTCAATTTTTATTGAGGTGAAATTCACATAACATAAAACCAGGCACTCTAAAGTAAACAACTGCCAGGGTCAGGGAGATAAAAATAAGATAAAAGAACTCAGAAGGGAGTTCTGGGCAAACCCTGCTTCCCTCTGGTTTCCGGGAAGCCGGACCCATTCGGCCATTGTCCCCAGGTCTGCCTTCCGACAAGCATGTCTGCAGCTACACCCACTGTGAATCGTTCAAGTAAAGGGGCACATACAACATGCAACTGTGGTGCCTGGCTCCTTCCCCTTAGCCTGAATGTTCCAGGCTCAGCCAACTTCATTCCTTTTTAGGGTGGAACAGAGGTTCTGCTGCAAAGACATAGTACAACTTGTTTATCTACTCGCCCACCTGAAGGCAGGAAGACACTGGGCTGTGGGATCATGCATTCATTTTATGCCAAGGGAATAGCCACGTGAGTTCCCATCCATGGCTACTGAACTGATTTCGTTCCCACCAGCAATGTCCAAGAGGCTCATCTACCTTCACAGTCAAGCAAGTGATGGCCAGGACCTCAGAGATGAAGGAGAGATCCCCAGGGGCTAGTATGATTGAACTAGGTCAGTAGTTCCGCCCCATTCCCTCAGCAGGCCACAGGCTTATCAGGTTGGTCCTGAGGCCCAGAAGATGCTGACTAGACTGGTGAAGAGTTTATTTCATTCATTCATCAAGACACCAGGACCAGATTGGTCAGCTCCAGAACCCAAAGCCAGGCTAGGTGTGATCCTCCAGGAGCTAAGTCTGTGGCGCATCTGACCCCCAATGGCTCATAATCTGTGTTTCCTTAAGGTCAGAAACAAGCTGCCTTCCTGTTCTTCCTTCCTGGACCCCTCTTCTCTTACCACATCCTTTCTCTCCTCTCCTCCTCCCCGTGCCGCCTCACTTCTGTGCACCCTCCCCTCTAGTCCCTTCTCGACCCCAATTAAAGTTAATTCACCCTCCTTCCCCAAGGTAATTCAATCCTCTCTCTCTCTCTCTCTCTCTCTCTCTCTCTCTCTCTCTCTCTCTCTCCCTTTCTTTTTATTGGCAAGGTCTTATTGTGTATTCCAGGCTGCCCTCAAACTAATTGCTTAGCTTAGTTTGGCCTTAAACCCTTGATACATCTTCCTCAGCCTCCTGAGTAGCTGAGATCACAAATTTTAGGCAACCAAGGGACAGAGTGAGGGTAGAAAGCTTATGACTGCAGCCAGGATACACACACACACACACACACACACACACACACACCCCATCTAGGTCCCAGGAGGTGCCCCCTGAGAGAAGGGAGGTCTTGGGAAGTCTCTTTCCTTGTTGCTTGTAGGACAGAACACCAGCATCAGGAAGCATGGACCTGACACACAGCAGGGTTTCAGGAGACCCACCCTTGTCTCTCAGTATGGAGGGTTAAATGTTAGGAAGGCAGGAATGACCAAGGATGCTCAGGACAGCAGGAAATTGCCGTGGTGGTGTTAGGAACACAGCCAGGATTGCATTTGACAGAGCTGGGAAGGCCTCTTAGACACTCCCCATGTGGGCCAGGCCCTGCTAGGACTTGCCTCTGTGGGCAAAGCCCTAAATTGGAAGAGCCAGGAGGCAATCACCACCCACTAGCTCTGCAAGTGTGTTCCTGGACCTGAGGCAGACACACTTCTTGGGAGCTTGCTGGAAATTCACATCCCCTCTAACTTGTTGACTCTGAAACTTGGGGGCAATGTCTTTCTTCCAACAAGCCTCTCCGCCACAAAGTTTGCAGAGACCTCCTTTAATGAGGTAGATGCAGCATCGGCCACAAGGAGTTCCCAGTCTGAAGGGAGAGCTTCAGTTCCTTGCTAAGGAACAGGGAAGCCAGAGCCTGGGGCTCTGAGAATGTGGCCTACTCGGCTGTGGGGGCTGGGAGGATGGGTGGTGGCTGAGGGTCTGTGAAGGGGGTGCCTCAGAGAACCCCTTCCATTTTCCCCTCCATTCTTCCGAAAGCAGTTTGATGTGCTAATGAAGGCATGAATTATTGAGCACCATTTGCATTCGTTACAATAACAGGCAGGGGAGGGGGCCTGAGGGAATTGGGAGAGTCTTTTGAAATTTACTGCCACTTACTGCTCTCCTGTGGAGCTTGGATGAGGATGAAGATGGAGCGGAGTGAGAGGAGAAACCTCTTGGATTTAGGGTCCCTAGATGCAAACCTGGCTGGGGGACAGCGCCTTCCTCCTCAGCTGCCTTGCTGCCTTTCACCTTAATGCATGGCCACCACTTTTTGGGTTTGGCTATATGGATGGCTCTATGGGACTCAAGAAAAGCCCTGGCAGGCAAATGGGTAGGGGGCAGTCTTAGGGAACCTCAGGCAGATGCTTCAAAGTGCAGAATGAGTAGTTTGGGGGTCAGCCTTGATTCCCACCTAACCCCCTTTCCTCTGCTGGCCCTTGAGCTCTTTTGCTCCTTCTTGCCCAGATGTTTGCCCAGGTGCCAAGCCCACCGCTAGTGTCTTGGAGAAGAGGAAGGAGGGATGAGAACTGTCCACTTGTGGGTGCTCCCTGGCTCTTTCTTTTTGGCGGGCCTTTGGAGTGGGCCGGGGGGCTGGAGTCTTTGGGAAGGACAAGATAAATGTTAGTTATGACCTGTTTTTCCCAATCCTCAAACATGCCGGCTAGCTAAGAGGGAGGACTTCCAGAGCCACAGGGGAGGAGGACCAGAGGGAAGTTATGTTGAGGAATGAGAAGAGGCGGGGCAGCACCTGAGGCATCTCAGGTGGAGGCGGCTGGCACCAGGGTTGTGCTGGGCACTATGCCAGCATTTAGAAGCCATCCTGCTCAGCTCTGCTGGATAAGGAACACCCAGGCTGTTCAGGACCTGACCAGTCTCCTCCAAGCAGCAGAGTTCTCCTTCAGAGGCAGGGGGGGGGTCGGGGGGGTCGGGGGAAGGTTTGCGGGGTGTGTGTGTGTGTCCCTAAAGGGTGGTGGTCTGTGTTATTCTTTGGGATTATGGGACATTTGTTTCTCTTTAAAGTCCCTGTTTATTCTCACACTTCCATGGGACCCCCGGGGCTAGCTGTCCTGATGTAGTGTATGTATAGGGTCTTTAGAGAGGAGAGTGTGTGTGTGTGTTTGACATGTGAAGGATTGATTGATTGATCATTATAACATGACCCTAGTGATGACCAGGTGCTCAGCATGTGTGATGCCAGCACTAGGGAAACTGAGGCAGGGGGCTTGTGTGTTGAAGGACAGCCTGGGCTATATAGCAAGGTTGAGTTTCAGAAAAAAAAAAAAATCAATACAGCAAAGACAAAATGGAGCTATGCAAATGAAAACTTACTTGGGCCTGATGACTTTGTCTTGCCATGGGCGAGCTTCCTCATGAAGCTTCCTGAGGGGAGGAGTGCTTTATCCTGGAGACATCTTTGGAGCTGTAAGATTCCTATGTGCAGCAGATTCAACCACCTTTCCCTGCAGTCCTTTTTCTTTTTTTCTCCCCTTTCAAACAGGGTTTTTCTGTGTAGCCCTGGCTGACCAGGCTGGCCTCGAACTCAAAGATCTTTGTGCCTCTGCCCCCCAGTACTGGGATCAAAGTCTTATGCCACCACTGCCTGGCTTTCCCACCCAGTCTTGGCGAGTGGCTTGTTGGCAAGTCTAGGAGTCAAGTGTTAAACGCAGGAAAGTGTCCAAGTAATAGGACAAGCATCTTTACAATTGTCACCTCGGAGAGAATGGCCAGGTCCTTGAGACAGAGAAATCCCTGTCCTGACTCACTGCTTTGTTCTGGCCCCTGCTGTCTGCTAACAGCTGTGTGGGGACAAGATTTGGAGTGGCTAGTCTGGTCTCTGTTTGCAGGAGCCACAGGTAAGAAGAGAGTGGAAATAGAAAAGAGGCCAGGCATCCCAGAGTCAGGCCAGCCCAGTCTCAGCTTTAGCTGGGAGGCTCTTGCATTGGGCAATAGTCTACACTTCTTGAAGCCTTACTTCATTTCCATTTTGTTTTGTTCCTTGGGTAAGGTCTCACCATGTATTCCTTGCTAGCCTAGAACTCATGTATGAAGATTGGACTGGCCTAAAGTTTGTGTTGATCCTCCTGCCTCTGCCTCTGCCTCCCAAATCTAGGATAATAGACGTGCACCTTTATTTCTGATATGTGACTAGTATGGCAAAATTAAATTAGAGACCATGGCTAAGGTCTGATGATGCTCTTTCTCTTGGATGGGCACAGAATCTGGAAGGGAAGATATTTTGCCCCTTGGGTGGGGGTGATTCTGGGCTGGGAAGACCCTAAAGGCAGAGTGGTCTTACAGAGCAGTGTGAAGGTCTGAAGGGAGGAGAGGTGTGTCAGACTCAAGGCTTAATAGCTGTGACCCCTCCTGTGCACAAGGCCCACTGGGTACTGGTGCCTGTCTTGGGCAAGCAGCCAGGCAGGGAGCTGGAAGGGTGCCCAGTGAGTGCCCAGAGGCCAAAAGATGGGCACCATCCAGTTGGCAGAGAGAGAAGCAGCTGGCCTAAAAGAGAAGTCAGGATCTTAACTGCTAGGGTTGTGTGCCCAGACTGTGTGTCCAGGGCACAGCTCTTGGCTGCCTTCCTGAGATGACCAGCCCCCTCCCACTGCCTTGCCCTGCCACCTGGGTTAGTGGAACTGGACATTGATCTGTACGGGACATTTGGGACCGTGCCCCTAGCTGGGCACGCGACTGGCTCAGAGGCAGGCCTAGGGGCGGGCAGAAAAGCAGGAGAGCCCAGATTAAGACTGGGACTGAGTAGATCAAGAAGTGGGGAAACCGGTTTGTCATCTGGGCCACTTGGGGTGGGGTCTTCTCTCCTGGGCTCGGTCTGCCAGTCATTCTGCCAGGTGGCCTGCAGGGAAGAGATGCAGGCACTGGGTGGCATTTTCTTGGCCATCTGAACTGCCTTTGGGAATGCCAAGAGTAAATAAAACAGGCAGAAAGCTCAACCCACCTAACCCCTCTTGAAAAGAAGCGTCGGAGAGAAGGAACTGATCACAGAACCCGAGGGAAGGAAGCAGGGACAAGCCTGAGTACCAAAGGTCATCGTGTGTCTGGGTCCGAGCTGGAGATGGAGAAGTCTGCATCATCACCAGGTAGGCCCAGTAAGGTGAACCGGGGGCGGGGGGCGCTCCAGCTGGCTCTCTACAAGCTGCCTTGGAGGTGGCAAAGGTGTCGCCAGAAGAGGCTTGAGAAGACAGTGTCTGTGGCTGCCTACTTTGGGGTCCACTTCAGAAGGGATCAGTGTCTCCTCAATCTCATGCAGTACCTGCTCACGCCTGCGGTAGGGGCGGGAAACCAAAGTAGGGGCTAGGAGGACGTACAGCAGGGGGCGCCTGGGAGCTGGGTCCCTGACCCAGTGGTAGCTGAGGAAGGGGGAGGGGCAGAGGTGAGGGGGCGCGACCATAGAAGGGTACATCGGGTCTCGACTCTCCAAACATAGAACGACTGTGTCGCTCTGAGGTCACCTTGGCTGGAGTGATCCCTGATTCTCTCGTCCCCTCCCAGACTCAAACCCTGCTTCAACGCACCGGGAATGCTTTTTTTGTCCCAAAGCATTGAGGGTGCTTGGAGACCCAAAGAGTCACCTCCCCAGGTGCCTCTTTCGAGGCCACTGAGGAGTCAACGCATTTGTCTCTACCGCAGCAAGAGGACTGCTTAGGGTGGGGGAAGCAGGTGAAATGGGGAGGGGGAGCGGGAACGCGGCCCGCACCCTAGTCCGGGCCGCGCGCTGCGGGATCCGGGTGTGCTGCGGGAGGGCGCAAGGAGGCGCAGTGCCCCTTCCCTTCCCCCCGCTCCCCACCACCCCCGGCGGCCCTTTGTACCATCCGGCCACACGCGCGTGCCCGTGTCGCGCGCGCTCCCGCCCGCAGTGACACACCCGCGCCGGCCGCACGCGCGCACTCGCGCGCACACACACAGAGACACACACACTCGCTCTCGCACACTCGGTGACACGCCCGCGCGCGCGCGCACCCACACGCCCGGCCGCCGGCGCCCTCCCAAGCTGGTTCACCCCGGCGGGGCCCGCGCCCCCGGCCCGCCCGCCTGGCACCGCGCCCCGGGGCTGGGGCCGAGCGAGGAGCCCGTGAGGCGGCGAGAGGGCGAGCGCCAGGCAGGCCGGCCCGGGGCCCCCGCCCCCCGCGCCCCCGCCCGATGGGGAACGCTCCGTCCCAAGGCATGTCCCTGTCTCTCTCCTCCCTAATGTGCCTCCATGCTTAAGTGGAAGGTATTTCTGTTTTCTTTGTGTGTTTTCCCCTCGGCCGGGGGCGGGGGCGGCGGCCGGGCCCGGGAGGCGGCGACCGGCCGGGCAAGGGATGCTCCGGGCGCAGGTGTTGCTGGGGGGCAGGGGACCGCTGAGCGCCGGGCTGGGGAGGACCAGGGAGAGAGAGCGCAGGGAGCCGAGAGGGTCTGGAGCCGGCGAAGCTGGGGACCCGGCGGGAAGGGCCTCGCGGTGCCCGGGGGGAGGGGACCTGGGGTTACAATGTAAGGGGGAGGGGTGGGTGAAGGGGGATGGCGAAGAGAGTCGGGGGGAGGGGAGGGGTCCATGCGAGGTGAAGCCAGGGATGTTGAAGGGGGAAGGGACAAGGGACAAGGGATGAAGGCAAGAGAATCACATCCCCGCCTCAGCTCTCAGAATGGGGTGCAGGCGCTGGGCTGGTAGTGCTGGACCCTTCGCGCCAGTCCCTCAGGGAAGCAGGGGACAGAGAGCGCTCTGGGTTTGGCTGTGTTGCCAGGATACAAAGCAGTATTCTACACCCCACCCCCTGCACCTCGAGGCCCTAGCCCTGGAGACCTCCTAGCCTCCACAGGACTTGCAGAAACTGGGGACCTGCTCCCCGCTCGCCGGGCTGGTAGGGAGGGCCCTGGAGAGGGAGGGACAGAGGGAGGGGCTTCTGGATCTTAAACCCTCCCCTTGCAGAGGCAAGGGGTAAAGGAGGGCGCCCCCAGCTGGGTAGGGCGTCCGGGGTGATGTGGAGGTGGGGACTGCAGGGGGCTGGGAAAGTAGAGGGGCGGGGCTGGGGAGGGGACTCGCCGTGGCCCCCCCTCCCCTCCCACGCACCCCCCTGCTACGTCAGAAGCTCCCGGGCCAGCTCTGAGTCCTGTCGGTGGGGGCAGCAGGATGCTGGTGGCAGTAGAGGGGGCCGGCCGGGTGCCTCCGCAGCTCAGCTGGCAGGGCCCTGTGGGGCGTGTGTGGCTGCTGGTGCGCGCCCCCAGCCCCACGCCTCCCCATGCAGCCCTGGCAGTGTCTCCGGCGCTTTGCCCTGGCCTGGTGGGAGAGGACCGCCGAGGGTCGCGCCCGTTCTCCCAGGGAGGAGGTTGGACCGAGGGACCCTGGGGGCCGAGGGGAGCCAGGTGAGCCGGATCAGCTGTGATCAAGGATTGCTGAACTACCTTTTCCAGTACCTCTCAAATGTTGCCAGATCTGGGGGCTCTGCAGACCCCAGCTTTGGGAGAAGTGGGGTTCCCAGTTGGGGCTTTCCAACTGCAGCCTCTCAGAAGGTGTTTGGGATAGAGGTGGGAAGTGGAGAAACTGTGCAGATATCAATAGTAGGGAGGGATCCCGCTGTTCCTTTGGGTGGGGTTCGTGCCCTTTGGGTTGGGGTGATAAGATACCTTCCTCTACACTGGTCATCTTTGCTCTGGGTGACCTTGAGCCGGTTGCTTGGCTAACTCTGTGCCTCAGTTTCTCATTCCCTTCTCTGTCTCTGTGGCTGGACTTAAAAATGATGATGTCTCTAATGGAGCTAGTCACTGTGGAGATGAGAGACTGGTGGCAGCTGGGATGGATGGTGGTTTCTAGCATGGCTGGTGTGTGTTTGTAACTGGGGGCCACTGTGGCATATGGGTTTGGGGTTTGGTTGATGGTGTCCGGCGTGGGGTCGCTCTGGATAACTCATCAGGGTGGGATGTAGGCAGGAGGGCTCTTGGTAGGCAGAGTTGGGATAGCGATTTAGCCTGGTATAGCCTGGTGAGTGAGGGCTCTGGACATAAGGGGAGGGGGCTCCCCCACCCACCCTAAGGCTGCCTGGTACCCAGGCACCATTGACTGCAAGTGCAAAGGCTTTGCCCTGGCTTCCTGCCACTGCCTTGGGGACAAGAGGGTCTTTGTCCAATGCTGGCCCCCCAGTCCTGCATTCTTTCCTGGGACATTAGTTCTCAGCAACCTACGACCCTTGGACAGAGGTGGGTCTAGAAGAAACTAATGTAGCCTCATTCTGGGGACAAGGAGAGCAGCCTCACTAGGTGAAGGGTTCCTGGAGCAAGCCCTCAGCGACATGCCCCCATTTCAGCCTTTCACCTGCCCCTTTGCTTACCTTCCCACCTAGCAGAGGAGGTGGGAGGGGGGCTCCCTGGCCTTACCTATATAGCCTCTAAGGATGAATGGTGATCTACCAGGATGCATGGCCCCTCTGAGAGTCCCCCTGCCTGTCCAGGGACCCACCCAAGAAAAGGGTTTAATTAGAACCATTGATTCCTTTTTGGCTGCGGGCATCGATCTTGATGGTGTGGTCAGGGTAGTGACTGGAGGCAGGGATGGCATGGCTGCTGTCTGCCGAGTGCTAACCTTGGCATTCTCTGCCAAAACCCCAGCCCTGGAAGTGCTGAGCTGGGGTAGGGCTGGGCTCTCTGAAGCTCCCCACCTCCACCCCAGCTCAACTCCATTGAGGGCTGAAACAGTTAGGGACTGTGTTCAGGTTAAAGGAAGGGTGGTCACTTAAAATGACCTCTTTCAGTGAGCTGGGGGCACATCAAGAAGTGGTGGTGGCTGAGAGTATCCATCCTATTTACGGGAAGTCTGGAGGAATGGAGTGGCCCGCGAGTGTCCAAGGCAGGTCAGGGACCAGGGGAAAATCGAGGACTGGCTATAAAAGTATCTCTTTCGAGGAATTCTGAGCACTTATCTCTGATCCCTGGCAAGGAGATTGTTTTCCTACTTCATTTACGTCTGCCCAGGCCTAGATAGGGACAGGGCCTGCCTAGATGCCCGGCTGGCCCAGGTCTGGCCTGGCTCTCTGACCCGTGGTCCCTGCCTGGATGGAAGGTACCTAGGACTAGGCTTCTGGCATCTGTGACTCAGGTCCCTGGAGTTGGGGGCCCTAGCTTGCGCCTGCGGTGGGTGGGCCTGAGCAGGTGCAGTTTCAATGAGGCACTCAGGGGCTCTTTGAAGACTCCTTCCCTGGCTTCTCAGGGCCCATTTGAGCAAAGATAATAAAAATCTGGCCGTCAGCGGGTTTGAGGGTTGCGCTCGCTTCCCCTTCTTTCATTCCCAGCTCTGAAAAGATGAGACGAAGGCTTTGGATTTGGCTGGAAAGCAGCTCCTGCCCCAAGGGAGAGAGGAGGGAGGGAAGACAGGAGGGAGGGAGGCCCAGCTTCTTGGCAGCCAGGGATGGGCAGAGGGGTAGAGGCATGGTCCCCAACCCCTGCTAACAACACGGCACCCTCAGTGTTAGGACTCCATGCCCAATACTCAGGCAATAGCGTGGTCCTTCAGGCCCCTGGGACCCCAGAGCATCCTTCTCTGCCCTGCTGTTCCACAAAGTTCCTTCTAGTCACCTCAGGCTCTCCATCTGCCCTCTCCGCCAGTCTTCCATTTTACTCCCCCCCCCCTCCTCCCTCCACTGCCAGTGTCCCCCCACTCCTCTTGCTCTCTCTGGCGGCCCCTCCCCTGTCTTCTCTGTCTGTCTTCTCTGCCCTAGCAGCAATCCTGCTTTCTAGGGCTGAGTGGAAGGTTGCTGCTGAGGGGAGCTGCCTTAGCCGCAGCCTCAGCAGGGATGGGCCAGCTGACTATTATGGGCTGTCAGGTGCCATCACTGTCAGAGTGCAGGCTGAAGGGGCTGCTGTGCATTTAAGAGCGCACTCAAGGATTCATGGTATGCGTGTGTGCATGTGTGTGTGTGCGTGTGTGTGTTGTCAGGCTCCTCCCATGCCACCTCAGGCATATCACCTTGACTTTGGGCTCTCCAGACCCCTGCCACACACACACTTCAGTTACCTTCTGGCTTTCGCCTTCCCAACATATATTTTTTTTTTCTTTTTTATTCTTTCCCCAGCCCTTCTGGTCCTTGATCCCTAACGGTACTCTGTCATGCAGCTGTCTCTCATTCCATGCCCAGCAGACTACCTGCAGGCTCCAGAGAAACAAGAGAGATCCAGGAAGCTGCAGGGCTCCGTGCCAGGCCCTGGCCACTCTCCCCTGGTTAACCCTCCAGATGACAGAGGACCATTAGAAACAATACTGAGCCTGGAGCCCTGCTCTGATCCTGTTTCAGGCCTGGATATCTGTGTGACCTTGAGCAAGTCCCTTTCCTACACTCCTTTCTCACCTGAAATGAGGGGGCGGGGCTGGATGATCTCCAAGGTCTCTTCTGACATTCCTTCCGTGTTGTGTCTCTCTTGTGGGTGATTTGCATATGCTTTGCATATATTAATAGCGCCTGCTTGCCGAGGGAAGGACACCACCCACATGGGACCCAGAGACCTGCCCATCTTTTCAGTTCCCCTCACCCATTGGCCCAATTCCCAAGGCTCCAGCGTCTTAGAGGGTGGGAGCTAAGCACCAGAGAAGGTTGGGTCTGGCCCCTGCCTCTCCAGTGCCTCTGTGCTGAGTAAGACTTTGATGGGTGGGATCCCGCAGGACCAGGCATCAGGGTGTGAGTTTTCTAGAACACACGGTAGGTGCCCAGTTTTGTGTATCAGGCTGCCTGGGCTTCAGTTCAGGCTCAGTACACACAGAGGTCTGTTGTGTCCCCTTCTTCTGACTCCTGATCAGGCCCCTGGACTTTGGGAATGAAGGCAGGAACTTGAGCCTCAGACACGGAAGCCAGGAGGGAAGAGGGAAAGAGGTTTTTTTTTCCCTGTCTAGCTTTAAACCTTCTGTATGTATATGTGTGTGTGAGAGTGTGTGTGTGAGTGTGTGTGCACGTGCATGTATGTGTGTGCATGCATGTGTTCATGTGTGTGTGCATGTATGTATGTGTTTGGGCACGTGGAGTGTGTGTGTGTGTGTGTATGTGTGTGTGTGTGTAACCCCAGAGGTCCAGGTCTACCCTCCTGATCTTATAGTGTTTCTTCAGACCCTGCCTCCTTGCCACCTACATGTACCCATACCTAGCACAGGGCAGAGCCCAGGACCCCCAGCCCTTAGTCCTTCTGTGGCTCCTTTCAAATACAAGTCCCCTGTAACCTGGGGCAAGACTGGGAGAAAGGCTGGTGGCCTAGAGGAGGCAGTATGAGACCACTGAGTCACGACAGTCACTTCTGAAAGATGTGACAGAAATGAACTCCTTGGCTAAGGACTGGAGGGGTGGTGGGAGTGGCGGAATGCAGTGAGTGGGGCCAGGGTTAGCCTTAGTTTTAGGGACGCACTGTCCAATAGGTGGGACAATAGATGAAAACCCACAGCACAGTGCCTGACTTGTGATAAGCGGTCGGGGAGTCTAGGGAGGGGGAGAGACTGGCAGCTCGAGGCTGGGCTTTGAAGAGGACCAGGTTCATCAATTCCTAGAAGAGCTCCTTTCCTATATTCAGGCTGCTACATCTGCCCCTCTTCCCCCATGTACAAACCGGGCGTAGGGCCAGCTACCAGGACACCCTGCCCTGGTCTTCTTCGGTGCTGGCACGGGCAAGCGGTAGGGTGTGGAGGCTGGAAGTCTGCTCTGCTACCCTCTCCTTGTCTCTGCATAGGACAGCTTGGGCGGAAACAAGCCCACGCTGCAGCAGCGGGAATGGAGGTCAGATAGAAACACTTTCCAGTGTGTGAGGGGCCTGGTGGTGTGGGAGTGAAAGCTGGTATAACAACTAGGGAACTAGCTGGTCAGCATGGCACCACCCACCCTCAAGGAGCCAACTTTTGTAGGTGACTGAGGGGTCCTGCATTGTGGAACAAAGGAAGCAAGAAGGAGTCTTTTGTTCCGTAGGACAAAGATAAAGTGCATGTTAAAGAACTTAGACTGGTGTCTCTTCTGTTGCTGTGTGACCTTGGCAACTTTGTTGCCCTCTCTGTTCTTCAGTGTTCTTGATATAAAGAAGTTGGAAAATAGAGGGTCTTAAGCTCCGTGTCAGTTGTCTAAAGTTCTCCCCACCTCCTTTCCCTTGAGATATGAAATGCCTTGTCACATGAAGGGTAGGAGGAATGTTTTCCAGCTTCAGCTGAGCCAGGAGAAATGGCGGAAGGCCAAACATTTGATCACACACATATGCACACTCTAGCTGCTCACAGAGAGCAGCTCCCCATTCCCTGACTGAGTTTACCTTGCCTGCATCTGTCCTCCCGCCTGGGCGATGGAGAAGGGCGGCTGGAAGCCTCTGCTAGCCGTGCACGCCATTCTGTTCAACTATGATCCAGCCCGTGTTTTCCTTCATGCTGAGAGTCCAGCAGGTGGTGGGGCTTCAGCCACCACTCCCAGGTTTGCGGAGACCGGCGGCCAGTAGGCTCAGCTGCCTGCAAGACCCGGGGTGGAATGTCCCGAGCCAGGAGAGAAGTTGTGTTCCTTGGGTCTCATTACTGAGGACCTCAGAACAGGAGCTCAACAAGCCCTAAGTCCGCAGCGAGGCCCCAGTTTGAGGTATTTGTGCACAGCCTGGGCTCTGTGTGTGACATTCTTATCCTGTGTTCCCGACTTCAGTCCCCTGATAACTGCGGAGGGGTGGGTGTCGCTGCAGCACCCAGATAACAGCTAAGAAAGTGTCCAGGGTTCATAACAGCTCTCTGGCATACAGCCTCACTATTAACCCCAGACCTGGCTCTCCATAGCCTTGGACTCCTGATGTGTGAAACAGGAAGGGACCTTTGAGGGGCTCTCCTCTGCTGCTGCTAGATCTGGAGGTCCAGGAAAGGGGCTCCTAGAGAGTTAAAATCACCAACAGCGGAAGCTCAGGAAACCTTGAACGCTGTCCTGAACCCGATTGCTCATCCAATCTGTTCACTCTATCATGACAGCCCAAGAAGACTGGGGGAAAAAAAAAAAAACTTTACTGGAACATCTAATGGACTAAGGTTAGACTTCAGGGAGGACTTCCCAAAAATTGAGCAAGGGGAGACTGTATGGGAAGTGGTCCTGGCTGCAGCCCAGCTCTAGAGTTGGGTGGTCCCAGTAGGAACACTCACTAGGGACATCGCTTCACTTCCTTGAAGTATTTATGGTAGCTGTCTTTCAGAGGGGACACCCAGATTCAGTGAGGGAATTCAGGCAGAGTTGGAAAAGATTCTACAAGAAACCTTGAAGCTTCTGAGATCCAGGGCTTCTTCAGTCATCCCAGAGGACTGGACGCTGGGAAGGGTGGTGTGAAGGGATTGGAGAGGTGGTTCCAGCAGGATTAGAATTCCAGCATCAGGACCAGGGCTCAGAAGTTCAAGGTCATGCTGGTCCACTCACAAACAAATGGAATGGGGAACCTCCCTGGCCTTAGTCAATCTGTCCTTCTGTTCCCAGTCCCCATCCAGGGCACCCTGGGGTGCTGTCTTCCTGATTCATTCTTGCTCTCTTTCTCAGTAGTCTGCCCACATCTGGGCACAGCAGCTGTTTCTCCCCAGGGTGCCTCTTCCTTGGGTAATCGGTGGGAAAATTGGAACCATGAGATTGGCAGTGCTTGCAGTGAGGATGTGCTCGGGCTCTCAAGTGAGGGCCAAGCCCACATTGCAGGCAGGAAGGAGCTTCGCAACTCAGGCTACGAGGCAGAAAAAGTGTGGTTATCTATACAAGGCGCAGGATAGACTAAGGAAGAACTTCCGTGTAGGGCGAGAGAGGTGTGTATGGGGGAAGCGGTGGAGAGGTGGAGAACTTGCCGAGGCTTGCAAAAGGGCCTCGGGCAGGTATAGGGAAGTGGCTTTTCCCCACTGAAAGGCCAATCAGGGCTTGACTGAACACCTGTAGGCCTCTGTTGGAAGCCACCCGACCTTCTTGGCTGGGGTGGGGGTGGGGCTGACAGACCGAAGAGAGGTCTTTGGAGCTGGGTGGTCCGCAGTGATGCTGGTCCTCTGACCTTGACCCTATTCCTGCCCCAAATAGGAGACCTGGGTAGGGGAAGCTGTTGGGCCCCCATGGGTGCTGCATTTGGCCTCTAAAATGGGGACCCTAGCCAAGCGTCTGCTTCCCATGGTCAGAAAGAGAACCAGAGCTGTCTGTCTGTCCAGGGGCCCCAACTCTGGGGTTCCCATGTTTTCCATGTTGGTGCTGTCTGTCCTTCTGTCTGTCCCTAAGTGATGTCTTTGTCCTCTTACCCCCTGCCCTTGCTCTAATCCCCGATCTTTACCCTGCGAGGAGCCCCCCACACCCTGGTGACCTCAGAAGGGACAGCTCCCTAGGCCCTGGCTTGCTGCTTCCCACCCCTGGCCCAGCCCTCTTGCCCCTAGCTCATTCAGCTCATTCATTGGTTTCCTCCTTTCCTGTCCCTCACCCAGGGCTCCAGCGAGCGGCGGGAGGGAAGCCGGCAGGACTCTGCTCCCTCTGTTTAAAGTCTCCAGGTTAGTAAGCCAGGAGGGAGCCCGCCACGGCCACCTAGTCAGCGCCCTCCCCTGCCTACAATGGATCACAGTGAGCTACCGGGAGGGCTGTCCCTGGGGGGCCAGGCATAGGTCAGGGGGAGGGGATGACAGAGCCCCATGCTGGGGAGGGCTCCTTGCCTGGCAAATATGTGTCCGTGTGCACGAGTGCATGTGAGTGTGCGTGTGCAAGCATGTACGTAGGTGTGTGTCCGTGTGTGGGCTGGGTGTGGGATAGAGGCCCCAGGGGCTCTGCTGTGGGTTGGGGGATGGGGTGGGAGCTGGGTCAGGTGACCTCAGGGCTTGTTTTTCAGTTGCCTTATCCCTCAGTGTCCACTTCACCCTGGAGAGTCAACAAGCCTGCACAGGCTCCCAAGGGTTTGAGAGGGAGATTCGGCAGGGCCACACCTTGCCACCCTGCCTAGCCAGTGTTGTCTCTGGGAGTGGTGGCTGGTGGGTGGGTCACACAACATCCTAAGGTGCCTTGTAATGTAGCAGCAATCTAGCCTCCAGAGGTGGCTTCTGTTCCCCACCCCACCAAGGTGATATACTGCATCCACTGACACAGTATTGACTTGGCCTGGTAATTCTGGAAACTCCTTCCTACTGTCCTATCCATCCCTGTATAGTGTCCTGAGATCCATACTGTCACCCTGGGGATCAAGCAAACTCTGACTCAGACTCCAATTCCCTGGCCCTCGAGGCCTTTAGGAACTAGACTAGGACAGCCCTCTGCCCTCTTCGTGCCCAGGGTAGCAGCTCAGAGCACTGAAGGTCAGGTGGCCTGAGTTCAAATCCCCATTTAGTTCATTGTAGCTGTGTGGCCTCGGACAAACCAATTTCCTTCTCTGAGCCTCCTTGTTCTGAGAGAATTTTCGCATGTGGCAGGCAGTGAAGAGGGTCAGGCACTGAGCACTGGGGCTCTGGCCTGAGCAGGGTGCTTTGAAAGTGGCTTCTCTTTTGGCTTCCTTCCTGGGTCTGGGCTGGTTGTGCTGTGTGGTGCTGCCCACCTTTGCAGAGGTGAGGGACGGCAGAGCCCATCTTGGCAGTGACTTTGTGTCCTCTGCCCCCTTGATCCCCAATCCAGGCGGGCAGTGGGGGGAGGCAGCCCTCCTCACTGCTGCGGCTGCCGCCGTCTTGATGGTTTTTTAATAACTTTGGCTCTGAGACAATCTGCGGAGAGCTCGTTTGTCTGCTCTTAATTAAAATTACCGTTTTCCTAAAAGAGCAGCCATGTTCCTGCCCTCCCCCAACCTCAGCTCCTATCTGAGAAGGTGGGGAAGAGCTGGCACTCCAGAGCTGGCTGGTCCTCCCTGGATCCTCTCTGGTGATGAGAGCCAGCCCTCACCCTGACAGATCTCAGGGGGCTGAGCCTGTAGGAGGAAACCTGCTCTAGCAGAGGGACCAATGATTCTTGTTCACCAACCTGCGCTGGAATGCTCCTGTGACGGGGCGCTCACTACCTCTTTGAGACTTACTTTCTGCATTCACAGGAAGGTGTGTGAGCCTGTCTTGCTTCGCTCTGAGTGGAAGATGTGGATGGGTTTTTAGAATGGACGACGGCATTGTTAAAACGCTATGGAGTAGGAGCCAGGGCAGCCGGAGTGGGCTCAGTCCCTACAACTGGCCCTGTGTTTCCCTGGGGCTCTGAGGACATGGGAATGGAATGTGGGGACAGTTAACCACAGCATGGCTGGTACTGTGACACTGCTAGCTTCCAGTGGTTTGGGGCACGCTTTGAGAGGTGTGAAGACTTACTGCCTCTGCTATGATAATTCTCTTCCTCCTCTGCTGGTCCCAGAGTGCCACTGAAGATGCTGCCTTTGGTGAGGGACAAGGCAGATATGACAGGAAATCATGTGAGATGCCATCAGGCAGATGGCCCCAAACTGCAACCCTGTCTCTTCTCCCTAGTGCCCAGGGCTTTGAAGGAGAGAGGTTCAGCTACCTGACCCTAGCTACTTCCTGCACTGTGCCCTCCTCCCAAAGCCTGCCTTGGGTCTAGCCTCCGTCTCTCTCCTGTTGTCTGAGCCGTAGGAGACCTTTCTGCAAGGGGCAGTCCCTGGTCCTGGATCTTGAGAACTAACATCTGCATTCCTCTGCTGTGTGTCTTCATTGTGTCCTGGTGGAGATATAACCAGTTCCACGGGCCTGGTTTTCTGCTCTATAGACTGGATCTTCTGTGACTCCACTTCTGGGACTGTGTCTGGTGTCTATATGGTCATGTCACAGTCAGCACAGGCCTGTTGTATGCCAGGCAGTGTGGAGGTGCCAGGGTATATAAAACAGTTCAGCGGAACAAATGCAGACTTCTTTTGTGACCTTTTCTCTTGGTCAGGATGCCTGAGTAGCAGGGACACCAGGATAGCAGTGACCACCCCGGTACTGATCACAGTGGGGACAGGGCCCTTCTCCAGAATCTCCCCCTCCCCCACTGCCTCTGTCCCATCCCAGCCACCCGAGATGGCAGAGTGGTGACAGGTGCCGAGCTACAGAGATGACAGCACTGCTCATTCCCCCATAATTACCGTCTGATGAGACGCCAGAATTAGCCACCGCGTGAGCACGGGCATCAGATGCGGGCACAGTGTGGGAAATGGTTGGGGGCAGGGAGCTGAACCTCTCTCCATCGGAGCCCTGGGGCTCTGGGCAGCAGGGCAGGCACAGCACCTAGAGAGGGAAACTGGCCAGAAGGAGGAGGCAGTGCTGTGTGGTTAACATGCACAGAGGTCCAGTGGTTTGTGGTTTCCCAATCCTCGAAGTGACGTGTCCTGGAAATGGCTGGCATCCGGACAGGGCTGCTGGGGCCCCGGGCCACTAACCAGAGGCCTACAGGTAGATACTAAGTACAAGCTGTATGCACCTTGGTTCTAGCGTGCTGGGCTGTGTGGAGCAGTTGAGAGCCAGGGCCAGGCCCTGAGGCAGATGGATGGCTTGGGAGGAACATACAGGGAGCATGTGGGGCACCTGAGGCCCAAGATGAGGTTATGTGGGTGGCAGGGAGGTGACACATTGGTCACCAAGCTGGACTGCTCCTGTCCTGGGCAGCCTCGTGGGGAGAGTGTTTTGTGGCAGGGTAGAAGGTCATCTGGTACATTCATTCCTTAGACCCTGTCTGGATCACTGGAGCTCTGAAGGACACCAGCTAGGAAAGGACAGTGAACACCAGGGGACTGCTCTGTCAAGGCCAGTGCAGTTGGGAACTGGAAGCTAGACCATAGAGGGAGGACCTGTCCCAACCAGGAAGGCATTGGCGTGGCAGCCTCCTTCATCTCTGAAAGGAGAGGTGCCCTGTGAGTCCCGCCTCTCCTCTCAGCTCACTCAGGATGAAGGAGTCCAGTTGATGATGGATGTCCTTGGTATAGTGAGGTCTCCATTCTTGGAAGCATCCAAGTCCCAGCTCCTGGGGCTACTGACCAGGGAAGACTTGTAATTCTGTCACAGTCTGCGGTGGGGGAGGTGGGGGTGTGTGAGCCTACCAGGTTGAGAAGAGGAACCTTAGAGACTTTTCCAGGACTGGGAGACCCCTTTCAGCCTGGAATCTGGGCTCCTCAGCTGCTTCGCTGGCTGCTACCTCCCCACCCTTCCATCCCTTGTTCCATTGGGGAGACCAGGCCTCCGGAAGGAGGCCAGTGGGCAGGAGGATTGAGAGCTGGACAGATGAGGACTTGGGGTTCAGCAGTGGAGGGTGCTGGGAAAGGAGGGTGAGAATCTTGCTTCTGAGAGTAGGTGTCTTCACACATCCTTGCCCACCCTGGGCAAAGTCACCTTTCCTGGGTTTCAGTTTCCTGACTTGTACAATACAGAAAGCAGCCTCTAAGGGGTGCAGCAAGGACTGAGTGAGTCATAGCTGCCAGTGCCCTTTGAAGTGTCGTGTCTGGTGCCTGAGGCTACACAGGGACAGGCCATGGTCCAGGATGGCATCCCTGCTTTCCAGGCAGCCGGCTGGCTGGTTTCAATTTCTCTTCCCCCCTCTCCCCCCCCCCTTATACTGAGGATGGAGCCCAGGGCTTTGCACATACTAGGCACACTCTACCATAGCCCTCTTTCTCAATTTGTTGTTTGAGACAGCTCTTAGACGTTACTCAGACTGGCCTTGAACTCTCTTTGCAGCCCAGGCAGCCCTTGACTTGTGATCCTCCTGTGTCAGCCTCCTGGGTAGCTTGGAAGACGGGCTCAGCTTGTTTTTCCTTTGGTAGGACTGGGTATGGAACCCAGTGTGCCAGGCAGGCATCATGCTCCAACCCAGTTTCAGCCTCTTCACTCAAGGGGACTGAGCAGACACAAGCAGAGGGAGGCCTGCAGCTTTTAGCAGATGCCAGGGGCTTGGGGCTTGCTTCTTCCTTCCAGCCTGCACTGGCCTCTCCCAAGTTCTGCCCTGGTGGGAGTTCTACCTTCCCTGCACCTCAGAGGGGAGGCTAAGCCTCTGTAGTAACAGAAGTAGGACCCCAGGAAGGTACCTCAGCTTTGGCTCATTGGTTACAAGTGGCCATCAGAGTCAGTGATTTGGGGCCTAGCTCCAAACAGACAGGACACTTGGAGAAGTGAGTGGAGAAGGTGCCGCCTTGGTTCTGCACTGGTGTTTTGTCTGTAAGGGTGTCTGTCAGTTACAGACAATTATGAGCTGCTAGTTTACTGGGATTTGAACCCGGGTCCTCTGGAAGAGCAGTCAGTGTTCTTAGCCCCTGAGCCATCTCTCTAGTCCTGGTTTGGTTTGGTCTTTGAGACAGTGTCGCATCCAGTCTAGGCTGGCCTGCAACTCTGTATAGCCAAAGATCAAGATCTTCCTGTCTCCACCTCTCCTGAGTACTGTGACCACAAACACCTGCCACCAGCTGCCACCAAGCTGGCATCCTGTTGCCTTACCCTCCAAGCTGGAGCTGCACTGCTCTGACCCAGAGGTTGGACAGTCTCACTGGGACTCAGGCACCAGTACCATGTGTAACCACAGCCTGGTTAGGGCCCGTGTGTCCCTTTGCATGGCAGTGCTGTGGAGTATACAGAAAAGCTGTTGGGGCCGGACTGAAGCTAGATGTGTGTGTGTGTGTGTGTGTGTGTGGGGGGGGGGGTGATACCAGGTCACACAGGCATGGTGACAGGTGCATGTGCTCAGAGTTGATGGCCCAAGATGAACACCTGCTGTGGAGCAGACTGGGGTCTCTGTCTTGTAGATGCTGCCTCTGTTCACACCTGCTGCCAAGGTGCAGTGCCTTGGGTAGACATGTTTGAGGAGAGGGGACTCTGGCAATCTCTAAGTTGAGAGGCTTGGTTACTCCCTCCCTCCCTTCTTCCCTCTCTTCCTCCTTCCCCCCTCCTCTTCTTTCTCCCCTCTCCCTGGGTTGCTACTTTCCTCTCTGGCTGCCTCTCCAAGGAGATGACAGGACACCTTTCCTGGGCGCATGAGCGGCGTGCAAGCAGGAGCTTGCTTGTTAGCTTGCTAACACTGTTCCGTGTGGGCCCACGCCAGGGCTGTTCCAGCCTTTCCAGTCCCCACTTCAGACGGAGGGTGACTGCTCCTTCCCCTCATGTCCACCTCCCCCTTTCCGGGGAAACCAATTAGCTAAGTCTTCATTAGGAGTGAAAAACGCAGAGAAAAACCCACAGCCCCAATCTGACAGCTAGCAAGAGGCAGCGAGGCCATGGTAGATGAAAAGCAAAGCCTCCACTCACCCCATGGCCCCAAGTCCGGGTGCAGGGCACAGCTGGAGCACCTGTCCGTGATGAGCTGTTGTTGTTGGTGGTTTGTTTTTTTGAACAGAGGGCTGAGGTCTGCAGAGACGACGCCTGACCCCCTCAAGGTCATATACCAGTCATTGGCAGAACCGACTTTGAGCAGAGCTTTCTTAGCTGCAGATTCAGTGATTTTTGGTAATGCCACAGCTTTGCCTGCTGTGTGTGGGAGGGAGGAACATGGACCAGAGGGAGGGCTGGCTGCGCGTTTGAGATTCTGATTTGTGGCTCATTGGGAAATGGGAATGATGTCTGAGTGTGTGCTTGGGCTGTGGTCAGGCAATCTTGAATTCCATATGTGAACCTCTCCTGGGCTGGGCTGGGGAGCTGGGGTCAGGCTAGGCTGTGACCCCAACCTAACTTGTGTCTTTGGGCCTGGGTGCCACTGTGTTGTGCAATTTGAATGAATTTGTTAGCGCTCATACCCCTGGGACCCGAGCCTGGGGAGGAGCTCCCCTGGGAGTTGCTTTCTGGGAAGTGTCACAAATAGAATGAAAATGTCCTTGTCCCCCCAAGGCCCAGCACACTTGGGCCAACTCTGCCTCTTCTGCCTTGACTCCTGACCTCTGCCTCAGATTCCCTTCAGTGAAAGACGTTTGGCCAAAATAAGAGTGCCGTGGCATTTTTTAAAACATGGATGGGATCCTCAGAAGAACATCATTATAGGGACTTCATTCCTCCCTGTCTAGGAGGTAGGAACTGAGTGGGGTCACACATGCCAGGGTTATTGAGCCCCATGTGCTAGGTGAACCAGTAGCCTTGTGTGTGAGCCAGGACCACAGAATGGATGTAGCGCCCTGGCTGGCTCTTCCCAGACCCCAAGCCCCCTCTGGTTAAGGTAGTTAGTCCTGAGTATCCCCAACAACTAGGCCTGTTCTTCAGGACCACCCAGTGTGGGTAGCATGGCACCTCATGGAAAAAAAGACTTCTTAGTTGAGGGTGGAGACAAGGGCCCCACCCCTGAGGAGACCCCTACCACTCAGGGTAGGTAAGGCCTAAATGCAGAGGAAGGCTGCATCCTGTACCTGGGGAGTGCCCAGCTGGAGGCTAGAGTCCCAAGTGAGGCTGGGGTTTATTTGGAATTGAGGTGGGCAAGCAACATGCTGTGCTCAGACTAAGGGCAGAGGGCTGTTCTCCTTGTGGGTTCATGACAGAGGACCCAGACAGCTAGCTGAGGTGACCAAACCGTCCTTTCTAGTGTCTCCTACACAGGAAGCATACACTGTGGAAAGCAACAGAAACTCCCGCAGGGAGCTTGGGGAGGCCCAGGCCCCACCCCACTGCTCTTTCTAGGCAGGTGAGATCTCCCTCCCCAGCCCTGAGGAGGTCCTTTAATTAGATTCCAACTCGTTTAACCAACTAAGTGGCCTTCGGTGGGTTTTAAATCTGCGCAAATTGGTTTGTGTTTTTCTGCCTGCGTAAGGTTGTGACTGGCAGGGCCCAGAGCCCTCCTCTCCCCTCCTGGCTTCTTGTGTCTTCCACCTCTTGTTCCAACCAAGTCTGAGTGCTCAGGTTCCTAGGAATGGACAAGAACACAGGGACACAGGGAACAGTCTTCTCCATGTCCCTACCCCCAGAAGGGGATGCCATGGGTGGCTCAGCCTTCCTCAGTCAGCCCTCATATTCCTGGCTGTCCCGGGAGGACAGTCTGGCCTGAAGCCCTCTGATGTGTAGACAACTGAATGGGATAGGGGAAGGGTCCCAGTTATGTCAGCATCTGACAGACTCTGCTCTGCCTACCTGGTTTCCGTGTCTGTGGAGCCAAGGAAGCTGAGTCCACCATGGCGAAGCTAGACTCGGTGTGACCTCCTCTGCTGTTATGGATCAAAGCTGACCCTCCCTGGGGATCCAGTAATGATAGTTTGCTGTCACTTTACTACCTCTGGAAGTCAGTTTTATTATCTAACCACATCTACCATGTTTTCAGCTCTTTTCCCTTCCTCCCTCCTCCTTGCCCTCCTTGTAGCCCGGATGAGGTTCTGTGAGGTGGCCTGGCTTCTAGAGCAGGGCTGGCTTGGCCAAGCATGGAGAGTTTCAGGGTGCAGGCTAGAAGCTGGCTGGGAATTCTTGTTTCAATCTTCTGTCAGACTTGCTTTCTCCCCACCCCCATCTTCAAGGCTCTTGTTAGAGTGACAGGGAGACTCAACAGGGCGCTGGGCATTAGCAATTTAGGGGATATTACACAGGAATGTTTACAGAAAGGCAATTGCCTGGAAAATGACTTTGGTGGCTGTGGTATGGGGCGGAAAAGCTGGTTCTAGAAAACAGACACAGATGGGCTTCTGCCTCAAGGAACCAGAGACAGATAGCAGGGTGAGAGGCAGGGTGCCCATAGGCCACCGTACAAGCCTCCCTTGGGCAATGGTAGGCCTGGCTCTCAAAACCTTGGCATTTAAGAAGCAGATCTGGGCCTCTGACCTTTGTCCTCTGGCCTCTGATCTTTGTCCTCTGACCTCTGACCTTTGTCCTCTGGCCTCTAGCTTCAAGCTCATCATGCTGTCAGACTGAAGCAGGAGCCAGCCAGATGAAGTTGTCAGCTATATTGACTGTGGCAGTGCCTCAGGCTGCTCCTGGGTGACTTTGACTCTTGCTCTGGGTATAGAGGGGACACCAGGAGTTCTGTTGCCTGCACATGTGTGTGTGCTTATGAGGAGGTTATCAAGGGATCTGAAGCAGGCCCTCTTCCTTTCTTGAAATCTCTGTCACCCTCCACCTTTGCCTTGACTGGTGGGGACAAGAGTTGCTGTCCCACTGAGCATCCAGTCCTCCCCTTCCTGCTCTAGCGACTTTCAGGCCCCCACTTCTGTCCAGATCATGGATTGAGAACCCCCGTGTCAGCCCCCCCTTCTCTTGGTGTTCATGCAAAAGGAGCTGGTTGTCTCGGAGGTTCTCAGAGTCCTTTCCTGTCATTTTCTGTCACTGCATCACTGCAGCTCTGATCCCCCCTCCATTTTTCTCTCCTTTGTCCCCCCTCCCATATTCTCTTCTGAAGATGATGTCATGTTCCAATGCAGCCCAGCCACAGAGTAGTTGGTGACCTCCAGGGTAAAGATGAGAGTGAGGACTTTCCAAGATGGTGTCACTGAGATGCTGGGATCTTAATTCTACTAATGAGCTACAGTTATTTCATGTAAGAGAATTCAGTGGTGGGTAAAAATAAATCAGGTCCATAAATAAACTGGGGGGGGGTTTGGAAGCCTTTGAACAAGTAACAATGTTTCTATGAAGCACCTGCTCATTTATCACAGCTAGCCACTGGGGGGCGCCCACTGCTTCCCATCACCCCAGCAGGACCACCTTCCCCTCCCCCAAGGCTCAAGCAGAGCTCAGGCAGGTGACAGAGGTCCCCGCTCTGCTTCTCCAGTCCTGATGCTTCATTTTCTTAGTCCCTGGCATCTGCCCTGTGACCTCCACTTTCTCATTTAAGAATTTTAGAAGAGCCCAGTGTGGCAGGGCGTGGCTATAAGTACAGTACTTTGAGTCTGAGGCCAACCTGGGCTATACTGTGTGTCTAAGGCTAGTGTCTGCTACATGTGGAAAAGGTGCCTCAAAAAATCCAAAGGGGGGATCCCCCAGCGCATCCCAGCTTTTCTTGCCCACCTGCGGAGTTCCCTGCCTCTGCTCCCCCTCTCCGTGCCTCCTCCGTGCTCCTCCCAGCCTAAACCCAGCCGAATCCCTGAGCATTATTGATTTGGTCACTGAGTCTGGAGCCTGCTGCCAGCCTACTAGAACCATCGATCACCCTGGCCTTTTCCCTTAAGCTGCACAGTTCAGAGAAGGTCAGGCAGCTTGAGGACTGCTGATAGCCAGAGCTGGCTGAGGGGACAGGGAACCAACTTGCCCAGCCGGTCATAGGCTCAGTTTCTCCCCGCCCCTTGGGGGCAGGGTTTGGAGGTTAACACCCTTAAAGATTAGACCCCTGACTCATCAGGGAAGGGCCTGCTTGGCTGAATGAATGAATGAATAATTGGGATTCCTGGGTAGGGGTGGAGGGGGGGCGGATTCAATCCAAGTGAAGGTGACTTGGCCATGGTCTAAATTCAGGTGCCCTGGCTCTAAAGGATTAGGGGCTGGGATGTAGCTTAGTTGATAGTGTGCTTGGCTAGTACGCATGAGGAAGCCCTGGGTTTGATCCTCAGCGCTGCTTAAATCAGGCATGGAGACACATTCCTGTAATCTCAGCACTCAAGTGAAGAGGAAGATCAAGGCTATCCTTGGCTACATAGAGTGTGTGTGTGTGTGTGTGTGTGTGTGTGTGTGTGTGTGTGTGTGTGTGTGTTAGAGAAATAGAAACAGAGAAAGCGAGTGAACGACTACAAATGAATCTCCTTTGATTATTCCCTTTGCAGCCCATAGTTGGTCCTCCCAACTCCACCAGGCCCTGTAAAAAGACAAGAGATATGCATGGCCCAAGCATGAAGTCAGAATCGCTGGGCTTACCTCACCCTCTTTCTGATCAAAACCACTAGGAGTCTCCAAAGCTCTTAAACTGCTTCTACAGCCTTTCAAATCCAAGCCCCTCCTCCCCTCTGCCCCTACCAGAGAGCACCCCCTGGACCTGAACCCCAGTGTCTCCAGTACCTGGCATCTGACAGGCGCTCGCTGTCCTCCAGGAGGCAGTAAAGGTGCCTGTCCCTGTTCTCTTTGACACCTTAGCCTGTTCATCAGTCCCTTTCCAACTGTCACCAGGAGAGATTTAAGCCACTACAGACCTAAAGTGCAGCGGTACTGAACCCCTCATCCCTCACCCCCACCCCCCTGCTCCTGCCACCACCATCCTGGGAGAGCTGGATAGTTCCCAGGGTTCCCCACGGTTATCATCTACCTTGGGCTAGTATACTGTCTGCCCCACACCAGAAATGTTGATGTCCTCCCAGGAATGGGAAGGAGGGCTGATGTGGGGTACAGGGGTGAAGGAGGAGGTCTGTTGGGGGTGCCAGGAGGAACGTTCATGTGCGTCCAGAGTCCTGTGGGACAGAGCAGGCTAGCCCAGAGTTAGGTCTAGCAAGAAGGCCAGACAAAACACACATGGCATGGAAAGAGGGAGGGGCCCAGTGCCCTTAGCTGTGGAGATCTGCTCGCCTATCCTCTGTGGGGTACCACTCTCTAGCGTCCTGGAGGAGGAGAGAGGTTGAGTCCACACCTACAGAGCGCTCAGCCCTGCTCCTCTGCACATCATTCCCACCTCAGTCCTTGGCAGCCCTGCCCTGCCACAAGCTGCTCTTGGGGCAGAGACTGTCAGAAGGAAATGGCCCTTGTGTTCCTAGCCTGAGTTGACAGGCTTCTCCCCCATTTCTTTTGTTATGAGGGAACTGTTTGCATTGTATTAATTCAGCATTGCTTCAGTTAACACAACTTCACTTTGAACTTGAAGATATATATACTTAAGAGGAAACTTATTACCACTCTGAGGAATAATGTCTATAAAACCAGCGATTTGCCCTCGGCCCTCAGATTTGTTCTAATCCTTATGAAAATCAAGGTGTAATCAATAAAATATAAAACATTCCTGTAAACCTCAGCTCTTGAGACACTGAGGAAGGAGGATCAGAACTAGCCTGAATTACATATAACAAGACACAAATAGTTCAGTAAATTATATATTTTCTTCATTAACTTATTTATTTATTCACTTTAACATCTAAGTCACAGCCCCCCAGTCCCACCCTCACACAGCCCCTCCCCCATACCCCACTCCCTTCTCCTCTGAGAAGAGGGAGAGCCCCCACATGTCACCCCACCCTGGCACATCAAGTCACTGCAGGACTAAGTGCATCCTCTCCCACTGAGGCCAGACAAGGTGGCCCAGTTAGGAGAATGGGGTCCACAGGCAGGCAACAGAGTCAGGGTTGGCCCCAACTCCAGTTGTTTGAGAACCCACATGAAGAGCAAGCTGCACACCTACCACCTATATGCGGGGATCTAGGTCCAGCCTGTACTTACTCTTTGATAAATTCTGTATCACACACACACACACACACACACACACACACACACACATAGATATAGATATAAACAAAGTTTCTAGATTCATCACTGTGTGTCTACCTCATTGGGGAGACTCACAAAGGTAACTGTGGTAAAAGGGACAGAGGGTACCTGGCAGGTCACAGGTGGTGACTCAGACCCTGAGTGTTGTAGGGAGACCAATGAGTAGAGAACGAAGCCTCCATGGGTATTGCATACTCAGTGGTCACTCCATGGGGTGATGGGGCCTGGGGTGATGGCAGTGCAAACCCAGCAGAATTGGGGTGATCACACCAGGGCTTTGGACTTGTCACTGGTTTCTGAAGCTTGGCAGCCGTGTCTGAAACGGGGCCACAGTAACACCTGCCAGACAGGAGTGCTGAGAGCCGTGGCCGTGGCGGCAATGGTGGGAGACCCTTGCAGCCGATGACTGAATTTCCTAGGTGAGCTGTTGGGTTTTGTGGTTTAGTGAGAAATGCTGGGTCCTCTGGGGTAATGAGCCCCAGATGCACATGCCTGGGTCATAGCCTGGAAACCCGTGTTGTATGTGTCAGGGTGACTCCTCTCCCCCTCTCTCTCCCCTTCTCCCTTCCCTCCCACTTCTTCTCCCTCCCTCCCTCCCTCCCTCTCCTT
This sequence comes from Mastomys natalensis, assembly GCA_021653895.1. Classification (NCBI taxonomy): domain Eukaryota; kingdom Metazoa; phylum Chordata; class Mammalia; order Rodentia; family Muridae; genus Mastomys; species Mastomys natalensis. Next base: position 1,144,538 of record JAJTUV010000964.1, read on the forward strand.
CTCCCTTTCCACCCCTCCCCCTTCTCTGTTGGTGCAATGAGTAAGGAGTGTCCATGTGGTGGTGGTGGTGGTGGCTCTTCTTGAGTGTATTGCTGGTGGAATGGTTCTGTGTGTCTCTGTGCCTCTGTGTGTATGTACACATGTGCATGCACACGCACAAATGTGCATATGTGTGTTGGTGTCGAGGTAGCTAGTCTTGAAATGTGGCTCCGTCTCTTCCCCTCTTCCCCCCATGGTTGGGCATTGGGGTGAGTGTGGCCTATAGCATCAGTCCTGGTAAGCAGCTGTGTGGAGGGAAGAGGGCTCTCATGAACCTGGCCAAGTCCCAGGATCCGCAGCCATGTCTTCTTCTGCCCCGTCTGTCCTTCCAGGAGCTGTGCTGTGGGATGATGCTGGTGTGGGTGCAAACCTGGCTGGTGGGCTTGATGCTCCAGTCCTACCTAGACCATGCTTAGGGGTTGCCATTCTGTGAGTGGGGGAGTATGGAGAGCCCTGTTTCTCAATAGGATGACCTCTGGGGACAGGGCAAGCAACTCTACCCAGGATGGCCTGCCTGCCTTAGGGATGAGACTGGGGAAAAAGCAAGGCTAGGCAGGGGAAGGCTGGGAGCTGGAGGAGGCGCCTGAGGGGACTTGGGAGGGGATTAAGGATTTGTATGGAGACCTCAGCCCCCGGCCTCCCCCCACCCCTACCCCACTTTTGTTCTGTCTTTGTCCCCTGTGCAGTCACTTGTGGGTCTTGTGTTGTGAGGAGATCTTGAAAGGGGGAGGGAAGGCGGAGGGGAGGGGAGGGGAGGGGAGGAGCGGGAGGAGTCAACCAGTTTTGTCTGCCTGCTTTCTCCTGTAAGTTTCTCCCTGTCCATCTTTCACTGTCCTCTCTGTGCCCAGCCTCTGCTGTCTGTCCATCTGTTTGTCTCTGGGGAGGGAGGGAAAGGGAGTCTCTCTGCTCCAGACTCTGGGCCTCCCTTCATCCCTGAGAAGAAGCCCTGTGACTGACCTTTGCCCTTGCCCCGCCCCTCCCATGATTCCCTGGTCCCTCTCCTAGATAGCCCCCCAGCTGGAGGATATAGTCCTGAATGCACAGGTCTGGGGAAGGTGCTCATGGCTCCAGCCTCTCCTTAGAGAATGTTCTAGAGCACAGTGCAGCTCTTCCCCTGTCTTTAGGAAGAGGACAGAGTGTATAGTTAGAGAGGTGACCTGAACACCTCCAATACTCCTTACCTCTCCTGTCCTGACCGAATCCCTCCCCTGCCTGCTCCAAAGCAAACTAAAGAGCCAGCTGCATGCAGGACCTGCTCGCCACCCCCAACTTGAAATCCTAAGTTCACCTCATATACCCTCCTGCCCCCTTTCATCTCCCAAAGGCCTCTCTACCCCATCAGGCCCCGCCCTGTCCCTCAGGGACCCTTGTGGGAGATGGGCAGCTCTTTGTATGGCGCCTTGGTGACCCCAGACCCTTTCCCCTCTCGCAGATCCGGAGCGGAGCAGCCCCCCCATGCTGTCTGCCGACGATGCCGAGTACCCTCGGGAGTACCGGACCCTGGGGGGTGGGGGCGGAGGGGGCAGCGGGGCCGGCGCTTCTCCAACGTGGGGCTGGTGCATACCTCCGAACGCCGGCACACGGTGATCGCTGCCCAGAGCCTGGAGGCCCTAAGCGGGCTCCAGAAGGCCGATGCTGACCGAAAGCGAGATGCGTTCATGGACCACCTGAAGAGCAAGTATCCCCAGCATGCCCTGGCCCTGCGAGGTCAGCAGGACAGGATGCGAGAACAGGTGAGTGTGATCAGGGCGGGGTCTATAGGGATCGGGATCTGGGGGAGAAACTGGGCTTCTGAAGTTGGGGAGTTTGTCTCCAGGGCCCTCTGGTCTTTTCTGGAGCCTGGAGGAGAAAGGAGAGGGCCTCAGTCTACAGGTCTCTGCCGTCTGCTTGTCACCTTGGAGGGTGGGTTTGAGCAGAATGTGGCGTGCCTCAGAGGCCAAAGGAATGATTGGGAAGAAGGCATGGGCGGGAAGCTTCGGGCACCGAGGATCCAGTGGGAGAGCTGAAATGCTTGGTTGTGGCACCTCTCTCAGACGTAGGAGGTTTGGAAGGCTGCATCTAACCTGTCCCCAGTCCTATGCTGAATAGAACCCAGAACTGGAGCCACTACCTCCTTCAGTAACACAGACTGGCTGTGTTTGCTGTGTGACTGATCTGGAATCTTCTGTGTTCCTTGGCTCCTTTGTGCCCTCTGTAAGGCTTAGAGAGGGGAGGGGCTGGGGCCTCTGCCTTTGGCCCAGGACCTATATGGGGTAGGGTGCTCCCCTCCTCAGCCTCCCCCAGCCTGGATTCCTTAATGTCCCTCTCCACTTGAGCACCGGCTTTCTCCCAGGACTAATATTCTGTGTTTAGCCCTGCGTTGGCAAGGGAGCCATGGTGGCTGGTCAGTCCCAGCTCGGGAAATTCAGGCCTTGTCCCCTCTGGGAGAAGGTGGACAGAGTCTACCCATTAACATCCCTTCAGTCATGCTGAGTGTTGGGTCACAGCTCCTTCTCCAGGTGCCACACTCAGGGTGGCTAGGGATCAGGAAGGGACATTTCCCCCTCATTCAGAGATCAAGGACACACTGCCATGTTTCTGGGACCCGGTTTGTCCCCAGACATCCTCTCTAGGTCTGTATGGCTTTTGCATTTTCCCGGGTCTAAAGTCCCCCTGGGAACAGGGTCCGGGTTGGTGAAGATCAGAAGGAGTTCTAGACTCAGGTAGACCCCTGGCCTCCTTAGCTGGAGTGGGGATTAAACATTGTATGAGTGTCCTGGTCATTGGGAGGAGGTTTAGGATCAGAGATATCAGTTGCACAGGACTGATAGGAAGGCTGCCTGGAGGAAGTGGTCCCTATATGAAGACTAGCAGGGGTGAAAGGGTTTGAACAGAGGAAGAAAATGCTATGTGGGCAGGTACTGGAGAGAGCAGCACGGGCTTGAGTGGGCTTGGAGCATGACACAAAAGTCCCTCTGGCTGGAACTGAGACTGGGGGTAGAGGGAAAGGTTTGCCGTGGAGCATGAGGAGGAGCCAGACTGGTAAAGTGGAGTGAGCCGGTAGAGACCATGAGGGTTGTATTTATTATAAACAGTAAATTGGAGCTGGGAGTAGGGAGGCCTGAGGCAGAGGAAGGAGGAGAGGAGGGGGGGGGGTTGGACAGAGTGGGAGGGGAGACTAAGCAAGGTTTGTTGGTTGTCTGGGTCTGTGAGGGCGGGGCAGCGGGCAGGGAGGACATAGCTAAAGGCTGGGGATGAGGCTCAGCTGGTACAGAGTGTTGGCTTGGTGTCCCCGAGGCTGTGGGTTTGATTTCCCAGCACTGCACAAACTGGTTGTAGTGGTGCCTGCCTGCAATCCCATTACTCCAGGGGGGAGGGAAAGATAATATGAAGTTCAAAGTTATCCTCAGCTACCAACCTGGGCTACATGAGACCTACGTGAGAACTAAAAAGAAACTCTTGACTGACAGGGAGCTATCAGTCCCTGAGAAAGACACAGAAATGGTTGAGAGCTCTGAGGGTGGGGTGGGAAGCTGGGAAGGACCTTCCCAGGGTGCCAAATGGACACCTTATATACACTTCTGGACTTCAGGCGGACCATGGCTTCAGGAGACTTGGGAGCAGTCAAGTTAGGGGCAGAGGTGAGAGAGCCATGGAAAGGCCATTAAAGGGGAACACAATGGTCAGAGAGAGCCGTGGGCATCAGTGACTAGAGTCAAATGCCTAGGTAGTGTCTGGGCAGGAGAAGCCATGGTCAGTTTCAGCAGTTTGGAGACCAGGTATAGTGAGGAACTGGACACCCTGGGTACACAGATGTCTGGGAGGTTTAGCAGGAAAGAAGATGAGAGTAGCCAGGGGCACCAAGCCTATTGTGGGGCGCTTGTGTAGGAGGAGGCTGATGAACACTCAGTAAGTAGTTAGCGAACACTTCTGTCCTGAATGGAAGCCCAGACATGCTCGGGTTCGTGCCTTTCCTCTGTCCTGCCCCCATCTGCTCCTTTAGAGGCTCAGTGGTAGGACCCAGGGCCCTTTCAGTCGGGCAGAGCGTACCCAAGCATGGTGCAGCATGGTGTGAAGCCGGGAGGACGTTTGGAGCAGGAATGGTTGGTTGGCAGAGAGAAGACCCTGGAGCCAGAGGGCCAGGGGCAGGAGGAAACACCATTGAAGAAGTCGTGTCTGGTGGCCTTGGGTAGGAGCAGGAAGCCAATGTTACAGAGATGGCAGAGATTGCAGGATGGAAGTCACTCCTGTCCAGTGATCTCCATCACTGCGAGGTCTGAGGTGTCCTGTTTAGGAAGGAGAGGAGGCAGATACTGAAGGAATTTACAAGGAGGCAGCTGGGAACTGGAAATCAGGATTCTCTCTGGTGGGGACAGCCCTGTGCTGTCTGACATGCAGAAAAACTTGGGGTCCTAGTTAGAGTACCAGCCACTATGAAGGGCCCACCATGATTCTGGCTCCCTTCCTTATGCCAGAGCTGGCCCTGGGAACATCCATCCCTGTCCAGTTCCACTCCCAGCGGCTCCTGACCGCTCCCCCTAACGGGGTGTCCCTTGCTTCACGCACACAGGTCGGCGGCTGGACCGTGGACCCTGTGTGCCTCCTCAGCTCCCTCTGTTCCCACCTCCACGGCGACTCCACCCCCTCAGGGGCTGGCCAGCCTGCCCAGGTGAGCCACCCATCCCCCTGCAAAATCCATGGTGGAGCTTGGCTTTGGGGAGGCCCTTTTTTTTGTAAGGGGGGATATAGAGAATTTTTATTTTGGACCCCATCTCTTTTATGTACAAACCCTCCACTCTCAAGAAACCCCCACACCCTGTATTCACATCTCCCGGATTGACTCCTTGCAATTGCCTCCCCAAATCTAGCTTTGGAACCTTTTGAGGGATAGTTACGATTTGAAAACAAACCAACCAACAAATAGTTATTTCTCTCTTTGAAACAAGAGGACCTAGTCTTGTTCTTTGGGCTCCCAGGAGTCTCTTGTTCTTGTCTTATGCCCCAGTCTTGGTTCTGAGTGGAGCCTGCCTTCCCCCATCTGACCACCAGGAAGTTCTGCGTGGTGTCTTTCTCTCTCCCTTCTTGCAGTTTTTGAAAAGAACTAGGGCATCTAGCCATTGCTTCTGATCCTGTTTCTCCGTTCCTCACTGGGCCTCATTTTCCCTGATAGGAGGGTATACTTCAGCAAGTGCTCCCAGCTCAGGCCTGCACACTGCCAGGGGAGAAGTAACAGGCACGGGAGAACCAGGAACTCTAGCTGTACCTGGAGCCAGGGAGTTTTGGACTTGATGGCCACCGTAGTCAGTAGGAGAAGGGCAGTGGCTGCCAGTTCTTTGAGTGGAAGAGGTCCAGTTCTTCATGCACTCGAGTGTGACAAGGCTGGACTTTCCCAAGGAAAATAAAAGGATGTTGTAACCAGCTAGGATACGATGAGCCTCCAGGGCCGGGGCGCCTGGGCTGAGAGGAACTTGGCTAGTAACAGCTTGACACGCTGGTATCATTCTCAGAGCACAGAGCATCAGAGTCCTCTCTGGCTCTCAGCCCCATTTTGGCTGAACTTGGGGAGCAGGGACAGGGATGTGTCTGTTCCTAAGGCTGGATGATGGGGAGAGAGTTGTCGTGAGTGGTCACGTGGGTGGTGGCGACCACAGGCTGACAGTAGGGTTGGGACAGTCATAGTGATGGACAGATGACAGACACAGGATGGACAGGAGAGTCCCTGGTGCCTCAGGTCCCTTAGATGGAGTGTTGGGGACAGGGTTTGGAGCCTCATTGTCAGACATGAGGTTGGACTCTTGTGTGCTCAGTTGTGTCCTGTGATGGAGTGAAGGTCTGTCTGTCTGGAATTATACTCTGATGGAGGAAGGGGAGTTTGTGGGGGACCTTTGCCCCAGAGCTTAATAGTAAGCCCAGGATCTTGTCATCTCTTGATACAGCTTATCATATACCTCCCCTCCAGGGATAAGTCTGGGGTTCATTTTTGTAAAGCCAAGGCACAGAGACAGGCAGCAAAGGACCAGAATCACACAGCAAGGCATGATCAGAGGCCAACAAGGAAACTTAGGCATTCTAGGCCTCCCAGACTCAGTTGGGGATTAAGTCATGGAAGGATTAAAGGGGCAAAGGGGCGCTGCTGCGAGGAGGTTAAGGGCGGAGAAGGTGGGGGTAACTAAGACCTTTGGAGGTGGGGGCAGTGAGGAGGATCCTGGGAAGGGACCAGAGGTTAGACCAAGCCGCAGCCCCTCCCCCCAGCGCTTCCACTAGGCTGTCTAACCTCCCTCCCTCCTGCTGCAACCCGAGTCCCGGGCGGCGGGCCGGCGTATCGGGTGACCGCGGCGACGCAGCCACTAGCCTCCTCTGCTCTTCGGCGGGGCTGCGCCGGCGGGGCCGCGCCGCGGGAGGGGGCCGAGAGGGGATGCGCACGGCGGCGCAACGCGCCGCGCCAGGTGGAGTCGCGGTTACCGGGGCGACCGGGGCCCGGGCCGGCTCGGCGGCGGCGGCTCTCGCACTGCAGCAAAGGGCACCGGCGGCGGCTGCGGAGGCGGCCGGGGGAGGGGAGAGCCCGCGCGGGTGGGAGTAGCGGGCCGTTCTCCCTCCCCCGCCCGACGCGGGACCCGGGCTGGAGCGTGCACCTGTGGCCGCAGGTAAGGACGAGAAGCTGTGGGGTTCCGCGGGAGGCGGGGACCTGGAGATCGGGTCCCGATCCGCGGTTCGGAGGAATAGTCTAGGGGTGCGGGGCGCGTGACGGCAGCGGGTTCCGGATCTCGGAGGAACGCCCCCTCCCTTTCCTCACCGCAGCAGGTGTCGGCCCCCACCCCCAAATGCGGCAGGCGCCCCCTCCCCCAACCTCAGAAAGTCATGACCTTCCTGGGGTGCGCCCCGGGCCCCAGGCGCCGCGCGGCTCCTGCAGTGCTCTCCCTCCCCGCACACCCAGCTTCCGCAGGGCTCGGAGCTGCGGGTGTCGCTGCAAACCCCTGGGGGAGGGCCGTGCGCGGCGTGGCGGTGGCAGGCTGGCGGCCACAGGGCGCATGGCGTAGCCCTAAGCTGGAAGCGGGCGTTTACATGGACTCGGGTTCACGCTAGTTGGGAAGTGGGTGTGTGCGCCAATCTGGGGACGAAGGAAGGGGTGCGACTCGTGGGCTGCCTTCCTCTCTGGAGGATGCTCCCTCGGGGCCCCGAAGTCAAGAAGGGGTCATGGGGACACTTAGCCTACCCCGGGACCTCTGCCCTGGGGAAGGGGAAGGGTTGTGGTAAGGTCCGGATGGGGATCGTCCTGCCTCTCCCAAGCTGGAGTGGGCGCAGGAGGGCTGGCTCTAGGGGGAGAGACAACCCAAGACTAAGTAAGTACTGGAAAGGAGTCATAGGGGTTAACTCCTCAGCTGGGAGAAAAAAAGCTGTTTCCTCCACTGCCTCTGTGTGTGTGTGTGTGGTGTGTGTGTGTGTGTGTGTGTGTGTGTGTGTGTGTGTGTGTAGGGTGCTGGTTAGCTTACTTCCTCGGTTTCCTGGGGAAGTCTTCTCCCCCATGGCTAAAAGCTTGGTCCTGAGAGATAGTTGGTTCTCATTTTACCCCAGCTCCTGCAATCCTGCCTTATAAGCAGCGGGTTCTGCCAGTCTCTCCTGTTCAGCTCTTTTCTTTTGTAAGCCCTCAGTTCTGGGAAGGCTATCTCTGCCCCTACGGCTTGGCTTTGGTGAGGTTTTGTTGGGGGAAGAGCAGAGGGACTCAGATTTCCCCTGCCTTATTTATTTATTTATTTATTTATTTACTTTTGAGACAAGGTCTCTTTATTATGTAGCGCTGGCTGTTCTGTAACCTGGCCTTGAACTCACAGAGATCCACCTGCCTCTGCCTCCCAAGTGCTTGGATTAAAGGCATGCACCACCAAGTCCCTGTCATTCTTTCAGGGTTAGACCTGTGACAGTCTCAGGAAGAAGGCTCAGAACAGCAGAGGCCTGGAAATGGAGGGAGTAGGGCCAGGCCTAGCAGTTAGAGTTACCCCCTCCCTGTTGGCTTTGCCTGGTTTGCCTGGTTGGCATTTATTCATTGCCATGGATCTGTTGAGGGCATCGCTACATAGCAGGTATGTGTTGGACACAAGCTGAAGAACCTACAACCAGGAAAGGGGTAAGCAGAAGGAGGGAGGGGACCAGAGGTGTCTCTCTTGCACAATAGAGGAAGAGCCTCTACTCCCCATCAGCAGGGCTGGTCCCTTGGGTTCACACCTGAAAGTGTGGATGATGGCCCATCTCCCTGGGGGCTTCTCCCTGCTGCAATTTTCCCCTCCAAGGACAGAGAGTTGCTTGGAGACCATGTACCTGGTTCCTGCTGAGGCCAACTGAAAGGATCCTTCTTCCCCATTTAAGAGAGGACCAAGGAAGGAGGCTCTGGCACTCAGAACCGTAAAGTCTTATGGCTAGATGACAGTGTCATTTGTCCATCCAAGTCCCCCAAACATAAACATAGCTTCTCTTCTATCTGTACCCTTCCCAGAACTAGGATGGCCCCTCCCAGACACTGATGCCACCCTGTTCTCTCCCTTGGGCCTGTTTGTGACCCAAGCCTTCCAGGTACTGATGAGTGGGTGTGTACAGGCTTGGAACCCACGGTTAGGGCACAGTCAGTGTGGCTATAGCCACATCTTGCCTGCCCATCTTCTAGGAACACAGTCGGGTCCCAGTCATCTGTCCCAGATACCCTGAGTCCCTTGTGCTGAGACTAATGGCAGGATTAGGGATGGGACAACTTTTATCTTTCTTGATTCAGGAAATCAACTCCCAGACACACGATGATAGGACTATCGTAGCCGTTGGCTACTGGCCAGAGGTGACACAAATGTCCTGACCCAGCTGGTAGAGGGGGAGCAGAGAAAGGACATTTTTTTTTTAATCTGTGTGTATTTCATATATTGCTTTAATGAAAAAAAAAAAGAATATTTATTAAGTATATATGTGTATGGGGGAGGGAATGTGCTTGCCACGGTGTGTGTATGTGTGTGTGTGTGTGTGTGTGTGTGTGTAAATCAGAAGGCAGTGTAGGGGAGTTGGTTTTTTTCATTCCACCATGTGGGAGCCTGGTATGGAACTCGGATCATCAGACTTGGCAGCCAGCACCTTTACCCACTGAGAGGTCTTGCTGGTCCTTGTGTACTATTTTGTGCATATTTCTGTAGCTAGTGTTTGTGTATGTGTGTGAATGGGTGTCCATGCCTCTGTGGCCCTGTGATGTGTTGAAGGTGGGTGTGACTGGTCTTGCCACCATCTATGTCTTTGACTGTGTATAGCTCTAGCTATGGTTCTTGGAGGTCCACATAGATCTAAATAGGGTGGTGTCTGGGTGGTGTCTCCAAGTTGCGGTGTTTCTGGGGCCATTTCTCATGGCTTCCCTTAGTGCTGTGCACCTTGGTGGGTGTTTGTTGTTCTGGACATGTTTGTGACATCCTTGTCTACCCAAGGATGTGTCTGAGTCTGCCAGCTCACTGGAGGAATGACGTGCATGTTGCAGGGAGTTGTGGAGGGCTCCTGTGCCCACTGTGGGGTTGGCGGGAGCGGGAGGCTTTCTCTACAGAGCCGGTCATCACCCCTGGTCTGCAGACATGACTTTCAATGCAAACCTTCTCGAGTCCCCAGCCTGGCTCTGCTGTCTCTTCACTTTCTCTGCTTCCCTTTCTATCCAAGGTCACAGAAGCTGTGGCTCAAGTCTTTAAGCCACGTTGTCCCTTCCTGTGATACCTGAAGGCACCTGTGATACCTGGCACCACTCTACCCCAGACCCAGACTGTTATCATCCCCACCCCAAAGAGCTGTCAGTATAAAGTCTACGAAGAAGCAGTAGCCATCCTTACCTCCTCCCTAGCTCCTCCCTGCCCCTACAGCATCCCAGGGGCTCAGGGGCAGCACAGCAGGGAGTCCCTCCCTGCAGGAACCCTCAAGGTCCCTCTCCTCTGCCAGTGGCTCTGAAGCTGGGGGGAATCTTGTCTGCTCGTGCCAGGCACCCTGGGGCCAGGCCATCTGCTGCCTCTGTTCTCCTGCTGAGGCTGGCACCGGTCAGCAGGGTACCCTCAGCTTTGCCAAGAACCAGCCCGCCCTCGGGGCTGTCCTTCCCTTGTTGCTGGCCATCTGGAAGGGCCTTCTGGTCTCTAGGGAGGGCAGAGTAACCCTGGGTTACTGAGAGCTAAGAGAAGCCTCAGGCCCCCTAAAACTCTTCTCTGCCACCTCTGTAGCTCCAAGTGCTGCCCAAGCTCGCCAACCACTGACAAGTGCCAGAGGTTACTGGCGTTGGTCCACTTTTCTCCGCAATCCTTGCACATCCTGGCACACAGGCCTGCCTACCCTGGCCTCGGTCCCAGCCACCACCATCAACTCCCTGCCCTCAGCCCTACTGGGGTCCCTTTTCACATCAGACATTTCATTCCTGTGTTTTCTGAACTTTGATCTGTCTACAAACTCCTGTCCTGAGGCTGCCTAGCATCCAGCAACAACCTTTGACCCCTCACTCCTTCTGCTTCTTCCCAGCCCCCCTGCCTGCTCCAGGGTACCTACTTAAGCTATCAGCACAGCTTTCTTCCAGTCTCCAGCTCTTCTCTTTCCCAACCGAGCTGGACCACCATCTTTTCTGGGACATTTAATCCTGGTCTCCCCCAGGGAGTACCATCCCTCTGGTCCTTCCACTCAGATTTATCACCACCCTCCCCTCAAACCTTTGAGCATTTCGGTGGTCATCTATACTTTTTCTCACCTGTAGCTCTTTCTGAGGTTAATTTCTGTAGCTAGAAATACACTTAAAACATCTGGAACGTTCTATCCTGCTCCCACACAAGCAGATCTGGAACCTGCCGTCCTTGGTGACCCAGAAGGTTCCAGCCTCCGGGGAGAATTAAGAGGCACAGGCATTGCCTGCTGTTTTTGTTTCCCAGAGGGTGGAGGCCCTGTCCCAGGGTTGAGAGAGTCTCTGACCCACCCCTGTCCCACTCCCCTGGCAGCCCCTTATAACCATCTCTTCTCTTATTTCCATTAGCAACCAAACTACTGGAGCTTCAAGGTCAGTGCGAGATGCTTCTGCCTCTGTGACAACTGCATGTCCTGCCCTCCCCCACCCCCGCCTCTGCTTTGCACACGCTTCTCATGGGGGTGTGCGATTGCACGGGCCCCCTCCTCCACGGGCGGTGGGCCTGGGGCTGCCGGTTATGGCTGCTGCTTGGGGGGAGAGAGTGGGGGTGTCTGCCAGGGGCTTGTGGATCTAGAGTGGGAATCTTGCCACTTCACCTTAGGCACGGCCTAGAGATACTCAGGTCCCCAGCACTCCCAGCCTAGAGGGGGTGTTTTAGAATGAGAAGGATTCCTGACATTTCTCAGCCTAGAGTCTGAGGCAGAGACCTGAACTCACAAGTTCCCTGTGGCCCCTGGACCCTGACCTCACATTGCCCCTCTAAGGAAGGCCTTGTGGTGGCTGCTTTTCTTATTCCCTACCACGGTCACGACCAGACAACACCCTTACCCTGTACGCTTAAATGTGTTCACCTTGGAGGCCAGGCCTGGGGAATGGACAGTTTGGATTATTGAGACCTGGAGTGGTATCTTGCCACTGCCAGGAGACCATGGTGCCCCTAGGGGAGCATCCTCAGGCACTCTATCTTCCTTGGCCCACACACCCAGAGCTGGGTGAGGCAAGTTCTGCTGTGGTTTATTGTCTGGGATCTGTGGTCCCTGGAACCTCTGACACTATAGAAGGGTAGTAGGGGATCACTTAGACTTGCCAGGTGTCCTGTGTGCAAGCAATCATTTTTCCTGCAAGAAACCTTTGAATCAGTGTATCTACCTGTCACCCCACGTCTCTGGAAGTGCCAGGAGGAGAGGGTGTGAGCTTGAGGGTCTGATGACCTGGTGGTGAATTCTAACCTAATTAGCTAATAACCCTAGCGGTAATTTAAGCTCCTATAGGCTTTGTTTTCTTTTGGAAAGTGAACAGCATCTATATCATAGAGTGGGATTGAACCCAGGACCTTGAGCATGCATTACCAAGTCACCCCCACAACTCTTTTGGGGGTAGTGTTCTTGTTTGTTTGTTCTTGTTTACTTTTGAGCCTGGAACAGACCACGGTCTCCAACTCACAAAGGGCCACCTGCCTCTGCCTCCCCAGTGCTAGGATTAGAGGTGTGTGCCACCACACTCAGCTCCCAGCCCCCTATCTACCTTTTATTTTGAGACAGGGTCTCACTAAACTGTCCAGGTGGATCTTGAACTACCTCTGTAGCTCAGGCAGGCCTTGAATTTGTGATCCTCCTGCCTCAGCCTCCTAAATTGCTGGATTACAGGCTTGTGCTAGAAGGGCTTAGTCAAGGTTGTTGCAAGATGGAAGAGAGGAGAACAATGCATGCTGGGGCAGTGTGCTCTGTTAGTATGCTTCCCTGGGTAGTTGGCTTCACTAGTCACAGACGCTGATCCGATTCTGACCTCTGCATGCTAGAATTGCTTTAGGGTTTCATAAGAAGTCTTGACACAGAGGCTCCTGGTAAGGGTCTGTCGATCCTGGAAAGAGTTTGTGAGAGCTCCCAGGTACTTCTGCCCAAGTCTGTAGACAGCTGTTGGGAGCTCAGATCTTGGCTTTGACTGTCCTAGCCCTAGCTCCCTCTGCCTGGCCCGAGGCCAGGTCTCATTAGCTCTTTGGTGCGACAGGTCCAACAGCTGCCTCCCACGGCAGGCAGCCCCTTCCTGTATTCAAGTTCTGTTTGAGTTCCTTGTTCCCCGCCCTTGCCGGCTCCCTTAGCCAACACGTCTAACACCAGCGGGCCACATGTCGGTGTCAGTGTGGGCCAACACAAAATCATGAACTTATCTAAAACATTGTAAGATTTCCTTTGTAATTTTTGTGGTTGTTCGGTTCTCAAGTGTGAACTTGATAGACAACTTTCATGTTGCCATGTCAGACGCTGGACATGCCTGCTAGTCTAGATGTCTTCTTTTTCTCTGCTTTGGGGGGGCCTGGGGAGCAGAGAGAAGTGTTAATAGACTTTCCATCTCCTTAGGGCTTTCTATAAAGGCAGAATGGAAGATGCCCGTGGGGCTGGGAAGAGGCAAGGGCAAGTATAGGAAGGGGTGTGGTTATTTTTCTCCTAGTTCCTGTTTTTGTGGCCAGCCATCCCCAGAACCTGTCCATCATCATGCTTTCCATGCCCTCGTCTTCCAGATAGCTCATTTGTGCCCTCTGCTCCCTCACTCCCCCATACCTTCCCTCCTCCCTTTCCCACACCCCTACGCCTCCTCCATACCGTCCCACACCTCCCCCCACTGCCCCACCTCCTCTATATCTTCTCTGACTCCCCTACTTCCCCCACATCTCCCTCCACCCCCTCCACCTCCCCATACGCTCCTACCCTTCCCTCCCCCCACCCCCACACATCTTCCCCATCCTCATCCTCGCACTTCCCCCCACCCCTCCACCTCCCCTATGCCCTCCCAGACCTCCCCCTACTGCCCTCCACCTCCTCCACATCTCCTCTGACCCCCACTTCCCCCCACATCTCCCCCCACCCCTCACACCTCCTCACACATCTCCCATCCCCACCTACTCCCCACCCTCCCACACCTCTCCTCACTGCCCCCCCAGACCTCCTCCCCACCTCCTCCTACATCTCCCCCACCCAGTGGCCACCCCTATTCCTCATCTTACTGGCTGCTTCATTCTGCAGCCCTCATCGACCCCAGCCTGGCAACCACTGACCTTTCAGTTGCCTGGCAACTCCATGCCCACCAGCCTGGTCCAGACTCCCCCTCTATTGCATAGGCTCCCCACTGGTGGCTTCTCTGGGGATGAAGGTGGGAGGATCCCTGTCACTGCTGGTCAGCCTAGAGTTGACACCTAAGCTCTGAAGTCTGGATATGAGATCTCCCATGCAGACCCAGTTCATATACTGCCTCCTTCCTTGAAGAGCTCATGCCCTCCCTGCTGATCAAGGTACTGTGCTTGAGGCCGGAAGCTCCTTGGTGACCCCCAAATCTGGTTTTCCATGCCCCTTCACAAGCCACTTTGAGGACCTCTGGGAACACTGTTGGAAGATCCTCTACCTTTATGAGCATGCTAATTGTATTGGAACATTAAATTGACTTAATAGGAAGATGGAGATTAATTAGGGAATAATCAGGATTTGGGGGGAAGAAGAAACAGAAGTATGGAGGTATGTTTGTTAGGTTGGGTGGTGCTTGCCTAGAATCCCACACTCAGGAGGCAGGAACTGGGGGATGGACCCAAGTGGGAGGCCAGCCTGGGCTATACAGCAAGTACTCAGTAGGCCATCCGTGGCTACATAGTGAGACCTTGTTTCAAAAATACAAAATAAAATAAGAGAGATGCCTTTGTTATTGTCCTTTTCATTGTATAAGTAATACATCCCAATTATTCAAAATTCAGTTTTATAAAGGAATAAAATGGATAAAGAAAGCTCTCTCACTGGGTGGTGGTGGCGAACTCCTTTAATCCCAGCACTTGGGAGGCAGAGGCAGGCGGATTTCTGAGTTCGAAGCCAGCCTGGTTTACAGAGTGAGTTCCAGGACAGCCCGGGCTACACAGAGAAACCCTGTCTCAAAAAACCAAAAAAAAAAGAAAGCTCTCTCAGACCTGAGATTGTTGATGTCGATGGTCTTAAGTGACTTATGTGATTTAAGTGTTAGAAATAAGTTTATTTTTGTTCGTTTTCAAACTAGGTCTCACACTGTAGCCCAGTGTGAAACCCAGGATAGCCTCAAACCCATTGGCTATCCTCTTGCCTCAGCCTTTTCTGTACTGGGATTATAGACATGTACCAACATACCTGCCTGTGAAAATAAAACTGTTAGGTACAGTTGGACTACATTTTAGTTTTATTTTCTTACTCCTGTAATAACTTAAATGAGAACCAAACAGGGTGGAGTGTGCCTTAAGTCCTAGCACTCAGAAGGCAGAGACAGGTGGAGCTCTCTGTGAGTTCAAGGCCAGCCTAGTTTACTTAGCCATTTCCAGGGCAGCCAAGGTGACATCATAAGATTCTGTCTCAAAAAATAACAACTGATGGCTCAGTAGTTAAGAGTACTGACTGCTCTTCCAGAGGTCCTGAGTTCAATTCCCAGCAACCACATGGTGGCTCACAACCATCTGTAATGGGATCCGATGCCTTCTTCTGGTGTGTCTGAAGACAGCTGCAGTGTACTCACATACATTAAGTAAATAATGTAAAATAACTAATAACAGTTTAAACCATAGAGCATCTGTCTCATAGCCAGGTTTGGTGCAGGGTCTGGGCCAGCATGGCTGAGGTTGTGGACCTGGGTGGGAGTCAAAAGTAGAATCTAGAAGGACACTTGGAATAAGGAGAGACACCACCCTCCCAAGAAACATCGGTCAGGCTTTGTGACACCCTTCCTAGTGAGTGACCACTCCAGGTCTTTATTTTGGGAGAGGGAGCAGATACTGAGAATTGAACCTAGGGATTCCCTGAGCTGTCTGGGACATCCTTCCTTACCCAGGCTGTAGATCCCTCTCAGCTGTAGCTTTAGGAAAAGGGCTGTCATACTCATGGTTAGGAAAAGGCCAGGCAGGCTATGTTACAGCATGTGCATCACAGGTAGGGGTGGAGCCTAGCACAGTATACTTGTGTGTATCACACCTGGCTTTGCCTGTCCACAGTTTACTTTAAATTGTGGTCCAGTTGACTCGAGGTTTCGGGAGACTCTGCCAGTTACTAAATCCTCTAAGTCAAGGCCTCTGGACATGAACGCCTCCCGGTGCTGAAAGCCTGGGGTCCTTCGATCTCTAATCTCTCCCTGCTCCCCCTGAGCCCTTGAACCCCATGAAGAATAAATCCGCCGCTCACACACCCGCCGCTTAATTAATGTCTGGAACTAATGCTTCAATTTGCTCAACAATTCTGCTGCTCACCTCGGTGACAAATCTGTGTGGTTGTTGTTCGTTGAAAGCTTAAAATAGCAGGCGTGCCCATGGGTCCAACTCAGATGGTTTCTTGTATGGCTGCCCAGGGTGCCTGAGTCCTCTGCTCACTGCTTACCTGCTGGGTGTCTCTGGGAATCCAAGGCCTTTAGAATCTTTTCAGCAGCTACCCAACGAGGAGTCTGGGACCCAGGAGCCAGACCCTCTGAATGTGTGTGTGTGGGCGCGTATGCGTGTGCGCGCGCTCGTGTGTTGCTGTCTGGCCGGAGCTCCGGGGCCCAGATGGAGGCAGTGGCAGAGCAAGGGATGGGGGTGGGGGCTCATGCTTGGTGCCTCTCGCCCTGCCCTGCCCCTGCAGACCCGCAGCTCGCGCCATACTCAGGGAGCCCAGCCAGGGCTGGCAGACCAGGCAGCCAAGCTGTCCTACGCCTCGGCTGAGTCGCTGGAGACAATGTCCGAGGCCGAGCTGCCCCTGGGCTTCAGCAGGATGAACCGCTTCCGACAGAGCTTGCCTCTCTCCCGCTCTGCCAGCCAGACCAAGCTGCGCTCACCAGGTACTGCCCAGCCTGCTCGTCTTCCGGCCCTGCCACAGCTCCTCCCTCCGGCTTCTCCCGCCTTCGCTCCTCCATCTCCAGCCACTCCCTCCTCTAGCGGCGGTCACCTCCCCGAAATCCTCGCTGTCCTCAGCGCTCTTCTCCTTTGCTATACCCTAGCATCCCCTGCTGGCCCTTACGCCCTCAGCCTCCTCTTATCCAATCCCCTTTTCTTCCTCTAGGCTCCTTTCATTTCTTTCTCCTGGTGTTCTCCCCAGCCACTCCAACTTTCCCGACTTTCCCTCAGTTTCTGCTCTCCCTAACCCCATTTCTGCGTCCAGACTCCAGTTGCCTGGGATCTGGTGGGTGCTCAGAGAGGCGGGCCGCGAACCGGCGGCATGAGGAGCGCGTGGGTGCACTTGCACTCCGGGGCGGCCTCTGGCCTCAGACCTTGCCATTGTGGGACCGATGCCTCTCCTGAGGACTCACCGCACTCCCCTGGCTCGAGGCCCTCTGACAGAGGCAGTGACCGTGATGACCGCGTCTCCTTCGCAGGGGTCCTGTTCCTGCAGTTCGGGGAGGAGACGCGACGTGTACACATCACGCATGAGGTCAGCAGCCTGGACACGCTCCACGCACTCATCGCGCACATGTTCCCGCAGAAGCTCACCATGGGCATGCTTAAGTCTCCCAACACCGCCATCCTCATCAAGGACGAGGCTCGCAACGTCTTCTACGAGCTGGAAGACGTCCGGTGGGCACTGGCCCCAGGGGGGGTGGGTGGACTTCCCCACTTTCCTGAAGAGCTCTAGACCCCTGGTGACCCTTCCCTAGATCAGTCTGCGCTTTCCATCCTTCCCCTGCAAGCCCTAAAGCCCCGCCCTCTCTGCTAAACCTTCCAGTCCTGTGGCCTGAGGCTGTGAAAGCATACAGGTGGAATCTGTCTCTCTGTCTCTATCTCTCTCTGTCTTTGTCTCTCTCTGTGTCTTTCTGTCTCTGTCTCTGTCTCTGTCTCTGTCTCTCTCTCTCTCTCTCTCTGTCTCTCTCTCTCTCTCTCTGTGTGTGTGTGTATGTGTCTGCTCCCCCCACCTCCTTGCATGCTTGCTTGCTGGTGAGACATCCCAAGGTACCAGGGGACACTGAGTATCGGAATTAGGAAAAGAGGAAAGGGTTGGGTGTCAGGGCCATTTTGTCTGCCTGAAGTAGCCACTGCCCCCGCCATTGTGCACAGCTCGGGGCCACATAGTGACCCTCTGTCCCTCTCTCTACCTGACAGGGATATCCAAGACCGAAGTATCATCAAGATCTATAGGAAGGAGCCACTGTATGCTGCTTTTCCTGGCTCACACCTCACCAACGGTGACCTCCGGGTATGTGTGAGAACACCCAAGGCGCTGGTGAGACTGGGCAAGAGGGGTCTAGGGAGGATACAGAACTAGGGTGGCTTTGGAGATGGAAGTCTGAGGCAAGGTGCCCTAGTTAGTTGTGAGGTTATGTCACCCCACCGCTCACATGCTACCTTCTCCACTGTCCACTCAAGATTTCTTTAGATACTGTAAGGCCGCTCCTTTTTCTCTTCTCCTTCCTGTTCCCATCAAGGATGGGCTAAGGGTTTCCTTTCTGGTGTCTGCCAGTTTACCCATGCCGGGAGTACTGATGGTCAAGGGGCCCAGGATATACTAGGAGAGGGAAGACAGGACAGAGGTGGCTTCCTAAGCCTGGTTAGGGGACAGAGTCAGGTGCTGGCTTCTTAAGCAAGAAGAAAGAAGCTCCCTTTTGTGACCTGCTCCATGGGCTTTTCGGGCTGTCTTCTGCTCAGAGAGAAATGGTTTACGCGTCGCGGGAGTCGTCGCCCACGCGGCGCCTCAACAACCTGTCACCCGCATCGCACCTAGCGTCTAGCTCCCCGCCTCCAGGGCTGCCATCCGGGCTGCCTTCGGGACTGCCATCGGGCTCGCCCTCGCGCTCACGCCTCTCGTACGCTGGGGGCCGGCCGCCCTCTTACGCCGGCAGCCCGGTGCACCACGCGGCTGAACGACTGGGAGGCGCCCCAACCAGCCAGGGCGTGAGCCCCAGCCCCAGCGCCATCCTGGAGCGGCGCGACGTGAAACCAGATGAGGACCTGGCGGGCAAGGCGGGCGGCATGGTGCTGGTAAAGGGCGAGGGCCTCTATGCCGATCCCTACGGGCTGCTGCACGAGGGCCGCCTGAGCCTGGCCGCCGCGGCGGGAGACCCGTTCGCATACCCGGGCGCTGGCGGCTTGTACAAGCGGGGTTCCGTGCGCTCGCTCAGCACCTACTCGGCCGCCGCGCTGCAGTCCGACCTGGAGGACTCGTTGTACAAGGCCGGCGCCGGCGGTCCGCTCTACGGAGACGGCTATGGTTTCCGTCTGCCGCCCTCGTCCCCGCAGAAGCTGGCCGACGTCTCGGCGTCCTCCGGGGGACCTCCACCCCCGCACAGCCCCTACTCGGGGCCGCCCAGCCGTGGCTCGCCGGTGCGTCAGTCCTTCCGCAAAGATTCGGGCTCCTCGTCCGTCTTTGCTGAGAGTCCTGGAGGCAAGACCCGCAGCACCGGGGGTTCCTCCACGGCCGGAGCACCACCTTCTGAACTCTTCCCTGGACCTGGGGAGCGCTCCCTCGTAGGGTTCGGGCCACCGGTGCCAGCCAAAGACACAGAGACCAGGTGAGGAGACACTTGGCAATATCTTCGGACAAAGGTGTCCAGAGTGTCTCCCATGTGGCAGGGAAGACATTGGAGGGAGGGGCGAAGCCTCAAGTGATGCTTCTAGAGACCCACGTTTGTACTTCCCTAACCTTAGTTTACCCTGCCGTAAAATGGAGCCCTTTCGGTGTCCGGCCCGCATTGAGAGCTGTCCAGCACATAGCCCGCTGAAATCCACTGGAGCAAGCTGGGGTGGGGGAGGAGTTAGGCTTTTTGTGTTTGTGTTCTTGGGACCGGGTCTTGTTGGGTGGTCGAGGCTACTCAAACTCAGCAATCCCTCTGCAATGCCCCCCCCCAACTGCTGGGATATCAGACATATGCTGAGGTTGAGGTGGCCCTGGAGAGAGAGGCAGAGGAGAGCTAGGAGTTTGATCCCGCGTGGCAGTCAGGGAAAGACTAGCTGTCCTCTAGTTGCTAATCTCAGGAGTAGGGAGTAGGGTGGGCAGGAGGGATCACACTTTCACAGGAGGGCTTATTCCCACCCTCCTCCCCAGGGAGCGCATGGAGGCCATGGAGAAGCAGATTGCCAGCCTCACTGGGCTAGTACAGAGTGCCCTGCTGCGAGGCTCAGAGCCGGAGACCCCAAGGTGAGACACACACATCCCCTGTCAGGGTCTGGGTGCGAGGCAGAGATGTGGACAGTGAGCTAAATTAGAAGCCTGTGTCTACTGTGTGACTGACTCCTTTCTCTTTTCTGTGGCTCTATCCTCAGGTCAGGGAGCTGGGTGATATTTAAGGTCCCATTCAGCTTTGATGGTCTGAGCCAGTCCAGGCCCCCATGGCCATTTTCTTTTCTTTTCTTTCCTTCCCAGTGAGAAGATCGAAGGCTCCAATGGAGCAGCCACCCCCTCAGCAAGTGAGTGACCCTTCTCTTCCTTTCAGAGTTTTAGGATTCGTTTCCTAACCCTTAACTGGAGCTTCATGAGTAGTTTCATCATGGACTATCCGCAGATATCCACTTTACTCCTGCTAGGACTCGCCAGCACTTGGGGTAGACAGTCATAACCATGTGCCTCTCTGGCTGGGTGTGGGGCCTCGGGTGGAGAGACTCCTCCTCTTCCCTTTTTTGCTCCACTCTCCTTATGGCTCATCCTTCTGGTCTCTCTCAGCAGTGTGTGGGTCAGGCAGTAAGAGTAGCGGGGCTACTCCGGTGTCAGGCCCTCCCCCGCCCTCGGCCAGCAGCACGCCTGCAGGGCAGCCCCCTGCTGTCAGCCGCCTGCAGATGCAGACGCATCTGCGTGGCCTACAGAACAACGCTAGCGACCTGCGTGGCCAGCTTCAGCAGTTGCGCAAGCTCCAGGTACCGCTCCCTCCCCGCCCACCCCCACGCCCCCACCCCGCCCCCACCTACTGGCTGTGATTTCTCTCCGCAAGTTCTGCCCTACCTTTCCCCACCATTCTGCTCCAGCGAGTGGAGTCCCTCATTACTCAGTGGTCCTTCTTCAGACCCCTTTTCTGCCTCCCTTTCTAGTTTCCACTTACTATTAAACCTCAGACCCCTCACCAAGCCCCAACACTTCACTGAGCCCCAGTCCCCTTCTCCATCCCTGAGCTGTGCCCCGCACACCCCTATATGGTGGTCCCAGTTCCTTCAGGCCTGGTATCCGTATTCCCCGAGTCCCCTCAGCTCCCTTTTCCTTAGCCTGGAGTGGCTGTCCCGCCCTGCCTGGCAGATGGTCCCACCTGTCAGGAGCCTGGCATCTTTGTGCCGGCTCTTCAAGAGGGGCTTAGGGCTTGTCAGGTGAGGATAATGAGCAGAGACAAGCTGGGAGCGGGGGCAGAGCGCTGCCATCTGGGCCACAGATACGATCTTGCCCACCCACGTCAACTGGGGCACTCGTCTTGCAGTCTCTGCTTCATCGGCAGACCCTATAGACCTTCACCCTAGGTCTTGTCTCCACTCAGGGCTTCTTGAAGCCACAGGTTCACAGTCACACTGTCGTCAGGGCCTTATCTAGTGTCACTCTTTAGCCACACAAATTCTCATCCTGTTCTCCTGCCCTATACTCCTTCAGAATATAACCATGATCTCCTCCCCAGCTGTCCCACCCTTCGCTGCTGCTCACAGCCATGTCTCCTTGGGTGAAGCCCAGTGTAACTTTGCCTCCTCCATAGCCCTATCATCCCCTGCCGGGACCTCCTGCTGGGTTCTACCCAACTCTTATCTCTACCATGCTACGCTTTCCGGGCAGCTCACACCCATCGCCCAGCAACCCAATCTTGTGTGGAGTTTTGCTTGCGCGGGGCTGCCCTCTGCCCACCCTTCCCAACATGCGTCCTCCTCCCATCCGGTCCACACGAGCATTCTTGCGTCCCGCAGCTCCAGAACCAGGAGTCGGTGCGAGCGCTGCTGAAGCGCACCGAGGCGGAGCTGAGCATGCGCGTGTCGGAGGCGGCGCGGCGGCAGGAGGACCCGCTGCAGCGGCAGCGCACCCTGGTGGAGGAGGAGCGTTTGCGTTACCTCAACGACGAGGAGCT
Source organism: Mastomys natalensis (assembly GCA_021653895.1). Classification (NCBI taxonomy): domain Eukaryota; kingdom Metazoa; phylum Chordata; class Mammalia; order Rodentia; family Muridae; genus Mastomys; species Mastomys natalensis. The sequence continues at coordinate 1,166,202 of JAJTUV010000964.1, forward strand.
CATTACTCAGCAACTCAAGTAAGGCTGTGTCCCTGCGTGTAGGGGTTGGGGTGGGGAGAGGACCGGAGACGTGTGCGGGGAGAAGGGGGCACGATGCGGCCCCGGGTGAACCGGCCTGACTCATACAGGAGATGCAGTTCCTTTATTTTGGAATCACAGATGACGTTTGCTGGTCTGTTCTGAAGTCTGATTTCACCCTCCAATGTGGCCTGATTTCTCTCTGACCCACAAACCTTTGGCCATCTGGCATAATTCCTGATTCCTTTTTTTCTGGCTTGGTGCCTGCCTCTGCCATGATATTGCTTCCTGTGGCCTGCAGCTACTGTCATAAGGCCAGCCGTCTGTTTTCCCTTACCCGGTGCCTGTTTCCCTTCTGACCTAGGCCACTTCATCCTTGGGTTGAGCAAGAAAGTGGAGCGTCGGGGGTATCGTCACCTGTCCAGGTGGTTTCTGACCCTTTTACCACCCTGATCCCTGAGACCAAGCATCAAAGACAACCCTTCCCTTCTCAGCACAGTGAAGCTAGCCTCTAGTAGTCTTGAAGAAGGAGGAACAGAGAACAACTCAACCCTGCTTAGACATGGAAGGGTTAACAGAAGACAGTCTGATCCAGATTTAGCAAATGGCTGTCTGGCCACAATTCCATTGTCTGGCACCTGTGAAGGGAGATGCTGCTGTTTTTCCCTGTCCATTCAGGAAGCAGCACCGTCCTCTAACCGCAGCCTTTTCTCCTGAGTTGCTAGGGCTGAGGCAAAGGCCTCTCCCCTTCCTGTGGTCCCTTTATTGACACAGGGCAGTAGGAGATCCAGAGACAGCTCCAGAATCTAGAGGCTACAAGATCAAGGTAGCGGGCGCCTCCTCTGTGCTCCAGCATCCTCATCAGTACTAAGACTTTTTGCAGTTCTTTCGGAAACAGCTGAGGGCTTGACTGTACTAAAGGACTTGGGACCAGGGAGCCAAGAAAGCTGTTCTATGGTGCTACCCTACTAAGTCATATTTGGAGCCCTTACCAGGGGCTCTTTGAGGAGGTCACAACTCAGCCTGGGGGCCCAGGTAAACCTGGTATGCATTTTGGTAATGTTTAAGGTAAGGTCCTGTGACCCCATGCAGCTGACAAGCAGTGGCGAGCCATCTCACATGGAAATGAGCCAGCAGCAGTAACTCCAGCCCACCACCATGTCTGGGTGGGATGACGTAGTGACAGCCACCACAGATCATTAAGCAGACCTGTGGCTGCCATGCTCTGTTCCAGGGATTCTGTTTCCTCCGCTTCCCCGTCTTTTCCTTGTCTCTTTCCATTTTGCATAGAGGAACTGGGCCAGGATTTTCAAAAGGAGTTAGTCTGAGACATTAAAGAAAAATTAAAGGGGGGAACTATCAAAGCTCTGGGGCAAAAGAGATGAAAGGACCCATCTATGCTCTGGTCTTCATGACTGTCTGGTCCCTGGCTTCCTGGGGCCCTCAGTTCTCCAGGAACACAGAGAAGCCTCACCCCTCACACCCAATGCTCAGCTGCTCATTGTAGAGAACTCAGGAACTGCTGGTGGGATTCCCTAGCCTGGCGTGTGTCTCTCTTGAGTGAGGCAGGGACTGGGCCCTATGTTGGTTCTGGTCTAGCCTGAACCATCACCCACCTTCTGCTTTAGCCATATGGCAATTGTCTTGCAGCCCCTTGCACTCACCCCCACCCCCGCCCCATGTTCCTTTTCCTTTGTTCCTTCCTCTTTTCTAGCGTCCTGCTGTCAGTTGAGCCTGGGTTTTGGTTTTATTCCTGCTGGGCACACTCACCTGACTGTCTAGCCAAAGCCTTGGGCTCTCTCTGGATGGATCATTCCCCTGGCTGAGGCCTGTTGCCTCCTGGAGTCTGTCTGCTGACCCGGAGCTAGCTGTGGGAAAGGGCTGGGGTTTGTGTTGTTTTGTTTTGTTTTCCCCATGTGGTAGAGTGAGGCTGGGTGGGGCAGCAGGTAGGTGACAGCCTTCAATTTGGAGGTGAGACACCACAGAGCCAGTGGCTGCAGTCCCACATGAGTACACACTGCACAACCACAGAGCAGTTGTATGACCTTGAACTAGTTTATCTCAGAGCTTCTGCCACCCCCCTTACCGAGGCCAAACCTCAGTTAGGGTTTCTTAGTTATTTACGGTAGATGCTTTAACATAACGCTCCCAAGTCCTTTAATGGTCCTCCAGTAAGACTTTAAGCTGGGTGTAGTGGGTAAGCCTGTAATCCTAGCGCTCAGGATAAGGGCAGAAGAGTCTTTAGTCAGGCCACCCTCAGTTACGTACATATCTTCAGCCAGCCTGGGATATGTTGAGATGCTACTGCAAAAATTAAAGGTGCTAGAGAGACGGCTCAGGGGTTAAGAACACTTATTGCTCTTGTAGTAAACAACAGCAACAAAACCCCAGATTTAGTCCCCGGCACCCACATGGTGGCTCACAACCACCTGCAGTTAAGAGGTTCTGATGTAGCGGGCGCGGTGGTGGCGCACGCCTTTAATCCAGCACTTGGGAGGCAGAGACAGGTGTATTTCTGAGTTCGAGGCCAGCCTGGTCTACAGAGTGAGTTCCACGACAGCCGGGGCTACACAGAGAAACCCTGTCTCAAAAAAAAAAAAAAAAAAAAAAAAGAGGTTCTGATGTGTGTGCTTCTGTCCTCTGAAGATACCAGGCTGGCATACAGTACATATACACACAGGCAAAATACTTACACACCTAATGCTCAATAAATGTATCATTCTTAAAAAAAACATGATAGATCTTTCTTTCTTAGAAAACACTGTAGATAGTTAAGCAATGCAGTCAGCCAGGGTTCCAGATGGATGGACGTTCCGCCATGTTTAATATATACCTCCAAAGTCACCCAGGACATGGTTCTTCATAACCAACCAGAAGGGGAAAGAACATAGAGGGAGCTTACCTGGCAGATCTTTATGGGCTAGATCCTGAAACGTGCTCTTTCTGTCCCTACTGCACTGTGTAGGCCTCAGATGAGAGGCCTCTCCTTCCCCCCACCCCCACCCCCATGCCACTTTTTTCAGAGACAGGGTTTCTCTGTGTAGCCCTGGCTGTCCTGGAACTCTCTCTGTAGACCAGGCTGGCCTCAAACTCAGAGATCCTCCTGCCTCTGCCTCTGGAATGCTGGGATTGAAGGTGTGTACCACTGCCTGAGTTGAAAGCCCACTTCTAATTGCAAGGAAAGCTGGGAAATGTAGTCTTTGAACTGCTGTTTGTCAGTGTGTTCATTGAAGCAAAGTTCCCACCGACAGGATTGTTTTAAGATTCAAATAAGGAAATGCACGTACAGGCCTGACCATCAGGTGCCAACCTGATGAACAGGAAATGCTTAATGCAGGGTCGTTCTTTAACCAGCACTGCTGAATCTCAGGATTTTGTCCTTGGCTCTGCCCTGGTCTGTCTTTTCATCTGGTTGGCCGGTGATGTCTAAGGCATGCTCGTGTGATTGATTGATGACACTGAACTTTAAAACAGAGCAGACGTGTCGGATGGTAGAACAGATTCAAGTCATTTCCACGTGGGCTGCTGGGTTGGAATCTAACAGATGACAGGAATATATGTAACGTCCCACATGTGAGTGAGGGAAGATCTGACTCACTCACGTATAGGACTGCGGTGACTTATGTGCCTGCAGCAATTCTCTCTCTCACTTCTTCATCCTACAATATTTAAAATATTTAATTTGGTGCTGAGAATCCAACTCAGGTCCTCTGCAACAGGCCTTAAGTACTAAGCCATTTCTCCAATCCCTCTACCTTAATGTTGGAGACTAGGTCTCTCGCTGACCTGTGAACTTGCAGGATTGGTCATCTCTCCGTCCTCCCTGCTCTAGTGCTGATCTCTCCGTCCTCCCCCAGTGCCAACCTCTCCGTCCTCCCCCCAGTGCTGTCTCTCCGTCCTCCCCCCAGTGCTGACCTCTCCGTCCTCCCCCCAGTGCTGATCTCTCCGTCCTCCCCCCCAGTGCTGATCTCTCTGTTCTCCCCACAGTGCTGATCTCTCCGTCCTCCCCTCAGTGCTGATCTCTCTGTCCTCCCCCCAGTGCTGACCTCTCTGTCCTCCCCCAGTGCTGATCTCTCTGTCCTCCCCCCAGTGCTGATCCTTCTGTCCTCCTCCCCCCAGTGCTGATCTCTCCATCCTCCCCCCAGTGCTGATCTCTCCGTTCTCCCCCCAGTGCTGATCTCTCTGTTCTCCCCACAGTGCTGATCTCTCCGTCCTCCCCACAGTGCTGACCTCTCCGTCCTCCCCCTAGTGCTGACCTCTCCATCCTCCCCCCAGTGCTGAGGCTGAGGTTGTGCTGTACTGTGTTCAGCTTTTAGATGGGTGCCAGGGATCTGAACTCAGGGTCTCAGGCTTGCCCAGCAAGCACTTTCCCCACTGAGCCATCTCCTTGGCCTCACTCCCACCTATACATGGTGCCTTGGTTTGTGGTTTTTTTTTTGGGGGGGGGGGGGCTGTTCATTTGTTTTGAGACAACATCTTGTTGTAGCCTAGGCTGGCCTTAAACTTGTGATCCTGTTCTCCCAGCCTCCTAAGTGCTGAGATTACAGGCTTGCGCCACTATGCCCCGCCCCTGAGTTTAGGAAGATGTGGGATCATAAATATTTACAGTGAGCCAGCTGAAAACACGAGGTGGTTCTGGCCTCCGGAAGAAAGGCGCTGTGACAAAGGTGATACGCATGGCTGTGTCCTCAGACTGTGCAGCTGCCTCTAGGCCCTGTGAGACTCTGTATCGCCTCCAGGTTCTCCACTGTGTCTGGGGAAGAGTCTGAGGTTTCACGCTGAGGGAAAGACTAGTGCTGATGTGACTGTAGATTAGAGCATGTAGGGAGGACTCCTTTAAGGAACTATTTGAAAGTCTCATCTTTGATCTAGCATTTCTGATTTCATATGGGCACACAGCCCAGAGAAAGGCTTTTGATTTTGTGGTTCTGTTTGAGTCAGGGTCTTACTATGTAGCCCAGGCTGGCCTCAATCTTTCAGCAATCCTCCTGCTTCAGCTTTCCAAGTGCTAGGATTACAGGAGTAAGCCATTACAGCTGGCTATAGCTTTTAATTTTGATCTGTTTGGCGACGTGATTTCTTTCCAGCTGCTCAATTTCAGGGGGCTAGGCTGGGGCCAGAGGGGCTGAGAAGGGTCTCTCTGTGCCTGCAGTGACCTAGAGAAGTCAGTGGAGAAGATCCAGAGGGACGTGGCCCATAACCACCGGCTGGTGCCAGGTCCTGAGCTGGAGGAGAAGGCACTAGTGCTGAAGCAGCTTGGAGAGACGCTGACGGAGCTCAAGGGTGAGCCTGCCCCGGCAAGGGTGACCCTCGGGGGTCCCTGCTGTGCCCCAGTTCCTCAGCCTGCCTCCCCAGCCAGCTTACTCCCCTGCCCTCTCAGCTCACTTCCCAGGCCTGCAGAGTAAGATGCGGGTCGTGCTGCGTGTAGAGGTGGAGGCGGTGAAGTTCCTGAAGGAGGAGCCTCAACGCCTTGATGGACTTCTCAAGCGCTGCCGGGGGGTCACTGACACGCTGGCCCAGATCCGAAGGTCATTGTCTCCTCCATCTTTAGTTTCCCATGGGGTTACACACTGGGCCCAGACCCCCTATCCTGACTCCTTGGAGATCACTGTGTGCCAGCTAGATCTGCCTTTCAATTCCAACTCACGACCCATGCATGCACGACCCTTGGCTTTCCCTTACATGCCTCTCTAGGCTCTCCCATCTCTCCTGCAAGATCCCAGAGCCTTCCTGACATCTGCAGGTTCTCCTCCTGGGGCTGCCGCCTCTCATGAGCTGCTCCTCACTCTCCCAACCCTAGGCAAGTGGATGAGGGCGTGTGGCCTCCGCCCAACAATCTCCTGAACCAGTCCCCCAAGAAGGTGGCAGCCGAAACAGACTTCAGCAAAGGCATGGATTTTGAAATACCACCCCCGAGTCCTCCACTGAACCTCCACGACTTGAGTGGACCTGCCGAAGGCACCCCTCTCACCCCAAAGAGCAGCAATCCCACCAAAGGCCTGGATGCTCCTGGCAAGAGAAACACCGACAAAGCTGTGTCTGTCGAGGTGATGGGCCAGGGCGGGGCATGAGCTAGGCTCACAGTTCTTGCTATCACTTGGAATGTCAGGTACTGAAGGAACACGTGGGCCCTTTTCCTTAGGAGGAGGGTCAGGAGTCTGAGAAGTGCAATATTGGGGATATGTACCCTTCTCAATAGAAAGTATACTATAAAGCTATAATAACTAAAGCAGTATGGCACTCGCATACACACGAGCTGGGTGGCCAATGAAACAGAACAGAATGTCCAGAAATAAACCTAATAATGTTGTATCTGATGGGAGTGGCCTCTCAGCGGCACAGACAAGTGTGTAGCACCCAGTAGGAGGGGCTAAATCTCATAAAGTTCTCTTCTGGTTCTAAGCACAAGTGACTGGGGAAGGGACTGATCCCAGGAGCTCAGGGGTTCATGAGCCAGTGTCCTGACATCAACTCTACTTCCCCTCTCAAGGCTGCAGAGAGAGACTGGGAAGAGAAGCGGGCAGCTCTGACCCAGTACAGCGCCAAGGACATCAACCGGCTGCTGGAGGAGACCCAGGCTGAGCTGCTCAAGGCCATCCCCGACCTGGACTGTGCCAGCAAGACCCACCCTGGCCCTACTCCCACTCCAGACCACAAGCCCCCTAAGGCACCCCATGGTCAGAAGGCAGCCCCCCGGACAGAGCCGAGTGGGAGAAGAGGATCAGGTATGGGGATATAAGGTCCCGGAGCAAAGAGCCCCATCCTCAGAGCTTGGCTTATGGGGGAAACACTGGAGAGCTATTGTCATGGTAGCCAGGCTGCCAGAGAATGGGGTGCTAGCCATTAGTACTCACTGAAGGGACAGGACCCAGAATGACAGGGTAAGCTGGGGTCCGTCCAGTTATCTCCCCTCTGCTGCTAAAAGGCTCATGCAGGGGACTAGAGTACATCCAAGTGATCCTGCCTGAGAGAGAGACAGTGCTCTGAGAGCGGTCTATTAGTGTACTGCTGACCACCATGACAGGGCCGTGATCTCCAAGCCTGTCAGATGGCGGGAGGCAACATCTGAAAGAGGAGTACTACCACCATTGCTGCCAGCAACCCTGACTGTGAAGAGTGCTTCAGGGAACTCAGAATTTTTATTTTCATGTGTGTGTGTGTGTCTTTTGTCCGCATGTATGTTTGTGCACCCACATATGTACCTGGTGCCTGAGCAGGCCTGAGAGTGTCACATCCCCTAGAAGTGGAGTTACAGATGGCTGTGAGCCACCATGTGGATGCTGGGACTCAAACCTGGGTCTGGGAGAACAGCCAGTGTGCTTAAATGCTGAGCCATCTCTTCGGCCCCTGGATTTTTTTAATTTAAAAGATTTTTTAGCCGGGCAGTGGTGGCGCACACCTTTAATCCCAGCACTTGGGAGGCAGAGGCAGGCGAATTTCTGAGTTCGAGGCCAGCCTGGTCTACAGAGTGAGTTCCAGGACAGCCAGGACTACACAGAGAAACCCTGTCTCAAACCCCCCCCCCAAAAAAAAAGATTTTTTAATTATCTTATTTGTGCGTGTGCATGTGTGTGTGAACGAAAGTGCATAGGCGACAGAGGACAACTTGTGGAAATTAATTGTCTCCTTCTACTGTGGGATCATGGGATCAGATTCAGGTCATCAGGTTTGTACAGCCGGACCCTTTAACCTTGGAGTCATTTCTACTGGCCGTGGTTAGAATTTAAAGGTGGGACAGACCCCGTTACATCCGTCAGACCCTTACTCCATGATGCCTTCCGAATGTGGGTCCTAATGATTTTGCAGCAGTAGCAGAAGGCAGACACAGTCATTCTCTCTTTACAAAGAGGACAGACTTCAAATGGTTATATAATCTGTCCTAGGCCACATTTCGTGTGTCCGTAGAACAAAGGGGCTAAGTGCATCTCCTTCCTGAGCTGGGCTGGAGCTGGACAGTCTTAGAAAGGAGGAGAGTGCTTTCCACTGGAGCGTTAGAAATGAGCAGGCACTTCCCAGCCAGTGAGCTCACCTTCCAGGGGACAGCATGGTGAGCACAGGGGAGGTGGGCGGGGCTTGGCCTGGACGGGATCCATGCTGGGTCTTAATACAGAGCAAGGCTGAGAGGTTGTGGACGGTGCTGGACTAGGAACTTGCACTGTTTGAGTTGGTGGAAAGCCACAGAGAATCAAAGGCAAGGGCTGTATGGTTTGAGTGACCTTTCGGAAGGTTGCCATGGAAACCAGGCTGGAGGATGGTGGAGCAGGGAGCAGGGAGCAGGGTAGGCTCCTCAGAGAAAGGATGAAGCTCTGAGCCGGGTGGGGCTGAGGAGCAGATGTGGTCATGAGACAGAACAGCAAGAGTTGTGTGTCAAGGTGCCCATGCTCAGTCAGCAGTTCTGGGTAGGTTGTTGGAGGAAGAGGGGCTGGGTAAGCGGCTGGCAGGCATGGGGAAATGGAAAGGAATGGGTCTGGTTTTCCTCCCTGCCCCTGAGCTGTCCTCTTGGTCATTCCTGGAGGAATGAGCACTTGTGGACACTGCGGTGGTGGGTTCCTGACCCCAGATCCACACTGCTTGCAGACGAGCTCACAGTGCCCCGATACCGCACAGAGAAGCCCTCCAAGTCACCCCCGCCACCCCCTCCCCGCCGGAGCTTCCCTTCCTCCCACGGCCTGACCACCACGCGCACTGGAGAAGTAGTGGTCACCAGTAAGAAAGACTCGGTCTTCATCAAGGTACAACTCTCGATGGGTGGGGTTCGGGGGACTTGAAAGGGAAGCTTGAGGTGACCTCTGAGAGGATTAGAGTCAGCCAGTGCAACCCAACTTGACTTCCAGCTTGTGTGTGGTTCTGATTCCACAGCAGGCCCTGGCAGGGTCAGGGGTGGGTCTTCCTGGCAAGGTGTGGTCAGTCACTGAGGGAGGGAGGGAGGGAAGGACCTGGGCTTGATAGGCACCTGGCTTTACAGAAGGCTGAGTCTGAGGAGCTGGAGGTCCAGAAGCCGCAGGTGAAGCTGCGCCGTGCCGTGTCTGAGGTGGTCCGCCCCGCTTCCACACCGCCCATCATGGCCTCTGCCATCAAGGATGAGGACGATGAGGAGAGGATCATTGCTGAGCTGGAGGTAGGTCAGGCGTGACTGAACACGGCCTCAGCCAGGCCAGGTTCCCTGCCAAGCCTCTGCTAGCCCCAGGACCCATTCTTCTTAGCTTCCATTTCTTCTCCACCGTGAAGTGGAAAGTGAGTCTAAAACTGGTCCTGGTAGGTTTGAGTTTTCATTATAGTCTCTCAGATTCTCCCAGGGACCCCAAGGCTGAAAGCTCCAGGCTTGCACATTCTTACTGAGACCCCACCCAGGCAGTCTTGAGGCTACCACATGCTCCAAAACCCTCAAGCTTCAGAATCCTGGAGACCCTTATGCCAAAGGGCCCAGACTCAATGCATTAGTACAAGCCACAGCTTAGAGGGTTCCCAGAAATCTTTGCCCTGTGCCAGAGTCCCTGGATATCAGGGTCCTTTGGAGGAGAGACTCAAGGCCCAGCAGGTCAGTGACTGTGGTGAGGTGCCAAGGTGTGAGACTGGAGCCCATGGCCATCCTGGCCCACTCTCACATAGGTGCCTAGGTACTCAGCTGTCACCTGGGTCCTCCAAAGCTGCCCCTGCCTTCTGCTCCCCAGGTGTTTGAAAGAAGTTCAGTATCTTCCCTCCCCCTACGCCCCGCCGCCAGCCGATCCCCACCTTGCTGTCCCCCCAGGACATGGGGTCCCCTGGGGGCTCAGCTCTGGGCTCCCCACGGAAGGTAACGGGCCTCCCTGCACCTCTCACGGCTATCTCTGCCTGTTCCTCCACAGCTTCCTTTCCGCATCTCTCACGCTAACCCGCTAACACGCCACCCACGCCAGCCCCTCTCCCACAGCCCCATGCCTGTGGGCTCTCACCGCCCTGCACACGCCGAGGGCAGCGCACAACTGCACAATTGTCCCTCCCCAAGGTTTCCTGGGGGTCTTCCTTGGAGACTGCAACCTGGGTATTTGGTGTGACCCAGGAGATCTCTTACAGGCCCCTTTCTGTCTGGCTCTTGGGTGTCTTGTTCCCATTAATAGCCTGAGTTTAGGCTGGATCCAAAGCCTGTGAGTTGTCTTGGGGCCAAGATTGGAATCTGGATCTTGTTCAGGAACTGACGTAGGGTCAGGCTCAGTCTGACTTTGTCTTGAGAGCTTGCCTGATACCTGCCTTTTCTACCTGCTCTGCTGCACACGCCAGGGAAGGGGCTTTGCTTCTCCCACTGCCCTGGGGAGTCAGGGACAGACCAGAGAGTTGGCTGTCTCAAACCTCTCCCTGCCCTGTGGCCATTCTTGCCGCCGCCATGGTCTGGGAGCTTGGAATAAGAGAAGCCATGCCTTCCTTGGCTGCTGGGTTTCTCTTCCAGCATCGGGATGTTCTTCTAACTTCAGCCCTAGCTGCTGTCCTGCTGCACTTATTTCCTTGTGGGGATGGGAGGGGTGGGCCTGCTGTCTGCGCTCCAGGGGCCTGTGCTTGAGGAGGGGGTGGGAAAAGGTCTCGGCATCTCTCCTTCTGCTCTGCCAGGTTGGGGTAAGAGGACCTCAGTTTGGTTCTCCACTTCTCATGTGCACACCCCCCTCCCCTTCCTTGTGTGGATCTTCCCAACCCACAGTGGGGTCCATGATGGCAGCCACCATCATTGTGGCCTGGCCTGAGGCCTGGTGGTCTTTGGTGACCTGGCAGGGGAGCAGACAGGCACCAGAAGGTGGGCAGTGCTGTGTGCAGCCCCAGGAGTCTTCAGGGGCTGAGCAGTGTGAAAGGGACACCTCCTGACTGGCTTTGTCCTCAGCACCCAGCTCTGCTCCTTTCTGGTTCTGAGGCTCAGTTATGAGGGGACCCAGCAGGCAAGGCCCTTTCCCTGGCTTCCCCTCTGCATCCCGAGGTGCTGTCAGGCGGAGGAGCCTGTGGAGCTGGGGCCCTCCCTGCCTTCCCTGCTGTGTGCACCTACTTCCAGGTAAGCAGTGGTAGGGCTGGGTGGTTTGCCTTGGGAGGTGAAGGAAGGGGTCTCAGCTTGTTTATCGAAAAGAGCACTGGACTTGAACTCAGGCTATTTGGGTTCAAATCCTGGCTCTACTACTAATTAGCTGTGGATCAGACAAGGTGTGAGTCACATGTTGCTCCTCACCTGTGAAGTGGGGACAGGGAAAGCAACAATCATTTCATGGGTTACAGAAAACATTGACAATGAAGATATAAGCTATAATGTCTAACATGAGCTGGTACTTAAGAGTGCAGGCAGAATTCACTCAGGTTCACAGGGCCCTTGAAGCCTCCAGGCCTTGGCCAGAGGCAGAGCCAAGGTGCTCACACAGAAATGGGTGCTTAGCTGGGGCATTGCTCAGTGTCTTGAGGCCAAGGAACTGGCCATGGCCGAGCACCACCCCTTCAAAGCTGAGTTCAACTGTGGGGGGTGCTGGGGGCTCACAAGTGTGAGGCCAGGAGCCCAAGATGAGGACGATGCCCCATCCTTGAGGTAGAAACCAGTATCTGCTTGCCCTCTGCGCATACAGCTGTAGTTTGTTATTTGGTTCGGTTTACCCAGTAGCTTGAATTTGCTCAAATGATACCAGACATGTAATAGAGCGTCCTCGTTGCTTCATTTGCTACACAACCCATAGTACTGTTGTGTAGTGCCTGGGATGAAGCCTAAGGTTTTCTCCCAAGTGTAACCTGGGTAGTGGGGAAGGCACACATCTCACACTCCTGCAGAAAGCAGGAGGCTGTGGGCTGTGGGGGCACCTGCACTCCAGGCTCAGTCTTGTCTCCAGTTTACTGGGCAACATCATCAGGACCTCGACTGACTCCGTTTCCCCATCCGGGAGAGGAAGGGAGTGGACTCATCTATTTCTTAGCCTCATCCCAGCTCAGGATTCCCTCTGCAGGGATCACATTCTCCCTCGTTTTCTGTCCCTGCAGGCTGCCTCAGGGCCCAGGGTCTTCTGTGTCCCTCAGATCATCTTGACAGAATGCACTTCCAGCTCTCCCACTCTGCCAGAGACCACCTTAGAGGAACTGGGTCCCAGGACAGTCCCCACACCAAGACCCCGGACCCTGGCTGGCAGTGGGAAGACTTGGAATGGTCCACAGGCCTTGCTGGGACTAGCGGCTGAGGTACTCTGGCCCAGGAGCAGTTCAGTGTCTAGAAAGGAACCAGCAATTCTACAGAGCCCACACAGTGTGGAAGCCAGGGTTCTCTATCTTCAGGGACCATCCCCGGATGAGACTCAGAAGACTCTTATGGTTGAGACCCACTCAGAAGAGACCCCCCAAAACTCTGAATTTGACACTCAAGCTTGCAGTAGGGGACCATGGGCCATCGGCACAGGCAGCACAGCACAGGATGCTACCCGCGACGGATGGACAGCCTGGAGGAGACACTCCAGGAACTAGAAGCCACCCTGAGCGAGATGGGCGCCAAATCGACTATGACATGTCCAGGCAGTCCCCAACCCCTCCGTCCCCACCCCCAGGTGGCTGCCATCCTCCTCTTCTCCCCTGCTGCCTTCCTGCTCCAACCTCTGGGCCTGCAGAGTCCGGGAGCAGGGCCACAGGAGCCCTGCCCACCTCCCTCATCCCACTGTCTAGATTTCAGCCTACCATGCTCTGGGAGCCTTCGTCCAGGCCAAGGCCTGTGGGCAGAGCCAGGGGCGGCCGGGAAGCCGGCCCACCCAGGACTCAGCTCTGCTTTGCTGCTGGAGCATGAACCAAGTGGGCTCTGTCCCTGTCTGCTCTCTGTAAGCCGGAGAATAAAGCTTTCTCCTCTTTCCCTCCCCTTCCCCCTTCCTGTCTCTGTCTCTTTCTGTCCCTGTCATTTCTCTTGCTTGCGCCTCTGGGTCCCCCCCGGGAAAGGGCTATACATGAGGGGGTAACTATAGGGGGCTAGATGTGCTCATCTCTGGGGGAGATTTCTTATCTCCCACTCTGGGGGGTGATGTGGACCTGGGGATGCTCTCTTATTAGAGACACCCCCCCCCCCCGCGCTTTCAACTCTGTCTCCTGGACCAGGATGGAATCCTTTGCTGGGAGCTGAGTGGTACTGGGGTCTTCCCTGTAGAAGCAGCTTCCTAGGAAGGTACCAGCTGCCCCTGGACTACTCTGGAGAAGTCATAAATGCGCTCTGACCTAGGATGGGGCCTAGCCTGTTCATCTGCAGCGAGGCCTTGAACCTGGGCTCAGAGGGGACTTAAATCTTGGATGGTTATGTAGAGTCAGGGAGGGGTCTCCAGGCCTCCAAGAGTCCGCTTAAGGAGGTCCTAACCCTAGAGACCCCCCCCCAATGCTTAGAGTTCCACACAGGACTGTCCCACCCCAGCCCTGTCTCTCTTTTCACAGAGTGGAGGTGGCGGCGTGCCACCCATGAAGGTGGTGACTCCTGGAGCCTCTCGGCTGAAGGCGGCCCAGGGCCCAGCAGGCAGCCCTGACAAAGGCAAACACAGCAAGCAACGAACGGAATACATGAGGATCCAGGCCCAGCAGCAGGTGAGGGTGGAATTCCAGACACCCAGGCCCCTGGAGGGTCATACACCAAGGCTCTGCTATGTGCCTCTGTCTTAACGATAGTTCTGAGTCTTCTGATTCCCTCTCTGTCGTGACGCCCTCCATTTTTTTCCTCCTCGTGGACTTAGTGCTCTGGATCTGGTACAGACTCGAGTCCCTGAATTCGTAGGCAGTCTCCTGCTCATGGATAAAGGAGCCTCACCCCCTGCCTTGTGCAGGGCCAGCCCTGTGCAGATTCACTTCCTGCCCTAGTGGTTGGGTCACTTCTGAAGCCTACACCACAGCCATCTCACCTCTGCTCCTGTGCAGGGCTCTCACCTGCTCTGCACCTCCCTCAGATCAGGAGGAAGCTGTCTCAGCGTTCATGTTTCAGTGGCAGGTTGGGGGCTCACAGCCTGTAAGGCCCACCGGGTGTGGTCAGGATCCCGCAGATGTAACAAGCCACTTGGATTCGTAGGTTTGGAGTTGACAGAATTCACCCATGCTACCTAGGGCCCTGGAGCTTGCTCATCTGGTCTGCCTGGTCAGATAGTAGAGGAGGGCCCTCGATGTAGCTATTGAGAGCCCCTCAGTGCACATGCTCAGTTCAAAACCTCTCCTGAGTAGCTAGCTCTTATGTGCCAGGACTGTTTGGGGTCTCCAGTAGGCCTTGTTCTGTCCAGATAGAAACCCAAAGCTCAGAAGGATAAGGTTAGGGATGGCCAAGGCTGGCCATGAGGGTCAACTCATAGCAGGAGAGAGACTTCCCAGACCTGCATAGCAAATGACATTAGAGCCAAGATTGAGACTTAGCCATTTTAAAACCCCTTCCACCACAGGCCCCAGATAGCCCTGAGCAACAAGACCTGTATACCTGCTCCTAGGAAGACAAACATTCAGTCATTCCCCAGCTTTTCTTCCCCAGCCCCCACTTTCTCGTGGTCCCCAGACTCACCGGTGAGGCCCGTCCCCCCAACTCTTTTCTGTGACTGCAGTGAGGACCTCTTGTCTTGTCTGGGGTGGTGGGAGGCCCCTTCATTTCATGCCCAGAAAAGCAGCTATTAGCTATGGGATATTTACACAGACACTGGCACACCCAGTGTCTCTTTCACAGCAGTCTGAGGTAGAACAGGTGAAGAGGCGGGGACAGGGTGGAAATCTGACATCTGACAGACCTCTGCCCATGCCATGCCTGCTTCTACCCAGTCAGGACCCCACCCCACCCCCAACCGTGCCACTGCAGTTACACATCACCACCTTTGTCCTGTCTTGTAGCTCCCTAGAAACCCAGGCCCACCTGCTGCCTGGTGGGTCAGCTCCATACATTCCAGCCTGACCCTTCTCCTCGGCCTTCCCACCTCCCTACAGGGAGTGGCAAGGCCTCCAAGGGCCATGCTAGCTCTTTCCTCCTTCTTACCTCTGGGTAACATGGCTGTCACCCTATCTATGCCGCTATGTAGCCCCCTCCCTGGCTTGGTCAACCCCCAGGTCTCAAACATCAGCCCCTCCCCATCCTGGGTCCACTCTGAACCTCGAAAGCTTGTATGAAGCTTCGAGCTAGACAGTGCGTCTTCTTGTATGCCTGTGGTCCAAGAGTGGTCTTCTGTGGAGGAAAATCTACTGGCGATCATGGTCCTCCCACCACAGGCCTTTGGATGCTGAGGTGGAATCCAAGGTTCCACAGCCTTGGGAGGGAGGAATATGGAGCTATGAGGGAGGAAGAGGACGCCCACACAGCCAGCCTGTCACAGCCCATCAGCCACATACCTGGCTCCTTTGTCTTCCATCTTTACTGGGCCTGCCTGGCCACTGAGTGGGCTCCTCACCTCCAGCCCCGTCTCTGTCAGTGTTCCCAGCTCCTCCATTGTCTATAAGTGAGAGCATCCCCAGTTGTAGGCCCCTCAGGAAGCACCACCCAGGCCCCAAACCCCACAGTTTCTGGACTCCACTGGGCCCTTCCTGCCCCTCCCCACCCCAGGACGGGCCCCAACCCACCCTATTGCCCTTTGCCAGGCACTCCTGTCTCCTGTGCTATGCCAGGGTCTGTCTGCTTTCTGACAAAGCGAGACATGTTTCTTAGGAAATTTTTTTTTAAATAAATAAAACAATAAAAGAACCAGTGTGGGGAGGTTTGGCTCAGTGGAGGATTGCCTGTTTAATAGGGGGAGGCCCCTAGCACTGTAGAAAAACATAACAAAACAATCAAAAAAAAAAACCAATGTAGTGTCACCAAAATACGTGGTCTCCTAAGGTCATCTGTGACTGCTACTATCTTTTATTGGTCTTCTAAGACCTGTGAGGACATTCTAAAATGCATATTTGATGTGTGCTCACAAACATAGCAGTTTAAAGTCTATGCTCACAAACCCCATCTTGGATCTCTTCACCGCTGCCCAATCTACACAGCTGGTTGGGCTCAGATCCAGCATACACACATGCTCCGGTCACCTGTGTCACTACGACAAGCTCTGACTCAGTTTCTCAGGCAGACCTTGGCTTGGATTCTGCCTCAGCAGCTTGAGTGGGTGGGATGACAGGCCTGTGGCATTGGATCCGGCCTCACAGCTCTGATGTCACTGAGATTAAGAGAACTAGACATGGTAGGGACCCTGGACTCAAGTGTAGGAAGAAAATTCCGAGACGGGAGTGCATTACAACAGACATGACAGAGGCCTGGAGATGACAGGAAGAGCCCTTGAATGTTGTTGTAGGAGCTATGGTGGGTGAGGTGGGAACTGGATCCCATGTCAAGGGCTTGGTATAGACATAGAGTTATGGAATCTATGTAGGCTTACTCTCTCTTTTTTTTTTTTTTTTTTTTTTTTTGGTTTTTTCGAGACAGGGTTTCTCTGTGTAGCCCGGGCTGTCCTGGAACTCACTCTGTAGACCAGGCTGGCCTCGAACTCAGAAATCCACCTGCCTCTGCCTCCCAAGTGCTGGGATTAAAGGCGTGCGCCACCACCGCCCGGCACTTACTCTCATTTTTAATGGCTCTCGTGAAGAGCCGTTAGAGAAGAAACCACCAGAGTGCTGAGGGAATTATGTCACTGCTGAGACAGAGAGTAATGGTAGCTGCAGCTGTGGGGACGCTGGGGGGAAATTGAGGGGTTAACAGGAGAGTATTGTTCCTGTTAGTCTCTGGGTGGCGCCAGAAATGGCTCGGCTAAGGCACAACTGGGTGTGAAGCGCCAGCTTGACTTAACCCCATTCAGAAGCTTGAGTCAGGGCCTGGAGGGACAAGTGTCCTGGAAGAGCCTGAAGAGCAGACGCGCTGTGGTCTAGCAGCACCCTACCATGGTCTCCGGGTCCAGAAGTGTCCCACCTCTCCCAGAGCAGAGTGGAGTGTCTCTGTGGCTCCTGTCTCATCACAAAGCTTGGGAAGTTCTGTTTTTCTCATCAGAATCAAGACCCATGGTGTGTGGGGAGGGCTTAGAGAGATGGCTCAGTGGTGAAGAGCAATGGTTTCTCTCCCAGAGGACCCCCGTTCAATTCCCAGCACCCACATAGTGGCTCACAACCACCTGTAGCTCCAGTTGCAGGGGCTCTGGTGCCCTTTTCTGACCTCCATGGGCACTAGACATGGATGTAGTGCACAAACATACATGCAGGCAAAATGCACATGGACATAAAGTACATAAATCTAAAAGAAAGAAAGAAAGAAACCAAGAAACCAAACTGCCCATTGGCAAGTGAAGTGAACGAAACCGCCTTACCAGTTCACTTTGCTGCAGCAAATCTTGTATGGAGCTACAGCCAGGGGGTCCCCAGATGGATGGAAGCTGGCTTTTTGTTTGTTTTTGTTTTATTTTGTTATTTTTTTTTCAAGTCAGGGATTCTCTCTGTACACCATCCTGGAACTCTCTCTGTAGACCAGGCTGGCCTGGAACTCAGAGACCCGTCTGCCTCTGCCTCCTGAGTGCTGGGATTAAAGGTGTGCACTATCACCCAACTTAATACTTGGTTAATGTGCATGTATGTGAGCCTCAGCGAGTGTCTATGCACCTGTGCAGCACATGTGTGCAGGGAAAGGCATGAGAATCCCTCGGTCTAGAGTTACAGGTGGTTGTGAGCTGCCATGTGTGTACTGGGAGCCGAACCCAGGTCCTCTGCAAGAGCAGCGAGCACTCTTAACCACTGAGCCATCTCTCCAGCTCTGAGAAATAAATTTAAGTGGGAGATGCTAAGGTGATACCAGAAGGAATGGGGCAGGAACAGCAGGCTGAACCCAAAGTGAGTGGCAGAGGGCACATAGGTGCAATTTTATGAGTTTGTCCCCAGGCCCAGGTACTACTGGAGTCAAGGGATAGCCGGGTCATATCTGGCCAGTGGTGATGGACACAATGTTGTAGGGTAGAACGCTGACAGACGTGGACCACAGTAGAGGAGATACTATTGAAGCCACACGCTTGCTTAGACTCTGAAGGGGAGGTATCAGCTGCCGGCTGCAGCTTGGTAAAGCCTATATGAATCACGGACAGACTCGATGCCTGCTTGATCTCAGGAACCTGAGGCAGGTCACTGGGGCCACACGATTCTCTTTTTGCTCTTTTTTTTTTTTGGCTTTTCCAGACAGGGTTTCTCTGTGTAGCTTTGGTTGTCCTGGAACTCTCTCTGTAGACCAGGCTGGCCTTGAACTCACAGATCCACCCGCCTCTGCCTCCTGAGTGCTGAGATTAAAGGTGTGTGCCGCCACTGCCCGGCTACCTCTTTTTCTTTAACATGGCTTTTGTTGTTTGCTTTGGTTTGTTGAGACCACTCACTATGTAGCCCAGACTGGGCTGGACTTTGCCATATCCTTACCTTAGCCTCAGATTTTCAAGAATTACAGGCATGCATCATTACATCAGGATTTTTTTAAGCTTTGCTTTGTTATTTTTTTTCATTTTATGTGAGTTGGTGTTTCCCCTGCGTGTATGTCTATGATGGTGTCAGGTACTTTAGAGCTAGAGTTATAGGCAGTTGTGAGCTGTTGCGTGGGTGGTGAGACTTGAACCCGGGACTTCTGGAAGAGCAGTCGGTACTCCTAACCGCTGAGCCATCTCTCCAGCCTTTGTTCTGTTTTTTAACCAAGGCTGTTCATTTATCACACTGATAGCTAAACTCCAGCCACGTCCCTGGTTACAGCTTCAGACTTCAAGGCTACCTGACTTGTGTGTCATCATCCCCCAGTAGTGACACCTGCTTAAAATGCACTTTCCCAACCCAAGAGTAGAGATGACTCTGGAAGGACTCCCAGAAATATGCATGTGACACATGCCACAGAATGTCCTGTGGAGATGACACAGGTGGCTCTTAAGCCATACTTTGGAGGCCATGGCTCCAAAGAACAAACCTGGGATATGAAAGAAGTAAGGCGGGCGTTTGCACGAGTGCGCGCAGGGGCTTCTGAGTGGGAGGCTAGCCTGGAGCAGAGCTTGTGCCTCAGAGAATTGTCTCCAGTTACCTTAGGGGCACTGGGGGATAGGGGGTGAGGGGCGGGGCATGAGCAGGGAGGGCCACAGTGGGGATCCCTGAACTGGGAAGGATCCTGGTGGTGGCAGGTAACTACTCCCAGTTTCCAGATGGGGCTAGCTCACTCCAGCTTAGACCAGGGGCCTTCTGGTGAGGACTGGTCTCCCACAGGGGCCAGAGGCAGGACTTTTACCGCTGGGCTGGGCTGAGCTACTGACCCCATCTGCCCTGGCATCCCTGTTGCTACTAACCATACACTTCTTCTCCCTCCCTCACCCGCCCTCCCACCCCCTGTCCTCTCTGCCTGCCCTGGGCTGGGTCTCTCTGTTGTGTCTTCTGTCTTCTGTCTTTCCTCTCTCAGTAACCATGGACTGAACCCACCCCCCACTCTGCTTTCCAGGCCTTTGATCCAACCCCCCCATGGTTCCCCTCAACCTTCTCTGTGCCCTGCTGACACACTTCCCCACCCTGTCCCCCCCAGTTCAGAGGAGCGCTCTCTCCAGCCGCCCAGCCCCTCTGCGTTCTCGCTTTTGCAGTTAATTTTCTCTCGGACTTGTGGAGTTCCCATTTTTCAACACTTCAGCCAGGAGCCAGCATGGAGGCTCTCCTTTACTCTCTCTGACCCCTGACCCCTGTTTTTGTTCCAGGCCACTAAACCATCTAAAGAAATGAGCGGTCCGAATGAGACCTCAAGCCCCGTCTCAGAAAAGCCCTCTGGTTCCAGAACCTCCATCCCTGTATTGACTTCCTTTGGGGCAAGGAATTCTTCCATCTCCTTCTAGAAGCCCCTCATGCACCACCCCAGCCTGCCCCTCCCTTACTCCTGCCATCGACCCTCCTTCCTTTCATACCCGCTCTCTCCTCGCCACTCTCACGCCTGAAGGGTTGCGGGGGCGCATGGCCCTCCGCTCTCTCATCTCCTCTTGGTGTTTTTGGTTTTTTAAGCGATTTCCTTTAATTATCTTTCTTTTTCCTTTTTATTTTTTCTTTTTTAAAGAGCAAAAGAGAAAGCTAAAAACCAAACACACCAACGTCCCCTGATTTCCGGTTCTCTAGCGGGCCTCTGCTCCGCCCACTTCCTGTCATCTTCTTCCCCTCTGCTCTTTCACCCTCTTCCCCCCACCCCTCAAGTCCATCCAAAGTTCCCACCTCCCCTAACTTCCCAAGAACACTTGGAACAAACTCTGAGCCACGGAGACTTGGAGCGGAGCGAGACCCCCTCCCATTACTGGGTTCCTTCCTGGAGGAACAAATGGACAAGGACTGACCCAGCGTCAGGCTGGACAATGGACAAGGGAGACCCTGGCCTTGGAGACGCCCCACTGTCTGTCCAGCCTTCGAAGAGACAGAACAATGCTGCTGCCCTGTGGTTTTTCTTTCAAACCAGGGTGGGCCTGGTAGCAGGCCTAGCTGGAGGGGATCCCCAGAGAAGAGGCCAAGGCTGGGTGTGAGGAGGGAAGGGGCGGGGGGGGGGGACACTAGGTGCCAGGGGAGAAGCCGGCTCACTGCTGCTCAGTGTCCGGCTGGTGCTAGCAACGGATGGAAGGAGGCCCCCAGGACACCTGTTATGGAGGGTGCTTCTGGGGACAGCCTGCCCCTGGGGTTCTGCCTTGGGAGAGGGCAGCCCTGAGAGGGGCATCTGGTACTTTTAGTTCCCTAATTTAGCACTTTAAATGCCATTAACTTATTTTATGGGGGTGGGGTGGGGAAGATGGAAGGGCCTAGAAACATGTTTGGAGGGTGGGAAGGGTCTGGTTTGAGGGTTACAGGGAGAAGGAACGGGTGGGTGCAGTAAAAGTCTCTGACCCCTAGAGGGAGCACCTTGACCTTCAGCCGGCCTCTATGATTTGAGGGTTTTCAGGGAAGGGGTGAGATGTGACTTGCCTGTGGGGATCTGGTGACCACTTGTCAGGTGTTTGAGGATCCCCAAGGCAGAAGAGCCAGCTAGTATTCCAGTCTGGATACCTTGCAGGGGTCCTGCACGGGAGACTGGCTTTTGAGTGGGTCCAGGAGTCAAAGGGAGAGGCTGACTTGGTTCTGGCCTGGCCCACAGAGGGGCCAGAGGGGCCAGAGGGGCCAGAGGGGCCAGAGCAAGAAGGAAGATTCTGTGAAGGGCTGTAAGTTGGAGGGGCTTCCCTTTGGAGCACAAAGCAAATTAAGCACAGAGATGTGGTCTTGGCACTAGTCCCACAGGAAGCACAGAGAGGAACCATTGAAGGGACAGAACCCCAAGACCCTGGAGCCCAGCAGGGGAGAGCCAGTGGCAGCTGTTGAGGGTTTGGGGAGGGAGGGAAAACGGGGTTGTGTTTCTTTTCTTCGCTTATTTTTATTTATTTCTATTTTTGTTAGTTTGCTCTTGTTTTCCAACTTTGGATCATTTTTGTACTAAGGCAAGCAAGCCTTTTTGAAAAATAACAAAAGAAGGAGAAAAAAATCCCTCCCAGAAACAAAACAAAAAAAACAAAACAAAAAACCAAAAAAACCCTAAAAAAATAGAAAAAAAAAAAAGGACCTCACAATGATGCAATTACTTTTAATTGCAAGCAACTCTTTACATTTAAGTGAAGTGTCTTAACATTTTATATTGTTTTAAAAATATATTTACATATTATATATATATAATATACGTAATATAAATATATATAAATATTAAAAAAAAAAAAAAAAGAAAGAAAACCACAGCACACTCCCTGGCCGCTGTCTGGCAGGGGAGGGGCTGGGGACAGGCGTGTGGCCTGGTTTCTGTAGTCCCTGTGAAGCAGTTTGGTTTGGTTAGGCTGTACAGAGACCCCTGGCTTGGGAGGGGAGGGGGAGGGGCCCCTCCACTCCATTTCTCTTTGCTTGCTACTCTTTGCTTGCCCCTACACCCACTCAGCCCTGTGACCTGAGTGTGCGCCCCTCTGTCATTGTCCTGAGTTGTGTCCTCTATGGAGAGAAGGGAGCCAGAGGAAGTGACAGTCCATGCAGGGGCTGCCCCACGAGCTCAGGCAAGGCCCGTGGGATTTGCGAAGTTCTAGTTCTTCGATTTGGTTCCTGCACATGTGTGTCCTGGAAGGCATTTGTATGGGATTGTGTGCAGCCTGTGTGTGTGTGCACGCTGGCACAAGCCTACATAACTTGTGTGTGCACATGCATGGATCGTGTGTGCATAAGCAAAACTTAATATTGTATGTGTGAAGCCTTGTACATGTATGTGAACATAACCTGCCTGGGCTTGGTTGTATGGGGAGAGCTTTGGAGTAAGGACGTGTGTAATGTGTGTGTAGACATGCCTGGCTGTTCGTGTGAGGGCCACATGTGAATGGGTACAGATGACGTTAGCTGTGGGTATGGTTGTGTGCAGGTGCAGGCAGGCGTGTGAGAGGGCCTCTGTGTGTGTGAGTACTCGTGTGCATGTGTATGTGTTCCATCATCCCTGCACCACTCGCCCGGCTTCCCTCCCAAGCTCACCCCTCCACCCCGTCTTCTCAAAGCCCGCAGCACGTCGATTCCCCGCCCCCACCCCCAGCTGCATGCGCCTCGCTGCTGTCCATCAGTGTGTGCTTGACAAGAGAAACTGCCACACCGGGAGACCCTGTACCTGGTCCCCTCACCCCTGCCCGCTGTGCTGTGTTACTCGCATGGGGGGTTCTCTCTGGCCCCTTCCACAATATACTGTTTCCCCAGGGGCCTTGGGGCCAAGGCTTTGAGTGAGGTCCCAAATGGGGCCCCCCAGGGCCAGCCCAGCTCCACACCCACCCGTCCACCCTGTAGGGCCTGTGTTGGTGTAGAAGTGATGGCTTCTGTGAATATCGTGACCTCTGTCAGTGTAACTTGACGATTTCTAAATGGAAAGGGTTGCTGTGTTTTCTGTCTCTTTTTTAATGTCTTTTTTCTTTCCTACCTCTCCTCCCTTCCCTTTTTGGTTTTTCTAGCCGAGTGTTGGGGCTTTAATAAAACTTGTTTCTTTTTTCTCTCCTGGATCTTCTTCCTGTGGGCTGTGCCTCGTTATTTCACTGGGGCATGGAAGGGATTGGGGTGAACAGCAGAGGGGTGGGGACTCGCTGAAGCCAGCTTGTCTCGAGTCAATGGGCATGGCACAGGGAAGGGACAGACAGGACAGGAGGCATGGGGCTAGCATTACCCAAGGCACTTGATTCCTGATACCATGGGGAAGGATACCACACATTTCTTTATTTTTTTATTTCTTGGATTTTTGAGACAGGGTTTCTCTGTCCTGGAACTGGTTCTGTAGACCAGGCTGGCCTTGACGCAGAGATCCACCTGCCTCTGCCTCCCTGGTGCGGGATTAGAGGTGTGTTACCATGCCCTGCTAACCCCACTAATTCTAATTCGAACTGGATGTCACAGAAAGGCCCCATATAGTCCCCCATGACCGCCAGTGAGTGAGCTCCTGGCCATCTTTCCTGTGTCTCAGATCCAGAGATCTGTAAACTCACAATTTGAGTTCAGCTCCACCTGGCCACAATGCCAGTTCTTAAAGGTCAGATTACCGGGAGCACTGCCATGTTGGGTTTCAGCCTCTGAACCACTGGGAGGGATGACCCCTGATGTACATACTCCATCACTCTCAGACTCCTGGAACTAACAGGGACTCCCACGAAACACATGAAACAAACACGCAGTGAAATGGACCTGCAACCCACAGTGTGCAGGGCATGGGCCAGATGGCTCGCTCAGGGTTTCAGAAAGTCTGAACTCAAAAATACTGAAGGTCTTGTCACAGTCCCCACAAGTTCTGTCTCTGAGGCTTCCTGTATTCTTGGCAGAGGCCCAGAATTACCAGATCTTCCAGTCAGTTCTTGATCACCTCTGTCCCATGGGGTGGCAAGGTCCTGAAGGCGCACACTCCCAGCCATGTTTGGCATCCTTAGTATCATTCTCTTCTAAGGGCCACTAGCAAGGCTGAGTTGAGAAACGGCTCACCGCATGAGTCACCTCCAGCCACTGCCCGGAGTCAGGAGTCAGGAGTCAGACCTCAGTCTACCTAGAGGCCATTCCCCTGACATTTAGAACGTCAGCAGGTCCTGTTAATTTCCTGTAGTATTCCTGGAAAACAAGACAGCAGCCAACCCCCTCCTCCTTCCCCTTCCCCTTGCATTTTAAGACAGAGAACAAATACAGCCATCACCTGCTCATACCCAGCACAATCGTCACCCTTTCAAGAGGCTCCCGAAAAAGCCCTCCTCGCTGCTGTGCCTAGGTACCCCAGGGCCAACTATGTAGCCTGTGGCAGAGAAGCCAGGCAGGAAACGGGGGTGGAGGGGTGAGGGGGCGGGGAGGGAGTGAGTATCTACAAACTGCAAGCAAGCCCTGGAACAAGGAGCCCTGTAACTATGGGGGCAATGTGGACCGGCCCAGGATGACCACGCCCTGACCACGCCCTGGCGTCTCCTGATTGGAGACCATAAGTATGAGGAATGGAAGGGCTGAGATGGCTCTCAGGAGTGTGCCTGCCATGCAAGCATGAAGACCCGCGTTTGGATTTCCACCAGCCATATAAACCCAGGCGCAGTGGTTCAGGTCTGTGACCCTAGGGTAGGAGGAAGGTGTTGGGGACAGGTCCTCAGAGCTCACTGGCCAACCAGGTCATCCAACGGGTAAACTCCAGGTTCAGTGAGAGATTCTGTCTCAAAAAAGTTAGCAATAGAAGACATATTTCAGGCCTCCATGTATGTGTGCACATGCACACACCCAGAATACTAACACAGAATTTTAAAGGCTGATCATAAACTTCCCAGTAATGGTGAATCTCCCACTCAGAGACTGTCTGATATACATAGCTAGTTCCAGACTGCCACGGTTACATAGTGAGACCCTGTCATCACCACCAACAAAGAGGGGTGGAGTTTCGAGTGCGACATAAGCCTGTGAGCCCAGCGCTTGGAATGTAGCAGCAGAACAGTTAGGAACTAAAGTAAGACTGAGCAAGCTGGAGAGATGGCTCAGTGGTTAAGAGCACTGACTGCTCTTCCAGAGGTTCTGAGTTCAATTCCCAGCAACCACATAGTGGCTCACAACCATCTGTAAAGGGATCTGATGCCCTCTTTTGGTGTGTCTGAAAATAGCTATAATGAATTCATATAAATAAATAACTCTTTTTAAAAAATTGAGCGAAATTGTGAATTTGAGGCCAGCCTGGGACAGCAAGTAAAGGTGGAACCATGGGAGAGACCTGACTCCTGCAAGTTCTCCTCTGTACACATGCTGTGCCCCACCCTGTGGAGAGCCCTTTGGCCACACCCCGAGGGCGGGCGTGCGCCTTGGCTTGTCCTTGCCATTGACATCTCCTTGTATGCCGTGGGGCTGTGCAGACAGTGGCGTGAGGCTCCATCTGACCGCTCTGGACCTATGGGCTCGGACCATGCCACGATCTGTGATTGGCCAGTATGGTGTACTTTTACTTCTAGGCCGCCATTCTAAGATGGCGCAGGTTTTCCAAGGCCAGCTCAGCTTCCTGAGTAAACAAGTCTGTTGTGCATGCGTTCGGACAGTTATGCTAATTAGGCACAGGCAGTTATGCTAATGAGCTAGTGACAGTTATGCTAATGGGCCATTGGCAGTTAACCTATCCTGAAAGAACACAGACCTATGCTAATGAGGTGTTTTCTATCTAACCTATCCTGAGCCACCTAGCCCGCCTCGGGCGGATATATAAGCAGCTCGTTTCTGCTGCTGGGGGGGGGGGGTCCCCGTAGTCAAGATTCGTTCCTGAAATAAAGCTGTCTGAGCAGGATCCGACCGTGTAGTGTCTTACTTGCTGGTCGAGGCGGACGCGACACCACCCCAATAAAATATGTAAATAAATAAATGTAATAAAACGTACTCCCTAAAAATGAGTAGCAGCCGGGCAGTGTTGGCGCACGCCTTTAATCCCAGCACTTGGGAGGCAGAGGCAGGCGGATTTCTGAGTTCGAGGCCAGCCTGGTCTACAGAGTGAGTTCCAGGACAGCCAGAACTACACAGAGAAACCCTGTCTCGAAAAACCTAAAAAAAAAAAAAAAAAAAAAAAAGAGTAGCATACTGATAACATCTGGAGGATTGGGAATGCCTGCTAAGGCAGGGTGATCTAGAGTCAGTCTAGATTATATCGAGAAACCTATAGAAATGAACAATCCCAAGAAATGAACGTCAGACACAGCTAACACCTGTAATCCTTGCCCTGATGCAGGAAGCATCCCTGAGGCAGCCTAGGCTGTTGTGGGACTCTGTCTTAACAAAACCAGCCAACCCAACAAACAAAATATAGGAGAAGTCACTCTCTGGAGCTGGTTACACAGTCCTGGGCCAAAGGCAGGGCTAGGGTGAAAAGTAGCCTTCTGGTTCTAGGAAAGAAGCAAAACCCAAGGAGCTCAAGGAGAGACCCTGGAGGTGGGGAGAGGGGGATGGGCAGGCTCATGAGCCAAGAACAGGCAACTGCCTGTCTTCCAGGAGCTGTTGCAGTACTGGGAAGGTTTCTTGCCTCTTTACGTTTTATATTTAATAAGTGTATAATCTGCGGTTGGGGAAAAGAGTTTGTGTGTGAGTGGAGGTTTCTGAGGAGGCCAGCAGAGGGTCTTGGATCCCCTGGGACAGGTGGTTATGAGCTGCCTGCTGTGGGTGCTGAGCACTGAACTCTGTCCCTCTGCGGGGCAATGTGATCTTTGGTAGGCAAGTGTCCAAGACCTTCCCAGTTGCAGGATGCCTCTCTGCTGCAACTTTCACGGTTGTGGGTGACAATCCAGTGTCTCAGGAGAGGAGAATGGAGCATCAGAGTCTTGGCAGTCACACCAAATGATGGTCCAGAAAGAAACCTAGGACTCCCTCCAGTGGGAGCTATCCTGACCGCTGGTCACTCACCAACTTCTTTAGTTGAGCCTGATAGCCATGAGCTGGTCACCACCTATGACAGAAAAGTGGTGTGTGTGTGTGTGTGTGTGTGTGTGTGTGTGTATACTCCTTTCCCTTAACGCCAATATTTCCTAAAGAAACACTTCTCAGGAAACAGCAGACTTTATGGACAGGGGTGCAGGATTGATCAATGTGCGGCTTGTCGTCTGCCTTCATGGCTCCCTCAGGTGCGTTTCCCATGCCATAGAATTCCCGTTTCACATCCACAGCTCAGTGGATTTCAGTTTGTTTGTGGGTGTGCAGCCAGCACTGCATTCTAATTTTAGAATATTTTCAACGCCCACAAAAAAAAAAAAAAAAAAAACCTGACTCCCCCCCCACACACACACACTATCATCACCTATTTCAGCTCCTTCTTCTATGACACTCCATCCCTGGGGAATTACTCATCTGCTTCTCCTGTGGGGATTCCCCCAGAGTTTTCCCAGGGATGGAATCACACAGCAGCCTGGCTTCCTTTCTGCCACCCATGTTTGCAAAGGCAGCTGCGGTAAAGCGTGCAGGTAAGCTTCGTCCCTTCTCCAGCTAAACCCTTCTCCATCGTGTGTGTTCTGCATGGTGTGTGTGTGTGTGTGTGTGTGTGTGTGTGTGTGAGTCCAGCTTCGGGTGGTTAGCACATGAATGTTTAGGTAACAAGCATATGTCTGGTGACAGCCAAGTGTGCCACAGGGTGTGTGTGGAGGTCAGAGAACAACTTTTAGGAATAAGTGCCTTCCTTGGACCTTTGTGTAGATACTGAGGAGGGAATTCAGATTGTCTGCCAGTCAAGCTACACCATCCTGAAGCAGCAGTTCTGGGCTCCATTCCCACCAGTCCCCTAAGAGGGCTCTAGTTTCTCCACATCATCTTCATGTCTTCTATAAGACACCATATTGGTGTCCTTATTTTTTTGAGGCGAGGTCTTCTATATCTGAGGCTAACCTCACATTCTCTATGTAACAGAAGCTGATGCTGAAGGTCTCATTTCCTGCCTCTACCTCCCAGTTGTTGAGATCACAGGTGTGTATCACCCAACCTGGCTTATGTGGTGCTGGGACTTGAGCCCCGTATCTTCAGCCTCTGAACCATCTATCTCGATTTTTTAAAAATGTATTCCTTTATCTTATGTACATTGGTGTTTTGTCTGTATTCATGTCTTCGTGAGGCTGTTGGCTCTCCTGGAGCTATAATTATAGACAGTTGTGAGCCTCCATGTGGGTGCTGGGAATTAAACCCTGGGATCCCCTGGAAGAGCTGCCAGTGCTTTTAACTGCTGAGCCACCTCTCCAGCCCCCAATTTATCTTGATTGTTACAGCTTTGTAGCAAGTCTCTTTTATTTTTCTATGTGGGCCCATGCCACAGTGAGTATACATTTCTCTGTGTAGCCCTGGCTGGCCTGAACCTAACTCTGTAGACCAGGCTGGCCTTGAATTCAGAAATCTGCCTCTGGTGCGCTGGGATTAAAGGTGTGCACCACCATGCCTGGCTTTAGAGGACAACTTTCAAGAGTTGTTCTCTTTCCACCCTGTGGGTTCAAGAGAAGAAACTCAGGTTGTAAGGGTTGGCAGCAGGCACCCTTACCTGATGAGCCATCTTGTTGGCCTCAGACCTCTTAGTCTCTAACTTAATCTCACTGTGGCTGAGAACAAGCTTTATTGTGACAAGCATCGGGCTTGCTTAAGGCCTACGATATGATCCGCCCCAGATGTTCCACATGTGCCTGAGAAGGCAAGTTCTGTCCTTTGGAGTGTTCTTCAGAGCCCTTGAGCCCAGCTGGTTTGCAGAGGGTCAGGCTTCCTTCCTGTGGTCAGTTCTATTTACGTTGAGGATGGGATATTGAAATCTCCAACTAGCATACCAAACTGTAGTTTTCCTTCCAGCCTGTTAGACTTCCTGCATCTGGGTTTGTCCTTGGGAATACACCTGTTTTAACTCTTGGCAGTCTGGCTTAGAGACTGTTACGAAATGTCCTTGTCCCTAACGAGAATTTCTGCTTCATACTTGAAATAGTTGCCCTGGCTCTCTCAGTAACTGCTCACATGGTTTCTTTATGCTAAACTTCCATTTTAAAAATATATTCTATTTATTGCTGTGACCAAATACCTGACAGAAACAACTTAGTAAAAAGGTTTATTTTGGATCACAATTCCAAGGGAGTTCAGTTCCTCAAGACGACGGAGAACACAGTGTAGCTGGAGGAGGACACAGAGGCCCTGCTGGGATCGGGGCAGTAGGATCTTCAAGGGCCTCTGGTGACCTTCTGTCAGGCAGGCCCCACTGACTTCGAAATAATGCTGAGTGAGGTGGGGACCAAGAGATCTGGATCTGAGCTGGAGGGAGACTGTTTGGATCCAAACCATAAACCAGGCACGGCGGCACACATCCGTAATCCTCAGCACTCAGGAGGCTGAGGCAGGAGAATTGCTATAAGTTGAGGCCAGCCTGATCTACACATTGAGTTCCAGGTCAGCCAGGGCTACATAGAGAGACCCTGACTAAAACAAAATAAAACAAACCCAAAAGTTCACGTCAATGTAGATCCATCCCCTTCCTCCATGTGGTTAGTGTGATACAAATCACACCTTTACGGACAACAGTGTTGCAATTATTGTTTTGTGCAGCCAGTTGTCTTTTAAAGAGAAACAAGAAAAATACAGTATTTCTCTATTCCCACAGTCCACAGTATTTATCCTGTGTGGAATCAAGTTACTGTCTGGCATGTTTTCCTCAGCTCAAAGGTCCTTCCTGCCTGCAAAGAATTCTGTTTTCTTATCTAGAAGTATCTTTGTTTGACCTTCTCATCTTTAGAGTCTATTACTGTCTGTCACCCTGTAGCTTCTCCCTGGATCCACCACTTATTAACAGGGTGACCTTGGCAAGCCACATCCTGCTCAGTGCCTCAGCTTTCTCACACCCAGAGAGCACACTGTGTCACTGAGCTGAGTGTTGGAGGTGTGGTTTAGGGCAAAGCCCTCCAGGTGGGTTCTGGGCATTCAGGGATACCAGTTCTGAGCTTACACAAGGGTAGAGTGCTGCTTCAGAGAAAATGGGCCAGTCTCACACTTAACAACGGTGCTGGGCCTGAGGTGCCTGTGGTGACAGGTGGCCAAGTCTCTTGCTTGTGGGTTAGAGTGCCTGAGGCCACTCCTAAGTCTTGGGAAAGAAGGAGCCTCCCACACCTGGACTTTGCAGGTGTTGCAGAGCAGACGCCTGGAGACCTCCTGCTGATGTATGGGGGATGTGGGGACAGCACACCACTCACCAGGTGTGACTTTCATACCAGTCTCCTGGGACACCAGAGAGAAGTGATTTCCTCCATCCTGCCACTCTGCCTGGCTACCCTGCTTGCTAGGACCTGAACCTCAGATGCTCCCTCCCAGTGCTGCTCTGTCCCTCTCCCCATCCAAACAAGTGAGACGCTGATTCATGCCTGAGGAAGGCCATTTATTTCCAAGATATAGACTGTACTTTTAAGACAGGACTTTCAGAAGCAGGAATCTTAGTTATAGCCTAGAGAGATGTGTCAAGGACCCAGGGGGAGGAGCCATGCAGACGTGGGGGCTTTATCCAACACTGTTACAACACTTTTTAAAATGAGCAAAACATCTTTAAAAATCCTTATAAATTCTTTATAATATGTTACACATTAGAGACAATATTTACAGTGAAAGGGAGGGGAAAGACTTTATAGCAAATCTTTGCATAAACCAGAAAGACCAACAGACTTGGGCAGCAGGGCAGGTCACCCCACTGGGGCTCCCCTGGAATGGGTGAGGGCGGGAGGACTAGTGCTTTAGGTCTATTTACAGTGTGGGGGGAAGAGGAGCTGGGCCCCACCCACCCTGCAGGAACAGCCCAGCTGAGACCCTATACATCAGTGCGGGACAGAGTTCTTCCCGACTGAAGATGAACCTGCATGCTAAGCTGCGGAAGGAAGCAGGGTGAACAAGGAGGAGGGAGACACCAGCAGCAGGGGGATCCAAAAACAAAACAAAACAAGACCAAAATGGGAGCAGGCAGGTCCACAGGTCAGAGAGCTTAGAGGGGTGACTTAGAGGTCGGCAAAGGACGTGAGGAGCGACTCCGGCAGTAGTGGGGTTCAGTCCTGCTTCTGTGGAAGTGGCCTCAACCCGGCCTCCGCCCTGACAAACTTGGGGCTAAGATGCCTGTGTGCACTAAAGGCAGGGGGCTGGCGGGGAAGTGAAGGGGTTGGGGTAGAAATTGCTACTGGAAACAAACATCTTTGCACTGTGACTACACTCTCTCACACACACACACATACACAAGCCCCCTCTCCCAGGGACACCCAACCCTACACAACCGCTCCCCAGACATTCATCCTTCCCCCTCTCCTTGGCTAGGAGCTAATGGGGTTGGAGGCGGGGAGAGGACAGACTCCAAATCCAGCCTGTATCTTTCCTTCTGTATGAAACTTGGGTGGTCCACCCACACTGCATGGGTCATCAAGGGTCCCTAAGTAGCCTCACAGAAAAGGGCCACTCTGTTCTTTATCCAAGGGACATGACTCCCCTCTCCCGAGGACTCCCACTGTGGTCCAGCTCGGACTCCTCTGTCCACCCCACCTAACTCCAGCCTGCGGCACCAGCACCGCCCTTCACACCCCGCCCCCAACCTTCTGCAGCACTGGAGGCAGCTGAGGGGGACACAAACTAGACGGGAATGCCTGCAGCCCCGGGACAGGGGAGGGTGTCACAGACACTGGTGGAGGCGGGCGGCAGCTGAGCGGCGCGGGGGCAGACCCTGCAGGGCCCCTAAGTCCCCCGATGGCAGTGATGCGGCGGATGAGGCCCGTGCCTTGGTGGACTCCAGGCTGCTGAGGCCAGAGTCCTTATTGTCGCTGTGCGGTCGCACGCCCGCGGGCTCCGGAGGGCCCCCTCCGCCCAGTTCCTTCCACTCGTTGAAGTTGAGGTCGGTCAGTGGGCTCTGCACCACCACCGTGTGGCGGCGCCAGCTGCTCCGGCGCCGCCGCGTCTCGGGCGACAGTGGGCGCCGCAGCCGCACGGCCAGCATGTCGTCGGCGGTACCACGGAGACGCAGCCGCAGGGCTTCTACGCGCGAAGGTCGCGAGCCGAGTGCCGGGGCGGCCGCCGGGGGCCGCAGCGACTCCTGGCTGCTGGATGACGCCGAGCCCGGCGCCTCGGGACCGCGGGACCCGCCCGGGCCGTACCCGCGCCCGGACCCTCGGCATCCGCGCGGCTGCGAGACAGGCGACGGCGCGCCAGAGTGTCGCATGGCATAAGATGGTGTGAGCTGAAGGACGGCCGGCGCGACAGGCGCCCCCGGGGCCTGCGCCGCCCTCCGTGTCCGTCTCCACGTGGCTCAGCTCGCTACGTTCGTCGTCCGCCTCGTCGCCCGCGCCCGCGCGCCGCCCGCCGGTGCCCGAGCACACGCTACGGTCCATGGTGGACAGGGTGGAGTAGCCCGAGACGATGGAGCGCGTGTCCGCTGCAGGCCGTTCGTCGGGTGCCGTCGGGGGGCTGAGGCGACCGGGGGCCTCCTCGGCTGCGGGGCCCGGCAGCTGCCCCTCTGGTGGCTCCTGCGTCCCCACCGCAGCCTTGTGCGCCTCCTGCTCGGAGTCATCGTCGGTGCTGCTGCCCAGGCCCCGCGCCTCCCGCCGCTTCTTCCGTTTGCGGTTGACCGCAGAGATGAAGGAGATCGCCAGCATCTCCCGGGCGTAAGGCTCTTTCTTGGGGACCCACGAACCCTGTGCAAGGAGACAGCGAGGGTAAGGAGGGTCTTACACATTCCTACTCCTCACCCCATACCATGGCATCCAATCACGAAGTCCAAAACAAACCAGTGCCCACATCAGCATGTTTCCCACCCACTCCGTGAATGCTGGAGCGCCACCACCGCATGCTCCTTCCTGTCTGATCTGGGAGCTGGGTAGGGTCTTCTCCAGCCACTTCCAGATAAACTCCTTAGACTTACTGGTGACAGTCCAAGACAATGTGTCTGGTACAGTGATCCCTGGTTGTAAACGCTAATGGTTCAACCATCCACTGTTCATTCTCACTCTCCATTCACCGTACTTGAGAAGCCTTTCTCTCCAGGGCACCACCCTCGTCACTTTCTCCTTTCCAGTTAGTCCCCAGGCCTAGACAGCTCAATGGCTGATGGGGCTGCCCCGGTAGCTGAAGAGCCTGGTACAATCCCCTGGTCTGGATAGTGGCCACTCCTTCCAAGCCCCTGTTGTGCTCACTGGTCTGTCTGGCATGCAGCAGTCTTTACTGCAAGGCCCTGCTGTGGTGATTTTGGCCGGGTCCTTCCGTCCAGAAGACCCTCTGGCCATGGTGGCATTTGGACCTGCTTCCCATCTCATTTTGGCTTTGCAGCGTCCTGGGGAGTTTCAAGGACTCTGTCTTTAGCCTCTTCTATCTCAAAATTCGGCCATTTCAGGCCTCCCTGTCACAAAGCAAACTCTCCTGTGAGTTCCAGACTCCTTTCCAACTTTGATTCCATCTCTATCCTCTGTTTGTACCCGGGTCTACCCATGGAGAGGACATCATCCCACCTACCCTGCCCAGACTTCCTTCATGCACACTGTCCCCTAAGAACAGGGTCGCCTCTCTGCCCTTGCCTCAGCAGCCCTCGACACTGTAGAACCATCCTTTAAAAGCAGGGCTCCACTTTCCTCTCAGCTTTGTTCAGGACTGGATGATCGCACCTTTATCCGACACAAGTGAGGCCCTTCACACCCTAGCTTCAACCTCAGACCTAGAGCCCAGACCCCTACTTGAACCCAGCGTGTCTTCTGGCGACCGCCCCACCACTTGAACCCAGTGTGTACACTGGCAACCGCCCCACCAAGCCTTCCTTTGAGGCCATTTTCACTTCAATATGACTGGCAGCCCTACTGTCTCCTGGATCCGGTGTGCTGGATCCTCTAATCAAACTACCTTCCTC